>CM057343.1:616779104-618029104 GCA_030015575.1 Agapanthus africanus
CGGAAAATCAAGAATCCTGCAGATAAAAGCAGGGATAGGATTGGTGTTCATCACGCCATCGATGGGAACCCTACGATTTTCTTTTTCTCTCACCGAGACTCGTACAAACAACGAGGCTGAATACGAAGCTCTGATAGCTGATCTGGAGCTCGCCATAGAAATGGAAATCCGTCGGCTACGTGTCTACCGTGATTCCGAGCTTATAAAAACCCGAGTTAGCTCGGTACAGAAGTCGGGTGGTGGAACTCATGAAACAGTTCACCCACATTGAACTAATAAGAGTTCCTAGGGCGTTGAATGGAAAAGCCAACGTACTCGCTCGCTTAGCTAAGGAGCTGACTGATCGTGACATGGATGAAATTCTGATCACAGTCAGAAACTGGCAAATTCTACCCTCAGTCTCTTTACGAGAAGAGGAAAGCGCGGAACAAAAGAGCAGTCCTGCCGAAGAAGTTCTGATCATTCAAGATGAGCCCGATTGGAGAGAGCCCTTCATAGAGTACCTCCAATACGACAAGCTGCCCGAAGTAAAATTTGCAAGGGTTCAGCTGAAGAAGAGAGCTCTCCAATATGTGTTCGTAAATGACACGCTATACCGCAGGTCATATGACCAACTCTGGCTCAGGTGTCTGTCATTGACCATGTCACGCCCCGCTTCCCAAAATACGGAATACGAGGGGTTGACAAGGCCAGCTATGCTCCTACGGTCAAGGAAATATCCTGCCGTAGTCACACTTCGGCTTCTAGCTTTACATGGTAATCAGTAAAATAATGCGCAGGAAATGAGAAATGCAGTAACTGGAACAAAATAGTAAAATGAACTGACCTGATGGGAAACAAGAGTTATAACTCTAGATAGCAAGTCGAGGTGTCTGTGATGTACGTCTAGTCCTGGTCCAGGCTAAATCTTCTCCTCACACTGAGCATGCATACTCAGGTCGTCAGAGCGATACAATAGCAATATAATATATATAAAATAATGTGACAACTCTGACAGTGGTAATAGATATGTATAACAGTAAATCAATGACAACATTAATATGAATGTGCAGTAATCAATGCAGCGGAACAGTAAAAGCAGTAGAACGATATGCCACGTATGTCAACACAGTAAGTAAGATATATCAATGCCAGTATCCCTATCAGTCTCTAAGTCTTACTGTACAGGTCAGTAAGCTTATCGTCAGTCCAAGTGTGAGAGTCAACCACTCACGAGTGTCCTCCACCCAAGGGTAGAACCCAAAGGTAAGGGACCACGGGCCCAACATGTATATCACGGTGATAATCACATACCCTGTAAATCTCCATATATCTCCCTAAATATATAAGCCGGCATGGGACTCCCGAGATTCTGTTGAACTCACACTCAAACTACCCCACACCCCGTGGTCTACATCAAATGCTAACCATAACCCTAAATACCAATCGGTCTGTGACAAGTCTGCGCGAGAGCTGGAGGCAGGACCTCCATCAAGTACATCACGACTAATACCTAAGATAAATGGCAGTGTCCGGTGCCTTATCTGTGACACCCGTGCAAGAGTTTCCATAAGTGTCCCATACCACTTATAGTTACACGTACACGTGTTTCACAGACGTCGACAATGCAATATAATAATAAGGTTCACTGATTGTGTACAAGTACGTATCACTTTCACTTATTCACGGATACACGAACACTAACGTACTTGCCACAATCATCACTAAAACCTAACACTGGGTAAATGTACGTTATCACTATGCTATCAATGCAACGACATGTGTATGATATGATGCGTAAACAGTATATAAAGCATGTTTAGGATGTCATGAATCAATAATCTACCACTTGCATAAATTTTCATAAATCATATGGTTACAGTTTATTGAAACAATAAACGGGGATTAAATAGTATGTTCAGTTATCTATCCATCGAATTTAGTTTCATGCCAATCGAGTTCCAGAATCATTAATTATAGCCATTTCATTTTAAGCGTTCACGGCTGGAAACCCGGTTTCAGAATCGGAAGTCCGTTTCGCAACGCATTTTAATCCCAGTTGGGATCAGATTTTAGCAATGCTACAGTTGAATTAACTCTAGGGTTTTCAGTAAGGTTTTCAACGCAATAGACGGATCCTCAATCGCGTCTGTACGTCAGGAGTTATACACTGTTTAATACTATTATGTCAATTCTGATTCTGTTGGGACTGTTATGCGTCCCGATCTTTTAAATTACGGAATAAATAACAAACGATAACAAAAAAAAAATGAAACCACTTGTGTTATCTATCTAACAGGTTCACCTACAATAAACAGCGGAGTTCCGCAACCCACGAGTTTAGTAAACAGGGTGGTGTTCATTACGGAACAGCAAGCAACAATTGGAGTCGCTCTGGACTGCAGTCCAGAGTCGCACTCCGATCCGAATATCGACACCATTTAAGTACAGAAACTATTCTAAACTTGCATAGGGTTAAAGTTCGTCGAGTCGGCTTCGATTTTAGCCCTCGAGCTCATCATTCCAGTATGTATATAATTTATGGTGATTTTAATAGTTTTCAGGTACAAGAAAATTTCAGTTTTACGGTTAAACTTGGGGGTAGTTGTTTTAGTCGTTCACGGTCATATTTTCACACGAAACTTGTACAAGGTATTCATCACAGCAAGGGACAATATAAGTAATCCATTTCCGTCAATTTAGAAAAGTATTTTGTTTGGGAACACGCGTCGAACAGGTATGGCACATAATTGGTTTAAACTTGTAACTTTATAATCTATGTACTTAACGATTGTAACTTAAGTAAATAGCATGTAAGCAAGTAAAATACTTGCCTGGACACGTCTCGGGGATGAACGGTGACAGCAATATCACAAACGTGTGACGAACGTCGTGAATTGGTTTGCACGACTTTGGCTCGAGTTTCAGTTTCGTCGTCGGATTTTTCCGGGGACGACTCATGAATGTTGGAAGTGGGGAGGTACTCTGTGGGTCTCCCGGGTGTGCTGGGCTCGTCGATGGTCTGTGGCGCTCCGATGATGGCAGCAATGGCTCGCAAGTTTGGTGGTCGGGCTCGGCTGTGAAGCTTGGGCGTTGCGCATCAATGGGTTCGACGGTGAGTGATGATGGTCGTTGGTGTGGGGTTGCTCGCTGTGGTGGCTGGTAGAGAGAGTGTTAGAGAGAGAGAGAGAGAGAGTACTGAGAAAGAGAGAGAGAGAGAGAACTGAGAGAGAGAGACGAGAGAGAGAGGGCACAGAAAGAAAGGGAGAGAGAACTGAGAGATAGAGAGACGAGAGAGAGAGGGCACAAAGAGAGAGGGAGAGTGCAGAGGGAAGAGATGGTGAAAGGGACGACGACGACGACGATGATGTTGATGATGTTGATGCTGCGGGGGAGTCGACGAGACGTAGAGAGGGGCTCGCCGGTGAGAGGGCGCAGGGGCTCGGGTGTGTAGTGAAGTCGTCTCGAGCTCGAGCCTCGGTGATGGAGGGGGTGATGGTGGTGCGGCTGACAACGAGAAGGGTGCGGCTGTGATAGTCGCGGTGTTGGGAGTGGTAGCGGGAAAAAGGAGGAAGGATGAGAAAGTGATGGGAGTCAGGGGAAAAAGAGATGGGGAGACGAGGGGGTGAGCGTCGTGGGTGTAACGCTCGCGAGTGTGGCGCGTGACGAGCGGCGACGTGGGCGCAGGCGTGGGGTGCGGCGGAGGCGCAGGAAGTGGGTCAAGGGAGACGTGGGCGTGGCGGGAAATAGAGCCGTTGGGAAGAAGATGATAGGGTAGTGGGCCGGGTCGGGTTGGAGGGCTCGGGGGAGACTGGGCCGGGCCAAGAGAGGAAAATGGTTTAATTAAATTTTCATGGTCTGCTGGATTTAATTTATAAACTAATGGGCTGGCTGAAAAATAGAAACAGAATTATTAAGGAAATGGTTGTGGGAAAATTATTGCTGGGCCGGCTTTGAGAAAAGGATTGGGCTAAAGAAAAATGAATTTATTTAAAAGAATGGGATTGGGGTTCTATTAAAGAAAATGGTGTTGGCTAAGGGAATTTGTTGGAAAAGATATAATAGGGTTTGAGTTTGTAGTGATGGGGTAAGGAATAAAACAAAAATAGATAAGAAAAGAAAGGGCCGGGCCTAAGGGATTTTGTTAAAGAAAAGAAATGGGTTTGGAATTAAAATGAGGGAATTGGTTATATCTGGTTTTGGGTTTAACTTTTGATAAAAGAAAAATGGGGTTTTAAAATAAATTTATAAATAGAATTATAATGTAACAAAATACAGATTTTGGTATAAAAGGGCTGGGTATTACATCATATCACCCTTACAAAAATTTCGTCCTCGAAATTTAAAATAAACGATAGGTTATACAAACATAAGAGAAAGCTATTAGATTGCACACTAACACAAAAGATTTATTAGCAGTATGTGGATGAAGAAATTTGAAAATATATATATATATATATATATATATATATATATATATATATATATATATATATATATATATATATATATATATATATATATATAAGTAAGAACAACATACGAAAGGTAGGTCTAAATAGGAATAAGGCAAGAATAACTATAAGAGCAACTACGAGTATACGAAAATATAGGTATCAATAATGAACAATAATAATCAAAGTGTGTTCGATAAAAGTCGAATTCCACATATGTGCACATCTAAGTCTATCAAAAGCAAGCAGTAAAATAAGTATAAGGCTCAACCATCTAACATAGTAATCATACGCACACTACTCGAAAAGAAAGTAACGACAATAAAGTAGTGAAAGATTTGTCGGTAGTTTAAAACATTTTAGGATATTGTATCGATCAAATAGTTTTAAAATAACTTAGAAAACTCATATCGTGAAAATAAGAAACATGGGACAAAAATAGGCGCGGTGTAAGCTCGCGCTACTGAAAATGAGAATAATAATAGTGTACTTAAAATACATAAAACGGAGTAATCAATAACACGGACCAAAATAATGAAACTAAATTTTTGAATAACACTGTCCCTATATATAGTTATGGTAATAGGAAGAACACAAAAATGTATAGGCTAGCTAAGGTAATGATTACAAGGAAGTGTGGATCATTCAAAGGTTGGGGTATGGCGGCTTTAGGCTAAAGGTCAAAGAGATTGGGATCTGGTCAGCACAGGAAGTAAGGATGAGCAACAAAGGACTACTAGGGGAAAAGTATGGGGAGGACGACGCTCGGTATATCATATGAATCAAAGATGTGAAGAGTTATCTAACTCGGAAATTTCACAAGAAACGATCTCCTCCCAAAAGGATCTCAAACGGGCACAGACGAAAGATGAAGAGTGGACCTCTGAACGATCGTGTGTGGTACTGGTTAATCTGAGTGAGGGTTAAGGAAACGTAAGGAGTAGAGGTGGACAGGTCTCAGTAGGAAAATAATTATATAGTAGAAATAATCAAACTTCAAAGGGGACTAACAAGATCGATGGATTAGCGAATTCAACAATTTATTTTATTGCAAAAGATTTTAAACAAAACATTCTCAAAAACGAAGAGTGGCCCTAAACTATGCACAGATTTATTTGGCCAAAGAACACAACATCTAAAAGAAATCCCGTCAGTCGTGGTTGTGGAGATTCAGCAGGTTGCGGTAGGCTCGCGCGCTCAGTTAGGGGCGTCCATTTCCATAGCGCCTCACGGGTATCACCATTGGGAGTTCTTCCACCGCAGGGTCTTGATCTTTTGGTCTTTCTTCCTCGGCTGAAGCTTCTTCATCGAGGTCTGATTCTACATGATTCTCTTCTTCTGGATTTTCTTCCACGGTATTTTCCTCAACTGGATTTTCTTCTATCGGGTCTTCCTCGGGATCTTCCTCTATCGGGTTCTCTTCAGGGTCTCCTACCTCTTCGTCGGAATCGCCCATCATGTCAAACTCTGGGATGTCTTCTCTTTCGTCCTCTGAATCGTTATTTTCGAAATTGACCTGGGGACCGTTGATCTCATCGTCAGAACTCATCAGCGTGTGGTCTAAGGAAACGCATGACTGTGCATCCTCGTCTAGATGCGGTGCTGCTCCATGGTGGGCCATGGCCTGAAAGAAAAGAGTCATGATTAGACAATGGAATACATCAGGAAAATAGCTCAGTGTACGAAGTATACGAAAATATGAGGTGGCAGGAACTGAAAAATCAGGATAGAAACGCTGTGATAACGAATAATATAAATAAGGAGAAAACAAGAGAATGATACATATATTATGATTCAAGTTTTATTGCATTCAATCAAAAGTTCAGCGGATACAAGATTTCAAACGGAAAGAAATATTCATAAAAAGATGACCACATTATTACTGAAAGTAGATAACATGAAAAATTCTTTTTCGACTACTATAACGTTGCATCCTCGTCGCGTGAGTTGAATCCTGCGTTAGGTCCGCCTTATCGTCGAAGTTCGAACTACGCGATAATCATCACTTGTCAGAAGTGTGGAGAGTGGACGAGTCTCCTCCTTGTAGTTCCTTTCTTTCTGGGCAACCGTTGATGAGATGTTTGTTGGACCCGCATATCAGACATTTCCCTTGGGCGCGGCGACAATCCCTCTGAAGATGTCCTGGCCTCTTACAGTACCCACAACAAGGGGTCTTCTGCTGCTTCTGTCGTGGGGAAACAAATTGACGCTTCATCTTCTTCTCTTTTCCTCGTCTAATAGGGATCCCTCTATGATTGGAGACTCCCGCTGGTGCCTGATTTATCTGTCTTCTCAGTCCTTCAGCCAACAAGTCGTTTGTTCTCTCCTGGGCTTCCTTTAGACCTTGCAGTACACTCAGAATCTCAATGGTCTGATTCTAGGGAGCGGATATAGATGAAGAGTCGTTGGAAGACATGATCCTGAAACAACAATTTTTGAGGATGATATAAGTCACAAGCTATAAGGATATAATATGGATTGGACAAAGATTCAAGAATATCAGATGTGATGAAATTTATTACAAGCGGAAAATCAACTGTGTGACTCCAAGTCACTTAAACAGAGTATGGCAGTGTAATCGTGATGTAGTTCACAATTACAACCACGAAACTTTGCCAAGTCACCTGAAACTCTAGTGAATGGATAGCAGAACACTCAATGTGAATATGGATTAAGAATATCAAGTTTACAATCTAGACCGATTGTCAAGCTATACGCGGAAAACTGCAATCCCAATCGAAGCAAAACCTGGCTCTGATACCAACTAAACCATGTCACGCCCCGCTTCCCAAAATACGGAATACAAGGGGTTGACAAGGCCAGTCATGCTCCTACGGTCAAGGAAATATCTTGTCGTAGTCACACTTCGGCTTCTAGCTTTACATGGTAATCAGTAAAATAATGCGCAGGCAATGAGAAATGCAGTAACTGGAACAAAACAGTAAAATGAACTGACCTGATGGGAAACAAGAGATATAACTCTAGATAGCAAGTCGAGATGTCTGTGATGTACGTCTAGTCCTGGTCTAAGCTAAATCTTCTTCTCACACTGAGCATGCATACTCAGGTCGTCAGAGCGACACAATAGCAATATAATATATATAAAATCATGTGACAATTCTAACAGTGGTAATAGATATGTATAACAGTAAATCAATGACAACATTAATATGAATGTGCAGTAATCAATGCAGCGGAACAGTAAAAGCAGTAGAACGATATGCCATGTATGTCAACACAGTAAGTAAGATATATCAATGCCAGTATCCCTATCAGTCTCTAAGCCTCATTGTACAGATCACTAAGCTTATCGTCAGTCCAAGTGTGAGAGTCAACCACTCACGAGTGTCCTCCACCCAAGGGTAGAACCCAAGGGCAAGGGACCACGGGCCCAACATGTATATCACGGTGATAATCACATACCCTGTAAATCTCCATATATCTCCCTAAATATATAAGCCGGCATGGGACTCCCGAGATTCTGTTGAACTCACACTCAAACTACCCCACACCCCGTGGTCTACATCAAACGCTAACCATAACCCTAAATACCAATCGGTCTGTGACAAGTCTGCGCGAGAGCTGGAGGCAGGACCTCCATCAAGCACGTCCCGACTAATACCTAAGATAAATAGCAGTGTCTGGTGCCTTATCTGTGACACCCGTGCAAGAGTTTCCATAAGTGTCCCATACCACTTATAGTTACACGTACACGTGTTCCACAGACGTCGACAATGCAATATAATAATAAGGTTCACTGATTGTGTACAAGTACGTATCACTTTCACTTATTCACGGATACACGAACACTAACGTACTTGCCACAATCATCACTAAAACCTAACACTGGGTAAATGCACGTTATCACTATGCTATCAATGCAACGACATGTGTATGATATGATGCGTAAACAGTATATAAAGCATGTTTAGGATGTCATGAATCAATAATCTACCACTTGCATAAATTTTCATAAATCATATGGTTACAGTTTATTGAAACAATGAACGGGGATTAAATAGTATGTTCAATTATCTATCCATCGAATTTAGTTTCATGCCAATCGAGTTCCAGAATCATTAATTATAGCCATTTCATTTTAAGCGTTCACGGCTGGAAACCCGGTTTCAGAATCGGAAGTCCGTTTCGCAACGCATTTTAGTCCCAGTTGGGATCAGATTTTAGCGATGCTACAGTTGAATTAACTCTAGGGTTTTCAGTAAGGTTTTCAACGCAATAGATGGATCCTCAATCGCGTCTGTACGTCAGGAGTTATATGCTGTTTAATACTAGTATGTCAATTCTGATTCTGTTGGGACTGTTATGCGTCCCGATCTTTTAAATTACGGAATAAATAACAAACGATAACGAAATAGAATAAAACCACTTGTGTTATCTAGCTAACAAGTTCACCTATAATAAACAGCAGAGTTCCGCAACCCACGAGTTTAGTAAACAGGGTGGTGTTCATTACAGAACAGAAAGCAACAATTGGAGTCGCTCTGGACTGCAGTCCAGAGTCGCACTCCGATCCGAATATCGACACCATTTAAGTACAGAAACATTTCTAAACTTGCATAGGGTTAAAGTTCGTCGAGTCGGCTTCGATTTGAGCCCTCGAGCTCATCATTCCAATATGTATATAATTTATGGTGATTTTAATAGTTTTCAGGTACAAGAAAATTTCAGTTTTACGGTTAAACTTGGGGGTAGTTGTTTTAGTCGTTCACGGTCATATTTTCCCACGAAACTTGCAAAAGGTATTCATCACAGCAAGGGCCAATGTAAGTAATCCAGTTCCGTCAATTTAGAAAAGTATTTTCTTTGGGAACACGCGTCGAACAGGTATGGCACATAATTGGTTTAAACTTGTAACTTTATAATCTATGTACTTAACAATTGTAACTTAAGTAAATAGCATGTAAGCAAGTAAAATAATTGACTGGACACGTCTCGGGGATGTACGGTGACTGCAATATCACGAACGCGCGACGAACGCCGTGAATTGGTTTGCACGACTTTGGCTCAAGTTTCAGTTTCGTCGTCGGATTTGTCCGGGGACGACTCGTGAATGTTGGAAGTGGGGAGGTGCTCTGTGGGTCTCCCGGGTGTGCTGGGCTCGTCGACGGTCGGTGGCGCTCTGATGATGGCAGCAGTGGCTCGCAGGTTTGGTGGTCGGGCTCGGCTGTGAAGCTTGGGCGTTGCGCCTCAATGGGTTCGACGGTGAGTGATGATGGTCGTTGGTGTAGGGTTGCTCGCTGTGGTGGCTGGTAGAGAGAGTGTTAGAGAGAGAGTACTGAGAAAGAGAGAGAGAGAGGGATGAGAGAGAGAGTGAACTGAGAGAGAGAGACGAGAGAGAGAGAGGGCACAGAGAGAGAGGGAGAGAGAACTGAGAGAGAGAGACGAGAGAGAAAGGGCACAGAGAGAGAGGGAGAGCGCAGAAGGAAGAGATGGTGAGAGGGATGACGACGACGACGACGACGACGATGATGATGTTGATGATGATGATGCTGCGGGGGAGTCAACGAGACGTAGAGAGGGGCTCGCCGGCGAGAGGGCGCAGGGGCTCGGGTGTGCAGTGAAGTCGTCTCGAGCTCGAGCCCCGGTGATGGAGGGGGTGATGGTGGTGCGGCTAACGACGAGAAGGGTGCGGCTGTGATAGTCGCGGTGTTGGGAGTGGTAGCGAGAAAAAGGAGGAAGGATGAGAATGTGATGGGAGTCAGGGGAAAAAGAGATGGGGAGACAAGGGGGTGAGCATCGTGGGTGTAACGCTCGCGAGTGTGGCGCGTGTCGAGCGGCGACGTGGGCACAGGCGTGGGGTGCGGCGGAGGCGCAGGAAGTGGGTCGAAGGAGACGTAGGCGTGGCGGGAAATAGAGCCGTTGGGAAAAAGATGATAGGGTAGTGGGCCGGGTCGGGTTGGAGGGCTCGGGGGAGACTGGGCCGGGCCAAGAGAGGAAAATGGTTTAATTAAATTTCATGGGCTGCTGGATTTAATTTATAAACTAATGGGCTGGCTGAAAAATAGAAACAGAATTATTAAGGAAATGGTTGTGGGAAAATTATTGCTGGGCCGGCTTTGAGAAAAGGATTGGGCTAAAGAAAAATGAATTTATTTAAAAGAATAGGATTGGGGTTCTATTAAAAAAAATTGTGTTGGCTAAGAGAATTTGTTGGAAAAGACATAATAGGGTTTGAGTTTGTAGTGATGGGGTAAGGAATAAAACAAAAATAGATAAGAAAAGAAAGGGCCGGGCCTAAGGGATTTGTTAAAGAAAAGAAATGGGTTTGGAATTAAAATGAGGGAATTGGTTATATCTGGTTTTGGGTTTAATTTTTGATAAAAGAAAAATGGGGTTTTAAAATAAATTTATAAATAGAATTATAAAGTAACAAAATACAGATTTTGGTATAAAAGGGCTGGGTATTACAGCCAAAGCCCAAAAAGTCATGAAAGAAGTTCACTCGGGTGTTTGCGGTGCTCACCAATATGGCCCCAAGATGCGGCTTCAAATTAAACGGCTTGGGTATTAAAGGCCCATCATGATAAGGGATTGCGAAGAGCATGCGAAAAAATGTCATCTTTGCCAAATTCACGGTGATTTCATCCATAAGTATCCCAACCCATTGCATTCTATGGTGGCATCATGTCCCTTCGAAGTTTGGGGCACCGACATAGTTGGCCCAGTTGACCCTCCGTCATCCAAAGGACACCAGTTCATATTAGCCGCAACTGATTACTTCTCCAGATGGGCTAAAGTTGTCCCGTTAAGAGAAGTCAAGACAGAAGATATTCTAACATTCTTCCGGCATAATATTCTATACCGCTTCAGTACACCAAGAAGAAGCAAATCTGACAAAAGTCCTTCTTTCAAGAGTTTCAAAGTCTCAAGATTCACTACTCAACACAAGATAGACTGGAGATATTCCTCCATTTATAATCCAAGAGCCAATGGGCTAGCCGAAGCCTTCAATAAAACTCTATGCAAGCTCCTGAGGAAAAATACCTCAACCAATAAACGAGACTGAGATCTGAAGCTCTATGAGGCGTTGTGGGCATATCGTACCACGCACCGCACTCCAACTCAGTCCACTCCATATTCATTACTCTTCGGAGTGGAGGCGATCATCCCCCTCGAAATCGAATTTCCAAGCTTAAGAATGGTCGTCCAGCATGAGTTGACGGAAGAGGAAAACGTGCTTCTTCGGCTCGAAGAGCTTAATGCCCTCGAAAAAAAGAGGCTTGCGGTGCAGCAAAATCTGGAGCTATACCGAGCCTAAATGTCACGAGCCTATAACAAGATGACCCGTCTCTAAGAAAGGCGAATTGGTGTTGGTCCTCAAAAGGACGATCATCCCTAATCGACATGCCAAAGGGAAATTCGAGCCAAACTGGGAAGGACCACACGTCATCGAGAAAGTGGTCGACGGAGGATCCTACCAACTAATAAGTGCCGAGGGAGAAAGGCCCATGCCACCCATCAATGGCCGATATCTTAAGAAATACTATGCGTTAATACTCCAAGTCGCAGACGAATTGAGCACACCAGCCCTACGATTTGGATCATACATCCTATAAAACCGTATACAATCCACGGGAATGAACGACCCATATCTCTCCCAAGTCCTACCGGCGAGACTACTTTTAAAGTCCCACCAAAGATGAAGCCAAAAAAAACAAAAACAAAAACAAAAAAACGGTATGTCCACAAGCAAAACAGGCACGGATTAAAACCCGAAAGGGCTCCGTGAGTAAAAACAGCAGGACCGCCGGCGAGTTTGTGAAAACCCGAAAGGGGGAAAACTCGTGGAAAGAGATAAAATACACTTGCAAAGTCCTCTCGACCTTGTGAGGAGAAAATACTTGCGTGAGATCCTTACAACTCACAAAGGAGCAACACATTTAGGAATCCTTATGATTCCTAAGGACAACATACACCTGCGAGATCCTCTCGACTCATAGGGAGAAAATACTTTTATGAGACCCTTACGGCTTATAAAATTGAAAAGGTGATAGGGATCTGAACCTGTCTCCTGAGCCATCGCTCCTCAATGAGAAACGACAAATGATGAGTCGCTCCTGGCGTTACGCTTCAGTGTTAGCAATGCTGATGTCGACCCAAAACCCAAATCCTAAGTCTTCCCAAAGGCAAATGATGAGTCGCTCCTGGCACTACGCTTCAGTGTTAGGGATGCTGATGCTGACCCAAAACTTAAACTCCAAATTCCCAAACGACGAATGATGAGTCGCTCTTGGTACCATATTCCAGTGCAGCGATGCAGACGCCAACCAAAATCTAAATCTCCTAAATTCTCCCAGCCCTACGGCCAGTCCTCAACTGGACTACTGTATACAATCCACGGGCATAAACAAGCTAAATCATACCCATGTCCCGCGGCAATCACCAGCCCCGCGGCCGGTCTCCGTCATTGGAATTATGTTCCTTTTGGGACGACCCACTCATGTGTCCTCATGATACATAAGGAGAACAGAGCTTACGAGATCCTCTCGACTCGTTAGAAAATGCCTTTATGGGATCCTTATGACTCACAAGGGAAAACACACTTGGGGGTCCTCACGACTCCTAAAGGGAAAATGCACTTATGAGATTCGCTCGACTCATAGGGAGAAAATATTTTTATGAGACCCTTAAGGCTCGTAAAATTGAAAAGTCTTAGGTGACAGGGGCCTAAACCTGTCTCCTAAGCCATTGTTCCTTAACGGGCATGGAAAATGATGATTCGCTCCTGGTACCACATTCCAGTATAGCAATGCTAAAACCAAATCCCAAGTTCTCCTTGGGCAAATGATGAGTTTCTCCTGGCATTATTCCAGTGCAGCAATGCTGATGCCAAAGAAAATCCAAATTCCAAGTTTCTCTCAAATTCAAAAGTCCTACCAAATAAGGCAGAAATCAAACAGATCAAATCAATGTCCCCCCCGGTAGCGCTTCCAAGCTCAAAAGTCCCACTGGATGAGCAAGGAACTCCCAAAATAAATCAAATCAAACACGTCAACCAATCATCTCATCGGTGGAATCAAGCTCCACCTCGGAAACAAATCAATCCGGACACCGCAGGAAGCGGAGCAAGTCAATTTCAACCCCGACACCGCAAGAAGAAAAGCAAGTCAACTTCAACCCCGACACTGCAAGAAGCAGAGCAAGTCAAATCAAGCACCGACCGTCCAAGTCGCTAAAATGGCATCAACGATCGTCCACGTCGCAAAAAGTGCAGCACCGACCGTCCAAGTCGCAAAAATGGCAGCACCGACCGTCCAAATCGCTAAAATGGCAGCAACGACCATCCACGTTGCAAAAAGGGCAGCACCGACCGTCCAAGTCGCAAAAAGGGCAGCACCGACCGTCCATATCACAAAAAGGGCAGCACCGACCGTCCAAATCGCAAAAAAGGCAGCACCGACAGTCCAAATCGCAAAAAGGGCAGCGCCGACCGTCCAAGTCGCAAAAAGGGCAGCGCCGACCGTCCAAGTCGCAAAAAGGGCAGCGCTGACCGTCCAATTCGCTAAAATGGCAGTAACGACCGTCCACGTCACTAGAATGGCAGTATCGACCGTCCACGTCGCTAAAATGACAGCATCGACCCTCCACGTCGTCAAAAGGGAACCCAACCAAATTAAGTTCCATATAGAACAAGATCCATCAATTTAATACACACGACCCATATACGCGGTGTGCATTTATTGATGGGGGCACTTTGTTAGGGTAAAAAATTACACCCCGGTTGACCAAGTCGAAGTTAAAGTCAACCTCAAGCCAAACGCGCACAAGCCCAGGTCAAGTGGGCCCATGCCCAAGTCGAGTCCTGCGGCCGGCCCTCTATGTCAAAATTATGTAATAAACAATTTTGATGTAATTGTTATAAATGTAAGGAAAATGGGCATAAAGCCAAAATTTTGTAAAGCCCATGACTTATGTGCAAAAGAAATGAGCACATGAGACATATTATGGGCAAAATGCCATTTTGTAAAGCCCAAAGGGCTAAGTGTAAATTTGTAAGCCTATAAAAGGCAACATGACCCCATAAAATCTCTAGGGTTTATGCCTCCATCCTCAATCCCTCAAGTTCTTCTTCTTCCCTTTTCATTTTCCAATTAAATTAAGATCTTAGCTCTCTTTTTAAAAAAAACTAAATAAAGTTTTTCCATAAATCCACCGAATGAGAGTTTAGCTCTCACATCCGATAAAAAAAGGGTAGATTTTCGCTACCTTCTTCTCTCTCCTCAAGATCCAATTTGAGAGAGGGAGAAGAAGGGAAACCCACCTCCTAAGACTTTATTAAGAGAAGAAAAAGGGTTTTCTTTGTTTGTCATCCAAGATCTAAATCTTGGAGTTTTAAGAGAACACATTTTGGGTTTCTTATCAAAAGAGAAAGGAGAATTTTTTTTGGAGTTTAACTCCACAAATAAAATTCTTTTAGAGTTTAACTCCATACTAAAAACTTTTTTTAGGGAGTTCAACTCCAAGTAAAATTGTTTTAAGAGTTTAACTCCGAATAAAATTGTTTGAGAAGTTTAACTCCAAATAAAATCTTATGGAGTTTAACTCCATAAAAAAAAGGAAAAAAAAAGAAAGAACAAATGGGTCTTTTGGAGCTCCAGCTCCCTTTCATGTGAGGAAGAGGGGAGCTCCCACTAAGTGGAGCTTTCCCTCCTTCTCACGTGAGGGGGAGGCTCCCACAAAGTGGGAACTCCTGCTCCCTCTCACGTGAGGAAGAGGGAACTCACACTAAGTGGGAGCTTTCTCCCCTCTCATGTGAGGGAGAGGCTCCCATTTGGTGGAGTTTAACTCTACATCAAATAAAAACCTTTTTGGAGTTGAACTCCATTTAAAATTCTTTTACAGTTTAACTCCACAAAAAAATTCTTTTGAAGTTTAACTCCACAAAAAAATTCCTTTTGGAGAGTTTAACTCCACATTAAATCTTTTTAGGAGTTGAACTCCATTTAAAATTCTTTTGGAGTTAAACTCCACAATAAAAATCTTTTGGAGTTTAACTCCATACAAACGTTTTTGGAATCTAAATCCTTAAAATAATAATAATAATAATTCTTTTGGAGCCCCTTTACTCCCTATCATGTGAGGAGGAGGCTCCCATTTTGGATTGCTCATTCTCATGTGATGGGGAGGCTCCCATTTTGGGAGCCCCTTTCTTCCTCTCATGTGAGGGGGAGGCTTCCATTTTGGGTTGCTCCCTCTTATGTGAGTGGATGGCCCCCATTTTGGAAGCCAATTTCTCCCTCTCATATGAGGGGGAGGCTCCCATCTTGGGAGCCCCCTTGCTCCCTCTCACGTGAGAGAGGGAAGCTCCCATTCTGTGGGAGCTTCCTTTTAAAAATCAAAATAAAAAAAAGGTTTTGTCTTTGGAGTTCAACTCCATAATAAAAATTCTTTTGGAGTTTAACTCCATTATAAAAAGATTTCTGGAGTTTAACTCTATTTAAAATTCATTTGGACTTTAACCCCATAATAAAAATTCTTTCGGAGTTCAACTCTACAATAAAAATTCTTTCGGAATTTAACTCCATTTAAATTCTTTCGGAGTTTAACTCCACAAGTAAAATTTTCTTTTGGAGTTTAGTTCCACAATAAAAATCTTTTTAGGAGTTTAACTCTATTTAAAATTCTTTTGGAGTTTAACTCCACAGCAAAAATTCTTTCGGAGTTTAACTCCATATAAAAACTTTTGGGAGTTTTACTTCAAATAAAATTGTTTTGGAAGTTTAATTCCAAGTAAAATGTTTTGGAGTTTTAATCCTTTCAAAATAAAATTATTTTAATTTTGGAGCCCCCTCACGTGAGGGGGAAGCTCCCACCAAGTGGGAGCCCCTGCTCCCTCTCACATGAAGGAGAGGAAGCTCCTACTAAAGGGGATCTTTTTCACCCCTCACGTGAGGGGGAGGCGCCGACTTAGTGGGAGCTTCTTCTCTTCTTCACGTGCTCCCACTTCGTCGGAGCCTCTTTCCCATCTCACGTGAGTGGGGGCTCCCCCTCTCTCTATTTTTTTAATTTAAAATAAAGAGATAAATATAAATAAAATATAAATAAATAATAAAATATAAATAATAATGAACATGTCCCTATTGTTATGTATAAAAAAACACACAAAAATACATCACATTGAGTTCGCATGACCGGTTTTACCCGTCAATCGGAGGTTCTCTCGCTCCAAAAGCGAGGGGTAATTAACGACAGCTTAGTCTGCGACTGCCGGAGATTCAGATCCTCACAATCAATAAACCGCGGCCTGCCCTAGACAGGAGGGATCTGTACATGCCTGACAAGAGCGCGCAATCCCATCTCAATGGGGTGACGAAAAACACCCTACATAGGTGAACATTGATTTCTTTTTTTATATTGAGGATAGGGAGGGGAGAGGAAGAGATGGCTAAGTCCCACCACTTCATCATCTTCATTTCTTCCTCTTCTTCTTCTTCCTCTTCTTCTTCACCATTTCAAAATCAACATCACCCACACAACCATACACCAAAATCACATTTTTCTTAGTGCAACCTTCTTCTTTTGTCAAGTCCTTCAAGCTTGATCCCTTGGTAGTATAGGGTGTTTTTCGTCACCCCATTGAGATGGGAATGCGCGCGCGCTTGTCAGGCGCATTATAGATTCCCCCTGCCTAGGGTAGGCCAGGGTTTATTGATTGTGGGGATCCGAATCTCCGGCAGCCACGGACTAAGCTGTCGTTAATTACCCCTCGCCTTTGGAATAAGAGAACCTCCGATTAACCGGTCAAACATGTCATGCGAACTTAATGTACAGTGTTGTGTTTTGAAGGGGTTTTGGATATATCGGGGGCCCCGCGGAGTTTTTACGGAGTTCCCGCTACCCGGATAGCGGGATGGGGGTCAAGGGGGCTAGCAGCCCCCTTGCGGGGTGTGAGGCAGCATCCCGTTAGAATTTTTTTCTAACGGGGGACAGTGTTGGAGAGAGAGAGAGAGAGAGAGTGTGTGTGTGTGTGTGTGTGTATAAGGGGAAAAGCGCCCAAAGGACGCGTGGGGCCAGCGCCTCACATGCCTAGCATGCGAGCGCGGGGCGCTTGAGCGCTGTGCGCTTAGGCTCTAGCGCATCACGTGCCCAGCACGTGGGCGCTCGAGCTCTAGCACATCACGTGCCCGACACATGGGCGCTGGGTGCTTGAGCGCTAGGCGCTCGGGCGCCGGCGAGAAAAAGGATCTTTTAGCTCCAGAAATAGGATTTAATCTCCCGAAAGGGGATTTAGAGTAGAGTTAAACTCCTAAGATATTTTTGGAGATGATGAAAAGGGCTTCTCCCTTGAGCTCTGGATCTTCCCAAAGTGTGATTTTTGGAGATGTGTCTCCTTCTTCTTTCTCTGTTGGCCGACTCTTGGATAATAAGAGGGTTTAGATTTTAAAAATCTCTCCTTTTTAAGATCTGATAGAAGATCCAAGCTCCCCTTTGTGGATTTTGTGGTGAAAAGCTATTTTGTTTTGGAAAAGGAAGAGTAAAACTCTTGATTTAATTCAAAAGAAAGAAGATGGTTTTAGAACCTTGAAAAAGGAGAAGACCACAGATCTTGATTCTTTTGGGGGGAGAGAAAAGGTTGTTGAGATATTTCATTATCTTTGCCTTTATTGGCTATACACTTTACATATAGCTCCTTGGGCTTTACAAAAAATGGCATTTTGCCCATCCCATGCCTCATGTGCTATTTCATTTTGCACATAAGCCATGGACTTTACAAAATTTTGGCTTTATGCCCATTTTTCTTACATTTATTCATAAAATAAAATAAAAAAATACACAAAAATTATTTATTACAAAATTTTTATCTTGGCATGGCGGAGCCGGCGGCTTCATATTCGGGCTCGACTTGGGCATTGGTCCATTTGACCTGGGCTTGGGCCCACTTGGCTTGGGGTTGACTTTGATTTTGACTTGGTCAACCGGGGAGTAAATTTTGACCCCAACAAAGTGCCCCACATCAATAAATGCACACAGCATATGTGGGTCGTATGCATGAAATTAATGGATCTTCTTTCACTTGGAGGCGACTTGATTCGGTTCTCGCTTTTTGGGAAGCTGGCACTGCCCTTTTTACGACATGGATGGTCGATACTTGACGTGTTTCCGAGATGGAGTGTCTGGTTGATTTGATTCCAAGGCAGAGCATAATTCCGACAAGGAGGTCGTTGCTGCCCTTTTAGCAACATGGACGGTCGATGCTGCCCTTTTTAGCGACGTGGACGGTCGATGTTGCCCTTTTAGCGACGTGGACGGTCGGTGCTCTCCTTTTAGCGACTTGGACGGTCGGTGTTGCCCTTTTTGCGACTTGGACGGTCGGTGCTGCCATTTTAGCGACGTGGACGGTCGGTTCTGCCCTTTTTGCGAACAGGACGGTTGATGCTGCCCTTTTAGCGACGTGGACGGTCGATGCTGCCCTTTTTAGCGACTTGGACGGTCGATGCTGCCCTTTTAGGGACTTGGACGGTCGATGCTGCCATTTTTGCGACGCGGACAGTCGGTGCTGCCCTTTTTGCGACGTGGACCATCGGTGTTGCCATTTTAGCGACGTGGACGGTCGGTTCTGCCCTTTTTGCGACTTGGACGGTCGATACTGCCCTTTTAGCGACATGGACGGTCGGTGCTGCCCTTTTAGCGACTTGGACGGTCGATACTGACTTTTTAGCGACTTGAACGGTCGGTTCTGTCCTTTTTGCGACTTGGACGGTCGGTTCTGCCATTTTAGCGACGTGGACGGTCGATTCTGCTATTTTAGCGACCTGGACGATCGGTTCTGGATTTGACTTGCTCCGCTTCTGCAATGTCAGGGATGAAGTTGACTTGTTTCCGAGGTGGAATTTGATTCTGCCTGGCAGGTCATTGGTTGTTTTGTTGATTATGTGATTTGGATTGACATCAGTACCGCTACACTGGAATATGGTACCAGGAGCGAATCATTATCTGTTATGACAGGATTTGGGGATTTTGGTTTTTGTTTGGCATCTGCATTGCTGCACTGGAATAATGCTAGGAGCAACTCATCATTTGCCCCGAGAGGATTTGGGAATTGATGGCTTAGGAGGCAGTTTAGATCCCTATCACCTAAGGCTTTTCAATTTTATGGGCCATAAGGGTCCCACAAAAGCATTTTCTCCCTACGAGTCGAAAGGATCTCGTAGGTGTATTTTCTCCTTAGGAGTCGTGGGAACTCCTAAGTGTGTAGCTCCTTTGTGAGTCGTAAGGATCTCACGTGGGAATTTTCTCCTCACAAAGTCGAGAGGACTTGGCGAGTGCATTTCATCTCTTTTTTACGAGTTTGCGCTCTTTCGTGTTTCCACAAACTCGCCGGCAGTTCTGCTGTTTTTACTCACGGAATCACTTTCGGGTTTTCATCCGTGCCGATTTCGCTTGTGGAAATACCATTTTTTTTTATTTTTGGTAGGACTTTGAATGTGGTCTCACTGGTAGGACTTGGGAGAGATTGGGATTGTTTTATGCCCGTGGATTGTATACGGTTTTGCAGGATGTATGATCCAGACCGTAGGGCCGGAAAATTTTCGGGACTTTGTTGGTGTCTGCATTGCTGCACTGGAATATGGTATCAGGAGCGACTCATCATTCGCCGTTGGGGTATGCGATTTGGAATTTGATTGGCGTCTGCATCGCTGCATTGGAATATGGTATCAGGAGTGACTCATCATTCGCCACTTGGGGATTTGGATTCTGGCCGGCGTCTGCATCGCTGCACCAGAATATAGTACCAGGAGCGACTCATCATTCGCCATTGACTATTGGGAAGCGATGGCTTAGGAGACAGGTTTAGATCCCTATCACCTAAGGCTTTTCAATTTTGTAACACCCGAGCCCAATAATACTATTTCTGGTACTAGTTGAGTGTTATACATTGCTCATTTCGATTATCCTGATGGTTTGGTGCTTATTGCTAAATTTTAACCGGTTAAGTCATTTTGGCACATAACAAATTTTAACACCTAAAATGAAATTAAAAATATCCATGTTGGCCTACTCGTCGCCACTAGTCGCGTGGTAGCGTCCGCGTGTCGAGATTTCTTCCCGTTCGGTTAAACGGGCAAGTTTGGACGGCTACGCGCGCGTGCAAGTGTCCGACTTGGGGGCATGCATTTTAATCATAAAACACTCCTTTTCAAAATTTGGAACTCGCTTAAAATCCTATAATTTGAATTTGAAATATTTGGGCGCAACCCGGGCGCGATTTGGAAATGTTGCATTTAGCGCCAAAATCCCAATTTAATTAATTAAACTAAACTATAAGAATATATTCGAAATTTAACTGTTACAGGATTTTTAACCAATCAAATATTTCTGAAAATCTCTTTGAAATCTTTTGGATTTGCCCTGGCCAATCACGAGAGACTTAAGTCTCTTGTGGGCCCCCATCACCATCTCTCAATCTCTCTCTCTCTATCTATCAAATCTTTTCCTCTCTCTCCTTAACAATCTCTCTCTCTCTCTATCTGTTTTAAATACCCCGCCTCGTCCTCGTCTTCACGAAACCATCGACGAGCCCCCAAACCCTAACTCTAGCAACCTCCTACCGTCGCCGTCGACCTCCCCGCGACCTCGCCATCACCGTCCTCGCCTCCTCAGCCTAGCCGCACCCTCCCTACCTCCTCTCCTCCCTCCTTCAGAGCCCGCGACCCAACCTCGACGCCACCACCTGCACGTAGGTCTCGCCGTCGCCGCCGCCTCCCATCGCCGACGACGCCAGAGACTCCCTCTCTTCACCCTCGTCCCAACCTCGTCGTCTTCTTCCTCCTCCCCTTGCCGGATCACCACCAACCGAGCACAACCCATCACCTAACCCTCTGAATCGCCGGGAAACTTGCCGTCGATCCTCGCCGTCGTCTCCAGAGCCACCTCCGACCACCTCGGTCTCCCCTTAATCACCAGAGCAGACCACCACCCTCCTCTACTCGTCGCACCACCCTCTCCAGCGAACCCAGAAGCTGTCCAGCCTTCGCTGCCGTTGCCGCTGCTTCGCCGGCGTCCCATCGCCGTCGAACCCGTCACGGTTGCCACCTTTGCCATCCCTGTAAGCATCTCTTGACTTTCCATTAAGGTAAAACCCCCTCGCTAGTCTTTGTTTACGTATATCGTGTTTTGCTAACTCGTCGCCTTTTGACTTTTGCCGGATTCCGACCGTGCCGTCGTTTGGACCCGACGCTCCAGCAAAGTACTCGGTCCGTGGCCCGTGCACCCGTCTCGTGTTTTCCGCCGACATTGCATTCGCGTTTTCCGGTTTGCGAAACCGTCGAGGCAAGTATCCGAATACTTGCTCTAACATGCTAGTGCACAAGATCAAGTCTTGCTATACACTTAATTATCATATTATTTATTATAACCACACAGCTATTGGTAATATCGATAGTTTGTATAACTTAGAATTGACGGTTGCAAGTATCTTTAACATGGAATCATTATAGTAGTTTCTTGTAATTAATCGATCTACTATCAATCCACTCTTTAACTAACTAAACCAATTAGATCGTCTTTGCTTTATTCGTTAAACCATCCATGAGACAATTATTATGCTTTAGTTTAAATTCATGTAGCTTCATTACTTTATGTTGTTGATATTGGTTCACCTTGTGACTATTGCACCCCAAGGGTGCTTGAACCTGTTAATAAAGATAATACAAGCACCATTGTGATTAAGTGACTATTAGTGCTGTTTACTTTAAATTTCTTGCTGCTGTTATTTATTCGATTGTATACCTGTTGAGAGCACCCACTCGATCACATTACATATTGACCTGACCTGCTACCTGATTTCATGCCTAATGCCAACAAGCCTGACTTGGGGTCCTCATGGACCATTCCTGCTGTCTATCCAGACAGACCTGCTTTTACCTGATTCTGTGTTGGCATTAGTCCTTGACTACTGAATACCTGACCTAACATACATAACTTGGGGGTATGGGGAAATCAAAGATGAACCTGACTTATAACTCGACAGTTCACTACCTGTTCGAGTGTACACATTCCTGTTTTGTGCCTAGCGGCATGTCTCGGTTTCGGCCGAGAATATTGTGGCCGTGATCCCGGGTATGTACGGGGTATTACCGAGTGTACACTTTCCTGTTTTGTGCCTAGCGGCATGTCTCGGCTGCAGCCGAGAATATTGTGGCCGTGGTCCCGGGTATGTACGGGATACTATTGAGTTACATCGACGATTCATCAATTGATTTCAAAGACTATAGAGTAGAAACCTGATAGGACAGTTTAGTTACCACGGCACATTACCCTGCACTGTTATTTCTTAGTACTGCTTATTTCATGTTCATACCTGCATTGCTTATTACCATGTTTATAGTATATTATTTGGTTGACATGACGCGCTGACGTCTGGGTTTTGCATGGCCCAGATTCCTTACCACTGTCGACGACCGAGCAGGAGTACTTCAGCCAGCAGGCTGAACCGTGAGTTCCTTAGTGTTTAGTCTATTTATTTCATTCCATTCCAGATGTGAGCCCGCATTATAGGACGTACTGTTTATTTATTGTATTGGATCATTTGCTTCCGCACTTATTATTTATTGACTCTTGTTATTATGGATTGGACATGTGTTAGATTAGTTTATATATATTGTTTTTGATATCTCTACAACCGTAATGTGACTGTGGATGGATACTTCCTACCCACAGGTAGCATGGTTGGCTGTGTTGCGTGCCCAGTCTTGCGTACTCTGGGAAGCGGGGCGTGACATGGTTCTTTTGGTATCAGAGCCATAGGTTAAATGGGGTTGATTCTTTGTAGTTGGGTATTACACCCGATACACGAATCATAATACCCGTGATTAGGAAACATGTCCTGCCACCTTGACTGTTTTACCATCCTTGAATCATTCTTCCGGATCATGTCGACATGCAAACTTACTTTGCATTGTCAACTCGAAAACCTAATTTCTTGTTATCTCTAGGACTTAGGCGACTTGGGTGGAGTTAAGTAATTGCGGCTATGATACCGCGGCATAGCTACAATGCAGTACTCTATTTAAGTATCTTGGAGTTCTAGCCTTGATTTATATATTGAATCTATCATCATGCTAATGTTGTTTGTTTTGATTTCAGGACCATGGCAGATAAGAATTTCAAGACGTATCAGAGGCGCGTGGATGAAGCCGCCATGTTAGGAGTGATACGTGGGATGTTGGAGAATCAGAAAAGGCAAACTGAGCTGATCCAGCAGCAAGCAGATTCATTTCAGGAGGGTTTGCAGGACATTCGGCAGTCTGTAAACACCGCTGTAGCGAAGCCAGTTAACCGAGTAGGGACCGTGGTAGATTTCAGACGGTTGGGTCCTACTACTTTCACTGGTCTGGAGGAGCCGTTGCCAGCCGAGCAGTGGCTAGTGGACACGGAGAATTTACTGATTGCGGCACAGATCCCAGAAGACGAGAGAGTTGATGTGGTGCGCATTCAGCTGGTGGATTACGCCCGAGAGTGGTGGCTTGTGGAGGAGACCCGCTTGTCCAAGCCAATCAGTTGGGCGGATTTCTCTAAAAGTTTCCTGGAGAAGTTCTTCCCGCAAACTGCACGGGAGGAAATGGAAGAGAAATTTATTGGACTGAGGCAAAATGGAGCAGCTGTGGATGTATATGCAGCGGAATGGACGAGACTCAGCCGCTTCGCTGGACCCTTAGTCGCCAAGGAGGCAGACAGGGCGCGAAGGTTCTTGCGCAGTTTGGATGTGGACATCCAGAGGCAGATTGTCTCCCTGGGTTTGACCACTTTCTCGCAGGTTCTTACGGCAGCCAGAGAGCAGCAGAGTTTGTCGGGAATGAAAGGGAACCTTCAGCATACAGCAGTTGCAGCCAGGAAGCCCGTTTTTGCACCTAACCGAGATCATGGGCGCAGAGGTATTCCAGTGGACCGTCGAGGCGTAGCACCCATGAAGAAGCCTGTGGTCGTTGATCGAAGAAAGAGCATGAATTGTAACTACTGCAATTTACCGGGCCACATGCAAAAGGATTGTCGAAGGAGGCTGGGACTTTGTCTGGTTTGTGGAGCGGCCGATCACACAGTTGGTGCTTGTCCGTCGAAGCTTCGCACGAGAGATGATATACAGAAGCCTCCGCAGAGACCGTTCCAAGGGCAGAAACAGCTAACTCAAGGACCTAATCAGGCTCGAGCTTTCACGTTGACAGCTGAGGAAGCTAAGGCATCAGGAGAAGTGGTTTCAGGTACTTTACTCGTTCATGGTTTTCCCGCATTGGCATTATTTGATTCCGGAGCATCTCACTGTTTTATGTCATCCAAATTTATAACTACACACTCGATTACCTGCACGACCCTGTCTAGTTTCTGGGACATACACACTGGGAATGGGAAAATCTTAGCTAGTAAGGAATGTAGAGATTGTACAGTTGTTGTTTGCGGACGGGAGCTTTTTGCAAATTTCTTGGTGATAGATACGGGCAGTTATGATGTAGTCTTGGGAATGGATTTTCTTGGCACTTTCCACGCACACATTGACTGTAGGGCAAGGAAAGTAATTTTCCAGATTCCCGGACACCCTGAGTTTACTTTCACTGGAGGAAGCAGCTCTGTCGGGCCAGTCGAGTTTAGGGCTAGGCCGACAAACAGTGTTCTTGCGACAATGGAAGTGGATAGTAATGAAGAGCCGGCAATTGTTCGCGACTTTATGGATGTATTTGCAGATATTTCGCGCTTACCGCCGAAGCGAGATGTGGAGTTCGCGATTGACCTTATTCCTGGTGCAGCGCCAGTATCAAAATCTTATTATCCGATGGCACCGGTGGAATTGGAAGAAGTTAAGAAACAAGTGGGTGAATTACTCGAGAAGGGATGGATTCGAAGCAGCAACTCACCTTGGGGAGCTCCAGTTCTTTTAGTAAAGAAGAAGGATGGCACGAGAAGGATGTGCATTGATTATCGAGAATTGAACCGGGTGACTATTAAGAACAAGTACCCGATCCCTCGCATTGGCGAACTTTTTGAGCAGCTTAGTGGCGTGAGGGTATTCTCGAAACTGGATTTGCGATCAGGATATCATCAGGTCCGAGTGAAAGCAGAAGACATTTGCAAGACGGCGTTTCGAACTCGATATGGACATTTTGAGTATCTTGTGATGCCCTTCGGAGTGACGAATGCGCCGGCAATATTCATGGATTTGATGAACCGGGTCTTTTCACCATTCTTAGACCAGTTTATTGTGGTATTCATTGACGATATTCTGGTATACTCGAAGAGTCCGGAGGAGCACGCTGAGCATTTAAGGATCGCACTGCAGACGCTGAGACAGGAGAAATTGTTCGCGAAGATGAGTAAGTGCGAATTCTGGCTGGAAGAAGTAAAATTTCTGGGACATGTCGTGTCGGGCGATGGAATCGCAGTCGATCCCGAAAAGATTGCAGCCGTTCGAGATTGGCCTATTCCAAAGAATGTTGCGGAGATAAGAAGCTTTCTTGGACTCGCCGGATACTACCGAAGATTTGTGGAGAACTTCGCTCGTTTAGCTGAGCCGTTAACCAAGCTCACGCGCAAGGAGGTACCGTTTGTTTGGACAGATGGATGTGCATTGGCCTTCGAGACGTTGAAGCAGAAGTTGATAACCGCCCCTATCCTAACTATACCGGATAACTCAGGAGGACTGGTGATTCACAGCGACGCATCTGGAAAAGGATTGGGATGTGTTTTGATGCAGAATGGGAAGGTCGTCGCTTACGCATCGAGACAACTGAAGACTCATGAGAAGAATTATCCGACTCATGACTTGGAGCTGGCAGCCGTGATCTTCGCCCTGAAGATTTGGAGACACTGCCTTTTGGGCGAGAGAGTCGAAGTCTTTACAGATCACAAGAGTTTGAAGTATGTATTCACTCAGAAAGAGTTGAACATGAGGCAACGCAGATGGTTGGAGCTGATGGCCGACTACGACCTTGATCTTAAGTACCATCCGGGAAAAGTTAACGTCGTGCCAGATGCGCTAAGTCGGTTACCAGCAATTCAGGTATTGACCGCACAAAGGGAGATCATTGCGGATTTTCAGAGATTTGACTTGGAGGTTGTGCTACCACATGCTATGGGACAGTTGATGCAGTTGCAAGTACAGTCGTCCTTGGTTGAGAAAATTAAAGTGGCACAATCGCAGGATCCTAGACTGCAAAAGTTTCGAGAGCAGGTTGAAGCCAGACTACGAACCGATTTACTGATCCACGAAGACGGTTCGTTGAGGTATGGTAGCCGTGTGTGTGTGCCAAAAGGGGATGTGCGTGAAGAGCTTATGAAGGAGGCACACAGTTCGGCTTACTCTGTACATCCAGGAGGGACAAAGATGTACCGAGATATTCGACAACACTTCTGGTGGGAAGGTATGAAACGAGAGATTGCTCGCTTCGTGGCTAAGTGCTTGGTGTGTCAGCAAGTCAAGGCTGAACACCAAAGGGTTGCTGGTTTGTTGCAACCACTTCCGATCCCTCAGTGGAAGTGGGAACATATAACCATGGATTTCGTGACGGCTTTACCGCGGAGTCCAAAGGGCAACAATGCAGTATGGGTGATTGTCGATCGGTTGACCAAGGCAGCTCACTTTATTCCTTTTCGGGTTGGTCAATCGACAGAGACTTTGGCAGAGCGGTACATGCAGGAGATTGTAAGATTGCATGGAGTACCGGTAAGTATCGTGTCCGATCGGGACACTCGGTTCTTGTCGCACTTCTGGAGGAGTTTACAAGAAAGTCTGGGGACTCGATTGAAGTTTAGCACAGCTTATCATCCTCAGACTGATGGACAATCGGAGAGAACGATCCAAACCCTTGAAGATATGTTGAGGGCTTGCATGTTGGACTTCAAAGGTTCTTGGGAGGATCATCTACACCTGGTGGAGTTTTCGTACAACAATAGCTTCCAAGCGACTATTCAAATGGCTCCGTTTGAAGCGTTATACGGTCGTAAGTGCCGTTCACCTGTTTGTTAGGATGATGTTGGTGAACGAAGGTTACTAGGACCAGATTTGGTGGTACAGACAGTCGAGAAGGTGAAAACAATCAGGAAGCATATGAAGGCAGCTCAAGACAGAAAGAAAAGTTGGGCCGACACGTCAAGAAGACCTCTAGAGTTCGCCGTGGGTGATTTGGTATTCCTGAAGATATCACCGACTAGAGGGGTGATTCGCTTTGGGAGTCGGGGAAAGCTTAGCCCTCGATTCGTTGGACCCTTCGAGATATTGGAGCGTGTTGGTGAGGTAACGTACCGTTTGGCGTTACCACAATCATTGGCAGGAGTGCACGATGTGTTTCATGTATCTCAGCTACGGAGGTATGTCCGAGATGAGACTCACGTCTTGGATCATTCGGAGTTGACTGTACGGGAGGACCTAACTTTTGAGGAACGACCAGCTGAAATCAAGGATCGAAGAGAAAAGGTTCTTAAGAACAATGTTATCCCTCTTGTGCTAGTTTCTTGGGATAATCGATCACATGGAGAATCCACTTGGGAGAGAGAAGACGAGATCCGACAGAAATTTCCTCACCTTTTTCCTGTAGTTAGCTATCTTGTATTCTTGGAATTTCGAGGACGAAATTCTTTTTGTAGTTGGGTATGATGTAACACCCGAGCCCAATAATACTATTTCTGGTACTAGTTGAGTGTTATACATTGCTCATTTCGATTATCCTGATGGTTTGGTGCTTATTGCTAAATTTTAACCGGTTAAGTCATTTTGGCACATAACAAATTTTAACACCTAAAATGAAATTAAAAATATCCATGTTGGCCTACTCATCGCCACTAGTCGCGTGGTAGCGTCCGCGTGTCGAGATTTCTTCCCGTTCGATTAAACGGGCAAGTTTGGACGGCTACGCGCGCGTGCAAGTGTCCGACTTGGGGGCATGCATTTTAATCATAAAACACCCCTTTTCAAAATTTGGAACTCGCTTAAAATCCTATAATTTGAATTTGAAATATTTGGGCGCAACCCGGGCGCGATTTGGAAATGTTGCATTTAGCGCCAAAATCCCAATTTAATTAATTAAACTAAACTATAAGAATATATTCGAAATTTAACTGTTACAGGATTTTTAACCAATCAAATATTTCTGAAAATCTCTTTGAAATCTTTTGGATTTGCCCTGGCCAATCACGAGAGACTTAAGTCTCTCGTGGGCCCCCATCACCATCTCTCATTCTCTCTCTCTCTCTCTATCAAATCTTTTCCTCTCTCTCCTTAACAATCTCTCTCTCTCTCTATCTGTTTTAAATACCCCGCCTCGTCCTCGTCTTCACGAAACCATCGACGAGCCCCCAAACCCTAACCCTAGCAACCTCCTACCGTCACCGTCGACCTCCCCGCGACCTCGCCGTCACCGTCCTCGCCTCCTCAGCCTAGCAGCACCCTCCCTACCTCCTCTCCTCCCTCCTTCAGAGCCCGCGACCCAACCCCGACGCCACCACCTGCACGCAGGTCTCGCCGTCGCCGCTGCCTCCCATCGCCGACGACGCCAGAGACTCCCTCTCTTCACCCTAGTCCCAACCTCGTCGTCTTCTTCCTCCTCCCCTCGCCGGATCACCACCAACCGAGCACAACCCATCACCTAACCCTCTGAATCGCCGGGAAACTTGCCGTCGATCCTCGCCGTCGTCGCCAGAGCCACCTCCGACCACCTCGGTCTCCCCTTAATCACTAGAGCAGACCACCACCCTCCTCTACTCGTCGCACCACCCTCTCCAGCGAACCCAGAAGCTGTCCAGCCTTCGCTGCCGTTGCCGCTGCTTCGCCGGCGTCCCATCGCCGTCGAACCCGTCACGGTTGCCACCTTTGCCATCCCTGTAAGCATCTCTTGACTTTCCATTAAGGTAAAACCCCATCGCTGGTCTTTGTTTACGTATATCGTGTTTTGCTAACTCGTCGCCTTTTGACTTTTGCCGGATTCCGACCGTGCCGTCGTTTGGACCCGACGCTCCAGCAAAGTACTCGGTCCGTGGCCCGTGCACCCGTCTCGTGTTTTCCGTCGACATTGCATTCGCGTTTTCCGGTTTGCGAAACCGTCGAGGCAAGTATCCGAATAGTTGCTCTAACATGCTAGTGCACAAGATCAAGTCTTGCTATACACTTAATTATCATATTATTTATTATAACCACACAGCTATTGGTAATATCGATAGTTTGTATAACTTAGAATTGACGGTTGCAAGTATCTTTAACATGGAATCATTATAGTAGTTTCTTGTAATTAATCGATCTACTATCAATCCACTCTTTAACTAACTAAACCAATTAGATCGTCTTTGCTTTATTCGTTAAACCATCCATGAGACAATTATTATGCTTTAGTTTAAATTCATGTAGCTTCATTACTTTATGTTGTTGATATTGGTTCACCTTGTGACTATTGCACCCCAAGGGTGCTTGAACCTGTTAATAAAGATAATACAAGCACCATTGTGATTAAGTGACTATTAGTGCTGTTTACTTTAAATTTCTTGCTGCTGTTACTTATTCGATTGTATACCTGTTGAGAGCACCCACTCGATCACATTACATATTGACCTGACCTGCTACCTGATTTCATGCCTAATGCCAACAAGCTTGACTTGGGGTCCTCATGGACCATTCCTGCTGTCTATCCAGACAGACCTGCTTTTACCTGATTCTGTGTTGGCATTAGTCCTTGACTACTGAATACCTGACCTAACATACATAACTTGGGGGTATGGGGAAATCAAAGATGAACCTGACTTGTAACTCGACAGTTCACTACCTGTTCGAGTGTACACATTCCTGTTTTGTGCCTAGCGGCATGTCTCGGTTTCGGCCGAGAATATTGTGGCCGTGATCCCGGGTATGTACGGGGTATTACTGAGTGTACACTTTCCTGTTTTGTGCCTAGCGGCATGTCTCGGCTGCAGCCGAGAATATTGTGGCCGTGGTCCCGGGTATGTACGGGATACTATTGAGTTACATCGACGATTCATCAATTGATTTCAAAGACTATAGAGTAGAAACCTGATAGGACAGTTTAGTTACCACGGCACATTACCCTGCACTGTTATTTCTTAGTACTGCTTATTTCATGTTCATACCTGCATTGCTTATTACCATGTTTATAGTATATTATTTGGTTGACATGACGCGCTGACGTCTGGGTTTTGCATGGCCCAGATTCCTTACCACTGTCGACGACCGAGCAGGAGTACTTCAGCCAGCAGGCTGAACCGTGAGTTCCTTAGTGTTTAGTCTATTTATTTCATTCCATTCCAGATGTGAGCCCGCATTATGGGACGTACTGTTTATTTATTGTATTGGTTCATTTGCTTCCGCACTTATTGTTTATTGACTCTTATTATTATGGATTGGACATGTGTTAGATTAGTTTATATATATTGTTCTTGATATCTCTACAACCGTAATGTGACTGTGGATGGATACTTCCTACCCACAGGTAGCATGGTTGGCTATGTTGCGTGCCCAGTCTTGCGTACTCTGGGAAGCGGGGCGTGACAAATTTTATGGGCCGTAAGGGTCCCAGAAAAGCATTTTCTCCCTACGAGTCGTAAGGATCCCGTCGATGCATTTTCTCCTTAGGAGTCGTGAGGACCCCCAAGTGTGTTTTTCCTTTGTGATTCGTAAGGATCCCATGAAGGTTTGTTCTCCTCATGTATCGTGAGGACACATGAGTGGGTCTTCCCAATGGAGCATAATTCCAAGGGCGGAGACCGGCCGCTGGACGGGTGACTTCGGTGGGGCATGAGTATGATGAGAATTATTTGAGCCCGTGCATTGTATACGGTAGTCAGTTTGGGGACTGGCCGTAGGGCTGGGAGAATTTTGAGAAATTGGATTTTGGTTGGCTTCTGCATCGCTGCACTGGAATATGGTACGAGGCGCGACTCATCATTCGCCGTTTGGGGATTTGGAAGTTGGATCTTGTTTGGCATCAGCATTGCTGCACTGGAATAATGCCAGGAGCAACTCATCATTTGCCTCGGGAGGACTTGGGATTTGGTTTTTAGGTCGGCATCATCACTGCTAACACTGAAGCGAAATGCCAGGAGCGACTCATCATTTTTCGTTGCCCGTTAGGGAGCGATGGCTCAGGAGACAGGTTTAGATCCTTATCACCTAAGGCTTTTCAATTTTATGAGCCGTAAGGGTCTCATAAAAGCATTTTCTCCCTATGAGTCGAGAGGATCTCGCAGGTGTATGTTCTCCTTAGGAATCGTGAGGATTCCTAAGTGTGTTGCTCCTTTGTGAGTCGTAAGGATCTCACGCAGGGATTTTCTCCTCACAAGGTCAAGAAGACTTTGCGAGTGTATTTTATCTTTTTTTACGAGTTTGTGCCCTTTCGGGTTTTCATAAACTCGCCGGCCGTCCTGCTGTTTTTACTCACGGAGACCTTTCGGTTTTTCATCCGTGCCCGTTTTGCTTGTGGACATACCGGATTTTTTTTTTGTTTTTTTTTTGCCGCTGGTGGGACTTTAAAAGAAGTCTCACCAGCAGGACTTAGGAGAGATAGGGGCCGTTTATGCCCGTGGATTGTATACGGTTTTGCAGGATGTATGATCCAGACCGTATGGCCGGGAGCTCAATTCGCATGCGACTTAGAGCATTTACGAGTAGTATTTCTTGAGATATCGGCCATTAATGGGTGGCATTGGCCATTCTCCTTCGGCATTTATCAGCTGGCAGGATCCTCCATCAAACACTTTCTCGATGACGTATGGTCCTTTCCAGTTTGGTTCAAATTTTCCCTTGGCATGTCGATTGGGGATGATCGGTCTTTTGAGGACCAACACCAATTCGACTTTCTTGAAATCGCGGAGACATGTCATCTTGTCATAGGCCCATGACGTTTGGTCTCGGTACAGCTCCATATTCTGTTGTACTGCAAGCCTCTTTCTTCGAGGGCGTCGAGCTCTTCAAGCCGAAGGAGCACGTTTTCCTCCTCCGTTAACTCGTGCTGAACGGCCATTCTTAAGCTTGGAACTTCGACTTCGAGGAAGAGGACCGCCTCCACTCCGAAGAGCAATGAGTATGGAGTAGACTGAGTTAGAGTACGGTGCGTGGTACGATATGCCTACAACGCCTCGTGAAGTTTGAGATTCCAGTCTCTCTTGTTGGCTGAAGTATTTTTCCTCAAGAGCTTGCATAGGGTCTTATTAAAGGCTTCGGCTAGCCTATTGGCTCTTGGATTATAGATGGAGGAATATCTCCAGTCTATCTTGTGCTGAGTAGCGAACCTTGAGACTTTGAATCTCTTGAAAGAAGGCCCGTTGTCAGAAATGATTCTTCTTGGTGTACCGAAGCGGTATAGAATATTATGCTGGAAGAATGTCAGAATATTTTCTGTCTTGACTTCTTTTAGCGGGACAACTTCAACCCATCTGGAGAAATAGTCGGTTGCGGCCAATATGAACCGGTGGCCTTTGGATGACGGAGGATCAATTGGGCCAACAATGTCGGTGCCTTAGACTTCGAAGGGCCACGATGCCACCGTAGGATGCAATGGATTGGGATACTTGTGAATGAAATCATCGTGAATTTGGCAGATATGACATTTTTTTGCATGCTCTCCGCATTCCCGTATCATGGTGGGCCAGTAATACCTAAGCCGTTTAATTTGAAGTCGCATCTTGGGGCTAGATTGGTGAGCACCGCAAATGCTCGAGTGAACTTCTTTCATGACCTTTTGGGCTTCGGCCAATGACAGACACCTGAGCCAGAGTTGGTCATATGACCTGCGGTATAGCGTGTCATTTACAAACACGTATCGGAGAGCTCTCTTCTTCAGCTGAATCCCTGCAGATTTTCCTTTGGGCAGCTTGTCGTATTGGAGGTACTATATGAAGGGTTCTCTCCAATCAGGCTCATCTTGGATGATCGAAGCTTCTTCGGCAGGATTGTTCTCCTGTTCTGCACTTTCTTCTTCACGCAAAGAGGCTGGAGTCAGAATTTGCCGGCTTCTGACTATGATTAGAATTTCGTCCATATCAGGATCAGCTAGCTCTTTAGCTAGGCGAGTGAGTATGTCGGATTTTCCGTTCAACGCTCTGGGGACTCTCATTAGTTCAATGTGAGTGAACCGTTTCATGAGTTCCACCACTCGGCTTCTATATTGAACTATCTCGGGTTTGTATATCTTATAGTCGCCGCTTACTTGGTTGACGATAAGCTGGGAGTCATCGTAGACTCGTAGCCGAAGGATTTCCATTTCTATAGCGAGCTCCAGACCAGCTATCAGAGCCTCGTACTCAGCCTCATTGTTTGTGTGAGGCTCGGTGAGAGCAAAAGAGCGTCGTAGGGTCCCTATCGATGGCGTGATGAACACCAGTCCTATCCTTGCTTTTATCTCCGGGACGCTTGATTTACTGGAGGTCCTTATTGAGGAGGCCTTATCGAAGTAGAGCTCCCAACATGGCTCGCTATCCTCGAGGTGCAATATTCGTTCATTGGGTAACTCGCAATTGAGCGGTGACCCTTCCGGTATGGGATGAGCAGCGAGAAATTCCGCGAGAGCTTGCCCTTTTACTGCTTTCTGAGGAGTATAAACTATGTCAAACTCAAGTAGCATGACAGCCCATCTCGACATTCTACTGGCTAGGCTTGCTTTGGTCATTAAGTGTTTGAGTGGGTCGACCCTAGAGATCAGCATAACCCGATGAGCGAGCAGATAGTGCCTCAGCTTCTTCACAGCGAACATCAGAGCCCAGCATTGCTTTTCGATCGGGGGAATAGTTGTGTTCCGCCCCGACTAACGTTCGACTTAGATAGTAGAGGGCATTCTCTTTTCCCTCCTCGTTGTTCTGGGCAAGGAGCGTACCGAGTGACTCATCTAGCGCGGAAGTGTAGAGAATCAGCGGTTTATTTGGAATGGGAGCATCCAGCACTGGAGGGTGCAACAAGTACTGTTGATGCTTTTGAACACTTCTTGACATTCGGCATCCCAGACAAAAGGAGCTCCTTTCTTCATGAGGTTTAAGAAGGGCCTACATCTCCCTGATAAATTTGAGATAAACCTTCGTATATAAGCAAGCTTTCCTTGAAAAGATCTCAGCTGCGTCAAATCCTTCGGAGGGGGCATTTCCATGATGGCCTTTATCTTGGATGGGTCAACTTCGATCCCCCGATGTTGGACTATAAAGCCCAGGAATTTTCCCGATGACATGCCAAAATCGCACTTCAGAGGATTCATCTTCGGATCGTATTCCCTCGGTCTGGTGAGAACGGTCTTAAGATATTGGATGTGGTCGGCCTTGACTTTAGTCTTGATGACCAGATCATCAACATAGCATTCGACGACTTTATGGATTAGGTCATCAAAGATATTGTCCATTGCCCTTTGGTATGTAGCACATGCGTTCTTCAGTCCGAACGACATCACCTTGTAACAGTATATTTCGATCGGGGTTCGAAATGCTATGTGTTTCTCATCCTAAGGAGACATCTTGATCTGATTATATCCAGACGAGCCATCCATAAAGGTGAACAGCTCGTAATTTTAGGTGTCATAGACCATCATTTCCATGACCGATAGCGGGAAGTCGTCTTTAGGACATGCCTTGTTGATGTCCCTGAAATCAACACAAACTCGGATCTGCCCATTTTTCTTCATCACTGGGACTATGCATGCGATCCAGTCCGCATATTTCTCTTCCCTGATGAAGCCGGCATCGATGAGTTTCTTGGTCTCCTCGATGACCTTTTTCTTCCAGTTCCCTTCTCATTCTTCGAGGAGCTTGTTTGACTAGCTTAGCATCAGGAGATATAGCCAGCTTATGCACGGCCACTTCAGGCATCTCTTTGTACATCCACGTGATGCAGTTGACGAACTCATGCAGCAGGGCGATTATCTGCTCATTCATTTTCTCTGACAAGAGTGAGCTGATGTAGGTCGGCCTTGGATTATCGGGCGTTCTTAAGTCAATCTCGGTTAGCTCGTCAAAGGTTACTTGTCCGCCATCTTCAAGTTCTTGAGGAGCTTCTTCTGGCTCGGCTAGCTCGTCATCATCATTTGACCTTTCGCTGGCTTCACCAACATGGATCATGTAGTACGCTTTGGAATCAGGTTGAATGAAGCCTATGCCTCGTCTATCTGGAATTCGTCCATCGATGAGTGCTCGAACCTGAGGCGGATGCCATAGCCCTTCATAAAACTTTGCTTCGGACTCCGTTTGATATAACCGGCATCCGCATCTTTTGAAGTATTCCCGCATCTCAGGCGCATAATATCTGGGATTAGGGACGACCCTTATGCCTCTCTCGTATGGAAGGCACACGACAGACAAATCGTCGGGTGCACAACAGGATTTTGCTCATAAAACAGGATGCCCTTCTATCCAATTTTCCTCCCGGGAATGTAGAAAGTTTTCAGCTGGTCAACGGTAGAGACTGACAATGCATCGAGCTCTTTGCACATCCGTTCTGGCACCCTTGTGATGGCTAGGGACCCTTCTACAATTTCGAAGGTCTCTCGTAGTTTCACTTGCTGCATGGGGGTCCAATCTGCACAGCTGTTGCAAGGTAGGTCCTCTTCTTCCGACTCTTCAGTGTCGCTGCCAAGATGAAGGTGGACTTTGCTGCTAGATGGGCCTTCAGTATCAGATTCGTCCGTATTGCTACCGAAACGAGGGTGAGCTTTACGGAAGGACGGACTTCCGGCGTCGGACTCATCAGTGTCACTGCTGAAATGTGGACGCACATCGGGGTTTCTGCTTTTGAAAGTGACAGCCGGCTCAGACTTGGTTTTGAGTTTCGGGGCTGTTCTGTCTTTGGTCAGCTGTTGCTCATCACTTTGGAGGTTCACAAAGTACCAAGAATCTTCATATCGGACTTCATGCACACCGAACGGCTGGATGTCTCCGTTAATGTGTCTTTCTTCGCCGTTTTTAGTATACTTCATACATTGATGGAGAGTTGACGGAATGATGCCGTAATCGTGGAGCCACGGCCGCCCAAGAGAATTTTATAAGACGTGTCAGCGTCGATCACGTATATCTTAGCTTCGGTCTTCAGATCCCCAAATTTTATTGGCTGAGCTATGGATCCCAGAACTTGCTGTCAATTTTGATTGAAGCCTTGAATGACAATCCTTTCCCTTGACAGGTGTCGGACGTCCATTGAAAAACTCTTCAGAGTTCGCAAGTTCATGATGTTCACTGAGGACCTTAGATCAATCAATATGCGATTAATCCGGTCTCCGTCGCTGTACCCTGTCACGTAAAGCGGTCGATTATGCTCAGTTGTTCCCAGTAGCAAGTCTTCATCTTTAAACGTGACTGTGGCGGCGTGCAGAGCGTACTAGGCTTCTTTCATATTGATTTCCGCAAAGCGAGCCTGATACCGCTCGGGGTTCTGTAGAGCGTGAATGAGAACACCTCTAAGCTCTTTAGATAGGATCAAGGCATCGTAGATGCTCAGGAGAGATGGGAGCTTTCGGAGATGAGATAAGACATTATAGTCCACCGAGGAAGGACTTGAGTTTTCATTAGCCGGTTCTCTGCCATCTTCCTCATTAGCCCCTTGTTTTTCCTTTCCTTTTGGGGCATTGCCCTGATTTGGCGGCAGAGCCCTGCCACTTCTAAGTTGGATTTGGTTGGACCTTGTGGCGAGCTCCTCGTCCTCTTCGGGAAAGCAGAGCTCTTCCTCAGAGTCACTGCCAAGATGTATGGCGTAGTAGGCCACTATAGGGATCTCTTCATCGGAGTCTTCCTCTAACTCCTCCAGAATATCAGCGGCTTCTACAGGGAAGAAATCTTTCAATTGAATTAGAGTTTTTTCCTTTTGTTCATAGTCTTCGAGAGAATCGATATATTTTCGAATGATCGATCTTCCTGCAGACTCTTTTTCGCGCCGAGCTGCAATTTTCTTCTTCTTGAGCTTCTTGGATTTTGAGCCTGATGGAGCCGCATTGGCAGCTGGAATGGTAGGCTTCTTCTGCCCTTCCCATTCCGTCCTGGGCTTTTTCTGAAGTAGCTTTAGCATCTTCTTCATCTTATTAGATATGTGCTTACTCCAAGGAGGCTGCGGTGTGTCGGTTTCATTTCTCAGGGCAGCGAGTTCGGCTGTCTGCTCCCAGAAGGCTTCAGCTTCTGTCTGTATAACGTTAGTGGTTGCAACTTGATTATTCACAAACACGCTTTTGGACAGCTCGATCTCTCCAGCCTTGTACTGCTTTTTGACCTAGTCTTTGAAGATAGAGCAATCCTCGATCGCATGGCTTACTACTCGGTGGTACGGGCAATACAGGGGATTGTCAGTCATTTTTGCTTCTTGAGGTCTTTTCGACTCTGGCAATTATAGACTGTTGTTCAAGACATCTTTAAATATCTTTTGGACCTTGTCCCTCCTGAAAGAGTAAACCTTGTTCTTTTTCTTCTCTAGGGAAGGCCCTTCTCCTCCCAGCACTGGCTTTCGAGACCGGTTGGTTTTGGATTTGCCCGCCTTTCGCTTTTCTTCATTGTCGGACGCATTTAAGACATTGGTACTGCTGGAACTCCCGCTTCTACGGTTGTCGTCCCGCTTTCTTTTCCAAGTCTTGTCTCTCTGAGAGTCCGGGGTAGACTCTTGCTTCGAGCGTTCCAGCATTTGGACTTTCTTGGTTAGCTCTTAAAACGTCTTGAGGCCTGCTGTACACAAGAATGGGACCAACCAATTGCTGAGGTTCCCAATGAGAAGGCTGACGGACTGGTCCTGCTCCAGCGGCGGTTCGCACATAACCGTGAGATTACGCCATCTGGCGATAAAGTCGGTGTTGCTTTCATTCTTCCTCAGCTTGGTCCTCACAAGGTCAGCAATGGAGATTTTATCATTGACACTCATGAACCTTTGCCGAAACAGAGACTCCATTTGGTCAAAGGTAATAACGGACCCGTCTGGTATACTCGCGTACCAGTCGAAAGCAACACCGGTCAGGCTGTTGACAAACTGACAAAGAAGGAGTGCATCATTGCCCCCTGTATTTCCGCACGATATTTTAAAGTGGGCGACGTGTTGATTTGCATTTCCCGTCCTGTCAAATCATCCGAACTTAGGAATGACGTAGCTGCTCGGGAACTCAATCAGATCGTACTGTGCGGGATATGGCCGCCCACTACTACCAATTTCTTTCTGAGCTTCAGCTTCGGCCACCAATGTTTTAACCTTGCCGGTGACTAAATCCATTATCCGATCTTGTATTAGCGGGATAGTGTTATCTGGGGCCAAGGCGTCCCCAGAAACGGAATGTGGCCGGCATTCGTGCGGCTCGACGAATCTTAGACCAAAGGTATAGGCATCGGCCACTTCGGATTGTCATCATCTGGATCATGAGTAGCGACTTGTGCTTGATTGGGAGGCGCTCGAGCAATTTGAGCTGTAAGCTGCATCACAACGTTCGTTAGGTCGTCAATTTTCGAATAGAGCTTGGCCATCTCTTTATCTTTGCTCCTAAGCTATTTTCGAAGCTCTTGCTCCACGGTCCTGGGGCGGAAAGTCGGCTCTTCCTCGCTGTCCGAGCTTGACTCTGCATGGACCGAGGGGTCTTTCTGCCTATCGACCTCATCGAGAGGGTTTTCATCATCCAGCGGAGGCGGCTGTTCTTGGGAAGCGGCAACCATATTCAAGCCGGATTGGGCTTGGGATGTGGTGGCCCCATCCTTACTTTTGCTGCGAAGGTTGCCGCTGGGACACCCGCCCTCCATATAGACCATATGGATAATATATCCAGCCATATTTTTATTATCGGTGGCTGATTTCACAGATCGCTGTCTTGACCCCCCTACTTCGGTAGCGGACAGTCGATTGAAAGCGGCTGGCCTGACCAGGTTCTTGAATGGTGCTGGCTCTTCTTTTCCAGATTTTCCCCGCTGCTTTCGCGCGGCACAGAGCGCCTGATAGACTCTTGAAGAGACAGTGTCATACTTTTTCTGTTGGGGCCGGGACACGTCTCTTCGTAGCAACGTTCGGACCGCTGTCTTCTTGATTCTGGCGGTCATGGCATTTTTCTGAACCCGCTTCAGAGGTTTGAAGGAATTGCTGATTTTTACGGCTGACTCAGCCGTCGTCACGGAGTAACCCTTCTCTTGGAACCTCATAAGATTCCACCTGGCTGAAGTCCTGGCCCTCTTATTGGCTCGATACCTGAGCCGCTTCTGCCTTAACTTTTCTGTTTTAAGCACTTGGCAGACTTCGGCCCTTCGGGAAGACGTCGTAGATCGATTGATAGAGGGGCCAGAGAAGACGCCCGATCGTGCATTTGTTGGAGTCATCGCCTAAGCTCTTCTGCAACGTTTGATGTTGCCTTTTGTACCGGAAGTCTTGCCTCCAGCTGGAGCACCAGAGAGCTGTTCAGACACCATCTCAAGTTTCGGTTGCGGTGCCTTAGTGATCACAACATTTGGCCTCTTGCCCTTTGTGACCGGCTTGACCACCTGTTTCGTCGGGATTTCTGCCAGATGAGCACTTCCGGCAGGGTAGATGATGACAGAACCAAACTGGCGGTGCAGTTCCTCCTACTGTCGACTGAGGCTTGCGGGGAGAACCATACGAGTATTGATCTTGACCACGTACGGAATCGGGGTCGCATCAGAAGCTGGATCCATCATAGGTGACATTGTCGTTGAAAGTTGATTGCTGCACAGAAAAAACATTATTTCAGTACAAATATCGGCATATATGTTAAATGGGTTCGTATGAACACCTGACCAGAGATATGGGAGGAGAGAAATGTCCCACCGGGCGTGCCAGAATCAGTAGGGTGTTTTTCGTCATCCCATTAAGATGGGAATGCGCGCGCTTGTCAGGCGCATTACAGATTCCCCCTGCCTAGGATAGGCCGGGGTTTAATGATTGTGGGGATCCGAATCCTCGGCTGCCGCGGACTAAACTGCCGTTAATTACCCCTCGCCTTTGGAGCGAGAGAACCTCCGATTAACGGGTCAAACAGGTCATGCGAACTCAATGTGAGTAATGTGTTTTGAAGGGGTTTTGGATATATCGGGGGCTCCGCAGAGTTTTTACGGAGGTCCCGCAACCCGGATAGCGGGATGGGGGTCAAGGGGGCTAGCAGCCCCCTTGCGGGGTGCGGGGCAGTGCCCCGTTAGAAATTTTTTCTAACGGGAGACAGTGTTGTAGAGTATGTGTGTGTGTATATACATATACATATACATATACATATATATATATATATATATATATATATGTATGTATATAAAAGGGGAAAATCACCCAAAGGACGCGTGGGGCCAGCGCTTCACGTGCCTAGCACGCGAGCGCTGGGCCCTTGCCCGGCACGTGGGCGCTGGGTGCTCGAGCGCTTGGGCGCTAGGAGCTGGGCGCTCGAGCGCTTGGGCGCTAGACGCTCGAGCGCTTGGGCGCTAGACGCTCGGGCGCTTGGGCGCCAGCGAGAAAAAGGGGCTTTTAGCTCCAGAAATAAATTTTAAACTCCCGAAAGAGAATTTAGAGTGGAGTTAAACTCCTAAGATATTTTTAGAGATGATTAAAAGGGCTTCTCCCTTGAGATCTGGAACTTCCCAAAGTGGGATTTTTGGAGATGGGTCTCCTTCTTCTTCCTCTGCTGGCCGGCTCTTGGATAACAAGAGGGGTTAGATTTTATAAATCTCTCATTTTTAAGATCTGATGGAAGATCCAAGCTCCCCTTTGTGGATTTTGTAGTGAAAACTATTTTGTTTTGGAAAAGGAAGAGTAAAACTCTTGATTTAATTCAAAAGAAGCAGGTTTTAGAACCTTGAGGAAGGAGAAGATCACAGATCTTGATTCTTTTTGGGAGAGAGAAAAAGTTGTTGAGATATTTCATTATCTTTTCCTTTATAGGCTATACACTTTACATATAGCCCCTTGAGCTTTACAAAAATGGCATTTTGTCTATCCCATGTCTCATGTGCTATTTTTTTTTGCACATAAGCCATGAGTTTTACAAAAAATTGGCTTTATGCCCATTTTTCTTACATTTATTCATAAAATAAAATTAAAGAAATATACAAAAATTATTTATTACAAAATTTTTATCTTGGCATGGGGGAGCAGGCGGCTTCATATTCGGGCTCGACTTGGGCATTGGCCTATTTGACCTGGGCTTGGGCCCACTTGGCTTGGGGTTGACTTTGATTTTGACTTGATCAACCGGGGTATAAATTTTGAACCCAACAGGTAGCCCCTAAAGTATGGTTCTTCTTCCCCTTCTTCAAATTCAAGGGAGGTAAAGTCTCTTAATTCCTATATTCTTATAGTTCTTGCCAAGACAAACTTTATTTAGAGCTAAGTTCAAAATTTTAATAGTTTTGAGATTTGATGATTGAGTTTAAGATTTGATGATTGAGTTTTTATATGGGTATGAGTTATAGTGGTGTTTAGAATAATGTTTTCTTGGTTACAACTCGTTTAGGGATAGTTAAGCGTAATTAGATGCAAGGATTCATGGGTTAAAGAGTTTTAAAGTTTTAAAACTTGGTTTTCTTTGTGTTCAATTTAAATTTGGAGTGTGCTCTGAAAAATAAAAGAAGGTTATTGTGAGGTGCTAGGACCAGTATAAGACCACCGTAGAAACCCGAGTCCCTATCTCCAACCCATGACAATATATTTATTCCTTATGGCCGCAATTTGCGGCCATAACAGTTAGTTAGGGTTTGAATTTTGGTCAATAGCTCACACACTTGATAATTAAGCCACATTATTTTTCTTTTTGTCCCAGATTGCCTGTGTCAAAATCTGGAAGCATTTTGATTGGGTTTTGACGACGTTTAGCGAGTTTTTGAAACTTGGTTTTTGGATTTTTATGTCTTGACTTGGTTTTTCAACATTCGTATGTCGACATCGGGGGTATTTTGTCGCATTTAGCACGCATTAACTATAAGTTCTAACCTATGTGCGCTTCGCTCGTTATTTCGCTTTCGATGTAGATTTTTATGTGATTTCGTTATGGTTTCGAATATAGGTACGATCGCAGGGACTTCCGAGACGGCGAGGATAGGCGAGGTGGCCATAGGTTTCGACCAGTTCGATTCGTCGGTGAATAGATATATATCTACAGGGGAAGTCAGGTGGATGGCGTATAGTACTTCTGCAATCGTAATAATTAAAATACTATATATTAGAACCGTATTCCAAACCTATAGGGTCATGCTAGAACACCCATATGCATATATTCGTATACTTAGTGGATAGTTATATACTTAGTCTCTCTCTCTCTCTCTCTCTCTCTCTATATATATATATATATATATATATATATATATATATATATATATGAGAGAATAATGGAGGAAAGAAGCCATAGGAGGGAATTCCCTCCTATGGCGTCGAAAAATACCCCCTCCTTAGTTTTTTCCGATGATCGGCACCCACCATCTTCATCGTCATCATTTAAGATGTGGGTATACCAAATTTCATGTGATTCTACAACTTTTTCACCGTTGATTTAGCAATGTAAAAAGTTCTATTGTCGGTAAACCGTTAATTTTGAACCCACAAAATCAACGGTGCAAAAGTTGTAGAATCACATGAAATTTGGTGTACCCACATCTTAGTTGATGACGATGAAGATGATGGGTGCCGATCGTCGGAAAAAATTAAGGAGGGGGTATTTTTTCGATGGCATAGGAGGGAATTCCCTCCTATGGCCTCTTTCCTCCATTATTCTATATATATATATATATATATATATATATATATATATATATATATATTGTAAGTCTACAGTAGCGCTCCGGCCGTCAATCCGAGACCAAATGCGGAAAATAAAACTTTTTCAAAACTGGCGCTAACGTGAACCTTAAACCCGGATCGTTCCATTAACCGTAAACTAGTAAACTGTAAAAGAGTTTGAAGAGATTATACTGATCGATCCGTGTCCTTCGGTCTTCAATCTTTGCGCCAAACTCCTCGCGGCTGCTCCAATGAAGTTCGCTCTCCGATCTCGCTAGTCGAAGTGGCTTCACGTCGAGGAATCTTTATACGGGCTCCTGCTTCAAACCGAAGCAATTCGGACATGAAGTTTGCTAGCCGACATGTCCAAGATGAAGTAGAGATAGTGTGTGAATATTTTGTCTCAAGGCATCCAAGGATTTGAATGGAGGTAAATAAAGTTGCCAAGTATAGAAATTATGAGTAAAGGATTTTTGCTTGGAAGGAAGAAAATCAGCTCACAGGAATTGATGGGGTCGGCCAAAACTGAATCGGTGCTCCGAGGATTTCTCATGGAGTTGTAGTGGTGAGGTTAATCTTTGAAGTGGTGAGAATAAGGATTTCAATACAAATATCCTACACAAATATCCTTACACTCAACAAGCAACATTTAATGCTCAATGGACACCTCATCAAGTAAGCCCGTGCTGCCCAATTTTGAAATTGAACACAGCAAAGAATTTCCATCAAGGGAATAATGGCCAAGGAAATAAATCCATTCTCACATTTCACACAATAAATTAAACATTAAAACTTAATGTTTAATAACAAAAAGAAAAATGCAACTTCAAAAGTAATTCTGTAACGAATTACGAGATTACCCTTCATCCGTATATACATACTTGCATCCGTATTCTGACAGAATACGAATACTACGAGACAAATATTCCAACACAATATAATACTAGGATCCGGCTTAAACTAAAGTCCACTAGTATTGTCCGTCCGAATCATGACACGTGCACAAGTGCACGTGTATGTTCGAACCTTACCATAAAACCATACGGCCTTTACAACGTTTTCTCCCGAACTTGGGAAACTCTCTGTGGGGGACTCTAAACACTCGTCAATACGCTGGCAGTGGGTTTAACCACAAACAAGTCAGTGGTACTAGCTGTACGTAACGGCTACCAAGGTACTGAGCAAAAGGGAGGCCGTTGAGTGAACTCATCATGAAACCCTACTGAGCCTGTCAGTGAAAATATCCGTATAGTCCAGTCCATTCGTCTATGAGTATCGCATATCGGGCCTAGGGGGCTGGTAAACGTCAAACCCCCAATAGCTGTATAAGTCGTGTCAGGGTGTAATCCATAACACCCTGAGAAACTACTGGAATACCTACTAGTAAATCTCACTTACCCTAGCCAGGAATTTTGTGTAATGTCTCTCCTAAACACAGCGCGATCTCACCCCCAATATCGGGAGAGGCGAATCCCCTGTTGATCCGCTCACTGCCTCCATGTGGCTCGGGACTGTACCCAACTAAAACCTGTTTGCACGACTCCTTTGAGCCGTGGTAGGGTAGTAATCAAAGCACAGTGGGAACTCACACGAGACAAATGACGATCTCAGGTCGATAGACTAACCTGTACACATGTCACCAGGGAACTGCTATCTGATGATAGGTATAATACCAACTAGCATGTTCCCGACGAGTCTGTCCGGTGTACTCATAACCCAATGAGCACCTTTATACATCTTAGGTGAACCAACTGACACCAATGGCTTGTGAGACCGGTCACTGCCCCTCGTCAGGGTCTCGACCGTATACACTAGTCTACTCTGGAGTATCGATACCCTGTCTCGAAACTCCTTCGACTAGGGACCATTTAAGGATGTGCTTATAGACTACCCAACTCTCACGTATATGATCGCCATCATATTGCTGGTAGTCAAGCAAGAATCCTGAGGGATCTATTAATGTGTAATAGTGATCTATAATGTCACCTAAAGCATATACACGATGATAAAGACAAACCAGATAGCATATTATCATCTCGAGTAAGACTATTTTACCGGTATAGGTCCTCCCTCAATCATTGCAATCACGTGCCTGCGATCCAATAATTGACTTTGAGGGCACTATATCCAATAATCTCCCACTTGCACTTAAGGCTAATTATTGCGGTGTCGCATACTCATAGCCCGTGTGATACCAAACACCCAACTCCTCTACTAATCAGTTTCACAAAGCTCGTTTGTAAAACTATTGTGTTCGAGAAATAGCCTCAGTGAGTGGATCCGCTCTGATGTATCTTTATATGTCTCTCTTTATCTTAAGTTCGCGGAGAAAGCCATCTCCCGAATTGAGTAATACATGTCTTAGAATATGTCTGGATATCTGATGGGACCTAGCTCACAAGTGAACTTCAAATCCAGCAAACTTCTTAGACTATATCGTCAACTGAATTTAATCAGTATCCTACGTCATGCCTCCCTCGGTATCCGCTTGGACCATCTGTCCAAACTGCAGCCCCTCGTCAGAAGGAAAACTATAACTCTGACAGTCACTCTTTCATCCAGGTCACCTTGGAAGCCTGGAATAATAACCGTCTCCCGAAGGAGGCTGCCGTTATCATATCCCTAGAATATCCACTTATGTTCTAAAACTGCTTCCGATCATTTCTCCATGATTGGATTAATATCAACTTATTGCAGCTCATACAAAAACAACATCTGGTGTGGTACTTGACATCTCATGATTGACTCAATTGCCTAAGCAAGTGATATGCCAATCATGCACATCCCTCTCCCCTTTAGTCTATAAGACACCTTTAGAGAGGGTGACTCCATCACCTGCAGGTACACCACCATGCCAGGAGTCGTCCATTCTAAATATCTTTAAAATATTGTCTATGTACCCAGATTGGGCAACTATCCAAATCTAGATCTAAAACCATAAATCTAGTAACCAGAATTCCTGATATTATATCCATAACCTATATGGAGAAACCACTGTGTGACAACCACAGTATAACCGATCGTAGTATAGGAATTTCACTTCCTACTATGTGTATGTCATCCAAATATCAGGACATCACACCCTATTACCTTCTTAATAGATCCATCCTCTATTCTGATGAAGTCAAAACCTATGACTGTCACATCAAAAATAGATGATCTATCTCCGCTATATCTGCTTTAGTCTATAAATAGACATAAGCTACTTGTCCACTATGCTTCCACTGCTCCCACTGACCACAACAACCCTCTGGCAGAATCATATACACACGCATTTCTAAAGCTAGTTTAGAACGACGCTATACTCATCCTCCTGCCGGGTCTCATAGTCTAGAATAGCAGTAATGGCAAGTCTGGGTAAACAAGAACCTCCCTATCACCGTCTTTGAGGATACCGGAGTACCTCTAGGGTGCCTGAGGTTACCCACCATATCTGCGGAGTGGCTAATGGAATGTCAAACCAGATTGAATGTTTAGGTTCTTATTAAGTTTTCAGTAATCGTTTGTGGTTCTGGAATCACTTCCAGTTCTACCATACTCCCACTACTGTTTTCTGAAAAAATCCATTTTACTAAAACTGTGGCGAGTCAAGAACAATATCACTATTGATCTTCTAGATGGCAGAAAGTTAACCCTCATCATAGCCCGGGTTAACCCATAAACTGCTATTAGAGAAACGTGGCTTGAGTTATCCAGAGTCTGGTTTCAACCATAAGCCGGACAACTCTCCGTACCTTAACATCGTTAAGATATGAACTATTCTATATACAATATAAAAATAGAGGCACTGATTTAATTGGGACCAGATTCAAATCATGCAGCTGTCTCCAGTGCATGTCAACTAAATCGAGAGAGGCCGATCAGCATTACTCAACTTAGGAGTGCATCCAATTATGAGTAACCTGAAAGAGAAGCAAGTTCTCAAAACCATTACTATCAACTGAATACCTCACACAAGTATCTACATTTTCGATCACCTTGAAGAATCCCGATACTTACGACATCTGGTTCTCTTCTTTATTCTTGTACGTATAACTTCTCAAAACTTGGACCTTGTATTTCTATGAAATACTTGTCTAAAACTTGAGAAGTCATAAGTAAACAGAATATAGTACGAGGGTTAACCCCTTTGTCCCAATGGACACTGGACAACATACAATACTTTGTATAAGTCCTCTGAGTTGAATAACTCAAACCCTGTGTGTCGTAGGTTGAAAACTGTATCTAAGCGATTTCTTCAAATATCACCAATTATAACGAATTCCGATATAATGAGGATGATCACCTAATTCCCAATAACTTACTCCCACTCATCATCTATAAAACCATACAGATGTGAGAATCATACCTGGTAAATACATACCCTGGAGCAAGGGTCTAATTGGGAAATCAGCTTTCATTAATAATGCACAGTGAAATTGAAACATGAAAATGTTTCGAAAGGGTATCTGGGTATTCCTAGTAATGCCTCTTCCATTATCAGATTCATGACTGTAACCGTATAATTCTTTTCCATCTCTCCAAATCCCTTTATTTGTCTTTAGTCGTTACCTTCTGTACACCATCGTTAGGCTAAATGGTTTTCTTCCTTCCCTACCATTCGACACCAGTCTATGGTTTGGAAGAAGGCTATCCAATAAGCATAATAGGCGTACTCTCCTAATCATAGGAGTAATCACAACCTGAGAGAAGGTGATGATAAAAGACAACTGAATAAACCTTATTCTATTTCTCCTGAACCGGAGAAAAGCAAAGGTGAAGTAGGAGTGGCGATGAAATACGCAGTTTGGTCGTGAATGATAGCAGTCGCAATTTACTTTGCCTTCTTTCTGATCCCTTTATTTGTCTTTACTTATTACCTTCTGTACACCACACTTAGGCTAATTGGTTTTCTTCCTTCCCCACTTTTCGGCACCTGCCTATGGTTCGGAAGAAGACAACCCAATTAGCATAACAGGTGTACTCTCCTAATCCAAGGAGCCCTCGCAACTTGAGAGAAGGTAAAAGGAAAAGACAACTGAATAGTCATATCCAATCTCTCCAGAACCAGAATCCATCCCCGAATCTGGAACAAGTTCCTTCGAGTTCGTATATAACCGTACGATGGATTTATCCAATGGAAGTGGATGTTCGTAGTGATACGGGGTGTTATGGAGAAATGCAAAGGGTAAAAGAAGGAGTGGCAATAATGTATGCAACTCAGACAATCTGACAGCTAGTGTTTTAAGAAAGTTCGGTCAACTTGATTACTGAGTCATAGTCTAGGGTCGGACCATGGTCGCTGCCAAAGAGAGAGAGAGAGAGAAAAGAAACACTCTGCGTGCACTCTAACCTAGATCAGAATGGTTAATCACTTTATCCAATCAGGATACCTCCCACTGTATCCTCAAATTCTCCTCCAAACCTGAAAGAAGAATTAGTCGAAATCATCCGAGGAGTAAACCAACTCATCAGTGGGAATCGGGATCCAACTATCATCGCATGATAACGTGATGGAATCCACTCACGTTATCACACTCCAGAAGGTATGCGCATGCATGGAAAGTTTCCTGTATGTTTGAAACTCCCGATGTGATTTTTACCCCATGCTCTTATGACCTTGACGAAGGCCAATATATCATAAGTCACATGTCAAGTTCAACCCGTCATCATCCAGGTTAATTTGAACCCACCCGTACATACCGTTGACGAAGGCCAAAATAGTAGTACGATTGTCCCAAACAAACGCATCTATCTATGCAACAGAAAAGTAACAAATAGCTACCGTACAGTATGTTTTGACGAAGGCCAACGTATATAGAATGAATACTAAGTGCTACCCATTTGAAATGACGGAGGGCTACGAATGATTTTTGGCGAAAAACCTTTAACGTAATGAACTTGATATCGTTGAAGGAACCGGATAGCTTTTTAAAATATAGTGGCGAAAACCTTTGCTAAAGAGGTAACTCCTGGTGAAGGGATCTCGGCTCTTTCCCCGTAGAATGAGGTGCAGGATATTCCAAACTGAATACCTCGATGCAAAACAAAAAGTAATTGACTATAGTGAAGTTATTACCCTGACGCAAATCTCTGTCCAAGGGGTCACTCCCGATGAAGGGATCTCGGCCCTTGCCTCGTCGAATGAGGTGCTGGATATTCATAATTGAATACCGCTGTGCAAAACAAAAGAGAATGTCCTTGCAATAACAGTTTTTTGGAAAAATGTTCCAACAACATCGAATAGGTCTGTTTTCGTTGCATTGATCTGAATCAACGCAGTCCCAACAATTAATCACACCATAAAGAACGAAAAAAAAATGTACGTATATTCCATCCGCATTCGCCACTGGGTCCCGTCCTCACCCGTTAGGTTACTTAACTAACGACAGAGCGGGGACTGGACTAGCGCGGGTGCAAAACATATACAACATCTACTAGTATATATATAACAATATATAATAATCGCTTCAGGTATGATAAATGCAACATCACAAATGAGTAATAAGCATCACAGAACAATACAGATAATCTGGGATCCCCGGGTTTCATTGAGACACAAGTGAAACCTTACATTCCCTTGGTCGTGTGGATAGCCTATGCAATAAAAACCTAGACCCCTACGAGTGCGGCAATTTACCCGCCAAAACCAGAAGCGAGGCAGCCCCCTTCAACAAAGTGAATGGACCACCCAGCACTTCACGGAATCCGGTAACTTGAGCACCCCACCTTGGGTCAACCTGTACCCCCTACGAGTGCGGCGAATAGACCGCCAATTCTAGAGTGAAGCCCCCTCCGTCTCAAAGCCATGATATGCGGGCCCGTTGCCCTCTAGAACCCGGCTATCCGTGCACTCCACCGTGAGGTAATCCTAGTACAGAAAATAAAATATGTACAACGGTGACATCGACCTCAACCCGGTCGTGCCCCAAAAGAATAATATACAAACAGGCGGTGACGGAAGTCCACATGTCATACGCTCGCCCGCGATATCAAATGTACAAATAAATCCAAACTGCACTACCATTGCACGCAAGATATCCACTACGACAAATCCGCAATAACACAGCACAACACAGAACATTAACGTGAATGTCACGTTCGCAAACCCGTCTAAAGGAGCTATAGCAATTAGACAAGTTGTACCACTCGAATGACATTCACGGTCGCATATACAAATGTAAGTATTGCAAACTTTAAACAATGTTAAATATCAACTTCGAAATAACCCCGAATAACCCCAAACAAGTAGATAAAACTATATCCAAACTGAGCTAAACAAACAATACCACTAAACCAATATTCTAGAGACTAGACAGTACACCAAAATTCAAGTCCCATGCCCACTAAAAAACCGGCCAGGCCGGATTTTACATCAATGTGGCCGGTCCAATTGTGGAGGTAGGGGCTCGTATTTGGTGTGTAGTCTAGTGGTCAGCTAAGTAGTCTTCTGCAATTGTTTAAATATTTTTCGAAGACCCGGAAAAATTGACAGAGAATGGAATACTAGTTGGTATTGATTTGGGGTTGTTTCAGTTTCGATATTTTAACATTGTCTAAACAACTAATACGTGGTTAATGGGTTGGCTCTGATACCATGTAAGTCTACGGTAGTGCCCCGGACGTCAATCCGAGGCCAAATACGGAAAATAAAACTTTTTCAAAACTGGCGCTAACGGAAACCTTAAACCAGGATCGTTCTATTAACTGTAAACTGGTAAACTGTAAAAGAGTTTGGAGAGATTATACCGATCGATCCGTATCCTTCGGTCTTCAATCTCTGCGCCAAACTCCTCGCGGCTGCTCCAATGAAGTTCGCTCTCTGATCTCGCTCGTCGAAGTGGCTCCACGTTGAGGAATCTTTATACGAGCTCCCGCTTCAAACCGAAGCAACTCGGACATGAAGTTTGCTAGCCGACATGTCCAAGATGAAGTAGAGATAATGTGTGAATACTTTGTCTCAAGGAACCCAAGGATTTGGACGGAGGTAAATGAAGTTGCCAAGTATAGAAATTATGAGCAAAGGATTTTTTTTGGAGGGAAGAAAATCAGCTCACAGGAATTGATGGGGTCGGCCAAAACTGAATCGGTGCTCTGGGGATTGCTCATGGAGTTGTAGTGGTGAGGTTAATCTTTTAAGTGGTGAGAATAAGGATTTCAATACAAATATCCTACACAAATATCCTTACACCCAACAAAAAACATTTAATGCTCAATGGACACCTCATCAAGCAAGCCCATGCTGCCCAATTTCGAAATTGAACACAGCAAAGAATTTCCTTCAAGGGAATAATGGCCAAGGAAATAAATCCATGCTCACATTTCACACAATAAATTAAACATTAAAACTTAATGTTTAATAACAAAAAGAAAAATGCAACTTCAAAAGTAATCCCGTAACGAATTACGAGATTACCCCTCATCCGTATTTACATACCTACATCCGTATTCCGATAGAATACGAATACTACGAGACAAATATTCCAACACAATATAATACTAAGATCCGGCTTAAATCAAAATCCACTAGTATTGTCCGTCCGAATCATGACACGTGCACAAGTGCATGTGTATGTTCGAACCCTGCCATAAAACCATACGGCCTCTACAACGTTTCGCCCGAACTTGGGAAACTCTCTGTGGGGGACTCTAAAGACTCGTTAATACACTGGCAGTGGATTTAACTACAAACACGTCAGTGGTACTAGCTGTACGTAACGGCTGCCAAGGTACTGAGCAAAAGGGAGGCCGATGAGCGAACTCATCCTGAAACCTTACTGAGCCCGTTAGTGACTATATTCGTACATTCCGGTCCGTTCGTCTATGAGTATCGCATATCGGGCCTAGGGGGCTGGTAAACGTCAGAACCCCAATAGCGGTATAAGTCGTGTCGGAGTGTAGCCCAGAACACCCTGAGAAACTACTGGAATACCTACAAGTAAATCTCACTTACCCTGACTAGGGATTTTGTGTAATGGCTATCCTAAACACAGCGCGATCTCACCCCCAATACAGGGAGAGGCGAATCCCCTGGCGATCCGCTCACTGCCTCCATGTGGCTCAGGACTGTATCCAACCAAACATGTTTGCACGACTCCTTTGAGCCATGGTAGGGTAATAATCAAAGCGTAGTGGGAACTCACACGAGACAAATGACGATCTCAGGTCGATAGACTAACATGTACACCTGTCACTAGGGAACTGCTATCTGACGATAGGTATAATACCAACCAGCATGTTCCCGGTGAGTCCGTCCGGTGCACTCATAATCCAATGAGCACCTTTATACATATTAGGTGAACCAAATGACACCAATGGCTTGTAAGACCGGCCACCGCCCCTCGTCAGGGTCTCGACCGTATACACTAGTCTACTCTGGAGTATCGATGCCCTGTCTCAAAACTCCCTTGACTAGAGACCATTTAAGGATGTGCTTATAGACTACCCAACTCTCACGTATATGATCACCATCATACTGCTGGTAGTCAAGCAAGAATCCTAAGGTCTCTATTAACGTGTAATAGTGATATGTAATGTCACCTAAAACATGTACACGATGATAAAGACAAACCAGATATCATACTATCATCTCGAGTAAGACTGTTATACCGGTATAGGTCATCCCTCAATCATTTCAATCACGTGCCTGCGATCCAATAATTGACTTTGAGGGCACTATATCCAACACACACACACACACACATATGATTATTGTTATGTGCTACACGTGACCAGATGTCCGTACTTTATATGATATGATGAGTTGGCGTACGCGACTATAGATCCGTACTATATTGATTGGATGACATCGTACACCGGAAGTTCCGTACAGGATATGATGAGGATAGATTACCGAATCCGGCCGATATTCATTTGACTTGGGGAGTGTTAAATCCTGAATTGGGACTTTATGAGATATCTAGAGCCATACTTATTTTGAAAACTAACGATTCGTTGTGTACTTTTAAATGATAATGTCAAGGGCGTGCTACGAATTTTCAAATGATATCTATTTTAAAAGCATCGTAGCCCCTTATTTATAAAACAACATTTCGTTCTGTTTTAAACTAGAATTGTATGGCTCATACGTAGTTAGATATTTTAACGCTTGTTCATGTTACGATTACCTTATTCTGTATACGCTTGCGCTTCGATTACATATGCTACGTTATACATCTATCTTTACTTAGCTCCGTTGTTAGGACACTCGCACCATTGCCGATGATTTCATGTTGCACTTGCACACACCTGCATACTACACCTACTGCTCATCGGTAATTGACATGCCACGTATACATATAGAACTTGCCATATCACTTGTATCACACTATACCCTTTTAGTATTGTAGATTACTGCTTATCACCTAACATTTGTACTATTATGTATATTATACCTTATTTCCATTGCTTATATGAGCACACTTGTAGAATATTGCACAACTACCAATAATTGCCATATTGCACGGTTACAGACGTGCATGTTACACTACACATTATTGGTATTACCATGATACTGTAGGATTGCCATGCTATATTATACTCGAGCTGATATTAGTACTTTCAATTATGACTTCGTTAGAGATATGCACGACGCTTTATGATACTTGCTGATTTGAGATGTGAAAACCATTACCATGGGTATTCATATATGACCGACATGGATTTTATGATGTTTTATTTATAATGATATATCCCAGTGGTATGTGTGTGTGTGTGTGTGTGTGTGTGTATATATATATATATCAATCATAAAATGATTTATGCAAATGTTGTTCTTCGGAACTTGATGTTTTTCATGGATTTGAGAAATCGCGATGTGATTTATAAAATTTGAGTATATTTTAAAAAATGTGTTTTTCTCTTGATATGATGATTTGGCGTCTACCATGAGTTTCGCTTTTCATGATGAGATATCCAAAACGAGAGAGGGATTAACCGATTACAAATACATTGTGGACCTGATACGACACCGAGGGGCAAGAAGTCTGTAGGGATGTACGGGAAGCCTAGCGAGGTGGATCGATACCAAAGATAGATTAGAGCACGGCGGATATCCGGGAGATACCGACCGGGGCTATTGATATCGAGAGAGAACCAGTCTGACGAGACGGTGTCTATGATATCCGGGTTTTATGTGTCGATACTGGACACAGGATTTATGAAGATTTCGAGTGTCGATACTGGACACTCAGTTGATACGATAATTTCGAGTGTCAATGATGGACATTCACTTGATGATATATATATGTTATGGATGACATATTTCCATATATTGATTGATCATGGGGATCATGTGTGTTGTGCACGATCCGATATGACGTGCTTATAGATACTAATGTGATATTTAGGCACACACATTTATATTCGTTATCACATAGTATGACAGTATTATATTGTATGAATTAGGTAGATCGTTATGCATTTCGATTTTTACCTTATGATATCTTCTACTCACGAGTTGACAACTCACCCCCGTTGTGCCTTAGTTTCTTGCAGGATTGAACGTTTAGATTAGTAGCGGCTTGCTGGCACGCTTCTTCTTCGATAGATTGCTTTGGTAGGTGGGTTACATTTCGGATCGTAACCGCTTCTTGTATATGTATATTCTTTTATGATCTAGTTAAAAACTTTATCGATCAAAACTTGTATATTTTTGTAGACTTAGGGATGAGACTTGTATGTTATTCTTTTAGATGTCGGGTTTGGATATAGTTGACCTTTTGATGCTTATAGTATTTTCTTACTTTCTCTTGTGATGATCTTCGTCTTGGGTGTCGTATATTACTGCGTGGTTGTGATTCCGCCGTTTGGGCGATGAGATAGCTCTCAATTGGGGACGCTGATATTATTTTTATGCGTATGTACCAGTTTTATCAAAATTTACAAGAGAGGTGCTACCAAAATTTTAAATGACAAAAATGTTCATTTGTGATTTCAAACAAACTTTCCTTATGCTTTAAAAAGGAATTTGATTCCATTCAATATCATTTTTTTTCAAAAATCCACCTCCACTATTTCCTTAAAAAAATTTAGAGTTCTAGTTTTTAGCTTACTTTGGTTACAGTGGGGTCCTATAGACCTCACGTGATTCAAGTGTCGGTCACGTACCTTTTTCCGGGTGGTAACACACACACATATATACATTCACTAATATAAGTATATACTACAAATACATATACCCATATTCGTATTAAAATAAGAATACTGTATCCGTATAAAATACGAATACCCGTATTTGTATCAAGACATAAGTATACGTATTTATACAAATACTCGTATTCGTATAAATGTCATATTCTGTCAAAATACAAATACAAAAAATAAAGATATTACAAAGAGATATATAATACCAGCTCACATTTTATCTAAATATGATAATCTGACTATCTTTCAAACCGGTTAGTATTAACAAAATGTCAGATTAAAAGTACGTGTACAAAAACATGTATTTAATCGAATCCAAGTACGTATCAAAATACGTACACTATCGTTTCACCTGAGCTGAAAAACCCTCTTTTTAGGACTCTAAAGACTCGACAATACGCTGGCAGTGGGTTTAACCACAAGCGCGTCAGCGGCACTAGCTGTACGTAACGGCTATCCAGATATTAAATGAAAGGAAGGTCCACAAGCAAACTCGTCCGTAACCCTACTGAGTCTGTAAATGACAATCTCCGTACAGTCCAGTCTATTTGTCTAAGAGTATCGCATATCGAGTTTAGCGGGTGGATAAAGTCAGACCCCTAATAACGCGATAAGTCGTGTCGGAGTGAAGCCCATCACCCACTAAAAAACTACCGATCCAAATCAGTAAATCTCGTCCACCTTGGCTAAGGATTTCTGATGATGGCCACTCGTGCACTGCGCGACATCTACCCCCAATACCGGGAGAGACGAATCCTCGATGATCCGTTTACTGCCTCCATATGGCTTAGGACTGTACCCAACTAAAACCTGTTTGCACAACTCAGTAGAGTCATGATAGGGTAGTAATCAAAGCACAGTGGGAACTCACACGAGACAAATGATGATCTCAAGTCAACAAATCAACCTATACTCATGTCACCAGAGAACCGCTACCTGACAATGGGTATAATACCATCTATGGTGAGTTTATCGAGTGTAATTTATAACCCAATAAGCACATGTATACAATTTTTGGCGACTAACTAACACCAATGGCTTCGCCTCTTGTTGGGGTCAAGAAACGTATAAACTAGTCCATTCTGGAATATCGATGCCCAGTCTCGATATTCATACGACTATGGACATTTAAGGATTTGCTTATAGACTACCCAGTTCTCACATGTGTGATCGCCACAATAACTCCGGTAGTCAAACATGAATCCTATGAGCACTATCAACATGTAATAGTGATCCGTAATACCACATAATACATGTACATGATGATAAAGACAAACCAGATAATATATTATCATCTCGAGTAAGACTGTTCTACCCGTATAGGTCCTCTCTCAATTATCATAATGGCACGTCTGCGATTACAATAATTGTCTTGAGGACACTATAACCAATACTTTTACCTATTATTCAGGCTTTGTTTAATTCTGTTTTTCGTTGTACTTGAATTCCAGCCTTGTCGTTTGTTTTGAACATTATGAACTTGAAAATGTAATAATGTAGCGTTTAATTATTGTTTATTATATATTTCTTATGATACGCTTAACGTATTTATTTGGAGAAGGACCCTTCTCGATATAAATACATCTCAGACCTCGTCATGTGCCCACCACTGTCTTTTGAGAAATGTGGCGTGACATTCTCTCCACGTGGCACAAAGATAGCGCCGTGGCATATTGCAGCGCCATTTTACCAGCCGATTATTGAATTTGGAAAGTTTAGCGGAAAGATTTATCATCCCTTAGTTTGGGATGTCGTTCTAGGAGGCTCACACTATAATTTTCAACCAAGAGGATTTAAAATTGCATCCAACCAGAAATATGTCCTTATGGGTTGCCATAGATCTCATCTCCATGGCTATAGCCCGTGGCCCATAGTTTGCCTTATTTTGAATTTTGGCCATTAATAAATTGTCAACTTACTTATTTGATGCTCTTCCCTAGCTTAGTATCATATTTTTTTTAGAATAGGCTTAGGATCATATTAGAAGCATGTTGGTAATGAATTTTCATTATATTATTATCACCATCTAGCTCTTGATTGTTGCTGAGATGGTGAGCTAACAGTGGATCACACCAAAGAAAAAACTATACATGTCATGAATCCCAACTGCCAACCTACCATCATGAACCAAGTCATGTAGAAGATAATACATATGCATCCACTATAAATACCTACTCTATTAGTCTTTCCCTCACATCAAACCAATCCCATCATTCCCTATATCCATCCAATTGGCCATGGCTACCAATGCTACCTTATTATCCATGAGCCTTCTCATTGCACTCATCTTTTCGAGTAACTTTAAGTGTGATGCTGCTCGTAGTTTACCGTAATTTCATTTGTCTGAAATGACGACTCTTCCTAAGCCCAAACTGCCTTCATTACCTGAGATTCCAACTTTTCCTAAACTCCGATTACCGTCTCTGCCCGAATTTCCAAAGCCCGAGCTGCCCCCTCTGCCTGAGATTCCTATTTTGCATGAGTCTGAACTCCCTTTAATCCCTAAGGATCCATCTTTGTCTAATTTATCTTTTGTAACAAAAGAGGAACAAGCACCGCTGCCAGGGATACATGTTCTACCAAAGCCGGAGTTGCCACCTTTACCCGAGATGCCAACCTTGCCCAAGCCTGAACTCCCGCATCTTCCGGAAATGCCAAAGGTAGAGCTACCACCCTTGCCTGAACTGCCAACCATCCCCGGCGTTCCACTGTCATCATTCCCATCCATGACCATCCCTAGCCCATGAGAGCACAATATAGGATTACGTGTAAAAAGAACGGTAGATATTCCATTCTTCCTCCTTTTTTCCTTCTCAGTGTGCCTATTCCGCGCTTATTTTATTGTACTTGCTTTGGAATACAATTACTTTCCCATTTTATTAGGGTAAATATATAATTATGTTACTGATGGAGCTCCTTTTCGGGCCTCCGTCAGATGTCGTCTTCCGTAGATCTCGTGGTGAACTTAGCTGATTATACTTCGTTGCGTGTGGGTCTCAATGGGTTTTTGGAGGAAGAGGTGAGGTGTGGAGGCTGACACCGAGTACCTGCAAAAAAAGTCCCGGGGTGGTTTGGTACCATCGAGGACCCTCCGACACTCAAGTTAGTGATGAGATCCGAGCAGAGTAACGGCGTAAAGTGTCAAGAATTGCTTCTTGGCCCCTCTATGACGGGGGTTTATGTAGCGGCGGCAGCACACAGCAGCAGGCGTGAGAATCTCGCCGGCAGTTACGCTCCCAACGTCACGCCCTCGTAAAGAGCGGATCGCCCATTAATGGGGATCGTGATGGCGTGGAACGTGGGATGTTGCTGGCGGAGAATCTGCTCATGGCGAGATTTGCGGAGCGGCGGTTGCGTCTGTGAGCGGTACTGTTGGTCAGTCGAAGGACCGAGGAAGATGGCCTCGGCTGGGGAGCTTGGGAACGAGCGAAAGGGCCGAGGAGTCTTGGTCCTGTGGCAGCTCGGGGCGAGCTGAAAGGCCGAGGAGACCAATTTCCAGGGGCTCTGAGGAGAGCCAGCTTGCGTTTGCAGGTTGGGCACAGGGGTGGCCTGATCGGCCCCTGTAGGCCCTTTCTTCTGAGTTCTGGGACACTTCATCTGCCACATGTCCTTTTCTGCTCCGTTGCCAATATAGAGCATCATCATTAGCCCCCCACTCTTGTCCCGACCAGCTGGCGGGTCGGGTCAAGAGTGGACTGCCGGGCCGCCCGGGGAGAGCTCTTGTAGGGTTGCTAGGCACGCTCACAAGGTTCTACGAGGCATCAACCATGCCCGATTAAAAATTTAGCCGTGCCGAACAACCCAAAGATGGATCTTTAAACTAGAGTTTATGCGAAAACTAACATGTTAAACACTTTAACACTAAGTGAGAGGGATTACAATCTTTGTAGATCCGGTCCTTCACTTCTTAAGCTCCGTGTTGAAGTCCCTACGCTACGATCATCGTGTTCCGAACTCTCAAGAGGCTCCGCGAAGAGAAAGGTGCAAGCTTGCTTCCGATCTTCGATAACAAAGATGATCTACCTTGAAGTTTCGTTAACACAAGCTCTCACTCTATAAAAGAAGTGAACACCCTCATCTAAATGGCAAGGATAGATGAGGATGATGAAGTAGGATTTTCTCTCTCTTTTGTTTTCATATTCTCACATATAAACATCACTTATGAAAAAGCTAGTGAAGCTTTTCATCAAGGAGGAAGAAGCAAGAAGAAGAGCTAAATCCTTTTGTGATGAATAATGAATTGTTGTAGTGGTTACAAATCTAACCAAGGGTTAAGCATGAAGGAGTTAACCCTTGTAGAGAATTAAATAGAGTTAATGGTTTGGATTGGGTTAACATAATATCTTCACAAAATATCAAGCAAAACACAAAGTCAAAGCTTCATGAACCTTCATGGAAGCTTCATGCAAAAGCTAACCCTAATCCAAACCCTAACCAAGTTTAAACCCTAAACCATTGTTAAATTTATAACCCTAATATGTTACAATATTATATATCACATATACAATATATTTTGTAACAATAGAAAATAATACAATTAACATATATTGCATATATATCAATGTATTATCCCGTGAGAAAATGAATCTTTTAGTGAGCTAATATTAGTTAATGTAATTTAATATATCATATATATTATTATACATTAAATTATCGAATCAACACTTGATCTGATAATCCGGCTATTTCATAAATAACCGACGAATACGATGACCCGGCTATATCACATATACCCGGCCGATATCTCATATCGCGAGAATCCAATACGGTATCACATAATGCATTATCCTCGGTCCCGCACATATCACATATGTTCTCCTACTTCGTTTTTCCTGAGTCAAGAAACCTCTGTGTAGGACTCTAAAGAATCATCAATACGCCGGCAGTAGGTGATGATCATATCAAACACCCACAAGCTGCAAGCGGTCAGCTAAAAGTAACAGCCACCCAGGTATTGAGCGATCAGAAGATCAACAAGCAAGAATGTACATTCTCCTGCGACGTGTGCAGACCTTCGGCGTCTGTTGGGCAGGAGGATGCCCGCTGGGGATGCGCCGAGTAGGAAGGAACTCGGCGGCCTCACGATGAGGGCTTCAGACCATTAGCGTCTGATGGGCAGGAGGGTGCCCTCCAGGGATGCGTCGAGTAGGAAGGAACTCGGCGGCCTTGCGATGAGGGCTTCAGACCATCAGCGCCTGATAGACAGGAGGATGCCCGCTGGGGATGCGCCGTGCAAGAAGGAACCCGGCGGCCACACGATGAGGACTTGAGATCCTCAGCATCTGATGGGCAGGAGGATGCCCGCTGGGGATGCGCCGAGCAGGAAGGAACCCGACGGCCTCACGATGAGGGCTTGAGATCCTCAGCATCTGATGGGCAGGAGGATGCCCGCTGGGGATGCGCCGAGCAGGAAGGAACCCGGCGGCCTCAGGATAAGGGCTTGAGATCCTCGGCATCTGATGGGCAGGAGGATGCCCACTGGGGATTCGCCGAGCAGGAAGGAACTCGGTGGCCTCACGATGAGGGCTTGAGATCCTCAGCATCTGATGTGTAGGAGGATGCCCGCTGGGGATGCACCGAGCAGGAAGGAACCCGACGGTCTCACGATGAGGGCTTAGATCCTCAGCATCTGATGGGCAGGAGGATGCCCGCTGGGGATGCGCCGAGCAAGAAGGAACTCGGCGGCCTCGCGATGAGGGCTTCAGACCATTAGCTTCTGGTGGGAAGGAGGATGCCCGCTGGGGATGCACCGAGCAGGAAGGAACTCGGCGGCCTTACGATGAGGGCTTCAGACCATCAGCATCTGATGGGCAGGAGGATGCCCACTGGGGATGCGCCGAGCAGGAAGGAACTCGGCAGCCTCACGATGAGGGCTTGAGATTCTCAGCATCTGATGGGCAGGAGGATGCCCGCTGGGGATGCGCTGAGCAGGAAGGAACCCGGCGGCCTCACGATGAGGGCTTGAGATCCTCAGCATCTGATGGGCAGGAGGATGCCCGCTGGAGATGCGCCAAGCAGGAAGGAACTCAGCGGCCTCGCGATGAGGGCTTCAGACCATCAGCGTCTGGTGGGCAGGAGGATGCCCGCTGGGGATGCGTCGAGCAGGAAGGAACCCGGCGGTCTCACGATGAGGGCTTGAGATCCTCAGCATCTGATGGGCAGGAGGATGCCCACTGAGGATGCGCCGAGCAGGAAGGAACTCGGCGGCCTCGCGATGAGGGCTTCAGACCATCAGCGTCTGGTGGGCAGGAGGATGCCCGCTGGGGATGCGCCGAGCAGGAAGGAACTCGGCGGCCTCACGATGAGAGCTTGAGATCCTCAACGTCTGATGGGCAGGAGGATGCCCGCCGGGTTGCACCGAGCAGGAAGGAACTCGGCGGCCTCACAATGAGGGCTTGAGATCCTCAACATCTGATGGGCAGGAGGATGCCCGCTGGGGATACGTCGAGCAGGAAGGAACTCGGCGGCCTCATGATGAGGGCTTGAGATCCTCAGCATCTGATGGGCAGGAGGATGCCCGCTGGGGATGCTCCGAGCGGGAAGGAACTCGGCGGCCTCACGATGAGGGCTTTGATCCTTGACGCTGGAGGGACCGTGAGAGGCTTGCGAAGGATGGCCGAGCAGCTCGATGCCTCTTGGCGAGGGCATTGGTCCTTGACGCTGGAGGGGCCCTAAGAGGCCTGCGAAGGATGGCCGAGCAGGGTAGCTGCTCGGTGCCTCTTGGCGAGGGATTCGATCCTTGACGCTGGAGGGTCCCTGAGAGGCCTGCGGAGGATGGCCGAGCAGGGTAGCTGCTCGGTGCTTCTTGGCGTGGGCATTGGTCCTTGACGCTGGAGGGCCCTGAGAGGCCTGCGAAGGATGGCCGAGCAGGATAGCTGCTCGGTGCCTCTTGGCGAGGGCTTTGATCCTTGACGCTGGAGGGTCCCTGAGAGGCCTGCGAAGGATGGCCGAGCAAGGTAGCTGCTCGGTGCCTCTTGGCGAGGGCATTGATCCTTGACGCTGGAGGGGCCCTGAGAGGCCTGCGAAGGATGGCCGAGCAGGGTAGCTGCTCGGTGCCTCTTGGTGAAGGCTTCGATCCTTGACGCTGGAGGGTCCCTGAGAGGCCTGCGAAGGATGGCCGAGCAGGGTAGCTGCTCGGTGCCTCTTGGCGAGGGCTTTCTGATCCACAGCGTTGCGGTAGGGAAGCTACCCGCCGGGGATAGCCGAGCGAGGGATCCTCGGGCTCGACTGCCTCTGGGAGGACTTTCTGATCCTTCAGGACGGGGACCGAGTAGGGTTACTGCTCAATGCCTCTTGGCGAGGACTTTGATCCCTGTCGGCTGTAGTAGGAAGCTACCAGCCGGGGATAGCCGAGCAAGGACCCGACTGCCTCTGGGAAGACTTTGGTTCTTGGTGCGGGAAGAGCTATAAGGCTGTAAGAAGCCTACCAAGGACCTTTGGCCGGGCAGGGTTACTGCCCGGTGCCTCTTGGCGAGGGCTTTTGTCCTGAATGATAGCCGAGCGAGGGATCCTCGGGTTCGACTGCCTTTGGGAGGGGTTTCCGATCCCTGGCGTTGCGGTAGGGAAGCTACCCGCCAGGGATAGCCGAGTGAGGGATCCTCGGGCTCGACTGCCTCTGGGAGGACTTTCTGATCCCCAGCGTTGTGGTAGGGAAGCTACCCGCCAGGGATAGCCGAGCGAGGGATCCTCGGGCTCGACTGCCTCTAGGAGGACTTTCTGATCCCTGGCGTTGCGGTAGGGAAGCTACCCGTCAGGGATAGCCGAGCAGGGTAGTTGCCGGGCTGCCTCTTAGCGAGGGCTTAGATCCTTGGGCGAGGTGGCCCTCGAGCCGCCGTGGCGAGCCCCCTCTGTGCGACCCCGTCAAGGGAGGGAGTGTCGGTCTATTCGGCTGGCGAGGGCGTTGATGACGGTCGCCGGAGGAGGTTCACCCGCGCCTCCGGTGATGGGGAGGCGGCGGCTGGTATCTGGATCTTCAGGGTGATCGCTTGCCATGGGGATGGAGATCGGAATGCCAACTTTGTTTTTTTTTTTGTGGAGTTTCGTTTCCCACAGACGGCGCCATCTGATGGGGCTCCTTTTCGGGTCTCCGTCAGATATTGTCTTCCGTAGATCTCGCGGTGAACTTAGCTGATTATATTTCGTTGCGTGTGGGTCTCAATGGGTTTTTGGAGGAAGAGGTGAGGTGAGGTGTGGAGGTCGTCGCCGAGTATCTGCAAAAAAAGTCGTGGGGGTGGTTTGGTGCCACCGAGGACCCTCCGACGCTCAAGTTAGTGATGAGATCCAAGCAGAGTAACGGCGTAAAGTGTCAAGAATCGCTTCTTGGCCCCTCTGTGATGGGGGTTTATATAGCGGCGGCAGCATGCAGCAGCAGGCGCGAGAATCTAGCCGGCAGTTACGCTCCCGACGTCACGTCCGCGTAAAGTGCGGATTGCCCCATTAATGGGGATTGTTATGACGTGGAACGTGGGATGTTGCTGGCGGAGAATCTGCGCATGGCGAGATTTGCGGAGCGGCGGTTGCGTCTGTGAGCGGTACTGTCGGTCGGTCGGAGAACGGAGGAAGATGGCCTCGGTTGGGGAGCTCGGGATCGAGCGAGAGGGCCGAGAAGTCTTGGTCCTGTGGCAGCTCGAGGCGAGCTGAAAGGCCGAGGAGGCCAATTTCCAGGGGCTCTGAGAAGAGCCAGCTTGCGTTTACAGGTTGGGCACAGGAATGGCCTGGTCGGCCCCTGTGGGCCCTTACTTCTGAGTTCTGGGACACTTCATCTGCCCCGTGTCCTTTTCTGCTCCGTTGCCAATATAGAGCATCATCAGTTACTGAATTATATGTCTTCGTCTGCTATGATCACCATCTCAACTTTGGCATTGGAATCTGATATCATGATGTTAGAATAAGTTTAGCAGAGTAATCTGTGTCTAATCCGACATTATCAAAATGACCGATTTTGGTACAAATTCTCAAGCTACTATCTAATCTGTAATTTTGAATTTTAAATATAAAGTGCTAAAGTTTATCTCTTTCTTCTCTGTTATAACTAGAACAAGTAATTAGAACAAGTACAAAGGATATGCGGCATTTCCATTTCAATTGGAAAAAAAAGGTCAAAAAAAGGAAAAAGATAAAAGAAAATCCTTTATCATTATTATGGTGCCTACATCATCTCAAAAATTTAGTTGCAATTTTTGGGGAAAATATTGCCCCTTCCCTATAGAAACCGAAGTTTTGTTGAACATAAATGAAAGCAGGGTTATATATGAAAATGCCAAGCTAGCTAGGTCTTCGTTGTACGACTAATCCCAATCCAAATCCATTTAGTATAAATTCAAATTCACTGCCAGCCATCGGCAAAAAAACCAAATCACATGCATCGTAATTCCCACGTTTACTTTGATACAACCAATCAATTTAGGCCGGCCTTCAATTTTATTACAATTTCCACAACTTATGTTGTTTAAGTTGACTTCTCACAAATTGTACATTCCAAGGAAAAGATGAGCTTTCCTAAGAACAACATATTATGAAGAACTACTAAGCATCCTATTCCATCATAATCATCTCTTTCTCCCTCCAACAATGGATCCTTTGAAAGAAGGGAAAAACTATGCACCGCCACCTTCTGCACCACCCGCGCCGCCGCTAGCAAAAGAGAAAAAATACGCACCGCCACCTTCTGCACCACAAGCACCACCACCAGCGGCACAGCCACCTCCGCCAGTTACAGGGATACCTGTGACAGGTGTACCTGTTAATCTGGTTCCTACAAATCCTTCTCCAACCTTCCAAGTACAAACACATTTGCACATTCAAAATTCATTACCAAGGACAAGCCAGGTGCAACAAGTCGGTTGGACTACTGGCCTTTTCGACTGCGACGAAGATGTTGTCAACTGTAAGCTATCAACTAGCAACCGAATTATCTTTTTTTGCCTTTTATAACTTGGCTACCTTCACCGTTTTATGAATTTCTCTACTATTTTTTCATCGTACCGCAACTAGAAAGTTGTGGCATATCTGTTCCTGCTGCTACTCCATAAAGCATTATTGTTACGAGAGTTTAACAATATTAACCACTATTATGGTATTTCAAACTAGTGCTAAGCGAATATCCAATGGGATTTGAATCTAGATTATTTTGGTACGTATTATGACAAACCCCTATGATCACCGAAAGGTTTAAAGAAATACCTCTGTATTTCTGCACGTCGCAGCTTGTTGAGTGCAATATTTGTGAGCTAAAACCTACACACACATTTATGGACAAATCTTTTTTTCCCCCTTTAATGCCCTCTGTATTATAAATTCTAAAATCTAAAGTTTCCACGAGGGTTTCAAAAAATATAAGCACTTTAACACATTATATTTTCTTCTTTTGAGCTTAACATTGTATGTATGCAGGTTGCGTTACTCTCTGGTGCCCATGCATAACTTTTGGTCAGATAGCTGAGATTGTAGACAGAGGCGCAACCCGTATGTTTCTTCTTCTTTATATTTTGATTCCGATAAATCTTTGTTAACACTGCCATTTGTCACTAGCTAAATCTCTTTATGAATTGATTTTGATTTCTTTCTTGATGAGGATCACTGCAGCTTGCGTGGTTGGTGGAGCAATGTACTTTTTGATAGCTGCGGCAACTGGTTTCCAATGCTGCTTCTCGTGCTTCTATCGAAGAAAACTAAGGGCGCAATACAGGTTGCCTGAGCACCCGCTTCCGGATATTGTAGCTCACTGCTGTTGCGAAGCTTGTGCTCTGTGTCAAGCTTACAGAGAACTTGGGAATCGCGGTTATGATATGACTGCAGGTGAGATATATCCTGTATATATGTACAAGAAAAAAAATTCTAAAATTCATCACGAAAAAAGAAAAAAAGAAGAGAAAAAATAATTAAAACATGTATAAAGCCACAAAAGAAAGCAACAAAATTTGGGGAAAATAGTAGAATATATATATATATATATATATATATATATATATATATATACGCGCGCGCACGCGCCCCCTTGCCCCAGTGCATATGCCTCATTGTGAATTTAGAGCACGGTTTTGGTAGAATCCCCGTTTGATGCAATATATATATATATATATATATAGATAGATAGCATCAAACGGGGATTCTACCAAAACCGTGCTCTAAATTCACTGCTCTAAATTCACAATGAGGCGCAATTTTGCCATTTTAAAACAATAATGCTACCTTTTGCCAAAATAATGCTACCATGTAGAAGAAGAAAATTAGTAGTAATACTAATTAATGGTGGTAGCAATAATAATTAATATGATTGACTTTAAATATTTCCGTGTTAAAATATAAAATATATTCTCTCAACTATTATCACAACATTATAATTTCAAGAACATATTGATAGGGATGTCTAATTAGTTTTTAATTAATCCAGATTTTCACCGAACATGCTGCTACTTAATTGTGAATTGGAAAAAATATTGTTGTGCAAAAGGTCCAAGGCTTGGCCCGGCCCATAGGGTTCTCAACTTGCAGGACCGTCATAAATATAAATCTCCTATGAGAGTTTTGTTGCAGTGACGGAAATACTTAATTAATGTTCCGTAAACTTATTTATGGATTTGAAAATGATGGTTTTGTAGGGTGGAATGGCAACATTCAGAGGCAGAATCGTGTGGCTGTACAAGCACCCCCAATTCAAGGACCCATGAGTCGTGAGGTCACAAATTAATGCTTTCGGGGAAAATTTATGGGTCTCATGGATGCGTGTGTGTATTGTGTGTGATGTGTGCATGTTGTGCTGTGTGTTTCCTTTGTGATATTTATCTTCTTTTTTTTCCTTTTGTTTATTTATGTTTCACTGTTTCACAGTTTTTTTTAATAAGTATGTCATAATGCATCCCTCTTTTAAGCTAAAAGTGAAACGAATAAATGCATAAGATATAGAATATTTCATGTATTCTTCTTATTCTACTAAATAAATTAATTTATATATGATTTAAAAATAAATTGCATAGGAACCAGGTGAGACTATGAATCGGCCTCTGATTTCGTAGTAATATTCGACAGTATTGGATCTTAGCCACATTATATTATATATCTAGTTACTCAATCAAACTCCTAAGACCAACATAAATATAACCCACGGACAATGTTCATTTTTTCGCCTAAATTCCCCATTTTACACAAACAAGCGAACCACATTATCATTAAAATGCCCCCTCCCCTAACCCCCCACCCCCCTTGCAAAAAAAAGTAATTTAAATAAAATATGTTTATAAATTCTTTTCCAACAGGACAACGACCTCCCAAGATATCACCATGTGTGCCTTCCTGGTTTTTGGCACCTGCGGTTAATTACATAAATTTTCTGATAATTTTTTAATTAATTAAACTATCTGCATCATGCTTGTAAAATAATAATGAGGTGGTATTTAATTACGTGCATTGCACATAAAACAATGGTGTTTTTTACTTGATTTCTTTAAAAGAAATTAAGAAGTCACACCAGCAATCAATTTTAAATTAAAAGACTCTTTTGTTTTGCCTTGTGATCGTAGAGAGAGTTACATTAACTACCCACTTAAAATCCTATTTATATCTATCTAAAGAACAAAATGATAGAACTCACAATATCTCTGCATCTGGATATTAGCATCAAGCAGGTTGATCTATGATCTATGGTGTTTGTCTTTTGAATAGTTATGAAAAGAAATATGGAGTGGGTTGGAAAAGCATTTTCATTTGTGCTATCATTGGAGCATTCATTTTACAAAATAAAATAGAATCAATTTGGACTTTTTTGTTACACAAAAATATCCAATACGCCGCTTGTGCGGGCCCCGTCAATTCCTTTGAACAACCTCTTGAATAATCACCGCTACTACAATAAAGGGCCGTCCCTACGGATTAATTAAAAAATATTAAAATGTAATCTTTTATTTGACTCTACAGAGCCGCTAAAGAAAACCCTACGGAATAATCCGTAGGGTCAACAAAGGCTTATTTATATAAAAAAAAATAAAGCAAAGTTATTTCCCCATTGTCTCCAAAATTTCCCAACTCTCGCGATCGATCTTCCGTGCGCGCCTCGTCTCCACCTCACCCGTCGTCGACTTTCTCGTCGCCACCACATCCATCGTCGATTTCCTTCTCGTCGTTGGCCGCATCATAGTCTCGCCGCGAGCTCGTCGAGCTATTTGCAGCCTCCACAGTCTCGTCGACAGTAAAATCCCCGGCTTCCTCCACCTCGTCGACCTCTTTGCCGCCGGCAAAACTACTACCGAGGTGAGTTAATTTCCATTTTGAACTTATAATTATACCTTTTTTTTATTGTTGATTTTAGGGTTAGGGTTAGGGTTATAGCTATTTCAGGGTTAATTAGGGGTTAAGTAGGGTTAGGGTTAAGGTTAATTTGGTAGGATTAAGATTAGGGTTCAGTTTGGGTTAGGGTTAGGGTTCGGTTTAGGGTTAGGGTTAGGTTTAATTAGGTAGGGTTAGGGTTAGAGTTAGGGTTAATTAGGTAAAATAGGGTTGGTGATGGTTAAGGTTAGGGTTAATTAGATTAATTAGAGTTAATTTTGGTTTGGGTTAGAGTCAATTTGGGTTGGGGTTTGGGTGATGATTAGGGTTAGCTTAATTTGGGTTAAGGTTTGGGCTAGGGTTAATTTGGGTTAATTAGGTAAAATGGTGTGTATTTGTGTTAGGGTGTTGATTATGATTAATTTGGTTTAATTAGCTTAATTTTGGGTTAATTAGGGATAATTTGAGATAGGGTGATGATTAGGGTTAATTTGGGTTAATTGAGTTAATGTTAGGTTAATTAGGGATAATTTGAGTTAGGGTGATGATTATGATTAATTTGGGTTAGGGTTTAGGGTGCACTAATTCCTTCAGTAGGATATTCGATGATAATGTAAACGCAAAATTTTACCGTAAACGCAAGAAAAATTTATCCTAACTTAAAACTTCGAACCGTTAAAAACGAAACGTAAACGTAAAATCTATTCAAGCTAAATGTTCAAGTTAAAACCAATGTATGATACTCGATGATAATATGAAACTTTCATATTCTCATTGATACTCATATGTGAAAATTAAAGCGCGACCTAGTTCCCGACTATCGGTTAACATATGTTCGATGCTCGTCGTGACATACGACTATATGAAGGTTGTTAAATATCGGACGGTATAGTTCGGTATTAACAACCGTTGTGTAGTCTATGTGACGAGAAAATTCAATCGTATGATAACCGATAGATTTATCACGTGTGGACAAGTTATGAATGTATAAAGTAAACAGTTGCATTCACTTGTGTTTTCATTCGTTTCGAGTTATTTCGTCGGTACTTTTCCGCTAGTTCTCTATGTACAAAGATAGATTAGATGTTCATTTCAACGTTGTTTCACAGCATTGAAATGATTATCTATTATATTACAGTGTACTCGGAGAACAGCGGGGAGGTGCTGTCGAAATTTACTCAAAACGGATGAAAACACAAGCGAATAGGTGTCTGCTCTATACATTCTTAATGGGATTGAAGCCTTACCCCCGACAGTCGAAACACACACATACAACATGAATACACAACAAACGCATACAAAAAGCACATACACACTGACAACCCTACACTTAAGCGAAATCATAAATTGAAACACACATACACAGAATACAACTTATACTTGGGTATCTTCAAATCTAACTTTGTTTATCGATAATTTATTCTTTTCAATGACAAACTTGCATATACGGGTTTTCTTCTTTGTCAGTAACCATCCCATTCTTAGATTTCTCAATATAGTCACCATAACCTACAATTTATATGTTATGCGGTCTAACATGGCCCATGAGTAAATCAGAGTTAAGGATTGGATGTACGTGGATTGGCAACAACGCATGCAATCTAAGTTTGTCGTAGGAGTTGCTGCTTTTATTAACTTTGCACGCGCATATATTAAGATCGTGTTAGAAAAGATTCTCTGTCCATGTTATAGATGTGGGAATAAGTTTTGGCAGAAGGTAGAAATCGTAAAGCCTCACATCGTTAAACATGGTTTGACTAGACTTTATACAATTTGGCTACATCACGGGGAAGGATAAGAAGAAGACGGTAATGCGGCAGAAGAAGAAGGAGACGATAACTTCTTTCCAGGAGAAGAAATGGAGGATATGGTAGATACTGCCCTAGGTGATAGTATTCCTACCGAAGATGACATTCCTTCCGGCCAAAGACCGCGTGCGGATAAGTATGAAAAGTTCATGAATGATGCTAGAAGACCAATTTATGAGAATGCAAAGTATTACACCCTATCATGGTTCATCCAACTATTTTATATTAAGTGCCTACATGGATGGAGCAACAAATCATTCACGGTGCTTCTGAAGTTCCTGAAAGATTCTATGCCCCCAGGAAATAACGTGCCTGATAGCTGGTACGAAGCCCAGAAAATGATGTCTGATTTGGGTCTGAAGTGTGAGAAGATTCATGCATGTCCTAAAGATTGCGTGTTGTACCGGAAAGAGAATTCAGATTTGAAACAGTGTCCAACATACGAAGAGGTCAGGTATAAGCCGAAAGAATCTGATGAGAAGCCCGATATACCTGTCAAGATAGCACGATACTTTCCCATAACACAGAGGCTATTCAGATACAAGAAAACAGCCGAGGCAATAATTTGACATCACCGTGCTGCTCCAAGTGAAGATGGAAAAATGAGTCATCCAAGAGATTTACCGGTATAGAATATTCAGTGGTGATACTTGCAATGTCAGGCTCGGACTCGCTAGTGCTGGCTTCTGCCTATTCAACTATATGGCTGGAAGCCACAGCACATGGCCCGTTATAATGATAGTTTATAATCTATCGCTTTGGTTGGTTATGGATGAATCCTACTTTATGATGCCTTTACTTATTGACGGACCAAATTCACTGGGAAACAATATCGACGTTTATCTCCGACCTCTGATCGATGAGTTAAAATCTTTATTCATTGATGGTGTAGAGACTTACGATGCAAATACAGATACAACATTCACACTACGTGCGGCTTTAATGTGGATAATTAATGACTTTCCTGCATATGAAATGCTATCAGGTTGGTCCGTATATGGTTACAAAGCATGCCCTTATTGCCATCAATATACAATATCGAAATGTTTGAATTTTAGTAAGAAGGTTTGTTATTGCGGTCATCGGCGTTTCCTGCCACTAGACCATCCTTACAGGTTAGACGCTGCTTACTTTAACGGTCATCAAGAGCTTCTTAGGCCTCCAGCTTCATTGCCCGGAGAGGACGTGACTGCTCAGTGAGATGGTTACAATAATGCGACCTTCGGGACAGATCCGACAAAACAGGTCAAACCACCCTACTGGAACAAGTTAAGAATTTTTTACGAGCTTCCATACCGGTCAACAAATTTAGTGCGTCATTGTCTGGACGTCATGCACATAGAGAAGGGAGTATCCGAGCACGTACTCAACTTGCTTCTCTGTAAAGACGGAAAATCGAAAGACAACCTCCATGCTCGGATGGATCTTCGGGACTGGAAAAGTAGAAGTGAATTGCATCCTAAACCAATAGTGGGTAAACCAGACAAGTTTGTACTTTCCAATACCGCGTATCATATGTCACAACTGGAGAAGAAAAAGTTCACGCAGGTGTTGCATGATTTGAAAGTTCCCACAGGTTTCTCAAGATCATTTAGCAAGAAAATAAAAATTGTGAAATACAAGATCGATGGTCTGAAAAGTCATGATCACCATATTATTATGGAGCACTTCCTCCCATTAGCCCTCAGGCCTTCCCTTTCCGAATCGGTTGGTCTAGTAATCAATAACCTTTGTTGTTTTTTTTAGAGAATTGTGCGCTAAAACCTTAGATGCTGTGACACTGGAGAATCTAAAAAATTCTATTTCATTGATACTTTGCAAGATTGAGCGTATTTTCCCACCGTCATTCTTCGATATCATAATACACCTGACGGTTCATCTTGCAACCGAGACTAAGTTAGCCGGACCGGTACAATATCGATGGATGTATCCCGTCGAAAGGTACCTGGAATTTTTCGTTTCACGCAATTTGTAAAATTATTGTTGTCTTATATGCCCGTATTTATGTATTTAACATATTTTTTTAGGTACCTCTACACTTTAAAAAAATATATACGCAATAGAAATTGACTAGAGGGTTCTATCATGTAAGGTTATTTTCTAGATGAAGTAATCATATTTTGTTCTCGCTATCTGGACGAGAACATTGAGACGAAACTTAACCGGCCTCAGAGAATTCAGGACGGGCCATATGGTAAAGCTGATTATAAGAGAGTAGACACTATGTTTATCAATAAGATATATCGGTTTATCCTTCTCAATAGCGCATGTCTTGAAGAAATTAGAGAGTAAGTTTTTTTGGATTAATTGTTATATTTGTGTTTATGTGTGTATGAAATGATATAATGTTAATGTCATAATTTATTTTTAAGAACCGAATTCATATTAATGAGGTACATGAGGGGCATACTGATTGGAATGATGAACGACTAGAAAAATACCATCAGGATAATTTTTGCGATTGGGTTGCAGATTATGTAAGTTGTTCGAATAACATGTTATTGCTACTAGTTTTAATCTAAACTTATATTGTTATGTATTTGTCGTAAAAATCGTTTTGTCAGATTCACAATCCGAACTTGTTTACATCATTAGAGAGAGATTCAAGACGTTTAGCTCAGTTTCCTAGCATGTAGCTTGCATATTATAAAGGATTCGGTGTCATTAGATACAAATTTGAAGTTAAGAACATAGAAATATCTTGAACAACTCAGAATAGTGGGATTGCGACGATATGATTAGATGGTGTGATTTATTATGGATACTTAAATTGCATACTTGTCATCCAATATTCCAGACGATCAGAACCGTTTTATATATTTCAGTGTACTTGGTATGATACACGAACCGATACGGATAAGTGGAGAAACAATCTCGGGATTTGGAAAAATGAATATGGATTGACTAGTGTGAACACGCTTCAATTTTACGGTCAGGACGATCCATTTATCTTTCCGAACCAAGCGTTTCAAGTATATTGCTCACAGTGCTTGAAGCATCCGGGGTGGAGTGTCGTATGCCGTTGGAAACCCAGGGATGTTTACGATGCCCCAAAATTTGAGGATCGTATGGAGGACATCAATGAGGATGAAGAAGAGAGAAGACTTAGAGTGCTTCGACCGTCTCTTTCAAAAGACGGGTTGTCTTCGGCTGATCGTGAAGTTACGTGGGTTAGAAATGATATCGATAATGGAATCCAAGTAGATATGTCTAATGCGTCCACGAAACGAAAAAAGTTATCAGTAATGTTATATTATCACTTCACATTTCTACGATCTATATATATATTGCATGCATATGTAATGATTGTACTCTTATCTAGGTTTGATAACGATGACCGGAGCAGTGAGGGGCGGCAGGAGCACCAGCCGCGGCAGCGGCAGAGGAAGAGTGGTTCTGCCGCCTGGAGAGCTACATAGAGAGCTTCATAGGGCCGGTCTTGCATCCCGATCGGTATCTCCTTCGGATGACTCCTTCCGTGTAGACTTTGCCACAGCTCCAGGTATATTACACACATATTCATTTTGAATGTAATATTATAGATATACACGTATATTTATTTTAAAATTACTTATATAGTCAATGTTTAATTGTCTAGCTGTTGGTGGTGCGTCCACATCAGAGGCAGAGGTCACTACCGTACCTGCAGGTATATTTATATATCCTATAGTGCATGCATATTGATTTAGAATGTTATATCATAAATATACACACATTCTTTTTGCTCTTACTTAGATAATCATTTTTTGATTGTCTAACTGTAGGTGGTGCCTTCACATCTCGGGCAGAGGCCACTACCGCACCCGTGGGTATATTTATATATCCTATATTGCATGTATATTGATTTATAATGTTATATTATTGATATACACATTCTTTTTGCAATTACTTATATAATCTATTTTTAATTGTCTAATTATAGGTGGTGCATCCACATCCGACGCAGAGGCCACTCCCGCTACTTCCGTACCCTCCGCTCAGTCTGCAAGTTAGTATGAATAAATATAAAATATTTATTCACTTTACATATCCTCTAAGAATAAACATGAACTTCATGTAATTTTATCGTCAATGTTTATTTTCTAGTTGAAGGGGATGCATCTACGTCCGGGTCACCGGCTGTTCCTCACCGGAGGAACTATCGTCCCGCTCGTGCTGCTGCCCGGGCCCAGGCTCGTGCTGCTGTCGCCGGAGGTATATATCGCACTTAAATTTTCATTAATCCTTGATTTCTTAATACCACTTTGCCTTAATATTTCTTGTCTTAATATTTCTTGTAGATGCAGGACAGCCCCGTCCCGAGAGGGGGACTCGAGGGCCGAATCAGTCCCACAAGCTGAGGCCCGATGGAGCTAGGGGTAGAAACCATTCCCTCTCTTCTTTACCCCTGATTATCGCTATACTGGCAATTATGCCGAGAGCTTCGGCCGGTATATGGGGGATGAGAGCCACATCTTAAAGAAGTATCCACTTCACGTTGAATGGAGCGATCAGCACCGGCGCTCATTTGCCCTCTTCTGGGATCAGGCTGGGGTATTAATATATATTTTTATTTGACTTATCTAATATATTTATTATTATTTAACACTTTCAATTTAAATACATTATTTGTTTGTATTTGCAGTTGGATTACGACTTTCAGCCTATACCCGACCCTAATCACCCTGAAAGAGTACTCGATCATCATGCTCTGTACCAGGGCCTGATGAAGAACATGCAATCAAAGGTCCGATACAATAGAAACGAGCTGAAGATCGACCGTTATTCTTTATGGATGGAGACCCCCGAGGCAGAGAGATCGGCTCTCCTACATACTCCGGCCTTTGCAAGAGTTGACGTAGATACATGGCCTCTCTTGTGCCAATATTTTGACTCTTAGCGCAAACATGTTTGTAATTTAAATGTAATTCATTGTTTAGTATTTAATTTATTTTTTTTGTGTTCCTTAATTAGAAAACTAAATCTGAACGTGTTGTACAGAAACAGGCCGATCAAAATAAGGAGAATAGGAAGTCAGCGAAGAGGGGTTGCCCCACTTATACAGGTGACTCGAGGAACATTACTCATGCCATGGAAGCATCGGTAAATTATAATAGATCTATTTTGATATAATGTAATATTAAGAGTTATTTTATAATATATGTAAATTTTTGGCGAATTGCAAAGAGCTCAGACCCTGGTACAGGGTGGTACACCGAGCGTGCTGACCGTGTTTCTTGTTGTCCATGGCACTTCGACAGATCCCGCTACGGGCGAGCTTCAATTCTCCGACACCGCTACCCAGGAGTATTGCGTAAGTGTTAATATTTATTATAATAGGTTTGAAATTTTTGTTTTGAAAAGTTCAAATTTAAATGATATACTTGTATTTTAATAGTTAATGTAGGTGTAGGAGCGGGTGGTGGAGAAGGCGGAGGCATCGGGGATCGATCTTACTGAACAGACCGATATGATGCTACTGACCTCAGTCCTAGATGCCGCACACGGAGGGCATCACGGAGGTTGGGAGAGAGGCTGGGGACTGAGTCCTAGCAAGGCCCATATGAGGTTGGACTCCACTCCGGCGGTTACTTCCCCTACCCCCTGTGAGCAACGTCTAGAGTATGATGTTGCCGCCTTGAGGACCACCGTCGAGGAGTTGAAGGAGATGTTGGTACGTATACTACTTAATAGTAAAATATTACATCACATTATAGATAGTAACATATGCAATATTAGTAGCCTGAGCTTATTTGGTTGTAGACTTAGCTTTGATTAATCATACTTATATAAAACTATCTAATTAAAATAAGCTACGATTTTCCAAACTAGATATCCAAACGAGGCCTAAGTCCCTAAGTATTCTTAGATTGGGGTTTCACAATAACTTAATGATACGAATTCGACTAAAATCTAATACACCGTTCTTACTCGTTTATTACACACAAAATTTAACAGATGCGACAGGTTATTCCGGCTGCGGCCCCACATGCATCTCCTTCGGCTGGGCTCTGCAAGCCACTACCTCGGCTGCGGTTGTGCAGACCATTCTTGCAGCTCCACAGACCGCTCTTTCATTAGTCGAGTTTTTGACGACTCAGGGCTGCACCGAGGAGAAGATGCGCCGGATTACAGTGTTTATCAGAGGTGGAGAAGCTGGACAGAGCTAAGGTAGCTTTTTTTAAATATTTTTGAGGATGTATGTACTTATCTGATACATATTGTTTATATTTTGGACGATATTGATGGTTGTTTGCTTGTTCACAATGATTTAGATTGATATCGTATTCTGTTTGTTTATTTCTTTTATATATTATGCGTGAGATGTTGATTATGAATATTTATGTATTTGGTTATATGATATATATATTATTGTGCATAGGGCGGAGAAAAAACAGAAATCACCTTTTTTTTAAAAACCCTGATATTTTGTCCATACGGATTAATCCGTAGGGCTCTCTGTTGCACCTACGGATTAATCCGTAGGTGCAAAGTTTGCACCTACACAGTTAGCTGTAGGGATACATGATATTTTGTCCCTATGGACTCAATAACAGAGGTTAAACTTGCTCCTACGAATTACTCCGTAAGGGCATTTATCTGGACTTACGGATAAATCCGTAGGGGTAAGTATCAGGCCCTATGGATAAATCCGTAGGGGCAAATATTTTATTTTATAAACCAATAAATTAAATAAATATTTTGTCCCTATAGAGTAATTTGTAGGGATATGTCCCTACGGAGTAAGGCGTAGGGGCAATTATTACTCCGTAGAGGCATGTTCAGGAGGAAGTCTTGCACCTGCGGTCTTTGTGCCTACGGGAAAATTTTATGTCTCCATAGGGACAGTGGTTTTCCCCTACGGCTAAATCCGTAGGGGCAACGCATTATTGTAGTAGTGCACCTTGTGTGTTGTATGCTAATTATACGAGTATCCACGGTTGACAAGCATGAAAGCCTTCATAAGGAAAACGATGTAACTGAGTAAAATGGTGGAGACAATTCTATATGGCATATTGAGCCCTTACTTAGCCGTGGTTTGCAGACCCTGCTCAGAGGTAAAAAGAGGTGACTCCATGTCTTGTGTACTACAGTTAGACTAAGCATAAAATTCCGTTTCTTATATTTCTTTTCCTATTTTTTAAATCTTTTTTCTATGATAAAAAATGTGGTTGTTATCCCATTTTTTTTTTAATATAAAAAGAAATATTCAAAATATTAAGGGAAAGAAAAATTCTTCATTCATGGGATCCCCCCAACACACACACGCACAAATAATGAAAATATGAATACTTACACATATTCCCTTGAACTTTATTAATACTGAAATTTTCTCATACTTATTTTATTTTTACTATGGTCATTTAAATTTAATCAAACATTAATTCTAACATGTAAGGTAAAGGGAAAGAAACTTAACATTTAATTAGATATGTTGAATAATTATAATATTTTAGCAAAACTAAATATGAATAGAACAAGCAATCATTCTATGATAAATATGTTAGAAAACATTTTCACATGCATCGCACGTGTCAGAATCCAGTGGCATAGAGTGAGCCCTGCAATTCGATTGAGCAAGATCTTCTCATACATCTTATTACCAGGCTATATATATCCCTTCATTCGGAAACCTAGCTGCACATCACCAATTTTAGATTTGGTTTTCCTGTGAACATCCTTATTTTTCCTAGAGTAGCAAACTCGATTGTCTTCCTGGGGATTGCATATCTCAATGATTTGTGATATGTTTTTGGAGCATCTTGAAAGACTTAAAAACATGATTAATTTATTTAATAATGTCATGAACATGCAATACATGAACTTACCTTCAGCCATGATCGGAAGTAGAATATCCAATTCTCTTATTTGATCCTTTGATACTTTCTTCTTACCTACTTCATTATCTTAGAGTTTATTTTTGATGGAAAATAAACCAATCTAAAATTCATAGGGATTGAAATTTGTAGGCAAGAACTCTTTTATATAACCCTTCTATCAAAGAGTTATGGAACTACCTAATAATTATAGAAACTACTTTATTTTATGCCCAAAACTTAATTCAATATGATATAGAGTACGTCATTATATTTAACATTCTCCCATTTGACTCTAATTATCTTATTAAAAATATAATATTGTTGCAACTACACTTTATGGCCAAATTAAATAGTTGCACTTAACTGAGCAAATATTCTATATTTTAGAATTTTCAAACATTTACATGTAACTTTATAAGTAATTATTCAGAGTCCAATCTTTTATTGCTTCAATTAACAATAATTACATAACTTAAATTTATTGTACACACTTTATTAGTCATGTCTTTTAACACTAACAGCATCCAAATATGTCTAGACATAAAATATATATATAACTTATAACGAATAACAACATTAAATACTAATGAGTCTCGTGTTCTTTACATGACCCTTAAATGAAATGACCAGTATCGCTTTAGTCAAAGGATCGACAATCATAAACTTCGTTCTTATGTGTTCGAAAGCCATTGTGTGATCACGAACACGATCTTTAGCTTTAAGAAACTTTATATGGATGCATTTTGATCGACTCCCGCTTTTGTTGTTGTTAGCAACTGCAACTGCAGAGGTATCGTCACAATAAATAAATAATGGCTTTGATATGAGATCAACTACTTTAAATTCTGTGAAAAAATCCCTTACCCAGAATGCCTGTGAAGATGTCTCGTAGTAACTTATAAATTCTGCTTCCATTGTGGAGGATGCAACTAAATTTTGCTTCATACTTGTAACGACCATAAAATCCCTATACAATTGTAACACATTCAATATATATAAAAATGTATTCCAGCCCTGAGTATGAGTTATAAGTTAAATTTGTTAAATAAAAGTAAAAACAACATGTAGCTCACTGGTTAATTGCTTTCCAATGTTGTTCTTTAACCTGCGTGTTCAAATCCCATTAGCCTTAATTATTTTAATATTTTTCTCTTTAACTTTTCGGAAGCCCAAGAGTTGCACATGCATTACACAAAAAAAAGTTGCAAATAAATCAAACATGATAAATGATGAGTTAAATCTACACATATGTCACAAACTTCAAAACAGATGGCCAAGATTTGGCCGCCCGTTTCCTCCATTTGGCTACTACCGGGGAATGGGATGATCCCAAATTGCTTCGTGCTCTCCCCGTGTGATCCTTGGACTCCCCTCTACTGTTTTTTACTATTTGATTTCTTTGAATTAAACAGAAAGCTGCCAGTCTTTTCATCTACCCTATTTGTAGGATTACTAGGCACTCTAATAAGGTTCTAAAAGGCATCAACCATGCCCGATTCAAAATTTAGACGTGCCGAACAACCCTAACCAAGATCTTTAAACTAGAGATTATGTGAAATAAAGCATGTTAAACAGTTTAACATCTAAGAGTTTGGGATTACAACCTTTGTAGTCCGGTCCTTCACTTCATAAGTTCCGTGTTAAGATCCCTTCGCTGCGATCATCAAGAATCCGGACTTTAGAGAGACTTCACGAAGAGAATGATGCAAACTTGCTTCCGATCTTCGATAACTAAGATGATCTACCTTGAAATTTCTTAAACACAAGCTCTCACTCTCAAATGAAGTGAACACCCTAATCTAAATGGTTAGGATAGATTAGGATGATGAAGTAGGAATTTAGCTCTATTTTATTTTCATAATCTCACCCATTTTCATCACAAGAATCAAAATTAGAAAGCTTTGCAAGGAGAAAGAAGAAGATGAACAATGAATAATCCTTTAGTGATGAATAATGAAAATTTTCATGATAATTAATAATGCAACCATGGTTGACTATGAAGAGGCTAATTTATGTAGAGACTTAACCAAGGGTGAAGGGTTTGGGTTGGGTTAGAAAATATTAAGCAAAATATCAAGCATAATATTTTTGCTAGAAACAAACTAAAACCTTCTAGAAGTATCAAGAAAGATCTAACCCAAATTAAACCGTAAGCTTGTTTAATCTCCACTAAACATGCTGCATTAGTAATCATATCATGTTACAATATTATATATCACATATATAATATATATTTGTAACAAAAGAAAATAATACAATTAACATATATCACATATATATCAATGTATTACCCGTGAGAAAATGAATCAATAAAGCGAGCCAATATTAGATAATGTAATTCAATATATCATATATATTATTATACATTAAATTATCGAATCAACACTTGATCCGACAATCCGGTTATATCGAATATAACCGACTAATATATCATGGACCGATTCATCGAATCAACACTTGATCCGATGATCCTGCTCATATCAAAATAACGCGAGAATATAATACGGTATCTCATATCGTATTATCCTCGGTCCTGCACATATCATATATGTGCCCCTACTCCGTTTTTCCCGAGTCAAGAAACCTCTGTGTAGGACTCTAAAGAATCGTCAATATGCCGGCAGTAGGTGATGATCATATCAAACACCCACAAACTGCAAGCGGTCAGCTAAACGTAACAGCCACCCAGGTATTGAGGGATCAGAAGATCAACAAGCAAGCCTGTACATTCTCCTGCGTATCCAATCAGTAACACTCCCGTACAGTCCGGTCTCGTCGTCTGATATGTCGTATATCTCGCCTAGGGGTGGTATACGTCAGACCCCAGTAGCTTGATAAGTCGTGTCGATATGAGGTCTATAACAGTTCGAAAAACTACTGATAACACTCACCAGTAAATCTCGGCAATCCTGGCCAGGGATTTCCAGTTATAGCCAATTGAACACAGCACAACATCAACTCTCTATACGGGGAAAGACGAATCCTCTCTTATCGCTCATTGCCTCCATGTGATTCGGGACTGTACCCAAAAGCCACCTTTTTGCACGTACTCTTGGACGTGGTATGATGGAAATCAAATCACAGTGGGAATCACACAAGACTCTATGACGATCTCGGGTCTACAGACTAACCTGTACCAGTGTCACCGGAGAACTGCTATCTGACGTGAGGTATAATACCATCTGGGAGTTCTCGGCGAGTCCGTCCAGTGTACCCAGTCTCTACTGAGCACCCGTACACCATCCTTGATGTCAAACACCGATGGATATGGGATCATCCATTGCCCATCATATGGGTCAAGATGCGTATACGTTAGTCTACTCTGGTGTATCGATGCCCCGTCTCGATACACTCTCGACTAGGAACAGTTATAGGATATACTCGTCGACTACCGTGGCCCCACTAGTATGATCTCATCATAGTCCCAGTAGTCGAGTACATATCCTAAAGGCTTTCTCAACATGTAACATAGAGACAATCAGAGTACATGTTAAGATAAAGTACAACCAGATAGCGTACTATCATGTCGAGCAAGAAAGTCCTCCCTATATATGTCCAAGCATCCACTACAATATATATCATATGTACAGTAATAACCTCTATGGCATACATATAACTAACACTATTAACATATTTTAATTCAATTTTTAATTCACACTCTCTCATTTCCCCCCTATAAATATATAGCCATACTACCCCACTCCTTATTTCTGAAAATTCCACTAAAATCCTCTCTAAAGTTCCCAAGTCCAAGTAAAAAGGAGTTAAGACTATTCTCAAGTGAAGTTGTACAAGCTCCCAAAGTCGAAGCGCCGTCAATCGATTGATCCTTTTCCTACATCTTGGTCTCGGTTCTACCAACCGAGGTATCCTCTTCTCTCTTTGAAATGTACAAACCGTATGTTCGTTCCTCTCTCTATCATTTCATCTCAAACGTCTCTTAAAAAATATCAACAAAGTGGAGTTAACATTTTAATAATTTTTCTTTAAATAATTTTATCACAATTATCATGCTAAATAAATTACACTAATCTTTTTTTAAAAAAACCTTAAAATAATATTTATCTAATTAACTTTGGACGTGTTTAGAATTTCATGTTAAATATAATGTATATCGAACTTTACACAAACATACCATAAACTTTACATGAACCTTTTATCTTGACATATAGCTCTAGAAAACTCACGGGGTAATGACCAACCCCACTCACATACACTATGGTTTCATAGCACGACACTTTAGTTACATATTTATTTTAATGAAAGATATATTTCATTAAAATACCATCGCTTTCTAAAAATGCGTTTTTGAATCGCTATTTTAAAATCTTTGCAATTACGTCTCTACCACCTTCGTTAGGGGACCCGTTGTGGATGGTGGGGGTTATCGCACATCTTTGGGATAGTAGAGTGTGATGCAGAACTCCTCATGGAGAATTTGGTCTCGAAAGGAATACAATACGGTTTTAAAGAAAATGTGACTTTTTAAAACAAGTTAAATAGTCGAAAAATTATTTAAATCATAAATCCGTATTTTCAAGAAAAACAAAATGTGAAAACTAGATTTTTAAATGAAAGATTAAAGTTTTTAAGAAAATACCATCAAGTTTCCAAACGATAGTTTTTTCATAATAATACCATAAACTTTCAAAAGCCAAGTTTTATCACTAAAATACCACCAAATATAAAATACATTTTTATGTAATGTCTTGATATTTTAATTAACATATTTTTATCAAAAATATCTTTGAGATTTTAGGACGAATTAAAAACCATCGAGAATTTTTAAATGACATTTTTATATAAATACCCTAGAAATCAAAAGACTGGTCTAGTTTACATGTTTAGATTGCAAATTGGTTTGAGTGGCATTTTCTCTTGTCGGTACCTTGGGTTGTTGGAGACAGTGATGTACCACTTTTCTCTCCGTAAATATAGATCATAATCTTATGGTGGAAATTATCAATGGCAATCATTTTTGAAAAAGACACAAATACTGTCGTCATATGCAGTGGTTGTTGATATTTTCCAAACTTAAGAATTTAAAGTTAAATTTATTAATAAAATATGCCTAATACCTGAATACAAACTCGAACTTGACTTGAACTCGAACCCAAAAGCGAACCTAATCTTGAGCTTGAACAATTGAACGTGAACTTGAACAATTGAACTTGAAAATTGAACTTGACTTGACCGAACCATGAATATGACTTGACATGAATACTTGCACACAATCTGAACCTAAACGTGTACGCTTTATATTCATGGATTCGGTCAAGACATGTAAACTTGAACTATACAATAAAATACACAAGGATAATGGATACGTTGGTAAGGAACGTATGTCGTGGCATGAGAGGTCACTTTAGAAAACACCTAACCTGAATATCCTGTGCCGTTATCTCGTGGGTTATGACAGGGCCTTGTACTTTTTGTTACCTTGGTTGACGGGGTAAACTGAATCCGTCTCATATACACTCATCTCTTCTTTACCAAACTACAAACAATCACGTTAAAATGGTTAACCTTATACATATGAATAACATGCTTAAGATACTTTTACATACGACCTTACCGGTTCATTACTACTTGATTTCTATTTCATTTTACATATCTTCAGTCATCATTATATATTTTTTTGGGGACTTATCGAGTGCTAGTTTACCGACGACATTTTTTTCCTTTTTTTCTTAGGATGTTCGTCAGGTGGACAAGATATCGAGGATATAGAGCCGAGCCAGGAGGACTTATACCAGTTCACTGTCCAGCCAGATTACTAGTTTCCTTTTTCTGCATTTATTGTTTGTAAGACATTGTTTAGGCATCTTTTCATTTATTGGATTTTTTCTTTTAGACATTTATATTTAAAGTTTGAATATAAATATAGTTGTCGTTAATTTTAATTACTCTTGTCAGTTCTTACATATTGTTATAGTGCTTACATACGCTTTACGTATTTATTAAGGGAAATAACCTTCTCATTGTAAATACGTTGCGAGTCTTGTCATGTGTCGTTACCGTCTTCTGAGAAGCGAGGTGTTACAATACCCCTCCAGGATGCTGCACCTCTAGCAAGTACAAAAACATATCCTGAAATAGACTTTCTCGTATCCTCGTAATCGACCCAACCTGAATATGAATATCCAACCAACTCCAGATGATCAGAATGACTGTAAATGGGCCTATAATCTTTAGTCCCATTTTGGTATCTCATTATCCTTTTGGCTGCTTTCCAGTGAGCCATACCGGGATTATTTTGATACCAACCTAACATCCGTACTGCAAAAGTAAGGTCTGGTGTAACGACTCAGAAATCCCTTTACAAAAATTTCTTATTTATTGTATATAAAAGGGGTATTTATAAAAGGGGTATTTCAGCATGCTGTGAAGTTATAAGTTATTTTTGTTTAATAAAAGAAAGAAACAACTTGTAGCTCACTGGTAAATCCCTGCATTGCTGTGACATAGCCTGTGCATTCGAATCTCATCAGACCCTATTATTTTTCAGATTTTTTTCTTTTTAATTTTTCGGAAGCCCAAGAGTTGCACTTGCAAGTCACGGAGAAACGAAAAGTTTCAGAAAAATCAAACATGCGCAAACAGGAGTAAACACTCAACTTGACACGTGGCACGAATCTCGAAGCAAGACCTCGAGATCCGACCGCCCGTTTCTCCAAAGGGGCCGGCGCCAACGGTTGGGATACTCCAAATCCCTCAGTGCTTTGCACACTCGTCTTTTCAACTCCCCTTAATCCCCCTGCACTGTTTGATTTTCCTGCAATCAAACAGAGACTCTTCAATTCACCATTTAACATCATTTAAATTCTTTTAATCCATATTTTTAATTTCCAAACTCTAATTCTTCACTATAAATACCATCCCATGCCTTACCTCCCCTCCATTCTGAAAATTTCTAGCAAAATCATCTCAAAAGTTCTTAAGTGCAAGTGGAGTCAAGTGGAGTTAGCAACCAAACTCCTTTCATCGAAAATTGAAGCCATTTCCGGAGCTCTCGCGATGCCACGAAGCCCCTCTCTTTTTCTTATTCCCTTCTCAAAGTTATAAAGTTGTAAGTCTCTCTCATCTTTTCTTCTTTACATCTCAATTCATCTCCTAAAAGTATATCGGTAAAGTAGAGTTACTTCAGATACATTTTTTTAAAACTTGGAACTCCCTTTTCCTTAATACATTGGTCAAACTAACCTTACCACCCTACTTGTAACTTTGAATAAAATATTTTAGGTTTGAGTTTAACCAAAAATTCCATGTGAAACTATCATAAAACAAACTTTTCATTAAAATATCATGAACTTTAGTATCACTCTCTTATCGATAATTAGTTTAAATACCTTTAGAAAAACTTCACGAGGTAATGATCTACTCCACACACACACTATGGTTCCATAGCACGGTACTCTAAATATATAGATATTTTAAAGAATAAGTTTTTCATTAAAATACCACGCCTTTTCAAAACGGGTTTCTTTTATATCGGTATTTTGTAATCCTTGGCAAATAGGCCTCTACAACCCTCGTTAGGGAACCCGCTAATGGATGGTGCGGATTATCTCATATTCTTGGGACAGTAGAGCGAGATGCAAAACTCCTCACGGAGTATTCGGTCTCGAAAGGAAATAAAAATATGGTTTTAAAGAAATACGAATTTTCTAAATAAAAACTGAATTTTGGAAAATTATATAAAACTATGAATTCATCTTTTCAATAAAAAAAATGTTATGAAACTATATTTTAAAAAATGAATATTTAAAATTTTTAATAAAATACCATCAAGTTTCCAAAAGAGCAAGTTTTCAATAAAATACCACAAACTTTTAAAACGGCTAAGTTTGATCACCAAAAATACCATTTAAATTAAAATTCATGTTCATGAATACCCTATATATTATAAATCACCCTCGATATTTATTTTGAATCTATATTAAAGTATTAGTAACGACCCTAGTATTACTGTACCTTCGTGTTTTGTTTCTTTAGTAAAATATTGTATTTATTTATTCTTAGTATTTTCTGTATATTTTGTTTTTTATAAATATATTATTTTATTCTTCTATCTATTTTTCCCAAACACATTTCTTTAAAACTAAATTTTAACTTTTTTTCAAATTAAACATAAGACCTAACCCAGCCCATAACTCAAATTCAATTTCAATTTCATTTTCTTTAATAAATGTATGAGCCCAAAAACCCACTTTCTTTTTAAGCAAAATCATATATTTAATTCTTATTAAATATGTGTATGAACAACTTTATAGCTAATTGGTTAAATCTTTGCATTGTTATTTCATAGATCACATGTTCAAATCCTTATTCTTGCAATTATTTTTCTTTTATCAATTTTTTATTCTTCTCATAACTTACAAAAGAGACCTTTCATTTCCAAAATGAATGGTGACCTTTCATTTCTCTTTTAATTCCCATGTTGAATGCATATATTATTATACATAATTCACCATTACACCATCTTTATTTGTCCTCCTCTATCTTTTCCTTCCTCACATTTTTCTATCTCTCACTTCTCCCTCTTCACCTAGAGTCCAAGAGGAAGAACATGAAGAAGTCTTCAAGAAGTTCTCGCTAGTAACGCGAGGCTATCGGCGGATAGACAAGCCCGAGGACAATACCGGCTTATGTATGTAAGTCTCTTGTCTCTCTCCCCCTCCATCCTTTTATTCTCCTCTTGTCATATCTCGTGAACCCGCTATTCTTTTCATATCATAATCCATTAGAGAAGATAAACATAAACACACACACACACACACACACACACACACATATATAAGTTTAGATATATATGGTTCTATATGGTTTAATAATACCTTACCTCTTGTTCAAATTAAAGTGTTTTTAATTCTTTGTTTATGACTATGAATGTTTATTACAAGTTGTGAGAACACAAATTTCATACCACAATATATCTATAATGTCTCATGAAATCGGTTTGTTTATTAAAATAAAAATAGAATCCTGCATAAAATACTAGTTAATCTTTTTGCCGATTTTAGTATATACATCAATACCTTTAGCTTTAAAATAATTTTTAGAAATTAATTTTTACTTCTGAAATTTCAGGAAATTTACATATAATAGATTATATTATTTTGTATATGCTGTAAAAATTTTAGATCGAATCACCTAACGGTTTAGGAATTATATCGTTTTTATTCACTGTTCGTAAAATAGAAAACTGCAGTTATTGGTCAACTTGTAGGACACATAATTTGGTATACCGATATCCAAATTGGGCAAACGCAGGTGTTTTAGATATCTACATCGAATAATATATATTTTATTCGTTTTATGTTTTTACCGAAAACCAACGTAAGATAAAGAAAACTGCGTTACAATATTAAGCGACAGATCTGGATAGAATATGTCCTGATTCACACACTGTTTTTAAATAGGACATAGCTCGAAATCCCGATATCCGTTCGTAAAAAAATTTAGATGTGTAGATGCATAAATGATAAATCTATAATTTTCTGTATATTATATTACTTATAAATGCACGAAACAACCCGATATAGGCTTTGCAATATAACATATAATTGTTGTCCAGAAATCTAAATTTCTGTTTTAAACGCTGATATTAAAATGATCACAACTAGAGTTTAAGAAATACAAATCGTGCGAATCTTGGTGTTTTGGATAAGTATATCGAAATACCTACAATTTTCTAATAATCATTGTAACCTAAAACCTGATGGAAATTAACTCAAACTATGTTTTAAAAATATGCGACATTGTTGGACAGATTCTGATCTGTTCTGCGTGACAAAACGAAAATGAGTATATATCACAAATCGATAGTCGTATTTAGGCGCTACTGGAGCTCACACGTGCACAACGCTTAGATCTATATTTTTCTTTATATTCAGAAATTGATTGACTTGATTGATTAGTTGTACATAATATTTCTTTACAGCATTGTTTATGGTAGCTACTCGAATAATATACTTGACTCATTTCATGCTATTCGAACATGTATACATATTTATCTTGATCATTAAATTGTTGTATGTACATAAAGACGATAATTAAATACTTGAGCTGTATTTTGAAAATTATAAAAAATTATTTTTACATAAACCCCCCTCAAGTTCTATAAATTACCATAAGGACCCTAGTAAATATAGGTTTAAGCGGGACCAATCTCTTAAGGCTCAGGGAGCCGGAGATATGGGTGCTTGCCTATTTAAGGTAGACAAATTAACAAACGGTGTTATCAACACGGTTATCGTCTTTGAAAAAGACACAAATCCTGCCGTCCATGTGCAACAGTTACCGATAACATCAAAACCTAATTCAGGACTTCAATTTTCTTTCTAATTGTTCTGACTCAGACTGAGTCTCATTATAATAATCTGACTTGAATATGATTCAAGTACAATCTACAATATTACAATTCAACATGAATCCATGAATCCATATATTCAATCTATATTGACCGAACCGAACCATGGATATACTTCCATTTACATGATTCTCCAGTTACATCCATGATTCTCCAGTTATATCCATTTACTGATATAATGGTTTCGGCAAGTCATCGAATTATAAAATCTATATTACAAGACAATACAAGTTGCAATACAAACAATACATCGCGGGGTTTAAGGGGTAGATTGGTACGGAAGGTGTTAGAAGTGGCACGAGACAGCAACCATAAGACGTAATTACATCCATGTCGTTGTTCCATGGTATTATCGACGGAGCCTTGTACTTTCATTTGCATTAGTCTCTGACATATAGAGACTCCTTTCATATACACTGGCATCCTTCTGTACCAAGCTACAAATAACAGCGTTAACACTAAATACAATATTATAACAATATAATACAACTTTAAAAGTACACACTCTCTCTTTTTCTGTCTTTTCTACTTCTTCCTTATGTTTGGGACTTACCGAGCGATTGTTCGCTGACGACATTCCTTCTCTTTCTTCTTTGGAATGTTGTCAGGTAATCGGGACACCCAGGAGATCGAGCCTACTAGTGGGGACTTGGATCAGCTTGCCTACAACCCAGAGCTCTAGCTTCATTATACACATTTTTATTTCATTACCGTTCATTTCTGTTATGCCACCGTTTAGGCATTGCTTTCTTTCAGATGTATTCACTTTTTCATGCATTGTACAAAAGAATGTTAATAAATAAAGTTGTTGTTCAGTTATATCTACTGTCTTTGTCTCTTGTGCATTTTTATTTATATTGCTTAGATACGCTTAGCGTATTTACTTCAGAGTAAATATGTAGCGGCCTCGTCGCGTTCCCTTCGCCGTACACCGGGAAGCGGGGCATGACAGTATTTTTCATAAAACCCCTCAAGATATGCAAAACAATATTTTAAGGACTCTAGTTTAATATAGGTTTAAGCGGGATCAATTCTCTTGAGCCCTAGAGAGCCGGAGAAAGTGAGTGCTTGCCTATTCAAATTAGAAAACTTAACGGAGCTATCAAATGGAAATTGGCTTGGAAAAAGACATAAATCCCGCTGTCCATGTGCAGCAATTGCCGATTACTCCCGAACTTAAGAAATTCAAGAGCTAAATCCTTTTATAAGATATTTACTCTAACCTGAATACAAACTCAACCAGGATCAAAACTTTAGAATAAACTTGAACCCTTGATCATGAACCAGATCACTTGAACTTGAAATCCCAAAACTTGAATACTAGAATACTATGACTTGACATGAATACTAGAACACAATAGGTGCTATTGAAATTGACTTGACTCGAACCATGAATACAACTTGACATGAATACATGAACACTTGACACGAATACTTGATATTGACATGAACTCAATCTTGCAACTTGAGGTATTCATGGATTCGAGCATGACTAGTAATTTTAAACTGTAACCTAGAATACACGGGGTGTTGGGATAGTTCATGTGTGAATCCAACGAAATCTCAGGAGTCCCCATAGATCATGAATCCATGTCTACTAACACAAGCAAGCTATCATGAGGGACCGTGTTTCCTCGCTCCTGAATTATAGCCTGTTGAGTTTGGAATACTTCAACAATATGTTGAAGTCCCATTACTAACACTTGATTCGGGCCCGTAGTTCCTTACCCCTGAATTACAGCTTGTTGGGTTCGAGAACACTCTTGAGATTGGTTGAAATTCACTCTTGAACTTACGTTAAATTAGTTACCCATGTAGAGACCTTTTAGGACACTTATATGCACTCCATGTTCACTATACCTACACTATATAGCCATACTATACTGTGCTCATGTTACTTTGCCATGATATATAGAACTGCATGTTAAATAGAATGGTCATGCTTATATTAAATGACATGCTTAAACACTATATCTCATATTCTATTGCTTCATGATACCTATTTTTCTTTGTCATTACACTTTTATACCTCACACCCTTTTTCTTGGGGACTTACCGAGCAAAAGTTCGCTGACGGGCATTCCACCCATCTTTGTTTCTTAGAATGTTTGTCAGATACTGTGGAGACTGAGGAGGTGGACACCACCGAGGAGGAGCACAATCAGATCGCGAGTCAGGCCTAAACTAGTTATCCTCTCTTTCAGTTCATGTATGCCACCTGTTTAGGCATTTCTTTTCTTGTATTTCCTTTTTAGTCAAACTCATGTATTGTAAATGTATCAAGTTGAATGTAAATAAAGTTGTTAAAGTTTAAATCTCATGTTAATTTCTTGTCATTTTTTATTGCTCAATTACACTCAGCGTATTTATTGCGGGTAATGACCTTCTCGAAATAAATACGTCGCGGGCCTCGTCACGTACTTGTTTCTGTCTTTTCAGAAGCGGGATGTGATAGGTTTTGTTGGTAGGCCATGTAGTTCAGTTCTGCATGAAGTCGTAAGCAATATATCACAAGAAATATGAAATTTAACAACCTTACATTTTTTGCAATTCAATTTCCGTTGAATCTATCCTAATATTTTTCTCTATCTAAGGTGATGGATTCTCCCACCAACATTAGCACCAACGTCAATGGAAGTACACCATTACCACCTATCCTTATCGCTGTACCATCTCTCCTACTATAGCCGCTCCACTCAGAGAATAGACAATACTTCTGGAGGCTATCAAAAGCCTACTTGAAGGTCAGCAGGCTCAAAGCACGATTTTGCAGGAGTAGACTGCTCTCCTTTAACAGAGTTTCAACCGCTCTGATGCAGAAGCACCGGGAGTGAAACAATTTCGAGTATTACACCCGAAAAACTTCTTAAGGAAAGAGAAACCGCTTGAAGCCGAGGAATGGGATCAAAGCATAGATGATGACCCAGCAGCAGCCCAAGTTCCAGAAGCGGCGTGGGTTAGAATAGCAAAACTCCAACTTATTGATAATGCCAGAGTCTGGTGGAAAGCTGAAGAGAGCCATCTTGAACAGCCGATCGAGTGGAAGATTTTTCGTGATCTTTTCGACGCCAAGTATTTTCCGAAAACCACACACTTTGAGATGGAACAGAAGTTCATTTACCTACAATAAAGATCCATGTGAGATAAGTCTTTGGATGAGTATGACGCCGAATTCACCATGCTCGGCAGATCCGCTTCCCATCTAATTCCTACTGTAGAAATCAGAGCCAGGCGCTTCCAGCAAAGATTAGACCCTGAGATACCGGCTGCCCTAGCAATGTGAGAATACCTAACACATGAAGAAGCTTTGAAGTAAACCCGTCGCTATGAAGCTATCATTAAGAAGAAGGGAAGACCACATTTGATCGGTATGAAACGTCCCGCTAACCAGATTATTGGAGTAGCCTCTTCTAGGTCAACTCTTTCAGCGCTAACTATGAGGCCAGGAGGATTATTTTTCGAGACTGAACCAAACTTCTGTATCTATTGTAAGAGCACCGGACACCAGGTCAAGGATTGCCGTCGAGCAAATGGTCTTTGTTTCATATGTGGATCACCCTCATACACTATAGAAACTTGCCCACCCAACCGAACTGGCCTAGCCCTCACGGCTAGACCAGCTATTCAAGCACCACCTACTCTTTTAGCCCTTCCTGCACCACCTCCATGCGGACCACCTTTACCACGTCAGCCATCGATGTATCAGCGTGCACATAGAAATATGCAGAGACGTTAGGCTTTCACTTTGGCGGCCGTAGAGGCCGAAACCATAGGTCAAGATAACACTGGTAAATCTCCTCCCATCTTTTTCAGCCTTTTCAAATTCTTGCATCCTTTTGTTCTTTCATCTACCTAAACATTTTCATGCACTTTTGGTACGATATTAGTAGTTCTTTCACCACTGCTTTAACCAAACTTTTCTTGAACCTGTTACAACATCCTTGTATAAATTTCGAAGACGAAATTTTTATAAGGAGGGTAGAATGTAATGAATCGAAAATTCCTGTACAAAAATTTCTTGTTTATTGTACAGTAAAGGGGTATTTCAGCATGCCGTGAAGTTATAAGTTATTTTTGTTCAATAAAAGCAATAAACAACTTGTAGCTCACTGGTAAAACCCTTTACTGTTATGACATAGCCCGTGCATTCGAATCTCATCAGACCCTATTTTTTCAGATTTTTTTCTTTTTAATTTTTCGGAAGCCCAAGAGTTACACATACAATTCACGGAGAAAAGAAAAGTTTCAGAAAAATCAAACATGCGAAAATAGGTGTAAACACCCAATTTGACACGTGACACGAATCTCGAGGCAAGACCTCAAGATCCGACCGCCCGTTTCTCTAAAGGGGCCGGCGCCGACGGTTGGTTTAGCTCCCAATCCCTCCATGCTTTGTACAATCGTCCCCTTAACCCCTCTGCACTGTTTGATTTTCGTACAATCAAATAGAGACTCTTCAATTCACCATTTAACAACATTTAAATTCTTTTAATCCACATTTTTAATTTCCAAACCCTAATTCTTCACTATAAATACCACCTCATGTCCTAACTCCCCTTCATTCTGAAAATTTCTAACAAAATCACCTCAAAAGTTCCTAAGATCAAGTGGAGTCAAGTGGAGTTAGCAATCAAGCTCCTTCCATCGAAAATCAAAACCATTTTCGGAGCTCCCGCGATGCCATGAAGCCCCATCTCTTTTCCTTATTCCTTCTCAATGTTATAAAGCCGTAAGTTCCTCTCATCTCTTCTTCTTTTCATCTCAATTCTTCTCCTAAAATTATATCGGTAAAGTAGAGTTACTTCCGATACATTTTTTTTAAACTTGGAACTCTCTTTTCCTTAATACATTGTCAAACTAATCTTACCACCCTACTTGTAACTTTGAATAAAATCTTTTAGCTTTGAGTTTAACCAAAAATTCCATGTGAAACTATCATAAAACTAACTTTTCATTAAAATACCATAAACTTTAGTATCACCCTCTTATCGATAATTAGTTTAAATATCTTTAGAAAAACTTCATGGGATAACGACCTACCCTACACGCACACCATGGTTCCATAGCACGACACTTTAAACATATAGATATTTTAAAGAATAAGCTTTTCATTAAAATACCACACCTTTTCAAAGCGGGTTTCTTTTAAATCGGTATTTTGTAATCCTTGGCAAATACGCCTCTATAACCTTCGTTAGGGGACTGATTGTTCTGTTTTAAAGAGAAAAGTGTTTGTAAATAAACTTACCACAATCAGGACGGTGTTGCTAGTAGCTAGCCGTGACGAGTACGGGTCGTCCGCAGGGAAATGCGTACCATTTTCTTGCTTTAGACGAGTTGATTGAAAGATGGGTTGATTAGTTCTAGATATATTTTAATACGGATGTAGATTTTATGAAGAAGAGTCTTGTATGGTTCATATGACTTGGTACTAATGGGTGAATAATAAAAAATGACTCTTTTTATCTTTTAATAGTCTAAAACTAGATCGATAGCGATGAATGTAGATTAGGGTTCTTTTGGAAGAAACTAGAGTTTCCCTACTCCTAACCCTTGTCCTTGCATTGATCTATATTCATGTTTAGCCCCTAACAAAATAAGTGTTAATCTAATCTCAAATTGTGGTCGAGACTATCAATAAATTAGTAGCGCGCCCAATAAAGATGTTAACATTTGTTTTGCTAAAGTTTATAGACTTTAAAATGTATAAAAGGAGTTAAATGATTTTATCATCCATTGATCTACCCTAGCCTACGAACCCTAGCAAGCTAGGAATTACTCATGTATGGTTGGAGAAGAAAGGATGAAGAATGAGATCATAATGTAAGATGCAGAAAGTAAGTACAGAAATTAATTGCGAAAAGACTAAAACAACTCTTTCTTTATTAATCAACTATATCATGTACAATTCTTTTTAAATTAGAGTACAAGAACCCCAGTTTTTGCTCTCGATCTCTATCTTGTTGGAAGTAGATGAACATCTGATGATCATCTCGGATGCGTGGATCGTCTTGGACCTCTTGATCTCTTCGGTTGATTATCTTCAAAGTGAAGCTCTCGGTCCCTTAAATAGCTACAAAAAATCTAAACCCTAGATTCCATGTGTCATGATTTGTTGTTACGATCACACCCAAAAAATCTCAAATCCTACGGCCACAAAGGGGCCGCGGCTCCGCCGTAAATCATGGCATTTAGCCGCCCAACCGTGGCAGCATAGCGTGATCAGGTCTTGGGATTTTTCGTGGTCTCTGGTGTTGATATTTGTAGATCTCTTCTATGTCATGATTTTGGAAATCTAACTCTGAGTCTCTACCATTGCTAGATCTTATATTTTCTCTCAATATTTTGGCAGATTTGATTCCGACATCTCGGATCTTTTGATCTCTAGATCTGAGCTAATATCTGCACAATATCTCAAGTCATACTGTTAGTAATATTTGTTATTATTTTGAGATATTATCCCAACCATTTGTATGATACAATATTTTAAGAATATTGATTAGAAATATTTGATATGATATACATATTTTAATTACAATATTTCATTTAAATATTATATGCATGCATTTTCCCTTATTATGTTAATTATAATGTAGAAACATATGATAATAAACTTTTTACACATAAACCCTCATATGTTCTATAATTACAATAAACACCTTTTAGAACTTAACAATAGTGGGGGAAATAATCATTCAAATGTGAAATATTTCAGACTAATCAAATACCCCCAAACTTAATTTTGATCATCCCGAGCAAACTACTTATTAAAGAGAAGAAGAAGAAAAAGAAAAACCTAGCACACTTTCGTAGGCAACACGATTGCACTAAGTGCGTGCAACAAGTCTTTAAACCTCTAGGTGTTCCTAGTAGGAGGAGTGTTGTCTCCTGAGGGTTTTCAGCGGATTACACCCATAAAATCTCATAATAAAAGAAAGATGATGAAAGTTACATACAAAGATAAAGAACATACAAAAGAAAGAACTTGAAAATAAGAGTTTCAAACTACACTAGCTTTTTTGTAGTCATGAGCCCTATCTGAATAGTCATGAAAAAATGTCAGAAATCACATCATCCCTCAATAAAACTTCTCCTTTAGTCTTCCTCCCTACCTTTCTTCCAAACATCGATCATATACACTTACATGTGTGTAAAAGACATCCCTACACTTAGAGAATTCAATTCAAACTATCATACTCTTGTCCATCTTCTTTAGTACTTTTTAGTCGGTGAATATTTCAGATGGAATTGCTCACACATTCTTTATGCAACCGTTAATATTTCTTGAGGTACTAACCAACCGATTACCAAATATGCTCACCTACTTAGGCCTAATTAGCAATATCCTCATCTTACAATACCTAAGGCTTAACAGTGGCTCCCAAACCAGTTGGTCTAAGGCACAGGTGATAAAGCACCCTCGCTATATTTTTTTATGCTCTCTTAAGTAATTACAAAACCAGTATTCATTTTTCGTCACCATTTTATTTTTTTATGTTTCACTTTTTTTCATTGATCTTCATACTAAGTCTTTTTGACAAGAGCATTTCAAGGTATGCTCTACTAACCCAAGTTTCAAAATATGTGCAAGTGCATATAGTAGGGTATCAACGTTCAAAAGTTTGGACTCAAGAATAGAGACTATTTTTCAGACTCAATTCTATTCTCAGATTAGTGATTCTCTTCACCTTACAGCTCATGACTACCTATTACTAGTTTCATTATAGAATATCTAATTTTCTTTCTTTTTCTTAAACATTTTCTTCCTATCATATGAATTTTTCACTTTCTAACTTTCGTTATCACAAAAAAAATTGTGCTTTTATTTAGTATAATGAAAAATGATGCGTGAATAAGCACAAATCTCCTCCAAACCTATTTGCAGCAGTGTTCTCACTGATGTCATCTTTTAAACTTAAAACCTGTAGACTTGGGAGAAAAAGTTAGTAACGGGGACAAGAATTAATGACAGTGAAATCATCCCCCAAACTTATTTTTGGCTTACAATTTTGTAAAAATTTATTTTCTTTCAAGAGCCAAAATATTTTCTCCCCCCAAACTTGAGTAAAATAGTATTAAGCATTTAAAATTATGAGGGGGGTAATGTTATTGGTCTATGCAAAGCTCTACAGAGACCAAAAGTAAACACCAACCATTTGAATATTTTATCAATGTAACACCATGGTTGGTGGAAGATCATAGATGTGCAGAAGTGGGGAGATAGGAGGCGGAATCGATCGGGTTTACATCTCGGTTGGTAGAGACGAAACAATGATGGCGCAATACTTCCATTCTTGTTCTTGATAAGAAGAAGGGTGGAAGTCCGACTTCTTTGGGTGGTTGATTCATCACAACTCCCATATCTTCTAGGAATGCGAGTTCTTCAGCAAAAATATCTTCAAAACTTTCATCAAAATTTCGAATGATAAATTCATCAGAAAGGGAGTTATGAAACTCAGATAGCTCGACTAAATCATTTGACAAGTCAAAGGGTTCGGACTTAGGTGTGGACTTGTCGACAGAATGGTCTTCACGTGTATAATAAACAGTAGGATCAAACCCTAACACACTAGTGGCGTCGAGATCAGAATCGTGAAGCTCCTTAAACATGAGCATAGGGTTCTGATAGTTGAATTCCTAGCTTATAAATGTTAAGCTCAATTGTCATCTTCTCAAAGGACAGGTTCATTAAACCGTTACGACAATTGATTATCGCATTTGAAGTTGCTAGGAAAGGTCGACCTAGAATCACCAGAATTTGGTTTCGTGGGTTCGCTATAGGCTGTGTATCTATAACTATAAAGTCCACAGGGAATATAAATTCCCCGACTTTGATTAACACGTCCTCTAGCTCACCCTGAGGTTGGGTGATAGATCGATCGGCTATATGGAGAGTGCAATGCGTAGGTTTCAACTCTTCTATCCTTAATTGCTCATAAACAGAATATGAAAGCAAGTTAACACTAGCACCTAAATCGAGTAGAGCACGATTGATATTTTTACCCTTAATAGTTGTAGATATTGTAGGACAACCGGGGTCCTTACATTTCGTGGGAACCAATTGGGTAAGAGAATTGCTGATATTGCTCACTAAGAAAACCTTTTTAGGTACTTGAGTTTTCCTCTTCCTAGTACACAAGTCCTTTAAAATATTCGCATAGGACGGAACTTGTTTGATAGTGTCTAGGAGAGGGATATTTATGTTAACTTTCTTAAAAATGTCCACAATCTTCTCCATTTGGGGACTTGGTTTGTTGGCCATCAACCTATGTGGAAAAGAAGCTTTATTAATAAGGGTTGGGTCCAACTTTTGAGGAGAAGTTTGTGGGGATGGAATGGAACCCAAAATTGGATTTGGGATGGTTGTAAACGGTAATTCCTTCAAGGAAGTGGGATGAGAGTTTGAGCCTAGTGGGAAACGGAGAATAGGCTTGAAAGAAGATGGTGGACTAGACGAACTAGGATTATAAGTAGTAGCCGGGGTTTCATCTGATTCATCCTCAACAACTTATTTACTAATGTGGTTACGATACTCACATTATGATTTTGAAGGATGATATTCGCGCTTTTGAGTGGCCGGGATTTGGTAGAGGTTGAGATGGAAGTCTCCCTTTCTCTCTCTCGCTCATCGCGGTATTTAACTGTGCAAGTTGTGCTTCTATCGATTTTATGCTTTCATTGTGGGAAGCAGTGTGTTGCACTAATGTTTAGATAAAAGATGTTAAATTAGCCGTCGTTTGCGTGGATTATTTAATGAACGTTTCTAAGTTACGTTCGAGCACAGAGGTTTTATCGGTACCGGCCGTTGAAATATTATTATAAGGATCAAATTTGTTGGACGGGTTTTGAAAAGATTGCGGTTGAAAGGGGTGCTGATTTTGTTATGGAAGTTGTTGCTGCTGTGGGGGGGGCCTTTGATAGTTGCTTGGGAACTTGTTTTTATTTTGAGTTTGGTTTTGGTTCCAAGCAAAATTAGGATGATTCCTCCATCCCTGATTGTATATGGAAGAATAAGGATTGTTTCTAGATCGTTGCTGAAAAGCAGCATTAGTTTGTTTTTGACCTTAAAACGGAGGATTTAAAAGACATTCTTCCGTTAAATGTGATTGGTCAGAACAACAACCACACACGGTTTTGGGGAGCGTAACTTGGCTTAGGGAGGCTGATGAGAATTTTTTTCCGATAGCATCGAGTTTCTTTTTCATCGTGGCCATTTCGTCTTTTACTGCGATAGAAATATCGAGCTGATGAATACCTTCCCTAGATGAAATTGGTCTAACACTTTACCACTGTAAGGTTTGTTCGGCGAGATATTTCAGGAATTACCAAGCTTCGCCATCATCTTTTAACATGAAATGGCATTGACAAATGGTTTCAAGCATCTGTTTCGTGGCATGATTAACACCCTCATATATAATTCAGCAAAGTTGCCATCTATCAATTCCATGATGGGGGCATTGTAGAAGAAGATGCTTAAACTGCTCAAAGAATTTCCAGAATGGTTTGTTGGGAGTTGGGTAAACTAGCTAATCTTGTTTCGAACACGGATGGTTTTGTGATTGGGATAAAATTTCTTAAGGAATGCTATAACGAATTCATCCCATTTGGCGATAGAATGTGCGGCAGTGCTATAAAGCCATTTTTTTGATAGGTCGCATAAGGTGAAAGGGAGAAGACGTAATCGCATAGCATCCCATGAAAATTGGGCTGTGCCTATCATTGCACATACGTTCTTGAATTTGGTTATGAAAATGTATGCATCTTTGGATTCAAGCCCGTGAAATTTGGGCAACAAGTTGATGAAGTGGGGTTTAATTTCGAAATTATCCCCATTGTCCGGTGGAATAGACAAATAAGTAGAAAGGGGTCCACGCACGGGATAGCATCTTTCTTGAAGAGAGATGCGTGGTGGATTCTGCGCACCTACGGGTGGTGGTAGGGTGGTGTTGTGAAAATATGATAGAGAACCGTCCATCTCGGTCGATGTGGTAGGTGGAAGGGAAATAGAAGATGAAGAAATACTGATTTCGGAGTCGATAGCAAAGCCGCGGACAAGACGGGCACTAGAATCCCGTGTCCAGCCGATCATGCACTAAGCAGGTTTAGTGCACGTGGCAGCGTGTGCGAGAACGATTTTAAGAAGGTTTGTTTTGAAAAGTCGGACGTGATGCTTGACTCAACAAATAACAAAATGCACAATCAACCCTAGTACTAAGGTCACCTAGGTTAAGCATTAGACCGCTCCTAGACTTCCAAAGGAAAAGCCGCAGGATCAATTTTCTACCATCTCTTTATCACTCTTATGGCCAGCTAAGTGCCAGGTAAGTGGGAGGTATTCGCTATACGAATCACCGAAAATAGCGGGCCAAATTAAGTAACCACTTTCCTTAGTCACACTTGCCTAGACACCATAAGAGAGATGCGGATAAGCGATAGATTACCCATGACCCTCCTCTGTCCTAATTGAGCGCGACGGTCTTTAGAGGCTTGGTCTAGATATTTTTTAATTAATGTAGGGTGAAAATATGCTCGTTTTGTGATTTGTAGGGCCTAGGAAGGGTGATGAAATCCCCTCCTAATCTGGATTTGGGTTATTTTCCCCTTAATGTCCGGTTAAGATATGCACAAACAAGCCAATATCAAAACAGGCAAAAAGATTTTTGAGCAGCACTTTTTGCAAAGAATTTTACAGAAAAATCAGATTATTGGATCTTAGAGGAGAGAGAAAGATCAGAGAAAGATACTAGAGGATTTTAGGGAAGCAACTCCTCCACTTTGCCACGGTTCCACCGCAAAAAAGCACCCTATTGCCGCGGTTCCGCTGCACTCTGGAGAGTTTTTTTGCTTGTTTTTCGTCAGTGCACTCCAATTCTCTTCTGATCCTCTTTGAAAGTCTCTAAATCTCTTTTTCCTCGCTCCAGTAACTTCAGATCCCCTTGCAAAATTCACACACTAATCGTTAAATACAAAATATGTGGTTTTAGTTCTCTTTTATTTAATGTTCGCTTGATTTTAGAATAATTCAACACGAATAGCAAGAAAAAAATTACGCACGTATCTCCGGCAACGACTTCATTTGATTGTTCTGTTTTAAAGAGAAAAGTGTTCGTAAATAAAGTTACCAAAATCAGGACGGTGGCGCTGGTAGCCAGCCGTGATGAGTACGGGTCGTACTCAGGAAAACGTGAACCGTTTTCCTGCTTTAGACGAGTTGATTGAAAGATAGGTTGATTGGTTGTAGATCTATTTTAATACGGATGTAGATTTTATGAAGAAGAAGCTTGTAGGGTTCATATGACTTAGTAGTAATGGATGACTAATTAAAAACGACTCATTTTATCTGTTAATAGTTTAAAACTAGATCGATAGTGATGAATGTAGATTAGACTTCTTTTGGAAGAAACTAGGGTTTCCTCACTCCTAACCTTTGTCTTTGCATTGATCTCTATTCATGTCTATCTCCTAATAAAACAAGTGTTAATCTAATCTCAAATCATGCTCGAGACTATCAATAAATTGGTAGCGCACCCGATAAAGATGTTAATATTTGTTTTGCTAAAATTTATAGCTTTAAATGTATAAAAGGAGTTAAATGATTTTATCATCCATTGATCTACCCTAGCCTACGAACCGTAACAAGGTAGGAATTACTCACGCATGGTTGGAGAAGAAAAGATGAAGAATGAGATCATAATGAAAGATGCAGAAAGTAAGTGCAGAAATTAATTGCGAAAAGACTAATAAAAACTCTACCTTTATTAATCAACTATATCATGTACAAATCCTTTTAAAGTAGAGTACAAGAACCCTATTTTTTGCTCTCGATCTCTATCTTGTTGGAAGCTGATGAACAGCTGATGATCAACTCGGATGCGTGGATCGTCTTGGACCTCTTGATCTTTTCGGTTGATTATCTTCAAAGTGAAGCTCCCGGTCCCTTAAATAGTCACAAAAACTCTAAACCCTAGATTCCATGTGTGATGATTTGTTATTACGATCACACCCAAGAAATCTCAAATCCTACGGCCACAAAGGGGCCGCGGATCCGCCGCAAATCATGGCATTTAGCTGCCCAATCGTGGCAGCATAGTGTGATCAGGTCTTGGAATTTTTCGTGGTCTCTTGTGTTGATATTTATAGACCTCTTCGATATCTGGATTTTGGAAATCTTACTCCGAGTCTCTTCTATTGCTAGATCTTATATTTTCCCTTAATATTTCGGCAGATTTGATTCCGACATCTCGGATCTTTTGATCTCCAGATCTGAGCTAATATTTGCACAATATCTCAAGTCACAGTGTTAGTAATATTTGTTATTATATTTAGATATTATCCTAACCATTTGTATGATACAATATTTTAAGAATAGTGATTAGAAATATTTGATATGATATGCATATTTTAATTACAATATTTCATTTAAATATCATATGCATGTATTTGCCCTTATTATGTTAATTATAATGTAGAAATATATGATAATAAACTTTTTACACATAAACCCTCATATGTTCTATAATTACAATAAAAACCTTTTAGAACTTAACAACAGTGGGGAAAATAATCTTTCAAATGTGCAATATTTCAGACTAATCAGGGACCCGCTAATGGATGATGCAGATTATCGCACATCCTTGGGATAGTAGAGAGAGATGCAAAATTCCTCACGGAGTATTCGATCTCGAAAGGAAATAAAAATACAGTTTTTAAGAAATACGAATTTTCTAAATAAAAACTAAATTTTGGAAAATTATATAAAACTATGAATTCGTATTTTCCATAAAAACATATTATGAAACTATATTTTTAAAAATGAAGATTTAAACTTTTTAATAAAATACCATTAAATTTCCAAAAGAGCTAGTTTTCAATAAAATACCACAAACTTTTAAAACGGCAAAGTTTCATCACCAAAAACACCATTTAAATTAAAATCCATGTTCATGGAAACCCTAAATATTATAAATCATCCTTGAGATTTATTTTGAAACTAAATTCAAGTATTTTTCATAAAACCCCCTCGAGATATGCAAAACAATATTTTGAGGACTGTAGTTTAATATAGATTTAAGCAGGAACAATTCTCTTGAGCCCTAAGGAGCCGGAGAAAGCGAATGCTTGCCTATTCAGGTTAGACAACTTAACGGAGTTATCAAATGGCAATTATTTTGGAAAAAGACATAAATCATGTCGTTCATGTGCAGCAGTTGCCGATTACTCCTGAACTTAAGAAATTCACGAGCTAAATTCTTTCATTAGATATTTACTCTAACCTGAATACAAACTCCAGCAGGATCCAAACTTTAACATAAACTTGAACCCTTGATCATGAACCAGAACCCTTGAACTTGAAATCCCAAAACTTGAATACTAGAATACTATGACTTGACATGAACTTAACATGATATCAGAACACAATAGCTGCTATTGAAACTGACTTAACTCGAACCATGAATACAACTTGGTATGAATACATGAACACTTGACATGAATACTTGATATTAAAATGAACTCAATCTTGCAACTTGAGGTATTCATGGATTCGAGCAAGGCTAGTAATTTTAAACTATAACCTAAAATACACAGGGTGTTGGGTAGTTCATGTGTAAATCCAACGAAATCTCAGGAGTCCCCCTAAATCATGAATCCATGTCTACTAACGCAAGCAAGCTATCATGAGGGCCCGTGTTTGCTTACTCTTGGATTATAGCCTGTTGAGTTTGGAATATTTCAACAATAGGTTGAAGTCCCGTTACTAATACTTGATTCGGGTCCGTGGTTCCTTATCCCCGAATTATAGCCTGTTGGGTTCGAGAACACTCTTAAGATTGGTTGAAATTCACTCTTGAACTTATGTTAAACTAGTTACCCATGTAGAGACCTTTTAGGACACTTACATGCACTCCATGTTCACTATAACTACACAACATAGCCATACTATACTGTGCTCATGTTACTTTACCATGATATATAGAACCGCATGTTAAATAGAATGGTCATGCTTACATTAAATGACATGCTTAAACACTATATCTTATAGTCTATTGCTTCATGATACTTTTTCCTTTGTCATTATACTTTTATACCTCACGCCCTTTTTCTTGGGGACTTACCGAGCGAAAGTTCGCTGTCGGACATTTCACCCAACTTTGTTTCTTGGAATGTTTGTCAGATACTGTAGAGACTGAGGAGGTGGACACCACCGAGAAGGAGCACGATCAGATCGCGAGTCAGGCCTAAACTAGTTATCCTCTCTTTCAGATCATGTATGCCACATGTTTAGGCATTTCTTTTCTTGTATTTCCTTTTTAGTTGAACTCATGTATTGTAAATGTATCAAGTTGAATGTAAATAAAGTTGTTGAAATTTAAATCTCATATTAATTTCTTGTCATTTTATATTGCTCAATTACACTTAGCGTATTTATTCTGGGAAATGACCTTCTCGAAATAAATACGTCGCGGGCCTCGCCACGTACTTGTTTCTGTGTTTTGGGAAGCGGGGCGTGACATCTGGTCTTGTGCAAATAACCACATACATAAGACCTTCAACTGTAGAAGTATATAGAATATTTTTCATATCTTTTATTTCTAAAACACTCTTTGGACATTTGATCCAAATTATATTTATCACCTTTTGAGATAGGTGTATCTTTATATGTGCAATCTTGCATTGGGAGTCTATCTAAAACCTTTTGAATGTATGCATTTTGAGATAGTCCCAAGGTCCTGGGAGATCTATCTCTGTGAATCTCTATACAATAATAAAAGAGGCTTAACCCATTTCTTTCATCTCAAAATTTTGCATTAGATAATCCTTAGTCTTATGTAATAAGTCAATATCGTTACATGAAAGTAAAATATTATCCACATATAGGACTAACAAAATAAGATTGCTCCCACTCACCTTGACATATGTACATCCATCCACAACATTCTTAATAAAACCATATAAAAGAATAGTGTTTGCACCGGTTTAAGTTTTGTTTACAGATATGTGTGTACTTGAACTAGTAATAACGTTGAAACCAGGCTCATTCATATACGCGTGTAGAGGGTTAGTGCATGACATGAGCACATCAATAGCGTTTGCACTTAGCAAAAATCCCTAAGGGTGAAGTGCACGTGCGCACATATAGGTTGCACGTATATTTAAACAATACAATCAGAGAAAGAACATGTGTTAGAAATGAAGCACTCGGTGGTCAACGATAAAAAGAATGCATTTAAATAAACATTTACTCTACAGGATAGAGATCGCTAAACACGGGATCAAAGATACAAAGGTTTACAAAACTATAAACAAAGTTTTCTAAGGCCCTCTCAGCCTACTCCACCATGTCGAAGTAGCGATCTTCCCGAGGAGTCACTCCCGATCGATTAGTGCCGTGTTCATCGGCGAAAGCAGCCATGATAGCCCACTGAGCCCGTATCTGTCTTAGCAACTGAACAGAGCGATCCCTCAGAGGCTTGGTAATCAAAAGCGCATTATGAAAGCACTCGATCTTGTCCTCCGCTGCGTCGAGCATCGCCGGAGTCATCTCCGCTGGATAAGGGGGAATGTTATCGAGTACGGACAGGAAGGTCATCCGGAGCCAAATGGAGCAGATGGGGAGAGGAGATCCTCTACGAGTCAGGAGCTCGTGCATCACCATGTCGCATTGGTCAGCCGTGAGAGTGGGATTCACCAAGCATGCAGCAAAGCTTGAAACAATTTTCTCCATAGGCACCTTCTATGGCTGCTGATGAGCATGTGGACAATTGCAAGCCATGACTCTTCTCTGTTAAAATGATTCTCTGAAAGTGAGAGAGAAGAGGAGCACTGCTTCAGATTATAAAAAGAGGCATTTAAGTCTCGGGATAAAAAAAATGTTGTGCATGGTGGAACTATTTCCAAGCTCTGACAAAAGAAGGCATTGGAAAAGAAAATTTAATTCAGGAAAAGCAGAGAAAAAAGTGAAAATAAATATTTATCAATGAGGCGGCGCCTTATGTGCTCCCAACGTGAGCGCTGGGGCCAGCGCCGGTCTTATAGGATTAAATCCTACAGCGGCACCTCACGTGAAGTTCACATGAGCACTGACATGCAAGGCATCACGTGCCTGTTATATAATAATTAAATTCTTAAGTGACATTTACGTGCATAACATGTGAGCCCCAGCGTCCAAATTAAGAGTAGATAGAATTTAATTCAACATGGAAATTATTTCCCTAAAATTTAAGATATTCTTTGTTAAACAAAGCCGTTGGATCAAAGATCCAATGGTGATGATAAATTATCGAATGATAGAATTAAATTCTATCAGGAAAATATTTCCCTAATTTTTCTAAGTGAGAAAGATATTCTAGATTGGATCAAAAATCTAATGATAGAATTAAATTCTATTTTGGGAGTGTATTTCCCTAATTTTCCTAAACAAAGAAAGATTGTGCTCTGTTAAAAAAAAACACCATTGGAACAAAATCTAATGGTGTTTAAAAATCACCGTTTGATAGAATTAAATTCTGTATATGGGAAAATATATTCCTAATCTTGTCAAAAACAAGAATAAATATTCTGCAAAACAGAAATGAACTGGATCAAAGATCCAACGGTGGATAAAATCCCCCAAATAATCTTTGAGACCAAGTAAAATCATTTAGCATCTCTCAAATGAGAGATTTTCTTAAACTAGTCAACAAATTTGACTCTCCTATATAAAAGATAGAAGACTTTAAAAAAAAAGGAGGAGAAGATCAACACCATAAGCTTCTTTCCATAACAAAACTGAGAATTCAATTCTCTTCTAAAGAAGAAAGATCCTTGCTCTTCAAAAACCCTAGGTAAAGGAAAGCAGAGATAGAACTTATCTTTTTTGCCTAACAAAAAGAAAATAAGGGTTTAAACCTCTATAAAAAAAACTTAGTTCTTCCCTCTGATCTGAGATTTGAAAAGCAAATCTCTCTACAAGTTGAGAATTTAATTCTCACCGAGGAGATTTTGTTCTCCAAACTCAAAGTCTAGGGAAAAAGATTTAGATCAAAAATAAATAAAGACTCATTGTCTAGAAATTTAATTCCTTCATAAATAGGGTTTAACCCTACATAAAGAATTTTTTTCTTACCAAAAAATAGAAGAATTTAGTTCTCTAATGAAAACGATCTCAGATCTTCAAATCGAAGATCATTAATGGTCAAAATGTCATTAACAAAAGTTAAAAGTTCTTCAGAAAATATCAACAAAGAAAAATGCTTGGCGTCTCATATGCTTCCCACGTGAGCACCCAAAAGATTCCCTTAAATGAAATCCAGCGCCTCACTCGCTTCCCTCGTGAGTGCCCAAAAAATAAATGACTCAGCGTCTCATATACTTCCCACGTGGGCACTCAAAATAGAAGTCCCAGCGCCTCACATGAAATAAACATGAACGCTAAGTAAAAGTGCAGAAGCACTATAAAGTCAGTCAAAATGACTAGGTGCTTAGCACTGATTGGGCAACGCTCAGGTCTCAGCGCCTCACGTGAAACACACGTGAGCGCCCAATAAAATAAATGAGACAGCGCCTCACATTCTCCTCACGAGAGCGCTCTACAAAGTGCTTAGCACTCTATAAAGTCAGTCAAAATAACTAAAGTGCTTAGCACTGATTGGGCAACGTCCATGTCTGAGCGCCTCACGTGAAACACATGTGGGAGCTATGGCCCCAAACAAGTTCTTAGCATTTCTGCATAAAGAAAAAGGGCTGAGCAAACAGAACCACAAATAAGTGCTTAGCACTTTTAGAAAAGAAGAAGAAGAAGAAAAGACTGAGCAGACCAAGCCTAAATTGGCTAAGTCTCTCTGAAAAGTTTCTTACTGCTGAGCCCAAATGCTCCGTTGTTGGATCTCAACTAAAATTTGACGATCCTTAAATATTGCTAAGTTGATCTTAGTCTCAAATAAGACTAACTTATCCTTAGTTAAAATAAATTGAGCCCAAATTCTCATATATTTAAGTTGACCTTAATCTCAAACTAGATTAACGGTCCTTAAATAAAATAAAATATTTTTGAACTAAAAGAACATATAAGCTAAGTTCAAAACCCAAATTTATTAATATACGGATTTAGACTAATCTGTGCCCTACGGGCGACAACATAAAATAGTCTCCGTATACAATCCACGGGAAACCAAAATAAATCAAACACAGCATGACACGAAGTGAACTACTGGAGTAGGAGAAAGTGGTTATCGCAACGCGATAACGTAATTAACTTTAGGGGCTTGCACATGTAGGGAAGAGCGTCCCCATAATCAAAATCCCATCACAAATGAGGGGGAATCTGATAAAGTCTGCTACAACGGTCGCATCTATCCAAACCCCCGATATATGTTGTTATAAATCAACTTGGTATCTTCAGAGAGGTGGATGGATATGTCCAAATAGTATCTGCCCTCAAATTCAGGCTAGACGTCCTCCGCGTCTCAGTCCGGTTTTTGGTAGTAAACAAATAGTATTGTGAAATTTAATATGCTATTGGCGTGAGGCCTGTTTAAGCACATATAGTGATTTCTTTAACTTGAAATATAACTGATTATTTTGCCCAAGTGAAAAACCTTTAGGTTGTTTCATATATACATCATTTTCAAGATCTCCATTTAGAAAAGCCGTCTTCACATCTATCCATTTGATGTAACTCTAAATTCATATGAGCTACTGATACCATAATAATTCTTAATGAATCTTTAGTTGAAACTGGATAAAATGTTTCATGGAAATCGATTCTTCCTTTTGAATAAACCTTTTGGTTACAAGTCTGGTCTTATATCTCTCGATATTACCAGATGAGTCTCGTTTAGTTTTGAAAACCCATTTACAACCAATAACCGAGGCCCCTCTAGACAACACAACAAGATCTCATACTTGATTATTTTCCATGAACTTCGTTTCTTCATTCATGGTATTATACTATAAACTAGAATTTTCTCCATTTATGTCTTGTGAAAATGACTTTGGATCATCTTTAGATCCGACATCAATGTCAGATTCTTGAAGGTAATATATAAGGAAGTCACTAGATATTGCTGGTTTTCTTATCCTTGAAGATCTTCTATGTCCAATTTGTTCATCCAAATTTTCTTAATTTTGGATAATAGGTTCCTCATAAACTGCCTCCTCATGAGATGATTTATCATGCTGCAGTTTATTCTGAATTGGTTGTTTCTCAGCTTGATTAGGTAAGCCTTCTTAAATAGGTATAACCAATTTTGGAATAAACAATTCATTAATTGTTGATGGTGAATTAGATCCCGTATTCTCTCAATTCTTATCTTGCGAGGAAATTCACTATAATCTGAATTCTCAAGAAACTTAGCATTTGTAACTTCTACAATTCTTGGCGTGTCGATGGAAAATAAAACCTGTAACCTTTGGAATTTAATCCATACCCAATAAAGAAGCAACTTTTTGTTCTTGGATCGAGCTTCTTTATATGAGGATTGCAAATCCTCACCTCCACTTGACAACTCCATACATGTATATGACTTAGACCCGGTTTCCATCTTTTCCAAATCTCAAAAGGTGTTTTTGGAACTACTTTAGACGGAACTCGAATGGGCTGTCCCAAATCCCGTATTCACCCGTAAAGAAGCCCGTGATACTTGAATGGGCTTTCCCAAAACAATTAGCCATTCTTGCTCCTGCTACAGGCGAAGCTGGAGAAGGTGCTTCCCCTTTCAGACGGTCGGTCTTTAAAAGATTGGCTGGCTCTCCTCAAACTTTATCAAGGATGTCGGTCTTCAACAGGCCGACGCCGATTGAAGCCCCTCAGCAAAGCCAGAGGAATGATAAAGCCACTTCCAAAACTAAAATGGTCCTTTCAGCAAGGCACGCTCTACGTCGCCACTGGCGTCGAGTGAGAGAAGCTGGGGGCAACTCCCCTTCTGGGCTTACCCCATCAGCTCCTATAGTGGATATAAACGCTGCTGTTCCAACCGGGAACAGATTTGATCCGCTGAGGAGAGTACACAAGAATTCCCCGATGGGAGTGCAGATGAAATCACCTCTGCCAGTAGAAGTACCTGTGCTGCAACAGCTAGAGTAGCGTCGCCAAAGGTTCTCTTCATAAATACATCGGGTCTGGCGAAAAGTCCAAGACTCTGTGTTTGATGAAAATCAGTCTCGTCGACCCGAGAAATCTAAGGGCCTACAATAAAAAGACCGCTCCTCCACCATACCACGGGGAGCCGTTCCTAAACAGGTGCCTATCACAATGGCTCCTTCAGCTCTGACTTCTCATAAAAGAACAAGGCCGGAGAAAATCCCACCGCCCGTGGCAAATTCCAAAGACGATGGATCTAAATGCCCCAAACCTGGGGGTATTACCATACATATGGTCTATATGACCAATGAGCAAGAAGGGAGCCGTTCTTCGGTAAGTCACTGACCGCAAACTCGGTCGTTGACAAAGGCTCAGGAGCAACAACAAAAGCTCCAAGAGATACTGAATAACATGACGACACTTACCAGACAAAAAGAAAGACTGGAAAAAGAGGCCGAACATTGCCAAGAGCAAGAGACCGATACAGAGTTTCTGCGAAGGGTGCTGGAAAGAAAAGACAAAGAAGATGCTGATTAAGCTGCCAACATAAAACAGATGGCTCTCTTACTCCAAGACATGATTGGAATAATGATCCAACCCGAACCCCCGGACGAAGACCCGCCAATAGTTATCGAGGATGACAGGGGGAAACATCAAACCCTCCTCCCTGTCTTGTCAGCGGCTAAGGAGAAAATGATCTTTAAGTAGGCCCTAGATGATTACATTGCTCAGCAAATAAGAGCTCACTAAGCTAATGAAGCCGCCGGCCAAATTTTTAGAAATGGGCGACCATATTTAGGATGGTATGACCAAATTAAATACCCACCGGGATATACGATTCTCAAGTTCCATGTCTATAATGGAACATGCAACCCTCACCAATATGTCGTGCAATTCAGAGCTCTATGAAGAAACACTGGAGGCGACGACAAACTGTTGCCGCGCCAGTTCGTCGGCAGCTTGTTAGAAATAGCCTTCGAATGGTATTTGGAGCTCTCAAATGACTCCGTGAAAATTTTCGCAGAAATGGAACTGCTGTTCACACAATGGTTCTCCAGTGCGAGTGAACGCACTCCGATCACGGCCCTAATCAATGGTAGGATAAAGCCGGGAGAAACATGGGTCCAATACGCGATCCGGTAGCGAAACCTGTGTTCTAAGTGTGAACAATGCATTGGTGAGTCTCCTGCTGTGGGCATGTTCATCGGGACCTTCGATCCTCAAATGATAGTGTCCCAGTTCATGACATTCTTCCAGCCCACAACCTTTCAGGCACTGATAGATAAACTGGCCTAGATGGGCCATGAGCCTTCCTCCTCAAATAAGAACTCTTGAAATACTAAGGGTAAAGGAAAGGTGGCCTTCGTCACCAACACACAACAACGGCCGAGTGGCCTAAAACCAGCTGCTCAACAAAATAACGTGCGTCTGCATTTATCCTTGGAAGAAAGGCTAGGATGCGCTTACTCGTTTCCGCGTGATAAAACGAGGAGACTGTTCGAGTTAGAAATGCGAAATAACCTTATCACATCACCAGACCTGCGGCATCTAGCACAACCTGGCGACGTCAACAACCCTAATTACTGCTCCATCACAGAATGGTGAGCCATCCAATTGAGAATTGCTACGTCTTCAAAAATTGGATCGAAGACCAGTATCAACAGGGGAAATTCGCGTTGTCTAATAACTGGAAGGTAAACCCGCCCCAGAAACACATTCCCAAAAAGGTGGACGCGCAGCGGGTATCATGCCCACTCATGGAAGAAACTCCATGGGAAGTCGTTTTTTCAGCAAAAACCAAAAGAATGCTGAAGGATCTACAGGCTTGTCCGGTAGTCAGGTGGAAAAGCCTACTTGAACCCGAAATAATCGAAGGGATGTTAACAGCTCGCCCCGCGCCTAAAATTGTTGACAAGGGGAAAATCCCCCAAATCGAGCCTTCAATGTCTTCTAAGAGAAAAAAAGAAAACCAAGAAGCCTGTGCAGCCTGTCGAGTATGACCATAAGCGTACAGATCTAAAAAAATTACATAGATGCACTGGAGGAGTATAACCAGAAGGCGCGGACATCGGTCACGCTCGAAGAATTCCTAAAGCATATTCTTGAGGGAGAAAACAGTGACAATGATGAGGGAAATGACTCATTAGAAGAAACCGAAAACCATATAGAAAGTTGCCATATGGTGTAACAACCGAGTTCAGTTATACCAATTTCTGTTGCTGTATTTGTTGTTTGTGGTGTTTTATTCATTTACCGTGTTTGGATGCGAATGTTAGTTTACTTTACTTTCGACCCGCTTGCTTGATCTTGTTGTTTCATAGTTATAGAATACCCTAGTATCGTGTATTTTGCATATAACAATTTAAGTCCCGTAAAATAATTTAAAAATACATAACATGGCCAGCATGATACCCCTAACCCTGTGGTAGCGTCCGTGCATCTTGTTTTCATCCCGTTCAGTGAAACGGACGTGTTTGGATGGCTACGCGCATGTACGTGCGTCCGTTCTTGGGGGTATACTTTTTCTTTACATAATCTTTCATTTTAAATTTTGGACCTTGCATAAAATTTTCGTATTTCAAATCCAGAATTTTGGACCTGAACCGGGCGCATTTCTGAACTATTTTATATCCCGCTAAAATTCAATTATTTGAATTTTAAATTTAATTTCTAATATTTTTCAGTTCAGAAGATTTCCTAAAAACTATTTTAAATCTTTTTAAAATTTCTTTTAACTAAGCATATTCTCTCTCTCTCTCTCTTTATTTTCCCACGAGCCAATCATATCCCTCTCTTTCTTTGCACTGGGCCCCACTCAAATCCCTCTCTCTTCTTTCCCTTTCTCTTTCCCTCTCTTTCTCCGCAGCTCTCTCTCTATTCTCTTTCTCTCTCCTCTCACGAACACTGTTCGCTTCTTGATTCCCGTCACCCCCCTCTGGATCCCGTCACCTCCCTTCTATCTTCTTCTTCTTCTGTTTAAAAACCCTGCACCCCCTCGCCACGAGAACCCACAAAAAAAACCCTAACCCTTACTCCTCTACCTCCTCCTCCCTCGACCTCGCTCCTCAACCCTCATCATCATCTTCTTCCTCGACCTCATCTCCTTCCTCTCCTTCCCCTCCAAACCCAGAAACCCCCTGCACACCAAGTAACCTAAACCCTAACTTCTCAACTCAACTCACCGCCGATCACCACGCCGATCTCACCCCATTCTCCTCTCCTCCTCATCTTCCTTCTCTTCTTCTGCTTCATTTCTTCTCTTCTTCTGTTTAAACCCTGCACACTCCACAACAACTGCAACCCATCACCCGAGCACCCTGCACCCTCGCCGGAGCTTCGCCGATCATCACCGTCGACGCCATCGCCCCTCTGAAATCCAGTGGGTAAGCCTCCTCTTCTCAAACTTCTTTATCCTCCTTCCATGCTTCTCTTTTCTTTTCCATACATTTTTCTTTATAGTTGTTCACTGTTGTTTCTTGGTTTGCCGGAATCCGACCGTGCCGGCGACGATCCCGACGACCCAGCGAGGATATCTGACCCGTGTGATCCCATCGTGCGTTGTTTGGACTCATTCCGTGTACCGTGCACGTGTCGCGACTTTTCCCGCCGACGCATGACGTTCCGTATACCGCTTCGTGATCTGCGAGGCAAGTAAAACTTGCTACATGCTATTATATTATTTTATACATATTTATTTCATGATTAAACCTGTAAATTAAGCCTAAGGCTATTAGTTTCCATTTTGCATTTCGGTGTCCGGTTATATCATTTTAGATTCGGATCTTGAATTATACCTTGTTGCATGTTATATTACAATATCGTGTACCCACATCCGTGTTTAAATCACTTAATAATTATTTACATAGCCCATAGTACCCTTTTAGATAGTTTATAATGTTTCAAACACCCGTTTGCATCTATCTCGTCTAGTATACATACTATTGCATCAATAGATCACTTGAATATATAACATTGAAATATTCACAATCCATATTTGATAAAGTGTAGTTTAATTAGTATTGGAACTTAAACTTTAACCTTAATCATGACCGTGCATCTATATACCTTAATCTGTACCTGATTGTATTTCACATTACAATGTTCCAGTTTATGGTTCTATTAGTACCCATGCTTGTTTTGTATACCCATGCATATGTTAGTTTGACTATGAGCACCCACATGACATCTTGTGCACCCTGACACGACTTGTTACACTTATTACTTGACACGACATGGTACCATGCACCTCTCGACATGACTTGATCCTATATACTACCTGGCTTGACCTGATGTACCATGGATTTACCTGTTACTTGATCTTGTGTCTAATGCCAACAAACCTGACCTGTTGTCCTTACGGACAGTTCCTGTTGTCTATCCAGACAAACCTGTACCTGCCTGATCCTGAGTTGGCATTAGCTCTAGATTACTTAATACCTGACTTGAACACATATGATTTTGGGGTATGGGGAAATCAATGATGAAACCTGACTTGTAACTCGACAATTCTATACCTTTTCTGATCAGTCTTACGGGATAGGCCAGCCCTGGAGTGATGCTACTGACATCACTCGTCATTACCTACTACCCTTTACTGGCTTGCGGCACGTCTCGGGTTCAGCCCGAGAGTCATAGACCGTGATCCCGGGCACGCACGGGATACTATTGAGTTACATCGATGATTCATCAAATTGATTTCAAAAACTTGAGAGTAGTTAACCCAATAGACTAGTTTAGATTACTCACTGCACACTACCTTTCACTGCCCTGATTTATATTGTTGTTGCACCTGCTCTACTATTTATGATCATACTTGTATGTCTTGCTATCCTGTTTACATATTATTGCTTGATGTTATGACGCGCTGATATCTGGGTTTTGCATGGCCCAGATTCCTTACCTTTGCTGTAGTCCGAGCAGGAGTACTTCAGTCAGCAGGCTGAGCAGTGAGGACTCGTTAGTAGTTAATTCTTTTATTTTCAGCATTTCATTCCTGATGTGAGCCCGCATTATAGGACATACATTCCAGTTATTCTTGAATTGGATATTTTGCTTCCGCATTTCTTTATTCTTGACTCGTTGTATTTGGCTTATGGACATGTGTTAGATAGTTTATTATTGTTCTTGATATCTCTACAGCCGTAATGTGACTGTGGAAGGATATTTCCTATCCACAGGTATCATGGTTGGCTATGTCACGTGCTTATCTTAGCGTACTCTAGGAAGCAGGGAGTGACATGGTTCTTTTGGTATCAGAGACACAAGTTATAGGTTAATCGGGTTTGATTCTTTTGTAGTTGGGTATTGGACCCAATACACGAATCAGAATACTCGTGATTAGAAAACATGTCCTGCTACCTTACCGTCATACCATTCTTGAATCTTAACCTCCTCCTGATTATACTTTTACGATATGCAAACCTCCTTTGCATATCGACTCAAAACCTGGTTCCTTGTTTATCTTTAGAACTTAGGCGACTTGGGTGGAGTTATGTAATTGTAGCTATGATACCGCGGCATGGTTACAATGCGGTACTCTATTTAGGTAACTTGGAGTTCTAGCCTCGATTCATATCCTTAATCTAAATTTTGAATCTGTTATCATGCTAATCTTTTTGGTGCTTTGGTTTCAGGAACATGGCAGACAAGAATCTGAAGACGTACCAATGGCGTGTTGACGAAACCGCTATGCTTGGAGTAATACGTAGAATGTTGGAGAATCAAAAGCGACAGACCGAGCTGATCCAGCAGCAGGCTGAATCTTTTCAGGAAGGTTTGCGGACCGTTCAACAGTTCGCGAACAATGTTGTGGCCAGACCGGGAGATCGTGTGGGTACCGTGGTAGATTTCAGGAGACTGGGTCCGTCTGTCTTTACTGGCTTAGAGGAGACGTTGCCAGCGGAGTAGTGGCTGGTTGACACGGAGAATTTACTCATTGCGGCACAGATCCCAGAAGATAGGAGAGTGGATGTAGTACGCATCAAGTTGGTGGATTACGTTCGTGAATGGTGGCTTGTGGAAGAGACCCGCTTTCCCAAGCCGATTAAGTGGACGGATTTTTCAAAGAGTTTCCTGGAGAAGTTCTTCCCGCGGACTGCACGGGAGGAAATAGAAGAAAAGTTCGTCAGTTTGAAGCAGAATGGCGCACTTGTAGATATACATGCAGCTGGGTGGACGCGGCTCAGTAGATTCGCTGGACCTTTGGTTGCCAACGATGCTGATAGGGCAAGGAGGTTCATGAGCAGTTTGGATGTGGACATCAAGAGGCAGATAGTCTCCCAGGATTTGACCACTTTTTCCTAAGTGCTTACAGCGGCTCGAGAGCAGTAGAGCCTATCTATGAAGACTAGGAGTTCACAGCAGCCAGCAGTTACAGTAAGGAAGCCGGCATTTGCACCGAACCGAGCACATGGACGCAGAGGTATTCCAGTGGACCGTCGTGGTGTAACACCGATGAAGAAGAATGCTGTTGTTGATCAGAGGAGGACCGTGATTTGTGACTACTGCTATTTACCTGGGCACGTGCAAAGGGAATGTCGAAGGAAACAGGGACTCTGTTTGGTTTGTGGATTGGCGGATCATACTATCAGCACTTGTCCGTCGAAGCTTTGCACGAAGGATGATGTTCAGAAGCCACCGCAGAAACCGTTTCAGGGACAGAAGCAGCTGACTCAGGGACCCAATCAAGCTCGAGCATTTACCCTGACGGCTGAGGAAGCTAAGGCTTCAGGAGAAGTTGTTTCAGGTATTCTACTGGTTCATGGTTTTCCCGCATTAGCGTTATTTGATTTTGGTGCATCCCATTGTTTTATGTCGTCCAAGTTTATTGCTACACACTCGATCACTTGCACGACCCTGTCTAGTTTCTGGGACATACACACTGGGAATGAGAAGATCATATCTAGAAGAGAATGTAGGGATTGTGCAGTTGTTGTTTGCGGACGGGAGCTTTTTGCAGATTTCTTGGTGATTGATACAGGCAGCTATGAAGTCGTCTTGGGAATGGATTTTCTCGGTACTTTCCACGCTCACATCGATTGTAGGGCAAAGAAAGTAATTTTCCATATTCCCGGACATCCAGAGTTTATCTTCACTGGAGGAAGCAGTTCTGTCGGGCCAGTCGAGTTTAGGGCTAGGCCAACAACTAGTGTTCTTTCGTCGTTGGAGTTTGATAAAGATGGAGCGCCGGTTGTTGTTCGAGATTTCATGGACATGTTCGAAGACATATCAGGATTGCTGCCGAAGCGAGACGTAGAGTTCGCGATTGATCTTGTTCCTGGTGCAGCGCCAGTTTCTAAAGCGTACTATCCAATGGCACCAGTGGAGTTGGAAGAAGTTAAAAAGCAGGTTACTGAATTACTTGAGAAGGGTTGGATTCGAAGCAGTAACTCGCCTTGGGGGGCTCCAGTTTTTCTAGTTAAGAAGAAAGATGGCACAAGGAGAATGTGCATCGATTATCGAGAATTAAACCGGATGACTATTAAGAACAAGTACCCGATCCCTCGCATTGGCGAATTATTTGAGCAGCGTAGTGGCGCGAGGGAATTCTCGAAGCTAGATTTGCGATCCGGATATCATCAGGTCCGAGTGAAAACAGAAGATATTTGCAAGACGACATTCCGAACTCGGTATGGACATTACGAGTACTTAGTGATGCCCTTCGGAGTAACGAATGCACCGGCGATATTCATGGACTTGATGAACCGAATCTTTTCACCATTCTTGGACCAGTTTATTGTGGTGTTCATTGATGATATCCTAGTCTACTCGAAGAGTATTGAAGAGCATGCAGAACATTTGAAGATCGCACTGCAGACGCTGAGACAAGAAAAATTATATGCAAAGATGAGCAAGTGCGAGTTTTGGCTGGAAGAAGTAAAGTTTTTGGGGGCATGACGTGTCTGGCGATGGAATCACCGTTGATCCTGAAAAGATTGCAGCAGTTCGAGATTGGCCGATTCCGAAGAATGTTGCGGAGATAAGAAGCTTTCTTGGACTCGCCGGGTACTACAGAAGGTTCGTGGAGAACTTTGCTCGTCTGGCGGAGCCGTTAACCAATCTTATGCGCAAGGAAGTACCATTTGTGTGGACGGATAAGTGTGCGCCAGCTTTTGAGGCGTTGAAGCAGAGATTGATAACCGCTCCTATTCTGACCGTGCCAGACAGTTCCGGAGGATTGGTGATTCACAGCGACGCATCTGGGAAAGGATTGGGATGCATTTTGATGCAGTGTGGGAAGATTATAGCGTACGCATTGAGACAGTTGAAGACCCATGAGAAGAATTACCCAACTCATGACTTGGAGCTTGCGGCTGTGATCTTCGCTTTGAAGATTTAGAGACACTATCTTTTGGGCGAAAGGGTCGAAGTTTTCACCTATCATAAAAGCTTGAAGTATGTGTTGACGCAGAAGGAGCTTAATATGAGGCAACGTAGATGGTTGGAGCTGATGGCTGACTATGATCTTGATCTTAAGTACCATCCGGGGAAAGTTAATGTCGTGCCGGATGCGCTCAGTCGGTTACCAGCAATTCAGATGTTGACTGCACATAAGGAACTCATTGAAGACTTTCGAAGATTTGATTTGGAGGTTGTGCTACCGCATTCTTCGGGACAGTTGATGCAGCTGCAGGTACATTCGTCGTTGATCGAGAATATTAAAGCAGCGCAATCGCAGGACCCTAGATTGCAAAAGTTTCGAGAACAGGTTGAAGCTGGACTTCGAACAGATTTACCGATCTATGAAGATGGTTCGTTGAGTTATGGTAGCCGTTTGTGTGTGCCAAAGGGAGATATTCATGAAGAACTTATGAAGGAGGCATACAGTTCAGCATATTCCATACATCCAGGAGGCACGAAGATGTACCGAGATATACGACAGCAATTCTGGTGGGAAGGCATGAAACGGGAGATTGCCCGCTTTGTGGCAAAATGCTTGGTATGTCAGCAAGTTAAGGCTCAACATCAAAGGGTTGCTGGTTTATTGCAACCACTTTCGATTCCTCAGTGGAAGTGGGAACATATAACTATGGATTTCGTGACAGCTCTACCGCGGAGTCCAAAAGGCAACAATGCAGTTTGGGTGATTGTTGATCGTTTGACCAAGGCAGCTCATTTCATTCCTTTTCGGATTGGTCAATCAACAGAAGCTTTGGCAGAACGGTATATGCAGGAGATTGTAAGATTTCGTGGAGTACCGGTGAGCATCGTGTCCGACCGTGACACTCGTTTCTTATCACACTTTTGGAGGAGCTTACAGAAAAGTTTGGGGACTCGATTGAAATTTAGCACAGCTTATCATCCTCAGACAGATGGCTAGTCGGAGAGAACGATCCAAACTCTTGAGCATATATTAAGAGCATGCATGTTGGACTTCAAGGATTCATGGGAGGATCATCTACATTTAGTGGAGTTTTCTTACAACAACAGTTTCCAGGCGACTATTCAGATGGCTCCATTCGAAGCTTTATATGGTCGCAAGTGTCGTTCACCTGTTTGTTAGGACGACGTCGGTGAACGAAGATTGTTGGGACCAGATTTGGTTGTGCAGACAGTTGAGAAAGTTAACGCTATCCGGAATTATATGAAAGCAGCACAAGACCGACAGAAGAGTTGGGCAAATACGTCGAGAAGACCTCTAGAGTTCGCCGTGGGTGATTTGGTATTCTTGAAGATATCACCGACTAGAGGGGTGATTCGTTTCGGAAGTCGAGGAAAGCTCAGTCCTCGATTCGTCGGACCTTTTAAGATTTTGGAGCGTGTTGGTGAGGTAGCGTATCGATTGGCGTTGCCGCAATCCTTGGCGAATGTTCATGATGTGTTTCACGTATCTCAACTCCGTAAGTATGTTCGAGATGAAACACATGTGTTAGATCATTCGGAGCTGACTGTACGAGAAGACTTGACTTTCGAGGAGCGACCGATTGCCATTGTGGATCGAAGGGAAAAGGTTCTTAAGAACAAAGTTATCCCTCTTGTACTTATTTCTTGGGGTAATCGCTCACATGGAGAGTCAACTTGGAAACGAGAAGATGAAATCCGGCAGAAGTTTCCCCGTCCTTTCTTGTAGTTTGTTGGTCGTTTATCCTTTTTGTGTTCTTGGAATTTCGAGGACGAAATTCTTTTTGTAGTTGGGTATAATGTAACAACCGAGTTCAGTTATACCAATTTCTGTTGCCATATTTGTTGTTTGTGGTGTTTATTCAGTTACCGTGTTTGGATGCGAATGGCAGTTTACTTTACTTTCGACCCGCTTGCTCGAGCTTGTTGTTTCATAGTTATAGAATACCCTAGCATCACGTATTTTGCATATAACAATTTAAGTCCCGTAAAATAATTTAAAAATACATAACATAGCCTGCATGATACCCCTAACTCTGTGGTAGCGTCCGTGCATCTTGTTTTCGTCCCGTTCAGTGAAACGGACGTGTTTAGATGGCTACGCGCATGTACGTGCGTCCGTTCTTGGAGGTATGCTTTTTCGTTACATAATCTTTCATTTTAAATTTTGGACCTTGCATAAAATTTTCGTATTTCAAATCCAAAATTTTGGACCCGAACCGAGCGTATTTCTGAAATATTTTATATCCCGCTAAAATTCAATTATTTGAATTTTAAATTTAATTTCTAATATTTTTCAGTTCAGAAGATTTCCTAAAAACTATTTTAAATATTTTTAAAATTTCTTTTAACTAAGCAGATTCTCTCTCTCTCTCTTTATTTTCCCACGAGCCAATCATATCCCTCTCTTTCTTTGCACCGGGCCCTACACAAATCCCTCTCTCTTCTTTCCCTTTCCCTTTCTCTCTCTTTCTCCGCAGCTCTCTCTCTATTCTCTTTCTCTTTCCTCTCGCACCCTCTCTCTCTCCTCTCGCGAACACTGTCCGCTTCTCGATTCCCGTCACCCCCCTCTGGATCCCGTCACCTCCCTTCTATCTTCTTCTTCTTCTGTTTAAAAACCCTGCACCCCCTCACCACGAGAACCCACAAAAAAAACCCTAACCCTCACTCCTCTGCCTCCTCCTCCCTCGACCTCGCTCCTCAACCCTCATCATCATCTTCTTCCTCGACCTCATCTCCTTCCTCTCCTCTCCTTCCCCTCCAAACCCAGAAACCCCCTACACACCAAGTAACCTAAACCCTAACTCCTCAACTCAACTCACCGCCGATCACCACCCCGATCTCACCCCATTCTCCTCTCCTCCTCATCTTCCTTCTCTTCTTCTGCTTCATTTCTTCTCTTCTTCTGTTTAAACCCTGCACACTCCACAACAACCGCAACCCATCACTCGAGCACCCTGCACCTTCGCCGGAGCTTCGCCGATCATCACCGTCGACGCCATCGCCCCTATGAAATGCAGTGGGTAAGCATCCTCTTCTCAAACTTCTCTATCCTCTTTCCATGCTTCACTTTTCTTTTCCATACATTTTTTTTGTAGTTGTTCACTGTTGTTTCTTGGTTTGCCGGAATCCGACCGTGCCGGCGAAGATCCCGACGACCCAACGAGGATATATGACCCATGTGATCCCATCGTGCGTTGTTTGGACTCATTCCGTGTACCGTGCGCGTGTAACGACTTTTCCCGCCGACGCGTGACGTTCCGTATACCGCTTCGTGATCTGTCGAGGCAAGTAAAACTTGCTACAAGCTATTATATTATTTTATACATATTTATTTCATGATTAAACCTGTAAATTAAGCCTAAGGCTATTAGTTTCCATTTTGCATTTCGATGTCCGGTTATATCATTTTAGATTCGGATCTTGAATTATACCTTGTTGCATGTTATATTACAATATCGTGTACCCACATCCGTGTTTAAATCACTTAATAATTATTTACATAGCCCATAATACTCTATTAGATAGTTTATAATGTTTCAAACACCCGTTTGCATCCATCTTGTCTAGTATACATACTATTGCATCAATAGATCACTTGAATGTATAACATTGAAATATTCACAATCCATATTTGATAAAGTGTAGTTTAATTAGTATTGGAACTTAAACTTTAACCTTAATCATGACTGTGCATCTATATACCTTAATCTGTACCTGATTGCATTTCACATTACAATGTTCCAGTTTATGGTTCTATTAGTACCCATGCTTGTTTTGTATACCCATGCATATGTTAGTTTGACTATGAGCACCCACATGACATCTTGTGCACCCTGACACGACTTGTTACACTTATTACTTGATACGACATGGTACCATACACCTCTCGACCTGACTTGATCCTATATACTACCTGGCTTGACCTGATGTACCATGGATTTACCTGTTACTTGATCTTGTGTCTAATGCCAACAAACCTGACCTGTTGTCCTTACGGACAGTTCCTGTTGTCTATCCAGACAAACCTGTACCTGCCTGATCCTGAGTTAGCATTAGCTCTAGATTACTTAATACCTGACTTGAACACATATGATTGTTTCCTGATTTAAAATCAGAAAAGCTTATGGAAAAAGCTTCAGAAAAGGGTCACGTGCTTACACGTGACCAGCAGTCACGTGTTGGCACGTGACACCTAAAAGCATCAGCAAGGCAAATTCAGCTTCCCGATTACATCAAAGATAAGGGCTTCAGAAAGGGTCACGTGCTCCCACGTGACCTGGGTCATGTGTTGGCACGTGACAATCAAAAGCGGCTTCAAAACCCAACAGCTCCTTGAGCAAATCAAGAAAAAGGCTTCAGAAGAGGTCACGTGCGCCCACGTGACCAGGGTCACGTGTTGGCACGTGACACTCAAAACATCAGACTCATTCTCCGGTTAAATCAAGAAGAAGGCTCCATGCCAGGGTCACGTGCTCACACGTGATCAGTTGTCATGGGGTGGCACGTGATAGTTAAGCAGCTACCAGAAGACAGAGCGTAAAAAGAAGGAAGAAGGCTCGTTCCAAGGGGGTCACGTGCCCACACGCGACCAAGGGTCACGTGCCCACACGCGACCAAGGGTCACGTGGCCACACGTGACCGACTTCAAAGCCCATTTGTTAACAGAATTAAATTCTGAGAAAGACCTCTCAAATCTTTCCAAAAGCAATCGATTGAATTAAAGATTCAGAGGTGATTAAATATCATCTATCTAAGGGAAAATCTCGAATTTGGAAAGATTTCCCCTTCAAATCTAACAGAAATAACAAAGGAGAATATCTGGATTTAAAATCCAATGGTGAATAAAATTCACCTAATAATCCAAAGGTCCAAAGCGAATGATGGATGCAAATCAAATCTCTCAATGAAGATTCGTCAGAAAACTAATTGACTCGGCTGCTTCTTCTATAAATAGGAGCCAAGGGACACACAGAAAAAGATATATATATGCAGAGGGAAGAAAAGGGAGAGAGCCTGGATACTTTGAGGAATTTGGATCTTCTGCAAAAGAAAACCCTAGGTAAGAAAGGGAAGGCTTTTTGAAAGAAAAGAGAAATTAATTCTCAATAGAGTTTAACTCTGATATAAAATAGAAGAACATATTTCTTCTCTCTTTTAGAGGATCTGTAAAGTGCACATCTCCCCTTGAAGTTGAGAATTTAATTCTCAATGGGTTGAGATCCTGTCATGCAGATCCAAAGCACAGAGAGAGAATGCAAGCACGAGAATTTAATTCTCACAGAACTATAGGAATTTAATTCCTTTAAAATAAAATTAGGGTTTGACCCTGTGTTATGGGAATTTAATTCCTTCAGAATGAAAAGAATCAGGGTTTAACCCTAGTTAAGAATTTAATTCTGTAAAAACAACAAGAATTTAATTCCCTTAATCTTACTCCCCAGAATAATTCTCTAACAGAGAGTGGGAGTTTAATTCCTTAAAACTTTTATTAGGGTTTAACCATATTCAGTTCTTCACATATATGAGGAATTTAATTTCTACAGAAAATTCAGAGTTCAACTCTCTAAAGGAACTAGGAATTTAATTCCTCTGAAATTATTGTCAGGGTTCAACCCTACGAGGAATTTAATTCCTGAAAGGGATTAACAGATCTTCTAAACAACTACAGAAAAGAAGGGTCACGTGTCACCACGTGACCCCTCAAAAGATCTACAGAAAGCCCTTTGAGGCAGTGCCTCACGTGACCCACGTGACCCTTGGCAGAAGGTTTAACATACTCCATTCAAACACCCGTCACGTGATGACACGTGATGCTCCAAAAGATGCGATCTTTTCAGCAGAACAAACGAAGGGAGGGCGCCCTCACGTGCTACCACGTGACCCCTCTTGCCTTAGCGTCTAACCCTAAATTGGAACCCCCCGAATCCAGTGTTAAAACACTGTTGGGCCTTAGTGTTCAACACTAATCAAAGAACTTTATTTGCAGTGTTCAACACTGATTACCTTAATGTTTAACACTAATTTGAGATCTCTGTTACCAGTGTTTAACACTGATCTGTTTTAGTGTTTAACACTAATTTGAAAGCCTTGTTGCTGGTGTTTAACACCAACTATCTTTTAGTGTTAAACACTGACTTATCAATCTCATTCCCAGTTGTTCAACACTGATCGGTCTTTAGTGTTTAACACTAGGCATTGGCCCAATTGGTTAAATGGCCGGAGGCAAAGCCTCTCCTTCAAGGGACCAACAGGAGGGCCGATGTCCCAGACATGATTGGACTTAGCCCAAGCTGGCCATAAGTCCTCAATTCGCAATTAACTGGGCTAATGGGCTCATAACATAATTAATTGGTCTTGATCCCAAATTGGGCCAAAGACTATTTAATCCACTCCGGTTCCAGGGTACATCTCTTCACTCCTTTGATACTGGGCGTTGTAATCCCTCAACGTCTTCAAAGAGGTGACGGGTCCCGATGACCACACATTGATATGGACTGTAGGGTCCTTAAACCCATGGACTACGACGTCCTTAACCTTGACCGAGATGTCTTAAAACTAACAATGGACTGTGGGGTCCTTAAACCCATGGACTACGACGTCCTTAACCTTGACCGAGATGTCTTAAAACTAACATTGGACCGCAATGTCCTTAAACTACCCATGGACCGCAATGTCCTTAAACTAGCAATGGACCACTATGTCCCTAAACTGGAGAGGGGCCATCATGTCCCTAAACTGGAACAATAGAGCCACAAATGCTCTTTTGCCGGATCTAAATGATCCCGTTTAAGTTGATCTTATCCTTAAATATGGCTAATGTATCCTTAAACCTTTCAAACAGAATTTAGTCCTAAACTGGACTATAGATTCCCCCAATTAACTCTGGTTCATGGGTACATCTCCGAACTCCTCTGACATTTGTCGTTGTAATCCTTCAACGTCGTCAGAGAGGTGACGGGTCCCGACGGCCATACATTAAATGGACCACTATGTCCCTAAACTGGAACAATGGAGCCCAAATGCTCTTTTGTCGGATTTAAACGATCCCGTTAAGTTGATCTTAGTCTCAAGTTAGACTAACGTATCCTTAGCAAACGTTTGAGTTGATCTTAGCCTCAAGTATGGCTAACGTATCCTCAAACCAAACACCCAAACCCAAATCTAAGATAACACGGATTGGGACTAGTCCACGTCCTACGGGCGACGACATAACTCGGTCTCCGTAAACAATCCACGGGCAACAAAACATAAAATAAATACACATGATATGAAGTGACCATCTGGAGAAGGAGAAAGTTGTTACCGCGATGCGGTAGCGTAATTAACTGCAGGGGCTTGCGCCTTCAGGGAAGAGCGTCCCCACAATCAAAAACCCCTCATCCTGAGGGGGAATCTGACGAAGTCTGCTACATCGGCCGCATCCGTTTAAACCTTCGATACATGGTGCCATAAATCAACTTGGCATCTTCGGAGAGGTGGACGGATAGCACCAATTAGCATCTGCCCCGAATTTCAGGCGAGACGTACGCCGTCGCGCCGTCCTTCGGAGGGGAACAGATTCTGGCACGCCCGGTGGGACCTTTTCCTCCTTCCACTCCACACTTCGTGTGTCGTGATTCGCGAACCAATTGCGGTTCGCTAATGGTTGCCCTTGGGTTTCAAGATACTAAGAATTGGCGTCTTGCTTATTGCAGAAAGCAAAGGATCGATGGCTTCTACTTCTGCGAAATCCTCCAACTGCTCAGACTGCAATTGCGACCAACGCTTTACCTCGCCAGGAGGTATAGCCTATGGACCCCAAGCTGCTTCGTTGTTCACAATGCCGGTGGACCAGGTGACTCAGGCCACTACCGGATTGTTCTTTGGAACTATACTCCCACCATCAAGCTTCGCGGCGCCGGTGCTGACAAAGGAAGCTCTCAAGAAGTCGGTCTTTGATCGTCTTACCCCTGCCGCAGCTCCTCTCAACGAGTCGCCTAACGTCAACGCCTCGATCCTCTCTAGATTGGGCCAGAAATCCTGCGAACTCATCATAGGGCCTACAATCTCAAAGAAGGCTGCTTCTAAGAAAATGGCCGCTCCTGCTCCCGAAATCACCAAGGCGGCTTCTCCGGCCAAAAAGTCGGTCTTTACAAGATTGACGGCTTCAGCTCCCGCTCCCGCTGCCTAAAGGACATCGGTCTTTGATAGGCTAACACCAACAGCGACCCCCCACCTACACATGGGGCAAGACGAAACCATTCTTACCGCTGACCCAACGCCGTCCGCTCGACACGCTCGACGTCGCCATTGGCGCCGAGTAAGGAAGGCTGGGGGCAACTCCCCCTCCGGGTTGACTCCATCAGCCCCGATGGCAGAAGTTAATGCTGCTGTTCCAACTGGGAACGGCTTCGAAATGCTAAATAAGGTGCGAAGGAATTCCCCTACTGCAGTGCTAAAGATGTCTCCTCCCCCATCAAAAAAGGTTGTGGAAATAAAATCAGAACAGCCCCGATCCCCTCAACGGCTGTCTTCCAAAATCTATAAGGTTTGGCGGCGGGCCCGAGACTCGATCATCGATCCAAACTTCTCCCGCCAGCACAAGAAGCTGAAAATCCAACCGGAAGCTGGTCACCAGGCTAAACCCCAAAAGGCTGTCTGGACGCCCACCTCAACGGCCCCTTCAACCTCCATGGCTCATAAAAGGAGGAGGCCAGAGAAGATCCCCCAGCCTGCAAAGACGGCTAAAAGCACTGAGCCCGAACGCCCTAAGTCTGGGGGCATGGTGGTGCACACTGTTTATATGGCTTCTGGAAAGGAGGAAAGCCGCACTTCTACGGGCCCCCGACCGCTAACCCGATCCGTGACGAAAGCCCAGGAGCAACAACAGAAGCTTCAGGAAATGATGAATGCTATGGCCGCACTTACCGGGCCAAAAGAAAACCCAGAAACGTCCCCAGACGCACGCCAGGAGGAAGAAACCGACGCTGAATTCCTTCGCCGGATACTGGAGAAGAAAGACAAAGAGGCTGCCGAGCAAGCAGCCAACATACAACGTATGGGCCTTCTCTTCCAAGATATGGTAGGAATGATGATCCAACAGGACTTACCCGCTGAGGATCCCCCAATCGTTCTTGAAGACGACCGAGGAGAGACGTCAAATCCACCACCAGCCCTCTCAACGGCCAAGGAGGAGGCGATCTCTAAGGCTGACTTGGTTGACTACATAGCCCAGCAAATCCGGGTTCATCATGCGACTGAGGCAGCTGGTCAAGTCGTAAAAACGGGCCGGCCGTATCCAAGCTGGTACGACCAAATCAAATACCCGCCGGGCTATACAATACCAAATTCCACGTGTATAAGGGGACCGGCAACCCCCACCAACATGTCGCCCAGTTCAGGGCCCTTTGCGGTAACACCGGCGGTGATGATAAACTGTTGCTTCGCCAGTTCGTGGGCAGCTTATCAGAAACAGCGTTCGAATGGTATTCGGAACTCCCGAACGATTCTATCAAAACGTTCGCTGAAATGGAGTTGTTATTCACTTAGCGATTCGCAAGTGCCAGCGAACGCACTCCAATAACTGCCTTGATTAACACCAGGGTAAAACCAGGCGAAACCTGGGTCCAGTATGCTATACGCTGGCGGAATTTATGGTCGAGATGCGAACAACGCATTGAGGAGGCACCCGCAGTGGGCATGTTCGTGGGAACCCTAGACCCCCACGCAACTATTTCCCAGTTTATGATGTTCTTTAAGCCAACCACATTCCAGGCCTTAATCGACAAGTTGGCTCAGATGGACCAGATGGGTCATAGACCACCTCCCCCGAAGTCGGAACCTCAGAATGACAAGGGTAAAGGAAGGGCAACCTTTGTCGCGAATGCCCAACAGCAACCTAACGCCCCGAAACCAGCAGATCAACTGGAAGAAAGACGCCGGTATTCTAATGAGAAGATGAAACGTCCGTACTCGTTCCCACGAGACAAGACGAAACGGTTATTCGAGCTGGCAATACGCAACAGACTTATAAACCTACCAAATCCAAGGCGACCGCCGCAGCCTACTGAGGTGAATAACCCTAACTATTGCCCTTACCATCAAGCGGTAAGTCATCCGATTGAAGATTGCTTCGTCTTCAAAGGATGGGTCGAAGATCAATACCTCCAGGGGAAGTTTATACTGTCAGAAAAGTGGAAGGTGAACCCACCACAGCCGCATACTCCTAAGAAAACAGATACACCGGGGGCAACCTGTTCCTTTATCGAAGAAGCTCCATGGGAGGTCGTGCTATCAACTAAAACCAAAAGAATGCTGGGAGACCTTCATGCGTACCCTGCGATCGAATGGAAGGACCCTCTTGAACCTCAGATTATCGAAGAAATGTTGAAGCCCCGCCCAACTGCGAAGACTCGCGATAAGGGCCCAAATACTCACGCCCAACCGTCAAAATCTTCGAAGAAAAAGAAGAAATCCAAGAAGCCCGTGAAGCTTGGAAACGAGCACACGAACTTGCAGAAGCAAATCGACGCACTGGAAGAATACGATCAAAAGGCGCGAACTCCTGTCACACTGCAAGAGTTCCTCAACCACATCTTTCGAGAGAAAGATGATGGAGAGAGCTCGTCGGATGAATCCGAAGGATATGTGGCAAGTTGTAACGTAATCTCCCACTCGTTTGCCGATGATGGGAAAACTCCTGGCACTAAGAAGCTGGAGGCAGAGCCTGAACCAGAGCGTGCATGGCCGACAAATGAAATGATCAATGCCTTTCTAGAAGAGATTCGTCTAAAGAGTAAAGCGGATCAAGGGCGTGAGATGGCAGCGTCAGAAGGAACCGAATGCAGGCGACTGAATGAAAGAGTTGAACTACCCCTGCCAGAGCGAAAGGCATCCGAAGTAGACAAGAAGATATTCAAGACGAGGAAAAGGTTTGCCAAAGCCATGTCAATGGGGATGAAGCTACCGCCCTCGGAAGGAAACACACACGATGGGGTGGAGAGGCACCCTGATTATTGCGCATATCATCGAAAAATTTCACACCCCACAGAGGAGTGCGACGCCTTTAAGATATGGTGGCAAAGATATGTTGCTCGTCGGCAACATTTCAAGGGCATGAAACGTAAGATCCGTCGGGAGCAAAGAAGTACTGTCGATGGGCACAACAGAACTACTGGCAACTGTTACATGGTTAACGCCGGGGGGTCACAAGTTCTCACCTTTGGGAGCTACTCTGATGAAGAAATGGCTCTGGGCCCTCTCTTTAAAGAATCCGTCTTAGGTAAAGAGGAAGAACCAGAGGCCTGCGAAAACATTCAGCTGCGCAATCGTACGCTCCAGGAAAAGAATCTCGGGCCCGCGAGTAGAAAAGATAAGGGAAAGGAAAAGGTCACTGAAGATATCACTTTAGATGACCAAGTCCTGAAAGAGCTGGCTGCCAAAGACCCTCCTAGGAAGGGTAAGGTGGACTATAACATCCTCGCGCACCTAAGGAAGCTAACTTCTCAGCTCAGCATTCTCGATGCCCTCCTATTATCAAAAGAAGCGCGAGACTCACTAATTAAGGCGTTACAAGAACCTGAGCAATTCCAAGCTTTCCTCGCCACTGAAAGGATGAAAGATGAACTGGAGGAAGTGCATACGGCCGACATCACCTTCGGTGACGAAGACTTCCTTCTCGGGACGTGCGACCACAACCGTCACCTATATGTCTCTGGATACTGCCATGATATCAAGATAGGCAAGATCCTGGTGGATAATGGATCCTCCGTCAATCTCCTTAATGTTCGGGTGTTGAAGGAAATCTGCATGAGTGTGCAACACCTCGCTCGTGACAAAATTACTATCTCCGGTTTCGATTCACAATCGTCACGGACTCTCGGATCCTTGATACTAACATTACTCTTTGGACTCCTCGTCACAGACATCAAATTCCATGTCATCGACGCCAAGACCTGCTACAACGCCTTACTCGGCCGTCCTTGGCTACACGAGTACAACATCATCCCTTCTACGCAACATCAGTGTATGAAGTACTTTAAGGATGGTTTCGAGTATACTGTAACAGGTGAGTTGAACCCATTTTCCATGAACGAAGTCCGCAAATATGAAGATGCGAAGTACTTTTTGCCAGATTTCGAGGATACGGAAAGGTGTCGCAACCCGGAAAACAAGACCGCCGCCACCATCCCTGTTTTCGGGAGCGATACCGAAGAAGAGGAAGAGATAGTTTATGCAGGGCCATCTCAGCGCAACAACCTGGGGACGCCTGCCCCCATGTTGGTCTTCGGAAGTGATTCAGAAGATGAAGTTAATGCCGTGTTCTCCAATCGGCTGTCGGTACAAGCACCCCCTGGCGATGACCATAGTTTGCAAATCACCATGGTACCGCGAGAACACTACAAAGATCTCGACACACTTCAAGCTCATAATGTGCAGGACCTGCGAACAATTTACGTCCCTCCCAGGCAAAGGGGTGAGAAGGTGATCCTATTCTACCGATCCTCAGAGTCGAAAGTAGAGAAAGAGATCTGGCATGGCGCGGATGCTACACTCGACAGGCTCCAACCCATCCATCTGCCCAGATACTATACAAAGGGATTAAAGAAGCTATTGAAGCGCCAAGGAGTACCCTTAAAACAGACTGTTCGGCAGGCTCGGTTCTACAACAAGATTTGGGATGTCCCTGGGACTCAACACAAATTGCCCAACGGGAAGATGGAAACACTTGGGCTTGGCTACGCGAGAACCGGAAAACGGGGACGGGCCCACAGTAATTACGCCATATATACCTTTGATGAAGAAGAGGACGCCCTGTCAGGAAGTGCCAACCCCTCATCAAAACTAGACCCCGCGACTGAAGCGCCGAGTCCGTCGTTTGAGCAACGAGTGGACAAGGGTATCAGGAAAGTGGGTCAGAAAGCTCGGGAAGACCACAACCGCGAGATGGCCATCTACGAGAAGGCCAGGACGCAACGTCTATTTCAACAGGCTGCAAAAGACAAAGATGTTCGTCATTGTCAACCCGTTGTACGAAAGGCCCGACGCAGAGACGGAAATAAATCAAGAAGCGGAAAGAGGAGCCGACAACAACGATGCAGGATTAGGGGGTTGCGTGATCGGGTATTACACGGCTCGGATTTGTCCCTCATGAAGAAGATGAGTCGAGCGTACTCCTTCCCCCGAGACAAGACGGAGAGATTACTCAAGCTCGCTTTAAAACATCAAATGATTGCGCTTCCAGAGCCTAAGCACCCTGAGCAAGCTAACAAGGCTTCTCATCCGAGTTGTTGCTCTTATCACCGAGCCATAGGACATCCTACCGAAGACTGCTTCACCTTCAAGGACTGGGTCGAGGACCAATACCAACAGGGCAGATTCGCTTTATCCAACGGATGGAGGGTAACGCCGCCACAAAAGCACGAACCCAAAGCCACAAGAGCAGAATCGGATCCACCTCAGTCCTGGGAGCGGATTCACACCTGTTATATTTTTACGATATTAAAAGAAGAGCCCGAGAACATGGATGACCTTCCCCGGTGCTTTGAGAACAGCGATGATGAGGTGATCTCAGAATTCCCGCCAGCTCCGAAAGAACTGGAAGATGGTATACATACTACTGCAGATAACCTCAAGAAGATTGAGTTGGGATCGGCAGATGACCCGCGACCGACATTTGTCAGCGAGCTGCTATCTGAAGAAAGGGTGGCTGCATTAAAGAACGTGCTTCTACGACATAAAGACTGCTTCGCATGGAACTACTCCGAGATGCCAGGATTAGATCCGGAGATTGCTGTGCATAAATTAGCAATATCCCCGGATATCAAGCCAGTCAAGCAGGCGCCAAGAAGGATGCGACTCGAGCTTGAAATGAGCATCAACGCCGAAGTCAAGAAGCTGATCGATTCCGGATTTATCCAAGAAGTCCAATATCCCGACTGGATCGCCAATATCGTCCCGGTAATGAAGAAGAATGGGACGGTACGCATATGCGTGGATTTCAGGGATCTCAATAAAGCCTGTCCAAAGGACGATCGATAACACGTCCACTCACGTGGTTTTCTCCTTTATGGACGGTTCGTCAGGATACAATCAGATAAAGATGCATCCCGAAGACCAGAAGCACACCGCTTTCCGGACCCCTTTGGGTATATTCTTCTACAGGGTTATGCCCTTTGGTCTAAAGAACGCCGGTGCTACCTATCAAAGGGCCATGACAAAGATCTTCGACGATCTCATACATGACATCGTCGAGTGCTATATCGATGACCTTGTAGTAAAGAGCATGTCATACGGAGAACATTTAAAGCATCTGGAGACTGTATTTCAACGCCTTCGGCAATATAATTTGAAAATGAATCCCCTCAAATGCGCGTTTGGAGTCTCCTCGGGCAAATTCCTGGGATTCATCATTCGACACCGAGGTATTGAAATAGATCCGTCAAAGATTAAAGCAATCATGGAAATGCCTCCGCCAAGAACCCTCAAACAGTTGCGGTCTCTCCAAGGGAAACTCGCATACATCCGGCGGTTTATCTCTAATCTTTCAGGCAAATGCCGCCTCTACAGCCACCTGATGAAAAAGGGAACTCCATTCGTTTGGGACCACAAATGCCAAGGTGCACTAGACGAGATCAAGCAGTACCTGCAGAACCCTCCGGTGTTGGCTGCGCCGGTCAAGGGAAAACCCCTCATTCTTTATACAACCGCCCTCGAAGGCTCCTTAGGCGCATTATGGGCACAAGAGAACGATCAAGGGAAAGAGAGAGTACTCTACTACTTAAGTCGGGTTCTACTGGGGGCAGAAAGCAATTACTCTCCTATTGAAAAACATTGCTTGGCGTTAATCTTCGCGATAACAAAGCTCAGGCACTATGCGTTGGCACATGAAGTCTGTCTCATCTCGAAGGTGGACCCTCTTAAATATCTGATGTCAAAGGCTATATTGACGGGTCGACTCGCTAAATGGGCTCTACTCCTGATGGAGTTCTCAATAACGTATCGACCTCTTAAGGCAGTGAAAGGCCAGACCATTGCCGACTTCCTCGCTGAGCATCCAATACCTGCCAGTTCTCCTCTAAACTGCGATTTGCCGGACGAGCATGCATTTGATGCGATTGGCGGCGGCAGTACCCGATGGGAACTCTATTTCGATGGAGCGTCCTCCGTAAAGAAACGGAAACAAGGTATCCCAATGATCAAATCGGGGATAGGCCTCATCTTTGTAACTCCACAAGGAGGGATAATGCGCTTCGCCTTCTCCTTAACAGAACCGAGGACAAACAATGAAGCTGAATACGAAGCTCTGATAGCAGGCCTCGAGATCGCCATCGACATGGGAATTGAAGTCCTCCTTATATACGGGGATTCTCAACTGGTCGTTAGTCAAGTAAATGGTGACTACCAAACGTGCAAACCGGAGTTGGTGAAGTACGGCGAAAAGGCGCAACAACTATTGACCCAAATTCCCTCCTATACTCTGGAGAACATACCGCGCGCGGAAAACAGCAAAGCAGACGCGCTGGCCAAACTTGCTAAAGAACTGGCTGACGAGAACCTCGATGACGTCAGAATCGTGGTACAAAGCCGTCAAGTGCTCGCCCCGGCAGAAATATCTCCGGAATTATACAAAGAAAAAGGGGTGACTGAGCAGACGACCCTACAAATAAAAGACCGTGAGAAGGCTGAGGACTGGAGGGAAGTCTTCATAGACTACTTTAAGTCCCACCGAATGCCCGAAGAAGCGTCCTCAAGACATCAGCTCATGAAACGAGCTCTGTCTTTCGCTTTCGTCAACGACACTCTATACAAGAGATCGTTTGATTCTCTATGGCTAAGATGTTTCGGACCGGACGAAGCAGAAAGAGTCGTTCAAGAGGTTCATGACGGAATCTGTGGTTCTCATCAAGCAGGCCCGAAGATGAAGTTAAAAATTAAACGGATGGGTTACTATTGGCCTACGATGGTCCAAGACTGCCTCGAGTATGCGAAGCAGTGCCACTCGTGCCAGATTCATGGAGACTTTATCCACCAACATCCGAATCCACTACACCCAACGGTGGCTAGCTGGTCATTCGAAATGTGGGGGACTGACATAGTCGGCCCCATCGAGCCAGAATCGTCCCGGGGACATCGTTTCATCCTGGCGACAACTGATTACTTCTCCAAATGGGCAGAAGCAGTACCGCTGAGGGAAGTGAAGACGGAGAACATCCTCCACTTCTTCAAGACGCACGTCATCTATCGATTTGGAACTCCACGGCGGATTATCTCCGATAACGGGCCAGCCTACAGAAGCCATAAGATTAGCCGCTTCGCGCAGCAGCACAATATAGACTGGAAATATTCTTCAGTTTACAATCCGCGAGCTAATGGTCTAGCCGAGGCCTTCAATAAGACCTTGACAAAAATCATGAAAAAGACCGTTTCCCGGAATAAGAGAGACTGGCACGAGAGGCTGCAAGAGGCCCTTTGGGCCTATCGAACTACGTTCAAAACGGCCACGAACACAACGCCGTACGCGTTGGTATTTGGGACGGAAGCAATGCTCCCCCTCGAGATAGAGATACCCTCTCTACGAGTGGCAGTCCACTACGAGCTGACGGACGAAGAAAATGCTCACCTTCGGCTTGAAGAGCTTGATGCCCTCGATGAAACCCGGCTCATAGCGCAACAAAATCTAGAGGCCTACAAAGCAAAGATGACGCGCTCGTATGAAAGATTGACCAGGCCGAGGATATTCCGCCAAGGCGAACTCGTACCAGTGGTCAAAAGACCTATGATCCCCAATCGTGCTAAGCGGGGAAAATTCGAGCCGAACTATGAAGGCCCGTACATCATAGATAAGGTCTACCAGGGTAGAGCCTATCTACTCATGGACATGCATGGTGAAAGGCCTTTCAGGCCAATAAACGGCCGCTTCCTAAAGAAATACTACGCTTAATGAGCCACAGCCTAGGTCAATGATAGATGACGACGACTATGTCCGCTCGCTATCTTCCTGAAACTCAAAGAGTAGTAGCCGGCCCTCTTTTCGACGGACCGAAACGTCCTTAAACTACGACGGACCGAAACGTCCTTAAACTACCGACGGACCGAAACGTCCTTAAACTAACGACGGACCGAAACGTCCCTAAACTACTACCGCAGCATCCTTAGGCTGACGAGATGAATAAAAAAAAAGAAGAAGAAAAAGAAAAATATATATAAAAAAATTATAAAAAAAGAAACGGTATGTCCATAAGCAAAATGGGCGCGGATGAAAACCCGAAAGGGCTCCGTGAGTAAAAACAGCAGGGCTACCGGCGAGTGTTCGCAAAAACCCGAAAGGGCGCGACCTCGTTAAAAAAAATAGAGAAAAAGAATAAAAAAAAAACGGTATGTCCATAAGCAAAACGGGCACGGATGAAAACCCGAGAGGGCTTCTTGAGTAAAAACAGCATGACTACCGGCGAGTGTTTGTGAAAACCCGAAAGGGCGCAACCTCGTTAAAGGACACTTATAGGGCCCTCTAGACCTTGTAAGGAGAAACCACCTGCGTGAGATCCTTACGACTCACAAAGGAGCAACACACTTAGGGATCCCCACGATTCCCAAGGAGAAAATACACTTGCGAGATCCTTACGACTCGTAAGGAGAATTCTCTTATGGGACCCTCACGGCTCATGAGATTTGAAAGTCTTAAGTTACAGAAAACCTAAACCTGTTCTTAAGCAAATACTCCACAACCTTCGGTACTGCCCTACAAGGGGGTTCAATACTGACCCTTGTATACAATCCACGGGCGCGAATAAACATTTCCCCAGCAAAGTCCCACCCGTGACTAGTGATATGTCCATATGGTGAACAACCCTTATAATTCCTCTCGACTTATAAGGAGAAAACCCTCTTGTAGGATCCTTACGACTTACAGAGGAATATACACTTAGGGATCCTCACGATTCCTAGGGAGAAAATACACCTACAAGATCCTCATGACTTGTAGGGAGAAATACCTTTGTGAGACCGTTACGGCTCATGAAGTCAAAAGCCTTGGTCGACAGGACCCTTAACCCTGTTTACTAAGCCCCCTTTGTTCAACATCGACAGAGTCAAATGATGATTCGCTCCTGGCAACATCCCAGTTGTAGCGGTGCTGATGCCGAAATCGGTATCTAAAACCCAAACTTGCGGCGAAAAAGCTAGCAAGCCACACATGCCTACGAAATAGCAGAAATGATGGGGCAACTTGCAATAAAAAGCATCAAGTAAAAATGTATGCATGAAAAATAGCCGAAATGGTGGGGCAACTCGCAATAAAAAAAACAGCGAGAAGAAAATAAATAAATAGCCGAAATGATTGGGCACCGCGAAAAATAGCCGAAATGATGGGGCAATCGCGACTTCCGTGATATAAAAGCTGAAATGATAGAGCATCGCGGAAAATGAGATAAAAGGAAAAAAAGGTTTCAGTTTAGGCCCTACAGGTGATGTTCTATCACACCCTGTACACAATCCAAGGGCGTAAACAAAGAAGGGAACATACCTCCCCCTTAGGTTTCACCCAAGAAAGAAGCTAAGTCTCGACGGGCCACAAGCGACCTAGAGATCATCCCAACATTCGTCCCGTAACGACGGACACAACTTCAAGCTAAGCGGAACAGCGGCAACTCCCAGTTCCATGGCTCGGTGGTATACATATCGCCAACAGTCAAACCTCCATCCCGTGAAATGCGGATACATCTAGTGCAAAATTCCTGGTTACGTGGAACGCGGATAATGTCACTTGTTGACCCCGCGGAAAACGCCCAGAGCGGAGCCTAGTCCTCGCCGAGCACGGCAGTGAACCCGTGTGAAGCATCTAGTGCAAAATTCCTGGTTACGTGGAACGCAGATAACGTCACTCTTTGACCCCGTGGAAAACGTCCAGAGCGGATCCTGGTCCTCGCAGAGCACGGCAGTGAACCCGTGTGAAGCATCCAGAGCGGATCCTGGTCCTCGCAGAGCACGGCAGTGAACCCGTGTGAAGCATCCAGAGCGGAGCCTAGTCCTCGCCGAGCACGGCAGTGAACCCGTGTGAAGCATCTAGTGCAAAATTCCTGGTTACGTGGAACGCGGATAACGTCACTCTTTGACCCCGTGGAAAACGTCCAGAGCGGATCCTGGTCCTCGCAGAGCACGACAGTGAACCCGTGTGAAGCATCCAGAGCGGAGCCTAGTCCTCGCCGAGCACGGCAGTGAACCCGTGTGAAGCATCTAGTACAAAATTCCTGGTTACGTGGAACGCGGATAACGTCACTCTTTGACCCCGTGGGAAGCATCCAGAGCGGAGCCTAGTCCTCGCCGAGCACGGCAGTGAACCCGTGTGAAGCATCTAGTGCAAAATTCCTGGTTACGTGGAACGCGGATAGAGTCACTCTTTGACCCCGTGGAAAACGTCCAGAGCGGATCCTGGTCCTCGTAGAGCACGGTAGTGAACCCCTGTGAAGCATCCAGAGCGGAGCTTAGTCCTCGCCGAGCACGGCAGTGAACCCGTGTGAAGCATCTAGTGCAAAATTCCTGGTTACGTGGAACGCGGATAACGTCACTCTTTGACCCCACGGAAAACGCCCAGAGCGGAGCCTGGTCCTCGCCAAGCACGGCAGTGAACCCGTGCGAAGCATCCAGAGCAAATACCGGACTGTGGAGTCCTTAAAAATCCACGGACTATGATGTCCTTAACCTCGACCGTGATGTCTTAAAACTAACGATCAACCACCCCGATTCCCTACGGATTCTGCCTTGGTTTAAGGGTACATCTCTTCACTCCTTTGATACCTGGCGTTGTAATTCCTCAACGTCTTCAAAGAGGTGACGGGTCCCTGCAACCAAACATCGGACTGTGGAGTCCCTAAATCCACGGACTATGAGGTCCTTAACCTTGACCGTGATGTCTTAAAACTAACATTGGACTGTAGAGTCCCTAAATCCACGGACTATGAGGTCCTTAACCTTGACCGTGATGTCTTAAAACTTACAACGGACTGTGGAGTCCTTAAATCCACGGACTATGAGGTCCTTAACCTTGACCGCGACGTCTTTAAACTACAATACCTGGAGAAACCCCTGACTCCGTAAAACACGGACAAGGGTGGCCATATCCAGCACTTACAAGTCATCACGACCTGTAAGGAAGAAAAACGCTCTTGTGAGATCCTTACGACTCTCAGGGGAAAACCCGCTTAAGAATCCTCACGATTTTTAAGAAGAACTTACACCTATGGGATCCTCTCGACCTGTAGGGAGAAAAACTCTTTATGAAACCCCCGTGGCTCATAAAATGCAAAAGTCTTGGGAAGCAGATCTTAACCCTGAATCCTGAGCCATTGCTGTCCTGCAAGGAGATCAAGGTAGAATATCCGCAGAATACATTCAATGAAAAGGAGACACACCATTGAGAAGAAAAATGTATCTTTTATTCATAAACCGAAATGGGTACAAAGTACAATTCATGAAAGAAAACAAAAAAGAAAGATACTCTCATCCATGAGTACGTACAAAAAAAGGAGGAAAGATACAAGTCCTCAAGCCGGCAGGCGGTGCAGTAATTTTACCAGCTCATCGTTCTGTTGCTGAGCCACGGCTTCATGACGCAAGATCTCCAGAAGACGAGCCTCCGCTTGAGCTTGCTGAGCCTGATACGAAGCAAGCCGAGCTTCGAGATCTTTCTCGATGGCTTTATGAGCCTCGACCCTCTCACGAGTGAACGTGGCAGCTTTATCGAGAGCCACCACCTCTTTTATGGACTCCTGGAGCACTCGCCAGAGTTCGTATGCTTTGTTGGCCTTGGCTGTGAGGCTGGCCTGAAGCTCGCTCAGCGCCTTAGAAGCCAGCTCCCTCTCCGAGAATTTACGGCCGAACCCCTTTTTCTCGTGCGACAATATGTTCGCCATGCGTCATCCTATCAGGTCATGTAAGCTCACTTCCGCGACCGCAACCTTGGAAACGGGACATACACACTCAAGACCATATAAATGGGCTTCCAGTCGACGGCAATAGTCGATCTAAAAACGCGCTCACATAACCTGGTATGAAAAGCAACGAGAAACTTTCCGATGATTATCCTATCGGGCATGTGTTCGCGATCATATGAGCATCTGAAAAAGAAATAAAATTCGAAGCTTTAATGCGCATGCGACATGACAACAGTGTTGATAATTGAAGGAAGTTTTCATAAAAGGAACACAAAATTTATTCATGCAAGCGAAAACATGCATACGAGTACTGAGCCTACATGGAAGTTCAACATAAAGCATACAAAAAGAAGGACTAATTTAAAAATGCTACGGGAAAAGGTCACCAAACACGGGATCAATGGCACAGGGGTTAATAAAGCAGAGGACAAAATTCTCCATCTCTCTCTCCGCTCTCTCCAGCATATCAAAGCGACGGTTCTCGCGAGGAGTCGCCCCCATCGATTGGCGCCGTGTTCGTCCACGAAAGCAGACATAATAGCTCGCCGGGCCTTTATCTGGCTCAGCAGATGAATTGAGCAATCCTTCAAAACCTGAGTAATCAGGCACGCTTCATGAAAGCCCTCGAGCTTTTCTTCAGCCGCGTCAAGCATCGCCAGGGTTATCTCCGCTGGGTGAGGAGGGATGTCGGCAAGCACGGCCGTGAGAATCATCCGGAGCCAGAGGGAACCCATCGGGAGGGGAGACCCTCTACGGATCAAGAGTTCATGCATGGCTAAGTCGCATTCGTTGTCGGAAAGGAGGGGATCCACCAACCGAGCAGCAAAGCGGGGGATCATCTCCTCGATAGGCACTTCCCATGGCTGTCGACGGGCGTGTGGACGGTTGCAGGCCATGGCACTCAGATACTCCTCAAATTAAATCACGTCAATATGGGAATGAATTTCTCTGTGAGGAGGAAATAGGCTATGGCCTCAAGACTATAAAGGGGAGCATTAAATGCTGCGCGCGAGAGAAAATTGCATGATGGAACCCTCCCAAGGCCCAAATAAGGGAAGACATTGGAAATCAGGAAAAGGAACGATTTCCAAGGCGCCTTCTCTGCATCCAATGCCATGCACAGAAATATGGCATGAAAAATTGAATGGCCCCATAAAAGGCCCCTCACGTGTGGAGCACGTGAGCACCATGCTTGGTGCGTACTAAGAAATGAAACAATGCCTTGCACACATCAACATAAAATGGACGACAAAATTCAAAAAAAAAAGGGAGGGGGGCACGCAAACGCAAAAGGACACGATAAGTTTATCATTCATGCTTTAAAAAGGTTTATACAAAATGAAAATAAAACGATTACAACGGCAAGACCTCAGGCGCGGGGCACGGATTGAGAAACTCAAGCTTGACCTTGTCCAAGATCCTCCAAGCATTTCGAACTGCCCGAGTATGTCTTCTTTCGCGATCGCAAGCGTCGAGGTCCTCGCGGATGTCCTCAACCCTCCGGTAGGCGGCAAGTATGGCCGACTGCTGAAACGCCTGGTGAAAAAGATCAATGAGGTTGTCGCGCCTTCTCTTCGAGATCAGACTCATCAGATACACCGAATGTATCTTATCCTCGACAACGTCTAATGCCCTGAGTGACACACCGGCGCAGAAGAGAGGAAGCGCCTCCCAAATCGCCAGCACGATGAGCCTCAGAAGAGAAGAGCGACGAGGGAGTAGCCGATGGTTGTACTCGTCAAAGCGGCTCATAATCTCGGCACACTGAGCGTTGGTGAACTCCTGATTCTGACTACGGCCCAGGGCACGAATATTCCCGTAGGAAATGATTTCGTTGAGATTATACAAATGAGCGTCCATGATACAACAACAACAACAACAACAACAACTGAGCCTTTTATCCCAAGCATAAGGGGTAGGCTACATGAACCAACATGAGAATCACGCCGGGTCCAACACATGAATCCTCTGTCTCCACTCACTTCTATCGAACAATATACTTTCATTGAGTCCTTTAGCAACCATATCATTTCGTATCACCTCCATCCATGTTTTCTTCGGTCTCCCTTTTGCCCTTTTGCCATTACCCATATCGAGAGTATAAAAATCAGCGTCCATGATACCTGAAATAAAAATCAGGACAATTTATTACAAACCCTCTTCTTCTTCACTAATCATAGAATGACGAGGAGACCCCAAGAAGCCTCCGTGTGAAGAAACTGAGTTCTTCATTGGAATTAAATTCCTTATTAAGAAAAGGGAATTAAATTCCCAGAAACATTTTTGGATGGAATTAAATTCCATGGAGTTGAAACGCCATCATCATCTCCCCAAAGATCATCTAAACCCTAAGAGATCTACAGTTCGAAGGTTAGGCGGTTTCATGTTCTTATGGAAAAACTTGAAGACAAATGGGTTCTTTGTTAAAAAGAGAGTAAAAACCCTTGTTTTGGATTTAAAATCTAAAGGAATGTGGAAGTTCGCTGCTTGTCCAAGAACATTACCTGAAGAAAAAAGGGTCACCTGAACAGAGTTAAACTCTGAAGATTGTTTCAAAGCAGAGAACTAAGCTCTGGAAGAAGAGAATTAAATTCTCAGAAAAAGTTCTCAAAAGAAGAAGATGAGCAAAGTGAAGGCCCTTCTGAAGAGACAGTGGTATTTATAGAAGGCGATGGAAACGCTTCATCTCCCTAAATCCCTAAAGGAATCCAACGGTCACAAAAGGTGACAGCGTTGCACTCACGTGCTGACACGTGAGAACAACGCTGTGGGGGCATTTGTTTCCTGATTTAAAATCAGAAAAGCTTATGGAAAAAGCTTCAGAAAAAGGTCACGTGCTTACACATGACCAGCAGTCACATGTTGGCATGTGACACCTAAAAGCATCAGCAAGGCAAATTCAGCTTCCCGATTACATCAAAGATAAGGGCTTCAGAAAGGGTCACGTGCTCCCACGTGACCTGGGTCACGTATTGGCACGTGACAATCAAAAGCGGCTTCAAAACCCAACAGCTCCCTGAGCAAATCAAGAAAAAGGCTTCAGAAGAGGTCACATGCTCCCACGTGACCAGGGTCACGTGTTGGCACGTGACACTCAAAACATCAGACTCATTCTCCGGTTAAATCAAGAAGAAGGCTCCATGCCAGGGTCACGTGCTCACACGTGATCAGTTGTCACGGGGTGGCACGTGATAGTTGTCACGCCCCGCTTCCCAGTGTACGGCGAAGTGGACGTGACGAGGCCCGCTACGTATGTACTCAGAAGTACATACGCTAAGCGTAACTAAGCAATATAAAATAATCACAAGAGACAAAAGTATAAAAGAACAGCAACTTTTATTAATAACATTCTTTGTACAATGCATGAAAGGAAATACAACTGAAATAAAAGATGCCTAAACAGTGGCATAACAGTAAATGAAAAGTACAGAAAGGAAAAGTGTACAATGAAACTACAGTGCAGGGTCTTCAGTAAACTGCTCCAAGTCTTCTTGTGATGTCTCAATCTCTGCCGGGTCCAAATCACCTGACGACATTCAAAGAAGAGAGAAACAGAATGTCGTCAGCGAACAGGTCGCTCGGTAAGTCCCAAAGATAATGGAGAAATAGACAGAGAGTAAAAGAGAGAGAGAGAGAGTAGCTTTTAATGTTGTATTATAATATTGTAATGTTGTATTAACGCTGTTGTTTGTAGCCTGGTACAGAAGATGCCAGTGTATACGAGGGGAGTCCCACTTACACCGGGGACCTTGGTAACCTGTAGTACAAGGCTCCGTCGATAATACCACGGAACAACGGCATGGATGTAATTACGTCTTAAGTGTCCACCTCGTGCCACCTTTAACATATTCCGTACCAGTCTATCCCTTAAACCCCGCGATGTCTTATTTGTATTGTTATCTTGTAAAATTGTATTGATTGTAGGATTGATTAACTGACTGACCGAAACCATGATATCAGGAAACGGCAAAAACCGTAGAGTCATGTAAATGGAATACTGGGAAACATGTAAAAGGAATATATCCATGGTTCGGTTTAGTCAAGTTATATAGATTGTTAACTGGATTCAGGGATTCATGTATTCGTATTGAGTTGGAATATAAAAGAATATAGATTGACTTGAATCATGTTCAAGTCAGAAATAGTCAGACTCAAACCCGAGTCAGACTAAAAGAAGGTAAGTTGAAGTTCAATAATTGTTAGGGGCCTTATTGTAATTTATAAAACTTGAGGGGGTTTATTGTAAAAATACTATTGTATATTTTTCAAAATACAACTCAAGTATTTAATTATCGTCTTTATGTACATACAACAATTTAATGATCAAGATAAATATGTATACATGTTCGAATAGCATGAAATGGGTCAAGTATATTATTCGAGTAACTACCATAAACAATGCTGTAAAGAAATATTATGTACGACTAATTAATCAAGTTGAACGAATGCGGAATATAAACAGAAATATGGCTCTAAATGTTTTGCATGCGTAAGTTCCAGTTTCACCTAAATACGACTACCGGTTTGAGAGATATATATGTTTTCGTATCGTCGCGCAAAACAGATCAGAATCTATTCGGCACCATCACATATTTTTAAAACGCAGTTTGAGTTAATTTCTATCGGGTTTCAGGTTACGAAGATTATTAGAAAATTGTAGGTATTTTGAAGTACTTATCTAAAACACCAAGATTCATATGATTTGGATTTCTAAAGATCTAGTTATGATCATTTTAATATCAGCGTTTAAAACAGAAATTCAGATTTCTGGACAGCAACTATATATTCTATTGCAAAGCCTATATCAGGTTGTTTCATGTATTCCTAAGTAATATAATATACATAAAATTATATATCTATCAATGGTGCATCTACACATCTAAATTTTGTCACAAACGGACATCGGGTGTTCGAGTTATGTCCAATTTAAAAACAGTGTGCGAATCGGAACAGATTCTGTCCAGATCCGTCACTTAATGTTGTAACACAGTTTTCTATATTTTACGTCGATTTTCAGTAAAAATATAAAACTTAGAAAATCTAGATCATTCTATGTAGATATCAAAAACACCTGAGTTTGCTCAATTTGGATACCGGTATACCAAGTTATGTGTCCTAGAAATTGACCGATAACTGCAGTTTTCTGTTTTACGATCAGTGAATAAATACGATGTAATTCCTAAACCGTTATGCGGATCGATCTAAAATTTTTACAGCATGAAAAAAATAATATATTCTATCATATGTAAATTTCATGAAATTTCCAGAAGTAAAAATTAATTTCTACAAATTATTTTAAAGGTAAAGATATTGATATGTATACTAAAATCGGCAAAAAGATTAACTAGAAGTGGACAAGAGGTAATAAGATATTGATATGTATACTAAGATATTGATATTGAACAAGAGGTAATAAGATATTATTAAACCATATATAACCATATGTATCTAGACTTATATATATGTATATGTTTATGTTTATTTTTCTCTTAAGGATTACGGTATGGATAAAAATGGGTTCACGAGATATGAAAAGAGAAGAATAAAGAGATGGAGGAAGGGAGAGAGAAGGGACTTACATGCACAAGCCGGTATTGTCACCGGGCTTGTCTATCCGCCGATAGCCTCGCGTTACTAGCGAGACCTTCTTGAAGACTTATTCATGTTCTTCTTCTTGGATTCTAGGTGAAGAGGAAGAAGTGAGAGATAGAAAAATATGAGGAAGGAAAAGATGGAGGAGGACAATAAGGATGATGTAATGGTGAATTATAATATATGCATTTAACATGAGAATTAAAAGAGAAATGAAAGGTCACCATTCATTTTGGAAATGAAAGGTCTCATTTGTAGGTTATGAGAAAAATAAAAAATGATAAAAAAAATAATTGCAAGAATGGGGATTTGAACATGTGACTTATGGAATAACAATGCAAGGACTTAACCAATGAGCTATAAGGTTGTTCATGCATATATTTAATTAGTATTAAATATATGATGTTGCTTAAAAAGAAAATGGGCTTTTTAGATGGGCTGTAGAAAATAAGAATAATGGATTTGGGTTAAATATTTATGAAAGGAAAAAATAAGAATGAGAAGTTAAAAACTTAAATATAAGTAAAAGAAATTGTACCTAGAAAAATATACATAATAGATTGAGAAATAAATAATAATAAATTTAGGAGAAAACGGAAAATACCAAGTACAAATAAATACGGTATATTCTTGAAGATGGATAATACAAATGTATAAAGATTTTGGGGTCGTTACAATAGTTAAGCAGCTACCAGAAGACAGAGCGTAAAAAGAAGGAAGAAGGCTCGTTCTAAGGGGGTCACGTGCCCACACGTGACCGACTTCAAAGCCCATTTGTTAACAGAATTAAATTCTGAGAAAGACCTCTCAAATCTTTCCAAAAGCAATCGATTGAATTAAAGATTCAGAGGTGATTAAATATCATCTATCTATGGGAAAATCTCGAATTTGGAAAGATTTCCCCTTCAAATCTAACAGAAATAACAAAGGAGAATCTCTGGATTTAAAATCCAATGGTGAATAAAATTCACCTAATAATCCAAAGGTCCAAAGCGAATGATGGATGCAAATCAAATCTCTCAATGAAGATTCGTCAAAAAACTAATTGACTCGGCTGCTTCTTCTATAAATAGGAGCCAAGGGACACACAGAAAAAGATATATATATGCAGAGGGAAGAAAAGGGAGAGAGCCTGGATACTTTGAGGAATTTGGATCTTCTGCAAAAGAAAACCCTAGGTAAGAAAGGGAAGGCTTTTTGAAAGAAAAGAGAAATTAATTCTCAACAGAGTTTAACTCCGATATAAACAGAAGAACATATTTCTTCTCTCTTTTAGAGGATCTGTAAAGTGCACATCTCCCCTTGAAGTTGAGAATTTAATTCTCAATGGGTTGAGATCCTGTCATGCAGATCCAAAGCACAGAGAAAGAATGCAAGCACGAGAATTTAATTCTCACAGAACTATAGGAATTTAATTCCTTTAAAATAAAATTAGGGTTTGACCCTGTGTTATGGGAATTTAATTCCTTCAGAATGAAAAGAATCAGGGTTTAACCCTAGTTAAGAATTTAGTTCTGTAAAAACAACAAGAATTTAATTCCCTTAATCTTACTCCCCAGAATAATTCTCTAACAGAGAGTGGGAGTTTAATTCCTTAAAGCTTTTATTAGGGTTTAACCATATTCAGTTCTTCACATATATGAGGAATTTAGTTCCTACAGAAAATTCAGAGTTCAACTCTCTAAAGGAACTAGGAATTTAATTCCTCTGAAATTATTGTCAGGGTTCAACCCTACGAGGAATTTAATTCCTGAAAGGGATTAACAGATCTTCTAAACAACTACAGAAAAGAAGGGTCACGTGTCACCACGTGACCCCTCAAAAGATCTACAGAAAGCCCTTTGAGGCAGTGCCTCACGTGACCCACGTGACCCTTGGCAGAAGGTTTAACATACTCCATTCAAACACCCGTCACGTGATGACACGTGATGCTCCAAAAGATGCGATATTTTCAGCAGAACAAACGAAGGGAGGGCGCCCTCACGTGCTACCACGTGACCCCTCTTGCCTTAGCGTCTAACGCTAAATTGGAACCCCCCGAATCCAGTGTTAAAACACTGTTGGGCCTTAGTGTTCAACACTAATCAAAGAACTTTATTTGCAGTGTTCAACACTGATTACCTTAATGTTTAACACTAATTTGAGATCTCTGTTGCCAGTGTTTAACACTGATCTGTTTTAGTGTTTAACACTAATTTGAAAGCCTTGTTGCTGGTGTTTAACACCAACTATCTTTTAGTGTTAAACACTGACTTATCAATCTCATTCCCAGTTGTTCAACACTGATCGGTCTTTAGTGTTTAACACTAGGCATTGGCCCAATTGGCTAAATGGCCGGAGGCAAAGCCTCTCCTTCAAGGGACCAACAGGAGGGCCGATGTCCCAGACATGATTGGACTTAGCCCAAGCTGGCCATAAGTCCTCAATTCGCAATTAACTGGGCTAATGGGCTCATAACATAATTAATTGGTCTTGATCCCAAATTAGGCCAAAGACTATTTAATCCACTCCGGTTCCAGGGTATATCTCTTCACTCCTTTGATACTGGGCGTTGTAATCCCTCAACGTCTTCAAAGAGGTGACGGGTCCCGATGACCACACATTGATATGGACTGTGGGGTCCTTAAACCCATGGACTACGACGTCCTTAACCTTGACCGAGATGTCTTAAAACTAACAATGGACTGTAGGGTCCTTAAACCCATGGACTACGACGTCCTTAACCTTGACCGAGATGTCTTAAAACTAACATTGGACCGCAATGTCCTTAAACTACCCATGGACCGCAATGTCCTTAAACTAGCAATGGACCACTATGTCCCTAAACTGGAGAGGGACCACCATGTCCCTAAACTGGAACAATAGAGCCACAAATGCTCTTTTGCCGGATCTAAACGATCCCGTTTAAGTTGATCTTAGCCTTAAATATGGCTAACGTATCCTTAAACCTTTCAAACAGACTTTAGTCCCAAACTGGACTATAGATTCCCCCAATTAACTCTGGTTCAAGGGTACATCTCCGAACTCCTCTGACATTTGTCGTTGTAATCCTTCAACGTCGTCAGAGAGGTGACGGGTCCCGACGACCATACATTAAATGGACCACTATGTCCCTAAACTGGAACAATGGAGTCCAAATGCTCTTTTGTCGGATCTAAACGATCCCGTTAAGTTGATCTTAGTCTCAAGTTAGACTAACGTATTCTTAGCAAACGTTTGAGTTGATCTTAGCCTCAAGTATGGCTAACGTATCATCAAACCAAACCCCCCAACCCAAATCTAAGATAACACGGATTGGGACTAGTCCACGCCCTACGGGCGACGACATAACTCGGTCTCTGTAAACAATCCACGGGCAACAAAACATAAAATAAATACACACGACACGAAGTGACCATCTGGAGAAGGAGAAAGTTGTTACCGCGATGCGGTAGCGTAATTAACTGCAGGGGCTTGCGCCTGCAGGGAAGAGCGTCCCCACAATCAAAAACCCCTCATCCTGAGGGGGAATCTGACGAAGTATGCTACATCGGCCGCATCCATTTAAACCTTCGATACATGGTGCCATAAATCAACTTGGCATCTTCGGAGAGGTGGACGGATAGCACCAATTAGCATCTGCCCCGAATTTCAGGCGAGACGTACGCCGTCGCGCCGTCCTTCGGAGGGGAACAATGATTTTGGGGTATGGGGAAATCAATGATGAAACCTGACTTGTAACTCGACAGTTCTATACCTTTTCTGATCAGTCTTACGGGCTAGGCCAGCCCCGGAGTGATGCTACTGACATCACTCGTCATTACCTACTACCCTTTACTGCCTTGCGGCACGTCTCGGGTTCAGCCCGAGAGTCATAGACCGTGATCCCGGGCACGCACGGGATACTATTGAGTTACATCGATGATTCATCAAATTGATTTCAAAAACTTGAGAGTAGTTAACCCAATAGACCGGTTTAGATTACTCACTGCACACTACCTTTCACTGTCCTGATTTATATTGCTGTTACACCTGCTTTACTATTTATGATCATACTTGTATGTCTTGCTACCCTGTTTATATATTATTGCTTGATGTTATGACGCGCTGACGTCTGGGTTTTGCATAACCCAGATTCCTTACCTTTGCTGCAGTCTGAGCAGGAGTACTTCAGTCAGCAGGCTGAGCAGCGAGGACTCGTTAGTAGTTAGTTCTTTTATTTTCAGCATTTCATTCCTGATGTGAGCCCGCATTATGGGACATACATTCCAGTTATTCTTGTATTGGATATTTTGCTTTCGCATTTCTTTATTCTTGACTTGTTGTATTTGGCTTACGGACATTTGTTAGATAGTTTATTATTGTTCTTGATATTTCTACAGCCGTAATGTGACTGTGGAAGGATATTTCCTATCCACAGGTAGCATGGTTGGCTATGCCACGTGCTCATCTTAGCGTACTCTAGGAAGCGGGGCGTGACATATGGTCTCCTATTCGTCGTTATATGATGAAGAGGCTCCTTCAGCGTAAGAAAACAACGCAGAGGAACCGGGGGCATAATCGGCACTAAAATCCTCAGAACTGCCAGAAGAAGACCCGATTGAGAGGCCGCTAAACGAAGCCTTTCAAAAAAGCAAAGTTGACCGCGAACGCGAGACATCCATATATGCAAAGGCTAAGCGTCAGTGTCTGGATAAAGAAGTTACGGTGATGACGAGTCGTAAATGCTCCAACCAAACCAAAGCACACCTGTCATAAATAAGAGCATAATCAAAAGATAGAAGCGGTTCGCCAAAGCCCTATCAATGGGGATGAAGCTTCCACCTCTCATAAAAAACACTCCTGAGGTCATATATCTCGATGGAGAAGAATTACTTTCAAACCACTGCCTATATCATCGAAGGGTCACCCACCCAATCGAGGAATACAGTGCCTTTAAGAAGTGGTGACAAGGATACGTTGCCCATCAAAAACACTTCAGGAGGATGAAGCGTGAAGCTCGCGTTCGTCGACAGCGAAATAGTGGGACGAATGGGCATGAAGAAACGACTGGCAACTGTCATATGGTTGATATCGGTTCGGATGGGAAAAAACCCTAAATTCTCACCTTCGGGAGCGATTTTGAAGACGAAACATCCCTCAGCCCTCTTTTCAAAGATTCCGCCTCTGAAAAAGAAGAGGAGGAGAAGAACTACGAGAATATTCAACTGCGTAATTGTATGCTGCCTGAAAAGAACCTCAAACCTGTAAATAAAGGTTCGAACAAAAAAGACAAAGGAAAAAGGAAAATGCTCGAAGAAATCGTCCATGATGAAGAAGTGGTAAAAGAACACGCCGCGAAGGACTGCCCTAAGAAAAATAAGGTGGATTACAATGTCCTAGCATACCTGAGAAAGATACTCTCGCAGTTAAGCATTTTGGATGCTCTCCTCCTGTCCAAAGAGGCATGAGATTCCTTGATTAAAGCGTTACAAGTGCCCGATAAGTTCCATGCTTTCCTCACAGAGAAGAAGATGAAAAATGAACTGGTAGAGGTCCACACAGCTGATATTATATTCAGCAATGAAGATCTACTTCTTGGTACGTGCGAACATAATCGCCCGTTATATGTCACCAGGTACCGCCACGACATCAAGATAGGGAAATTTTTTGTCGACAACGGATCCCCCGTTAATATTCTCAACGTGAGAGTACTGAAGGAAATTTGTATGAATGTTCAGCACCTTTCCCGAGATAAAATTACCATATCTGAGTTTGACTCACAGTCATCACGGACGCTTAGGTCCGTAATATCAACACTACGCTTCGGGCTGCTCGTCACTGACATCAAATTTCATGTCATTGACGCCAAGACTTGCTATAATGCCCTACTCGGCAGGCCCAGGTTACATGAGTACAATATCATCCCTTCTACACAGCATCAGCATATGAAGTATTTCAAGGATGGCTTGGAATACATCGTTATGGGAGAGCTGAATCCGTTCTCTATAAATAAAGTCCGGAAATACGTAGACGCAAAGTACTTTCTACCGGGCTTTGAGAATATTGAAAGGTGCCATAGGCCGGAGAGTAAACAAAAATTCATCGCCACTATCCCGATATTTGGGAGCGATACCGAAGAAGATGAAGAATGGTCTACTCAGGGCAACCCGAAAAAGAAAACAATAAGCCCGGACCATCTACTCCTATTTTGGTTTTTGGCAGCGACTCTGAGGACGAGATCAATACAGTATTCTCCGTCCGCCCGTCAATGCAGACTTTTGCCCAGGAAGATCAGAGTCTGCAAATCACAATGGCTCCGCCTCGACACTATAAGGAATTTGATGTGCTTAATACATACAGTGTACAAGAACTGCAAACTTTCTACGTACCTCCCAGGTAAAGAGGTGAAAAGGCGATCCTGTTCTAGTAATCTACGGAGACCAAAGTAGAGAAATAAATTTGGTACGGTGCCGATTTTGCGCTTGACAGACTTCAACCCATTCGTTTGCCAAGATATTACACGGAGGAATTGAAAGAGATGTTAAGACGACAAGGCGTACCTCTAGAACAAACTGTTCAACAAGCATAATTCTACAAAAAGATTCGGGATATTCCCGGGGCTCGGCGAAGGAAGCCCAGCGGGAAGATGGAGACAATCGGGCTCGGATACGTTCGGTCCAAAAAATGGGAGCAGATCTACTGTTGCCACATCATAAACCGCTTGAATGAAGAGGAAAAGGCTCTTCCAAGTAACCGTGACGTCGAATCGAAGCAAGATTCCGCTCTAAAAAAGTTAGGTCCGTCGCTAGAGGAACAAATTGACAAGTTAATAAAAGAATCTTGTCAAACAAGACGGACAACCACAGCTGCGAAATGGCCATTTATGAAAAGGTCATGACGCAGCATCTTAATCAGCAATCTGCGGAGAAAGTAGACCGTAATGTTCTTCATCCCCAGCCCGCTATATGTTCTCACGAAAGGGGAAAATCCCGAAATGGAGGCAAAAACAGGGTCCTGAATGTAAACAATAATCGAAGACAACGATGAGGATCCAAGATGCCATGCAATCGAGTAAAACTCGATTGGAGCCCATCCTTCATAAAGAAGATAGGTCGAGAATACTCTTTCCCCCCAAAACAAGACGAGGAAAATATTCAACCTTATTATGAAGCACCAAATGATGACGCTTCCGAAGTCTCGGCACCTCGAACAAATAAATGAGGTCTATCATCCGGATTATTGCTCCTATCACCGAGTAATAGGTCATCCCCTTGAAAACTGCTTTACCTTCAAAGACTGGATAGAAGACCAGTATCGATAAGGTAGGTTTACATTCTCCAACAGCTGGAGGGTAACCCCGCCACAAAAGTATGAGCCAAAGAGGACCAATACCGTCAGGATAGGATCAGCTCAACATCGAGAATGGAAGCGAACTCGTACCTGTCATATAATAACACTCTCAAAAGAGGGAGGGCACGAGACTATGAATGAGCTCTACAGGTGCTTCGCAAATGAAGACGAGGACAGGGTGATCTCAGAGTTTCTATTAGCACAAAAAGAGCTGGAAGATGGGATACACACTACGGCGGATAACCTAAGGAAAATTGACTTAAGAACAGAAAATGATCTGAGGCAAACGTTCGTCAGTGAGTGATTGATCGTGAAAAAGTGTTTTGTAAAGTAACCACAATCAAGACGGTTTCGCTAGTAGCTAGCCATGATAAGTACAGGTCGTCCGCAATGAAACGCGAACCTTTTTCTTGCTTTAGACGAGTTGATTGAAGAAGGGTGATTGTTTATCGTTACGGATATAAGATTTATAAAGAAAAAGCTTGTAGGGTTCATAGGACGTAGTAATAACGGATGAATACTTAAAAATGACTCATTTTATCTTTTAATAGTTTAAAACTAGATCGATAGTGATGAATGTAGATTAGGGTTCATTTGAAAGAAACTAGGGTTTCTCCGCTACTAACCCTTGTCCTTGCATTGATCTCTATTCATGTCCAGCCTTTAACAAAATAAGTATTAAAACGATCTCAAATCATGGCCGTGACTAGCAATAAATTGGTAGCGCACCCGATAAGGATGTTAACATTTATTTTGCTAAAGTTTATAGACTTTAAAATGTATAAAAGATGTTAAAAGATTTTATCATCCATTGATCTACCCTATCCTATGAACCCTAGCAAGCTAGGAATTACTCGCTTATGGTTTGAGATTTAGAAGAAAGCTTGAAGAATGAAAACATGATTAAGATGCAGAAATTAAGTGCAGAAAGTAAGTGCAGAAATTAATTGCAAAAAGAATGATAAAAACACTATCTTTATTAATCAACTATTGCATACAACTTTTGAAAGTAGAGTACAAGAACCCTAGTTGCTCTAGATTTCTATCTTATTGGAAGTAGATGACTAGTTGATGATCACTCGGATGCGTGGATCGCTTTGGACCTCTTGATCTCTTCGGTGATGATTTTTGATGTGAAGCTCTCAGTCCCTTATATAGTCACAGCAACTAGAAACATTAGATTCCATAATTGAGGATATGCAGCTAGAATCCAAACAAAAAATTCTCAAATACTATGGCCATTAAACCGTCGCGCTTCCGCCGCACATCCCCTATATTTGCCGTGGATTCGCCGCGCTCTTGTGGCTTCAGTTCTGGGATTTTTTCTGCTGTCTTGTTTTGATATTTGGAGATCCTCTAGATGTTTATATTCTGAGAATAATGAACTGATTCTCTGTCGTTGCTAGATCTTACGATTTACTTCAATATTTTGGCAGATTTGATTCCGACATCTTGATTTATCCCGGATCTCTTAGATTCCAGGCCTGAGCTAATCTGCACAATATCTCAAATCAAAGTGTTAGTAGTATTTGGTATTTTTGAGATATTATCCTAACTATTTTATATGATATTATATGTTAAGAATATTGATTAGAAATATTTGATATGATATGCAATTTTAATTACTAATATTTCAAATAAATATTATATGCATGTATTTTCCCTCATTATGTTAATTATAATGTAGAAATATATGATGATAAACTTTTTACATATAAACCCTCATATATTCTATAATTCAAATAAACACCGTTTAGTACTTAACAATAATAGGGAAAATATTCATTCAAATGTGTAAAATTTTAAACTAATCAAATACCCCCAAACTTAAGTTTGATCGTCCCGAGCAAACTAGTTGTTAAAGAGAAGAAGAAGAAAAAGAAAACCTAGCACACTTCTGTAGGCAGCACGATTGCACTTAGCACGTGCAACAAGCCTTTAAATCTCTAGGTGTCCCTAATAGGAGGAGTGTTGTTTCCTGAGGGTTTTCAACGGATCACACACACAAAATCTCATAATAAAAGAAAGATGATGAAAGTTACATATAAAGATAAAGAACATATAGAAGAAAAACTTGAAAATAAGAGTTTCAAACTACACTAGCTTTTTATTAGCCATGAGCCCTATCTTAATAGTTATGAAAATATGTCAAAAATCACATAATCCCTCGATAAAACACCGCCTTTAGTTTTCCTCCCTACGTTTCTTCCAAATATCGATCATATACCTCTACGTGTGTGTAAAAGACATCCCTACACTTAGAGAATTCAATTCAAGCTATCATACTCTTGTCCATCTTTCTTAGTACTTTTTAGTCGGTGAATATTCTCAGATGGAATTGCTCACAAATTCTTCATGCGACCGTTAATACTTCTTGAGGTACTAACCAACCGATTACCAAATGTGCTCACTCATTAAGGCGTAATTAGAAATATCCTAGTCTTACAACACCCAAGGCTTAGCAGTGGCTCCCAAACCAGTTGGTCTAAGGCACTAGGTAATAAGACACCCTTGCTATATTGTTTTTATGCCTCCTTAAGTAATTACAAAACCAGTGTTCATTTTTCTTCACCATTTTTTTCATTTATATTTTTGTTTATAAATTTTTTCCTTCATGCTAAGGTTTTTAGACAAGAGTATTTCAAGATATTCTCTACTATCCCAAGTTTCAAGATGTGTGTAAGTGCGTAAACTAGGGTATCAACGTTTAGATGTTTGGACTCAAGAATAGCGACTATTTTTCGAACTTATTTCTATTCTCGGATTAGTGATTCCTTTCATCTTACTAACCCTTGGGACAACAGCTCATGACAATCTATTACTAGTTTCGTATTAAAATATCTAATTTTCTTACTTTTCTTAAAGCTCTTTCTATCTATCATATGTATTTTTCACTTTCTAACTTTCATTATCAAATTTTTTTGTGCTTTTATTTAGTATAATGCAAAAAATGATGTGTGAATAAGCACAAACCTCCCCCAAGCTATTTGCACTAGTGTCCTCACTGATGTCGTCTGTTAAGCTTAAAACCTGTAGACTCGGGAGGAAAAGTTAGTAAAGAGGACAAGAATTAATGACAGTGAAATTCTCCCTTAAACTTATTTTTGTCTCACAATTTTAAAAAAATTCTTTTTCTTTCAAGAACCAAAATATTTTTCTCCCCCCCCAAACTTGAGTGAAACAATATTAAGCATTTAAAATTATAAGAGGGGGTAAAGTCATTAGTCTATGCAATGCTTTACAAAGACTAAAAGTAAACACCAACCATTTGAAGATTTTATCTATATAACAACATAGTTGGTAGAAGATCATAGATGTGAAGAAATGGGTGGATAAGAGGCGTAATCGATCGGGTTTACGTCTCGGTTAGAAGAGACGAAACAATGATGGTGAGCGAAAACGAGAATGTGAATGGTTAGGAATGGGTGGAATAGTCACATTCTCGTATGGGATAAGAAGAAGGGGTAGTGGTTCAACTTCTTCGGGTGGGGGTTGAACATCACAACGTCCATTTCTTTTAGAAATGCGAGTTCTTTGGCGAAAATGTCTTCAAAACTTTCATCAATGGTCCGAGTAATAATTTCATCGATATCTATATTGATGGAATATGCAGATTCACTAGGACTGTTGAAAGTTCCAAGGTCAGCCTTTTGCGCACCAAGATTCAAAACACTCGATTCGTCATAAATTATAGAGGTAGGAGATTCGAAATGATCGTCTCCCTCCTTCTCAAAAGTGTCTAAATCGAGTGGTCTTTCAAGAATCATAGAACCTGAAATATCGGAGTGTGATTCATCAAAACTCGGTGGAGTTGAAAGAAGATTAGAAGAACCAAAGAAAATGGGTGATGAAATGGATAAACATACTTGTGTGTCAAGCATTGTTAAACCAGATGTGGGAGATGAAGGTTGACTATCGTTCTGCTTATCGGATAGGTCGGTAGTAAGAATAGGATTGGTTAATTTTACAGGAAGAAGTTCATATTCAATAGAAGGGACATAATGGATCGGAGAATCCAACTTATCCAACATAACGGGTTCATCTTCAATGATATTCTCATCACCGCTCTCACTAGCACCGTCGGTCAAATCAAACGAATAGGTATTCAAGAATTCATCTATTATACTATCCTCAATCGATAAATCACTAGGTTTACTTGATGGAGTTGGAAGGTTTGAAATATCAAGTGTAGTCGAATAAGGATCGGTTTGATTTGAAATGGTGTCAAACTCTCTTTCACGCTCACTATTAGAAAAGTCAAACATGTTATTCTTGGGCACCTCATCACTATGAAGCGGTTGTACATCGAATACATTCGGTTGGGGTGCAGGATGGAGGGTGTCGAGATCAAAAGCATCGGTTTTGGTTTGACTTTTATGGATCTCTTGTTCTTTTTCACTACTCAATTCCAACTCTACTTCAGGATGAGGCATGGTTTGTGAAGAAGTTCTAATGAAAGATTCTTTTTGAACTGTGGTACTTCCAAATTGATTTTCAGAAGCACTGTCTAGATAAGGTGAGGAAGTTGAGTATGGTTGAGAAGTGCCTAATTATTGGCTACGGGCAAGTTCAATGTGTTCCGCAATTGACATGCGTTTATGATTTGCCGCATTAGCCTAAAGAGAAATGTTAAGAAGATATGCCTTTAATTGTTAGTTATGGGCAAGTTCAATGCGTTCCGCAATTGATATACGTTTATGACTTGTTCCATTAGCCTCAAGATAAGTGTCAACATGAGAGCGTGTGAAAGTTTGGTATTGTGGATAAGAATTAGAAGGGTGAACCCAAGTTTCATAAACAGGGTTAGGATCAACAATGTGATATGAAGAATATTGAGATTGGTTGGTTAGTTGGCGACTGACAATTGCTAGTTGTTCAGCAATGGTCATGGGTGTAAAAGATGTCATATTCACCTCAAAACGAGTATCAATATTTTTATATGGAAATGATGGTGTTTGTTGTCCTAATGGTTTTGGATTGGTGAAAGGATTGAAAGTTTGGCTTTCAGCCTTTGCAATATGCTCAGCGATGGACATTCATTTCGAAGTTCCCTCACCTGTCTTAAAAGGATTATCAACATAAGAAGATGTCGAATTTTAATGCGGTTATTAGGACCTTGAGTGAGGTATCCAACTGTTCTTTTCCGCTTGCTCTATCCTATCTCTTAAAGACATAGTAGAGTCGGATTTTGTACCCAAGCAGTTAAGAAAACAAGATATATTTGGTTCTGGATAGCAAAGCTCGGCAAGAGTTCATCTGTTTGGGTTACCCATTAGAAGAAAGTGAAAAGAAAAGAGGGTGATGGTAATGATTTAATCTCTTTTTGGATTCTGGAAATTTTTTTGCTTTGAAAAATAGTCGGACTCGAGGCTAGACTCAACAAATCACAAAATGCACAACCAATCCCTAGAACTAGGGTTTCCTAGGTCAAGTCACTAGACCGCTCCTAGAATTCCAAAGGACAAGTCGCAGGATTAATCCTCTACTGCCTCCTTATCAATCTTGTGGCCAGGTAAGTGCCAGATTATGAGAGGTATCTGTTTCCCCCAATCAGAGAGCAAAGCTCTATTCAAAATTTGAAATTTGAACTGAGGTAGCACCCCATGAGAGCGCTAGCGCCAAAAACGCCAGGAGTCAAAAACTCTGAGGCAATGCCTCACGTGCAAAGCACAAGAGCGCTAGCGCTAAGAGCGCCAGTGGTAAGAGTCAAAAGACTCTGAAGTAGCGCCTCACATGCAAAGCATGAGAGTGCTAGCACCAGAACTAAAAGTTCTCCACCCTTGGATCAAAGATCCAACGAAGATGATTAAAAATCACCAAAATACAGAATTAAATTCTGACTGAGGAAATACTCCTCAAACCTTTCTAAACAAGAAAGATTATGCTCTGTAAATCAGAGCACCGTTGGATCAAAGATCCAATGGTGATTAAAAATCACCAAGATACAGAATAAGTTTTGTATGGAAAAATATTTTCCCAATCTTGTTAAAAATAAGAAAAGCGTCTTCTGTAAAACAGAAGCCCTTAGATCAAAGATCCAATGGTGGAAACATCCCCAAATCAATCAGAGATCTCTCAATGAGTGATTTCCTTAACTGATTCAACAAATCAGCCTCCCCTATATAAAGGACCCAAGACTTCAAGTGTTGTACAGAAAAAAACCCCATAAACTTCAAGAAACTTCAAAGACGAGAGCAATTTCTTCTTAAGGTAAATAGCAAGAAGAAAGATCATGGCATCTCTTCCATATTTAAGAGTTTAACTCTCACATCAGAAAAAATTAGTTCTTTTTTCAGATCACGGATCTATAAGACAAACTCTTTCACAAAAGTAAAAGAGATCACAACATTTCATCAAAAAAAAGAAGAACTTAGTTCTTAGATCCATGAGACAAAGTCTCTCATAAATAGAAATAAAAGAGATTATAGCATCTCCTCATAAAAAAAAGAACTTAGTTCATAGATCCATGAGATAAAGTCTCTTATAAACCAAGAATTTAATTCTCAGAGCACAGAATTGATTAGAGCTGCCAAAGAAGCGCTTTAGCGCTCCAAGTCTGGCGCTCAGCGCCAAGCGCTCCACACGCTCCTCACATGGGCACTATTTTAAAAGAAGTGCCTTAGCATTCTAAGTCTGGCACTCAGCGCCAAGCACTCCACGCGCTCCTCACATGGGCACTATTTTAAAATAAGCGCCTTAGCGCTCCAAGTCTGGCGCTCCACGCGTTCCTCACGTGGGCGCTGAAAAAACATAAAGCGCTCTGTACGTAGAGCTCAGCGCCATAAAAAGTGTTCAACACTCAATAAAAACAAAAAGAAAGAGGGATGTCAGAACCCAAACCAATGCTCAGCATTGTTGAACAAAAAGGACTGAGTCCAAACAAATGTTCAACATTTTATTCAAAAATGAGTAGACTGAGCCCAACTTGGCCACAAGTCCCTAATTCAGATTAACCGAGCCCATGTGCTCACAATCTTTTTAATTGGTCTTAGTCCCAAACCTGACTATAGATCTCCTAACCAACATTGGATCAAGGGTACATATCTTCATACCTCTGATACATGTCGTTGTAATTCTTCAACGTCTTCAGAGAGATGGAGGGTCCCAATAACCAATAACTTTTGGTGCATCCCCAAATGGTTAAACCAAAACCTTACAGATTACGATGTTTTTAAACCAGACTATGATGTCTTTAAACCAGACTATGGTGTCTTTAAACCATATAGACTATGATGTCATTAAACCACGGACTACGATGTCCTTAAACCCAATGGACCACAATGTCCTTAAAACTAAACTCCATGGACTGCAACATCCTTAAAACTAAATTGCGGACCGCAACGTCCCTAAAAACTAAATTCCACGGACTACGATGTCCTTAAACCCAATGGACCGCAACGTCCCTAAACTAAACTCCATAGACTATGATGTCTTTAAACCACGGAGTACGATGTCCCTAAACACAATGGACCGTAACGTCCCTAAACTAAACTCTATAGACTATGGCGTCTTTAAACTATGGACTATGATGTCCTTAAACTCCACGGACTATGATGTCCATAAACTTTGGACCACAATGTCCTTAAAACTAAACTCCGTGGACCGCAACGTCCCTAAAAACTAAATTGCGGACCGCAATGTCCCTATAAACTAAAGAAAATCCTGTTGAGTAGATCTTAGTTTAAAATTAGACCAGCGTATTCTCCACAAACGTTTGAGTTGATCTTAGTCTAAAACAAGACTAACGATCCATAAACCAACCCAAACCCAAATCTAAAAAAATACGGATTTGGACTAATCCACACCCTACGGCGACAACATAAATTAGTCTCCGTATACAATCCACGAGCAACCAAAAATAAAACAAACACACACGACACGAAGTGAACATCTGGAGAAAGAGAAAATGGTTACCGCGAGGTGGTAGCGTAATTAACTGCATGGGCTTGCGCCTGCAGGGAAGAGCGTCCCCACAATCAAAAACCCCTCACAACGAGGGGGAATCTGACAAAGTCTGCTATAACGTCCACATCCATCCAATCCTCCGATATACGATACCATAAATTGACTTGGTATCTTTGGAGAGGTGAACAGATAAAACCAAATAGCATCTGCCCCCAAAATTCAGGCCAGACGTCCCAACGTCCTGGTCGCGTCTTTCGGCGGAGAACAATGTAGGGTTACTAGGCACTCTAACAAGGTTCTACAAGGTATCAACCATGCCCGATTTAAATTTTAGCCATGCCGAACAACCCTAACCAAGATTTTAGACTAGAGATTAGGCGAAACATATAGCAAGTAAACAACTTTACTTCTAAGAGTTTGGGATTACAATCTTTGTAGTCCGGTCCTTTGCTTCATAAGCTCCGAGTAGAAGTCCCTTCCCTGCGATCATCAAGTTCCCGGACTCTAGAAAGGCTCCACGAAGAGAAAGATGCAAGCTTGCTTCCGATCGTCGATAACTAAGATGATCTACCTTGAAGTTTCTTTAACTCAAGCTCTCACTCACTAATCAAGTGACCACCCTAATCTCATTGGTAAGAATTGATTAGGATGATGAAGTAGGAATTTAGCTCTCATTATTTTCCTTAATCTCACTCATTTTCATCACTTCATAAAAAGCTAAAAAGCTTTTCATGCAAAGAAAAAGAAGGAAGAAGATGATCTATTTCTTTTGTGATGAATAATGAAAGTAATGTAAGGTTAGAAATGCAACCATGCTTTAAGTGAGAAGAAGTAACCCTTGTAGAGATTTAACTAAGGTTAAAAGGTTGGGTTGGGTTAAACAAATATGTTTAGAAATATCATAACAAATATCTTTGCTTAAAACAAAAGCAAAGTTTCTAGAAGCTACTAGAAAGTTTAACCCTAATCCAAACCCTAACCATATTTAATTTCCACAAAACATGTTGCGATTATAACCATAACATGTTACAATATTATATATCATATATACAATATTTATTGTAACAAAATAAAATAATACAATTAACATATATCGCATATATATCAATGTATTACCCGAGTGAGAAAAAGAATCTTTTAGTGAGCTTATATTAGTTAATGTAATTTAACATATCAAATATATAATTATACATTAAATTATCGAATCAACACTTGATTCGATAATTCGGCTATTTCACAAATAACCGACTGATATAATCTGTATCAGTTCATCGAATCAACACTTGATCCGATGACCCGGCTATATCACATATACCCGGCCGATATCTCATATCGCGAGAATCTAATACGGTTTCACATACACGTATTGTTCTCGGTCCCGCACATATCATATATGTGCTCCTACTCCGTTTTGCCTGAGCCAAGAAATCTCTGTGTAGGACTCTAAAGAATCGTCAATACGCCGACAGTAGGTGATGATCATATCAAACACCCACAAGCTGCAAGCGATCAGCTAAACGTAACAGCCACCCAGGTATTGAGCGATCAGAAGATCAACAAGCAAGCCTGTACATTCTCCTGTGAATCCAGTCAGTAATATTCCCGTACAGTCCGGTCTCTTTGTCTAATATGTCGCATATATCGCCTAGGGGTGGTAAACGTCAGACCCCAGTAGCTTGATAAGTCATGTCGATATGAGGTCAATAACAGTTCGAGAAACTACTGATAACACTTATCAGTAAATCTCAGCAACCCTGGCTAAGGATTTCCAGTTATAGCCAATCGAACACAGCTCAACATCAACTCCCTATATTGGGAGAGATGAATCCCCTCCTATCGCTCATTGCCTCCATGTGATTCGGGACTGTACCCAAAAGCCACCTTTTTTCACGCTCTCTTGGACGTGGTATGATGGAAATCAAAGCACAGTGGGAATCACACAAGACTTTATGATGATCTCGGGTCTACAGACTAACCTGTACCAGTGTCACCGGAGAACTGCCATCTAACGTGAGGTATAATACTATCTGGGAGTTCTCGGCGAGTCCGTCCAGTGTACCCAGTCTCTACTGAGCACCCTTACACCATCCTTGATGTCAAACACTGATGGATATGGGATCATCCATCGCCCATCATATGGGTCAATATGCGTATACGCTAGTCTACTCTGGTGTATCGATTCCCTGTCTCGACACACTCTCGATTAGGAACAGTTATAGGATGTACTCGTCGACTACCGTGGCCCCACTAGTATGATCTCATCATAGTCCCAGTAGTCAAGTACATATCCTAAGGATTTCATCAACATCTAACATAGAGACTATCAGAGTACATGTTAAGATAAATTACAACCAGATAGCATACTATCATGTCGAGCAAGAAAGTCCTCCCTATATATGTCCAAGCATCCATTTCAATATACATCATATGTACAGTAATGGCCTCTAGGGCATACATATAACTAACAATCTCCCACTTGCACAAGGGCCATCTGTTGTGGTATCACATACCCAACAATTAGCTGTGGTTGAAGTATCTCAAACTCAACCATCCCATAAAAGTCTCTACTGGGAAAAAGGTCTTTGTGAGTGGATCCACGCTGTTGTCTTCTTTGTCTACTCCCCTAACCTCGATCTCCCTGGAGATCAACCATCTCTATGATCAGGTGATACTGTCTAAGAATTATATCTAGACTTCTGATGGGACGGGGGTTCATAGGCCAAAGCCATAACTCCATTGTCACACAATGGTTAGAACGAAGTTCATCTCATGAACTTATATATATCCAGACTGCCTCTTTGGTAGCATCTTTGGTAACGATGTATGTCGCCTTTAATCGTTTAGTATGTCACGGTATCTAGCTTGGAACTTTTCCAACATACCGTCCCTCTACTGAAGGTAAAGACAATGCCTGCGACTGCCATTCAGTCGTCCTTATAACCCTGGAACTTTTCCAGTGATTCTCCCCAGGATCGGTTGATACTATCTCACTACACCTAGTGAGAATCCTAACATATAATTAGATCTATCTCATAGATCCAAAACCCAGAATTTAGGAGGTATCGCTTTGATTCTATATGGAGAATCCTTGTGATAAGCGGAGATTGACCGAGCGTAGCATAGGAAACTCCTTCCCTATTAAGAGTATGTCATCCACGTACTCTATGAGGATCACCACTATACTCCCTACTACCTTTTTGTATATACAAGGTTCATCTACCATTTTGATGAAGTCAAACTCTTTGACTACTACATCAAAACAGATGTTCCAACTCCGCGATACCTGATTTATCACATAAAATATCTTGCACATGTTTCCGCTGCTTCCACTATCTAAGAATCTCTCTGGCTGTGTACTTATAGACGCTCTCTTCCAAAACATCATTTAGGAAAGCTGTTATGACACCCAACCACCAGATATCGTAGTCATGATATGTAGCAGTGGCAAGTAGAATCTGGATGGACTTAAGCATAGCTTTGAAATTCTCAACTTTTCTTTGTACACTAAGTAATCTTCTCAAGATATACTTTCTCCTAATAGGAATTTAACCCTTCAGATAAAGCAACCAAAGTCCATACTTTGTTGGTGTATAAGAATTCCATCTCAGATCACTTAGCACCCAGCCATTCTTACAGAGTCCCGCTCCTGATGGCCTGCTCGAAAATAGTTGGGTCATCATCTCATGATGCAATCCTCGCTCCTACTGTCATAGAGAAACCGAAGTATCTCTCAGGTGGGTGAGGAACCCTACTAGATCGGCGGAGAGGCTGAGGTTCGTTGGTTACTATTGAATCCTTTGGTTCTACCAAATCATCTGCTGTAGTTTGTATAGCTGGAAATCCTTCCAGTTTTACCTCATGACCACTAATTTTTCCACAAGAAATTCCCTTTCTCAAAGGTGGCATGCGAGAAACAAAACATCTTTTATCCCTCGATGTGGTAGAAGATATTTCCTTGCAAATGCTTAGGATATCAAACAAACTTTCATAGATTTGACTTTGCCTCGAGCTTGTCCGGATTATGCTTTTAGACATAGGCTGGACAACCCCAAATCTTAACAAACTTAAGATATGAGCTCTTTCCATTCCATATCACATATGAAGTGGTAGGCAACTGATTTGATTGGAACCCTATTCAATAGGTATGCAGCTTCTCGAGGGCATAACTCCCAAAAGGAAAAAGGAAACTCAGTAGTACTCATCATAGAGCGCACCATATCTAATAGGGTGTGATTGCTCTGTCCCGATACACCGACGTGTTGTGGTGTATACGGAGGAGTAATGCTGAGAGAGAATCTCATTCTCCTTTAAAATAGTTCAGGAATTCCGTGCTCAAGTATTCTCCTCCTTGATCTCATCAAAGGATATAATACTTTTACCCGTTTTTGGTTCTCTTGTAACTTATATTCTGTGAATATATCAAAAGCTTCGGACTTGTGTTTCAACAGGAACATATGTCTGAATCTTGAGAGATCATCAGAGAATGTAATGAAGTACAAAGAACCGGTCTTGGCATGTGTAGACAGGGGACTTACATACATCATCATGTATCAATCCCAAGAGTTCACTAACTCTTTCTCTGTTTCCAATAAACAGAGCTATGGTCATCTTATCTTTGTGACATGACCGGTAAGTTTCACAAGATGTAAATTCAAAGTAATTTAAATATGCATCTAAATGTAACTTAGCTAGTCGGGTCGCTTTGATATGACCTAGTCTACAATGCCTCAAGAAGGATTCGTTCATTTCTGAACTCTTCCTATTGTGTATGTTCTGTATACTAAGGACTGTGGTCTGATTTAGAACGTCTATGCTTTTAGATAACGTGCCTGAACCAATCAACTCTTGATATTGGAAATGTTCAAAATATTATCCAACAATACAAAATTATATCCTTCTTTACTAATAAAGAGACTGATATGATGTTGTATATCAGGTTCGGTATCTAATAACATTCGTTCAGAATCAATGTATTTGTTAATACAGGGTGATGACTACCAACAGACTTAGCTGCAACACTTGCACCATTTCTATCTCATGAAACTTATCACCCGTTCTCAGTTCTCTACCTTTCTGTAGCCCATGTAACAGATTCCATATGCGGGATCCTGATCCGGTATTTCATACCCAGGACGTAAAGGATACTTAGAAACAGTTCTCTGTAATGAACACACCCGAAGAAGATGCATCAGCATGCGCATTCTTCGTTTGGGCGGCACGAAAATTCTGGTAATCCCCAATTTCCTGCTCTGTCTTATAACAATTATAAGTTGGAGCGGGACCAACGTTTCCCAGCTCAGTATAACAAGCGGGTTCGGTCAATACATCCGTATTATTATCTTGATTAAGGCGTGACATGGTCGCTACCTGGAGATAGAGAGAAGAAAACACTCAGCGTATGCTCTTGCAAGATTAGATTGGTTATCTAATATATCTAATCAGGATGTCTCCCACTGTTTTAGTCAAATCTTCCTTCAAACCCTAAAAGGAAAGACTAGCCGGGATTAATTACATGCTATAAGTTCGCCAATCTTTCAGCCAGGCCAGTGCCGATACTTTGAGGGAGGTTCCCCGTGCTTTCTCACGAACCTAATTAAAGTAAACCTCGTTTTCCCAGAGGCATAACCCCGTTGACACCTTTCTAGACACTTACTTGATCGGCTAATTGTAATGTGTAAAACTCTCCCAGGAGTAACTCTTACTCGCAGCGGGTATCGGGACCCTACTATCTCATAGAAGGTATGCAATCTCATTGCAAATTTCAACACTTGAAATTCCCAATAATATTTTACCCCTAGCAGCTATATGACCTTAACATAGTCAACAAATCATAAGTGCTAGTCAAGTTCAACCCGTCATTTCCCGATTGAATTAAACCCACCCGCACGACCCTTAACATAGTCAACAAAGTCGCACGACTACCCTAATCCAATCGCATCATATGCTTATACAGATAAGCACTAATCAGCTACCGCACACTACGCCTTAACATAGTCAACAAACGTAGCACGAATACTAACTAGTACTTATCTGAAATGACGGAGGGCTACGACAGGTTTTTATGAAAACCCTTTGCGTAATGAACTTGATATCGTTGTAGAATCGAGTGATTTAAATGGAATGTTTTTGAGGATTTTCTAGTTTTGCTAAAGTGGTCACTCCCGGTGAAGGGATCGTCGGCTCTTTCCTCATCGAATAAGGTGCAGGATATTTCGCAAATACCACTATGCAAAGAAAAAACTATAGAAGCAATCAAAAGACAAACCGAGTATGCACCATCTGTTAGTTTCGCTAAAGAGGTCACTCCCGGTGAAGGGATCTCGGCTCTTTCCTTATCGAATAAGGTGCTGGATGTTCTACAAGGAACACCGCTATGCAAAGCAAGAACTAGAGCCACCAGTTTTTAAACAAGTTTCTACAACATCTTTAGGTATCTTTTATTTCATTAATCTCATTAATGAAGTCCCATTTTAATTATGCTTCACAAGTATCAGATATGAAACGAAATGAACAATATATAATATATATCTCATATATATAATATAAACATTCGTCTCAGGCAGTAATATGATCTCATCACAGAACATGGCAGCATAAGAACATATATGAAATATTGGATATACTAGGAGGTCCGTGTTTTTAATACGAGCATGTATAAACACGGATTCCACGGTCGCGATGAATAGCCAAACCCACATCTCTAGACCCCTATGAGAGCGGCAAGTAACCCTGCCAGTTCTAGTGTTAGGAGACCCGGCCTCGACTCCTCGAGATGGTCTCCCACTGTATCCTAGAACCCGGTTACTTGTGCTCCCCGCCTTGGGTCTATCCTAATGCGGAAAAGTAAATAATATACAATGGTGACATCATCTTCAGCCCGGAAGTGCCCCAATAAAAGAATATTACATACAAATGAATTTTACATGAATGAAAATGAAAAACTCTGATCTCACATAAAAACCCCGGCTATTCAAACACTATGATCCAATATAACATATCACAGCAACACATAACATCACATGTCATCAACGTAAGTAAGTATGCATACACCGATTGTCGTCGATGTATAGCAACGAAAACCGGCGATACAACTACATACTACACTTACGGTGACAGAAAAGAAAGTGTAAAACTACAACAGTTGGAATCCGCAACCTCCTTAGACATCGCATGCCTAACCAAATGAATTCCTTAGACATCTCATGCCTAACAATTATAAACCCCGCATTTTAGTCTCATTATCGAAAACTCTTTTCAATATCAAGTCGGGCAATTCAACAAGATTCCCGATATCCTGATCGAATGCTCGTCGCAAACTTCAGTAGACGGCTGTAAAAACCCTAATTTTTCTATACTCTTTTCTATACAAATTTTTTTCAAAATCCATAAAGATGTATTTTAACCTGAGCAAAATATATAAGTAATTATTTTGTTTTTAAAAAACTCCATTTTTAGTGTACATAAAATTGATTTAAATTTGAAGTATACTTGGTGTATTTAATATTGCTGTTACCACTTTAAGTAATTATTTCACACCATAATTACAAGAAGGAGCTTGTAGCTCATTGGTAACACCTTGCATAGCTGAACCAAGCCACCCGAGTTCAAATCCCATGCCCCACATTATTTTTATATTGTTTTTTTTTTTAAATCCTTAGGAAGCCCAACAGTCCACATCTCATAACTCCCAAACTTTGAACTAAACCTGAAAAACTAAATATACCAGAGGCTACACCAGACGACCACCCACCTCCCTGACCTCCGACTAGGCCCGACTCGGCCGACTCAGACGGCGGACCGGCCGACTCGGCATGGCGCCGCCGGCCGGACTCGGCCGGAAGGCCGAGTCGTCAACACCAAAAATCTTCCTTTTTGTATTTCAAACCCCCCTGCATACTCTAATTTATTGGATCGGTTCCCGAGAGTTAAATATACCCCATTTACTACAATTTTTAATGATTTTTCTATAATTTTTACAATTTTTTTAATTAAAAACCTTTTACCTACGCTACCCTAGCCTACCCTATAAATACACCCCCTACCCTCTACCCTCTCATCCCAAAACCCTAACCCCACTCTCTCAAAATTTTCCAAGAGTGTGTAATTTGAAAACGAGTGCACGGCGAAGCTCCGACGAAATTCCGGCGACGTTTTTAAGAACTACCGGCGACGACGCAACGCATCGTCAATCCCTTTAGTTCCCCCTCACTCCCTTGTTTAATCGAAACTCATAAGTTCCACTCTATCCCCCTTCTATTTCTCTAAAATACGAAATTACGAAACCTGACGGAATCGGAACAAATCCGATTTTCGATTCGGTTTTCTATAAAATTTCACTTCTAACCAATACATTCATGCCTAAACATCTTTATCTTGACTATTAAACTTTTAAAAATCAATCTGAATAAGTTTCATCACATGAAATGATAACCTTTCCAATTTATCGTATTTTTTCGCTTTAATACCATCATGTTTCGATTTCACATTTAACCCCTTAAGTTTGCTATACATTTAAAGTAGAGCACGGGGTAATGACCTACCTCCACACACACGCAAATACAACCCTAAAACGATATCATCAAAAACTTAAAATACGATAAAACGAAACTTTCATTTAAATACCATATTCTTAATAAAACCATTCTTAAAAGTTTTAGATTTGATACACTTTTAAATAAATACTTCTTATTAGGAAAACATGATAAGTTGTGGACATCGATCGTTTATCTAAACCTGACTTTGTAGTGTCTAGGCTAGGCAAGTGAGTTTAGGTAACTTTAAAAGGCCCGTCTCACGATTCGTGAGCGGATCCCTCCTTCCTTACTTGTACTTACCTGGCCACAATTGGCGGTGAAGAGGCAATTTAAGACTTTTAACGACTTGTTGTTTAGACCATTTTGAAATAGCCTAGTTGGCTTAGGAAACCCTAGAATCTAAAATACGGAAACTTACACTTTGCAAATAAATACCTTTTACTTTATAAAACCGTTTTCTAAAGGATTAGTATTTTACAATTTTTGCAAAGCGCCGCTACAACCCATCTTTGGGGAACCCGTTCGGTATCGTGCGGTTTATCGCGCACGGTCAGGCTAGTAGTACGAGATTCAGACCTCCGCAAGGAGCATTCGGTCTCGAAAGGTTTAAAATACGACATCTTAAGAAAATGAGATTTTTGGAATATAAAATATTTATTAAAATTATTTTTGTATAAACATATGTATATTTATCATTTAAATATCTATTTTATTATAATATAAATTTCCACCATTTCCTAAAAATCACAATAATAAATTTTACACTAAAATACCATGAATTTCAAATAATCAATATTACAGATAAATACCCTTATTTATAAAACTAGGATATTTTCACTAGAAATGTCACAACATAAAATCCACCCTCATTACAACACTAAAGACGAACAGTAAATACTTGAGGTGTATTTTGAAAAGTATATAAAAGTATTTTTACATAAAAACCCCTCAAGTTTATAAATTACCCTAAGGACCCTAACAATTATAAGACTTCGATTCATATTTCTGATTGTCTGACTTGGGTTTGAGTCTGATTAATCTGACTTGAATATGATTCAAGTCAATCTATAATCTACAATATTCCAATTCAATATGAATACATGAATCCATGAATGCAATTATCAATTTATACAACTTGACTGAACCGAACCATGGATATATATTCCTTTTACACGATTCTCAGTATTCCATTTACATGACTCTACGGTTACAACCGTTTCCTGATATCATGGTTTCGGTCAGTCAGTCATTCAATCTTACAATCAATACAATTTACAAAATAACAATACAAAAAAAAGACATTGCGGGGTTTAAGGGGTAGATTGGTACGGAAGATGTTAAAAGTGGCACGAGACGGCCAGATTTAAGACAACTAATATGAATCCAATTGCCGTTGTTCCGGGCCGTCTAACGAAGCCTTGTACTCTATATTCCGTTTGCATTGGTCTTTAGCATATAGAGACCCCTCTCGTATACACTGGCATTCTTCTGTACCAAGTTACAAACAACAACGTTAATACAACATTACAAAAATACAATATAATATTAAAAGCTATTCTCTCTCTCCTACTCTTTGTCTATTTCTCCCCTATCTTTGGGACTTACCGAGCGACCTGTTCCCTGACGACATTCTATTTCTTTCTTCTTTGAATGTCGTCAAGTGGTTTGGACCCGGCAGAGATCGAGCCATCGCAAGAAGACTTGGAGCAGTTTGCTGAAGACCCTGCACTTTAATTTCGTTGTACACTTTTCCTTTCTGTATTTTTCATTTCCTGTTATGCCACTGTTTAGGCATCTTTTTAATTCAGTTGTATTTCCTTTTCATGCATTGTACAAAAGAATGTTAATAAATAAAAGTTGATGTTTTTATTATCTCTTGTCTCTTGTGTATTTATTTTATATTGCTTAGATACGCTTAGCGTATGTACTTCTAAGTATATACGTAGCGGACCCCGTCGTGTCCCATTCGCCGTACACTGGGAAGCGGGGCGTGACAGGTTTTGTTGGCGGTCCATGCAGGTCAGAGCTGTATGGAACCCTAAGCAATATAAAACACAAGAACCAGCAACTAAAACATTCTTTATAATTCATGTTCCTTGAGTCTTGCAATTCCATATTCCTTGAATCTTATCATCAAATACCTTGAATCTGTCCTAGCCTAAAATCCCCCACCTCTTTTACAATCTTACCAAAACCTTCGCATTCTTTCATTCCTTCACATTTTATAAATCCTTGCACCACCTTGTTATTTTTCACATACTGTCAGTACTACAGTACCCAAACTTCCTTGAACTGTTACACTTTCCTTTTACAAATTTCGAGGACGAAATTTTTATAAGGAGGGTAGAATGTAACAACCCAAATTTTTCTATACACTTTTCTATACAAATTTTTTTCAAAATCCATAAAAGAGTATTTTAACCTGAGTACAATATATAAGTAATTATTTTGTTTTTAAAAAACTCCATTTTTAGTGTACATAAAATTGATTTAAATTTGAAGTATACTTGGTGTATTTAATGTTGCTGTTACCACTTTAAGTAATTATTTCACACCATAATTACAAGAAGGAGCTTGTAGCTAATTGGTAACACTTTGCACAGCTGAACCAAGCCACCCGAGTTCAAATCCCATGCCCCACATTATTTTTATATTGTTTTTTTTAAATCCTTTGGAAGCCCAACAGTCCACACCCCATAACTCCCAAACTTTGAACTAAACCTGAAAACTAAATATACCAGAGGCTACACCAGACGACCCCCACCTCCCTGACCTCCGACTCGACCGACTCGGACGGCGGACCGGGCGACTCGGCATGGCGCCGCCGGCCGGACTCGGCCGGACGGTATAGTCGTCAACACCAAAAAATTTTCTTTTTGTATTCCAAACCCCCCTGCATATTCTAATTTATTGGATCGGTTCCCGAGAGTTAAATATACCCCATTTACTATAATTTTTAATGATTTTTTTTATAATTTTTACAATTTTTTTAATTAAAAACCTTTCACCTACCCTACCCTAGCCTACCGTATAAATACACCCCCTACCCTCTACCCTTTCATCCCAAAACCCTAAGCTCACTCTCTCAAAATTTTCCAAGAGTGTGTAATTTGAAAACGAGTGCACGGCGAAGCTCCGACGAAATTGTTTACGTTTTTAGGAACTACCGGCGACGACGCAACGCATCGTCAACCCCTTTAGTTTCCCTTCACTCCCTTGTTTAATCGAAACCCTTAAGTCCCACTCTATCCCCCTTTCTATTTCTCTAAAATACGAAATTATGAAACCCGACGGAATCGGAACAAATCCGATTTCCGATTTGGTTTTCTATAAAATTTCACTTCTAACCAATACATTCATGCCTAAACATCTTTATCTTCACTATTAAACTTTTAAAAATCAATTTGAATAAGTTTCATCACATGAAATGATAACCTTTCCAATTTATCGTATTTTTTCGATTTAATACCATGATGTTTCGATTTCACATTTAACCCCTTAACTTTGCTATACATTTAAATTAGAGCACGGGGTAATGACCTACCTCCACACACACGCAAATACAACCCTAAAACGATATCATCAAAAACTTAGAATACGATAAAATGAAACTTTCATTTAAATACCATATTCTTAATAAAACCATTCTTAAAAGTTTTAGATTTGATACACTTTTAAATAAATATTTCTTATTAAGAAAACACGATAAGTTGTGGACATCGATCGTTTATCTAAACCTGACTTTGTGGTGTCTAGGCTAGGAAAGTGAGCTTAGATAACTTTAAAAGGCCCGTCTCACGATTCGTGAGCGGATCCCTCCTTCCTCACTTGTAGTTACCTGGCCACAATTGGCGGTGAAGAGGCAATTTGAGGCTTCTAACAATATGTTGTTTAGACCATTTAGAAATAGGCTAGTTGGTTTAGAAAACCCTAGAATCTAAAATACGGAAACTTACTTTTTGCAAATAAATACCTTTTACTTTATAAAACCGTTTTTTAAAGGATTAGTATTTTACAATCTTTGCAAAGCGCCGCTACAACCCATCTTTGGGGAACCCGTTCGGGATCGTGCGGTTTATCATGCACCCTCGGGCTAGTAGTGCGAGATTCAGACCTCCGCAAGGAGCATTCGGTCTCGAAAGGTTTAAAATACGACATCTTAAGAAAATGAGATTTTTGGAATATAAAATATTTATTAAAATTATTTTTGTATAATCATATGTATATTTATCATTTAAATATCTATTTTATTATAATAGAAATTTTCCACCTTTTCCTAAAAATCACAATAATAAATTTTACACTAAAATACCATGAACTTCAAATAATCAATATTACAGATAAATACCCTTATTTATAAAACTAGGATATTTTCATTAGAAATGTCACAACATAAAATCCACCCTCATTACAACTCTAAAAATGAACAATAAATACTTGAGGTGTATTTTGAAAAGTATAAAAAAGTATTTTTACATAAAACCCCCTCAAGTTTATAAATTACTCTAAGGACCCTAGCAATTATAAGACTTCGATTCACATTTCTGATTGTCTGACTCGGGTTTGAGTCTAATTAATCTGACTTAAATATAATTCAAGTCAATCTATAATCTACAATATTCCAATTCAATATGAACACATGAATCCATGAATACAATTATTAATTTATACAACTTGACTGAACCGAACCATGGATATATATTGCTTTTACATGATTCTCAGTATTCCATTTATATGACTCTACGGTTACAACATTTTCCTGATCTCATGGTTTCGGTCAGTCAGTCATTCAATCTTACAATCAATACAATTTACAGGATAACAATACAGAAAAAAGACATCGCGGGGTTTAAGGGGTAGATTGGTACGGAAGATGTTAAAAGTGGCACGAGACGGTCATATTTAAGACACCTAACATGAATCCAATTGCCGTTGTTCCGGGCCGTCTAACGGAGCCTTGTACTCTATATTCCGTTTTCCTTGGTCTCTAGCATATAGAGATCCCTCTCATATACACTGGCATTTTTCTGTACCAAGCTACAAACAACAGCGTTAATACAACATTATAACAATACAATAGAACATTAAAAGCTACTCTCTTTCTCCTACTCTTTTTCTATTTCTCCCATATCTTTAGGACTTACCGAGCGACCTGTTCGCTGACGACATTCTATTTCTTTATTCTTTGAATGTCGTCAGGTGGTTTGGACCCAGCAGAGATCGAGCCATCACAAGAAGACTTGGAGCAGTTTGCTGAAGGCCCTGCACTTTAGTTTCATTATACACTTTTCCTTTCTGTATTTTTCATTTCCTGTTATGCTACTGTTTAGGCATCTTTTTACTTCAAATGTATTTCCTTTTCATGCATTGTACAAAAGAATGCTAATAAATAAAAGTTATTGTTTTTATTATCTCTTGTCTCTTGTGTATTTATTTTATATTGCTTAGATACGCTTAGCGTATGTACTTCTAAGTGTATATGTAGCGGACATCGTTGCGTCCCCTTCGCCGTACACTTGGAAGCGGGGCGTGACAACGACCGCACCCCCAATGCCGTTGACGAAGTGCACTAAGGCTGAACACCGCTGCCACAAGCACCCGAACGGATGCTTTTGGCGACGGGGTTCTCCTACAGTCACTTGGTCGGGGCTATGGGGCGTGGCTGTCTATTAAGTTTACCCGGCGAGTATCCGCGTACGCTAGGTGATTGCGACGGACTTTTGATCGCATCAAAATCCCGTGGCAACCGATCATCTGAGACTAAACTGCTAGATTTATAACATTCAAATCAGTTATCTCATAACTACATGTGGATTCCAAATATTGTATCAGATTCCAGATAAATAGACAATGTTAAACTTTCCGATCGAATAATCAAACACCCATGTTTTCCCAAATGATTCTCAACACTTGAAATTAGTTTTAAAAACATCCATCACATGCCACGGTACCAATGGTCCAGCCGTAGAAAGGTCAAGCCAACGTCTCACATGTGGCAACGCCGTACCGCCCCAAACCCTAAGGTTTAGAGGTGGTTCAGACGGTCACATAATCGAGTTAAGCTTTGTGTTCTTCTAAAGGGTCCACCGCGTTACTTGCACGACTAAGAACGTTCTTAAACTACGGAAAAATCCAACACTTGGAAATTTTCCGGCAGGGGAAAAAGTGAGTTATTGATATCCGTTCGAACTTTTTAACATGTTCTAAATTACCCGGAAAAAACTTAAACGATGTTAAACTTTTCGATCGAATCAACGAGTTCCCAATACAACCCAGAAAACACAACACTTGAGTAGAATTAAAAATTCCCAGAACTATGAAAAGGACCCCATAATAAATACCTGAAAACCCAGACCCCAATTCATAATTTTGGCCGCGGAACCGCCGCCAAACCCTAGGTTTGGCCACGGTTCCGCGGTCATGTGAATGAATTGGAGGTCCGTACTTCACAATATTTCTTAAATTTCCCTGCTTGATTTTCTGAGTATTTTTAATATGAAAAATGTCAACGTTTGAAATTTTTTCCAGAAACTAGGTTTTATCGGGTATTCGGAGTTCGATTGGACTTTAAACTTCGCCTAGACTTCACCTAAAGCTCTAGCTTGGCTCTGATACCACTGTAGGGTTACTAGGCACTCTAACAAGGTTCTACAAGGCATCAACCATACCCGATTTAAATTTTAGCCGTGCCGAACAACCTAACCAAGATCTTAGACTAGAGATTAGGCGAAACATATAGCTAGTAAACAACTTTACTTCTAAGAGTTTGGGATTACAACCTTTGTAGTCCAGTCCTTCGCTTCATAAGCTCCGAGTAGAAGTCCCTTCGCTACGATCATCAAGTTCCCGGACTCTAGAGAGACTCCATGAATAGAAAGATGCAAGCTTGCTTCCGATCTTCGATAACTAAGATGATCTACCTTGAAGTTTCTTTAACTCAAGCTCTCACTCACTAATCAACTGAACACCCTAATCTAATTGACAAGAATAGATTAGGATGATGAAGTAGGAATTTAGCTCTCATTTTTTTTATTAATCTCACTCATTTTCATCACTTCATAAAAAGCTAGAAAGCTTTTCATGCAAAGAAGAAGAAGGAAGAAGATGATCTATTTCTTTTGTGATGAATAATGAAAGTAATTTGAGGTTAGAAATGCAACCATGGTTCAAGTGAGAAGAAGTAACCCTTGTAGAGATTTAACTAAGTTTAAAGGGTTGGGTTGGTTAAACAAATATCTTTAGAAAATATCATAACAAATATCTTTGCTTAAAACAAAAGCAAAGCTTCTAGAAGCTACTAGAAAGTTTAACCCTAATCCAAACCCTAACCATGTTTAATCTCCACAAACATGTTGCATTTAAAACCATAATATGTTACAATATTATATATCACATATACAATATTTATTGTAACAAAATAAAAAAATACAATTAACATATATCGCATATATATCAATGTATTACCCGAGCGAGAAAAACAATCTTTTAGTGAGCTTATATTAGTTAATGTAATTAAATATATCAAATATATAATTATATATTAAATTATCGAATCAACACTTGATCCGATAATCTGGCTATTTCACAAATAACCGACTAATATAATCTGTATCAGTTTATCGAATCAACACTTTATCCGATGACCCGGCTATATCACATATACCCGACCAATATCTCATATCACGAGAATCTAATACGGTATCATATACACGTATTGTTCTCGGTCCCGCACATATCATATATGTGCTCCTACTCTGTTTTGCCTGAGCCAAGAAACCTGTGTAGGACTCTAAAGAATCGTCAATACGCCGGCAGTAGGTGATGATCATATCAAACACCCACAAGCTGCAAGCGGTCAGCTAAACGTAATAGCCACCCAGGTATTGAGCGATCAGAAGATCAACAAACAAGCCTGTACATTCTCCTGTGAATCCAGTCAGTAATATTCCCGTACAGTCCGGTCTCTTCGTCTGATATGTCGCATATCTCGCCTAGGGGTAGTAAACGTCAGACCCCAGTAGCTTGATAAGTCAGGTCGATATGAGGTCTATAACAGTTCAAGAAACTACTGATAACACCTACCAGTAAATCTCAGTAACCATGGCCAGGGATTTTCAGTTATAGCCAATCGAACACAGCGCAACATTAACTCCCTATATTGGGAGAGACGAATCCCCTCCTATCGCTCATTGCCTCCATGTGATTCGGGACTGTACCCAAAAGCCATCTTTTTGCACGCCCTCTTGGACATGGTATGATGGAAATCAAAGCACAGTGGGAATCACACAAGACTCTATGGCGATCTCGGGTCTACAGACTAACCTGTACCAGTGTCACCGGAGAACTGCCATCTGACGTGAGGTATAATACCATCTGAGAGTTCTCGGCGAGTCCGTCCAGTGTACCCAGTCTCTACTGAGCACCCATACACCATCCTTGATGTCAAACACCGATGGATATGGGATCATCCATCGCCCATCATATGGGTCAAGATGCGTATACGCTAGTCTACTCTGGTGTATCGATGCCCTGTCTCGATACACCCTCGACTAGGAACAGTTATAGGATGTACTCGACGACTACCGTGGCCCCACTAGTATGATCTCATCATAGTCTCAGTAGTCGAGTACATATCCTAAGGACTTTATCAACATGTAACATAGAGACAATCAGAGTACATGTTAAGATAAAGTACAACTAGATAGTATACTATCATGTCGAGCAAGAAAGTCCTCCCTATATATGTCCAAGTATCCATTACAATATACATAATATGTACAGTAATGGTCTCTAGGGCATACATATAACTAACAATCTCCCACTTGCACTAGAGCCATCTGTTGTGGTATCACATACCCAACAATTAGCTATGGTTGAAGTATCTCATACTCAATCATCCCATAAAAGTCTCTACTAGGAAAAAGGCCTTTGTGAGTGGATCTGCGCTGTTGTCCTCTTTGTCTACTCTCCTAACCTCGATCTCCCTGGAGATCAACCATCTCCATGATCAGGTGATACTGCCTAAGAATTATATCTGGATTTCTGATGGGACGGGGGTTCCTAGGCCAAAGCCATAACTCCATTGTCACACAATGGTTAGAACGAAGTTCATCTCATGAACTTATATATATCCAGACTGCCTCTTTGGTAGCATCTTTGGTAACGATGTATCTTGTATTTAATCGTCTAGTATGTCACGGTATCTAGCTTGGAACTCTTCCAACATACCGTCCCTCCACTGAGGGTAAAGACAATGCATGCGACTGCCATTCAGTCGTCCTTATCACCCTATAACTTTTCCAGTGATTCTCCCCAGAATCGGTTGATACTATCTCAATACACCTAGTAAGAATCCTAACATCCAATTAGATCTATCTCATAGATCCAAAACCCAGGATTTGGGAGGTATCGCTTTGATCCTATATGGAGAATCCTTGTGATAAGCGGAGATTGACCGAGCGTAGCATAGGAAACTCCTTCCCTATTAAGAGTATGTCATCCACGTACTCTACGAAGATCACCACCATACTCCCTACTACCTTTTTGTATATACAAGGTTCATGTACCATTTTGATGATGTCAAACTCTTTGACTACTACATCAAAACAGATGTTCCAACTCCGCGATACCTGATCTATCACATAAAACATCTTGCACATGTTTCCGCTGCTCCCACTATCTACGAAGCTCTCTGGCTGTGTACTTATAGACGCTCTCTTCCAAAACAACATTTAGAAAAGCTGCCATGACACCCAACCACCAGATATCGTAGTCATGGTATGTAGCAGTGGCAAGTAGGATCTGGATGGACTTAAGCATAGCTTTGAAATTCTCAACTTTTCCATGTACACCAAGTAATCTTTTCAAGATATACTTGCTCCTGATGGGAATTTAACCCTTCAGATAAAGCAACCAAAGTCCATACTTTGTTGGTGTATAAGGATTCCATCTCAGATCACTTAGCACCCAGCCATTCTTATAGAGTCCCACTTCTGATGGCCTTCTCGAAAATAGTTGTGTCATCATCTCATGATGCAATCCTCGCTCCCACTGTCATAGAGAAACCGAAGTATCTCTCAGGTGGGTGAGGAACCCTACTAGATCGCCGGAGAGGCCGAGCTTCGTTGGTTACTATTGAATCCTTTGGTTCTACCAAATCATCTGCTGTAGTTTGTATAGCGGAACTCCTTCTAGTTCTACCTCATGACCACTAATTTTTCCACAAGAAATTCCCTTTCTCAAAGGTGGCATGCAGAGAAACAAAACATCTTTTGTCCCTCGATGTGGTAAAAGATATTCCCTTGCAAATGCTTGGGATATCCAACAAACTTTAACAGATTTGACTTTGCTTCGAGCTTGTCCGAATTATGCTTTTAGACATAGGCTGGACAACCCAAAATCTTAACAAATTTAAGATATTGGCTCTTCCCATTCCATATCACATATGAAGTGGTAGGCAACTGATTTGATTGGAACCCTATTCAATAGGTATGCAGCTTCTCAAGTCCATAACTCCCAAAAGGAAATAGGAAACTCAGTAGTACTCATCATAGAGCGCACCATATCTAATAGGGTGTGATTTCTCCGCCCCGATACACCGACGTGCTGTGGTGTATACAGAGGAGTAATGCTGAGAGTGAATTTCATTCTTTTTTAGAATAGTCCAGGAATTCCGTGCTCAAGTATTCTCCTCCTTGATCTCATCAAAGGACATAATACTTTTACCCATTTTTGGTTCTCTACTTCTAACTTATATTCTGTGAATATCTCAAAAGTTTCGGACTTGTGTTTCAACATGAACATATGTCTGAATCTTGAGAGATCATCAGAGAATGTAATGAAGTACAAAGAACCGGTCTTGGCATGTGTAGACAGGGGACTTACATACATCATCATGTATTAATCCCAAGAGTTCACTAACTCTTTCTCTGTTTCCAATAAACAGAGCTGTGGTCATCTTATCTTTGTGACATGACCGGCAAGTTTCACAAGATGTAAATTCAAACTAATTTAAATATGCATCTAAATGTAACTTAGCTAGTCGGGTCGCTTTGATGTAACCTAGTCTACAATGCCTCAAGAAGGATTCGTTCATTTCTGAACTCTTCCTCTTGTGTGTGTTCTGTATACTAAGAACTGTGGTCTAATTTAGAATGTCTATGCTTTTAGATAGCGTGCCTGAACCAATCAACTCTTGATATAGGAAATGTTCAAAACATTATCCAACAATACAAAATTATATCCTTCTTTACTAATAAAGAGACTAATATCATGTTGTATATCAGGTTCGGTATCTAATAACATTCGTTCAGAATCAATATATTTGTTAATATAGGGTGATGACTACCAACAGACTTGGCTGCAGCACTTGCACCGTTTCTATCTCATGAAACTTATCACCCATTCTCAGTTCTCTACCTTTTTGTAGCCCATGTAACAGATTGCATATGTGGGATCCTGATCCAGTATTTCATACCCAGGACATAAAGAATACTCAGTAACAGTTCTTTGGAATGAACACACCCGAAGAAGATGCATCAGCATGCACTTTTTTCGTTTGGGCGGCACGGAAATTCCGGTAATCCCCAATTTCCTGCTCTGTCTTATAACAATTATAAGTTGGAGCGGGACCAACGTTCTCCAGCTCAGTATAACAAGCGGGTTCGGTCAATACAACTGTATTATTATCTTGATTAAGGCGTGACATGGTCGCTACCTGGAGAGAGAGAGAAAAGAAAACACTCAGCGTATGCTCTTGCAAGATTAGATTGGTTATCTAATATATCTAATCAGGATGTCTCCGACTGTTTTAGTCAAATCTTCCTTCAAACCCTAAAAGGAAAGACTAGCCGGGATTAATTACACGCTACAAGTTCGCCAATCTTTCAGCCAGGCCAGTGCCGGTACTTTGAGGGAGGTTCCTCGTGCTTTCGCACGGACCTAATTAAAGTAAACCTCGTTTTCCCAGAGGCATAACCCCGTTGACACCTTTCTAGACACCTACTTGATCGGCTAATTGTAATGTGTAAAACTCTTCCAGGAGTAACTCTTACTCGCAGCGGGTATCGGGACCCTACTATCTCATAGAAGGTATGCAATCTCATTGCAAATTTCAACACTTGAAATTGCCAATAATATTTTACCCCTAGCAGCTATATGACCTTAACATAGTCAACAAATCATAAGTGCTAGTCAAGTTCAACCCGTCATTTCCCGATTGAATTAAACCCACCCGCACGACGCTTAACATAGTCAACAAAGTCACACGACTACCCTAATCCAATCACATTATATGCTTATACAGACTCTTCCTCTTGTGTGTGTTCTGTATACTAAGAACTGTGGTCTAATTTAGAACGTCTATACTTTTAGATAACGTGCCTGAACCAATCAACTCTTGATATAGAAAATGTTCAAAAGATTATCCAACAATACAAAATTATATCCTTCTTTACTGATAAAGAGACTGAATGATATAGTATATCAGGTTCGGTATCTAATAAAATTCGTTCAGAATCAATGTATTTGTTAATACATGGTGATGACTACCAACAGACTTGGCTGCAACACTTGAAACGTTTTCTGTCTCATGAAACTTATCACTTGTTCTCAGTTCTCTAACTTTCTGTAGCCCATGTAACAGATTACATATGCGGGATCCTGATCCGGTATCTAATACCCAGGACATAGAGGATACAGAGAAACGGTTCTTTGTAATGAACACACCCGAAGAAGATGCATCATCATGCACTTTCTCCGTTTGGGTGGCATGAGAATCCTGGTATTCCCCTAAATCCTGCTCGGTCTTATAACAATTATAAGTTGAAGCGGGACCAACGTTCCCCAGCTCAGTATAAATAAGCGGGTTTGGTCAATACAGCCAGTGCCGGTATTTTGAGGGAGGTTCCCCGTACTTTCGCACGGACCTAATTAAAATAAACCTCGTTCTCCTAGGGGCGTAACCCCGTTGATACCTTTCTAGACACCTACTTGATCGGCTAATTGTAAAGTGCAAAACTCTCCCAGGAGTAACAATTACTCGCAGTGGGTATCAGGATCCAACTATCTCATAGAAGGTATGCAATCTCATTGCAAATTTCAACACTCGAAACTCCCGATAATGGTTTTTACCCCTAGCGCTTATGACCTTAACTATGGTCAACAAATCATAAGGACTAGTCAAGCTCTACCCGTCATTTCGTGACTAATTAGACCCACCCACATGACCCTTAACTAAGGTCAACAAAGTCACGCGACTGTCCTAACTAATCGAATCATATGCAGTGTAGGAAGACATCACTTAGCTACCGTACACTGTGCCTTGACTATGGTCAACAAACACAGCACGACTACTAAGTACTCTACTTCCTAAAATGACGGAGGGTTGCAGATGGTTTTTAAGAAAACCTTTAACGCTTTGAACTTGATCTCGTTGCGGAATCAAATTGTTTTTAAATGGAGTGTTTTTTAGGCTTTTTCTAGTTTTGCTAAAAAGGTCACTCCCGGTGAAGGGATCTCGGCTCTTTCCTCGTCGAATGAGGTGCAGGATATTCACAATACCACTATGCAAAGGAAGAACTAGAAAAGCATTCAAAAGACAAACCGAAGGTTGTAGCATTTGCTAATTATTGCTAAAGAGGTCACTCCCGGTGAAGGGATCGTCGGCTCTTTTCTTATCGAATAAGGTGCTGGATGTTCTACAAGAAACACCGCTATGCAAAACAACAACTAGAGCTACCTAATTTTTGAAATTCGATTCCACAATATCTTTTAGGTTTATTTTCTTTCATGAATCTCATTAATGAATGTCCCATCATTTAAGTCCACCTAAACATCACAGATAAGTACAACGTACACTTATGCGATCAGCATTCGCCTCGATGTCCCGTCTGCACTGTTAGGTTAGGTAACTAACGGCAGAGCGGGGCAGGGCTAGCGCGGGTGTAAAACATAAGCAACCTCTATATAATATATCATATATACTATATACTATATCTATCTGAACATATCACATGATCACATCACAGATAACGCAGCAGAAAATATCATATGAAATATTGGATGTACTAGGACATCCGTGTTTTATTTTGAGCCTATATAAAACACGGATTCCACGGTCGTGATGAATAGCCAATCCCACACCCTAGACTCCTACGAGAGCGGCAAGCAACCCTACCAATTCAAGAGTTAGGAGACCCGGACTCGACTCCTCGAGATGGTCTCCCACTGGACCCTAGAACCCGGTTGCTTGTGCTCCCCGCCTTGGGTCTATCCTAATGCGGAAAAGTAAATAATATACAATGGTGACATCATCCTCAACCCGGAAGTGCCCCAATAAAAGAATATTACATACAAGTTATTTACATGAATGAAAATGAAAAACACTCGTCTCACATAAAAAAAACCCGGCTATTCAAACACGACGATCCAATATAACATATCCAGCAACACATAACAACACATGTCATCAGTGTAAGTAAATATGCCCATCCCAATTTTCGATGACATATAGCAACGAAACCGGTGATATCACATATTACACTTACGGTCCTAGAAAAGAAAGTGTAAAACTACAACAGTTGGAATCCGCAACCTCCTTAGACATCGCATGCCTAATCAAATGAATTCCTTAGACATCGCATGCCTAACAATTATAAACCCCGCATTTTAGTCTCAAAATCGAAAACTCTTTTCAATATCAATTCGGGCAATTCAACAAGATTCCCGACATCCTGATCGAATGCTCGTCGCAAACTTTAGTAGACGGCCGCACCCCGGATGCCGTCGACGAAGTGCACTAAGGCGGAACACCGCTGCCGCGAGCACCCGAACGGATGCTTTTGGCGACGGGGTTCTCCTACAGTCACTTGGTCGGGGCTATGGGGCATGGCTGTCTATTAAGTTTACCCGGCGAGTTTCCGCGTACGCTACGTGATTGCGACGGACTTTTGATCGCATCAAAATTCCGTGGCAACCGATCAATTGAGACTAAAGTGCTATGTTTATAATATTCAAATCAGTTATCTCATAACTATTTGTGGATTCCAAATATTGTATCACATTCCAAATAAATAGACAATGTTAAACTTTCCGATCGAATAATCAAACACCCAAGTTTTCCCAAATAGCTCAACACTTGAGGGGAGTTTAAAAACATTCATTTCATGCCACAGTACCAACGGTCCAGCCGTAGAAGGGTCAAGCCAACGCCTCACATGTGGCACGCCGTACTGCCCCAAACCCTAAGGTTCAAAAGGCAGTTCAAGACGGTCACATAATCGAGTTAAGATTTGTTGTCTTCTAGAGGGTCCATTGCGTTACTTGCACGATTTAGACGTTCTTAAACTACGGAAAAATCCAACACTTGGAAATTTTCCGGCAGGGGAAAAAGTGAGTTGTTGATATCCGGTCGAACTTTTTAACACTTTCTAAATTACCCGGAAAAAACACAGACAAAGTTAAACTTTCCGATCGAATCAACGAACTCCCAATACAACCCAGAAAACTCAACACTTGAGTATAAATTAAAAATTCCCAGAAAACACAGGAACTATACAAGAACATTACTGTGCAAACAGTGTAGCATAAAGCTACAGAATGGTCGCGGAACCGCCGTGCCACCTAGGGTACGGCCGCGGTTCCACGGCGCCTTGATTGAATTGGTGACATGTGCTGCACAGTAATTCCTAGAAAAGCCTGCTGAATTTTTTGAGTATTTTTAATTAGGAAAAATCCACAGTTTTAAAAAATATACAGAGAAGGGTTTTGATTAGGGTTTCGGGGTTCGATCGGGTTTCTAACTTCGTCTACACTTCGCCTAAAGCTCTAGCTAGGCTCTGATACCACTGTAGGGTTCCTAGGCACACTTATGAGGTTCTACAAGGTATCAACCATGCCAAAATCAAATTTTTATGTGCCGAACAACCCTATGCAAGATCGTATACTAGAGATTAGGTGAAACTAAAAGCAAGCAAACTACTTTGCTACTAAGTGAAAGGGATAACAACCTTTGTAGATCCGGTCCTTCACTTTTAATGCTCCGTGTTGACGTCCCTTCGCTGCGATCATCGGGATCCCGGACCCTAGCGATGGTTTCTTCGGAGAAATGAGCGGGCTAGGTCGTTGACTTCGAGGCTGAAGATGATCTACGTCGAGGATACTCAAACTCAAGCTCCATCTTCACCTGGTCATGAACTTTATGAAGAGAACACCCTATACTACATGGCAAGTGGTAGAGGATGAAGAAATAGGAAGTGGGTTCACTTTGGATTTAGATTTCTCACTCATAATCTTCACTTGGTCATTTTCAAGAAAAGGTTTTTCTTCTTCTTGAAGAAGAAGAAGAAAAAGGAATAAGAATGAATTATCAATTAACTAAAATGAATAATCAAGTGAAGTATATCATAATGCAACCATGGGTGAGTTAACCTTTGTAGAGACTAAACCCTAGTTTGAGCTAATGGTTAGGTTAGTGAAAATCTCATGCAAAACAAAATGGTTAGACTTTGTCAAAGATGCTTAAAAAGCTTCATAAAGCTTCGAGCAAAAAACAAAGAAAGCCACCATTTTGTTTTTGCCAAAAATAAATAAAACCCAACCATTAACCTAAACATGGTGTAAGTCATACACACACCCAAGTTTGCATGTATCATCAATCATGATACAAACTAGTGCACAAACATATATCATATATATACAACTTGTGCACATCAAGTGAGAAAATCAATCATAAATGAACAAATACTAGTTAATGTAAAGTAATATATCAAATATATAATTAGATATTAAATCATTAAATCAATACATGATTTAATGATCAGGTCATATCGCATATAACCGACTAATATCTAGTGTATCAATATATCGAATCAACACTTGATTCGGTAACCCGGCTATATCTCATATAACCGTCCGATGATACAAATCGCGAGAATAGAACACAGTATCACATACTGGTATTATTCTCGGTGCCGCACATATCTCATATGCGCTCCTATTTCGTTTCGCTTGAGCCAGGAAACCTCTGTGTAGGACTCTAAAGACTCGTCAATACACCGGCAGTAGGTGGTGATCATATCAATCACCCACAAGCCGCAAGCGGTCTGCTAAACGTAACGGCCACCCGGGTATTGAGCGATCAAAAGATCAACGGGCAAGCCTGCTCACACTCCTACGAATCCAATCAGTAACACTTGCCGTACAGTCCGGTCTGTTCGTCTGATATGTCGCATATCTCGTCTAGGGGTGGTAAACGTCAGACCCCAGTAGCTTGATAAGTCATGTCGATGTAAGGTCCATAACAAGCATGAAAATTCTGATAACACTTACCAGTAAATCAGTGCAACCCTGGCCAGGGATTTTCAGTTATGGCCAGTCGAGCATAGCGCAATATCAACCCCCAATACCGGGAGAGACGAATCCCCTCCTATCTCTCATTGCCTCCATGTGATTCGGGACTGTACCCAAAAACCACCTGTTTACACGACTCGGTAGAGCCGTGGTAGGGTGGAAATCAAATCAAAGTGGGAGACACACAAGACTCTATGACGATCTCGGGTCAACAGACTAAGTTGTACCAGTGTCACCAGAGAACTGCCGTCTAACGTGAGGTATAATATCATCTGGGAGTTCTCGGCGAGTCCGTCCAGTGTACCCAGTCACCACTGAGCACCCGCATATCGTCTCTGATGTCAAACACCAATGGATATGGGATCATCTATCGCCCATCACATGGGTCAAGAAGATATACGCTAGTCTACTCTGGAATATCGATGCCCCGTCTCGATATTCCCACGACTAGGAACATTGAAGGATGTACTCATGGACTACCCAGGCCCCACTAGTATGATCTGCATCAAAGTCCTGGAAGCCGAGTATACATCCTAAGGGCTTTATCAACATGTAATAGAGAGACATCAAGTATACATGTTAAGATAAAGAGCAACCAGATAGCGTACTATCATGTCGAGCAAGAAAGTCCTACCTATATATTTCCCAGCATCCACTACAATATACATCTCATGTACAGTAATGGCCTCTAGGGCATACATATAACTAGCAATCTCCCACTTGCACTAAGGCTATCTGTAGCAGTGGTTGTAGTATCTCATACTCAACCATCCCATATTAGTCTCTCTCTGGGAAAAAGCCTTTGTGAGTGGATCCGCCGTGTTGTTCTCTAAGTCCACTCTCCTAACCTCGATCTCCCTGGAGATCAACTATCTCCAAGATCAGGTGATGCTGCCTCAGAATATGTCTGGGTCACTGATGGGACCGGGGTTCCTGGGCCAAAGCCACACTTCCATTGTCTCATAATGGTCGGAACCTAGTTCATCTCATGAACCAATATACACCCAAACTTCCTCTTTAGTAGTATCTTTGATAGCGATGTCACCAGCCTTTATCGTCTAGTTTGTCAAGGTATCTCGCTTGGAACTCTTCCAACATACCGCCCCTCCACTGAGGGTAAAGACAATGCCTGTGACTGACATTCAGTCAACCTTACCATCCTGGAAGCTGTCCAGTGATTCTCCCCAGGATCGATTGATACCATCTCACTACACCTAGTGAGAATCCTAATATCAATCCAAAACCCAGGATTTAGAAGGTATCACTTTGATCCTATATGGAGAATCTATGTGATAAGAGGAGATTGACCGAGCGTAGCATAGGAAACTCTTTTCCTATCAAGCGTATGTAGTCTACGTATAATACGAGGATGACCACCTTACTCTCTACTACCTTTTTTTTGTATGTACAATGTTCATCTACCATTTTGATGAAGCCAAACACTTTGACTACCACATCAAAACAGATGTTCCAACTCCGCGATGCCTGCTTTATCCTGTAAAGCAACTTGTACACGTTTTCGCTGCTCCCATTGTCTACGAAGCCCTCTGGCTGTGTACTTATAGACGCTCTCTTCTAAATCAATATTTAGAAAAGCAGTCATTACACCCAACCACCTGATATCGTAATCATGGTATATAGCAATAGCAAGTAGGATCCGGATGGATTTAAGCACAGCCACTGGAAAGGGTTTCATCATTATCCACGCCTGGTCGATGACGAAAACCTTTAACAAGTCTAGCTTTGAAAGTCTCAACTTTTCCATCTACACCAAGTAATCTTCTCAAGATATACTTGCTCCTGATGGGGATTTAACCCTTCAGATATAGCATCCAAAGTCCATACTTTGTTGGCGTACATGGATTCCATCTCAGATCGCTAAGCATCCAGCCATTCTTATAGAGTCCCCACTCTTGATGTCCTGCTCGAAACTAGTTGGGTCATCATCTCATGATGTAATCCCCGCTCCCACTTTCATCGAGAAACCGAAGTATCTCTCAGGCGGATGAGGAACCCTACTAGATCGGCGGAGAGGTTGAGGTTCGTCGGAGACTATTGAATCCTTTGGTTCTATCAAATCATTAGCTGTAGTTTGTATAGCTGGAAATCCTTCCAGTTCTACAGAACTGACTTTGCCTCGATCTTGTCCGGATTTTGCTTTCAACATAGGCCGGACAACCCCAAATCTTAACTTGCTTAAGAGATGGGTTCTTCCCATACCATATCTCATATGGAGTGGTAGGCACTGATTTGATTCGAGTCCAATTCAATAGGTATGCAGCTTTTCAAGTGCACAACCCCTAAAAGGAAATAGGTAACTCAATAATACTCATCATAGAGCACACCATATCTAATATGGTGCGATTGCTCCGCCCCGATACACCGTTGTGCTGTGGTGTATACGGAGGAGTAATGCTGAGAGAGAATCTCATTCTCCTTTAGAATAGGCCAAGAATTCCATGCACAAGTATTCTCCTCCCTGATCTTATCATAGGACATAATACTTATACCTGTTTTTGGTTCTCTACTTCTAACTTATATTCGGTGATTATCTCAAAATTTTCGGACTTGTGTTTCAACAGGAACATATGTCTGAATCTAGAGAGATGATCAGTGAATGTAATAAAGTACAAAGAACCGGTCCTGGCATATGTAGACTGGGGACCTTCATACATCACTATGTATCTGTCCCAAGAGTTCACTAACTCTTTCTCTGTTTCCAGTAAACGGAGCTATGGTCATCTTATCTTTGTGACATGACTGGCAAGTTTCATAAGATATAAATTTAAACTGATTTAAATATGCATCTAAATATAACTTAGCTAGTCGGGTCGCATTGATATGACCTAATCTACAATGCCTCAAGAAGAATTCGTTCATTTCTGAACTATTCTTCTCGTGTGTGTTCTGTATACTAAGAACTATAGTTTGATTTAGAACGTTAATGCTTTTAGATAACGTGCCTGAACCGATCAACTCTTGATATAGGAAATGTTCAAAACATTATCCAACAATACAAAACTATATCATTTCTTTACTAATAAAGAGACTGATATGATGCTGTATATCAGGTTCGGTATCTAATAGCATTTGTTCAGAATCAATGTATTCTGGTAATACAGGGTGATAGTGACCAACAGACTTGGCTGTAACACTTGCACCGTTTTCTGTCTCATGAAACTTATCACCCGTTCTCAGTTCTCTACCTTTCTGTATCCCATGTAACAGATTACATATGCGGGATCCTGATCCGGTATCTAATACCCAGGACGTAGAGGATACAGAGAAACGGTTCTTTGTAATGAACACACCCGAAGAATATGCATCATCATGAACTTTCTTCATTTGGGTGGCACGGGAATCCTGGTATTCCCCTAATTCCTGCTCGGTCTTATAACAATTATAAATTGGAGCGGGACCAACGTTCCCCAGCTCAGTATAAACAAGCGGGTTCGGTCAATACATCCATATTATTATCTTGATTAAGGCGTGACATGTTCGCTACCTGGAGAGAGAGAGAGAAGAAAACACTCTGCGTGTGCTCTTGCAAGATTAGATTGGTTATATATTTTATATAATCAGGATGGCTCCCACTGTTTTTATCAAATCTTCCTTCAAACCCTAAAAGGAAAGACTAGCCGGGATTAATTACACTCTACAAGTTCGCCAATCTTTCAGCCAGACCAGTGCCGGTACTTTGAGGGAGAGTCCCCGTGCTTTCGCACGGACCTAATTAAAATAAACCTCTTTTTCCCAGGGGGCGTAACCCCGTTGACACCATTCTAGACACCTACTTGATCGGCTAATTGTAAAGTGCAAAACTCTTCCAGGAGTAACAATTACTCGCAGTGGGTATCGGGATCCAACTATCTCATAGAAGGTATGCAATCTCATTGCAAATTTCAACACTCGAAACTCCCGATAATGGTTTTTACCCCTAGCGCTTATGACCTTAACTATGGTCAACAAATCATAAGCACTAGTCAAGCTCTACCCATCATTTCGTGACTAATTAGACCCACCCACATGACCCTTAACTAAGGTCAACAAAGTCACGCGACTGTCCTAACTAATCGCATCATATATGGTGTAGGAAGACATCACTTAGCTACCGTACACTGTGCCTTGACTATGGTCAACAAACACAGCACGAATACTAAGTACTCTACTTCCAAAAATGACGGAGGGTTGCAGATGGTTTTTAAGAAAATCTTTAACGCTTTGAACTTGATCTCGTTGCGGAATCAAATGGTTTTTAAATGGATTGTTTTTTAGGCTTTTGCTAGTTTCGCTAAAGAGGTCACTCCCGGTGAAGCGATCTCGGCTCTTTCCTCGTCGAATGAGGTGCAGGATATTCACAATAACACTATGAAAAGAAAGAACTAGAAAAGCAGTCAAAAGACAAACCGAAGGTTGTAGCATTTGCTAATTATTGCAAAAGAGGTCACTCCCGGTGAAGGGATCGTCGGCTCTTTCCTTATCGAAAAAGGTGCTGGATGTTCTACAAGGAACACCGCTATGCAAAGCAACAACTAGAGCTACCTAATTTTTGAAATTCGATCCCACAATATCTTTTAGGTTTATTTTCTTTCATTAATCTCATTAATGAATGTCCCATCATTTAAGTCCACCTAAACATCACAGATAAATACAACGTACACTTATGCCATCCGCATCCGCCTCGATGTCCCGTCTGCACCGTTAGGTTAGGTAACTAACAGCAGAGCGAGGCAGGGCTAGCGCGGGTGTAAAACATAAGCAACGTCTATATAATATATCATATATACTATATACTATATCTATCTGAACATATCGCATGATCACATCACAGATAACGCAGCAGAAAATATCATATGAAATATTGGATATACTAGGACGTCCGTGTTTTATTTTGAACCAATATAAAACACGGATTCCACGGTCGTGATGAATAGCCAATCCCACACCCTAGACCCCTACGAGAGCGGCAAGCAACCCTACAAATTCTAGAGTTAGGAGACCCGGACTCGACTCCTCGAGATGGTCTCCCACTGGACCCTAGAACCCGGTTGCTTGTGCTCCCCGCCTTGGGTCTATCCTAATGCGGAAAAGTAAATAATATACAATGGTGACATCATCCTCGACCCGGAAGTGCCCCAATAAAAGAATATTATATACAAGTTATTTACTTGAATGAAAATGAAAAACACTCGTCTCACATAAAAAAAACCCGGCTATTCAAACACGACGATCCAATATAACATATCCAGCAACACATAACAACACATGTCATCAGCGTAAATAAACATGCCTATCCCAATTTTCGTTGACATATAGCAACGAAACCGGCGATATCACATATTACACTTACGGTCCCAGAAAAGAAAGTGTAAAACTACAACAGTTGGAATCCGCAACCTCCTTAGACATCGCATGCCTAATCAAATGAATTCCTTAGACATCGCATGCCTAACAATTATAAACTCCGCATTTTAGTCTCAAAATCGAAAACTCTTTTCAATATCAAGTTGGGCAATTCAACAAGATTCCCGACATCCTGATCGAATGCTCGTCGCAAACTTTAGTAGACGGCCGCACCCCCGGATGCCGTCGACGAAGTGCACTAAGGCGAAACACCACTGCCGCGAGCACCCGAACGGATGCTTTTGGCGACGGGGTTCTCCTACAGTCACTTGGTCGGGGCTATGGGGCGTGGCTGTCTATTAAGTTTACCCGGCGAGTATCCGCGTACGCTACATGATTGCGACGGACTTTTGATCGCATCAAAATTCCGTGGCAACCGATCAATTGAGACTAAAGTGCTATGTTTATAATATTCAAATCAGTTATCTCATAACTATTTATGGATTCCAAATATTGTATCACATTCCAGATAAATAGACAATGTTAAACTTTCTGATCGAATAATCAAACACCCAAGTTTTCCCAAATAGCTCAACACTTGAGGGGAGTTTAAAAACATTCACTTCATGCCACAGTACCAACGGTCCAGCCGTAGAAGGGTCAAGCCAACGCCTCACATGTGGCACGCCGTACTGCCCCAAACCCTAAGGTTCAAAAGGCAGTTCAAGACGGTCACATAATCGAGTTAAGATTTGTTGTCTTCTAGAGGGTCCATTGCGTTACTTGCACGATTTAGACGTTCTTAAACTACGGAAAAATCCAATACTTGGAAATTTTCCGGCAGGGGAAAAAGTGAGTTATTGATATCCGGTCGAACTTTTTAACACTTTCTAAATTACCCGGAAAAACACAGACAAAGTTAAACTTTCCGATCGAATCAACGAACTCCCAATACAACCCAGAAAACTCAACACTTGAGTATAAATTAAAAATTCCCAGAAAACACAGGAACTATACAAGAACATTACTGTGCAAACAGTGTAGCATAAAGCTACAGAAGGGCCGCGGAACCGCTGCGCCACCTAGGGTACGGCTGCGGTTCCGCGGCGCCTTGATTGAATTGGGGACACGTGCTGCACAGTAATTCCTAGAAAACCCTGCTGAATTTTTTGAGTATTTTTAATTAGGAAAAATCCACAGTTTTAAAAAATGTACAGAGAAGGGTTTTGATTAGGGTTTCGGGGTTCGATCGGGTTTCTAACTTCGTCTACACTTCGCCTAAAGCTCTAGCTAGGCTCTGATATTACTGTAGGGTTCCTAGGCACACTCATGAGGTTCTACAAGGTATCAACCATGCCAAAATCAAATTTTTATGTGCCGAACAACCCTATGCAAGATCGTATACTAGAGATTAGGTGAAACTAAAAGCAAGAAAACTACTTTGCTACTAAGTGAAAGGGATAACAACCTTTGTAGATCCGGTCCTTCACTTCTAATGCTCCATGTTGACGTCCCTTCGCTGCGATCATTGAGATCCCAGACCCTAGCGATATTTTCTTCGGAGAAATGAGCGGGCTCGGTCGTTGATTTCGAGGTCGAAGATGATCTACGTCGAGCAGACTCAAACTCAAGCTCCATCTTCACTTGGTCATGAACTTTGTGAAGAGAACACCCTATATTACATAGCAAGTGGTAGAGGATGAAGAAATAGGAAGTGGGTTCACTTTGGATTTAGATTTCTCACTCTTAATCATCACTTGGTCATTTTCAAGAAAATGTTTTTCTTCTTCTTGAAGAAGAAGAAGAAGAAGGAATAAGAATGAATTATCAATTAACTAAAATGAATAATCAAGTGAATTATATCATAATGCAACCATGGGTTAGTTAACCTTTGTAGAGACTAAACCCTAGTTTGAGCTAATGGTTAGGTTAGTGAAAATCTCATGCAAAACAAAATGGTTAGACTTTGTCAAAGATGCTTAAAAAGCTTCATGAAGTTTCAAGCAAAAAACAAAGTAAGCTACCATTTTGTTTTTGCCAACAATAAATAAAACCCAACCATTAATCTAAACATGGTGTAAGTCATACACACACCCAAGTTTGCATGTATCATCAATCATGATACAAACTAGTGCACAAACATATATCATATGTATACAACTTGTGCACATCAAGTGAGAAAATCAATCATAAATGAACAAATACTAGTTAATGTAAAGTAATATCTCAAATATATAATTATACATTAAATCATTAAATCAATTCTTGATTTAATGATCCGGTCATATTGCATATAACCGACTAATATCTAGTGTATCAATATATCGAATCAACACTTGATTCGGTAACCCGGCTATATCTCATATAACCGTCCGGTGATACAAATCGCGAGAATAGAACACAGTATCACATACTGGTATTATTCTCGGTCCCGCACATATCTCATATGCGCTCCTTTTTCGTTTCGCTTGAGCCAGGAAACCTCTGTGTAGGACTCTAAAGACTCGTCAATACGCCGGCAGTAGGTGGTGATCATATCAATCACCCACAAGCCGCAAGCGGTCTGCTAAACGTAACGGCCACCCGGGTATTGATCGATCAGAAGATCAACGAGGAAGCCTGCTCACACTCCTGCTCATCCAATCAGTAACACTTGCCGTACAGTCCGGTCTGTTCGTCTGATATGTCGCATATCTCGCCTAGGGGTGGTAAACGTTAGACCCCAGTTGCTTGATAAGTCATGCCGATGTAAGGTCCATAACAAGCATGAAACTACCGATAACACTTACCAGTAAATCAGTGCAACCCTGGCCAGGGATTTCCAGTTATGGCCAGTCGAGCATAGCACAACATCAACCCCCAATACCGGGAGAGACGAATCCCCTCCTATCGCTCATTGCCTCCATGTGAATCGGGACTGTACCCAAAAACCACCTGTTTGCACGACTCAGTAGAGCCGTGGTAGGATGGAAATCAAAGCACCGTGGGAGATACACAAGACTCTATGACGATCTCGGGTCAACAGACTAAGCTGTACCAGTGTCACCAGAGAACTGCCATCTGACGTGAGGTATAATACCCTCTGGGAGTTCTCGGCGAGTCCGTCCAGTGTACCCAGTCACCACTGAGCACCCGCATACCATCTCTGATGTCAAACACCAATGGATACGGGATCATCTATCGCCCATCAAATGGGTCGAGAAGATATACGCTAGTCTACTCTGGAATATCGATGCCCCGTCTCGATATTCCCACGACTAGGAACATTGAAGGATGTACTCATGGACTACCCAGGCCCCACTAGTATGATCTACATCACAGTCCTGGAAGCCGAGTATACATCCTAAGGGCTTTATCAACATGTAATAGAGAGACAACAAGTATACATGTTAAGATAAAGAGCAACCAGATAGCGTACTATCATGTCGAGCAAGAAAGTCCTACCTATATATGTCCCAGCATCCACTACAATATACATCTCATGTACAGTAATGGCCTATAGGGCATACATATAACTAACAGAGTATCAACGATGAAGTCAAGAAACAAATCGATTCCTGCTTCATCCAAGAAGTTCAATATTCTGACTGGATCACTAACATCGTTCCAGTGATGAAAAAACGGGACGGTTCGCATCTGCGTGGACTTTCGGGTCCCTTCAACAAAGCTTGCCTGAAGGATGACTTCTCAGTACCCGTTACCGAGCTGATGATCGATAAATCGTCTATCCACGAGTTCTTCTCCTTCATGGATAGATCTTCAGCATACAACTAAATAAAAATGCATTCTGAAGACCAAAAGCATACCGCCTTCCGAACCCCGCTGGGCATTTTCTGTTATAAGGTAATGCCCTTCAGTTTGAAGAACGCCCGTGCTACCTACCAAAAGGCCATGGCTAACATATTCGATGATCTCATACACGAGATTGTCGAATGCTACATCGACGACCTTGTTGTGAAGAGCAAATCTCATAAAGAGCATTGGGAATATCTAAAAATAATGTTCCAACGTTTTCGGAAGTATAATCTGAAGATAAACCATTTAAAATGCGCATTTTGAGTTTCCTTAGGCAAATTCCTGGGATTCATCATACGTCACCAGGGTATTGAAATCGATCCTTCAAAGATTAAGGTGGTTATGGTAATGCCCACGTCAAGAACCCTCAAACAGTTGCGATCACTCCAAGGAAAGCTCGCGTATATCTGGCGGTTCATAGCCAACCTCTCTGGAAAATGCCATCCCTACAGTCATCTGATGAAGAAAGAGATCCCATTCGTCTGGGATCTGAAATGCCAAAACGCATTAGACGAAATCAAGCAATACCTGCAAAATCTGACGGTATTGGCCGCTCTGGTCAAGGGGAAACCCCTTATCCTATATACAACGGCCCTTAAGGGTTCTCTAGACGTATTATGGGCATAAGAGAATGATTAGGGAAAGGAGAAATCTCTATACTATTTAAGTCGAGTTCACCCGGGGGCTGAAAACATTTATTCCCCCATTGGAAAGCATTGCCTGGAGCCGATCTTCGCAATAACGAAGCTCAGACATTACGCCTTGGCATATGAGGTCCACCTCATATCGAAAATGGATCCACTCAAATATCTAATGTCAAGGGCCTTACTAACAGGAAGGCTTTCCAAATGGGCCCTCCTCCTGATGGAGTTCTTGATAACTTATCGACATCTCAAAGCAGTGAAATGTCAGGCCATTGCCGACTTTCTCACGGAGCATCCGATACCAGCCGACTCCCCCTTAAATTGAGAGTTGCCAGACGAACATGCATTCGATGAAATAGAAGAAGAAAATGATTCCCAATGGGAACTCTACTTCGATGGAGTATCTTCCATGAAGAGGCGAAAGCAAAACTCTCCCATAATCAAAGCCGGGATGAGCCTTATTTTTGTGACCCCTCAAGAAGGGATATTACGTTACGCCCTCTCCTTAACAGAGCCAAGGACTAACAAAGAAAATGAATATGAAGCTTTAATAGAAGGTCTTGAGATCACTATCAACATGGGAATCAAAGATTTTCTTTTATATGGAGACTCCCAGCTGATCGTTAGTCAAATAAATGGTGACTATCAGGTATGTAAGCCAGAGCTGATTAAGTATGGAAAAGAGTGCAGCAAATGCTGACAAAAATCCCTTCCTATACCCTGAAAAGCATACCATGTGCCGAAAACAGTAAGGCGGATGCATTGGCCAAATTGGCTAAGAAATTGGCCGATGAAGACCTCGATGACGTGCGGATCATTGTGCAAAGCCGTAGGGTTCTCGCGCCAACAGATATATCTTCGGAATCCCTGATAGATCCATCCGAAAGAAAAGAAACGACCGAACTAGTAACCTTTCAAATAGAGGACGAAAAAAAGGTCAAGGACCGGAGGGAAGTTATCTTAGACTACTTTAAGTCCCAACGAACGCCCGAAAATGTGTCGTTTAGACATCAGCTCATGAAACTAGCTTTATCTTTCGCCTTCGTCAATGATACTCTATATAAGAGATCGTTCGACTGTATATGGCTAAGATACCTAGGGCCGGAGGAAGCAAAGAAAGTCGTCCAAGAAACTCATGACGGACTCTGCGATTCTTATCAAACTGGGCCAAAGATGAAGTTGAAGATAAAAAGAATGGGTTACTATTGGTCCATAATGATCTAGGACTGTCTTGAATATGCAAAGTAGTGTCACTCGTGCCAAATTCACGGGGACTTCATCCATCAACATCTAAATCCGCTACACCCGACAGTGGTTAGCTGGCCGTTCGAAATGTGAGGAACCGATATAATTGGCCCTATCGATCCGGTATCATCCAAAGGACATCGGTTCATACTAGTAACAACCGATTACTTCTCTAAGTGGGCAGAAGAGGTACTGTTAATGGAAGTGAAGATAGATAATATTCTCCACTTCTTTAAAACCCATGTCATCTATCGTTTCAACACTCCGCGATGCATTATCTCGGATAATGGGTCAGCTTACAGAAGCCATAAATTAAGCCACTTCGCACAGCAGTATAAAATAGATTGGAGATACTCTTTAGTCTACAATTCTTGGGTCAATGGTCTAGCTGAAGCTTTCAACAAGATCTTGAAAAAGATTATAAAAAAGATGGTATCCAGAAACAAAAAGAACTGGCATAAAAGGCTGCATGAACCTCTCTGGGCGTACCAAACAATTTTCAAGACGGCCACGAATACAACACCATACGCATTAGTGTTCGGCACAGAAGTAGTGCTCTCATTGGAAATAAAACTCCCTTCTCTTCGAGTAGTGGTTCGATGAGCTGACAGATGAAGAAAATGCCCATCTTAGGCTTGAGGAGCTCAATGCCCTTGACGAAACCCGCTTTATAGCACAAAAAATCTGGAGGCTTATAAGGCAAGGATGACACGGTCATATGAAAGATTGACCAGGCCGAGAACATGTCGCCAATGCGAACTCGTCCTGGTTATCAAAGACCAATGATCCCCAATCATGCAAAGCATGGGAAGTTCGAGCCAAACTATGAAGGCCTATATGTCATAGACAAAGTCTATAAAGGTGGAGCCTACTTGCTCATGAATATGCATGGCGAATGGCCTTTCCGGCCAATAAATGGACGATTCCTTAAAAAATACTACGCTTGACGAGTCATGACTTAGGTCAATGATAGATGAAAATGCTTGTATCTGCTCGCTATCTTCCTGAGTTAGAACTCTGAGAGTAGTATCCAAAAAGCTCCATCGTCCCGAAATACGGCGATATTGGACCGAAACGTCTCTAAACTAATGCATTCCCCAAACACGTTAATAATGGACCGAAACGTCATTAAACTAACAATGGACCGAAACGTCCTTAAACTAATATTCGTCCCCAAAACGGGAATGTTGGACCGAAACATCCCTAAACTGATACTCGTCCCCAAAATACGGCGATAATGGACTGGAACATCCTTAAACTAAAATTTCGCCCCAAAATACGGCGATAATGGACCGTTAGCCCTATGGTGAATCCTCATATCGATCACCGTATACAATCTACGGGTATAGACGATTCATAAATTTCTCAGGTCTCACACGATGTCGTCCTTTGAAGAAGATCGGGGCCTACAGCTAATGGCGCGTTACCTTACGGGACGCGTAAAAAAGAGAGATATGTCCACAAGAGAAATGGACATGGATGAAAACCCGAAATGGCGCTGTGAGTAAAAACAGCAGGACTGCCAGCGAGCTAGTGAAACCCCGAGAGAGCGTGAACTCGTAAAAAAAGCACTTACAAAGCCTTCATGACTTTGTAAGGAAAAGGACCTGCGTGAGATCCTTACGACTCGTAAAGTAACACACTTGGGAATCCATACGATTCCTAAGGAGAAAATGCACTTACGAGATCCTTACGACTCGTAAGAAGAATTTACTCCCTATGAGACCCTTATGGCTCATTGGATTCAAAAGCCTTAAGTTACAGGGATCTAAACCTGTTCTTAAGCCTTCAAAACCTTACAAAACTTCTTTTGCCCTATAAGTATTCCAATATCAACTCTTGTATACAATCCACGAGTATAAATAAATAATTTCCCACCAAGTTCCACCAATAGCAAGAAATATCCCTGTATGGTGAATGACATTTGCAAAGTCCTCACGACTTTGTAAGGAGAAAACATCCGCGTAAGATCCTTACGACTCATAAAGGAATAGCACACATAGGAATCCACGTGATTTCTAAAGAGAAAATACGCTTACGAGGCCCTCTCGACTAGTGGGGAGAAATACCTTTATGAGACCCTTACGGCTAATAAAGTAAAAAAACCTTAGTCGACCGGATCCTAACCCTATTTGTTAAGCCACCTTTGTTCAAATCGATGAAGGCAAATGATGATTCGCTCATGGAAATATCCCAGTTGTAGCGATATTGATGCCTAAACAAGTATCAAACTTTATGTCCTCTCACGACAAATGATGATTCGCACATGGCAATATTCCATTTGCAGCGATACTGATGCCAAGATTGACATCAGATCTCAAGTTCCTGACTTAAAAAAAAGCCGAAATGATAGGTCAACTCGCAATAAAAAACAGCGAGTGATAAAAAATGAATGAAATGACATAGCCAAAATGATTGGGCATAACAATAAATAACCAAAATGATTGGGCAATCGCGACTTTCGCGACATAAAAAGATGAAAAGATAGAGCATCACAGAAAAAAATAAAAAAAATGAAAATGAAACTTTTCTGCCCTGCAAGTATATCCATATTGACTCTTGTATACGATCCATAGACATAAATAAAGGAAAGGGACCCATATTTTCCCACCTCGCTTCTTCAAATGGAGAACCGAGTCTTAACGGTACATATACCACCTAGAGACTATCCTTTTGCTCCCCCCTCATTCCAGCAGGGTACGGACACAACAATCAAATAAAAGTGTAGTGACGGCTAAATCTTAACTTCATATCTTAATGGAAATATCTACAGCCTAAAGATCATCCCGGCGTTTCTTCTTATTCTAGCAAGATATAGACACAACGTTATCATAAAAAAAGGCCCAAGGGTCAAAGAAAAAAAATGGAGTAATGGCAAAATCCTAGCTCCAAGTCTCGACGGTACATATACAACTTAGAGGCTACCTTGACGTTCCGCCTCATTTCAGCATGGTGCGGACGTAACAATCAAACAAAGTGGAGTGACGACATATCCCTAAGTCCAGACTTCGATGGCAATACATATAACATAGAGATCATATGGATGTCTACCTTACATCAGAAAAGAATTGGCGCGACATCATTAAAGCAAAAATGAAGTGACGACATATTCCTAACTTCGGATCTTGACAGAAGTACATACAAAGCCTAAAGACCATGGGAGATTATCCTACCCCAGAAGGGTGAGATTATGACTCATCGGGGCTCCAAATTGAGCCTAATCTCAAGTAAAAAAGCGCCATGGCAAATACCTAACGCTTTTTCTTCCGGCGGTAATATGACCTAATAAGATTACTTGAAGACGTCTTGTCCAGCCTCAGAAAAAATTAGAGACACGACAGCCATGGAGCTACTCGAACAGCAGCCTAAGAACTGCATATTGAGGAATATATCAGCCAACGCGACGGTACCATGGACTAAAACCCTAGTACCGCAAACCTAACGGACCCCTATCGTAAAAAAATAGGGGTTATCTACATCCAACGTTAGGATGAGTTTGCCTGTAAACCCAAGAGAGGTAAACTAAAAATGCTCCGAAATAAGTGAATAAACTAGAGACTTCAAAATGAGCAAATAAACTAGAGACTCCAAAAAATTACATAAACTACTTCGTTCCAGATCAAGAAACGGAAGGGTGCAACTCATGGCCTCGGGGTATAGAACTACGTCCCTTAAGAATTGAGATTTGAGTTAATGATAGATGACGATACTTGTGTCCTCTTGCTATCTTCTTAGATCGAAATTCTAAAAGTTATGTACGATACGCCAGCTCGAAACCGGTCGTATGTGTTGGATATGTATGACCTAGAAGCCATTATTGTATATGTATACATATGGATGCTTGGACATATATATGTATAGGACAGTCTTGCTCGATATGATAGTATGCTATTTGTTTTGATTTTATCTTAACATGTGTATGTTTTACTTACTATTACATATCTTTTATACTTGTTGATAAAGCCCGTAGGATCAATACTAGACTACTTGCGTTGTGATGGCAATCATACTTGTAGGAGCTGGGTAGTCGGTACACACATTCTTAAATGGTCCATAGTCGTGGGAGTATCGAGACTGGGCATCGATATTCCGGAGTAGACTAGTGTATACGTTTCTAGACCCCGACGAGGGCGATGGCTTGGTCCCACAACCATTGGTCTTTAGACCTAAGATCGTATACAGGTGCTCACTAGGGGTGAGTGTACTGGACGGACTCGCCGAGGACTTCCAGATGGTACTATACCTATCGTCAGATGGAAGTTCTTAGGTGACATGAGTACAAGATAGTCTTTAGATCTGAGATCGTCATTTTTCTCATGTGAGTTCCCACTATGCTTTGATCACTACCCTACCATGGCTCTACTGAGTCGTGCAAATAGGTTTTGGTTGAGTACAGTCCCGAGCCACATAGAGGCAGTGAGCGATTGTCGTGGATCCGTCTCTCCCGGTAATGGGAGTCGATAGCGCACTGTGTTTGATTGGTCAGGACCATATGTAACAACCCTAAACTTTCCGTACAATTTTTTTTATAATACAGAAAGGGATACTTTTGCCTGAGCACAAGTTATAAATTTGTTTTGCTTTTGAACAGCAAAAAGGAGCTTGTAGCTCATTGGTAAGACCTTGCACTGCTGAACCAAAATACCAGAGTTCAAATCCCATCGGCCACATTATTTTTTTGATTTCTTTTAATCTTTTTAGAAGCCCAAGAGTCGACACATGTGTAACCCGTAAAACCAAAGATCACACTAAAAACAAACGAGTCCACGAGGTAGACCAAGAGGCAAATAACACGTGGCGTCGGGGGGAGGGGGGCGACTAGGCCTGACTCGGCCGTCGGCCACCGCCGCCGGCCAACTCACCTCGGATCCGATTATTCTCTTCCAGACTTTTGTGTCTTTTTGTCTTCTTATAACCCCTGTATGGTTTAAATCCACTGCACAGCAACAGAGCCTTTTAAAAACCCATTAATCCTTTTTTAATAAAAAATTTAATACTATTTTATCACACCCTTTCATCTACCCTAACCCTAATATTTTCCTATAAATACCACTCCATTCCACACACTCCTCACTCACAATCTCTGCCCAAACTCTCAAGAAAAATCTCTATAACTTTTGTGTACAAGTGGAGTTAGCGAAGGGTGAAGCTCCGACGAACTTCTGACGACGACCCTAAGAGCTCCCGGCGACGAAACGACACACCGGCACCTCCTACCACTCTATCTTCCTCTTCTCTAATCTAAAATCCAGTAAGTACCTTCTCTCTCTTCTCTTTTCTAATATAAAAACTTGTATTTCTAAACCCGACGAAAGCGGAGTTAATCCGACTTCCGATTCGGTTTTTTAAAAAAGTTTCAATTTTCTTAAATATAACAATACCAAACTTGCACATCATGACCATTAAATATTAAAAAAACATATGAACAAGTTTCATAGCAAAATAATTCATATTGTAATTTTTATCGCACTTTTTCAGAAAAATACCATATAGTTTAGTTTTGACATAAATCATTATAATTCATTGCTATACCTTTAGATAGTTCACGAGATAATGACCTACCTCCTCACAACACACATCTCTATCATAGCATGATGTCCTTTGGGAATATAGAATACGGGAATACGAATTTACAATTAAATACCTTTAACTTATAAAAACCTTTTTCTACAAGATATGCATTTTTAACAAATCTTTGCAATGTGCCGCTACAAACCATTTCGGGGAACCTGTTCGGGATGGTGCGGATTATCGCATATCCTCGTGCTTAGTAGTGCAAGATGCAGACCTCTGCAAGGAGCATGCGGTCTCGAAAGATTTTAAAATACAATTTTCTTTTGAAAATGTGATTTATATTATAAATAATTTTTTTTATTTTTAATAAATAAATATATATGAAATTAATATCAAAATATATATTTTTAATATTCCACATTTTCAAAATTCAAGAAAAACATCTCATTTACAAGAAAATACTATACAAATTCCATTATTACAAATAAATATAATATATTATGAAATTAGGTTTTATTCACTAGAAATGTCACAATGATAAAATATACATCAATGAAAACTCTAAAGACGATAATAAGATACTTGAGGTGTATTTTGAAAATTATACAAAATTATTTTTACATAAAACCCTCTCAAGTTATACTAAATTACAATAAGGACCCTAGTAAGCATAGGTTTAAGCAGGACCAATCTCTTGAGCCTCAGAGAGCCGGAGATATGGGTGCTTGCCTATTTAAGGTAGACAAATTAACAAACGGTGTTATCAACACGGCAATCGTCTTTGAAAAAGACACAAATCCTGTCGTCCATGTGAAGCGGTTACCGATAACACCAAAACCTAATTCAGGATTCAATTTCTTTTCTAATTGTCTGACTCAGACCGAGTCTCGATATAATCAACATGACTTGAATGAGATTCAAGTATATATAACAATTTAATATGAATCCATATAATCAATATGTTCAATCTATTAAATCTGTATTGACTGAACCGAACCATGGATATACATCCATCTACATGATTCTCCAGTTACATCCATTTACTGATATCATGATTTCAGCAAGTCATCCATCTATACAATCTATAATACAAGACAATACAATTTACAATACAATACCAACAATACAATCAAGACATCTCGGGGTTAAGGGGTAGATTGGTACGGAAGGTGTTAGAAGTGGCACGAGACTGCAACTATTAAGACACCTAACTTGAATTCAATTGTTGTTGTACCATGGCATAAACGGTTCGTTGTATTCCGTTCACCTTAGTCTCTGGTCTACTGAGACTCCTCTCGTATATACCGGCCTCTTCTGTACCAAGCAACAAATAACAGCGTTAACACTAAATACAACATCATAACAACTTTAAAAGCTACACTCTCTCTCTGTCTATTCTATTTCTCCCTTATCTTTGGGACTTACCGAGCGATTGTTCACTGACGACCTTCCTTCTCTTTCTTCTTTGGAATGTTGTCAGGTGATTCGAACCTTCAAGAGATCGAGCCCACCAGCGAGGACTTGGATCAGCTAGCATTCTACCCGGAGCTCTAAATACTTGCACATTTCATTTCATTACTTTTCTTTTTTGTTATGCTACTGTTTATGCATTGCTTTTCATTCCATGTATTTACTTTTCAAATATATTGTAAAAAGAATGTGAATAAATAAAGTTGTTGTTCAATTATATCAATTTTCTCTGTCTTTTATGCATTTTTACTTATATTGCTTAGATACGCTCAGCGTGTTTACTTCAGAGTAAATACGCAGCGGCCTCGTCGCGTCCTCTTTCCGTATACTAGGAAGCGGGGCGTGACACCATAAGACCTTGGCCAAGGCAGTTGGGATTTACTGATAGGCTGATCAGTAGTTTCCTAGATTGGCCCTGAGCCGCATCAGCACGAATTACCAAGTTATTAGGGTCTGATGATACCACCCCTTGGACCCGGTATGCGATACCCTCAGACGAAGAGACCAGACTATACGGAGATTGTCACAGATAGGCTTAGTAGGGATCCGGATGAGTTTGCTTGCCGGCCTTCCTTTTCGACAGGTACCCGGGTAGCCGTTACGTACAGCTAGTGCCACTGGCGTGCTTGTGGTTATGGATTTATCCAGTAACTCACTGCCTGCGTACTGTCGAGTCTTTAGAGCCCTACACATAGGGTTTCCCTGGTTCAGGCGAAATGATGTAGTAGCCATATTAGAAACGTGTAGGGTCTCGATCGATTAATATACTTTGTACTCGGACTTTCGATCGGACAGTTGGTAATACTAACCGGCTCGGGTTTGAGCCGGATTATTAAATCAGGTATTGATTTAGTAGTTTACATATATGTATTTCGATATTTATATTCTAGTATTACGTTCTTCGGGTTATTCTATCTCTTTGGGCATTCGTGTTTTTATCCGAATGCAGGTATGTATATACAGTAGACTGTAATCCATATTTTATTACAGATTACCTTCTAGAAGATGGACACCTTATCATAGAATTTTCCATTTATTAATAAATGGAAATGAGGTGGAAATTAAGGAGAGAGAGGCATGGTGAGTAGCATGGCTTCAATAGTTCACAAATGAATTCTTTATTCATTTGTGATTACTATTGAAGCATGGCTACACTTGTTTATTCATGAGAATTCATACACAAAACCTTTGTGTTGATTTTCTCTCTCTTGCATGCTTCATTATTTTCTTAATCTCCCATTTTTCTTCATCTCCTCCCTCCTCTTGAGTTTCCTCCACTTTCATTATCTTCCTTTTCACTACCCTTCTCATGAGTTGAGAAACAAGTGAAGAGGCAAGAAAGAGATAACAAACACTTAGATCTTCACATTACATCCTAGATTACTTTGTTTAGCAACCCAAGTTCTCTTGTTGCTCCACTTGATATATTGTAAGGAGTTAGAGCCATGGATTATATCTCTCGGGTGGATCATCTACGACAAAGGAGGACCGGAGAACAAGATCGATCGCGGAGAACCAAAGAAGCCAACAAAGAAGATCAAGCATGTTCAAGGTGGCCACTTGGAGCTAAAGATGAAGAAAGAAGACCGAAGGACTTGGTTCGTTTGGTGAGATTTCTTCATCATAGTAGATAGCTCTGTTTAATTAGCTAGTTAGGTTTATGGTAAGATCCGGATTAAAAGTTATTCTAGTGCCATGTTCTAATCGTTAGAAAAAAATTTGTTCCATATTTGGTCACGGTAGTTGGCCGGGGCACTAGCGTAACCTTTCATGGTATCAGAGCCAGCCCATAAAGCCTATACTAGCAAGTTTAAACAATGTTAAAACAACGAAACCAAAATAACCTCGTAACATTGAAACCAAACTTCCAGTTTCTGTCGATTTTTCAGAGGCTTCAAAATTTTTTTTAAGCAAGTGCAGAGTGATCCTCTGACAGAGAGATGAACCTTGAACAAAAACGAGACAATTCCACCATGTTATGGCCGGCCACACCCCTTAAAAATCCGGTCTCACCTATTTTATTGTGGTGGATTGTCTCGTGTTTTGGTCTGTGTTCTTCTCTCGTGGAGTTTAGGTTTCAGGTGTTGTTAGTTTTTGCCCAAGTTTGATTTTCTGTTGTTTTTCAATTTGGGGCAATTCGGAGTGTTTCGAAGTCGTTATATTTTAACAACTATTTAATTGTTATCAGTACTTAGATTAGCATCTGCGACCATGAATGTCATTTGATCTGTAAACTCGTCTATCTGCTATATGTCCTTTTAGACGAGTTTGCGAACATGACATTCACGTTGATGTTCTGTGATTGTGCTGATATTGTGGTTGGATTGTCGTGGTAGATAGACGGTGGTGCAATGATTTAGAACAGTTTGTATTCATTTGTACATTTGTTATTGCGGGGCAAGCGTTCGACATGTGGACTTCCGTCTTTGCCGGGTTGTATATTATTTTGGGGCATCACCGGGTTGAGGTCAATGTCACCATTTGTACATATTATTTTCATTTTCTATACCAGGATTAGCCTACGGTGGAGTGCATGAATAACCAGGTTCTAGAAGACAACAAGTCCGCATCTCATGGCATTGTGACGGAGGGGGCTTCATTCTAGAATTGGCGGGCTATTCGCCGCACTCGTAGGGGGTATAGGATGACCCACGGAGGGGCGCCCAAGTTATCGGATTCCGTGAAGTGCTGAGTAGCCCATTCACTTTGTTGAAGGGGGTTGCCTCACTTCTGGGATTGGCGGGTAACTTGCTGCGCTCGTAGTGGTCCACGTTTTCATTGCACAGGCTATCCACACGACTGAGAACGTCGAGTTTTATTTATGGCTCAAATGAAACTCGGGGCTCCAAGAGTATCCACCTTTCTGTATTGTTGGCTGAGATTCTGTGATGTTGCTTACTATCATGCCTGGGACGAATGTTATATATACTTATATATATACTAGTAGATGTTGTATATGTTTTGCATCCGCGCTAGTCCAGCTCCCGCTCTGTCGTTAGTTAAGTAGCCTAACGGGTGATGACGGGGCCCCGTGGCGAATACGGATGGCATATACGTACATCATATTTTCGTTCTTTTCTGGTGTGATAGGATTAAACTGATGGGACCGCATTAATTTTATTAATTGAAGAAAATAAACCTAAGAGATGTTGTTGGAACAAAATTTCGAAAAACTACAGTTATATTCTTTCGCTTTGCATAGTGGTATTCGGTCATGAATATCCAGCACCTCATTCCACGAGGCAAGAGCCGAGATCCCTTCGCAGGGAGTGACCTCTTAAGCTAAAGTCTGTACTATAGATTACACATTTTTTCTTTAAAACTAGAAATTTTCAAAAGGCGGAGCTTAAGCCACTCCTTTTTCAAAAACTGCTCAGGTTCCTCCAACGATATCAAGTTCATTACGTTAACGGGTTTTTCGCCAAAAACCCAGCCGTAGCCCTCCGTCATTTCAGATAAGTAGTATTTAGTATTCGTGTTTTGTTTGTTGGCATCCGTCAAGGCATAGTGTATGGTAGCTAAATAATACTTATTTGTAGCATTGAGATTCATTAATTTAAGACAGTCATACAACCTTGTTAGCATCCGTCAAGGGCGAGTATGGGTGGGTCTAAATTAATCTGGACAATGACGGGTAGAACGTGACTTGTGCTTTATGATTTGTTGGCATCCGTCAAGGTCATAAGATGCCTGGGGAAAAAATCACATCGGGAGTTTCAAATATACAGGAAACTTGCTAGTGTTGCATACCTTCTGGAGTGTGGTGACTAGAGTGGCTTCCATCTAGGTCATCATGCGATGATAGATGGATCCCGATCCCACTGACGAGTAAGATTACTCTTGGGAGATTTTCTCACTTAACAATCAATGCTATAAACCAAGTAGGTGTCTAGAACGGTGTTAGCGGGGATACGCCTCCAGGGAAAAAAGGTTATGTAATTAAGGAACTTCGCGAAAGCGTTGGAAAACCTCTCTTGAAGTACCAACACTAGCCTGTCCGAAAAGTTAAGCAAGTATTGTGACGTGCGATTAATCCTAACTAATTCTTCTTTTTAGGTTTGAAGAAGAATTCGAGGAAACAGTGGGAGCCATCCTGATTAGATAAACTAATGACCAATCTAATCTTGCAAGAGCGCACGCTGAGTGTTTCTTTTCTCTCTCTCCAGGTAGCAACCACTTCACGCCTAATCAAGATAATAAAATGTATCGCTTGACCGATCCGAATTCTTATTCGGGGCTGGGGAACGTCTGTTTGACTCTAACTTATGACAATAGTCATGAGTGTGAGCAGAGAAAAGAGGATTGCATGAATTCATTGATGGCCCCATCAAAGAAGAAGCATAGAATTACGTCTTCTTCAGGTGTTCTTGTTATAGAGAACTGTTTATCGGTCAGTCCTATCTCCTGGGTACTCGATACCGGATCAGGATCTCACATCTGTAATTTATTATGGGGACTGAGAAAAAGTAGGATGGTTGGACATGGTGATATGTCCCTTAGAGTAGGGAATGGAGCACAAGTTGATACTTCTGCCGTCAGTGAATATCACCTAGCATTGCCAAATGGCAATTCTATTATTTTGAACAATTGCTACTATGTACCCTCCATGGTTTGCAACATCATATCAGTTTTTTTACTTGATAAAGATGGATAGAAGTTTGTTGATAGAAATATCATGAACATTTACCTTAATCAGGTATTGGTTGCAAAAGGTACATTATGTAATGGTATCTATGTTCTTAATCAAAACACAGTTCTCAGTATACAAAACAAACGCAAGAGGAAGAGTTCAGAAGTGAACGAATCCTACTTGTGGCATTGTAGACTTGGTCATATCGGAGAGAAAAGACTAAGTAAGTTGCATAAAGATGGGCTTTTGAATACGTTCGAATTTTCATCTTATGAAACTTGTCAGTCTTGTCTCAGGGGAAAAATGACCAAATCTCCGTTCACAGGACACGGGGAAAGAGTAGCAGAGCTCTTGGGACTCATACACAGTGATGTATGTGGTCCAATGTCTATACATGTAAGGGGTGGGTTCTTGTACTTCATCACATTCACGGACGATCTCTTTAGATTCGGATATGTGTATCTTATGAAACGCAAATCTGAAGCTTTTGAGAAATTCAAAGAATTCAGAAATGAAGTAGGGAACCAGACTGGCAAAAGTATCAAGATCCTCCGATCTGATAGAGGAGGGGAGTACTTAAGCACGGAATTCCTAGATTACCTAAAAGAGAATGGAATTCTCTCTCAGCTTACTCTTCCGTATATACCACAGCACAACGGTGTATCGGAGCGGAGGAACCGTACCCTATTGGACATGATTTGCTCTATGATGAGTAACGCCGACTTACCTCTTTCATTTTGGGTACATGCGCTTTTGACAGTGGCATATCTATTGAATAGATTTCGGACCAAATCCGTTCCTACCTTTCCATATGAAACATGGGAAGGGAAAAGACCATACCTTAATTTTATTAAGATACGGGGATGCCCGACTTATGTTAAAAAACAAAATCCGGATAAGCTTGAGGCACGGTCAGCTCTTTATAAGTTTGTAGGATATTCTAAGCATTCGCAGGGATATGAGTTCTACCACACCGAGGAACAAAAGGTGTTTGTTGCTCTCCACGACGTCTTTTTAGAGAAGGAATTTCTTGCAAAAGAAATTTGTGGGAGCACGGTGGAACTGGAAGAAATTCCAGAGGGACAGACTATAACTGAAGATTTGGTAGAACCAGAGAATTCAATAGCCCCAGATGAACCTCAGCCACTCCGCAGATCTGGTAGGATTTCTCATCCGCACGAGAGATATTGCGGTTTTCTCATTGACGGGGATCGAGAGGATTGCATCTTGAAAGAAGATGATCCCACTGGTTTCAGGCAGGCCATTATCAGCAGGGACTCTGATAAGTGGCTGGATGCTATGCGATCTGAAATGGAGTCCATGTATACCAATAAAGTGTGGACCTTAGATATTTCTCCCCCTAGGGTAAAACCCGTTGGATGCAAATGGATCTACAGAAGGAAATTTGGTGTAGATGGGCAGGTGGAAACCTATAAGGCTAGACTTGTTGCAAAAAGTTTTCGTCAAAGACCAGGTGTGGACTATGACGAAACCTTTTCTCCAATGGCTATGCTCAAATCCATTCAGATCCTACTTGCCATTGCTGCCTTCCATGACTATGAGATCTGGCAGATGGACGTAAAAACGGCTTTTCTGAACGGAAGTTTAGAAGAGTGCAATTATTATGGATCAGCCGGAAGTTTTCGTAGACAATGGGAGCTGTGGGAAGGTATGCAAGTTGGTTAAATCCATTTATGGACTGAAGCAGGCATCGCGGAGCTGGAACATCTGTTTTGATGAAACAGTTAAGGAATTTGACTTCATCAAGAACGAGGATGAGCCTTGTATTTATAAGAAGATTGTAGGACGAACTGTCGTGTTCCTAGTCTTGTACGTGGACGACATTCTTTTGATAGAAAATGACATTCCTATGCTACAATCGGTCAAGCTATTCTTATCATAAAGGTTCTCAATGAATGACCTGGGTGATGCCTCGTACATTCTGGGGATTAAGATCTACAGAGATAGATCCAAGAGATTACTGAGACTTTCATAGTCCAGGTACATAGAGACCGTACTAAAGAGATTTAGTATGGAAGATTCCAAGCGCGATAACATACCCTCATTGCACGGAATCACCCTCTCTAAGGAGATGTCACCCATGACTGACGAGGAGGGGGTTCGCATGAGCACTATACCCTACGCTTCAGTTGTAGGATCTATAATGTATGCGATGCTATGTACAAGGCCAGATCTAGCTTATGCGCTAAGCGTGGTGAGCCGGTATCAGTTGAACCCAGGTGAGGACCACCGGACAGCAGTAAAGAACATTCTCAAATACCTGAGAAGGACTAAGGAAATGTTCTTGGTTTATAGTAATGGAGACCTAAAGGTCAAGTCCTTTACCGATTCAAGCTTCCAGAATGACAAGGATGACAGCAAGTCTGTCTCGGGTTTTGTGTTTACCCTTAACGGAGGGGCGGTGTGTTGGAAGAGCTCCAAACAGGATATCATCGCAGACTCGGCGATGGAGGCTGAATACATTGCTGCAAGCGATGCCGCAAAATAGGTGGTCTGGATGAAGAAGTTCATTAGTGAACTTCGGATAGTTCCATCCATTGTTGACCTAATACCTTTGTATTGCGATAACAATGGGACTATAGTTTTAGCGAAAGAACCACGGTCCCATCAGAAATCCAGGCACATCTTAAGACGGTACCACCTGATCAAGAAGATCGTAGATCGCCAGGAGATCGAGTTCCGGAGAGTAGATACAAAAGACAACAATGCGGATCCATTCACAAAGGCCCTTTCTCAAGCACAGTTCGAGAGACTTTTTGAGATGTTGGTTATGCGGTACTGTTTCCTGATTTAAAATCAGGAAAGCTTCTGTGGAAAGCTTCAAAAAGGGGCCACGTGCTTACACGTGACCAGCAGTCACGTGTTGACACGTGACCTATAAAGTGCAGAAAAGGCGCACATTGAGTCGCTGAGCAAAGTCAAGGAAAAGAGCTTCAGAAGAGGTCACGTGCTCCCACGTGACCAGGGTCACGTGACGTTCAAAGCAGCAAACTCGCTCTCCAATTGAACCGAGGAAAGAAGTGCCAGACAGGGGTCACGTGCTCACACGTGACCAGGGGTCACGTGGTAGCACGTGATGGCTAAAACAGCAACCAGAAGACAGCGCAGAAAGAAAGAGGATCCTTCGTCCCAAAGGGGGTCACGTGTCTACACGTGACCATGGGTCACGTGGTCACACGTGACCGGCTTTCAAAGCCCATTTTTGATGACAGAATTAAATTCTGAAGGAAATTTGAATCTTTCCAAAGGAAAGTGATTATCTGAGACCAATCAAATTAAAGATTTAGAGATGATTAAATATCGTCTATCTATGGAAAATCTCGGGTTTGGAAAGATTTCCCCCTTAAATCTAACCAAAATAACAAAGGAGAATCTCTGGATTTAAAATCCAATGGTGAATAAAATTCACCCAATAATCCAAAGGCCCAAAACGAATGATGGATGCAAATCAAATCTCTCAGTGAAGATTCATCAAAAAACTAATTCATTCAGCTGCTTCTCCTATAAATAGGAGCCAAAAGACACAGAGACATATACGCGCAGAGAAAGAAAAAAAGGAGAAAAAGCTTTGATACTTGGAAAAGACTTGGATCTTCTGCAAAAACCCTAGGTAAGAAAGGGAAGGCTTTCGGAAAGAAAGAGAATTTAATTCTCAACAGAGTTTAACTTTAATATATAAAAAACAGAAGAACACATTTCTTCTCTCTTTGATAGAGGATCTGCAAAGTGCACATCTCCCCTTAAGGTTGAGAATTTAATTCTCAATGGGTCGAGATCCTGCCATCCAGATCCAAAACATAGAGAAGGAATGCAAGCATGAGAATTTAATTCTCGCAGAACTATAGGAATTCAATTCCTTTAAAATAAATTAGGGCTCGACCCTGTATCATGGGAATTTAATTCCTTCAAAATAAAAAGAAGCAGGGTTTAACCCTAATTAAGAACATAGTTCTGTTGAAACAGCAGGAATTTGATTCCCTTAATCATAATTCTTTAAAACGGGAAGTTTAGCTCCTTAAAAGCTTTCATTAAGGTTTAACCCTATTCAGTTCTTCACATATATGAGGAATTTAATTCCTACAGAAAATTCAGAGTTCAACTCTGTTTCAGAATATAAATCTGCAAAAGGAAGTAGGAATTTAATTCCTTTGAAAATTAAAGGCCCGAGGAATTTAATTCCTGAAAAAAGATCAACAGATCCTCTAGAAACGACACACATAGAGGCAGGGTCACGTGCCACCACGTGACCCCCCCAAGAGATCTACAGAAAACCCTTTGAGGCTGTCCCTCACGTGACCCACATGACCCTTAATAAAAGCTCTAACAAATGAGCATATGAATGCCCGTCACGTGCTGACACGTGATGCTCTGAAAGATGCAGTAATCTCAGCAGAACCATTGAAAAGAGGGCGCTCTCACGTGTTGCTACGTGACCCCTTTTGCCTTAGTGTTCAACACTAAATTGGAACTCTCAAACCCAGCGTCAAAACACTGTTGGGCCTTAGCATTCAACAATGATTAAAAAAGCCTTATTGGCAGGGTTCAACACTGATCTGTTTTAGTGTTTAACACTAATTTGAAAAAGCCTTATTGCTGGTGTTTAACACCAATTATCTCTTAGTGTTGAACACTAACTTATCAACCTTATTCCCAGTGTTCAACACTGATTGCTCTGAAGTGTTTAACACTAGGCTTTGGCCCAATTGGCTAAAGGGATAGAGGCAAACATTCTCCCTCAATGGACCAACAAAGAGTCAATATTCCAGACCTGACTGGACTTAGCCCAAGCTGGCCATAAGTCCTCAATTTGTGATTAACTGGGCCGATAGGCTCATAACATAATTGACCAGTCTTGACCCAAATTGGGCCAGGGACTATTTAACCCACCCCGGTTCTAGGGTACATCTCTTCACTCCTTTGATACTTGGCATTGTAATCCCTCAATGTCTTCAAAGAGGTGACGGGTCCCGAAGACCATTCATGATATGGACTGTGGGGTCCTTAAACCCATGCATAATGCAAAATTCCTGGTTACGTGGAACGCGGATAACGTCACTCTTTGACCCCGTGGAAAACGTCCAGAGCGGATCCTGGTCCTCGCAGAGCACGGCAGTGAACCCGTGTGAAGCATCCAGAGCGGAGCCTGGTCCTCGCCTAGCACGGCAGTGAACCCGTGTGAAGTATCCAGAGCACATACCGGACTGTGGAGTCCTTAAACCCATGGACTATGACATCCTTAACCTTGACCGAGATGTCTTAAAACTACCAACGGACCGCAATGTCCTAAAACTACCCACGGACCGCAATGTCCTTAAACTACCCATGGACCGTAATGTCCTTAAACTACCCATGGACCGCAATGTCCTTAAACTACCCATGGACCGCGATGTCCTTAAACTAGAACAATAGAGCCCCTATATGCTCTTTTGTCGGATCTAAACGGTCCTGTTTAAGTTGATCTTAGCCTCAAAGATGGCTAACGCGTCCTTAAACCCTCAAACAGACTGGACTATGAATCCCCCTAATTAACCTTGGCTCGAGGGTACATCTCTGAACTCCTCTGACATTCGTCGTTGTAATCCTTCAACGTCGTCAGAGAGGTGACGGGTCCCGACGGCCACACACATACGATGGACCACTATGTCCCTAAAACTGGAACAATGGAGTCCAAACACTCCTTTGTCGGATCTAAACGATCCTGTTAAGTTGATCTTAGCCTTAAACTAGACTAATGTGTCCTTAACAAATGTTTGAGTTGATCTTAGCCTCAAGCATGGCTAGCGTATCCTCAAACCAAACCCCTAAACCCAAATCTAAGAAGATACGGATTTGGACTAGTCCACGCCCTACGGGCGACGACATAACTCGGTCTCCGTAAACGATCCACGGGCAGTAAAACATAAAACAAAACACACGATACGAAGTGACCATCTGGAGAAGGAGAAAGTTGTTACCGCGACGCGGTAGCGTAATTAACTGCAGGGGCTTGCGCCTGCAGGGAAGAGCGTCCCCACAATCAAAAACCCCTCACCCTGAGGGGGAATCTGACGAAGTCTGCTACATCGGCCGCATCCGTCTAAACCTCCGATATATGGCGCCATAAATCAACTTGGCATCTTCGGAGAGGCAGACGGATAGCACCTATTGGCATCTGCCCCGAATCTCAGGCAGGACGTCCTAACGTCTCGGCCGCCATTCGGAGGGGAACAGATTCTGGCACGCCCGGTGGGACCTTTTCCTCTTTCCACTCCACACTTCGTGCGTCGTGATTCGCGAACCAATCGCGGTTCGCTAATGATTGCCCTTGGGTTTCAAGATACTAAGAATTGGCGTCTTGCCTATTGCAGAAAACAATGGATCGATGGCTGCTACTTCCGCGAAGTCCTTCAACTGCTCAAACTGCAATTGCGACCAACGCTCTACCTCGCCAGGAGGTATAGCCTATAAACCCCAAGCTGCTTCGTTGTTCACAATGCCGGTGGACCAAGTGACTCAAGCCACTACCGGATTGTTCTTTGGGACCATACTCCCACCATCAAGCTTCGCGGCGCCGGTGCTGACAAAGGAAGCTCTCAAGAAATCGGTCTTTGACCGTCTTACCCCTACCGCGGCTCCTCTCGACGAGTCGCCCGACGTCAACGCCCCGGTCTTCTCTAGATTGGGCCAGAAATCCCGCGAACCTATCATGAGACCTACAATCTCAGAGAAAGCTGCTTCTAAGAAGATGGCCGCTCCTGCCCCAGAAGTTGTCAGGACAACCTCTCCGGCCAAAAGGTCGGTCTTTACAAGGTTGACGGCTTCAGCTCCCGCTCCTGCTGCACGAAAGACATCGGTCTTTGACAGGCTAACACCAGCAGTGACCCCCCACCTACACAGGGGGCAAGATGAAGTCATTCTCACCGCTGAGCCAGCGCCGTCCGCTCGACGCGCTCGACGTCGTCATTGGCACCGAATAAGGAAGACTGGGGGCAACTCCCCCTCCGGATTGACCCCACCAGCCCCGGTGGCCGAAGTTAATGCTGCTGTTCCAACTGGGAACAGCTTTGAAATGCTAAATAAGGTGCGAAGGAATTCCCCTACGGCAGTACTGAAGAGGTCTCCTCCCTCACTAAAAAAGGTTGTCGAAACAAAACCCGAACAGCCTCAATTTCCTAAACGGCTGTCTTCCAAAATCTATAAGGTTTGGCGGCAAGCCCGAGACTCAATCATCGATCCAAACTTCTCCCGCCAGCACAAGAAGCCGAAAATCCAACCGGAAGCTGGTCACCAGGCTAAACCCCAAAAGGTTGTCTGGACGCCCGCCTTAGCGGCCCCCTCAACCTCCGTGGCTCATAAAAAGAGGAAGCCGGAGAAGACCCCGCAGCATGCAACGACGGCGAAAAGCACTAAGCCTAGACGCCCTAAGTCTGGGGGCATGATGGTCCACACCGTATACATGGCCTCTGGAAAGGAGGAGAGCCGCACTTCTACAGGCCACCGACCACTAACCCGATCCGTAACGAAATCCCAGGAGCAGCAACAAAAGCTCCAAGAAATGATGAATGCTATGGCCGCGCTCACCGGGCCAAAGGAAAGCCCAGAAGCGTCCTCAGACGCACGCCGGGAGGAAGAAACCGACGCTGAATTCCTTCGCCGGACACTGGAGAAAAGGGACAAAGAGGCTGCTGAACAAGCGACCAACATACAACGGATGGGCCTTCTCTTTCAAGATGTGATAGGAATGATGATCCAGCAGGACTTACCCGCCGAAGATCCTCCGATTGTTCTTGAAGACGACCGAGGAGAGACGTCAAATCCACCACCAGCCCTCTCAACGGCCAAGGAGGAGACGATCTCTAAGGCTGACTTGGCTGACTACATAGCCCAGCAAATCCGAGTTCATCACGCGACTGAGGCAGCTGGTCAAATCGTGAAAACCGGGCGGCCGTATCCGAGCTGGTACGACCAAATCAAATACCCGCAAGGCTATACGATACCAAAATTCCACGTGTATAAGGGGACCGGCAATCCTTATCAACACGTCGCCCAGTTTCGGGCCCTCTGCGGTAACACCGGCGGTGACGATAAACTGTTACTCCGTCAGTTCGTTGGCAGCTTATCGGAAACAGCGTTCGAATGGTATTCGGAACTCCCGAACGATTCCATCAAAACGTTCGCTGAAATGGAGTTGCTATTCACTCAGCGGTTCGCAAGTGCCAGCGAGCGCACTCCAATGACTGCTTTGATTAACGCCAGGGTAAAGCCAGGCGAAACCTGGGTCCAGTACGCCATACGCTGGCGGAATTTATGGTCGAGATGCGAGCAACGCATTGAGGAAGCACCCGCAGTGGGTATGTTCGTGGGAACCCTAGACCCCCACGCAACTATCTCCCAGTTTATGATGTTCTTTAAGCCAACCACATTCCAGGCTTTAATCGACAAGTTGGCTCAGATGGACCAGATGGGTCATAGACCACCTGCCCCGAAGCCAGAACCTCGGAATGACAAGGGTAAAGGAAGGGCGACTTTTGTCGCGAACGCCCAACAGCAACCTGACGCCCCGAAATCGGCAGATCAATTGGAAGAAAGACGCCGATATTATAACGAAAAGATGAAGCGTCCCTACTCGTTCCCACGAGACAAGACAAGACGGTTATTTGAGCTGGCAATACGCAACAGACTTATTAACCTCCCAAATCCAAGGCGACCGCCACAACCCACCGAGGTGAATAACTCCAACCACTGCCCTTACCATCAGACGGTAAGTCATCCGATTGAAGATTGCTTCAACTTCAAAGGATGGATCGAAGATCAATACCTCCAGGGGAAGTTTGTACTGTCTGAAAAGTGGAAGGTGAACCCGCCACAACCACATACTCCTAAAAAGGCAGACACACCGGGGGCAACCTGCTCCTTTATCGAAGAAGCTCCATGGGAGGTCGTGCTATCAACGAAGACCAAAAGAATGCTGAGAGACCTCCACGCATGCCCTGCGATCGAATGGAAAGACCCTCTTGAACCTCAAATTATCGAAGGGATGTTGAAGCCCCGCACAATCGCGAAGACTCGTGATAAGGGCCCAAATACTCACGCCCAACCGTCAAAATCTTCAAAGAAAAAGAAGAAGAAATCCAAGAAGCCCGCGAGGCTTGGAGACGAGCGAACAAACTTGCAGAAGCAAATCGACGCGCTGGAAGAATACAATCAAAAGGCGCGAACTCCTGTCACACTGCAAGAGTTCCTCAGCCACATCTTTCAAGAGGACGATGATGGAGAGAGCTCGTCGGATGAATCCGAGGGATATGCGGCAAGTTGCAACGTGATCTCCCACTCGTTTACCGATGATGAGAAAACTCCTAGCACTAAGAAGCCGAAGGCAGAGCCCGAACCAGAGCGTGCGAGGTTGACAACTGATATGATCAATGCCTTCCTAGACGAGATTCGTCTAAAAAGTAAAGCGGATCAGGAGCGTGAGATGGCAGCATCAGAAGGAACTAAATGCGGGCGACTGAACGAAAGAGTTGAGCTACCCCTGCCAGAGCGAAAGGCATCCGAAATGGACAAGAAAATATTCAAGACAAGGAAAAGGTTCGCCAAAGCCATGTCAATGGGAATGAAGCTACCACCTTCAGAAGGAAATAGGCACGATGGGGCGGAGAGGCACCCTGACTATTGCGCATATCATCGGAAAATCTCACACCCCACGGAGGAGTGCGATGCCTTTAAGATATGGTGGCAAAGATATGTTGCTCGTCGGCAACATTTTAAGCGCATGAAACGCGAGAGTCGTCGGGATCGAAGAAGTACTGTCGAAGGGCACAACAAGACTACTGGCAACTGTTATATGGCTCAAGCCGAAGGGTCACAAGTTCTCACCTTTGGGAGCGACTCTGATGAAGAAATGTCTCTGGGCCCTCTCTTTAAAGAATCCGTTCTAGGGAAAGAAGAGGAATCGGAGGCCTGCGAGAACATTCAGCTGCGCAATCGCACACTCCCAGAAAAGAATCTCGGGCCCGTAGGCCGAAAAGATAAGGGAAAGGACAAGGTCACTGAAGATATCACTTTAGATGACCAAGTCACAAAAGAACTAACTACCAGAGACCCTCCTAGGAGGAGTAAAGTGGACTATAACATCCTCGCGCATCTAAGGAAGCTACCTTCTCAGCTTAGCATTCTCGACGCCCTCCTATTATCAAAAGAAGCACGAGACTCACTAATTAAGGCATTACAAGAACCTGAGCAATTCCAAGCCTTTCTCGCCACTGAAAGGATGAAGGATGAACTGGAGGAAGTGCATACAGCCGATGTCACTTTCGGTAATGAAGACCTCCTTCTCGGGACGTGCGACCATAACCGTCCCCTGTATGTCTCCGGATACTGCCATGATATCAAGATAGGCAAGATCTTGGTGGATAATGGATCCTCCGTCAATCTCCTTAATGTTCGGGTGTTGAAGGAAATCTGCATGAGTGTGCAACATCTCGCTCGTGACAAAATCACTATCTCCGGTTTCGATTCACAATCGTCACGGACTCTCGGATCTGTAATATTAACATTACGCTTCGGACTTCTCGTCACGGACATCAAATTCCATGTCATCGACGCCAAGACCTGCTACAACGCCTTGCTCGGTCGTCCTTGGCTACACGAATACAACATCGTCCCTTCTACACAACATCAGTGTATGAAGTACTTTAAGGACGGTTTCGAGTACACCGTAACAGGTGAGTTGAACCCATTTTCCGTGAACGAAGTCTGCAAATACGAAGATGCGAAATACTTTTTGCCAGACTTCGAAGATACAGAAAGGTGTCGTAACTCGGAAAACAAAGCCGCCGCCACCATCCCTGTTTTCGGAAGCGATACCGAAGAAGAGGAAGAGATAGTTTATACAGAGCCATCTCAACGCAACAATCGGGGGACGCCCGCCCCCATACCGGTCTTCGGAAGTGATTCAGAAGATGAGGTCAATGTCGTATTCTCCAATCGGCTTTCAATGCAAGCACCCCTCAGCGATGGCCATAGTTTGCAAATCACCATGGTACCGCGAAAACACTACAAAGATCTCGACACGCTTCAAGCTCACAATGTGCAAGACCTGCAAACGTTTTACGTCCCTCCCAGGCGTAGGGGTGAGAAAGTGATCCTATTTTACCAATCTTCAGAGTCGAAAACAGAGAAAGAGATCTGGCATGGCGCAGATGCTACATGCGACAGACTCCAACCCATCCGACTGCCCAGATACTATACGAACGGATTAAAGAAGCTATTGAAGCGCCAAGGAGTACCCTTAAAACAAACTGTTCGACAGGCTCGGTTCTACAACAGGATTTGGGATGTCCCTGGAACCCAACGCAAATTGCCCAACGGGAAGATGGAAACACTTGGGCTTGGATACGCGAGAACCGGAAAACGGGAGCGGGCCCACAGCAGCTACGCTATATATACCTTTGACGAAGAAGAGGACGCCCTGTCAGGAGATGCCGATCCCTCGTCAAAACCAGACCCTGCGATTGAAGCACCAAGTCCGTCGTTTGAAGAACAAACGGGCAAGCCTATAAGGGAAGTGAATCAGAAAGCTCGGGAAGACCACAGCCGCGAAACGGCCATCTATGAGAAGGCCAGGACGCAACGACTATTTCAACAGATTGCAAAAGACAAAGACGTTCATCCTTGTCAACCCATCATGTGAAAGACCCAATGCGGAGACGGAAATAAGTCGAAAAGCGGAAAAAGGAGCCGACAACAACGACGCAGGATTAGAGGGTTACGTAATCGGGTACTGCACAGCTCGGATTCGTCCTTCATAGAAAAGATGAGTCGAGCGTACTCCTTCCCCCGAGACAAGACGGAAAGGTTACTCAAGCTCGCCCTAAAACATCAGATGATCACGCTTCCAGAGTCTAGACACCCTGAACAAGCTAATAAGGCCTCTCGCTCGGGCTATTGCTCTTATCACCAAGCCATAGGACATCCTACCGAAGACTGCTTCACCTTCAAGAACTGGGTCGAGGACCAGTACCGACGGGATAGGTTTGCTTTATCCGACGGCTGGAAGATAACGCCACCGCAAAAGCATGAGTCCAAGGCCGCAAAAGCAGAACCGGGCCCGCCTCAGTCTAGAGAGCGGGTTCGCACTTGTTATATGATTACGATATTAGAAGAAGAGCCCGAGAGCGTAGATGACCTTTCCCGGTGCTTTGAGAACAGCGATGATGAGTTGATCTCAGAATTCCCGCCAGCTCCGAAAGAACTGGAAGATGGTATACATACTACTGCAGATAACCTCAAGAAGATTGAGTTGGGATCGGCAGACGACCCTCGACCGACATTTGTCAGTGAATTGTTATCCGAAGAGAGGGTGGCCGCGTTAAAGAACGTGCTTCTACGGCATAAAGACTGCTTCGCGTGGAACTACTCCGAGATGCCAGGATTAGACCCGGACATTGCTGTGCATAGATTAGCAATATCCCCAGATATCAAGCCAGTCAAGCAGGCGCCAAGGAGGATGCGACTCGAGCTTGAGATGAGCATCAACGCCGAAGTCAAGAAGTTGATCGATTCCGGATTTATCCAGGAAGTTCAATATCCCGACTGGATTGCCAATATCGTCCCGGTAATGAAGAAGAATGGGACGGTACGCATATGCGTGGATTTCAGGGATCTCAATAAAGCCTGTCCAAAGGATGATTTCCCAGTACCGGTAACCGAGCTAATGATAGATAACACGTCAACTCATGAGGTTTTCTCCTTCATGGATGGTTCGTCAGGATACAATCAGATAAAGATGCATCCCGAAGACCAGAAGCATACCGCTTTCCGCACCCCTTTGGGTATATTTTGCTACAAGGTTATGCCCTTTGGCCTCAAGAACGCTGGCGCTACCTACCAAAGGGCCATGACAAAGATCTTCGATGACCTCATACATGACGTCGTCGAGTGCTATATCGATGACCTCGTAGTAAAGAGCATGTCATACGAAGAGCATTTAAACCACCTAGAGACTGTGTTTCAACGCCTCCGGCAATATAATTTGAAAATGAATCCCCTCAAATGCGCGTTTGGAGTCTCCTCGGGCAAATTCCTAGGATTCATTGTTCGACACCGAGGTATTGAAATCGATCCGTCAAAGATCAAAGCGATCATAGAGATGCCTTCGCCAAGAACTCTCAAACAGTTGCGGTCTCTCCAAGGGAAGCTCGCATACATCCGGCGATTTATCGCCAACCTTTCTGGCAAATGCCGCCCCTACAGTCACCTGATGAAGAAGGGAACCCCATTCGTCTGGGATCAAAAATGCCAAGGTGCACTAGACGAGATCAAGCAGTACCTGCAGAACCCGCCGGTATTGGCTGCGCCGGTCAAGGGAAAACCCCTCATTCTTTATACAACCGCCCTCGAAGGTTCCTTGGGCGCACTATGGGCGCAAGAGAACGATCAGGGGAAAGAGAGAGCACTCTACTACTTAAGTCGAGTTCTACTCGGGGCAGAAAGCAATTACTCCCCCATTGAAAAACATTGCTTGGCATTAATCTTCGCGATAACAAAGCTCAGGCACTATGCGTTGGCGCATGAAGTCCGTCTCATTTCAAAGGTGGACCCCCTTAAATACTTGATGTCGAAAGCCATATTGACGGGACGACTCGCTAAGTGGGCCCTGCTCCTGATGGAGTTCTCGATAACGTATCAACCTCTCAAGGCAGTGAAAGGTCAGGCCATTATCGATTTCCTCGCTGAGCACCCGATACCGGCCGATTCTCCGCTGAGCTGTGATTTGCCAGACGAACATGCATTTGATGCGATTGGCACCGGTAGCACTCGATGGGAGCTCTATTTCGACGGAGCGTCCTCCATAAAGAAACAGAAACAAGGTATCCCAATGATCAAATCGGGGATAGGCCTCATCTTTGCGACTCCACAAGGAGGAATAATGCGCTTCGCCTTCTCCTTAACAGAGCCGAGAACAAACAATGAAGCCGAATACGAAGCCCTGATAGCAGGCCTCGAAATCGCCATTGACATGGGAATTGAAGACCTCCTCATATACGGGGATTCTCAGCTGGTCGTTAGTCAAGTAAATGGTGACTACCAAACGTGCAAACCGGAGTTGGTGAGATACGGCGAAAAGGTGCAACAACTGTTGGCCCAAATTCCCTCCTATACTTTGGAGAACATACCACGCGCGGAAAACAGCAAAGCAGACGCATTGGCCAAACTCGCTAAAGAACTGGCTGACGAGAACCTCGATGACGTCAGAATCGTGGTACAAAGCCGTCGAGTGCTCGCCCCGGCAGAAATATCTCCGGAATCATGCAAAGAAAAGAGAGCGACTGAGCAGATGACCCTACAAATAAAGGACCATGAGAAGGCCGAGGACTGGAGGGAAATCTTCGTAGACTACTTTAAGTCCCGCCGAATGCCCGAAGAAGCGTCCTCAAGACATCAGCTCATGAAACGAGCTCTATCTTTCGCTCTCGTCAACGATACCCTATACAAGAGATCGTTTGATTCCCTATGGCTGAGATGCTTAGGATCTGACGAAGCAGAAAGAGTCATTCAGGAAGTTCATGACGGACTTTGCGGTTCTCATCAAGCAGGCCCGAAGATGAAGTTAAAGATTAAACGAATGGGCTACTACTGGCCCACGATGATCCAGGACTGCCTCGAGTATGCAAAATAATGCCACTCATGCCAGATTCATGGAGACTTCATCCACCAACATCCGAATCCGCTACACCCAACGGTGGCCAGCTGGCCATTCGAGATGTGGGGGACTGACATAGTCGGCCCCATTGAACCAGCATCATCTCGGGGACATCGTTTTATCCTGGCGACAACTGATTACTTCTCCAAATGGGCAGAGGCAGTACCACTGAGGGAAGTGAAGACGGAGAATATCCTCCATTTCTTCAAGACGTACGTCATCTATCGGTTCGGAACCCCACGGCGGATTATCTCCGATAACGGGCCAGCCTACAGAAGCCATAAGATTAGCCGCTTCGCGCAGCAGCACAATATAGACTGGAGGTATTCTTCAGTTTACAACCCACGAGCCAACGGTCTGGCCGAGGCCTTCAATAAGACCTTGACAAAGATCATAAAAAAGACCGTTTCCCGGAATAAGAGAGACTGGCACGAGAGGCTGCAAGAAGCCCTTTGGGCTTATCGAACTACATTCAAGACGGCCACAAACACAACGCCATACGCGTTGGTATTTGGGACGGAAGCAGTACTCCCCCTCGAGATAGAGTTACCTTCTCTACGAGTGGCAGTCCACCACGAACTGACCGACGAGGAAAATGCTCACCTTCGACTTGAGGAGCTTGATGCCCTCGACGAAACCCGACTCATAGCGCAACAACATCTAGAAGCCTACAAAGCAAAGATGACGCGCTCGTACGAAAGATTGACCAGGCCAAGGGCATTCCGCCAAGGCGAACTCGTGCTAGTGGTCAAAAGACCTATGATCCCCAATCGTGCCAAGCGGGGGAAATTTGAGCCAAACTACGAAGGCCCTTACATCATAGACAAGGTCTACCAGGGTGGAGCCTATCTACTCGTGGACATGCACGGTGAAAGGCCTTTCAGGCCAATAAACGGCCGCTTCTTGAAGAAATACTATGCTTAGTGAGCCACAGTCGGGGTCAACGGTAGATGACGACGACTATGTCCGCTCGCTACCTTCCTAGGCTCAGACTCAGCAGTAGCTGGCCCTCCCATATCGACAGACCGAAACGTCTTTAAACTAACGACGGACCGAAACGTCCTTAAACTATCAACAGACCTAAACGTCTTTAAACTAACGATGGACCGAAATGTCCTTAAACTAACAACGGACCGAAACGTCCTTAAACTATCAACAGACCGAAACGTCTTTAAACTAACGATGGACCGAAATGTCCTTAAACTAACAACGGACCGAAAACGTCCTTAAACTAGCGACGGAGCGAAACGTCCCTACACTACTACCGCAGCATCCTTAGGCTGACGATCAAAAAAAAAAAACGGTATGTCCATAAAGCAAAGTGGGCACGGATAAAAACCCGAAAGGGCTCCGTGAGTAAAAACAGCAGGACTACCGGCGAGTGTTTGTGAAAACCCGAAAGGGCGCAACCTCGTTAAAAGGCACTTATAGGGTCCTCTCGACCTTGTAAGGAGAAATCACCTGCGTGAGATCCTTACGACTCACAAAGGAGCAACACACTTAGGGATCCTCACGATTCCTAAGGAGAAAATACACTTACGAGATCCTCACGACTCGTAAGGAGAATTCTCTTATGAGACCCTCACGGCTCATGAGACTTGAAAGTCTTAAGTTACAGAAACCTAAACCTGTTCTTAAGCAAATCCCCCACAACCTTCGATATTGCCCTACAAGTGGCTCAATACTGACCCTTGTATACAATCCACGGGCGCAAATAAACATTTCCCCAGCAAAGTCCAACCCTTGTTGGTCCTCTCGACCCATAAGGAGAGAACCCTCTTGTAGGATCCTTACGACTTACAGAGAAGCACACACTTAGGAATCCTCACGATCCCTAAGGAGAAAATACACCTGCAAGATCCTCACGACTTGTAGGGAGAAATACCTTTGTGAGACCCTTACGGCTCATGAAGTCAAAAGCCTTGGCCGACAGGACCCTCAACCCTGTTTGCTGAGCCACCTTTGTTCATCATCGACAAAGGCAAATGATGATTCGCTCCTGGCAACATTCCAGTTGTAGCGGTGTTGATGCCAAAATCGGTGCCTAAAATCCAGGCTTGCAGCGAAAAAGCTAGCAAGCCACACACGCCTACAAAATAGCCGAAATGATGGGGCAATCGCGACTTTCGCGATATAAAAGCTGAAATGATAGAGCATCGCGGAAAGGGAATTAAAATAAAAGTGAAATCCTCGCCCTACAGGTGACAGTACATCTACCCCTGTATACAATCCAGGGGCGCAAACAAAGAAGGGATCATATTCCTCCCCCAGGTTTCATCATAAGGAGAAGCCAAATCTCGACGGTTCACAGATAGCCTAGAGAACATCTCGTCGTTCGACAGACACAATATCAAGCGAAACGGAACAGCGGCAACCCCCAGTTCCATGGCTCGGTGACATACATATCACCAAAAGTCAAACCTCCATTCCGTGAAATGCGGATACAATCAACAAACTTCCTGGTTACGTGGAACGCGGATAACGTCACTCTTTGACCCCATGGAAAACGTCCAGAGCGGATCCTGGTCCTCGCAGAGCACGGCAGTGAACCCGTGTGAAGCATCCAGAGCGGAGCCTAGTCCTCGCCTAACGCGGCAGTGAACCCGTGTGAAGCATCTAGTGCAAAATTCCTGGTTACGCAGAAAGCGGATAATGTCACTCTTTGACCCCGTGGAAAGCGTCCAGAGCGGATCCTGGTCCTCGCAGAGCACGGCAGTGAACCCGTGTGAAGCATCCAGAGCGGAGCCTAGTCCTCGCCTAACGCGGCAGTGAACCCGTGTGAAGCATCTAGTGCAAACTTCCTGGTTACGTGGAACGCGGATAATGTCACTCTTTGACCCCGTGGAAAACGTCCAGAGCGGATCCTGGTCCTCGCAGAGCACGGCAGTGAACCCGTGTGAAGCATCCAGAGCGGAGCCTAGTCCTCGCCGAGCACGGCAGTGAACCCGTGTGAAGCATCTAGTGCAAAATTCCTGGTTACGCAGAAAGCGGATAATGTCACTCTTTGACCCCGTGGAAAGCGTCCAGAGCGGATCCTGGTCCTCGCAGAGCACGGCAGTGAACCCATGTGAAGCATCCAGAGCGGAGCCTAGTCCTCGCCTAACGCGGCAGTGAACCCATGTGAAGCATCTAGTGCAAACTTCCTGGTTACGTGGAACGCGGATAATGTCACTCTTTGACCCCGTGGAAAACGTCCAGAGCGGATCCTGGTCCTCACAGAGCACGACAGTGAACCCGTGTGAAGCATCCAGAGCGGAGCCTAGTCCTCGCCGAGCACGGCAGTGAACCCGTGTGAAGCATCTAGTGCAAGATTCCTGGTTACGTGGAACGTGGATAACGTCACTCTTTGACCCCGCGGAAAACGCCCAGAGCGGAGCCTGGTCCTCGCCAAGCACGGCAGTGAACCCGTGTGAAGCATCCAGAGCAAACACCGGACTGTGGAGTCCTTAAAATCCACGGACTATGACGTCCTTAACCTCGACCGCGATGTCTTAAAACTAACGATCAACCACCCCTATTCCTTACAGATTTTTGCCTCGGTTTAAGGGTACATCTCTTCACTCCTTTGATGCCCGGCGTTGTAATTCCTCAACGTCTTCAAAGAGGTGACGGGTCCCTGCAACCAAACGTCGGACTGTGGAGTCCCTAAATCCACGGACTATGAGGTCCTTAACCTTGACTGTGATGTCTTAAAACTAACATCGGACTGTGGAGTCCCTAAATCCACGGACTATGAGGTCCTTAACCTTGACCGTGATGTCTTAAAACTAACATCGGACTGTGGAGTCCTTAAATCCACGGACTATGAGGTCCTTAACCTTGACCGCGACGTCTTTAAACTACAATACCTGGAGAAACCCCTGACTCCGTAAAACACGGACAAGGGTAACCGCATCCGGCACTTACAAGTCCTCACGGCCGGGAGAAAAACTCTTTATGAGACCCTCGGGGCTCGTAAAACGCAGAAGTCTTAAGAAGCAGATCTTAACCCTGAGCCCTGAGCCACTGCTGTCCTGCAACGAGATCAAGATAGAATATCCGCAGAATGCATTCAATGAAAAGGAAACACACCATTAAAAAAAATGTATCTTTTATTCATAGACCAAAATGGATACAAAATACAATTCATGAAAGAAACAAAAAGGAAGATACTCTTATCCATGAGTGTGTACAAAAAAGGGGAGAAAAGATACAGTCCTTAAGCCGGCGGGCGTTGTAATAATTTGACCAACTCATTGTTCGGTTGCTGAGCCACGGCTTCATGACGCAAGATCTCCAGAAGACGAGCCTCCGCCTGAGCCTGTTGGGCCTGATATGAAGCAAGCCGGGCTTCGAGCTCTTTCTCGGTGGCCTTATGAGCCTCGACCCTCTCACGAGTGAACGTGGAGGCTTTATCAAGAGCCACCACCTCTTTGATGGACTCCTGAAGCACCCGCCACAGCTCATACGCTTTGTCGGCTTTGGCTGTAAAGCTGGCCTGAAGCTCGCTCGGCACCTTAGAAGCTAGCTCCCTCTCTGAAAGTTTACGGTCGAACCCTCTTCTCGCACAACAATATGTTCGCTACGTACCGTTCTACCAGGCTATGTAAGCTCGCTTTCGTGACCACGACCTTAGAAACAAGACACTTACAAGACCATATGAATGGACTTCCGGTTGACAGCACTAATCGATCTGAAACAAGTTCATATCACCCGGTATGAAAAGCAACGAGAAAATTTCCAATGTTTATCCTATCGAGCATGTGTTAGCAATTACATGGACATTCGGAAGAGAGATAAAATTCAAGGCTTTGATTCACACGCAACAGGACAATAGTATTGGTAATTGAAGAAAGTTTTCATAAAAGGGAACACAAATTTATTCATGCAAGCGGAAACATACATACGAGTACTGAGCCTACATGAAAGTTCAACATAAAGCATAAAAAAAGGGGGGGTTCTACACTAACGAAAAAGATCACCAAACACAGGATCAACGGCACAGGGGTTGATGAAGCAAAGGACAAAATTCTCCATCTCTCTCTCCGCTTTCTCCAGCACATCGAAGCGACGATTCTCACGAGGAGTCGCTCCCCATCGGTTGGTGCCGTGTTCGTCCGCGAATGCAAACATAATAGCTCGCCGGGCCTTTATCTCGCTCAGTAGATGAATTGAGCAGTCCCTCAGAGCCTGAGTAATCAGACAAGCTTCATGAAAGCTCTCGAGATTTTCCTCCGCCGCATCAAGCATCGCCAGGGTCATCTCTGCCGGGTGAGGGGGAATATCGGCAAGCACGGCCGAGAGGATCATCCGGAGCCAGAGAGAACCCATCGGGAGGGGAGACCCCCTACGGATCGAGAGTTCATGCATGGCTGAGTCGCATTCGTTGTCGGTAAGGAGAGGGTCCACCAACCGAGCAGCAAAGCGGGGGATCATCTCCTCAAGAGAAACTTCCCACGGCTGTCGACGAGCATGAGGGCGATTACAAGCCATGGCACCCGTTTCTCCCTCAAGAAAAATATATATGAATCTCTCCGTGAAAAGAAAAGCCTCATATATAATGAAGTGCATTAAGTGCTGTGCACGGAAAATCCTGCATGGAAATTATTTCCAAGGCCCAAAAAAGGAAAAGCCCCGAAAATCAAGGAGACGGAACTATTCCCAAGGCCCCTTTTCTACACCTAAAATTGTGCACTGAAAATATGGCATGAGGAAAATCTTGTGAACCGTCGCATCAAGAGATCTCACGTGTAGAACACGTGAGGCCCAAACCTGCAGTGCATTTGAAAGGAAGAATATGGAGTAGTACCCTGCATATTAAAGTACAAACAACAATAGTAGCAGAATAATAAGATCTCAGAGAAAAAACATGCAAACATACAGAGACACAACAAAACTTATCATCCAGACTTCAAGAAGGCGATACAAAATAAAAAGAAAAAACTTTTATAATGGCAAGGCTTCAGACACGGGGCACGGGTTGAGAAACTCGGAATTGACTTTATTCAAGATCTTCCAAGCATTTCGAACCTCCCGAGTATGCTTTCTCTCACGGTCACAGGCATCGGGGTCCCCGCGGATGTCCTCTTCCCTCCGGTAGGCGTCCAGTATAGCTGATTGCTGAAAAATCTGATGAAGGAGATCAATGAGATCATCCCGCCTTCTCTTTGAGATCAAGCCCATAAGGTACCCCGAATGCACCTTATCCTCGGCAATGTCCAAGTCCCCGAGCGGTATGCCGGCACAAAAGAGAGGAAGTGCCTCCCGGATCGCCAGCACGATTAGCCTCAGAAGAGAAGAGCGACGGGGGAGGAGCCTATGGTTGTACTCGTCGAAACGGCTCATGATCTCGGCACACTGAGCATCGGTGAACTCCTGGTTCTGACTGCGGCCCAGCGCACGAATGTTCCCGTCGGAGATGATCTGGTCAAGTCTATACAGATGGGCATCCATGGTACCTAAGATAAAAGTCAAGAGATTCATTACAAAGCCACCATCGCATTAATTGCAGAAGAACCGCCTCGAGCCAAGAGACCCCAGAGGTTCTCTGTGTGAAGAAATCGAGTTCTTCGTTGGAATTTAATTTCTTATTAAGGGAAGGGAATTAAATTCCCAGAAACATTTTGAATGGAATTAAATTCCATGGGTTTGAACCGCCATCATCATCTCCCTAAGGGATCATCTGAACCCTAAGTGATCTACTGCGGGAAGTCAAGTGGTCCCATATTTTGGTTAAATTACTTGAAGAAAAATGAGTTCTTTGGGAAACCCTCGATCTGGATTTTAAATCCAGAGAGTTTTGTCAAAACAAAGGTGCTTCGATTACCATTACCTGAGGAAAAAGGGTCCTTTTCGAACAGAGTTAAACTCTGGAAAATCTTAAAACAGAGAACTAAGCTCTGGAAGAAGAGAATTAAATTCTCAAAGAAAAGTTCTCAGAGGAAGAATACGAGCAGAGTGAAGGCTCCTATGAAGAGACAGCGGTATTTATAGAAAACAATGGAAACGTTTCATCTCCCCAGATCCCTAAAGGAATCCAACGGTCGCGAGAGGAGACAGCGTTGCACTCACGTGCTGACACGTGAGAACAACGCTGTGGGGGCATTTGTTTCCGGATTTAAAATCAGGAAAGCTTCTGTGGAAAGCTTCAAAAAGGGGCCACGTGCTTACACGTGACCAGCAGTCACGTGTTGACACGTGACCTATAAAGTGCAGAAAAGGCGCACATTGAGTCGCTGAGCAAAGTCAAGGAAAAGAGCTTCAGAAGAGGTCACGTGCTCCCACGTGACCAGGGTCACGTGTCGACACGTGACGTTCAAAGCAGCAAACTCGCTCTCCAATTGAACCGAGGAAAGAAGTGCCAGACAGGGGTCACGTGCTCACACGTGACCAGGGGTCACGTGGTAGCACGTGATGGCTAAAACAGCAACCAGAAGACAGCGCAGAAAGAAAGAGGATCCTTCGTCCCAAAGGGGGTCACGTGTCTACACGTGACCATGGGTCACGTGGTCACACGTGACCGGCTTTCAAAGCCCATTTTTGATGACAGAATTAAATTCTGAAGGAAATTTGAATCTTTCCAAAGGAAAGTGATTATCTGAGACCAATCAAATTAAAGATTTAGAGATGATTAAATATCGTCTATCTATGGAAAATCTCGGGTTTGGAAAGATTTCCCCCTTAAATCTAACCAAAATAACAAAGGAGAATCTCTGGATTTAAAATCCAATGGTGAATAAAATTCACCCAATAATCCAAAGGCCCAAAACGAATGATGGATGCAAATCAAATCTCTCAGTAAAGATTCATCAAAAAACTAATTCATTCAGCTGCTTCTCCTATAAATAGGAGCCAAAAGACACAGAGACATATACGCGCAGAGAAAGAAAAAAAAGAGAAAAAGCTTTGATACTTGGAAAAGACTTGGATCTTCTGCAAAAACCCTAGGTAAGAAAGGGAAGGCTTTCGGAAAGAAAGAGAATTTAATTCTCAACAGAGTTTAACTCTAATATATAAAAAACAGAAGAACACATTTCTTCTCTCTTTGATAGAGGATCTGCAAAGTGCACATCTCCCCTTAAGGTTGAGAATTTAATTCTCAATGGGTCGAGATCCTGCCATGCAGATCCAAAACATAGAGAAGGAATGCAAGCATGAGAATTTAATTCTCGCAGAACTATAGGAATTCAATTCCTTTAAAATAAAATTAGGGCTCGACCCTGTATCATGGGAATTTAATTCCTTCAAAATAAAAAGAAGCAGGGTTTAACCCTAATTAAGAACATAGTTCTGTTGAAACAGCAGGAATTTGATTCCCTTAATCATAATTCTTTAAAACGGGAAGTTTAGCTCCTTAAAAGCTTTCATTAAGGTTTAACCCTATTCAGTTCTTCACATATATGAGGAATTTAATTCCTACAGAAAATTCAGAGTTCAACTCTGTTTCAGAATATAAATCTGCAAAAGGAAGTAGGAATTTAATTCCTTTGAAAATTAAAGGCCCGAGGAATTTAATTCCTGAAAAAAGATCAACAGATCCTCTAGAAACGACACACATAGAGGCAGGGTCACGTGCCACCACGTGACCCCCCCAAGAGATCTACAGAAAACCCTTTGAGGCTGTCCCTCACGTGACCCACGTGACCCTTAATAAAAGCTCTAACAAATGAGCATATGAATGCCCGTCACGTGCTGACACGTGATGCTCTGAAAGATGCAGTAATCTCAGCAGAACCATTGAAAAGAGGGCGCTCTCACGTGTTGCTACGTGACCCCTTTTGCCTTAGTGTTCAACATTAAATTGGAACTCTCAAACCCAGCGTCAAAACACTGTTGGGCCTTAGCATTCAACAATGATTAAAAAAGCCTTATTGGCAGGGTTCAACACTGATCTGTTTTAGTGTTTAACACTAATTTGAAAAAGCCTTATTGCTGGTGTTTAACACCAATTATCTCTTAGTGTTGAACACTAACTTATCAACCTTATTCCCAGTGTTCAACACTGATTGCTCTGAAGTGTTTAACACTAGGCTTTGGCCCAATTGGCTAAAGGGATAGAGGCAAACATTCTCCCTCAATGGACCAACAAAGAGTCAATATTCCAGACCTGACTGGACTTAGCCCAAGCTGGCCATAAGTCCTCAATTTGTGATTAACTGGGCCGATAGGCTCATAACATAATTGACCAGTCTTGACCCAAATTGGGCCAGGGACTATTTAATCCACCCCGGTTCTAGGGTACATCTCTTCACTCCTTTGATACTTGGCATTGTAATCCCTCAATGTCTTCAAAGAGGTGACGGGTCCCGAAGACCATTCATGATATGGACTGTGGGGTCCTTAAACCCATGCATAATGCAAAATTCCTGGTTACGTGGAACGCGGATAACGTCACTCTTTGACCCCGCGGAAAACGTCCAGAGCGGATCCTGGTCCTCGCAGAGCACGGCAGTGAACCCGTGTGAAGCATCCAGAGCGGAGCCTGGTCCTCGCCTAGCACGTCAGTGAACCCGTGTGAAGCATCCAGAGCACATACCGGACTGTGGAGTCCTTAAACCCATGGACTATGACGTCCTTAACCTTGACCGAGATGTCTTAAAACTACCCACGGACCGCAATGTCCTTAAACTACCCACGGACCGCAATGTCCTTAAACTACCCATGGACCGCGATGTCCTTAAACTAGAACAATAGAGCCCCTATATGCTCTTTTGTCGGATCTAAACGGTCCTGTTTAAGTTGATCTTAGCCTCAAAGATGGCTAACGCGTCCTTAAACCCTCAAACAGACTGGACTATGAATCCCCCTAATTAACCTTGGCTCGAGGGTACATCTCTGAACTCCTCTGACATTCGTCGTTGTAATCCTTCAACGTCGTCAGAGAGGTGACGGGTCCCGACGGCCACACACATACGATGGACCACTATGTCCCTAAAACTGGAACAATGGAGTCCAAACACTCCTTTGTCGGATCTAAACGATCCTGTTAAGTTGATCTTAGCCTTAAACTAGACTAATGTGTCCTTAACAAATGTTTGAGTTGATCTTAGCCTCAAGCATGGCTAGCGTATCCTCAAACCAAACCCCTAAACCCAAATCTAAGAAGATACGGATTTGGACTAGTCCACGCCCTACGGGCGACGACATAACTCGGTCTCCGTAAACGATCCACGGGCAGTAAAACATAAAACAAAACACACGATACGAAGTGACCATCTGGAGAAGGAGAAAGTTGTTACCGCGACGCGGTAGCGTAATTAACTGCAGGGGCTTGCGCCTGCAGGGAAGAGCGTCCCCACAATCAAAAACCCCTCACCCTGAGGGGGAATCTGACGAAGTCTGCTACATCGGCCGCATCCGTCTAAACCTCCGATATATGGCGCCATAAATCAACTTGGCATCTTCGGAGAGGCAGACGGATAGCACCTATTGGCATCTGCCCCGAATCTCAGGCAGGACGTCCTAACGTCTCGGCCGCCATTCGGAGGGGAACAGGTACGCCAATGGCTCGCCCTAGAGCAGACGTTGGAAACTCGGTACGCCAATATATATGGCCTTAGTGCAAGTGGGAGATTGTTGGATATGTATGCCCTAGAGTCCATTATTGTATATGTACACATATAGATACTTGGACATATATTTGTACATGACAGTCTTGCTCGATATGATAGTATTCTATTTGGTTTGACTTTATCTTAACATGTGTATGTTTTACTTGCTATTACATATCTTTTATACATGTTGATAAAGCCCATAGGATCAATGCTAGAATACCTGCGTTGTGATGGCGATCATACTTATGGGAGCTGGATATTCGGTACACACATCCTTAAATGGTCCCTAGTCGTGGGAGTATCGAGACTGGGCATCGATATTCCGGAGTAGACTAGTGTATACGTTTCTAGACGCCGACGAGGGGCGATGGCTTGGTCCCACAATCATTGGTCTTTAGACCTAAGATCGTATACAGGTGTTTACTTGGGTGAGTACACCGGACGGACTCGCCGAGGACTTCCAGATGGTACTATACCTATCGTCAGAAGGAAGTTCTTAGGTGACATGAGTACAGGGTAGTCTTTAGACCTGAGATCGTCATTTGTCTCGTGTGAGTTCCCACTGTGCTTTGATCACTACCCTACCACGGCTCTACCGAGTCGTGCAAACAGGTTTTGGTTGGGTACAGTCCCGAGCCACATGGAGGCAGTGAGCGATTGTCGGGGATTTGTCTCTCCCGGTATTGGGAGTCGATATCGCACTGTGTTTGATTGGTCAGGACCATAAGATCTTGGCCAATGCAGTTGGGATTTACTGATAGGCTGATCAGTAGTTTTCCGGATTGGTCCTGAGCCGCATCAGCACGAATTACCAGGTTATTAGGGTCTGACGTTACCGCCCCCTGGACCCGGTATGCGATACTCTCAGACGAAGAGACCGGACTATACGGAGAGTGTCACAGATAGGCTCAGTAGGGATCCAGATGAGTTTTCTCGTCGTCCTTCCTTTTTAAAAGGTACCCGGGTAGCCGTTACGTACAACTAGTGCTGCTGACGTACTTGTGGTTATAGATTTATCCAGTAACTCACTACCGGCGTACTGTCGAGTCTTTAGAGTCCTACACAGAGGGTTTTCCTGGTTCAGGTGAAATGATGTAGTAGCCGTATTGGATACGTGCAGGGTCTCGATCGACTGATGTACTTTGTACTTGGACTTTCGATCGGACAGTTGGTAATACTAGCCGGCCCGGGTTTGAGCCGAATTATTAAATCAGGTATTGATTTAATAGTTTACATATATATAAAGTGTGTAACCTATAAAGTCAAACATGATGAAAAAATCAAAGACAATATTTTCATTCTCTCAAAAGATTCTATGGTTTCTGTGCCTCCTTCTCCTTCCTCAAGGTTCTAAACCTTCTTCCTTTTTTTTGAATTAAATCAACAGTTTAACTCTCCTTTTTCCAAAAAGAAACAGTTTTCACCATAAAACACTTGAAAGAGAGCTCAGATCTTCCATCAAATCTCTAAAAGGGGTGATTTTTAAGTCTCACACCCTTTTCATCAAGATCCAGCCAACAGAGAGGAGGAAGGAGGACACCCATCTCCAAAAAATACCCCATTTTGGGAAGATCTAGGGATCAAGGAAGAAGAAAAGGGTCCCCTTTCATTATCTTCGAAAATCTCTTGTGTAATACCCGAGCCCAATGCTATTATTTTCAGTTACTGTTTGAGCATAATGTGGTACTCATTTCATTTAACTTGCTTGTTTGTTGCTTACTGTAAAATTTACCCGGCAAAATCATTTCTACATATAACAAATTTTAGAATCTAAAATAAAATTAAAAATAGTCATCTTGGCCTACTTGACACCCCTAACCCCGTGGTGGTGTCCGTGCATCGTGTTCTCGTCCCGTTCAGTGAAACGGGCGAGTTTGGATAGCTACGTGCGCGTACATGTGTCCGTCTTGGGGGTATACTTTTTAATCGTAAGACACTTAATTTTAAAATTTGGAACTCGCTTAAAATCCTATTATTTCAATTTCGAATTTTTTGACCCGACCCGGGCGCTATTTGGAAATGTTTCATTTGGTGCCAAAATCCCAAATTTTAATATTTTAAACGTTCGAATCATTCCTAACTTATAATATATTCTCACTGTTCATCAAATCATTTAAATCTTTAATATTCATTCCTCAGCCAACTTCCTCAGCCAATCGCGAGGCTGTGTTCTCCCGTGGGCCCCTCTCCTTTTCCCATTATCTCTCTCTATCTTTCTCTATCTCTCTCTCTCTCTCTATCTTTCTCTATCCCTCTCTCTCCCATAATCTTTCTCTCTTTCCCCTTTAAATATTTTCCACCGTCATTTTTTTCTTCACCACGTGAACAGAGAACCCACGAGCCCCGCGAGAAACCCATCGGCGCAAACCCTAGCCACCTCCATCCTTGCCGCCGCAGCCCCGACGCCGGCGCCGGCGTCACCGTCACCCTCGCCCGCGCCTCCTCGTCTCAACCACAACCCTCGTCCTCTTTTCCCGTGCGCCTGCACCCTCGCAGCGGCCTCGCCCTCGCCGCTGCAGCCGCCTGCTCGCCACCGCGACCACCAGAAAACGTCCAACGCCTCGCCTCCGACCAACACCTCGCCGTCATCCCCTCACCATCATCCACCTTCTCCCGGTGCACCCCCGACCGGAACAACGACCCTTTGCAACCTCCTACATCTTCTCTTCGTCGCCTGAGACGCCACCGGCGACCACCTGCGCCGCCCCTGGCCGTCGCCGATGAACCCCAACCACCCCAGAACACCTCGTAAGTGTTTCTCCATCTCACCCTTCCTCTCTTCATTTTTTCAAAAATGAAAACTGCGGCTGGATCTTTTCTGCAGATCGCCGGAGATGCCATTCTCGCCGCCGTCGATCTCGCCGTTGTTGCTTGTGCCCTCTGGGACCAGTGAGTATCCCCATCTTCTTCTTTCTCTGGTCATTTCCTTCTTTCTCTAGATCTACATCTGTAGAAACCCTATTCACTGTTTTTATGCTCGCCGGAATCCGGCCGTGCCGGCGATGTGTCCCGACGATCCAGCAGAGTACTCTAACCCGTGTGGTTCCTTGGTTCGTTGTTTGGGTTCAATCCGTGAACCGTGCGTCCGTCGCGAGTTTCCCCGCCGACGTTACGTTCCGTTTTTCCCGGTTCGCGACCCGTCGAGGCAAGTACCCCTTGCTACATGCTATAATATATATTTATATATGCATTGACACCCTAAACCTGTATAATTGGCTGGGTACAATCGTTTTCCATTTCGGTTACAAAAGTGCATTATATCATCTTACTGCTAAACATAGAATTTACAGTTTGCCAATTTAAACCTAATAATCAAATCTACCTGTTCAATCACATTTTACTGTTAAATAGATGGTGGCATTTATCCATGTAGTTCTGTTACATTCGGACACTCGCATGCATTAACCTGAGATAACTGTACTGAACCGTTACATAAATCATTGCACCGCTAAGGGTGCTTAAACCTGTTAACATGACTAAACGGCTATAACGTTTTACTGCACTCTTGTAATTTGAACGAAACTGCTTATTATGTAATTCATTGCTTATCTCATGTTGTTAATACCCATGTTTGATTATATATCTAATTGTGAGCACACCCACGATATTATTTATCTTGACCTGACATTGCTACACACATGTATATATCGATATACCTGACATGGTACCGTATATTGTTGACTTGACCTGATGTACCATGACCCGACCTGTTACCTGATCTCGTGCCTAATGCCAACAAACCTGACATGTAGTCCTCATGGACCGTTCCTGTTGTCTATCCAGACAAACCTGCTTTTACCAGATCCTGTGTTGGCATTAGTTCTTGATTACTGAATACCTGACCTGACATACATAACTTGGGGGTATGGGGAAATCAAAGGTGAAACCGACCTGTAACTCAACAGTTCGATACCTGTTCTGATCAGTCTTACGGGCTAGGCCAGCCCCGGAGTGATGATGCTGACATCACTCGCCCATCCTGCTACCTGTTACTGCCTAGCGGCACGTCTCGGATTCAGCCCCGAGGATCTTGACCGTGGTCCCGGGCATGCACGGGATACTATTGAGTTACATCGACGATTCATTAATTGATTTCAAAGACTTTAGAATAGAAAACCTGATAGAACAGTTTAGTTACCCACTGCACACTACCCTGCACTGCTTGATTCACATTATTGCTACTCTCGTTCTATTCATGTTTATTTTGCATTGCCTGTTACACTATTCATATTATATTACTTGATGACATGACGCGCTGACGTTTGGGTTTTGCATGGCCCAGATTCCGTACCGCTGTTGCAGTCCGAGCAGGAGTATTTCAGCCAGCAGGCTGAGCTGTGAGTTCTGTAGTAGTTATATTTATTTCCTGCATTTATTTCCTGATGTGAGCCCGCATTATAGGACACACTTTTCAGTTATTTGTATTGGATCATTTGCTTCCGCATTTATTTATTATTGACCCCTGTTATTCTAGATTATGGACATGTTTTAGATAGTTTTATCTTGTTCTTGATATCTCTACAGCCGTAATGTGACTGTGGGTGGATACTTCCTACCCACAGGTAGCATGGTTGGCTATGTCACGTGCCCAATCTAGTGTACTCTGGGAAGCGGGGCGTGACATGGTTCTTTTGGTATCAGAGCCATAGGATAGTCGGGTTGATTCTTTTGTAGTTGGGTGTTGTACTCAATACACGAATCAGAATACCCGTGTTTAGGAAACATGTCCTGCCACCTTACCGTTTACCATTCTTGAATCACATTCTTCCTAATTATATCTTTTACGATGTGCAAACTTCCTTTGCATATCGACTCGAAACCTGATTCCTTGTTATCTCTAGGACTTAGGCGACTTGGATAGAGTTATGTAATTGTGGCTATGATACTGCGACATAGTTACAATGCGGCACTCTATTTAAGTATCTTGGAGTTCTAGCCTTGATCTATATTCAGAATCTATCATCATGCTAATGTTGGGTGTTTTAAGTTCAGGAATATGGCCGGTAAGAATTTGAAGACGTACCAAGGCGTGTGGACGAAGCCGCCATGCTTAGAGTGATAAGAGGAATGCTGGAGAATCAAAAGAAACAGACCGAGCTGATCCAGCAGCAAGCGGACTCGTTTCAGGAAGGTTTGCAGATCGTTCAGCAGTCTGTGAACAATGTTGGAGCTAAGCCAGTTGACCGAGTAGGGACAGTAGCATATTTCAGACGTTTGGGTCCGTATACATTTACTGGTTTGGAGGAGCCGTTGCCAACAGAGCAGTGGCTAGTTGACACAGAGAATTTGCTTATTGTGGCACAAATTACAGATGAGAAAGAGTTGATGTGGTACGCATTCAGTTAGTGGATTATGCCCGAGAATGGTGGCTTGTAGAAGAGAACCGTTTGCCCAAGCCGATCAAGTGGGCGGATTTTTCGAAGAGTTTCCTGGAGAAGTTCTTCCCGCGGACTGCACGGGAGGAAACGGAAGAGAAGTTCATCGGACTAAAGCAGAAGGGAGCACCCGTAGATGTGCATGCAGCAGAATGGACGAGACTCAGTAGTTTCGCTGGACCTTTAGTTGCCAACGATGCAGACAGGGCACGGAGGTTTATGTGTAGCCTGGACGTAGACATCCAGAGGCAGATTGTCTCTCTGGATTTGACCACTTTCTCACAAGTACTTGCGGCAGCCGAGAGCAGCAGAGTTTATCTGGGATGAAGGGGAGTTTTTTCTATCGGGCCAGTCGAGTTTAGGGCTAGGCCGACAAATAATATTCTTGCATCAATGGAAGTGATGAAAGTGAAGAGCCAGCTGTTGTTCATGATTTTTATGGACGTGTTTGAAGATATATCGGGTTTACCGCCGAAGCGAGACGTGGAGTTCGCAATTGATCTTATTCCTGGTGTAGCGCCAGTATCCAAAGCGTATTATCCAATGGCACCAGTAGAGTTGGAAGAAGTTAAGAAACAAGTTGCTGAGTTGTTTGAGAAGGGTTGGATCCGCAGCAGTAACTCGTCTTGGGGAGCTCCAGTTCTTCTAGTAAAGAAGAAGGATGGCACAAGAAGAATGTGCATCGACTATCGAGAGTTAAACCGGGTGAGTATTAAGAACAAGTACCTGATCCTTCGCATTGGAGAACGTTTTGAGCAGCTTAGTGGCGCGAGGGTATTCTCGAAGCTGGATTTGCGATCCGGATATCATCAGGTCCGAGTGAAAACAGAAGATATTTGCAAGACGGCGTTCCAAACTCGGTATGGACATTACGAGTACTTAGTGATGCCCTTCGGAGTAACGAATGCGCCGGCAGTATTCATGGACTTGATGAACCGAATCTTTTCACCGTTCTTGGATCAGTTCATTGTGGTATTCATTGACGATATTCTGGTTTACTTGAAGAGTTTTGAAGAGCATGCTGAGCATTTGAAGATCGCACTGCAGACGTTGAGACAGGAGAAGTTGTACGCGAAGATGAGTAAGTGCAAGTTTTGGCTGGAAGAAGTGAAGTTCTTGGGGCATGTTGTGTCTGGCGATGGAATTGCCGTCGATCCAGAAAAGATTGCAGCAGTTTGAGATTGGCCTATTCCAAAGAATGTTGCTGAGATAAAGAGTTTCCTTGGATTAGCCGGATACTACAGGAGATTTGTGGAGAACTTTGCTCGTCTGGTAGAGCCGTTAACCAAGCTTACGCGCAAGGAGGTACCTTTTGTATGGACGGATAAATGTGCGTTAGCTTTTGAGACGTTGAAGCAGAAGTTGATAACCGCCCCTATTCTGACTGTGCCAGACAATTCCGGAGAATTGGTGATTCACAGCGACGCATCTAGGAAAGGATTGGGATGTGTTTTGATGCAGCATGGGAAGGTGGTAGCATACGCATCGAGACAATTGAAGACCCATGAGAAGAATTATCCGACTCATGACTTGGAGCTTGCGGCTGTGATTTTCGCTTTGAAGATTTGGAGACACTACCTTTTGGGCGAAAGAGTCGAAGTTTTTACTGATCATAAGAGCTTGTAGTACGTATTCACGCAGAAGGAGCTTAATATGAGGCAGCGTAGATGGTTGGAGCTGATGGCTGACTACGACCTTGATCTTAAGTACTATCCGGCGAAGGTTAACGTCGTGCCAGATGCGCTTAGTCGGTTACCAGCAATTCAGGTGTTAACTACGCAGAAGGAGATCGTTGCAGATTTTCGAAGATTTGACTTGGAGGTTGTGCTACCGCATTCTACAGGACAGTGGATACAGTTGTAAGTACAGTCGTCTTTGATTGAGAAAATTAAAGTAGCACAATCGCAGGATCCTAGACTGCAAAAGTTTCGAGAGCAGGTTGAAGCTGGACTACGAACAGATTTACTGATCCACGAAGATGGTTCGTTGAGGTATGGTAGCCGTTTATGTGTGCCAAAGGGAGATGTTCGTGAAGTGCTTATGAAGGAGGCACACAGTTCAGCTTATTCTGTACATCCAGGAGGTACAAAGATGTACCGAGATATTCGACAGCATTTCTGGTGGGAAGACATGAAATGGGAGATTGCTCGCTTTGTGGCTAAGTTCTTGGTGTGTCAGCAAGTTAAGGCTGAACATCAGAGGGTTGCTGGTTTATTGCAACCACTTCCGATTCCTCGGTGGAAGTGGGAACATATAACCATGGATTTCGTGACGGCTTTACCGCGGAGTCCAAAGGGCAACAATGCAGTATGGGTAATTGTCGATCGATTGACCAAGGCAGCTCACTTTATTCCTTTCCGGGTTGGTCAATCAACAGAGACTTTGGCAGAGCGGTACATGCAGGAGATTGTAAGATTGCATTAGGGTACCGGTGAGCATCGTGTCCGATCGGGACACTCGGTTCTTATCACACTTTTGGAGGAGTTTACAGGAGAGTTTGAGGACTCGATTGAAGTTTAGCACGGATTATCATCCTCAAACTGATGGTCAGTCGGAGAGAACGATCCAAACTCTTGAAGATATGTTGAAAGCATGCATGTTGGACTTCAAGGGTTCGTGGGAGGATCATCTACACTTGGTGGAGTTTTCTTACAACAACAGTTTTCAGGCAACTATCCAGATGGCTCCGTTTGAAGCTTTGTATGGTCGTAAATGCCATTCACCTGTTTGTTGGGATGATGTCGGTGAAAGAAGATTGTGGGGACCAGATTTGGTTTTGCAGACAATTGAGAAGGTTAACACTATCAGGAATCATATGAAGGCAGCACAAGACCGACAGAAGAGTTGGGCTGACACGTCAAGAAGACCTCTAGAGTTCGTCGTGGGTGATTTTGGTATTCTTGAAGATATCACTGACTAGAGGGGTGATTCGTTTTGGAAGTCGAGGAAAGCTTAGTCCTCGATTCGTTGGACCTTTTGAGATCTTGGAGCGTGTTGGAGAGGTAGCGTACCGTTTGGCGTTACCGCAGTCCTTGGCAGGTGTGCACGATGTGTTTCACGTATTTCAACTACGAAGGTATGTTCGAGATGAAACACACGTTTTGGATCATTCGGAGTTAACAGTACGAGAAGACTTAACTTTTGAGGAGCGACCGGTTGGAATCGTGGATCGAAGGGAAAAGGTTCTTAAGAACAAGATTATCCCCTTTGTGCTTGTTTCTTGGGGTAATCGCTCGCATGGAGAGTCCACTTGGGAACGAGAAGATGAAATCCGGCAGAAGTTTCCTCACCTTTTCTTGTAGTTATCTATCTTTGTATTCTTGGAATTTCGAGAACGAAATTCTTTTTGTAGTTGGGTATAATGTAACACCCGAGCCCAATGCTACTATTTTTAGTTACTGTTTGAGCATAATGTGGTACTCATTTCATTTAACTTGCTTGTTTGTTGCTTACTGTAAAATTTACCCGGCAAAATCATTTCTACATATAACAAATTTTAGCATCTAAAATAAAATTAAAAATAGTCATCTTGGCCTACTTGACACCCCTAACCCCGTGGTGGCGTCCGTGCATCGTGTTCTCGTCCCATTCAGTGAAACGGGCGAGTTTGGATGGCTACGCGCGCGTACATGTGTCCGTCTTGGGGGTATACTTTTTAATCGTAAGACACTTAATTTTAAAATTTGGAACCCGCTTAAAATCCTATTATTTCAATTTCGAATTTTTGGACCCGACCCGGGGCGCGATTTGGAAATGTTTCATTTGGCGCCAAAATCCCAAATTTTAATATTTTAAACCTTCGAATCATCTCTAACTTATAATATATTCTCACTGTTCATCAAATCATTTAAATCTTTAATATTCATACCTCAGCCAACTTCCTCAGCCAATCGCGAGGCTGTATTCTCCCGTGGGCCCCTCTCCTTTTCCCATTATCTCTCTCTCTATCTTTCTCTATCTCTCTCTCTCTCTCTATCTTTCTCTATCCCTCTCTCTCCCATAATCTTTCTCTCTTTCCCCTTTTAAATATTTTCCCCCGTCATTTTTTTCTTCACCACGTGAACAGAGAACCCACGAGCCCCGCGAGAAACCCATCGGCGCAAACCCTAGCCACCTCCATCCTTGCCGCCGCAGCCCCGACGCCGGCGTCGGCGTCACCGTCACCCTCGCCCGCGCCTCCTCGTCTCAACCACAACCCTCGTCCTCTTTCCCCGTGCGCCTGCACCCTCGCAGCGGCCTCGCCCTCGCCGCTGCAGCCGCCTGCTCGCCACCGCGACCACCAGAAAACGTCCAACGCCTCGCCTTCGACCAACACCTCGCCGTCATCCCCTCACCATCATCCACCTTCTCCCGGTGCACCCCCGACCGGAACAACGACCCTTTGCAACCTCCTACATCTTCTCTTCGTCGCCTGAGACGCCGCCGGCGACCACCTGCGCCGCCCCTGGCCGTCGCCGATGAACCCCAACCACCCCAGAACACCTCGTAAGTGTTTCTCCATCTCACCCTTCCTCTCTTCATTTTTTCAGAAATGAAAACTGCGGCTGGATCTTTTCTGCAGATCGCCGGAGATGCCATTCTCGCCGCCGTCGATCTCGCCGTTGTTGCTTGTGCCCTCTGGGACCAGTGAGTATCCCCATCTTCTTCTTTCTCTGGTCATTTCCTTCCTTCTCTAGATCTACATCTGTAGAAACCCTATTCACTGTTTTTATGCTCGCCGGAATCCGGCCGTGCCGGCGATGTGTCCCGACGATCCAGCAGAGTACTCTAACCCGTGTGGTTCCTTGGTTCGTTGTTTGGGTTCAATCCGTGAACCGTGCGTCCGTCGCGAGTTTCCCCGCCGACGTTACGTTCCGTTTTTCCCGGTTCGCGACCCGTCGAGGCAAGTACCCCTTGCTACATGCTATAATATATATTTATATATGCATTGACACCCTAAACCTGTATAATTGGCTGGGTACAATCGTTTTCCATTTCGGTTACAAAAGTGCATTATATCATCTTACTGCTAAACATAGAATTTACAGTTTGCCAATTTAAACCTAATAATCAAATCTACCTGTTCAATCACATTTTACTGTTAAATAGATGGTGGCATTTATCCATGTAGTTCTGTTACATTCGGACACTCGCATGCATTAACCTGAGATAACTGTACTGAACCGTTACATAAATCATTGCACCGCTAAGGGTGCTTAAACCTGTTAACATGACTAAACGGCTATAACGTTTTACTGCACTCTTGTAATTTGAACGAAACTGCTTATTATGTAATTCATTGCTTATCTCATGTTGTTAATACCCATGTTTGATTATATATCTGATTGTGAGCACACCCACGATATTATTTATCTTGACCTGACATTGCTACACACATGTATATATCGATATACCTGACATGGTACCGTATATTGTTGACTTGACCTGATGTACCATGACCCGACCTGTTACCTGATCTCGTGCCTAATGCCAATAAACCTGACATGTAGTCCTCATGGACCGTTCCTGTTGTCTATCCAGACAAACCTGCTTTTACCAGATCCTGTGTTGGCATTAGTTCTTGATTACTGAATACCTGACCTGACATACATAACTTGGGGGTATGGGGAAATCAAAGGTGAAACCGACCTGTAACTCAACAGTTCGATACCTGTTCTGATCAGTCTTACGGGCTAGGCCAGCCCCGGAGTGATGATGCTGACATTACTCGCCCATCCTGCTACCTGTTACTGCCTAGCGGCACGTCTCGGATTCAGCCCCGAGGATCTTGACCGTGGTCCCGGGCATGCACGGGATACTATTGAGTTACATCGACGATTCATCAATTGATTTCAAAGACTTTAGAATAGAAAACCTGATAGAACAGTTTAGTTACCCACTGCACACTACCCTGCACTGCTTGATTCATATTATTGCTACTCTCGTTCTATTCATGTTTATTTTGCATTGCCTGTTACACTATTCATATTATATTACTTGATGACATGACGCGCTGACGTTTGGGTTTTGCATGGCCCAGATTCCGTACCGCTGTTGCAGTCCGAGCAGGAGTATTTCAGCCAGCAGGCTGAGCTATGAGTTCTGTAGTAGTTATATTTATTTTCTGCATTTATTTCCTGATGTGAGCCCGCATTATGGGACACACTTTTCAGTTATTTGTATTGGATCATTTGCTTCCGCATTTATTTATTATTGACCCCTGTTATTCAGGATTATGGACATGTTTTAGATAGTTTTATCTTGTTCTTGATATCTCTACAGCCGTAATGTGACTGTGGGTGGATACTTCCTACCCACAGGTAGCATGGTTGGCTATGTCACGTGCCCAATCTAGCGTACTCTGGGAAGCGGGGCGTGACATCTTGGGAGCTTAACTCCGGGAAAAAAAGTCTTTCTTTTTAGGAGTTTAACTCCAAAAGTCAATTGAGAGTAAAACTCCCAGTGTAGGGGCTAAACCCCTTTGTCCTTTTTTAGGAGTTTAACTCCAAAAAACAATTAGGAGTACAACTTCCAGTATAGAGGCTAAGCTCCTTTTTCCTGCCCAGTACAACTCCAAAAAAAAAAGCACGTGAGGCGCCGGCGTCCAGCGCCCACTTGCCAAGCATGTGAGGCGCCGGCGCCCAGCGCCCGCGTGCAGGACATATTAGGCGCTGGAGCCCACGCGTCCTACCCCCCAGCTCTCTATCCGGGTAGCGGGACCCCTGATATACATAAAATCCCTCAAAACACAACACACGCACACTGCACATTGAGCTCGCATAACCAATTTGACCCGTCAATCAGAGGATCCTTTGCTCTAAAGGCGATGGGTAATTAACTGCAGCTTAGTCCGCGGCTGCGGAGATTCGGATTCCTACAATCAATAACCCCTAACCTACCATAGGCAGGGGGAATCTGTAGTACGCCTGACAAGCGACGAATATTCCCATCTCGATGGGGTGATGAAAAATACCTTACAGTATGCTATGCATTACTCTACACTACTTCACTCGTGTATATACCTCCGTGAGCAAAGTAGTGGGGGCATTTGTTTGCACCGGTTTAAGTTTCGTTTACAGATATGTGTGTACTTGAATGAGTAATAACGTTGAAAGTAGGCTCATTCGCATATGCATGGGAAGGGTTAGTGCATGACACGAGCACATCATTGGTGTTTGCACTTAGCAAAAATCTATAAGGGTGAATTTCACATGCGCACATGTAGATTGCACGTATATTTAAACAATACAATCAGAGGAGGAACATGTGTTAGAAATGAATCACTCGATGGTCAATGATAAAAGGAATGCATTTAAATAAACATTTATTCTATAGGAAAGAGATCGCTAAAAACGGGATCAAAGATACAAGGGTTTACAAAACTATAAACAAAGTTTTCTAAGGCCCTCTCAATCTTATCCACCATGTCGAAGCGGCGATCTTCGCGAGGAGTCACTCCCTATCGATTAGTGTCGTGTTCATCGGTGAAAGAATCCATGATGGCTCGCTGAGCCTGTATCTGGCTTAGCAACTGAACAGAGCGATCTCTCAGAGGCTTGGTAATCAAAAGTGCCTCATAAAAGCACTCGATCTTATCCTCTGCTGCGTCGAGCATCGCCGGAGTCATCTCCGTTGGATGAGAAGGAATGTCATCGAGCACGGACAGGAAGATCATCCGAAACCAAATGGAGCCGATTATGAAAGTAGATCCTCTACGAGTCAGGAGCTCTTGCATCACCGTGTCGTATTGGTCAGCTGTAAGAGTGAGATTCTATAACGACCCCAAAATTGCAATACCTTCATATTATCTTTCTTTAATAAAATACGGCAATCAATTGCTTTTGGTATTTTCTGTATATTCTATTAAGGATATTATTTTATATTCTGTTTCTTTTAAATATATTATTTCTATGTAATTCTTTCATCTATTTCTTCTATTATTTTCCTTGAGCCCAAAAGATACTTTATATTATTCACTTAGCTATTTATTCTCATCTTTATATTTTACTTACTTATTAAACCCATTTAATTACCCAAATCCTATTAACCCATATCCCTTGTCTATTTTATTTTAAACCATATTCCCATTTAACAAAACAAAACGCAAACCAAGCCCAAAACACCTTCTTCCTTTCTTTTCTTTTTCTAAAGAAGGCCCACTACTTCTCCTTCTCCTTCTTTCTTATTCTAATTTTTTATTTGTGCAAATCCTTTTTTAACTGCAGCCCTTTAGTTCTCATTCTTCATTCCTTAATTAAAACCCCCAACTATTCACCTCCCCTCAACTGTTTAATGAAATCAAACCCTCTCTCTTCCCTCCCTCTCTCTACCTCTTCCCCTCCCCCCTTATGTAACCGAGCTCCACCCTTCCTCTCTTCTTCACTCCTATATTTAACAATCCCCACTTTCTTCTTTCCGTTGATCATCCATCAACAACCCAGCTTGTTCTATCTCTCCTCAATCTGAACCTCCGACTCCTTCAATAATCTAAAAATCTCCCTCTTTTCTTCAAACCTCTCAACTTCACCATGCATAAAACTCATAGGCCACATCTTTAACCTTTATCCAACAGCACTGTGGCCAAGATCCCTTCAGCAAGTCCTAGCTAGCCGAACCATTTGTCGCATTCCCGACTGACAAATGAGACTCTAAGGCCAAGCCTGAGACAGCGTGAACGCCACGACCGTTTATTTGCCTCCGGATCTCCTGTCTGTCGCTGTTTTGATTTTTGCATAAGACGGTGTCCAACGAAATTCCCAATGAAATTTTTTGTCGTTCTAACGTACTAAACGCATGCAAGTCTCTTCTCTCTCCCTTCTCAGTCCTTTATTTTCTTCCTGTTATCCTATTTCTAGTTTGCATCAGGCTAGCATACAGAAAAATAAATGAATAAAAAAAGAAAGAAAAAAGAAGAAACTTAGATTAAAGCAAACAAATGAATACTTTATATGGTTTATTATCATCAAAATTAAATAAATTTTGTAAGCAAAATCCTTAATTTTTTTTTATCAAAGCATGCATTCCTAACTTCAAGTTGTAAGGTTGCTGGATATAATTCTGAATTATTGGTTAAAGAACTTTGCAGTTATATGCCAATAAATATAAAATCTCAAGATGCCAGAACCTCTTCAAAATAAATCAAGATCTCGATGCTGATCAATACGTCTTTCTTTGTGATTTATATTGTTTAAACCTTCACTAACTTTTTTCACATACTCATATGCACCTGCTACAAATAGGGGTTGCCCCTACGGATAAATCCATAGGATCAAATCACTGCCATATAGCCGTAGGGGCATGAAATTACCCTGTAGGTGCAAACGCCGTAGGTACAAGTCTTAGCCTTAAACATGCCTCTACGGTTAAATACTTGTCCCTACGGCTTAATGCATAGGTCCATATTTCTCTACGGATTAGACTGCAGGGACAAAAAAGCTATTTAATTTATCGGTTTATAAAATAAAATAGTTGTCCCTACGGATAACTCCGTAGGGCCAAATTGCCGCCACTACGGAGACATGCGTAGGTCCAGATATGTAGGGGCAAAATATCAGGTTTCCTGATATTTTATCCCTGCGGATACCTGTGTAGGGGCATTTTTATGCCTCTACGGTCCAATCCGTAAGGACAAGTATAACCCCTCTTACTGAGATCATAGGGGTAAAATATCAGGTATCCTGATATTTTGCCCTTACGGATAAATGTGTAGGGGCAAAGTAGGATCCTACGGATTAATTCGTAGGGGCAATGTTTGGCCCTACGGTTTAATCCGTAGGGACATATTATCAGTTTTTTTTTAAAAAAAGGCTTGCCTGTTTTTTCCTCGCTCTGTGCACAATAATATATACATCATATATAAAATTAATCAACATGCAGAATATATACCGCAGTATTCATAATCACATCTCACGCATAATATATAAAAGAAATCAACAAGCAGAATACGATATCAATCTAAATCAATATGAACACGCAAACACCACTAATATCAATATCGTCCAACATATATACAATATGTATCATATAAGTAAATACATGTTTAAAATATAAGAATCAAAAATCTACCCTAGCTCGGTCCAGCTCCATCTCTGATAAACGTCGTAATCTGGCGTGCCTGCTCTTCGGATATACCCTGAGTCAATATCTCGAGCAATGCGGAGTGTGCGGGAGTCTGAGCGGGCTGTGGAGCTGTGGGAGTGGTCTGTGCAACCGCCGCCGAGGTAGTGGCTTGCGAAGCCGCAGCTGTGGGAGTCTGACCGGGCTGTGGAGCTATAGGAGTTGTCTGCGCAACCGCAGCCGAGGTAGTGGCTTGCGGAGCCGCAGCCAAAGGAGATGCATGTGGAGGCTCGGCCGATATACCCTGTCGCGTTTGTTCAATTTTGTGTGTAATAAACGAGTAAGAACTGTGTATTAGTCGAATTCGTATCATTATCAGGTTATTGCGAAACCCCAATCTATGTATACTTCAAGACTTAGGCCTCGTTTGGATATCTAGTTTGGAAAACCGTAGTTTATTTTAATTAGACAGTTCTATGTATGTATGATTAATCAAAGCTAAGTCTACAACCAAATAAGCTCAGGTTACGTACTAATATTGGATATGTTGCTATCTATAATATGACATAATATTTTACTATTAAGTAGTATACATACCAACATCTCCTTCAACTCCTGAACGGTGACCTTCAAGGTGTCCAGTTCTTGCTCGAAACGTCGCTCACGGGAGATAGAGGAAGTAACCGCCGGAGTGGAGTCCAACCTCATATGGGTCCTGCTAGGACCCAGTCCCTGTCCTCTCTCCCAACCTCCGTTGCCCTCCGTGTGCGGCGTCTAGGACTGGGGTCAGCAGTATCGGATCGTTTTGTCCAGTAAAATCGATCCCCGATACCTCCGCCTGCTCAACCACCCGCTCCTACACCCACATTAACCAGTAAAATATAAGTATATCATTTAAATTTGAACCTTTCAAAACAAAAATTTCAAATAGTGGTTGAATAAATATTAACACTTACGCAATACTCCTGGGTAGCGGTGTCGGGGTATCGAAGCTCGCCCGTGGCGGGATATGTCGAGGTGCCATGGACGGCAAGATACGCGGATAACACGCTCGGTGTACCACCCTGCGCCAGGGTCTGAGCACTTTGCAATTCGCCAAAAATTTACATATATTAGAAAATAACTCTTAATATTACATTATATCACAGAGGTCGGTCTATTGTAATTTACCGATAACTCCATGACACTTGTAATATTTCTCGAGCCACCTGTATAAGTGGGGCGACCCCTCTTCGCCGACTTCCTATTCTTTTTATTTTGATCGGCCTGTTTCTGCACAACACATTCAGATTTAGTTTTCTAATTAAGCAACACAAAAAATAAATTATATACTAAACAATGAATTACATTTAAAATACATACCTGTTTGCGCTGAGAGTCGAAATATTGGCATAATAGAGGCCCTGTATCTACGTCGACTATCACAAAGGCCGGAGTATGTAGGAGGGCCGCTCTCTCCGCCTCGGGGGGTCGCCATCCATAGGGAATAGCAGTCGATCTTCAACTCATTCCTATTGTATCGGACCTTCGTCTGCATGTTCTTCATCAGCCCATTGTACAGAGCGTGATGATCGAGCACCCTCCCAGGATGATTAGGGTCGGGTACAGGCTGAAAATCGTAATCCAACTGAAAATACAAAAAACAATGTTATTAAATTGCAAGTGTTAATAATAAATATATTGGATAAATCAAATGAAAATATATATTAATACCCGAGCCTGATTCCAGAAGAGGGCGAATGAGCGCCAGTGCTGGTCGCCCCACTCAACGTGAAGTGGATAGTTCTTCACGAGACGGCTCTCATCCCCATATACCGGCCGAACCTCTCGGTATAATCTCCGGTATAGCGATAATCAGGGGTAAAAAAGAGGGGGAATGTTGTCTCTCCCTAGCTCTGTCGGGCCTCAGCCTGTAGGACTGATTCGGGATTCGAGTCCCCCTCTCGGGATGGGGAGGCCCTGCGTCTATAAGAAATATCAAGACAATCAATATTAAGACAAAGTGGTATTAAGAAATCAAGGTTTAACGAAAATTGAAGTGTGATATATACCTCTGGCGACTAAAGCACGAGCCCGGGCAGCAGCACGAGCGGGACGATAGTTCCTCCGGTGAGGAACAGCCGGTGACCTGGACATGAATGCATCTCCAACTAGAAAATAAACATCGATAAAATTACATGAAGTTCATGTTTATTCTTAAAGGATATGTAAAATGAATAAATATTTTATATTTATTCATACAAACCTGCAGACTGAGTGGAGGGTATGGAAGTGACGGGAGTGGCCCCTGCACCAGACGAGGACACACCACCTATAATTAGACAATCAAGTATCAGCTATATAAGTAATTGCAAAAAGAATACGTATATCAATAATATAACATTCTAAATTAACATGTATACACTATAGGATATATAAACATACCCGCAGGTGTGGTGGTGGGCTCTGCCGGAGTTGTGAAGGCACCACCTACAGCCCGAGATGTAAGTACATAAGAGTAAAAAGAATGTATGTATATTTATGATATAGCATTATAAATCAATATACATACACTATATGATATATAAACATACCTGGAGGTGCGGGAGTGGCCTCTGTCCCTGATGTGGACGCATCACCAACAACTAGACAATCAAGTATCAGCAATGTAAGCAATTTTGACATGAACATGCATGTATATTTATAATATTACATTCAAAATGAATATGCATACAATATACCTGGAGGTGTGACAAAGTCTACACGGAAGGAGGCATCCGAAGGGTTCTCCGATCGGGGTGCAAAACCATCCCTCCGAAGCTCCCTACGCAGCTCTCCGGGTGGCAGAACCGCTCTGCTTCTGCCTCTGCCTCTGCCGGTGCCGCGGCTGGAGCTCCTCCCGCCCCTCGCTGCTCCCGTCATCGTCATCAAATCTAGATAAAATGGTTCGTGGACGCATTAGACAATCATTACAAGCATATATGTATAGATCATAAAATTTGAAGTAATAATATAACATTACTGATAACCTTTTTCGTTTCGTAGGCGCATTAGAAATATCTACTTGGATTTCATCATCGATATCATTTCTAACCCACATAACTTTATGATCAGCCGAAGATAACCTGTTTTTCGAAATAGACGGTCGGAGAACTCTAAGTCTTCTCTCTTCTTCATCCTCATCGCTGTTCTCAAATTCTAGGACATCGTAGAAATTTCTGGGTTTCCAACGGCATACGGCACTCCATCCCGTATGCTTCAAACACTGTGTGTAGTATACTTGGAACGCTTGGTTCGGAAAGATAAACGGATCTTCCCGACCGTAAAATCGAAGTGTGTTCACACTGGTCAATCCATATTCATCTTTCCAAGTCCCGAGATAGCTTCTCCACTTATCCGTATCGGTTCGCGTATCGTACCAAGTACACTGAAATATATAAAAGTGTTCTGATCATCCGGGATATTGGATGCCGAGTATACAATTTAAGTATCCATAATAAATCACACCATCCGATCCTACCGTCGCAATCCCACTATTCTTAGTGGTTCTAGATGTTTCTATGTCTTTAACTTCGAATTTGTATCTAAGGACACCGAATCCTTTATAATATGCAACCTCCATACTAGAAAATTGAGCTAAACATCTTGAATCACTCTCTAATGATGCAGACAAGTTCAGATCGTGGATCTAACAAAACAAATTTTACGATAAATACATAATGGTATAAGTTTAGATTAAAACTGATAGCAATAACATATTATTCGAATAACTTACATGATCTGCAACCCAATCACAAAAATTTTCCTGATGATATTTTTCCATTCGTTCATCGTTCCAATCAGGATGCCCCTCACGTACCTCGTTAAAATGAATTTTGTTCTCGAAAATAAATTATGATATTAATATTATATCATTTCATACACACACAAACACAAATATAACAATTAATCCAAAAAAACTTACTCTCTAATTTTTTCAAGACATACGCTATTGAGTAAGATAAACATGTATATCTTGTTGATAAACATAGTGTCTACCCTCTTATAATCAGCTTTACCATATGGTCGGTCTTGAATTCTTCAAAACCGGTTAAGTCTTGTCTCAATGTTTTTGTCCAGATAGCGGGAACAAAATGTGGTTACTTCATCTAGAAGATAACCTTGCATGATAGAACCCTCTGGTCGATTTCTATTGCGTATATACTTTTTAAGAGTATAGATGTACCTAAAGAAAATATGTTGAATAAATAAATACGGGCATACAGGACAACAATAATTTTAAAAATTGCGCGAAACGAAAAATTTTGCGTACCTTTCGACGGGATACATCCATCGATATTGTACCGGTCCGGCTAACTTAGCCTCAGTTGCAAGATGAACCGTCAGGTATATTATGATATCAAAGAATGACGATGGAAAAATACGCTCAAACTTGCAAAGTATCAACGCAATAGAATTTTCTAGTTTCTCCAGCGTCACAACATCCAGTATTTTAACGCAAAACTCTCTGAAAAAACAACATAGGTCGTTGATTACTAGACCAACCGATTCGGGGAGGGAAGTTCTGAGGGCTAATGGGAGAAGGTGCTACATGATAACATGGTGATCATGACTTTTCAGCCCATCGATCTTGCCTTTCATAATTTTTATCTTCTTGCTGAATGATCCTGAGAAACCTGTGGGAACATTCAAATCATGCAATACCTACAAGAATCTTTTCTTCTCCGGTTGTGACATATGATAAGCGGCATTGGAAGTACAAACTTTCCTGGTTTACCCGCTACCGGTTTATGATGCAATTCACTTCTAATTTCCCAGTCCTGTAGATCCATCCGAGCATTGAGGCTGACTTTCGATTTCCTATCTTTACAAAGAAGAAAGTTGAGTATGTGCTCGGATACTCACTTCTTTATATGCATGACGTCCAGGCAATGATGCACTAAATTTGTTGACCAGTACGGAAGCTCGAAGAAAATGCTTAACTTGTTCCAGAATGGTGGTTTGAATTGTTTTGTCGGATCCATCCCAAAGGTCACATTATTGTAACCATCCCACTGAACAGTCACATCCTCTCCGGACAATGGGGCTGGAGGTCCAAGAAGCTCCTGATGACCATCAAAGTGAACAGCGTCTAACCTGTAGGGGAAACGTCGATGGCCGCAATAACAAACCTTCTTGCTAAAATTCAAGAATTTCGATGTTGTATGTTGATGGCAATGAGGACATGCTTTGTGACCATGTATGGACCAACCTGATAGCATTCCATACGCAGGAAAGTCATTAATTGTCCACATTAAAGCCGCACGCAGTATGAAGGTTGTATTTGTGTTTGCATCGTAAGTCTTTACTATACCATCAATGAACAAAGATTTTAACTCCTCGATCAGAGGTCAGAGATAGATGTCGATATTGTTTCCCGGTGAGTTTGGTCCGTCAATAAGAAGAGGCATCATAAAGTATGATTAGTCCATAGCCAATCAAGGCGACAGATTATAAATTATCATTATAACGAGCCATGTGCTGTGGCTTCCAGCCATATAGTTGAATGGGTAGAAGCCATCACTAGCAGTCCGATCCTGACATTGCGAGGATCGCTACTGAATATTGCGTGACTCCTATCGAAATCCTTACATGCCGGTGAATATCTTGGATGACTCATTTTTCCATCTTCACTTGGAGGAGCACGGTGATGCCAAATCATTGCCCCGGCTGTTTTCTTGCACCTGAATAGCCTCTGCAGCCTCTGTGTTATGGGAAAGTATCGTGCTATATTGACAGGTATATCAGGCTTCTTATCAGAATCTTTCGGCTTATACCTGGCCTTTCTGCATGTTGGACACTCTTTCAAATCTGAATTCTATTTCCAGTACAACACGCAATTTTTAGGACATGCTTGAATCTTCTCACACTTCAGACCCAAATCAGACATCATCTTCTGGGCTCCGTACCAACTGCCGGGCACGTTATTTCCCGAGGGCATAGAATATTTTAAGAACGAAAGAAGTATTGTGAATGACTTATTGCTCCATCCATTTAGGCACTTAATATGGAAAAGTTGGACGAACCATGAGAGAGTGGAATACTTTGTATTCTCATAAATTAGTTTTCTAGCATCATTCATGAAATTTTCATATTTATCCGCACGCGGTCCTTGACCGGAAGGAATGTCATCTTCGGTACGAATAGATTCACCTAGGGCAGCCTCTACCATATCCTCCATTTTTTCTGATGAAAAAAAATAACCGTTTTCTTTTTCTGCCGCATTACCGTCTTCTCCTTCTTCTCCTGCTGCATTATCGTCTTCTCCTTCTTCTTCTGCCGTATTACTGTGTTCTTCTCCTTTCCCGTGATATAGCCAAGTTGTATAAATTCTAGTAAAACCATTTTTTACGATATGAAGCTCTGCCAATTCTACCTTCTGCCAGTATTTATTCCCATATCTATCGCACAGGCAAAGAATCTTCTCTATCACGATCTTATAATGTGCGCGTGCAAATTCAATAAAAGCAGCAACTCCTGCGACAAACTTATGTTGCATACGTTGTTGCCAATCTACATAAATCCAGTCCTTAACTCTGACGTACTCATGGGCCATGTTAGACTGTATAACATATAAATTATAGGTTATGATGACTATATTGAGAAATCTAAGAATGAGATGGTAACTGACAAAGGAGAAAATCCGTGTATATGCTTTGTGTGTGCGTTTGTCGTTGAAAAGAATAAATTATCGATAATAAAAATTAGATTTGAGGATACTCATGTATGAGTTGTATTCTATATATGTGTGTTTCAATTTATGATTTTGCTTAAGTGTAGGGTTGTTAGTGTGTATGTACTGTGTGTGCATTTGTTGTGTATTCGTGTTGTATATGTGTGTTTCGGCTGTCGGAGGTAAGGCTTCTATCCCATTAAGAATGTATAGAGCGGACACCCATTCGCTTGTGCTTTCAACCGTTTCGAGTAAATTTCGGCAGCACCTCCCCGCTGTTCTCCGAGTACACTGTAATAGAATAGATAATCATTTCAAAGCTGTGAAACAACGTTGAAATGAACATCTAATCTATCTTTGTACACGGAGAACCAGCGGATAAGTACCGACGAAATATCTCAAAACGGATGAAAACACAAGTGAATGCAGGTGTTTGCTTTATACATTCCTAACTTGTCCACACGGGACAAATCTATCGGTTATCATACGATTGAATTTTCTCGTCACATAGACTACACGACGGTTGTTAGTACCGAGCTATACCGTCCGATATTTAACAACCTTCGTATAGTTCTATGTCACGACGAACATCGAACGTATGTTAACCGATAGACGGGGACTAAATGGCGTTTTGAGTTTCATATATGAGTATCGATGAGAATATGAAAGTTTCATATTATCATCGAGTATCATATATTGGTTATAATACAACATTTTGCATTCATGGTTGATCCTCATATCAAAATTGATTTCTATTATCTAACAATGGGTAACAAACTTCCAGCAACCATTTTGACTCTGATGTGCCTTTATTCACTCTCAAGCAATCATATAGGTGGCAAGGCTTTAAATCAATGAATGAAGCAGTGTGAGAAATATGACAATCGACAGGGCCGAGACCATGAGCAAGTTTATTAACATATTCTAGAAGAACAACCTATGTGAGTGATCATTGGTAATCACTAAACACAAATCATCAAATGCACTACCTTTCAAATTAATTTAATTGTATTACAAAGTAAACTTCACATAGCATAAAAAAGGTGCCACATAGCATTCAAAGAGATGCATACATGAGATCTCAAATTTGCATTATATTATATAATTGTTTTGAATCAATTTGATCGACATTGCAAGTTAAACTTCAGCTTCATATGTACCAAGAACTAGTATCTCCAGAAATGTATTAGACATAAATTTGGATATTTCAATCTACTACCCATCTGTATCCATATGCATAAAAGGGATGCATTTCATATATCCATATTTTGAGTTATCCATATTTATCAATATACAGATACAAAATCCAAATAATTTGTATCTATTTTCAACCTAGTTCATTTATGCTGTGTGAAAGATGCTAAAGCATAATAGACTAGGCAAATGATAGTTGCATTTAAGCTTTCAGGGATCAAAACATCAATCAAAAGAATCTGCACCATGCTACAAAGAAGGTAGCTACTGGGATGCAATTAAAGACCGATAGATTATTCATTCCAATTGTAATTCACAACCATATATTCATTGACTAAATTTTGCTAAACCATAATATGCACTAAATAAACAAGGTTAAATTTAGTTTAAATTCTTAACCATCTAATGCGGGCAAGCATTTCTTTATAATTTCAGCCGCTAGTTCCAGCTCCTCCTCTGATATAATCAACGGCGGCACCAACCTAACTATATTCACCGTGCTACAAATGATAGTTGCATTTAACCCCAACCCCAACCCGAACCCCAACCCGAACCGAACCCTAACCCTAGCCCCAGCCCTAACCCCAACCTACCCCAGCCCCAACCCCAGCCCCAACCCCAACCCCAACCGAACCCTAACCCTAACCTAAACCTAAACTGAACCCGATGCCTAACCTTAACCCTCACCCTACCCGAATCCTGAACCCTAGCCATAACATCATCAAAATTATAAATAATTGGAGATTTACTAACCTGTAGCAGGCGATGGAGGAGACGACGGAGGAGACCGGTGGTCGATGCCGCAATCGGCGACGAGTCGCGGGCGGTGTCGACGAGGAAGTCGACGAGGAAGTTTTGGGGTCGAGGGCGGTGGCGGGTTGCGGGCGGAGGGCAGTGGCGACGAGGAAAAAATTGGAGGTGCGGGAACGAGATCGAGACACGGGAGAGATTGAAAGAGAGAATTTTGGGAACGATCGAGATCAAGGCGTAGGGCTTTTCTGTGCTTTTCTTTTATTAAATACCCATTTATATGCCCTTACGAACTTAATCGTAGGTCATTTGTTTGCGGCTCCGTAGGGCCAAACAACAAATTACGATTTAATATTTTTAAATTAAAACTTAGGGCACCGTAGGGACAACAATGGGGACCTACGGACCGATCCATAGGGGCAAGAAAACGTTGCCCCTACGGATTCCTGTGTCCGTAGGGGCAACCCCAAATTGTAGTAGTGGTATTACTTGAATTAATCGATTCAAGCTATAAATGTAATTATAACACAACCCAAATATATGCAGAAACAAAAGAGAAATTATTGCAGGCTTTTCCAGATGGAATTACCCTGATGCAAGATCATGTTCACCATCATCCCCAACAAGTGAATATATGTTATATGTTCTAAATAATTTGGTTATGAACGTGACAATAAGTTTACGTTTGAATACACAAAATTCCTAAAAGCTCAAAGCTTCTAATTTGAGTATTAGTGTTGAAAGGAAAGCAAACTATAACATACAAGGCATCCAACACCTTTAGAGTTAATTCTGCTTTCCGAATAAAATATAATTATCTATAACTTTTTCTTAGCAATTACACCTCCACAACCCTCGTTAGGGGACCTGTTAATAGATGGTGCAGATTATCGCATATTTTTGGGATAGTAGAGCGAGATACAGAACTCCTCACGGAGTATTCGGTCTCGAAAGAAACAAAAATACGATTTTTAAGAAATACGACTTTTCTAAACAAAACAATCTTTGAAAAATTTATATAAAACTACTAATCTGTATTTTCAAAAAAAATAACTTGTGAAAATATATTTTTTAAAATGAAGATCGAAATTTTAATAAAATACCATCAAGTTTCCAAAAGAGCTAGTTTTCATAAAGATACCATAAACTTTTAAAAAATAAGTTTTATCACTAAAATACCGAAATAATTAAAATACATGTTCATGAAAACCCTAAATATTACAAATCACCCTCGAGATTTATTTTTAAACTATATTAAAATATTTTTCATAAAACCCCCTTGAAATATGCAAACAATATTTAAGGACTATAGATTAATATAGGTTTAAGCGGTATCATTTCTCTTGAGTCTCAGGGAGCCGGAGAAAGTGAGTGCTTGTCTATTCAAGTTAGAAAAACTTAACGGAGTTATCAAAGGCAATTGTCTTGAAAAAAGACACAAATACCGCCATTCATGTTCAGCAGTTGCCGATTACTCCTGAACTTAAGAAATTTCAAGATCTAAATCTTTTCATAAGATTCTGACTTCAACCTGAATCCAAACTCAAATCAGAATCCAAAATTAAATACGAACTTGAATTCTTGATCATGAACGTGAACACTCGAATTCAAATATCAACCTCAAACTTGTATACTTGACTCGACTTGACCGAAACTTGACATGAACTTGACATGAATATCTGAACACATGATTACATCTTGAACATGAACCTATACATTTTTATCTATAGATTCGGCCAAGACCCATAATCTTAATCTATACAATACAATATGCGGAGATAAAGGGGTAGATTGGTACGGAACGTATATCGTGGCACGACATGTCACTTTAAAAGACACCTACATGAATTCACGTACCGTTGTCCCGTAGATTATGATGGGGCCTTGTTCTACATGTTACCATAGTCCATGGGGTAAGATGGACTTCTCTCATATACATGAATACTTTCCTTATCAAACTACAAATAACCACGTTAGAATAATTATCTTATACGCATGAGAATTTATGGTATTTTTATGAAAGCAAATCTCCCAACAAGTTGAGAATTTAATTCTCATTGGGAAGATTCCGTTCTTCAGACTCAAAATTTAAGGAAAAGAACTAGGTTAAAAAGAAAAAGAAAGAAAAAGAAAAAAAACATATGTTCTGAGAATTCAATTCCCCCGAAATTAGGGTTTAACCCTACATAAAGAACTTAGTTCTTATAAAAATAAAAGAGAACTTATTTCTACAATAATAACAATGATGATTCAAGATCTTCAAAACAGAAATCTTGATGATCATCAATGACTAAAAAGTCATTAACAAAGATTAATATCTTTGAAAACAAGAAGAACTTGGTGTCTCACATGAAACACACGTGAGTAAAAATTAATGCTTAGCACTATTATTTTGCATCATGTGTTTCTCACGTGAGTGCTTAAAACAGACAGAAGAAAAACTAAAAATGCGTCACGTGCTTCCCGCGTAAGCGTCCAAAGAGCAAAAAAAACTCCTTTGTGTTGATTAGGCAACCACCAAATAAGGCAGCTCAACACCCCAAAAGAAAGCAATCACGTGAAATACATGTGAAACACTCTTGAAAACACAAAAAAATCTGGCGTCTCACGTACTTCACACGTGGGCCCCAGCCAAGTGCTTAGCACCTATGTCAAAAAGGGGTTGGGCAAATAAAACCTGAAATCAATGCTCAGCACCCACGCGCTTTCCATGTGAGTGCCATACAAAGTGCTTAGCACTCCATGTTCAGTCAAAATGACTAAGTGCTTAGCCCTGTTTAGGCAGCGCCTATATCTGAGCGCCTCACGTGAAAAACACGTGAGCGCCAGAAAAGATTAGTGCTCAGCACTATTCCAATGCCCCACGTAAAATACACGTGAGCACTGCATATATTAGTGTTACTACTTGGTAGCATAGAAACCCAATCTCAGCCCAAATTGGCTAAGTTTTCTAAGGTTAAACCTCTTTGAATTTAAATCAACCGAGCCCATATTGCTCATGATCTCCCAAACTGATTTTAGTCTCATACATGACTAAAGATATGTCATTGATGATATCCAAAATGATATTCATCATATATCTCCTAGAGTAATCTTAGTCTCAAATACGACTAACGATTCTTAGGATCGTCACCCCTTTTTCCTCAAATACGGGATTTGGTTTAAGAGTACATCTCTTCACACCTCTAATATATGTCGTTGTAATTCTTCAACGTCTTCAGAGAGGTGGCGGATCCCGACAACCCACAACTTCTTTCTGTTAGGAATATGTATGCCCCAGAGGCCATTATTGTATGATATAGTAGATGCTTGGACATATATATAGAGGACTTTCTTGTTCGATATTATAGTATGCTATCTGGTTGCTCTTTATCTTAATATGTAAACTTGTATAATTATACTGTCTCTCTGATACATGTTGATAAAGCCCTTAGGATGTTTGCTTGACTACCAGAACTATGATGCAGATCATACTACCAGGACTTGTGTAGTCCACAAGCACATCCTTGAACTGTTCCTAGTCGAGCAAGTATCGAGATAGGGTATCGATATTCCAGAGTAGACTAGTGTGTATGTTTCTTGACTCTGTATGGGGGCGATGGTTGATTCCATAACCATTGGTGTTTGACATCAAAGATTGTACACATGTGCTCATTAGAGAATGGGTATATCGAATAGGACTCGCTGAGAACTCCTAGATGGTACTATACCTATCGTCAGATAGCAATTCTTTGGTGACACTGGTACAGGTTAGTATGTTGACCTGAGATCGTCATAGAGTCTTGTGTGGTTCCCACTGTGCTTTGATTTCCTCACTACCACGGCTCAAAGGAGTCGTGCCAATAGGTGGATTTGGGTATAGTCCCGAGTCACATGGAGGCGGTGAGCGATAGTAGGAGTTTCGTCTCTCCCGGTATTGTGAGTTGATGTTGCGCTATGCTCGATTGGCTATAACAGCAAGTCCCTGGCCAGGGCTGATAAGATTTACTGGTAAGTGTTATCAGTAGTTTCTCGAACCGTTATGAGCCACACATCGAAATGACTTATCAAGCTACTGGGGTCTGACGATTCCACTCCTAGACTTGATATGCGACATATCAGACGAAGAGACCAGACTGTACAGTATGTGTTACTTATAGGCTCCTTGGGAGTTTGGACAAGCTTGCTTGTTGATCTTCTAATCGCTCGATACCTGGGTAGCCGTTGCGTCCAGCTAGTACCGCTGACGGCTTGTGGGTAACTAATGTGATCATTACCTATTGCTGGCGTATTGACGAGTCTTTAGAGTCCCACACAGAGGTTTCATTGTTCAAGCGAAACGAAATAGGGCACAGATGTTGATATGTGCGGGAGCCTGATTAAATACGAGTATGTGATACCGTCTTCTAATCTGGCGACATTTGATATCGATTAGGTTATATGTGATATAACCGGATTATTGAATCAAGTGTTGATTTGATAATATGACATACAGATAAATGATATTAGTCGGTTATATATGATATAACCGGATTATTAAATTAAGTGTTGATTTAATAATTTGATATATATTTATATTTGATATAATTATATATTAACTAATATTATTGCTCACTAATTAATTTCTCCTCTTAATATATATTAATATATATATCTCTGTGTGTGTCTGTGATATATATATATATATATATATATATATATATATATATATATATATATATATATATATATATATTATGAAGCATGGATGTTCTATTTTGAGAAAATAGAATAAAGAGGTGGAAAATGAGAGATATTTTGGGCATGGGTGAAGCATGGTTTTAATCATTTGTTTAATGATTTGGCTACACTATTGATGTATGGTTGAATAAATTTATTTGAAAATTCTTCATACTTTAATAAGTGAAGAAAGGTAAGCGCCATTCTTCACTTGCATTTTTAGTCTTTGAAAAACCTAGCTCTACTTCTTACACTCTCATTTTCACCCCACTCTTGTTTATCTCCTTCTTCATCAAAAGTCATAACCCTCGCATGAGTTGTGAATCCTAAGGCTTAAAGATTACTAAGTGAGCTAAAACCCCTACTTCATCAACCTATTCTAGATTAGCACTTTAGACTAGGTTGTTTACTTCATTAATAGGAGCTTAGTGATGAGGTAGCTTGACCTAGAGAAACTTCAGATGGATCATCTTTGACACGAAGATCGCGAAGCAAGCTCGATCTTTTCTTCAAGTGGAGCCACAAGGAGTCATAGGGACTACTATCCGGAGTTTCAGAAGTGAATGACTTGGTCTACAAAGATTGTAATCATTTTCACTTAGTGTAGTTCATGTTATATCATTGCTTAAACCCTAATACTCTAGTTAAGATTCTTGGTTAGTGTAGCTTAGCACCCCAAAAAATTTAAAATAGCATGCTTGATACCGGTAAAAACCTAGTGGTGGTGCTAAGACACGCTTTCACTTTCGTCCCACATTGATGCGCTTCCAAATTGACGTGTATGTCTAAAATCGGATCATGCCCCAAATTGGACACATTCTATATTACCATTGTTCACTTCGTCACGTAACAAATAGACGTGCGCGCAAGATGAATAAGGGATCGAAATGTCCCTAAACTAATATTCGCCCCAAAAACGGCGATAATGGACTGAAATGTCCTTAAACTAATATTCGTCCCTAAAACGGGAATGTTGGACCGAAATGTCTTTAAACTAACATTCGTCCTCAAAATGGGAATGTTGGACCGAAATGTCCCTAAACTAAAATTTCGCCTCTCCTTAAATTAAAATAATTGAGCCCAAATGCTCATATGTTTTAAATCGATCTTAATCTCAAGACAAATTAACGGTCTTTAAATAAACCTAAGCCCAAATCTAAAATATACAAATTTGGACTAATCCGCTACGGACGACGACACAAACTAGTCTCCATATACAATCCACAGGCAACCTAAACAAACAAAAACACACACGACACAAAGTGAATTGCAGGAGCAGGAGAAAGTGGTTATCGCAATGCGGTAACGTAATTAACTGCAGGGCTTGCGCCTGCAAGGAAGAGCGTCCCCACAATCAAAATCTCCTCATAAAATGAGGAGGAATCTGATAAAGTCTGCTACAACGATCGCGTCTGTCCAAACCTCCGATATATGGTGCCACAAATCAACTTAATATGTTCGGAGAGGTAGACAGATAAATCCAAATAGCATCTGCGTCCAGAATTCAGTCCAGACGTTCCAATGTCCCGGTCCGTCTTTCGACGTTGAAGAGATCCAACGGTGGATAAAATCCCCCAAATGATTTTTGAGGCCAAGTAAAATTAATTAGTATCTCTCAAATGAGAGATTTTCTCAAACTAGTCAACAAATTTGACTCTCCTATATAAAAAATAAGAGACTTCAAAAAAAAGAGAGGAGGAGATCAACACCACAAGTTTCTTTCCACAACAAAACTGAGAATTCAATTCTCTTCTAAAGAAGAAAGATCCTTGCTCTTCAAAAACCCTAGTTAAAGAAAAGCAGAGATATAACTTATCTCTTTTACCTAACAAAAATAAAACAAGGATTTAAGTCTCTAGAAAAAGAACTTAGTTCTTCTCCCTGATCTAAGATTTGAAAAGCAAATCTCTCCACAAGTTGAGAATTTAATTCTCATCGGGAAGATTATGTTCTCCAAACTCAAAGTCTAGAGAAAAGGAACTAGATCAAAAATAAATAAAGACACATTTTCTAGAAATTTAATTCCTTCATAAACAGGGTGTCACGCCCCGCTTCCCAGCGTACGGGGAAGGTGACGTGGTGGGCTGCGATATATTTACTCAGAAGTAAACACGTTAAGCGTAAATAAGAAATATAAATGAATAACACAAAAATAGTAAGAAATATAAATGAATAACACAAAAATAGTAAGAAATATAATAAAACAACAACTTTTTATTGATAATCATTCTTTACATACAACTGAAAAGTAAAGTACAATAATAGAAAGTGATGCATAAACAATAACATATAAACTAAAAAGAAAAGTAGTACAAGTAAAGGCCTAGAAGTCGTGCTGCTTGGTGATCTGCTCCAAATCGTTCTTGTTCCCCTCCGAATGGCGGCCGACGCATTAGGACGTCTTGCCTGAGATTTGGGGCAGATGCTATTTGGTTTTATCCGTCTTCCTCTCCGAAGATGCCAAGTTGATTTATGGCACCGTGTATCGGAAGTTTAGACGGATGCGGCCGAAGTAGCAGACTTCGTCAGATTCCCCCTCGCTTGAGGGGTTTTTGATTGTGGGGACGTTCTTCCCTGCGGCGCAAGCCCCTGCAGTTAATTACGCTACCGCATCGCGGTAACAACTTTCTCCTTCTCCAGAATTTCACTTCGTGCGTGTGTGTTTGTTTTGTTTGTGGTTACCCGTGGATTGTATACGGAGACTAAGCAATTTCGTCGCCCGTAGGACGTGGATTAGTCCAAATCCGTATTTACTTAGATTTGGGTTTGGTGTTTTGGTTTAAGGATACGTTAGCTGTATTTAGGCTAAGATCGACTTAAACGTTTGTTAAGGATACGTTAGTCTGATTTGAGACTAAGATCAACTTAACGGGATCGTTTGGATCCGACAAGAGAGCATTTGGGGGCTCTATTGTTCCAGTTTAGGGACATAGTGGTCCATATTCCAGTTTAGGGACATGGTGGTCCATATTCCAGTTTAGGGACGTGGTGACCCATCGCCAGTTTAGGGACGTAGTGGTCCATGTTCCAGTTTAGGGACGTAGTGGTCCATCGCCAGTTTAGGGACGTAGTGGTCCATAATTAGTTTAAGGACGTTTCGGTCCAACATTAGTTTAAGGAAGTTTCGGTCCAACATTCCCATTTTGGGGTAAATATTAGTTTAAGGACGTTTCGGTCCACGAGTTTAAGGACCCCGCAGTCCATATTGATGTGTGGTCGTCGGGACCCGTCACCTCTCTGACGTCGTAGAAGGATTACAACGATGGGTGTCAGAGGAGTTCGGAGATGTACCCTCGAACCGGTCGTAAATTGATTTAAGGAACAGCCGTGCTCAGTCAATTTAATTTGAGGACTTATGGCCATGAATGGGTTAAGTCAAGTTTCAAGATTCTTTTGTCTTTGGCTTATTGGACCTGTCCTAGGCCCTTGCCCAATTATTGTATTATTTTTCTTTATTTTGGTTGGGCTCTGTCTCTCTTTTAAAATGCATAGCATTTTTTATTAGGCCTGTTAGGCTTTTTAATTGGGCTCTGTCTCTTTTCTTAATAATGCAGAGCATTAAATACTCTGACAGTGCCCCACGTGGCTTGTCAGGCGCTTTGCGCCAATTAATAAGCGCAAGCGCTCATGGAGGTGACACGTGTCACGCTCTGGTGAGCGTAAGCGCAACAGCGCAGTGCGCTGCGTCAGTGGGCTGCGCTGTTGCACTGCTGACACGTGGCACTTCCTGACGGCTTGCGCAATAGTGCAGTTTTGGCAAGTGCCGGGCACTGTTAACTTGAGAATCTTTTAGATTCAGAACCAATGGTTCATAAAAAGAAGTGCAAAGCACTGTTTGTTTTCTTGATCTAATTTAGATCAAAGAAAACAAGTTCTTCCTGTTTTTCTTATCTCGGGGAACCGATGGTTCATAGAAAAGTGCAAAGCACTTATTATTATTTATTTTTCTTTTTATTAGAGATCCTTGATCTTGTTCTCAGATCAATGATCTGTTTATAAGAGAATTTTCTCTTTTTCTAAAGGTTTTTACCTTTTTTGTTCTTGAGGATTTCTCTCCAATTCTTCAGAGTTCTCTCTGTTTGATTTCTCACAAAATGTTCATGCCTTTGAATTGATGTCTAGGGTCCTTTTTATAGTGCCCATAAATTAGTTAAATTTGTTAAAGAGATCTTTCTCTGTGTGATTTGGGGAATTTTCCCCACCGTTGGATCTTTGATCCAAAGGCTTTTGTTTTGCAGAAGAAAATCTTCTTGTTTTAACAAGAACAGAAAGATTTCTTTAAAATCTTAATTCTGTTTGGCGCAAACGCTCCAGCACGTGACACGTGTCAAACAGCGCACATCGTAGCGCAACTGCGCTAGCGCATCTGCGCTGACACGTGTCGCGCAGCGCAACTGCGCTAGCGCATCTGCGCTGACACGTGTCGCACAGCGCAAAGCGCAGCGCAACTGCACTAGCGCATCTGCGCTGACACGTGTCACGCAGCGCAGTGCTTGCGCAACTGAAGCGTTGCTTCCTTTAATTTTGTTTTTAGATAGAGCTTTGCTCTGATTGGGCGCGCTGCCTCGGGCGCTGCGCTGATGTATCAGCGCCTGACACGTGGCGCGTTGCGCCCTAGATTTGAAGCATTGCTTCAAAATTTGAATTTTGAATTTCAATAGAGCTTTGCTTTCAATAGAGCTTTGCTCTGATTGGGGGAAACAAATTCCCCCCCACCGTTGCGCTCACGTGGCGCGCACGTGAGTGCAGCGGTAGCAAGCTTCTGACCGTTGGATCAACGGGTGAGCTGAAGGGGCGCAAGCGCCCTATAAATAGGACCCTTGGCCCTTGGTAATTCTTTACCGTTTTCAAGATTTTACTTTCAGAGCCCTGCTCTTGCTTTTAACAACTTCAGAGCCTTGCTCTTGTTTTTCAAGAACTTTAGAGTTCAAACTCTAGAACATTTTTAGGTAAAATTTAACTTAAATAAATTTAATTTAATTTAATCAACAGAGCCTTGCTCTCACAGATATTTGATCTAAAGAAAACCCCTTTGGGGTTTCACCAACAGAGCCTTGCTCTCAAAAATCCATAGATCTGAAGAGATCTTGTTCATGGGTTTTAACCCATGAACAGAGCTTTGCTCATGGATCAAATGTATATCTTTTTTTTTTATCTGAAAATAGAGAATTCCTAAAAGTTTTCATGGATCTTTAAGATCCCAAATTTTTAATCTTTAGGAGTTAAAGTTTTCCTTTTTCTTTTTGATGGATTCGTCCATCATTATTATAGAGCGAGGCTCTTTTTTTAGGAAATTTTATTCCCTTGAGACCAGAGTTTGACAAATATCACTCTGTGACAGAGCTTTGCTCTAAAAGATGAGGTTTTCTCCTTGTCTCTAGGGATTTCCCATCAATGAGGATATTCTCTTGGGGATTTTTTTTATTAAATGACAGTCTCACCCAATGATGGGGTTGTCTTGTTAACTGATGTATTGTCATCCAGATTTTGTGGGTCCCCATTTGGTCCCCTACCCACTGCATTGCAGTGTGGTGTAAAATTTTTAAAATGTTGAGAGTTGGAATTACAGCACTGACGGCTTATTTTTTGTTCCTCCACAGGAAACATCTCTGCTAATCTGTTCTTCCCGTTTATTCGCTCGGAGGGAGGGTTTCCACAGGCTCCGGTGGATCGAGTGGTGTTCGCTCTCATAAAGGATCATGACCCCGAGCACAAGAGCCTTCACTTGTGGGGTAGGTGGTACAATGAGATCATCCAGGGTCACCGCAGTTTCAGTTCCGCCATGCCGTATGAGCCCATAACTTCAATCCCCTATGCAGACGAACCCCCGGTGAAGTATGCCGTGGAGGTCAAAATTTGGAATTCTGATGACCTCCTCCAGCCTGCAATTGGTGCCATTCTCGTGCAGCCGCCGCCGGCAATAGACATTCTGGGAAGGAAAATCTATCAGGGTGAAGCACGCCCTTGGGGACAGGCCTACAATGTTGGATTGGTCCCGCAACCGCCCGCCGGATATTTGCAGTGGGCCCGGTACATCTTATCGGCGAAAAGGACTCATCTAACGAAGATTGGTTTATATTCGGCCATCTACGTCTCGCTCTTCGAGTATCCTTCTCCTCCAACGTGGTGGATCAAGGCCTTTATCGAACAATGGAATATCCCCACCAACACCTTCCTGATGACGGACAGGGAGGTCTCTATCTCCTTGGAGGAGTTTGCTGAAGTCTCGGGTCTGCCGATGAGCGGGGAGCACTACGAGGAGCTGCTTCCTCCCGATGAATACGTCTTTGCCACCAAACCGCTGGTGTTTGACTTGACTCCGGAGAACGCCATTCGGCACCAGTTCCCGGGCTTGGTGAAGGTACTGGAGATTTATGAAGGGCTCTATCTGGAATCAAGTGTCCGGGGCGTCAGTTTCGCAGGTTTTATTGCCCGCTTTATTAGACCAGAGTTCTTATCGGAGCAGAGCGAGAAGTTTGCCCAGCTCGATGACCCTTTTGGCTTCGGCTTAGACCGCCAACCCATATCCGAGAATGACCAAAGGGACTTTTATCTCCCTGGCGCCGCCGTCGTTCCTTTCTCGGAAATCGTCGTCCCGGGCATGGATGAGGAAACCTTTTTTGTAGGGTTCCTGGGCTTGTGGTTGTGCAGCTTTGCGCTCCCTATGCACCCGCGCCACATGCGGCCATTTGTTTTCTACCCAGCGCACCGGATGGTGGCTGGTTTGCAGTTGTCAGTAGGGATTGCCGGGCTGGCTTATCTTTATAATGGACTTAGCGTAGCGGCGGACGCTAGTGAGCCTGGGGTGCAACCCGCTAACTTCCCGATGCACTACACCTCCTGAATGGAAATGCACGTGCACGGGGTGTTCGGCACTCATAAGATCCCTCCCTTTTTTGAGAAATGCAGACTCCCTAGAGTCATACGATTGGTCGGTGCTTCGATCGTAGTTGCACCTCCGCGGGAGGCTAGGGGGTTACTCCTTCGTCCACACCTGGTCGGAGCGAAGGTTTCCTTCTTGGATAAGGTCATAACAATAGGCTCAGAGACCACCAAGTCGGCAGTGCCACTGCGCGACGATTTTAAAGATGGGGCTTCCATATTGAAGGCTCGGGAAATCCTCCATCTCTACTCCATTCGGCCGGGCTATTTGGTGTATAGGCAGAATGAGACGGCGCTCCTCATGAGGTATAACCCTTACCGGTTTGCTCATAATCGAGCTATAACCAGGGGATCCCGATGGAAGCTTTCTTGGAAAGGCCCGTGGTTAGCCGAGAAGGGATAAGGGATGCAATGCACCATTTTATGCGGCTTAACACGGGTTCTTATTTCTTTATCAGCGAGCCGAGCTGCGCCTCCAAAGTCCTCAACACGTACGTGGCCTGGTACGCGCACGCAATGGGTCCAGTTATCTAAATGGAAAAGCGCATGCTGGTTGACCGCAAGGGTGCGCCTCCCGGTGGCGATCGCAAGGCTCCCCTGAAGCCGAGGACCCCGGTCATTCCTCCATTGAAAGGTGTTAGAGTTGAACCTTCGCGTGTGTTGAGCCCTCCACGTGGATTGCCGCTTCGCGATACTGTGGCAGTGCTACCAGCCCCCCGTGCTCCAGTGGAGGCGGTAAATATGGTATCGCCGGAGTCCGGCATAGGCGCGGGTATCGGGACCCGCCGCCCCAAGGTGCTTGCCAAGCGCAAATCAATCCCGGGTGCATCCAGAGCTGGCGGGCAAAAGAAGAAGAAGTCGCTCCTCTCCCTCGACACATCCTCGGTTTAGAGCCTGAGGCCCCTCTTACCGAAGGAATAAGCGAGTATGGCAGCAATAAGGGCTTCTCGGTACACCCCGCAGACATCGATTTGGCGGCCGCTATTACGGCTTCTGAGCGATCAGCGAGGCTCGGAGCGATGTTGAATAAACTCGCTGAGTCAGGTAATCATTAGCTTCTTTCTTCATCATTTTATCGTATTTTTTATCATTATTTTTGACTAATACTTTCCCCCATTTTTCAACAGGTGTCAATACCGAAGAAGCCATTGCTGCCTCTTTAAAAACCTTCCAGGAGGAAGAGAAGAAGCACGCCTTAATTGGCGTTGGTATGTCTCGGCTTATTGAGTTTTTTTTATATCCTTTTTTCTGACGGCCAACCTAACATTTTTCCTTTGTTTCTTTACAGGAGCTGCGCCAGCTGATGTGGGGACTCTCCCCTGATCCTCTACTGAAGTCCCAGCTTCTTCGGGGTTGCCGCAAGAGCCTCAACTTGACAAATCGATGAGGGATGCCTTGAAGGATTTGGAGGCATCCCTGTTCACGGATGAGGACGTCTCAATGAGGGAAGCCTTGGAGAGCTCCGTCTTGACAGCACGGGAAGAGAGAAAGCGGCTAAGGCGCGAGGAGAAGGCACGCAAGGCTGCTTTGGCCGTTGGAGCGGGCCCAAGCACCGTCCCTCGTGCTGATACTCCCTCAGAAGAGGCCCCCGTCGCCCTATCCACTGCTCGCAGACAGGTGGCGCGTGCAGTTCGGAGTGCTAACGATAAATCCACTTCAGGTAATGAATCTTTCGAGACTTGTTTGTAAAAATTGTAAACTCATCGGTTCTTATATATTTTGCCTTGCAGGGCCAATTCCAACTGAGGGGGAGGCGGAGACCGTCGAACCTGAGGAGCTAGAGGAAGAGGTGCCGGCCGAACCCGAGCAGACGGTGGGCAACGTCGTCGAGATTGCTGAGCCTGATTTGGGGGCTGAGGGAGCCACACCCGAGAAGGTCGTTGATGCCGAGCCTGGGATGGCGGCGAATGAGACGACCGCTACAACTGAGCTCGAGGTAGCAGCGGACGAAGTGCTTGAGGCCAGTGACCCCCTGGTGATGGCGGATGAGATAATGGAGATTGCTGAGCCCGAAGAAGTGGTGGGTGAGATGGGCACGACTCTTGGGGAAGAGCTAGCCGCTCCTTCTCAAGAGTCCGACAATGCTCCGATTATTGCCCTCCTCGCCCACGGTCTTCCGCCGTCTCCCGGCCGCGCAAGCATGACGACGGCCCCCATTGAATCGGGAGATGAAGCCACGGGTGGTGGCTTCATGTCGATGGAGGAGGGAGACGCCTCTGCTTCGACTGGCAGCTCATCAGGTAAATCTCGAGTTACAGTCTTTTTTTTTTATCTTGCAACCGCTTCTAACAGGTTTATCCTTGCTTTTAACGCAGGTGCGGCCAGTGTCGATGCTCCATTGCTCGAGGGAGCGCCGTCAACTACTGCCTTGGCGGTGGTCACTTCTCAGCCCTCTTTTGCACCAACGAAGATGTTGGAAGGTATGGATTTGCAACCTATTAGTTTCGTCTTTCAACCGAATAGTTTATGTACTAAAGTCGTACTGTTGTGTCTTTTCAGGAGTGCTTTTTGATCATCTCTATCAAGTGTTGCTCCCACACTTCTCCTTCCAATCTGAATTCGCTTCTTCCTCTGGTGACGCTGGTGAGTATAGTTTCCAACTGATATCTTTCTTTTTCAGTGATGGAATTATTTCTAACTTTTTCTCGTCCTGACTGCAGTGTTACAAATCGAAGGAGGAAACGAAAGATCGGTCGCGCCACCGGCCCTTCCGGCCTTGCCACCTGCTGCAGCTGGTATAATCGACTATCTCATCAATGACTTTTTCATATTTCTTGAACAGTTGTCTGATCGTATCTTAATTTTTTTTTAGCTGTCGTTTCAGTCTCGGCGCCCTTCGAGCCTCATGTTACAATGCCGGCGGGTCCTTTCCTGAGACGTTCGTCCTCGAAAAGCGCCGCGAACAGTCTGCGTATGTTGAGCGACTACATCGAGGAGCTCGACGTCAAGACTCCTACGTCTGCTGTGGATTTCTCTACGGCGGTTAACCCGATGCTGGTGATACTCGTAAATTTCCATGACGAGGGCATCATCGCGTCTTGGGTTAACCATTGCAGGGAGATCGAGGCTCGCCTGAATCAGCTGGAGTCGATGCGTCCCGCTCCCGAGACCTTAGCCGCAAGCAATCAAAGAGCAGCGTGGATTGAGCAGAGCGCTTCTTACTTCCGCTATCTCGAAAAAGAAGTTACTTCAAGGCATAAGGAGCGCGGTGAGACTTCGAGCAAATCTTCCCAACTGCATGCTCGGGTGGAGGCCAACGCTGCACGGCTGAAGGTTATCTTTGATGGCCTTCTGCAATGCCTCTCCGAAGGGTTATCACTGAGGCAACAGCTTGACGTCGTCGAGCGGGATGCACCTAATCAGGAAGCAGCCCAGCAGGCAGCTGAGGAGCAACTTTCATCCTATTTGCAGCAGCGGGCCCAGGTGGAAGCGGAAGTGGCCGCGGTAGCCACTCAGGAAGAGGTGCTGAAGGAAGTGCGAGAGCAGCTTGCGGATTTGTTAAAGACACTTCCTTCTCAGTAGCTATTTTTTTGTATCATTTGTACTTGTAAATAAAAATGTATATTTTTATTCTTTAACACAATGTATCTTGTACTCAATCAAGTTTATGAATAAAGGATATATATTCTTTGTAATGTCTTATGCCATCTCTCCGCCTTTTTCTTTCTTTTATTATCAGCATGCTACCTTAGTAAGCATGGTTGATAGATAATAGAGCAAGCATCTTGATTTCCTCAAGAAATAGCGATGTCTTAGGCCGCAGGTTCAGATCTGCTGCCTAAGACTTTTCAACTCTATGAGCCGTGAGGGTCTCATAGAGACTTTTCTCCCTATGGATCGAGAGGATCTCGTAGGTGGATTTTCTCCTTAGGAATCGTGAGGATTCCTAAGTGCATTTTCTCTTATAAGTCGTAAGGATTCTATAAGAGAATTTTCCCTCTTACGAGTCGAGAGGACCCGTAAGCGGTTGTTTCCCTCCTTGTCGAGATTCGAGTTTGGAGAGTGAGACCCGTGGATACAAGAGACCATTTTGGGCCAACTTGCAGGGTCCCAGTGCTTAGGGAACATGCTTCTTTTATGCCTACTGCCTAAGGCTCTATCTCACGAGTCGAGCCGCATCGAGAATTTCTCGCAAAGACATCAATTTCTTCACAAGTCGAGACGAATCGAGCATTTCTCGCAAGAACATCCTAACGTCACAGTTAACCTCTGCTCTTTACAACAGAAGTCTGTTAGGGTCTGTGGTACTTAGGGTTTTGGCCGTCGTACCGTCGCATAAGCTGATATATTCCTCGATAGGCAATCGTGCTGTTCGAGTAGCCCTGCGACTGCCGTGTCTCTGATCCCTTCAGAGGCTGGACAAGACGTCTTCAACCAATCTTCTTAGGCAGTTTGATCGTCGGAAGAGCAAGCGTTAGGAATTTGCCATGCCTCTTTTTACCTGAGGTTAGGCTCATTTTGGCGAGCCCCGATGAATCATAACCACTCCGCGCTGGTGTGGGATGATCTCCGATAGTCTTTCAGGTTTTATGTGAGTTGCCGTCAAGACCCTGAAACTAAGAATTTGGTCTTTGCTTAGTTTGCTGGCATCGCGTCTGCTGTATCGAGACGAATGTCGCAGTGGGAACTAGGGATTTTGCCATGGCTCCGTTTGTTTGATTGTCGCGTCTGAACCCTGTTGGAAGAAGAACGCTATGGTGACATATCGTCTGCTGTATCGAGACGAATGCCAAGGTTGTCTCTAGGTTACTGGTGAACCGTCGAGGTCTGGAACTAGGGATTTTGCCGTGGCTCCATTTGTTTGATTGTCGTGTATGAACCCTGTTGGAGGAAGAACGCTATGGTGACATATCGTCTGCTGTATCGAGACGAATACCAAGGTTGTCTCTAGGTTGCTGGTGAACCGTCGAGGTCTGGAACTAGGGATTTTGCCGTGGCTCCATTTGTTTGATGATGTTGCGTCTGCTGTGGCGAGACGAACGTCGAAGTGGTGACCATTCCGTACTGGTGTGAGATGATCTCCAGTTGTCTTTCAGGCTTTATATGACTCGCCGTTAAGACTTTGAAGCTAGGAATTTGGCCTTTGCTTCGTTTGCTTTTGTCACGTCCGAACCCTGCTGGAGGAAGAACGCTGGGGGTGAAACAGTGGGGTGACATCTCGTCTGCTGTATCGAGACGAATATCACGGTGAAGCTGGGATTTTGCCATCGCTCCGCTTGTTTGACCATGGGGTCTTTTGTTGACGTTGCTTCTGCGTCTTGTTGGACTGCGAAGGAACGCCTTTGTTGACATCTCGTCTGCTGTATCGAGATGAATGCTGAGGTGAAGCTGGGATTTTTCCATGTCTTCGTTTGATAGTGTAACATCTGTGTCCTGCTGGAATGATGAGGCACACCGTTGTTGGTTTCTGGGCCGTAGATGTGGCCATTGGGATTTGGAACTAGGAACTTTGCCATGGCTCCGTTTCGTTGCGACTCTGAGGTCAGTTTGTTGACGTCACGTTTGCACTGGTTGGAGTGAGGAGAAACGCCGTTGGTGATCTCTGAGTTGTCGATATTGACGTCGAGACTTTGAAGCTAGGGATCTTCCTTTGCTTCGTTTGTTGACCTTGTGTCTGCAGTATTGCGACAAATATCGAGATTGTCTCTAGGTCGTCTATGAACCGTCGAGATTTGGCTTCGCTTTCTGACGGAGCCTGTTGGGAATGTATGTTTTCTTTTTGTTTGTGCCCTTGGATTGTATACAGGGATCGATGTGATCTCACCTGTAGGGCAGAAGTTTCATTCATTTTTTTATTATTCTCTTTCCGCGATGCTCTATCATTTCAGCTTTTATATCGCGAAAGTCGCGATTGCCCAATCATTTCGGCTATTTTTCGCAGTGTCCAATTATTTCGGCTATTTATTTTATTTTTCACTCGCTGTCCTTTTATTGCAAGTTGCCCAATCATTTCGGCTATTTTGTATGCATACGTTTTCTTTACTTGCTGCTTTTTATTGCAAGCTGCCCCATCATTTCGGCTATTTCGTATGCACGTACGGCCTACTGGCTTTTTCGCTGTAAACCTGGAATTAGACACCGATTTCGGCATCAGCACCGCTACAACTGGGATATTTCCAGGAGAGAATCATCACTTGACTCTGTCGATGTCGAACAAAGGTGGTTTAGCGAACAGGGTTAAGGTCCTGTCGGCTAAGGTTTTTGACTTCATGAGCCATAAGGGTCTCACAAAGGTATTTCTCCCCACAAGTTGTGAGGATCTCGTAGGTGTATTTGCTCCTTAGGAATCGTGAGGATTCCTAAGTGTATGTTCCCCTGTAAGTCATAAGGATCCTACAAGAGGGTTTTCTCCTTGTAAATCGAGAGGACCTACAAGGGTTGTTCATCATACGTACATATCCCCAGTCACGGATGGAACTTGGTTAGGGAAATGTTTATTCGCGCCCATGGATTGTATACAAGAGTCAGTATTGAGCCACTTGTAGGGCAAATCGAGGGTTGTGGAGGTTGCTTAAGCACAGGTTTAGGTCTCTGTAACTTAAGACTTTCAAATCTCATGAGCCGTGAGGGTCCCATAAGAGAGTTCTTCTTATGAGTCATGAGGATCTCGCAAGTGTATTTTCTCCATGGGAATCGTGGGGATCCCTAAGTGTGTTACTCCCTTGTGAGTCATAAGGATCTCATGCGGGTGGTTTCTCCTTACAAGGTCGAGAGGACCCTGTAAGTGTCCTTTAACGAGGTTGCGCCCTTTCGGGTTTTCACAAACACTCGCTGGCAGTCCTGCTGTTTTTACTCACGGAGCCCTTTCGGGTTTTCATCCGTGCCCTTTTTTCTTATGGACGTACCATTTTTTTTTATTCTTTTTATTCTCTTTTTTTTTACGAGGTCGCGCCCTTTCGGGTTTTCACAAACACTCGCCGGCAGCCCTACTGTTTTTACTCACGGAGCCCTTTCGGGTTTTCATCCGTGCCCATTTTGCTTATGGACATACCGTTTATTATATATATTTTTTTATTTTTATATATTTTTTTATTCATCTCGTCAGCTTAAAGATGCTGCGGTAGTAGTTTTAAGGACGTTTCGGTCCGTCATTAGTTTAAGGACGTTTCGGTCCGTCATTAGTTTAAGGACGTTTCGGTCCGTCATTAGTTTAAGGACGTTGCGGTCCATTGTCGCCATATTTGAGGCAAATCTCTAGTTTACTGACTTTTCGGTCTATGGGGCTTTCTCTATGAATGAGCATGATGCCCCCGGCGTATCCGTCTTTCTCAGAGCATGCAGTTGTGGCGGGCTCACCTTCCAGTTTTCGGATATGACGAACTTTCCCTGTTGGTATTAATCTTCAACCCAGTTTTTAAAGACGTAGCAATCCTCGATCAGGTGACCTACCATTTGGTGGTAAGGGCAATAATCGAGATCGTTTACATCGCCTGGCTGCAACGGACGTTTTGGTCTCGGCAGATTGATGAGTCTGTCGCGCATTGCCAGATCGAACAGTCTCCTTGTTTTATTTTGAGGAAACGAATAAGAACGTTTCAACTTTTCCTAGAGGGGTTGCTGCTTATTGTTTCGGCAAACAACCGGTTTAGGGCCACTCGATTGCTGTTGAGTATTGGCTACGAGGGCTGATTTTTTCTTCCCTTTATCCTTTTTGCTCGATCCCTTGTTTGCGGGGCCGCGATTTTTTCCGAGCAGCGTGCGATTACACGGCTGAACGTTATCGCAACTTCTCAATTCTTTCACGGATTCCTTGAGGAGAGGGTTGAGGGCAGCTTCCTCGTCAGAGTCGCTTCCAAAGATGATAATTTGCGATCCCTTGGAGTCAGCTCTGTGACAGCCGTCGGCAGCTCTCTTGCGCTCATCTATCGCATTCTTCTGATGCCTACGAGCTCCACACTTTGTCCTGTTGAAGTGTTGCTTTTGAGCGACATACCCTTGCCACCAACACTTAAATGAGTCGCAGTCTTCGGTAGGATGTATGATCTTCTGATGATATAAGCAGAAGTTAGGATGCATCTCTACTTCACCGAGAGTATTTTCTTCAGAGGGTGGTAGCACCATTCCCGCTGACAGGGCTTTAGCGAACCTTTTTCTCGTCTTGAATTTGTTTTTATCCGCAGCGGATGGCTTTTGATTTGACGGGGATGCTTCGACTCTTTGGTCCAGTCGTCGGTGTTTGGCTCCTTCCAATATGACCATCTCATGCTCTTGATTGGCTTTAACTTTCAGACGAATCTCATTCAGGAAGGCGTCGATCAACTCGTTTGACGGCCGCGGAATTTCTGGTTCAGGGTCCGCCCTCGGTTTCTCGACGCAAGGAGCCTCTTTATCATCCGCCAATGAGTGAGAGATCACGTGACAAGTCGCTACGTAGTCTTCAGACTCGTCTGATGAGTCTTCTCCATCATTTTCGTCCTCGACAAAAGAACAAGCTGCCCCCCATCGTGTCCGTCTTCTTTAGAGTGTGCGGCTGTGGTGGGTTTACCTTCCAGTTTTCAGACAGCACGAATTTTCCTTGTAAGTATTGATCCTCGATCCATCCCTTAAAGACGAAACAATCCTCGATCGGGTGACTTACCGTTTGGTGGTAAGGGCAATAATCGGGATTATTGAGATCGCCTGGCTGCAACGAACGTTTTGGATTCGGCAGATTGATGAGTCTATTGCGTACTGCCAGTTCAAACAGTCTTCTCGTTTTATTCTGATGAAACGAGTAAGGACGTCCTAGTCTCTCCTCGAGGGACGGGCGTAGATGCGCGTTATTTTGGCGAACGACCGGCTTTGAGTTGCTCGGCTGTTGTTGAGGATTGGCAACGATATTCACTTTCCCTTTTCCTTTCTCATTTCGAGAGTCTCGTTTCGGAGGAGACGGTCCGTGACCTATCTGGTCCATTTGGGCTAATTTGTCGATCAGTGCTTGGAAGGTGGTCGGCCTGAAGAACATCATGAATTGCGAGATGGTCGTTTGCGGATCAAGAGTCCCCATGAACATGCCTACCGCAGGTGCCTCTTCTATGCGTTGTTCGCATTTCGACCATAGGTTCCGCCATCGTGTTGCGTATTGGACCCACGTTTCGCCTGGCTTTATCCTGGCATTTATCAGTGCTGTTATCGGGGTGCGTTCACTAGCACTAACGAATCTTTGTATAAACAATAACTCCATCTCCGCAAATATTTTGACAGAGTCGTTAGGTAGCTCCGAATACCATTCAAAAGTTGTTTCTGCTAAGCTGCCGACGAATTGGCGAAGCAACAGTTTGTCATCGCCTCCAGTGTTGCCGCATAAGGCCCTGAATTGAGCGACGTGCTGATGTGGATTCCCTGTCCCTTTATATACATGGAACTTAGGGATCGTATATCCCGGCGGGTAACTGATTTGATCATACCAGCCCGGATATGGTCGTCCAGTTCTAACAGTTTGCCCAGCCGATTCACTCGTCTGATGAGCTCGTATTTGCTGAGCTATATAGCCATCCAGTGCGACCTTGGAAATGGTTTCTTCCTTGGCCGCTGAGAGAGCCGAAGGAGGATTAGGTGTCTCCCCTCTGTCGTCTCCGACAATGATCGGAGGGTCTTCAGCTGGAGGGTTTGGGTGTATCATCATCCCTACTATATCTTGGAAGAGGAGCGCCATTTTCTTTATGTTGGCAGCTTGTTCGGCTGCCTCTTTGTCCTTCTTTTCGAGGACTCTGTGTAGATAGTCAGCGTCAGTTTCTTGTTCATGACGCTGCTCTGATGATACTTCCGAACTTTCTTTCGGTTTGGTAAGTGCAGCCATCACAGTCATCATTTCCTGAAGCTTCTGTTGCTGCTCTTGGGCTTTCGTCAAGAATTGGGTGAGCGGTCGGTGACCGGTCGAAGCACGGCTTTCCTCCTTTCCGGAAGCCATATAAACAGTATGGACCGTTATGCCCCCAGACTTGGGGCGTTTGGTCTCGGTGTCTTTATGCTCTGCCGTATTCATAAGGGCTTTCTCTGGCCTCCTTCTCTTTCGGGTGGTTGGCGTTGAGGGGGCCGTTGCAGCGGGCACCCAAGTGGTTGTTGCTTTTTGTGGCTTGACGGAGTAATCCTTCTCCTGCCGAACCTTCATCTTTTTCTGTCGTCGGAGGTAGTCTTGATCGATCATTGACTCTTGGACTTGACGCCAGACCTTGTAGATTTTAGAGGACAACCGTTGAGGGGGCTGCCCTAGATTTTTCTCTGGAGCATTCTCCCCAGGTGAAGGAATTCATTTCAACACCGCAGTAGGAGAGTTCCTGCGCACCAAGTTCAGCAGTTCAAAACTGTTCCCGGTTGGAACAGCAGCATCGATCCCCACCGTTGAAGCTGGCGGAGTTATCCCAGAGGGGGAGTTGCCCCCAGCCTTCCTTACTCGGCGCCAGTGGCGACGTCGAGCGTGTCGTGTGGATGGAGTTGTTTTAACCATAGGGGTGACCTCCTCATGCCCCCTGTGTTGGTCAGAATCTGCTGGTATCAACCTTTTAAAGACCGACATCCGTTGAATGGGGACGACCAACCTGTCAAAAGCAGACTTCCTACCAGGGGAAGCAACCTTGGTGATCTCGCCTGAAACTATAGTAGGGATAGCTATCCGCTTTGGGATAACTTCTTCTGGTATTGCTGGCTTTTTCATGGGCCCGTTGGAGCTCTGACCCAGCCTGTTAAAAACCGAGGCAGTGAAGTCAGGCGACCCGTTGAGAGGGACCGCGGCAATGGTAAGTCGATCAAAGACTGACTTCTTTGGGGCTTCTTGCAACGTCCTTGGGGCATTGAAGCTCAACGGTGGGAGCATTGTCCCAAAGAATAGTCCAGTGGTGGCTTAAGTTACCTGCTCCACTGGCATCTTGAAGAGGGAGGCCGCTTGGGGCCTATAAGTCACTCCTCCAACAGGGACGGAGCGAGAGTTGGGATTGCAGGAAGTGCAGTTTGAAGCCATTGATCTTCTGTTTTCTGCACAGAGCAAGACACCAAATCTTAGTACTTCGAATCCATAGGCAACCACAGCAAACCGCGATTTGTTCGCGAGCACGACACACGAAGTGTGGAGTGGAAAGAGGAAAAGGTCCCACTGGGCGTGCCAGAATCTGTTCCCCTCCGAATGGCGGCCGACGCATTAGGACGTCTTGCCTGATATTCGGGGCAGATGCTATTTGGTTTTATCCGTCTACCTCTCCGAAGATGCCAAGTTGATTTATGGCACCGTGTATCGGAGGTTTAGACGGATGCGGCCGAAGTAGCAGACTTCGTCAGATTCCCCCTCGCTTGAGGGGTTTTTGATTGTGGGGACGCTCTTCCCTGCAGTTAATTACGCTACCACATCGCGGTAACAACTTTCTCCTTCTCCAGAATTTCACTTCGTGTCGTGTGTGTTTGTTTTGTTTGTGGTTGCCCGTGGATTGCATACGGAGACTAAGCGATTTCTTCGCCCGTAGGACGTGGATTAGTCCAAATCCGTATTTACTTAGATTTGGGTTTGGTGTTTTGGTTTAAGGATACGTTAGCCGTATTTAGGCCAAGATCGACTTAAACGTTTGTTAAGGATACGTTAGTCTGATTTGAGACTAAGATTAACTTAACGGGATAGTTTGGATCTGACAAGAGAGCATTTTGGGCTCTATTGTTCCAGTTTAGGGACATAGTGGTCTATATTCTAGTTTAGGGACATGGTGGTCCATATTCCAGTTTAGGGACGTGGTGGTCCATCGCCAGTTTAGGGATCCATGTTCCAGTTTAGGGACGTGGTGGTCCATCGCCAGTTTAGGGACGTAGTGGTCCATCATTAGTTTAAGGACGTTTTGGTCCAACATTAGTTTAAGAACGTTTCGGTCCAACATTCCCATTTTGGGGTAAATATTAGTTTAAGAACGTTTCGGTCCACGAGTTTAAGGACCCCCGCAGTCCATATTGATGTGTGGTCATCGGGACCCGTCACCTCTCTGACGTCGTTGAAGGATTACAATGATGGATATCAGAGGAGTTCGGAGATATACCCTCGAACCGGTCGTAAATTTATTTAGGGAGCAACCGTGCTCAGTCAATTTAATTTGAGGACTTATGGCCATGACTGGGCTAAGTGCAGTTTCAAGATTCTTTTGTCTTTGGCTTATTGGACCTGTCCTAGGCCCTTGCCCGTTTACTGTATTATTTTTCTTTATTTTGGTTGGGCTCTGTCTCTCTTTTAAAATGCATAGCATTTTTTATTAGGCCTGTTAGGCCTTTTAATTGGGCTCTGTCTCTTTTCTTAATAATGCAGAGCATTAAATACTCTGACAGTGCCCCACGTGGCTTGTTAGGCGCTTTGCGCCAATTAATAAGTGCAAGCGCCCAAGGAGGTGACACGTGTCACGCTCTGGTGAGCGCAAGCGCAACAGCGCAGTGCGCTGCATCAGTGGGCTGCGCTGTTGCACTGCTGACATGTGGCGCTTCCTGATGGCTTGCGCAATAGTGCAGTTTTGGCAAGTGCTGGGCACTGTTAACTTGAGAATCTTTTAGATTCAGAACCAATGGTTCATAAAAAGAAGTGCAAAGCACTGTTTGTTTTCTTGATCTAATTTAGATCAAAGAAAACAAGTTCTTTTTGTTTTTCTTATCTCGGGGAACCGATGGTTCATAGAAAAGTGCAAAGCACTTATTATTATTTATTTTTCTTTTTATTAGAGATACTTGATCTTGTTCTCAGATCAATGATCTGTTTATAAGAGAATTTTCTCTTTTTCTAAAGGTTTTACCTTTTTTGTTCTTGAGGATTTCTCTCCAATTCTTCAGACTTCTCTCTGTTTGATTTCTCACGAAATGTTCATGCCTTTGAATTGAGGTCTAGGGTCATTTTTATAGTGCCCATAAATTAGTTAAATTTGTTAAAGAGATCTTTCTCTGAGTGATTTGGGGAATTTTCCCCACCGTTGGATCTTTGATCCAAAGGTTTCTGTTTTACAGAAGAAAATCTTCTTGTTTTAACAAGAACAGAAAGATTTCTTTAAAATCTTAATTCTGTTTGGCGCAAACGCCCCAGCGCGTGACACGTGTCACGCAGCGCAGTGCTTGCGCAACTGAAGCGTTGCTTCCTTTAATTTTGTTTTTAGATAGAGCTTTGCTCTGATTGGGCGCGCTGCCTCGGGCGCTGCGCTGATGTATCAGCGCCTGACACGTGGCGCGTTGTGCCCGGGATTTGAAGCGTTGCTTCAAAATTTGAATTTTGAATTTCAACAGAGCTTTGCTCTGATTAGGGGAAACAGTCCTGGCTGGGCTCGGTCTCCTGAGAGTCGGGTCCTCCTAACAAACATTCTAAAGAAAGAAGAGACAGGAATGTCGTCAGCGAACTAGCGCTCGGTAAGTCTCAAAAGATAGAATGGAATAGACAAGTAAAGAGAATAGAACTAGTAAATTATCTGTTTGTTATGCTAACGTTGTTGTTTGTAGCTTGGTACATAATATATCAGTGTATATGAGAGGAGTCCAACTTTTCCCGTGGAATCTGGTAACCCGTAGTATAAGGCCCCGTCAAAACCCACGGGACAACGACACAGGATGTTTATGTATGTGTCTTTTAGTGACCATCATCGTGCCACTTTTAACACATTCTGTACCAGTCTACCCCGTTAAAACCCCGTAGTGTATATTGTATTGATTTGTAGTTATCAGACTTGTCGAGACTATGGTATAAGTTGTTCATATAAACCGATTCAGGATGTAAATGGAAGTCATGGAGTCAAGTTCAAGATATAGCCATGGTTCGGTCAAGTCAAGTCATGTTGATATTGTTCTTGTATTCATGTTCATGTTTGGTATATTGGATTCATGTTGCATTGGACTTATGATTGGATTCATGTTTGAATTGTATTCAGATTAGACTGAGACTCAGATTGAGTCAGACACTTAAACAGATTTGGATCTTGAATTAGATTTAGGAGTTATCGGTAACTGCTGCACATGGACGGTAAGATTTGTGTCTTTTTCCGAGACAATTACCATTGATAACCCCGTTTTAGTTTTCTACCTTAAATAGACAAGCACCCACTTTCTCCGGCACTTTGAGGCTCAAGAGAATTGGTCCCGCTTAAACCTATATTTACTAGGGTCCTTATTGTAATTTAATATAAATTGAAGGATTTTTATAAAAATATTTTTAGGATATTTTCAAAATAAACTTCAAGTATTTATTTATATTATTTAGAATTTTCATGAAGGTGAATTTTAGAGAATGAGGTATATTAGTGAAAATATTGATAGCTTAAATAGTTCATGGTATTTTAATGTAACTTTGACTTGTATTGATAGTTGATGGTATTTTCATGATTCTTGTAATTCTTTTATTTTTTTAGAAAACATAGAATTTAATAATATCTTAATTATATGTGGTTTGATAATATTTATATAATTATTAAAAATAAATTTTTATTATTAAATAGAAATCATCGTTTTTTTTAAAAGAATTGTATTAAAATTCCATCGAGATCGCATGCTCCGTGAAAAGGTCTGCATCTTGCTCTACTACTCCCGAAGATATGCGATAATCTGCACCATCCAATAGCGGGTTCCTCAAAATGGGTTGTAGAGGTATAATCGCAAAGAATTAAGTAACACAATTTAAAGAAATCCGGGTTTTTAATAGTTTAAGGTATTTTGATGAAAAGTCGTATTTTGCAACAAAAATATTATTCAAGAGAATTATGCTATGTCGAGATGGATGTATGTGAGAGGTAGGTCATTACTACGTGAGATTTTCTAAAGGTATTCTAAGCAAAAATAATTAAAGATGTCGTATGCAAAGTTTGTGGTTTAACGAAAAACGCAATTTAAAGTTACATAACATGATATTTTAAGATGAAAATTGTTCTATTTATTTGTTCCATGATTAATGAGCAAGGTATAGTGATATGGATGAGTGATTCCTAACAGAAATTGTAATTTTAAAGATTATAGAATTGAATATCGGTATAACTCTACTTACTGAAAAGTTTTGAAAAGAAGAATTTTTATGGTAGAAAGAGAAGAGGGAATATGGGACTTACAAGTTAAAAGGATAGAGGGGAGGTAGAGGAAGAGAATGGTAGCCTTTGTGTACTCGTGGGGTCGCCGGAATCGTCTCGAATCCTCGTCGGAATTTGACATAGGGCTAACTCCACTTGTATTCTTCTTGGACTTGAGAATTTTTAAGAATTTTGGCAATAGATTTCATAATGAAGAGGGTTAGGGTATGGGGTTGTATTTATAGAATGAAAGTAGGGTTTAGGAATTGAAAAAAGAATTAAAAATGCATTAAAATTGGAATTAAAGCTTCATTTTAATTCTCTGGATAATTGCAGCGAAAATAAACAGAACAGGGGTAGTGGGGGTAATCCAAGGGTTTTAGTGTGCAGAGAACATGGTCATTCCCTACGGCGGGGTCCCGGCCAAAAGGAGGATCTCGTCGGTCGAGTTGAAGGGGTGGGGGATTGGATTGATGCCACGTGTTCTCGGTTGTTCATACAAAATTTAGCACATGTTTATTTCTTCTGTCTTTTCATTTCTTAAGTGTATTGCACGTGTAAACTTTTGGGCTTCCAAAAATTTTAAAATAAAAATTCATAAAAAAATATATGTGGCTGATGGGATTCAAACACAGGGGCTATGTCACAGTAGTGCAAAGCTTTACCAATGAGCTACAAGTTGTTTCTTGATGTTCTTAAACAAATTTAATTTATAACTTGTACTCAGGTTAGCAAACTCCATTCTGTACTTTAAGAAGAAAAATTTTGTACAGAAAATTCAGGATCGTTACACAGGGTTTAACCCAACATAAAGAATTTTGTTCCTACCAAAAAATAGAAGAACTTAGTTCTCTAATGAAACCGATCTTAAATCTTCAAAACATATATCATTAATGGTCAAAATGCCATTAATAGAAGTTAAATTCTTTTTAGAAAACATCAACAAAGAAAAAGACCTGGCGCCTCACATGCTTCCCATGTGAGCACCCAAAAAATCCCCTTAAATGAAACCCAGCGCCTCATGGGCTTCCCACGTGAGCGTCTAAAAAACAAAGGACTCAGCGACTCACGTGCTTCCCACGTGGGCATTCAAATTAGAAGTCCTAGCGTCTCACATGAAATACACGTGAGCGCTGAGTAAAAGTGCAGAAGCACTATAAAGTCAGTCAAAATGACTAGGTGCTTAACACTAATTGGGCAGCGCCTAGGTCCCAGCGCGTCATGTGAAACACACTTGAGCGCCCAATAAAATAAATGAGGCAGCGCTTCACGTGCTCCTCACGTGAGCGTCATACAAAGTGCTTAGCACTATATAAAGTTAGTCAAAATGACTAAAGTGCTTAGTACTGAATGGGCGCCGCCCATGTCTGAGCGCCTCACGTGAAACACATGTGAGCGTCAGGGCCCCAAACGACTGCTTAGCACTTCTGAATAAAGGAAAATGTCTGAGCAAATAGAACCACAAATAAGTGCTTAGCACTTTTAGAAAAGAAGAAGAAGAAGAAGAATAGACTGAGCAGATCAAGCCCAAATTGGTTAAGTCTCTCTGAGAAGTTTCTTGCAGCTGAACCCAAATGCATTGTTGTTGGATCTCAACTAAAATTTGATGATCCTTAAATATTGCTAAGTTGATTTTAGTCTTAAATAAGATTAACGTATTTTTAGTTAAAATAAATTGAGCCTAAATGCTTATATATTTAAGTTGACCTTAATCTCAAACTAGATTAATGGCTCTTAAATAAAACAAAATATTTTTAAACTAAAGGAATATATAACCTAAGTTCAAAACCCAAATTCATAAATATACGGATTTGGACTAATCCGTGCCCTACGGGTGACGACATAAAATAGTCTCCGTATACAATCCATGGGCAACCAAAATAAAACAAACACGACACGACACGAAGTGAACTACTGGAGTAGAAGAAAGTGGTTATCGCAATGCAATAACGTAATTAACTGCAGGGGGTTGCGCCTGTAGGGAAGAGCATCCCCACAATCAAAAACCCCTCACAAATGAGGGGAAATCTGATAAAATCTGCTACAACGGTCGCATCTATCCAAACCTCCAATATATGTTTCCATAAATCAACTTGGCATCTTCGGAGAGATGGGTGGATATGTCCAAATAGCATCTGTCCTCAAATTCAGGCTAGACATACTCCGCGTCTCAGTCCGGTTTTCGGCGATAAACAAATAGTATTGTGAAATTTAATATGCCATTGGCGTAAAGCCTGTTTAAATCCATATAGTGATTTCTTTAACTTGCAATATAACTGATTATTTTGCCCAAGTGAAAAACCTTTATATTGTTTCATATATATATCCTTTTCAAGATCTTCATTTAGAAAATCCGTCTTCACATCTATCCATTTGATGTAACTCTAAATCCATATGAGCTACTAATGCCATAATAATTCTCAATGAATTTTTAATTGAAACTGGAGAAAATATTTCATGGAAATCGATTCTTTCCTTTTGAATAAACCCTTTGGTTACAAGTCTGGCCTTATATCTCTTGATATTACCATATGAGTCTCATTTAGTTTTGAAAACCCATTCACAACCAATAACCAAGGCTCCTCTAGATAACTCAACAAGATCTCATATTTGATTATTTGCCATAAACTTCGTTTCTTCATTCATGGCATTATACCATAAACTAGAATTTTCTCCATTTATGGCTTATGAAAATGACTTTGGATCATCTTTAGATCCGACATCAATGTCAAATTCTTGAAGGTAATATATAAGGAAGTCACTAGAAATTGCTGGTTTTCTTATCCTTGAAGATCTTCTATGTCCAATTTGTTCATCCAAATTTTCTTAATTTTGGATAATAGGTTTCTCATAAACCGCCTCCTCATGAGATAGTTCATCATGCAGCAGTTTATTCTAAATTGGTTGTTTCTCAACTTGATTAGGTGAACCTTCTTGAATAGGCATAACCAATTTTGGAATAAAAAATTCATTAATTGTTGATGGTGAACTAGGATCCTGTATTCACTCAACTCTTATCTTGCGAAGTAATTCACTATAATCTAAATCCTCAAGAAACTTAGTATTTCTACCTTCTACAATTCTTGGCGTGTGCGATGGACAATAAAACCTATAACTTTTGGAATTTAATCCATACCCAATAAAGAAGCCACTTTCTATTCTTGGGTCAAGCTTCTTTATATGAGGATTGTAAATCCTCACCTCCACTTGACAACCACATACATGCATGTAACTTAGAGTCGGTTTCCATCCTTTCCAAATCTCGAAAGGAGTTTTTGGAACTGGTTTAGATGGAACTCGATTAAGAATATGTAGGTAGACGATTATGCTCGTGCCGTAAACTAGTAGGCCATGCAGAATACAAAACGAAAATTTTCGAAACTTGAGTACGAACTATTTCAACCTAGAATCGAGACCAAATACTAAACTAGAAACAAACTAGAAGGAGTTAACTACTAAGTTTGTGATTATAACCTTTGTAGGCGTGTCCTTTGTCTTCAACGCTGCTTTTTTAGCTCTTAGGTCGTCGGGAACGGGCTTGAGAGTCGGTTTTCCTTACCGAAGATGATCCACCTTGATGGATCCCAAACTTATGCTCTGGCTTCACAAGTGAAGCAACTAGTGATCAAAACTTACCAGGAAATGATCACTAGAATGTAGTACTGGCTAATCTCTACTGTTTCTCTCTTTATCATTTTCTTTTCTCTGTTTACAAAAACTCAAGAGAGGAGGAAGAAGAAGAAGCTTGGGTGAAGTTTAACAAGTATGGCTGTAACACCCTAGTACGTTTATACAATATCAATGGGCATTTTATCACTTAATTTATATTTCTTCTATTTTATTCTTTTGGGTTGCGATCGATTCGAACGGTAGAGGTAGTTATCCGACCTGACCAATATGTGTGGAACCCAGTATGATGTTAGATTATATTTTATACATTATTTATTAGTAAACTGAATCTAAATGAATCTAGTATAATATATATAATCTATATTTAAATCATTATATATCTAATAATAGTTACAAGTTATGGATAAGTAATATTTTGCTAACTGACATCATATGGTTAATCGTCCTATATCTTAGGTTGCTTTTATCTATCTCATTTAAATCTCAAGATACCGCTTAACCAAATATTTTTTAAATCTTTATATATTTATTTAGTAGCCTTTTTAAATCTTATTAGGGGGTATATGAATTTAAAATTTTATTCTTGCATTATGGCTTAAAATTTTACGTATATGTATTATTCTTTAAAATATATTTTTGAAAAGATTCTGGTGAAATTTGTTTGTAATTTGATATTATCTATAGACCCTAAAACTATAATATATATATTAAGCTATACTATACTATATATATACAGTTTATATTTTTTTTATATAATAACTCTCTCTCTCTCTTTACCTCTCTTTTTCTGTATCTCTCTCCCTATCTTTCTCTCTTCTCTCCCCCTCGCATACTTCATCCCCGCGCTCTAACCCATACCGACACAATCTCCGATCTTCCTCCTCTTGCTATCGATGCCAACTCTCCTCCATCGTCCTCGTCTGAACCCCGAACACCACCACCACCGGCATCATCATCTTCTTCTTTTCTTTCTTCACCGAACTCTAACCCATAGACCTAGCCTTCCTCACATCGCCGTCGACCTCGCCTTCCTCATCTCGTTGTCGCCGACCTAACCTCACCTTCCTCCATCGCCCTCAACCCAGAACCCGAGCGACCACAGCTTCTTCTTATTCTTTCTGCCTTCGCCGGAGCTGACCCCAACAACACCGCCACATCCACCTTGGTTCCCTAGCCGACGAGCATGACCCAGACCCCATCTCCTTTCATCGCCTCCTCACAATCCCGACCTTATCACATCTCTCTCTTTCTTTCCCTCACCGAGACCCTTCACCCCCGACCTCACCTCGTCGCCGACCAACCCCGACCCATCGCCATCGCCTTTGACCCAAAACACCAATAACCGAGCCTTCCACAGAGTATGAGCAGGCCACCCAGTGCAATACATCATCACTTTTGGCCGAGGTCGTGAGTACGTCATGTTTGCAAACGTTGCCGTCGTGTGGGTATCGATACTTCATCGTGGTTTTATCGATCAAGGAAAGTTTCTAAACTTGCAACATGCTATGTTACATATACCAGTATATATATATATATATATTTATACTTATAATATACACATATTTATTATTTTGTAAACTATTATCAATATACAATTCTATAGTAATAATCCGTATTTAGTAACAATAGCAAGTTTATCTTACTACATGCTAGTTCATTTCTGTTTCAATATAATTCCATTGTAGTTTCATTATCTTTTACCTAGACTAAAATATATCAAGTATAATATAAGTATAGTATGGCGAATGATTATCGATTAATCCATATTACTAATACTTGCACGTGTTTAGACACAATTGTTGGAGTCGTGCAAAATTACTTATTTAAACTATTTTAGTAGATACAAATTAGTCTATAATAAGTAACAAACGTAAAATGTATTGTAAATAGGTTTAAATATATATTGCATAGTAAATAAATTAATCAGACTTTACAATTTAATAGTATGTATTAGTTAATTGTACAATGGATTAAATAAACTGGTTACTGTTATTTCATTGAATATTTTCTCCTATTTAATACACACTACCTGACATGTGCATGACACTTTATCTTGCCATTATCATACCTATTACTTGGATTATTTACCAATGCCGACAATTCTGACTTGTTGTCCTGATAGACATGACTTATTGTCTATATAGCATAACATGTACTTGCCTGTTCCTATGTTGGCATTAGGTAGATATTAGGTTTCAAAACCAGTTGCGGAAGGGCAGCCGAAGTGCGTGTGAAAAGAAAGGACTCGCTGAGACCTGACTTGAATACGAAACCTGGGGGAAAAGGGGAAATCTATAATGAAACCCGGCTTGTAACTCAACAGTTCACTACTTTCCAGAGACTGATCAGTCGATACGGGCTTTGGGCCATGGAATGATGATGTTGACATCATTCGTCTGTATATGATATTATTTTTACTGCCTAACGGCACGTCTCAGATTCAGCCCCGAGAATCGTCCCGGGCATGCACGTGATACTATTGAATTATATCGAGAATTCCATTAATTGGTTTCAAATACCGTTAGGATAGATAACCTAGAAACACAGACTTTAGGATACACGTGGCATACCTATAGCCTGCTGTTATATCACTTGCACTTGTTTGTTTATAATTATACTTCATTTTGCACATAACACCAAATATATACATTGCTCAGTTTGTTATTATGATATTTATGACGCACTGGCGTCTGGGTTTTTCATGGCCAGTTCCTTTAATCTTGTCGCAGGAAGATCAAAAATATTTTGGCAAGCAAGCTGAGCAGTGAGGAGCTTTGCTGATTAGTTTAGAGATGTTTGGTTTATTTTTATTTTCTAGTTATGGTTTAACATTGTGATCCCATAAGGGACATGGTTAAGATGTTATTTCTTGTTGGATCCTTATTCATTTTCGCTACTTTCTCGTTATTATTTTATTATGGCAGTTGGACATATGATAGTTAGATTTTATTTTACTGTTCTTGATATCTCCTTGACAGCCGTAATGTGACTTTGGAAGGATCTTTTCTCGCCATATATAGAATGGTTGGTTTTGTCACGTACCGTATTTAAGTATTTTGAGAAGTGGGGCGTGACAAGATTTTGTTGGTATAAAAACCATAGGGTTTAGGATCAGTCGGGTTTGGTTCAATTTGTAGTTGGGTATTGGACCTAATACATTGATCAGAAAATTTAGAATTAGGAACATGTCCAGCCACATTACTACCTTACCAGTTTTGAATCTATAGTTTATCGACTTCTTATTTATTGAATCATGTTTACCGTTGCTAATCATCTTCAGTGTGCAAGACTTCAGAATCATGGCAGATAGAGATTTGCGAGCATACCAGAGGCGTGTAGACGACGCCGCATTACTTGGGGTCGTACGTGTTATGCTGGAAAACCAGAAGCGTCAAACAGAGCTGAATCAACTACAGGACAAGGCTTTTCAAGAGGGCCTGAGGACGACCCAACAGACTGCTATCACAGCAGCCGAGAGGGCAGTAGCTCCCAGACCAACATAGTGTGAGGGCACCATGGCAGATTTCAGAAAGATCGGTCCGTCCACATTTATAGGATTAGATGAGCCATTGGTAGCGGAGTATGGCCAGTAGATACAAAGAATCTTCTTGTTGCCGCACAGATTCCAGATGACAAAAGGGTGGATGTAGTATACATCCAATTGGTAGATTACTCTCGCGAGTGGTGACTTGTTGAGGAGACCCGTCTGACCAAGCCTATCAGCTGGGCGACTTTTTCATGAAGTTTCTTGGAGAAGTTCTTTTCTCAATCTGCTAGGGAAGAGATGGAAGAGAAGTTCATTAGGTTGAAGCAGAATGGTGGTTCTGTTGATACACATGCGGTTGAGTAGACCCGATTCAGTCGATTTACGGGGCCCTTGGTGGCCAACAAGACAGATAGGGCAAGGCGGTTTATGCGTAGTTTGGATGTGGAGATTCAGAAACACATCATATCGTTGAGTTTGACCACCTTCTTCTAAGTTCTCAAAGCAGTTAGGAAACAACAGAGTTTATCAGTAAAAGTAAAGGGTAATCATCTGCAAGAGGTTGTAGCACGGAAGACTCCGTATGCGCCAACCAGAGTTCCTGGACATAGAGGCATTTCGGTAAATAAACGAGGGACGGTACCTATGAAAAGGCCTTTTTCATCAGATCAGAAAAGACTGTGATTTATGAATTTTGCCGTCTACCGGGACACATATAGAAAGAATGTTGAAGGAGGCTTGGACTTTATTTAGTCTGTGGATCAATTGACCATACCATTGGTATGTGTCCTTTGAAACTACGATTGAGAGACAATATTAAAAAACCATCGCAGAAACAGACTTAGAGGCATAAGCAGATTACTTAGAGGTCTAATCAGGGAAGGGCCTTCACCTTGACGGCCGAGGAGGCCAAAACTTCAGACGATGTTGTTTCAGGTATCCTATCTGTTTATAATTTTCCTGCATTGACATTATTCGATTCTCTCATTGCTTTATGCCGTCTAAGTTTGTTAGTGCACACTCTATCCCATACACGACCCTATCTAGCTGTTGGGACATACACACTGGGAATGGGAGAATTATGATGTTGTATTGGGAATGGATTTTCTTGGCATTTTCCATGCTCGCATTAATTGTAGGGCGAAGAAAGTGATTTTCCAAATTCCCGAATATCCGGAGTTCGTATTTTTAGGAGGTAACAGATCTGTTGGGCCAGTCGAATTTAGGGCTAGACCGACAAGTGCCTCTTTTTCGTCGATGGAAGTAATCAAGAAGGAAGCACTAGTAGTAGTTCAGAATTTCATGGATGTGTTCGAGGATATCTCGGGTTTACCGCCTAAACGAGATGTGGAGTTCGCGATTGATTTTATTCCTAGAGCAGCGCCGATTCAAAGGCTTATTATCTGATGGCATCGGTGGAACTGGAAGAGGTAAAGAAACAAGTTTCCGAATTACTAGAGAAAGGTTGGATTCATAGCAGCGGTTTACCGTGGGGAGCTCCAGTTCTTCTAATCAAGAAGAAAGATGTCATGCGGAGGATGTGCATCGACTATCGAGAGTTAAATCGGATGACTATTAAGAATAAATACCCAATCCCTCGCATGAGTGAATTATTCGATCAACTCAGTGGTGCGAGAGTATTCTCAAAGTTAGATTTGCGATCTGGGTATCATCAAGTTCGGGTGAAAGAAGGAGACATTTGCAAGACAACGTTCCGAACTCGATATGAGCATTACGAGTATTTGGTTATGACATTTGGAGTCACTAACGCACCGGCGATATTTATGGACTTCATGAACCAAATCTTTTCACCACTTCTAGATCAGTTCGTAGTGGTATTCATTGAAGATATTTTGGTCTATTCGAGGAGCAAAAAAGAGCATGGAAAACATTTGAGAATCGCATTGCTGACGTTGAGACAAGAAAAGTTATATACTAAGATGAGCAAGTGCGAGTTTTGGCTCAAAGAAGTGAAGTTCTTGGGTCACGTTGTATCTGGAGATGGGATTGCAGTTGACCCCAAAAAGATTGCAGCTGTTCATGATTGGCCAATTCTAAAGAATGTAGGGGAGATCAGAAGTTTCCTTAGGCTTGCTGGATACTATAAAAGGTTTGTGGAGAACTTTGCTCGAATAGCAGAACCTTTGACCAAGCTAACACGAAAGGAGCTTCCGTTCGTATGGACAGAGAATTGTTCATCAGTTTTTGAAGTGCTAAAACAAAAATTGACAACCGCTTCTATTTTAACAGTGTCAGATGGTTCCGGGAGACTAGTTATTCACAACGACGCATCTGGGAGAGGTTTGGGATGAGTTTTGATGCAGCATGGGAAGGTTATAGCTTATGCGTCGAGACAATTGAAGACTCAAGAGAAGAACTACCCAACTCATAACTTGGAGCTAGTAGTAGTGATTTTTGCGCTGAAAATTTGGAGACTGCTTATAGGGCGAAAGAGTAGAAGCGTTTACTGATCACAAGAGCTTAAAGTATGTGTTCACACAAAAAGAGCTCAACATGAGACAGCGCAGATGGTTGGAACTGATGGATGACTATGATCTTGATCTAAAATACCATCCGAGGAAAGTTAATGTAGTACCGGATGCTTTAAGTCGGTTCCCAGCGATACGGATGTTGACTGCACCGAAGGAGATTATAACAGATTTTCAGAGATTCGAGTTGGAGATCGTACTACCAGATCCTTCGGGACAATTGATGTAGTTACAAGTATAGTCATCTTTGATCGATAGCATTAAGGCAGCAGAGTCATGTGATCCTAGATTGCAAAAATTTCGAGGACAAGTGGAAGCAGGACTTCGAACAGATCTATTGATTCATGAAGATGGTTTGTTAAGATATGGAAGTCGTTTGTGTGTACCTAAAGGAAATGTTTGTGAAAAATTCATGAAGGAGCCTCATAGTTCCGTATATTCAGTACATCCGGAAGGCATGAAGATATATAGAGATTTGCGACAATTCTTTTGGTGGGAAGGCATGAAAAGAGAGATTGCTCGGTACGTATCGAGGTGCTTGGTGTGTCAGCAAGTTAAGGCTGAACATCAAAGAGCAGCTGGTTTGTTGCAACCACTTCCGATTCCTAAATGGAAGTGAGAATATATAACCATGGATTTCGTGACAGCCTTACCACGGAGTCCAAGGGGCAATAACGCAGTTTGGCTGATTGTCGATTGACTGACAAAGGCAGCTCATTTTATACCATTTCAAGTTGGTCAGTCGACGGAGGCTTTGGCAGAGCGGTATATGCAGGAGATTGTAAGATTGCATGGAGTACTAGTGAGTTCATTTCTGATCGTGATACTTGATTCCTATCACACTTTTGGAGGAGTCTAAAGGAAAGTTTGGGAACTCTCTTGAAGTTTAGTATGGTCTATCATCCTCAGATAGATGGATAGTCCGAGAGAACGATCCAAACTCTTGAAAATATGTTGAGAGATTGCACGTTAGACTTCAAGGGTTCGTGGGAGGATCATTTGCATTTAGTGGAGTTTTCATACAATAACAGTTTTCAGGCGACTATACAAATGGCTCCATTCGAAGCGTTGTATGGTCGTAAGTGTCGCTCGCCTGTTTGTTGGGACGATATTGGTGAAAGAAGATTGTTGGGACTGGAACTCATTGTGGAAACTATGGTGAAAGTTAACTTGATTCGTGATCATATGAAGGTGGCACAAGATCGACCGAAAAGTTGGGCGATACTGGAAGAAGACCATTGGAGTTTGCTGTTGGTGATATTGTGTTCTTGAAAATATCACCGACAAGGGGAGCAATCCGATTTGGTAGTTGAGGCAAGCTTAGTTCTCGATTCGTGAGGTCTTTCGATATCATTGAGCGTGTTGGAGAGGTAGCACATCGATTGGCGTTACCATCATCCTTGGCGGGTGTTCATGATGTGTTTCATTTATCTTAACTCCGCAAGTATGTTTGAGATGAGACGCATGTCCTTGATCATTTGGAATTGATAGTGAGAGAAGATTTAACTTATGATGAGAAACCAATGGCTATTGTGGATCGACGAGAAAATGTTCTCAAGAATAAAGTAATCCCTTTAGTACTCATTTCATGGGAAAATCATTCGCATGGAGAATCTACTTGGGAATGTGAAGACAAGATTCGACAAAAGTTTCTACATCTCTTCCCTCAGATCCGTATCTTCTTGTCTTTTCCTGTTTCGTGAATTTCGATGACGAAATTCTTTTGTAGTTGGGTATAATATAACACCTTAGTATATTTATACAATATTAATGGATATTTTAACACTTACTTTATATTTCTTTTATTTTATTCTTTTGGTTTGCGATCGATTCGAATGGTAGAGGTAGTTATCCGACCCGACCCGTATGTTATATTTTATTTATCAGTAAACTAAATCTATGTGAATCTAGTAAGCATATGGGTGTGTGTGTGTGTATACACACACCTATGCTTAAATCATTACATATTTATTAATAGTTACAAGTTATGGATAAGTAATATTTTGCTAACTGACATCACATAGTTAATCGTCCCATATCTTAGGTCAGTTTTATCTATCTTGTTTAAATCTCAAGATATCGCTTAACCAAATATTTATTAAATCTTTATATATTTTTTTAGTATCCTTTTTAAATCTTATTAGGGGGTATATGAATTTAAAATTCTATTATTGCATTATGGCTTAAAATTTTACATATATGTATTATTCTTTAAAATATATTTTTGATAACATTCCGGAGAAGTTTGTTTGTAATTTGATATTATCTATAAACCCTAAAACTAATATATATATATATATATATATATATATATATATATATATATATATATATATATAAAGCTATACTACACACACACACACACAGAGAGAGAGAGAGAGATTACATTTTATATAATAACTCTCTCTCTCTCTCTCTTCCTCTCTTCATTTGTCTCTCTCACCCCTATCTTTCTATTTTCTCTCTCCTTCACATACCTTATCCCTGAGCCCTAACCCATGCCGACACCCCCTCCGATCTTCCTCCTTTTGTCATCGATGCCAACTCTCCTCCCTCGTCCTCGCCTGAACCCCGAACACCACCACCACCGGCATCATCTTCTTCTCCTTTTCTTTCCTCACCGAGCTCTAAGCCATTGACCATGCCTTCTTCGCTTATCCGTCGACCTCGCCTTTCTCATCTCGCCGTCCCCGACCTAACCTTACCTTCCTCTATCGCCCTCAACCCAGAACCCGAGCGACCACAACTTCTTCTTTTTCTTCTTCTTTCTGCCTTCACCGGAGCCGACCCTAACAACACTGCAGCCTCTACCATGGTTCCCTCGCCGAAGAGCATGACCCAAAACCTATCTCCTTTCACCACCTCCTCACAATCCCTACCTCATCGCATCCCTCTCTTTCTTTCCCTCACCGAGACCCTTCACCCCTGACCTCACCTCGTCTCTGACCAACCCCGACCCATCGCCGCCGCTTTCGAACTAAAACGCCAGCAACCGAGCCTTCCATAGAGCACGAGCAGGCCACCCCAGTGCAATACATCGTCACTTTTGGCCGAGGTCGTGAGTACGTCGTGTTTGCGAACGTTGCCGTCGTGCAGGTATCTGTATTTCATCGCGATTTTACCGAAAAAGTCAAGTTTCTAAACTTGCAACATGCTATGTTATATATATATATATAGATATATATATATAATATACACATATTTATTATTTTGTAAACTATTATCAATATACAATTCTATGATAATAATCCGTATTTAATAACATTAGCAAGTTTATCTTACCATATGCTAGTTCATTTCAATTTCAATATAATTCTATTGTAGTTTCATTATTTTTTACCTAGAATAAAATATATCAAGTATAATATAAGTATAGTATATCGAATGATTATCAATTAATCCATATTACTAATACTAGCACGTGTTTAGACACAATCGTTGGAGTCGTGCAAAATTACCTATTTGAACTATTTTAGTAGATACAAATTAGTCTATATTAAGTAACAAACGTAAAACGAAATATAAATAGTTTTAAATATATATTACATAGTAAATAAATTAATCAAACTTTACAATTTTAATAGTATGCATTAGTTAATTGTACAGTGGATTAAATAAACTGGTTACTGTTATTTCATTGAATATTTTCTCCTGTTTAATACACATTACCTGACATGTGCACGATACATTATCTTGCCATTACCATAACTGTTACTTGGATTATTTATAAATACCGACAATCCTGACTTGTTGTCTTGATGGACGTGACTTGTTGTCTAGATAGACATAACATGTACCTGTCTATTTTTGTGTTGACATAGGTAGATGTCATTAATACTTGACTTGAACACGAAACCTGGGGAAAAGGGGGAAATCAATAATGAAACCCGACTTTTAACTTAACAGTTCACTACTTTCCAGAGTGTGATCAATCGATACTGGCTTCGGGCCCCGGAATGATGATGCTGACATCATTCGTCTGTACATGATATTGATTTTGCTGCCTAGCGACACGTCTCGAATTCAGCCCCGAGAGTTGTGACCGTGGTCCCGGACACGCACGTGATACTATTGAGTTACATCAAGAATTCCATTAATTGGTTTCAAATACCGTTAAGATAGATAATCTAGAAACACAGACTTTAGGATACACGCGATATACGTATAGCCTGCTGTTATATCACTTGCACTTGTTTGTTTATAATTATACTTCATTTTGTACATAACACCATATATTTACATTGCTCGGTTTGTTATTATAATATTTATGACGCACTAACGTCTGGGTTATGCATGGCCCAGTTCCTTTAACCTTGTCGCAGGAAGATCAAGAATATTTTGGCAAGCAAGTTGAGCAGTAAGGAGTTTTGCTGATTAGTTTAGAGATGTTTGGTCTATTTTTATTTTTATTTTCTAGTTATGGTTTAACGTTGTGATCTCAAAAAGTACGTGGTTAGGATGCTATTTCTTGTTGGATCCTTATTCATTTCTGCTACTTTCTCGTTATTATTTTATTGTGGCAGTTAGACATGTGATGGTTAGATTTTATTTTACTGTTCTTGATATCTCCTTGACAGCCATAATGTGACTCTGGAAGAATCTTTTCTTGCCATAGGTAGCATGGATGGCTTTGTCACATACCGTATTTAAGTATTTTAGGAAGTGGGGGCGTGACAATGGCTAAAAATGAGAACCACTCATTCTCTTTTTCTTTCTCTCTTTTCTTTTTGTGTTTAAAATGTGATCAGTCTAAAATATTGCATTCTCAATACGACAATTTCCTTACTCTTTCTGATCATCTAAAGGTGTTTGGTATAAATATAGCACATATTAGCAATTCGTCTACAAAATATCAAATAACATGTGTTATACATTATAACCGACATTATGAAGGAAATTGAGTGTTCTTTACTACACGCATGATTTTGTGTATCTCAACACTTTCATCAAGATTGTGTGCAGGAAATTCTTCAGGTCAAAGAACTAGAATTGCAAAATTGTCGATAAAATGCACCAAGACAAAGACTTAAAATCTGGCACAGATTCAGAAGACATAAAATGTTTCCAGACATCAAAAGTGTACCTAAAGACTAACACCAGACAACCCAGAAAAACTCAGGCAGAGATCTCCTTATATGGCCGCGGATCCGCGGCCGAGTCAGGCCGATCCGCCACGGTTCCGCGGCCATATTGACTCATCGGCGCTCGAGACTTCTCCAGAATCTTCCATGTAACGGCCTAGCTTCCTCAAGACGCTCCATTTCCACGTGGCATCTTCTGGAAGGCTCTGCATAACTACCAAGCTTTTAAGAGAAGATTAATTGGGGGCTATAAAAAGGGAGCTCGATCTACAATTCAAAGGTTGTTCAATTAATAGTTAGTTAGTTACACAATTGGAGCCACAATTCAAAATTCAAATTCAAGTTGAGTGACACAACTTGAGATCCAAATTCAAAGCCAAATCAAGATCCATTGAGAAGCAAATCAAGCGAACAATCAACGGTCTTTTATTCGTGAAGCCAATCTTCATCAAGAGCGCGAGATCCACGACGATCCAAGTCTCACGGAGATCGAGCGGAGCGGACTTCGACGGATCTAGTTACCTCTTCAAGGGAGAGATCGAGAGCAACTCTTGTAACCTCGAATTGAGGGAATGTGTAATTAGTCGTCGATTTAATAAAGATGATAATTGTAATTCTTGCTTTCCTTACATTCTTGCATTATGAAACTTCTTGATTCTTGATTCATTAATTTTCATGATGTGTGAGTGAAATCTCCGCTTGTAACGGAATCGAAAGAATCGGTAGATCTAATAATGATGAAATCCTTTTACCAATCTTAAGTCTTATGAGAAATGTAAACTCTAGGAAAAAGAATCGTCAATAACCTAATTTGGAGTGAGATCAATATTCTTGATTATTTCGTTGCAAATTAGGGATCAAATGATTGATGATCCTCTTTGCTAGGGCTAGAATTGAATGAGGATCAATGAAAAGACAAGGGATGGTGAAGGAGAAACCTTAGTTTCTTCGATAGATCCCTAATCTTCATTCATTCATCATCGATATAGCTACAATCCATCAGTAGATAAGATTCGTCATAATTAGTATTCATCATAGCTACTAATTTGATCGATTCCTACAAGCTATTCTACAAATCTTGATAACTAAATTGATTTGGACATCTTCTTGATTCTTAACCTATTTTGTTTATATTTCTTAAAATAAAATCTCGTAAATTTTGAATCATTTTCTTTTATATTTTTAATTCGACTCAACTAAAACAAGATCGAACAAGTACTCGCATCTCTGTGGACGATCCGTACTCATTAACGAAGCTACATCGACACCGTTATTGATTGCGGTTTATAAATTCTTTGGTTGTGATTACTATTCAAAACACAATTCGAACGATCAATCAAATGGCGCCGTTGCCGGGGATGCGTGCTATTTTGTTCGTGTTTGTTATTTGAGTTGAAATTTTATTATTCCATCAGAATTTTTAAGTCAAAATCGCATCAAGCGCTTAACGATTAGTTGTGAATTTTTGCGAGGGAATCTGGAATCATTGTACTGAGGAAATAAAGATTCAGAGACTTGCTGAAGAATCCAGAGAAGCATAGAAAGCAACAGAAATATTTTGAAACCCTAACCCCTTCTTCCCACCGCGGATCCGCGGCCAATAGCAGGTTTTTGCGGCGGTTCCGCCGCCGTTTAGACGTTTCAGTGATTCAAAATTCTGAAGTATACTCTCTGTTCTCTCTTCTTCTCTCTGATTTTCTCCAATAACCATTTTCTGCAGGATTCTTTGCAAAATTTGCCGCGCCGCTAAAAGAAAAATTTGTTGCGTATTTTGATCTTGGTTGTTTGCATATTTTAAAATGGAAATTAAGAGGCACGACCAAATTCAGATTAGGTGTGGATTTCATTATCCTTACTAAGCCCCGATAATCACAAAACAAGCATCCGCATGACCCTCATTAACTAAAAAATATCTAGACAAGACTCTAAGGACCGTCGCACTCAATTAGGACGGAAGGAGGTCGTGGATAATCTATTGCTTATCCGCGTTTCTTTTGTGGTGTCTAAGGCAAGTGGTTACTTAATTAAGCCCCCTACTTACGTAGCGGAGAACCTTCCACTTACCTGGCACTTATCTGGCCACAGAAGGGATTAAGAGGCAGTAGAGGATCTATCTTGCGACTTGTCTTCTGGAATTCTAGAAGTGGTCTAGAGACTTGACCTAGATGACCATTAGATTTAGGGTTGTGTGTGCAATTTTTGTGATTTGATTTTTCAAAATCCGTATTTTTCAAAACAAACACCAAACCAACTTTCCCCTAATTATCACAACGCTGCCACTTGTACTAAATCATTTAGTGCATGCTCGGCTGGACACGGGATTTTAGTGCCCGTCTTGTCCGCGTTCTTCTTATCGACTCCGAAGTCGGTAATTCTACATCTGCTTTTTCTTCACCCACTACCACAACCACCGCGATGGACGAATCTCCATCAAATTTTAACACCACTTTGCCACCGCCCGCAGGTGCGCAAAATCTACCGTGTATATCTCTCCAAGAGAGATGTTACCCGATACGTGGTTATCTTCCTACCTGTCTTTCCATTCCACTAGCCAATGGGGCTAACTTTGAAATCAAACCACAGTACATCAATCTTCTGCCAAAATTTCACGGTCTCGAGTCTGAAGACGCATACGTTTTTATTACCAAATTTGAAAACGGTTGCGCTATGATAGGTACTTCACAGCTTTCTGTGGATACTATGAGATTACGTCTTCTTCCGTTCACTTTGTGCGATATAGCCGAGAAGTGGCTTTATAACACAGCCGCACATTCTATTTCAAACTGGGATGAATTCGTTGTAGCTTTCCTTAAGAAATTCCACCCCAATCATAAGACAGCCTGAGTCCGTAGCGAAATAAATCAATTTACCCAGCTTCCCAATGAACCATTTTCGAAGTGTTTTGAACACTTCAAGGATCTGTTAGTTCAATGTTCTCATCACGGAATTCCTAGATGGGATATGTGCAGAATCGTATATGAGGGCATTAATCCTACAACAAAACAGAATCTTGAATCCATGTGTCAAGGAAACTTCATGTCTAAAGATGATGGTGAAGCTTGGAGATTTTTAGAAGATTTCGCTGAAAAAACTTTACAGTGGGAGAGTGTAAGTCAACCATCGTCTAGGGGTGGTATCCATCAACTGGATGTTTCCATAGGAGTTAGAGCTGAAATGGCAGCAATGTAAAAGAAACTCGAAGCTATGGAACACAAATTTTTATTAGCCTCCCTAAATCCGATGACACTCCCCAAAACTGTCTGTGGATGCTGTTCTGATCCATCACATCTTACGGAAGAATGTCTTTTGAATTCTCCGTTTCAAGGTCAAGAGCACAAAAATTCTGCTTTCCAGCAAAAACCTAGAAACGATCCATATTCTTCCACTTATAATCAGGGTTGGAGGAATCACCCTAACTTTGCTTGGAACTAACAACAAACTCAAAACACGGTTCCAAACCAAAACAACTTTCAAAGGCTCCCTCGACAATAAAAGCAACCACTATAACTGAGTTAGCACCCCTATCAATCAGAAAAATTTCAAAATCCGGTCAACACTTCTGCACCGTACAACAATTCTTTGCAATTGACCGGTACTGATAACCCCTCTTCACTCGAACAATCCATGAATTTGCTTCTGACAAATTTCATGAAAGTTTCAGCTGAGATGAAGTCTTCTGTCGATAACATAAAGAAGAACTCTGCCTCCCAAGGTGAGAGTATTAAATCGATGGAAGCACAAATTGCACAATTAAAAGCCGAAATGAGTGCTAGAGAGAAAGGAAAACTTCTAGCTCAACCCGTACCGAATCCTGGCTATTCACATCATGTGAATGCTATCACCACGTTGAGATCTGAAAGAGTGCTAGACAACCATATCGGTGAAGAGATTGATGGTGAGGAATCAATCGATGATACCATGGCTGAGACTTTTCCTTCCATTTATACTTCTACTTCTGACCCCAGTTCGTCTACCTCACCGCCTTCTTCCGAGCCTATTCTCCGTTTTCCCCAAGACTCAAACCCTCAGCACACTTCTTCTAGTCCACCAAAGACGATTCCCACTTCTATTCTGGGATCATTCCTACCCACACGATCTTCTCCAATGTTGGACCCCGCTATTATTGCTAAAGCTCCTTATCCTAATAGGTTAAGGGGAAACAGATCAAGCCCGCAAATGGAGAAGATCACTGAAATCTTTAAACATGTTAACATCAATATCTCTCTCCTAGATGCTATACAACAAGTCCCGACTTATGCAAAAATTCTCAAAGACTTGTGCACTAGGAACAAGAAGACTCAAGTGCCAAAAAAGGTGTTCATGTCGAGTACTGTAAACACAACTTTTTCCTAACAATTACCAAGGAAACGTAAGGACCCTGGCTGTCCTACAATTTCTATTTCTATTGGGGGGAAAATATTAGCCGTGCTTTACTTGACCTTGGCGCAAGTGTTAACCTGCTTCTTTATTCAGTCTATGAGCAATTAGGTATCGGAGAGTTAAAGCCTTCGAACATAACTCTCCAAATGGCCGACCGATCAATCACCAAACTTAGGGGTGAGCTTGAGGATGTGTTGATAAAAGTCGGGGAATGTGTATTCCCTGTGGACTTTATTGTTCTAGATACATAACCTGTAGCAAACCCACGGAACCAAATTCCGGTGATTCTCAGTCGACCCTTTTTGGCCACTTCCAATGCTGTAATCAACTGTCGTAACGGCTCTATGACTCTATCCTTCGGGAAGATGTCAATTGAGCTTAACATTTACAAGTTAGGAAGTGAACCCTTCGAACCTTCTGCTCATGTATGTTCTGTCGAAATAATGGATGTCGACAGCAGCGAATTTGATCAGCTTCACGATACTGATCTTGACTCTTTTCATATGTTGTTGTTTGACCCAACTATGTATTATACACATACAAACTCTTCGATTGAGTTGTCCGGGTCAACATCTAACGCTGATTATGAATCTTTTATGGAGTCTAGAGATCATCCCGCTCTTTTTGATGACATTTTTCTTCGGGGTATTGATGAAAGCTTTGAGGACATTTTCGTTGATGAATTCGCAATTTTAAAAGACACGGGTGTTGAGATGAATCATCTCCAAAACAAATAAATTGAACCTCCACCCCTTTTTCTTGACAATCACAAAAATACGAGTAATCCATCATCACAATCACTGTGTCGTCTCTCCAAAATGAGACGCAAACACATTATATTACACCACTTATCTTTTCCCCGCTTCTTCCTGGCTCTCTATAACATGTTCTTTCACCAACCGGTGCGTTACACTGATAAAATTTTCGAATGGTTGGTGTTGACTTTTGGTCTTTGCAAAGCTTGGTATTGACCAATAACTTTACCCCCCTCCTATGATCTTAAAATACTTAATATTGTTTAACTCAAGTTTTTTTTTGGGGGGGGGGGTAAATTTTTGGCTCTTGAAAATAAAAGTTGACCTCAAAAATTGTGAGCCAAAAATAAGTTTGGGGAGGATTTTAATGTTCATATCTTATTGCTCCCGTTAATAAATTTCCTCCCAAGTCTACAGGTTTTCGAGATTTAATAGATGGCAACAGTGAGGACACTGTTGTAAACAGTTTTGGGGGAGGTTTGTGCTTATTTACGCATCACTTTGCATCATACTTTGCATAAGCACAAAACATATAATAAAAAATAAATGAAAAATGAAAAAAAAATGTGTACATAAATAAGATAATAAAAGATTAGAAAGTGAAAAATTACATCTAAAAGATTGGAAAAGTTTAAGAAAACCAAGTAAGTTAGATGTTTTCTTAAACGAAACCAGTAATAAGTAGTTATGAGCCATTATCCCAAGGGTTAGTAAGATGAAGGAAGTCACTAATCTGAGGAGAAAAATAAGTCTGAAAAATAGTTCATATTCTGCAAGCCAAACATTTGAATGTTGATACCCTACTATTTGCACCTACACACGTCTTGAAACTCGAGATAGTAGAGGATACCTTGAAATGCTCTTGTCTGAAAGCCAAAGTACGATGAAAATAAAATGAAGCTTAAATGATAAAATGGTGAAGAAAAATGAACACTGGTTTTGTAATCACCAAGACAGCATAGAAAAAATATAGCGAGTGTGCTTCATCACCTAGTGCCTTAGACCAACTGGTTTGGGAGTCACTGCTAAGCCTTAGGTGTTGCAAGACGAGGAAAATACTAATACGCCTAATAAGCAAGCACATCTAGTAATCGGTCGGTTAGTACCTCAAGAAGTATTAACGGTCGCATGAAAAATGTGTGAGCAATTCCATCTAAATATTCACCGACTAAAAAGTACCGAGGTAGATTGACAAGAGTATGATAGCTTGAATTGAATTCTCCGAGTGTAGGGATGACTTTACACACACATAGGGGTATATGATCGGTGTTTGGAAGAAATGTAGGGATGAAGAATAAAGACGATGTTTTATTGAGGGATGATGTGATTTCTAACATCTTTTCATGACTATTAAGATAGGGCTCATGACAACTGAAAATCTAGTATAGTTGGAAACCCTGATTTTCAAAGTATTTCTTTTATAATTCTTATCTTTATATGTAACTTTCACAGTCTTCCTTTTATTATATGATTTTGTTGGTGCAATCTGCTGAAAACCCTCAGGAGAAAACACTCCTCCTACTAGGGACACCTAGAGGTTTAAAGGCTTGTTGCACGTGCTCAGTGCAATCGTGTTGCCTACGAAAGTGTGCTAGTTAGTCTTAATAAAATTTTCTCCTTCTCTTGAATAGAAGATGTTTGCTCGAGACGACCAAAATTAAGTTTGGGGGAATTTGATCAGTCGAAAATATTGCATTCTCAACACGACAATTTCCTTACTCTTTCTAATCATCTAAAGGTATTTGGTATAAATATAGCACATATTAGCAATTCATCTGCAAAATATCAAATAACATGTGTTATACATTATAACCAGCATTATGAAGGAAATTGAGTGTTCTTTACTACACGCATGATTTTGTATATCTCAACACTTTCATCAAGATTGTGTGCAGGAAATTCTTCAGGTCAAAAAACTGGAATTGCAAAATTGCCGATAAAATGCAGCAAGACAAAGACTTAAAATCTGGCACTGATTCAGAAGACGTAAAATGTTTCCAGACATCAAAAGATTACCTAAAGACTAACACCAGACAACCCAGAAAAACTCAGGCAGAGATCTCCTTATATGGCCGCGGATCCACGACCGAGTCAGGTCGATCCGTCGCGGTTCCGCGGCCGTATTGACTCATCGGCGCTCGAGACTTCTCCAAAATCTTCCATGTAACGGTCTAGCTTCCTCAAGACGCTCCATTTCCACGTGGCATCTTCTGGAAGACTCTGCATAACTACCAACCTTTTAAGAGAAGATTAATTGGGGGCTATAAAAGGGGATCTAGATCTACAATTCAAAATTTGTTCAATTAGTGGTTAGTTAGTTACATAATTAGAGCCACAATTCAAAATTCAAATTCAAGTTGAGTGACACAACTTGAGATCCAAATCCAAAGCCAAATCAAGATCCATTGAGAAGCAAATCAAGCGAACAATCAACGATCCTTTATTCGCGAAGCCAATCTTCATCAAGAGCTCGAGATCCACAACGATCCAAGTCTCACGGAGATCGAGCGGAGCGGACTTCGACGGATCTAGTTACCTCTTCAAGGGAGCAATCGATAGCAACTCTTGTAATCTCGAATTGAGGAAATGTGTAATTAGTCGTCGATTTAATAAAGGTGATAATTGTAATTCTTTCTTTCTTTACATTCTTGCATTATGAAACTTCTTGATTCTTGATTCATTAATTTTCATGATGTGTGAGTGAAATCTCCGCTTGTAACGGAATCGAGAGAATCGGTAGATCTAATGATGATGAAATCTTATTACCAATCTTAAGTCTTATGAGAATGGTAAACTCTAGGAAAAAGAATCGTCAATAACCTAATTTGGAGCGAGATCAATATTCTTGATTATTTCGTTGCAAATTAGGGATCAAATGATTGATAATCCTCTTTGCTAGAGGCTAGAATTGAATGAAGATCAATAAAAAGACAAGGGATAGTAAAGGAGAAACCCTAGTTTTTTCAATAGGTCCCTAATCTTCATTCATTCATCATCGATCTAGCTACAATCCATCAATAGATAAGATTCGTCATAATTAGTATTCATCATAGCTACTAATTCGATCGATTCCTACAAGCTATTCTACAAATCTTGATAACTAAATTGATTTGGACATCTTCTTGATTCTTGACCTATTTTCTTTATGTTTCTTAAAATCAAATCTCATAAATCTTGAATCATTTTCTTTTATATTTTTAATTCGACTCAACTAAAACAAGATCGAACAAGTACTCGCATCTCTGTGGACGATCCGTATTCATTAACGAAGCTACATCGACACCGTTATTGATTGCGATTTATAAATTCTTTGGTTGTGATTACTATTCAAAACACAATTCGAACGATCAATCAAAATGAATGGGGTTATGACTCACCATGGTGAGTCACAAGCCCACAACATTCCCACATAAACTAGAAGAGGTGAGAAGAGAAAAGAGGCCACCCCGTTGTACACATATACATATGTATATATAAATATATACAAATACATTTAAACAAGTATATGCTTCAAATACTTACACCTGTATTCATAATACGAATACCGTATTCATACCAAAATACGAATATCGTATTCATACTAAGATACGAATACCCATATTTGTATCAAGACACGAATATATGTATTTATACAAATAACCGTATTCGTATAAATACCGTATTCTTTCAAAATACGAATACCGAAAAGAGAGATACTAAAAGATATATATATATATAATACTAGCTCATATTTAATCCAAAATGTGATAATCTTTTTTTTCAAACCGGCTAGTATTAACAAAATGTCCGATTAAAAGCACGTGTACAAAAACACGTGTTTTAATCGAACCTGAGTATGTATCAAAATACGTATACTACATTGTTTCGCCCGAACTGAGAAAACCCTCTGTATGAGACTATAAAAACTCGATATTACATTGGCGGTGGGTTTAACCACAAGCACGTTGGCGGCAGTAGCTGTACGTAACAGTTACCCAGGTATTGAACGAAAGGAAGGCCAACAAGTAAACTTGTATGTATCTCTACTGAATCTAAAAGTGACAGTCTCTGTACAGTCCGGTCTGTTTGTCTAAGAGTATCGCATATCGGGTCTAGGGATGGATAAAGTCAGACCCTTAATAATGCGATAAGTCATGTCAGTATGAAGCCCATCATCTACTGAGAAACTACTGATCCAAATCAGTAATTGTCGTCCACCTTGGCCAAAGATTTCTGGTGATGGCCACCCGTGCATAACGCAGCATCTACCCCAAATACCGGGAGAGACAAATCCCTAACGATCTGCTCACTGCTCCATATGGCTCGGAACTGTACCCAACTATGCACGACTCAGTAGAGCCATTGTTGGGTAGTAATCAAAGCACAATGGGAACTCACGCGAGATAAATAACGATCTCAGGTCGACAGATTAACTTGTACTCATGTCACCAGAGAACTGCTACCTGACAATAGGTATAATACTATCTAACAGGTTTCCGGCGATCCAGTGTAATTCATAACCTAATGAGCACCTATATACTATCTTTGGTGACTAACTGAAACCAATGGCTGTGAGACCGGTCATCGCCCCTTGTCGGGGTCAAGAAACATATACATTAGTCTACTCTGTAATATCGATGCCCAGTCTCGATATTCCCACGACTAGGGACTGTTTACCGCCGAAAACCGGGAAGACAAACGTCTTGCCTGAATTTGGGGCCAGATACTATTTGGGTTTATCCGTCCACCTCTCCGAAGATGCCAAGTTGATTTATGGCAACGTGTATCGAAGGTTTGCATGGATGCGGCTGTTGTAGCAGACTTCATCAGATTCCCCCTCGTTTGCGAGGGGTTTTCGATTGTAGGGACGCTCTTCCTTGCAGACGCAAACCCCTGCAGTTAATTACGTTACCGCGTAGCGATAACCACTTTCTCCTTCTCCAGAAGGTCACTTCGTGTTGTGTGTGTTTGTTTTATTTTTGGTTACCCGTGGATTGTATACAGAGACTAATTTATGTTGCCGCCCGTAGGGCGTGGATTAGGCCAAATCCGTATATTCTTAGATTTGGGTTTGGGTTGATTTAAGGATTGTTAATCTCGTTTGAGATTAAGATCAACTTAAATGTTTGTTGAAGATACGTTAGTCTAATTTTAGACTAAGATTTACTCAATAGGATTTTGGGATCATTCAGACCCAACAAAAGAGCAGTTGGGCTCTATTGCATTAGTTTAAGGACGTTTCAGTCCGTAGCTAGTTTAAGAACGTTGCGGTCCGTTGCAGTTTAAGGACGTTGCGGTCCGTTGCAGTTTAAGGACGTTGCATCCCGTTGTAGTTTAAGGACGTTACGGTCCATAGATCACCATTTTTGGGGTAGGGGTTTAGTTTAAAGACATTGCGGTCCACAGCTAGTTTAAGGACATTGCGGTCCGTAGAGCACCATTTGGCGGAGAGGTCGTAGTTTAAGGACATTGCGGTCATAGCTAGCTTAAGGACATTGCAGTCCACAGCTAGTTTAAGGGCGTTGCGGTTTGCTAGTTTAAGGACGTTGCGGTCTGCAGCTAGTTTTAAGGACATTGCGGTCCATTGCTAGTTTAAGGACGTTGCGGTCCGCAGCTAGTTTTAAGGACGTTGCGGTCCGTTGCTAGTTTAAGAACGTTGCGGTCTATTGGGATGTGCTCATCAGTTTTGGAAATGCACCAAAGAGTTGTCGGTTATTGGGACCCTCCACCTCTCTGAAAACGTTGAAGAATTACAACAACATGTATCAGAGGTGTGGAGACATGTACCCTTGAACCGAATTCCAGATTGAAGAGAGAGATCATGATAGGATGGACTCATTTTAGATACCATCTGCTAGGACTTCATCAATCATCTTTGGAACAAAGATCGATTTGTGGAGACCTGAGCATAGGAAGACTCAGTTTGAAAAAAAGGGTTTTGGCCTCGGGAGACTTGGCTATGTTTAGGCTAAGGTTGGCCTCTTATAGTGTTAAACACTAATATTTGCTTGGCGCTTACGTGCTCCCACGTGAGGCTCTTAAGCAGTGTTAAACACTAAAATTTGGAGCGCTCACGTGTGGAACGTGAGGCTCCTGAAAGTTGGGCATTGCTTCTTTGGGTTTATTCCCTTCTCCTTTTATAAGTGCTAAGCACTATTGGGGGTCACATGGGATCACGTGAGGCACCTGAGAATTAGGCACTGCTTCTTTGGGTTTATTCCCCTTTCTTTTTATAAGTGCTAAGCACTATTGGGGGTCACGTGGGATCACGTGAGGCGTCCTAAAAATGGGAACTGTCTTTGATTTATTCCCCTTTCCTTTTATAAGTGCTAAGCACTATTAGGGGGTCACGTGAGATCACGTGAGGCGCCAAAAAATAGGAACTGTCTTTGATTTATTCCCTTTTTTCTTTTATAAGTGCTAAGCACTTGGACCCTGTGATGCTCACATGCGGACACGTAAGGCGCTTTCAAAATGTAAGCATTGTTTTTGGATCTATTCCCTTTTCTATATAAGTGCTTGTTCGAGGTCACGCGGGAACACGTGACTGCCCTAGGAGGCACTTCTAGTTCTTCATTTAAGTGCTCGCATGTGAAACACATGACTCGGTCTCAACCATTCCTTTTTTTTTCATCAAAGGCGCTCATGTGGGAAACACGTGAGGTTTCATTATTGTGTTAAACACTAATGAATCAGCAGGCTGCTCTTCTGTGGTTCTGAGGAATCAAGTTCTCCTTTTGTTCTTTGCAGGGATTAAATTCTTTTTAAAGGGTTAAACCCTAGTTTCAGAGGAATTAAATTCCCATATGTTTTGTGAGAGTTAAACTCTTTTGAACTCAGTTCTTTCCCCTAGGTTTTGAACCTGCATGACAGAATCTCCCCGATGGGAATTTTTTCAACTTGTGGGGAGATCTGCTTCTACGGATCATAACCAAAGGAAGAACTAAGTTCTTTGAGAAGAGTTAAACTCTTGGTTTGAGAATTAAATTCTCTTTTTGTTTTTGTGGGAGCTTTTGGGAGGCTTCTGTGTGTGTGTATGTGTGTGTGTGTGTGTGTGTGTGTATTAGAAGCTTATGAGGTAGTCTCCTCTTTTTGAAACTTAACCTCCTTGCTCCTATTTATAAGAGAAGAGACAAAAATCAATTTGTTGAGAAAATATCTCTTTGAGAGATCTTGATTGATTTGATAATCTTTTAGATCAATCGGTGAATTTTATTCATCGTTGGATTTTTAATCCAAAGGCTCTCTATTTAACAGAGAAGATTTCTTGTTTGTTTAATGAGATTATGAATATCTTGTTAGTTTTAATAAGATTAGAAATTTATTCTATCAAATCTTTTTAGTTTAACAAGATCAGGAAAATATTTCCTAAATAGAATTTAATTCTAGAATTTGAGAGGAGCGTTTTAAATTGGGGTGCTCACATGCTTTACATGTGAGCGGCAAGAGAACTCACGTGTTTAACACGTGACCCCTAGTGTGGGTTTTAATCTGTTTATGTTCAGAGCGCTCACGTGTTTAACACGTGAGAACTGTTTGGTCATTGGTGATTTATGTTCAGCGCTCATATGCTTTGCATATGAGCGCTCACGTGTTTTACACGTAAGGCGTGTTTGGCCTTTTGTTATTTTCTTTCAGTGCTCATATGCTTTGCATATAAGCGCTCACGTGTTTAACACGTGATGTCCAGCCGTGAATTCTTTCTCGCTTTCTTCTTTCCCTTTTTTATAAGGGTTATGATAGAACAAATAGCTCTTGGCCGAAAATTTTGGCGGGAACAGGGACAATTAAGGATTTTCTTATAAACTACCCAGTTCTCACAAGTGTGATCGCCACAATAACCCTGGTAGTCAAGCATGAATCCTAAGGGCTCTATCAATATGTAATAGTGATCTGTAATACCACATAATACATGTACATGATGATAGAAATGAATAAGATAGCATACTATCATCTCGAATAAGACAGTTGTACCTGTATAGGTCATCCCTCAATGATTATAATTGCCTGCCTACGATTACAATAATTGACTTGATGGCACTATAGCCAACAGTATATACACCGTTGTTTTAAGTGCTTCACTCGAAAGAGATGACGATAGATTAGTATTACTAATCATACTTCTTGAATGTTCCTAGTGTCCTCGCTGCTAATCCGCGACCAATGCAGAATCCAAAAACAAAATCTTCTTGATGGCACTAGAAACTAAACCCTAAGATCATGACCAAACGCCTAAACTAGAAAGCACAAAAAGAAGGATTACACTACTCGGTTAGGGTTATAACCTTTGTAGTCACGTCTTTCGTCTTCAATAGCTCCTCAAGGCACCATGATCGTGCTTACAAGCCGGTCCTACTTTGCCGAAGATTATCCACCCAAGAGAACCAAGTTCAAGTTTCAACTTCATCAATGAAGTAACTAAAGATCCTAGGATGCTAATTTAGGATGCTTAAGATGTAGTGTAGTATTCTAGTATTTTTCATTCTCTTTTATTTTCATGATTCTCAACTCATGAGAGGGCAGAAGATAATGAAGAAGAAGGAGGAGCCATGGAAGAGAGAGAAGTTAAATGGTTGAACGAAAATATTATTGCAAATTCAAGCATGCATCCTTTCTTTTGTTTAAAAGAATTTTACTATTTTAAAATTACAACCATACTTGAATAGTATAAGTAAATGAATTAACAATTCATTTGCCCATACCCTCCACCATTTCTCTCCTCCACCTCATTTCATAATTTCTTTGAAAAGAAATTCCTAGAAATAAGGTGTCCTCCTTTTAGAAGTATTCTTGTATAATACAAGAATACGGCCCTGCAAATACATACTCGTATTCGTATCAAAATACGGATAACCAAGAGATAGAAAAATACTATGAACATAATACTAGAATATACATATTGAAATATATATGTAAATTATTAAATCAAAACTTGATTTAATAATCCGGCTTAATCCTAAGCCGGCTAGTATTATCATCCGCCCGATTAAAATTCGTGTGGCTATCACACATACCTAATCGGAACCCTGCACGTATCAATATACGACCACTACATCATTTTGCCTAAATCGGGAAAACCCCTCTGTGTGGGATTCTAAAAACTCGTCAATACTTGAAAGTGTTTGTTAGCCCCTCCACGGGGTGCTAATCAATACTAAACAAGAATCGAAAACTAGATGATTAGGGTTTAACTATGATATCATAAAAACTGTACTAAGAGAAAGGTGGCTACAACGTTTGTAGACCGTGTCCTTCTCTTCTCAAACCCCGTGTAGTAGTCCACGCGATTCCACTAGGCTCCGCTTGAAGGTTGAACGAACTTGCTTTAATGACCTTCGTGCCGAAGATGGTCCACCCGAAGTCCGCCAATCCAAACTATCTCTTCACTAAAGTCTTTAGTGAAGTAAACACACTACACCAAAGTGCTAATCTAGTATAAGATGGTAAAGTAGAGGTTTTGTTTGCTCACTAGGGTTCTCACAAACTCAAGGTTTCATAACTCATGTGAGAGATTGTGCTTGGAGGAGGAGGTGAAGAAAAGGGAGAAAGCTAGAGAGTAAGGAGCTCAAGTGAGAAAAAATAGAACACCTCTAGAATGCCAGTGTTGAATGGCTTTACAAATTTACTTCACTTATTGAAGCATACAATTCTTACCAATAAAGAATTAACACCATACTTCAATAGTGTGAGGTAAATGAAAAAAAAATGCACAGGCCATGTTATACCCATTTCACCAAAAGTCTCCCCATTTCCACATCATTTTCTATTTTCAAAAAATAGAAAATCCATGCTATGCTTATATATATATATATATATATTTATGTATGTATGTATGTATGTATGTATGTATGTATTAATACATGTATAAAGAAAATAATTAGTGAGCAATAATATTAGTTAATATATAATTATATCAAATATAAATATATATCATATTATTAAATCAACACTTGAATTAATAATCCAGTTATATCACATATAACCGACTCATATCATTTATCTAAACATCACATTATCAAATGAACACTTGATTCAATAATCCAGTTATATCACATATAACCTAACTGATATCAAATAACTGCTAGATTAGAATATAGTATCGTATACTCGCATTTAATCAGGCCCCCGCACATATCAACATATGTGCCTTTTTTCGTTTCGCTTGAACTAGGAAACTTCTGTGTGGGACTCTAAAGACTCATCAATACGCCAGCAGTAGATAATGATCACATCAGTTACCCATAAACCGTTAGCGGTACAAGCTTGACGTAACATCTACCCAGGTATTGAGCAAATAGAAGATCAACAAGCAAGTTTGTCCAAACTCCTATGAAGCCTATAAGTAACACTTACCGTACAGTCTGGTCTCTTCGTCTGATATGTCACATATCGAGTCTGGGGGTGGAATCGTCAGACCCTAATAACTTGATAAATCATGCTGATGTATAGCCTATAACGGTATGAGAAACTACCGATAACACTTACCAGTAAATCTCATCAACAGCCCTGGCCAAGGACTTCCTGTTATAGCCAATCGAGCATAGAGCAACATCAACTCCCTATACCGGGAGAGACGAAACTCCTTCTATCGCACATTGCCTCCATGTTTCTCGGAACTGTTCCTAAAATCCACCTATTTACACGACTCCTTTGAGCCATGGTAGGGAGGAAATCAAAGCACAGTGGGAACCACACAAGCCTCTATGACGATCTCGGGTCTACAGATTATCATGTACCAGTGTCACCAGAGAACTTCTATCTGACGATAGGTATAGTACTATCTAGGAGTTCTCGGCGAGTCTTATTCAGTATACCCATTCTCTAATGGGAACCTGTGTACAATCTTTGATGTCAAATACCAATAGCTAAAGGATCAACCATCACCCCCATACAAGGTCAAGAAACGTACACACTAGTATAATCTGGAATATCGATGCCCTGTCTCGATATACCCTCGACTAGGAAAATTAAAGGATGTGTTTGTGGACTACCCATGTCCCAGTAGTATGATCCGCATCATAGTCCTGGTAGTCAAGCCAGGGCTTTATCAACATGTATCTGAGAGACAGTATAATAATACTAAATATACATGTTAAGATAAAGAGTAGCCAGATAGCATACTATCATGTTGAGCAAGAAAGTCCTCTATACATATGTCCAAGCATCCACTATAATATACATCAATGTACAATAATGGCCTCTAGGGCATACATATTCCTAACAATCCCCCACTTGCATTAAGGCCAGTTGTTGCAGTATCTCATACCCAACATCCCAAATAGTCTCTCGAATTGCGTCTGGGGGAGAGCCTTCGTGAGTGGATCCGCTACGTTGTCCTTCGTGTCAACTCTCCTGACCTCGATCTCCCGGCGATCAACTATCTTCCGGATCAGGTGATACCGTCTATGAATATGTCTGGATCTCTGATGGAACCGGGGTTCCTTGGTCAAAACCACAGCTTCATTGTTATCACAATACACGGGTATTGGATGCTCAATGGATGGAACCACACCAAGTTCAGCTATGACTTCTTCATCTAGACAGCCTATTTGGCAGCATCGTTGGCAGCGATGTATTCAGCCTCCATCATCGAGTCTGCTACGGTATCTTGCTTGGAACTCTTCCAACATACCGCCTCTCCATTGAGGGTGAAGACAAAACCCGAGACCGACTTACTATCGTCCTTATCACTCTGGAAGCTCAAATCGGTAAAGGACTCCACCTGGAGTTCACCGTTACCATATACCAAGAACATTTCTTCAGTCCTTCTTAAGTACTTAAGAATGTTCTTCACAGCTGTCCAGTGTTTCTCCCTTGGATCTGATTGATACCTTCTCACTACACCTAGCGAGTAAGCTACATCCGGTCGGGTACACAATATTGCATACATGATTGACCCGACTGCCGAAGCATAGGGTATCTCTTGCATGCGAGCCCTTTCCAAATCAGTTTTGGAAGACATCTCTTTGGAGAGAGTGATTCCTGAGCAAGCGGGTTAGTTACCACGCTTAGAATCTTCCATACTAAACCTCTTTAGTATGGTGTCTATGTACCTGGATTGGGACAATCCCAACATCCGTTTAGATCTATCTCTATAGATCTTAATCCCTAGGATGTAGGAGGCATCACCTAAATCTTTCATGGAGAACTTGTGTGATAAGAAGAGCTTGACCGAGTGTAGCATAAGAACATCGTTTCCTATCAAGAGTATGTCATCCACATACAATACGAGGAAGACAACCTTACTCTCTACAACCTTCTTGTATATACAAGATTCACCTACATTTTTTATGAAGTCAAACTCTTTGATAGCTTCATCGAAACAGATGTTCCAGCTCGGCGATGCCTGCTTTAATCCGTAGATTGATTTAAGCAGCTTGCACACGCTTCCGCTGCTCCCACTATCTATGAAGCCCTTTGGTTGTGTTACACGCTCTCTTCTAAATCACCATTTAGAAAAGCGGTCTTGACGTCCATCTGCCAGATTTCGTAGTCATAGTATGCAGCAATGTCAAGTAGGATCCTGATGGACTTAAGAATAGCGATAGGAGAAAAGGTTTCATCATAGTCGACACTTGGTCATTGACGAAAACCTTTTGCTACAAGTATAGCTTTGAAGGTTCAACCTTTTCATCTACACCAATTTTCATTTTAAAGATCAACTTGCGCCCGATGGGTTTTACCCCTTCAGGAGAAACTTTCAAAGTCCATACTTTGTTGGTGTACATAGATTCCATCTCAGATCGCATAGCATCCAGTCATTTCACAGAGTCTCCACCTATGATGGCCTACTCGAAACTAATTGGGTCATCATCTTCCATGATGCAATCCTCGCTCCCACCGTCTACGAGAAAACCGTAGTACCTCTCAGGTGGATGAGGAATCCTACTAGATCTGCGGAGTGGCTGGGGTTCATTGGGGACTATTGAATCCTCTAGTTCTACCAAATTGTCAGTTCTAGTTTGTGTAGTTGGAAATTCTTCCAGTTCTACCTCATTGCCACTAATTTCTTTCACAAGAAATTCCTTTTCTAAAAAGGTGGCATGTTGAGAAACAAACACTTTTTATTCCTCAGTATGGTAGAATATACGCCATCGCGAATATTTGGGATATTCTACACACTTGCACGGAACTGACCTTGTCTCGAGCTTGTCCGGATTTTGCTTTTTGACATAAGTCGGACAACCCTATATCTTAATGAAATTAATATATAGTCTCTTCCCCTCTCATATCTTATATGGAGTGGTAGGTACTGATTTGGTTGGAACCCTATTCAATAGGTATGCAGCCGTCACAAGTGCATAACCCCAAAAGGAAATCGGTAACTCAGCAACACTCATCATAGAGAGCACCATATCTAATAGGGTGCGATTTCTCCGCTCCGATATACCATTGTACTGTGGTGTATATGGAGAAGTAAGCTGAGAGAGAATCCTATTCTCTTTTAAATAGTCTCGGAACTCCGTGCTCAAGTATTCTTCTCCCCAATCAGATCGAAGGATTTTAATACTTTTACCCGTCTGGTTCTCTACTTCATTCTTATATTTCTCAAAATCTTCATACTTGTGTTTCAACAAGAATACATGTACGAATCTTGAGAGATCATCGGTGAATGTAATAAGGTACGAGGAACCATTCCTGGCATGAGTAGACATAGGACCGCATACATCACTATGTATGAGTCTCAAGAGTTCAGTAGCTCTTTCTCCGTGTCCACTAAACGGAGTTTTGGTCATTTTACCTTTGAGACATGACTCGCAAGTTTCATGTCACGGCCCGAAATTCGACTCGTGACTGGCACTTAACCACGCAACGTCTACAGGCGTAGCGCGACTAAGTAAGCCGAACCCAGAAATCAAAACCATTTAAAAGTAGTGAGTGTCGAAAACATTTGATTAAAACATTTGGAAAAGCTTAAGTAGTTTAATAACAAACTTAAAGTTAAGTTATCGTCTTAATAATTTTGGCAGCATTTCCCTTGTAAAACTAACCCCGAAGTCGGGTATAAAACAGGATATAAGCGAAAATGATACAGGATATAATAAAGCATCCCAAACGGGAGCAATCACGCCCAACGGCGGAAATCGAACACCACAAGAGTAATATACGACGCCGTAGCGAGAAATGAGCAATAAGTAAAAACATCACAACATGCTAAAACTGCAAATGTAAAGTCGGCTCCCACGAGCTCGACACCAGAAAATAAATAATATACATCATCGTCCTCACAATGTCTCTAAGTCAAGTACATATAAGGTAGATAGAGAATACTAGATACAAAAGTGTGTACAATAGAAGTAACCAGATACCACAACCCACCTAACAGCAAAACAACTCTCGCACCAACTGTAGTGGTATCTGTAGCCAAAAGATGTAAGAAGGCAGCCTGCCGCGACTACTCTGAGGGGCAACCTGCAAATACTGTGGCACAACGGGGGTGAGTTGCCAACTCGTGAATAGAGATAACATATAAAGGTAATCGTGAGCATGCACGTACTGCGCTACCCTATCATATGCCAGCAGATGATATCAATGTGCGATAAGTAGTATGTGTAATAATCATGCAAGTGCACTATCAGGTAATATAACTACAGGATTAGATGCAGAATAATGAATACTGAGCATGGGAAATATAACATCTACACGGAATGTCAATGTGGAAAAATATAATCGGTGCCCATCAATGCACCCAGATCCCAATAAACTCAGGCGCCGGCACTCTCATCGGCCCTCAAATCCTGTAAATCTCTGAGAATCACGAGTGCCCAACATCGGCACTCAAAATATCAAGAAATACTCGTGTCCAGGATCGACACGCAAATCCTCATACATCGGGCTCCGTCAGTATGGATCAGCCCACGGGCTCCATCTGCGGTATCGGCCCTCGGCCCCGGCAGTACGGGTCATCCCGCATCTATCTCTCGACTCCGGTCAGTATCCTCCGGATAACCGCCAGGTCCAACCAATCACCGGTAGGTAGTGGTCCCACCGCTGGGCTCATCTCCTGCTGCACGACAGATCCGTTCTCGCTCCGGGGTACCATACCGGATCCACCATGTACCCACAATCGGCCTCGTCCACTCCTCGAATCGGGTTTCATATGTCACTCTAGCACCGAGAAAACACATGGTGGACGCACTGAAATATCATATCAAGAGGAACCGGGTTTTCAAAACAGTGCATCCTTTCTTAAATAATCCCCACGGTCCTCAAATCCAGAAATCACATGAAAACCAAAGCCAATGCATAATCTATGCGATGTAATATATGCATCAAAGTCATACTATAAGTAAAAGGGGAAAACCGCTCTTTAAAATAGATTCAGTTTTTAAAAGGTATCACGCGGTTCCCAGTTTCCGCCAAAATTAGCTTATCTAGGTAGGTACAGTGGGGAATGCATGAGTATAGATATGCCAATAGGTACGTGCACAAGTAACAAATCATGTCAAATCACATAAAAGATGAGCTACAGTATAATAATCATGGCAATTCTACAGTGTGAGTGTCATGGCAATTACTAACCGTGTGTGTGTAAAATGCAGATGAGTGCTCGTGCGACATAAACCGTTAGTAATAGTGCGGTGTTCTATCAATTCTAGTTTATATACATATAGCAGGGAATGCGGTATGCAACAAACAGTAGCCATATAGGTAAATGCAATATGTAGCTAGAAGGTCCTATCAGCCCTGACGCATAACGCCATGCGGGCGATATCCCCATAGATGTTAAATCTACTCACCGTAGTCTCGCGCTAAGTGTAGCCGACGACTTGTTTCCCTTTCTTTGCAGCGTCCGTCGTACTCGCCTGCGATCCTAGAATTACACAATATATCACACATAAGCTCGAAGTCACACAAACACGACATTAAATCCAAACTAGTAACTCGCGTCGCGAACCAAGCGCGCGTTGTGCGCGATACGCTAAAACGTTCGATTACGAGCCTGGAGCTACCCCGATGCGTCGCGATAAGCAGAAACCCCAAACCCACACACGTATCACGCGTGTCGCGAAGGTTTAAAATACGAGAAATAGGGTATTTGACTCCATATTTTGATACAGGAATGATTTTACAAAAATATATATATCACAGTTCATAAAATAGTAGCAGACTCCTACAGTCCAAACCCCAACCCCCAATTCACCCATCTGGCCGCAAATTGCGGCCAGAATGCATTTTTCGACGGCCTGGGTAGGGAGATAGGCTCCCGGGTTTTGTGTGTGCACTCCATACCCCATGTACATGCTACAGTAATAACAATTTTAACCTGAAGCAACTCGGGTAGCAACAGATTCAACAGAGCCCAAATTCTAGTTAAAAAGTCCATTTTGACACTAAAACGATACATTAGGGTATATTTGTGAAACCTGAAGCAAACCCAAGTCTAAAACCACACTAATAACACATTACCAAGCTAAGCAAGCCATAAAAAGGTTATTTTTTAACATAACTTCACTAAATCCTTTCATTGGCACTAAAAATGCACAAAAATGAGATATTTGGCTAAAAATACTACAAGATATGGGAAAAGGGTGTTAAGTGTGAGTTAATACCTTCAAAAGACCTTAGAACAACCCAAAATTTCCAGCCCTTGCCTTAAGTGTGCAGACTTGCCATCAAACTCTCCCAAAAGGTCATTTTTCCATGGTTTTGTGAAGAAAAAGGATTGTTTTGTGTAGGGTTTAAGCATGAATCAATTGGAAAGTGAAAAGAGAAGAGAAGATGATGAAATGGTGTTGTTGTTGCTGCCTTCTCTGCAGAATTTCCAGAAATGAGCAAAGAGAGAGAAGAGAGAAGGAAAAATGGGTCAAAAAGTCAATTTTCTTACCTACCCACCATACCTCTCCATTCCCCATTTAAATTTAAAAAGAAAAAGGGGTTTTGGCTTAATTAAAATGGTGGGGAAAAAGAACCATGCAAGAAAAGAAATGGTTAACATGTTATCACTATTAACCTAGGTCACAAAATTGTGCTAAGTGTGCATGTGTGCACTTAACACAAAAATTCCCAATTAGGGTAAAAAGAACTAAATCATAATTAATAACCCTATATATATATAAATATATATAAAAACACTTCACAACACAATTATCACTAATTAAAAAGGAAAATAAGATATTCGGGTTTTTTTGAAAAACACGCAAAATTGCTAATTATCGCGAGAAAATCCTGAACGAATTTCAAGGTGTTACAATCTACCCCCCTTAAAGAAATTCGGTCCCCGAATTTAAAAATCTAACTACACGTACCTTCAAAAAGATGGGGATACTTCTTCCTCATCTCGCTCTCGGTCTCCCAAGTGACCTCCTCGCTGCTTGGACCACGCCAACGTACCTTGACGGACGGTATCTCTTTCGATCTCAATTTCATCACTTGTCGATCCAAGATAATCACCGGCTGCTCTGCATAGGAAAGGTCGTGCTCAAGATGGATCGTCGGGTGTTGAATCGCATGCGAAGGATCATGAAGATATTTGCGGAGCATCGAAACGTGAAACACGGGGTGCACATCTGGAAAACTGGGTGGAAGGGCTAACCGATACGCAATTGCACCAACACGCTCGAGGATCTCGAAGGGGCCCATATATCGGGGACTAAGCTTCTCCTTCTTCCCAAATCTCATCACACCTTTCATTGGGGAGACCCTCAAGAAAACATGATCACCAACAGAAAATTCAAGTCTGCGCTGACGACGGTCCGCATAAGATCTCTACCTACTCTGGGCTGCTCTCATCCTATCGCGAATCAACTGGATCTTCGCGGTCATCTCCTCAACAATCTGTGGCCCTAAGATACCGCTCTCACTGAGCTCTGTCCAACAGGCGGGCGATCTGCATCTCCTCCCATAAAGAGCCTCAAATGGTGCCATCTGAATGGTCTCCTGGTAGCTGTTGTTGTAGGAGAACTCTACTAAGGGTAAATGACGATCCCAGCTACCTCCGAAGTCTAATACACACGCTCGGAGCATGTCCTCGAGAGTCTGAATAGTCCCCTCTGACTGTCCGTCGGTCTGCGGATGAAATGCTGTGCTGAAACTCAAGCGGGTGCCCAAAGCCTCCTGAAGCCTCTGCCATAGTCGGCTGGTAAACTGGGTGCCTCTGGCGGACACGATACATGTCGGAACTCCGTGCAGTCGTATGATCTCGTCGATGTATATCTGGGCATACTGAGCAAGTCCGAAAGTCGTCTTCACCGGTAGGAAGTGAGCCACTTTCGTCAAACGATCCACGATCACCCAGATGGAGTCATATCCTCGACTAGTCCTGGGTAGACCCACAATAAAGTCCATAGAAATCTGTTCCCATTTCCACTCCGGAATGGGTAACGGTTGCAGCTCTCCCGCGGGCCTCTGGTGCTCGGCCTTGACTTGCTGACAAGTCAGGCATCTCGTCATGAAATCTGCGATGTCCCTCTTCATTCCGTCCCACCGATAAACATCCCTCATATCATGGTACATCTTGGTGGAACCTGAATGAACACTATACACCGATCGATGTGGCTCCTCGAGAATCTCTCGCCGCAGTCCCTCAGCATCCGGTACACACAATCTAGTCCCAAATCGTAGTATCCCCTGATCATCGATCACGAACTCGGAAAATCTGCCTTGTCCAATCTGTGCCCTGATCTCTGCACATCGGTCATCACTGTGTTGTGCCTCATGTATATGGTCAAGCAACTGTGGGCGTGCACGAACATGCGCAATCTGTCCTCCGATCGGCGTAAACTCAAACTGTACCCGGCTGTCGCATAAAATCTGCCAATCGACCGATGACTGCCTCTGCACTGCGCTCAAACAAGATAGACTACCCCCGGGCCTCCTGCTCAAAGCATCCGCTACTACGTTAGCCCTGCCCGGGTGGTACAAGATCTCGCAATTGTAGTCCTTCACTCACTTCATCCATCGGCGCTGTCTAAGGTTCAGGTCTCGCTGCTGAAATATATACTTTAAGCTCTTGTAATCAGTGAATATCTGGTACGACTCGCCATATAGGTAATGTCGCCAGATCTAAAGTGCAAAGACCACTGCAGCCATCTCCAAATCGTGAGTGGGGTAATTCTGTTCATGTTTCTTCAATTGTCGCAAAGCATACGCGATCACCCTGTCATGCTGCATCAATACGCACCCTAGCCCCACTCGAGAAGCATCACAAAAGACCACAAATCCGCCTGATCCTGAAGGCAATGATAACACCGGCGCCGTAGTTAGTAGAGTCCGTAGCTGCTGAAAACTGTGCTCACACTCCTCCGTCCAATCGAAAGGAACACCCTTCCGGGTCAACCGGGTCAAAGGTGTAGCAATACGGGAGAAGTCCTGCACGAAACGCCTGTAGTAGCCTGCCAGCCCTAGAAAGCTGCGAATCTCCGTAACTGATGTGGGCCTGGGCCAACTCCGAACGGCCTCGATCTTCCTCGGGTCTACACATATACCATCTCGTGTAATCACATGGCCCAAGAAGTTTACGATGTCCAGCCAGAAAGCACACTTGGAGAATTTAGCGAAAAGCTGATGCTCCCTCAAGGTCTACAGTGTAATCCGCAGGTGCTGCTCGTGCTCCTCTCTACTCCGGGAATACACCAAGATATCGTCAATGAATACGATGATGAACAGATCAAGATACGGCTAGAAAATACGGTTCATCAAGTCCATGAATGCTGCTGGCGCGTTGGTGAGTCCGAACGACATCACCAAAAACTCATAATGGCCGTAGCGCGTGCGGAAAGCCGTCCTAGGAATGTCCTCCTGTCGAACCCGCAGCTGATGGTAGCCTGATCGCAAATCGATCCTCGCAAAGTATCCTGCCCCCTGAAGCTGGTCGAACAAATCGTCGATGCGTGGCAAAGGATAGCTATTCCGCACTGTAACCCTGTTCAGCTGGTGGTAGTCGATACACAGACGCAAACTGCCGTCCTTCTTCTTGATAAACAGGACTGTAGCACCCCAAGGAGAAACACTGGGTCGAATAAGTCCCTTATCCAGCAAATCTTGCAACTGACCCTTCAATTCTCGAAGTTCCGCCGGGGCCATCCGATAAGGCGGTACAGAAATAGGCCCCGTGCCAGGAACCAAATCAATACAGAAAGAAATATCACGCTCGGACAGTAGCCTATGAAGCTCGTCAAGGAACACATCAGGGAACTCGCTAACAACCGGAACCCGGTCCAACGGAACCTCTGTAGCTCTAGTATCGCAAACATAGGCGAGAAATCCCTGACATCCCTTCGTCAAAAGCTATCCAGCACGAAAAAAAGAAATCACACTGTGAGGGGCGGCACCCCGGTCCCCCCAACACAACAAAAACCGACTCGCCGGGAAAACAAAATCTAACTGTCTTCTCACGGCAGTCCACAGAAGCGTAGCACATAGCTAACCAATCAATGCCCAAAAGAACGTCGAAGTCCAACATCTCAAGAAGGATCAAGTTGACTGGCAACTCTCTCTCGCCAATCGGACAGTACAGGATCGGAACACGGGCCCAGCAACAAACAACTCTCCCACAGAAGTAGTCATAACAAGCGGCTGATCAAGCAAACCGGACTCTCTACCCAAATTCGGCACAAAGTGTGTGGATATGTACGAGTGCGTGGATCCGGGATCGAATAACACGTGTGCATCAACAGAACATACTGGAAGAATACCTGAGACCACCGCATTGGACGCCTATGCGTCCTGATGCGTCAAAGCAAAAACTCGTGCATGTCCTCCACCTGTGACTGACTGTCCCCTGCCGGCAACTTGCTGTCCTCTGCCTCGATCACCTCGTCCTCTATGAACAAATCCTTCGTGATCATGACCTCTCTGTGCATGAGTCTGGCGTGGAGTAACAGTAGGTACAATAGGCAACGCCCTCTGGGGTGGTGAAGGTGGTAATGTGACATGCGGTGCTGCTGCCTCCCTCCGGGGTATCTCAGGACAATCTCGCACACGATGATAAGAACTCCCACAACTAAAACATCTCGACGATGACCGCTGACCCTTCTGGGGATAGGAACTGAACAACCGGCCTCGCCCTAAATCCCTGCCTCCTGCAAGACGTCTATCACGGCGCCGAAAAGGCTGTCTCTGTGTTGATGTATCCTCACGAACTCTCTTCGCCTCTGGAACTGCCGAAGTCTCAGCAAGGCGCTCCTCAACCAATAAGGCTGCATTTACAGCTGCTGCATAGGTCTCGTAATGCTGTGCACTGATCGCAATAAATAATGGAGTAAGCAAGTGATTGTTTCGAAAAAGCGTGTTTTTGTAGTTAACCGCAATCAGAACGGTGTCGCATGTAGCTAGACCGAGGTGAGTACGGGTCGTCCTCAGGGAAACGTTGAATCTTTTACTCTTACTTTAGATGTGTTGAAAAAGAGAGGATGAATAAAGAATGTTGTGGAAAGGTTTCTAGATCTACATTAAGCAAGAATGCAAAATATATAGATCTAGATTATTTTAGGGATGTAGTTAATATAATAAGAGGGCTTGTAGGGTTCGTTAGGATTTAGTAGTTATGGACGATTAATTAAAAGTTACCATTTTTATCCTTTAATAGATTTAAAACTAGAACGACGGTGATGCATGTAGATTACGGTTTCTGGAGGGAAAAGGAATCCCACTCTTAACCCCTATCTCGACACGGAACTCCGTTCATATCTAGCCTTTACCAAAACAATCATTAATCTAACCTCTAATCGTGGTCGAGGCTAACAAAAAATTGGTAGCGCGCCCGATTAGGATGTTAATGATTCTTTTGATAAACTTTATAGGACTTAAAAAGAGTTCAGGGATGTTCATAATCCATTAGTCTACCCTAATCCTACGAACCCTAACAAGCGGAGAATTACTCGCGCATGTTGGGAGAAAAAGAGATGGAGAGAAAATGCAATAAACTACCTTTATTAATCAACAAGATCAAGTACATTTTGATTCCTTAGAAAATGATTACAAAAACCTAGTTTGCTTCTCGATCTCTTCTAAGGAGGTAGATGATGATGATCAGCCTGGATGCGTGAGCCGTCTTGGATTTCGTGATCTTGTCGGCTTGATGAATTTTTCCAAAGGGCTCTCGGTCTTTATTTATAGTCCCAAAGCCATAAAGTTAGATGCCTAAATTGGGGAAAAGCAGTTATGATCCAACTACAAAAATTCCAGCTTCTATCTCTTCTACACTGCGGCGGATCCGCGGCATCAAGGGGCTTGGGCCGCGGATCCGCGGCCTTACGATCTCCTCCGTTGATCAAACTTCTGGGGATGTCTCCTTGTGACATGTGGCGATCCTTGGAACCTTCAGAATTTGGAAATCTTTTCTTTTCTTCTGCCAGAGTTGATTTCTCAATTTTGATTTCTTAATTAGGCAGGTTAGCTTTAACAACTTGATTTCCTTGATTTAAGACCTGAAAATTCTGCACAACAATAATATTTAGTAGACTAAGTCTACTAGGATTAGGTAAATATATTATATATATTTTCCTACCAAATGCTAATTATAATATATCAACACATGGAAAATAGTATTTTTACAAATAAACCCACATATGTATGATATATTATAATAAAGACCTTTTTAATATAGAAATAGTAGGAAAAATGTAATAACAAATGTGTAGTTTTATCAACTGAACAAATACCCCCAAACTTATTTTTGATCGTCCCGAGCAAACTAGTTTATTCAAGAGAAGGAGAAAAAGAAAGGAGAAAACTAAGCACACTTTCGTAGGCAAACACGATTGCACTGAGCACGTGTAACAAGCCGTTAAACCTCTAGGTGTCCTTAGTAGGAGGAGTGTTGTCTCCTGAGGGTTTTCAGCGGATTACACCCACAAAATCCAATAACAAAAGAGAGATGGTGAAATTTACATATAAAGATAAGAACCATAAAAGAGAAACTTTGAAAATAAGAGTTTCCAACTACACTAGCTTTTCAGTTGTCATGAGCCCTATCTTAATAGTCATGAGAAAATGTTAAAAATCACATTATCCCTCAATAAAACATCGTCTTTATTCTTCATTCCTATCTTTCTTCCAAACATTGATCATATACCCCTACGTGTGTGTATAGAACATCCCTACACTCGGAGAATTCAATTCAAGCTATCATACTCTTGTCCATCTACCTTAGTACTTATTAATTTGATGAATACTTAGGTTTGTTCACACCTTTTCATGCGACCGTTAATACTTCTTGAGGTACTAACCGACCGATTACTTATGTGCTTGCTGATTAGGTGATAATATTTTTCTCATCTTGCACCACCTAAGGCTTAGTAGTGACTCCCAGACTAGTTGGCCTTAGGGCACTAGGTGAAGAGTCACCCTCGCTATATTTTTTTATAGCTGCCTTGGCGATATAAAACCAGTGTTCATTTTTTTCTTTTCACCATTTTTATATTTTCTTCATTTTTTTATTTTTTCATTTCCTTCATACTTTGGCTTTTAGACAAGAGCATTTCAAGGTATCCTCTACAATCCCGAGTTTCAAGACGTGTGTAAGTGCATATAGTAGGGTATCAACATTCAAATGTTTGGTTTTCAGAATAGAAACTATTTTTCAGACTTATTTTTATCCTCAGATTAGTGACTTCCTTCATCTTACTAACCCTTGGGACAACAGCTCATAACTACTTATTACTAGTTCGTTTAAGAAAACTTCTAATTTTCGTGGTTTTTCTTAAACTATTCCTATCTTTTGGATGTAATTTTTCACTTTCTACTCTTTTGTTATCAAATTTTTTTTGTGTGCTTATATATAGTATAATGCAAAGTATCACGTAAATAAGCACAAACATCCCCCAAACTTGTTTTCAACAGTGTCCTCACTGTTGCTATCTGCTGGATCACAACAACCTGTAAGCTTGGGAGGACATTATTAATGGAGGCAAGAATATATGAAAGTGAAAATGCTCCCCCGAACTTATTTTTGGCTCACAAATTTAAGGACAAAAGTTATGTTCAAGAGCCAAAAATATACCCCCCTCAAACATAAGTTAGACAATACGAAGCATTTTAAGAGGGGGTGAGTCATTTGGTCAAAGTAAGACTTTACGAAGACCAAAAGTTAACACCAACCATTCAAAGATTTTATCAGTATAGCGTATAGGTTGGTGGAAGAATGCGTTGTATCGAGTCAAGAAAAAATGGGGAAGGGATAAGAGGTGGTCTGGAAAGGGTTTGAAATTAGAGAAAAGAAAGAATGAGGATGAATGTGAATGATTAGGAAGAAGGAATGGTGACGGTTCAACCTCTATAGGTGGAGATTGATTAATCACAAAATCCGTATTGTTTAAAAATTCAAGTTCGTCAGCAAAAAGTTCTTCAAAACTTTTATCAATGGTGTGATTGAACATTTTGTTGTCAAAGAGTTTTGTGCCAGAATTTATCCTACTTGATTCAAAAATTATTGAGGTAGAGGACTCGAAAAACTCATCTACCTCATTTTCAAAAATATCCAAATCAAGTTGAATTTCTGGTATTATTGAACTTGAATTAACGGATTGTGATTTATCAAAACTCACTGAAACTATAGGAACAGAAGAAGAACTGGAGAAAATAGAAGGTGAAATGGGTAAACAAATTGGTGTGTCGAGTGTTGCTGTACCAGATGTGGAAGATGGAGGCTGTATTTTGGTCTGAACTTCGGGTATACCATTATCATCAACTTTAAGATATATTTGGGATTCGGGAAGAATTAAAGGCTCAAGATGATGACCACACGGAAGTGAAAGGATTTGATGAATTGGTGGGACAAAATCATCCAAAAATTTTCATCAATCAATATATCCCCAACGTCAATCACCTTATTCAAGTGAAGGTTAAAATTCTCAAACATCTCATCAAAAGTATGGTTTTCAATCAGTTTTGGTTCAAGAGTGGAGGTGTAGAGATCACAAGGGTTGGGTATGGTTTCACTTGAAATGGACCCTTCATAGTCGGGTAAATCAAACACTACAAAGTCACACAACTTATCAGTCATTCTATTTGGTGTACTTGATGAATCTATGAAACTGGAGTTGTGGATTTCAGTTTGGAATGGGGAGGTTTGATTAGGAAGGGTGTACAGTTCTGTCTTACTACCCAAATCCTTCCTAATTTGGTTCGACAGTTCCAGAAATTTTTCTAATGTCTGCTCCAGACTAGTCTTGGGTTGATAAAGGGTTTCAGTATAAGATTAAAATTCCTGTGGATAATTAAAACTCCCAAATGACTGATTAGAAGAACTGTCTAGAGTAGGTGGAAAAGTCGGATTGGATTGATAGGAATAGAATGGTTGCGGAACTTGGGTAGGAGTAGGATCAATATTATGATAAGAAGAATATTGATATGGGTTGGTTGGTTGGCTATTTTCAACAGACATCTTATATGCCACAAACCGCATATCAAACTCTTCTCCGGACAGTGGTGGTGATGGTTGATATTGGTCCGGGTTAAAACTTTGGCCTCTAGACCTAGCTATGTGCTCAGCAATGGACATTCGTCTAGGGGCTTCCTCACTCTAGGTTTGAACTGAAACAGGTGCAGGATTAGGATACGGTTGATAAGACCTAGACTGAGGTGGCCAACTGTTTCTTCCTTCTTGTTCTATATGATCTCTTAAGGACATGGAAGAGCCGGACGGTATACCGAAGGGATTACGAAAACAAGAAATATCTGGTTGTGGACAGCAAAGCTTGGCAAGTGTTCTTCTGTTAAGGTCACCCATTTATAAGAAGAGAAGAAGGGGGAAGGGGTAAAAAGGGAAGAAAATAATTGGTTTATTTGAAAAATGACGGATTTAAACAAATCACACAAAAATGCACAAACAACCCTAGAACTATGGTTACCTAGGTTCAGTCTCTAGAACGCTCCTAGACTTCCAAAGGACAAGCCGCAGGATCAATCCACTACCACCTCTTTACTATTCTTGTAGCCAGGTAAGTGCCAGGTGAGTGGGAGGCTCCCCACTACGAAAGTAGTGGTCCTAATTAAGTAACCACTCGCCTTGGACACACTTGCCTAGGCACTACAAAAGTAATGCGGATAAGCGATAGATTACCCACGACCTTCCTCTGTCCTTATTGAGCGCGACAGTCCTTAGAGTCTGGTCTATATATTTTTTTAAATTAATGTATGGTTGATGCAGATGCTCAGTTTGTGATTTGTGTGGCTTAGGAAGGGTGATGAAATCCCCACCTAATCTGGATTTGGTCTTGCCTCTTAAAAATCCGTATTAAAATATGCAAAAACAAACCGTAAAACAAAACTTTGCAAAAAGATTTTTGAGCGGCGATATTTTGCAAAGAATCCTGCAGAAAATAGATTTTATTGGATTTCAGAGGAGAGAGAAGGAGGTTAGAATCTTACCAGAGAAGACTGAAGCCCTGGATCTCCTAACTGGTCGCGCTTCGGCCGCCGATGTGCACTTCCGGCCGCGGTTCCGCCGCAAGAGGGAGAGATCAATTGATGAATTTTTTTCTGTGGCCTTCTCTACTTCTTTAGATCTCAATGAATGTATCTGTCTCCTGTTTCCTCAAGTCTGTGACTCCAGATTCCCTCGCAAAATTCACAAAATAATCGTTAAATATACAATTTGCAGTTTTGTTTTATTTATGATATAGATCGTATAAGAATTCAACACAAATAGTAAGAATAAAAAAATTACGCACGTATCCCCGGCAACGGCGCCATTTGATTGGTTTGTGAAAGTGTGTTTTTGTAGTGTAACTGCAATCAGAACGGTATCGCGCGTAGCTAGACCGAGGTGAGTACGGATCGTCCTCAGGGAAACGTTGAATCTTTTACTCTTACTTTAGATGTGTTGAGAAAGAGAGGAGGGATAAAGAATTTTGAAGAATGGTTTCTAGATCTACGTTAAGCAAGAATGCAAAAATATAGATTTAGATTATTTTAGAGATGTAGTTAATATAATAAGAGGGCTTGTAGGGTTCGTTAGGATTTAGTAGTTATGAGTGATTAATTAAAGATTACCCTTTCTATCCATTAATAGATTTAAAACTAGAACGACAGTGATGCGTGTAGATTAGGGTTTCTGGAGGGAAAAGGAATCCCACTCTTAACCCCTATCTCGACACGGAACTCCGTTCATATTTAGCCTTTACCAAAACAATCATTAATCTAATCTCTAATCGCGGTCGCGGCTAACAATGAATTGGTAGCGCGCCCAATTAGGATGTTAATGATTCTTTTGATAAAGTTTATAAACTTTATAGGACTTAAAAGAACTACCTTTATTAATCAACAAAACTCATTTACACTTTGATTCCTTAGAAAATGATTACAAAAACCTAGTTTGCTTCTCGATCTCTTCTAAGAAGGTAGATGAACCGTTGATGATTAGCCTGGATGCGTGAGCCGTCTTGGACTTCATGATCTCGTCGGCTTGATGAATTTTTCCAAGGGGCTCTCGGTCTTTATTTATAGTCCCAAAGCCATAAAATTAGATGCCTAAATTGGGGAAAAGCAGTTATGATCCAACTACAAAAATTCCAGCTTCTATCTCTTCTACACTGCGGCGGATCCGCGGCATCAAGGGGCTTGGGCCGCGGATCCGCGGCCTTACGATCTCCTCCGTTGATCAAACTTCTGGGGATGTCTCCATGTGACATGTGGCGATCCTTGGAACCTTCAGAATTTGGAAATCTTTTCTTTTCTTCTGCCAGAGTTGATTTCTCAATTTTGATTTCTTAATTAGACAGGTTATCTTTAACAACTTGATTTCCTTGATTTAATACCTGAAAATTCTGCACAACAATAATATTTAGTAGACTAAGTCTACTAGGATTAGGTAAATAATATTATATACATTTTCCTACCAAATGCTAATTATAATATATCAACACATGGAAAATAGTATTTTTACAAATAAACCCACATATGTATGATATATTATAATAAAGACCTTTTTAATATAGAAATAGTAGGAAAAATGTAATAACAAATGTGCAGTTTTATCAACTGAACAGCAAGCCTCGAACGAACCTCTTGACTCGCATCTCCTCAATAGCCACTAAATGCGGGGTATAGATAGATAGCTCTGTGAACAGCACGTCATACTCTGCCACTGACATCTCCGGAGTCTGACGTAAGGACTCGAACCTGTGTGCTCTAGCATCTCTGACACTCAGTGGAAGAAAGTGGGCAAGGAATAGCGCCACGAACTCAGTCCAGGTCATAGGAGGTAGACCTGCTGCTCTACCCTTCTCGACTGATTCCCACCATTTTTGCGCAAGACCTTCCAGGCGAAAGCTTGCGAACTCAACCCATCTCTCATCTGCGCATATGAGGGAACGGCATATCCGAGCCATCCTATCAATGAAAGACTGTGGATCCTCGGCTGCATCGGTGCCTGTGAAGACCGGAGACTTCAGCCTCATAAAATCTGACAGCGATACCGTAATGACCTCTGTAGCTATAGGGGCAACTGTCTGTGCTGTAGGTATCACCGCGGTCTCTGCAACAGGTGGAACTACCTCTGGTCACTGCGCTCGAAGTGTCTCAACTAGAGATCCCATCATCTGGCGCATCTCCTGCATACTGGACCCCACCACCTATCGCATCTCCTGCATACCAGCCCCGAACATAGCAATCTGGTCTGTCGAAGGAGGAACAGTCTGCTTTGGTGCAACGGGTGTACTGCCCGGATCTGTCATCGTCTCAGACGAATCAACTCTAATCTCGGCCCTCGCGGTCGCTCTCTGGGCCCTCGTAGTCTTTGGCGGCATAATGGCTGAAAGGAAAATAGGAATCGATAAGGATACGGAAATCGAATCATAAGAATGTATATACTCATGAAGGAAATTTAAATCAATAAGTCCTAAGGTCGCTTAGGCGGAGGACCGTGTCGTGAGCATGCCGCGGAACATACGCACGCTACGCCACTCTGCTTCAGCTACCTACTCCATCATACCAGGGTCACCCTACACTCCGAAAGGTAAAACCTACGCTCTGATACCAACTTTGTCACGACCCGAAATTTGACTCGTGACCGGCACTTAACCACGCAACGTCTACAGGTGTAGCGCGACTAAGTAAGCCGAACCCAGAAATCAAAACTATTTAAAAGTAGTGAGTGTCAAAAACATTTGATTAAAACATTTGGAAAATCTTAAGTAGTTTAATAACAAACTTAAAGTTAAATTATCGTCTTAATAATTTTGGCAGCATTTCCCTTGTAAAACTAACCCCGAAGTCGGGTATAAAACAGGATATAAGCGAAAATGATACAGGATATAATAAATCATCCTAAACGGGAGAAATCACGCCCAACGGCGGAAAGCAAACACCACAAGAGTAATATACGACGCCGTAGCGAAGAAATGAGCAATAAGTAAAAATATCACAAAATGCTAAAACTGCAAATGTAAACTCGGCTCCCACGAGCTCGACACCAGAAAATAAATAATATACATCATCGTCCTCACACTGTCTCTAAGTCAAGTACATATAAGGTAGATAGAGAATACTAGATACAAAAGTGTGTACAATAGAAGTAACCAGATACCACAACCTACCTAACAGCAAAACAACTCTCGCACCAACTGTATTGGTATCTGTAGCCAAAAGATGTAAGAAAGCAGCCTGCCGCGACTACTCCAAGGGGCAACCTGCAAATACTGTGGCACAACTGGGGTGAGTTGCCAACTCGTGAATAGAGATAAAATATAAAGGTAATCGCGAGCATGCACATACTGCGCTACCCTATCATATGCCAGAAGATGATATCAATGTGCGATAAGCATATGTGCAATAATCATGCAAGTGCTCTATCAGGTAATATAACTACAGGATGAGATGCAGAATAATGAATACTGAGCATAGGAAATATAACATCTACACGGAATGTCAAAGTAGAAAAATATAATCGGTGCCCATCAATGCACCCAGATTCCAATAAACTCAGGCGCCGGCACTCTCATCGGCCCTCAAATCCTGTAAATCTCTGAGAATCACGATTGCCCAACATCGGCACTCAAAATATCAAGAAATACTCGTGTCCAGAATCGACACGCAAATCATCATACATCGGGCTCCGTCAGTACGGATCAGCCCACGGGCTCCATTTGCGGTATCGGCCCTCGGCCCCGGCAGTACGGGTCATCCCGCATCCATCTCTCGACTCCGGTCAGTATCCTCCGGATAACTGCCAGGTCCAACCAATCACCGGTAGGTAGTGGTCCCATTGCCGGGCTCATCGCCTGCTGCACGACAGATCCGTTCTCGTCCCGGGGTACCATACCGGGACCACCATGTACCCGCAATCGGCCTCGTCCACTCCTCGAATCGGGTTTCATATGTCACTCTAGCACCGAGAAAACACATGGTGGACGCACTGAAATATCATATCAAGAGGAACCGGGTTTTCAAAACAGTGCATCCTTTCTTAAATAACCCCCACAGTCCTCAAATCCAGAAATCACATGAAAACCAAAGCCAATGCGTAATCCATGCGATGTAATATATGCATCAAAGTCATACTATAAGTAAAAGGGGAAAACCGCTCTTTAAAATAGATTCAGTTTTTAAAAGGTATCACGCGGTTCCCAGTTTCCGCCAAAATCAGCTTATCTAGGTAGGTACAGTGGGGAATGCATGAGTATAGACATGCCAATGGGTATGTGCACAAGTAACAAATCATGTCAAATCATATAAAAGATGAGCTAAAGCATAATAATCATGGAAATTCTACAGTGTGAGTGTCATGGCAATTACTAACGGTGTGTGTAACTTGCAGATGAGTGCTCGTGCGACATGAACCGTTGGTAATAGTGCGGTGTTCTATCAATTCTAGTTTATATACATATAACAGGGAATGCGGTATGCAACAAATAGTAACCATGTAGGTAAATGCAATATGTAGCTATAAGGTCCTATCAGCCCTGACGCATAACGTCATGCGGGCGATATCCCCGTAGATGTTAAATCTACTCACCGTAGTCTCGCGCTAAGTGTAGCCGACGACTTGTTTCCCCTTCTTCGCGGCGTCCGTCGTACTCGCTTGCGAACCTAGAATTACACAATATATCACACATAAGCTCGAAGTCACACAAACACGACATTAAAGCCAAACTAGTAACTCGCGTCGCGAACCAAGCGCGTGTGTGCGCGATACGCTAAAACGTGTGATTACGCACCTGGAGCTACCCCGACGCGTCGTGATAAGCAGAAACCCCAAACCCACACACGTATCACGCGTGTCGTGAAGGTTTAAAATACGAGAAATAGGGTATTTGACTCCACATTTTGATACAGGAATGATTTTACAAATATATATATATATATATATATATATATATATATATATATCACAGTTCATAAAATAGTAGCAGACTCCTGCAGTCTAAACCCCAACCCCAATTCACCCATCTGGCTACAAATTGCGGCCAGAACGCATTTTTCAGCAGCCTGGGTAGGGAGATGGGCTCCCGGGTTTTGTGTGTGCACTCCATACCCCATGTACACGCTACAGTAATTATAATTTTAACATGAAGCAACTCGGGTAGCAGCAGATTCAACAAAGCCCAAATTCTAGTTAAAAAGTCCATTTTGACACTAAAACGATACATTAGGGTATATTTGTGAAACCTGAAGCAAACCCAAGTCTAAAACCACACTAATAATACATTACCAAGCTAAGCAAGCCATAAAAAAGTTATTTTTAACATAACTTCACTAAATCCTTTCATTGGCACTAAAAATGCACAAAAATGAGATATTTGGCTAAAAATACTACAAGATATGGGAAAAGGGTGTTAAGTGTGAGTTAATACCTTCAAAAGACCTTAGAACAACCCAAAATTTCCAGCCCTTGCCTCAAGTGTGCAGACTTTTCATCAAACTCTCCCAAAAGGTCATTTTTCCATGGTTTTTGTGAAGAAAAAGGATTGTTTTGTGTAGGGTTTAAGCATGAATCAATTGGGAAGTGAAAAGAGAAGAGAAGATGATGAAATGGTGTTGTTGTTGCTGCCTTCTCTGCAGAATTTCCAGAAATGAGCAAAGAGAGAGAAGAGAGAAGAAAAAATGGGTCAAAAAGTCAATTTTCTTACCTACCAACCATACCTCTCCATTCCCCATTTAAATTTAAAAAGAAAAGGGTTTTTGGCTTAATTAAAATGGTGGGGAAAAAGAACCATGCAAGAAAAGAAATGGTTAACATGTTATCACTTTTAACCTAGGTCACAAAATTGTGCTAAGTGTGCATGTGTAACACAAAAATTCCCAATTAGGGTAAACACAACTAAATCATAATTAATAACCCTATACCCTATATATATATATATATATATATATATATATATATATATAAACACTTCACAACACAATTATCACTAATTAAAAAGGAAAATAAGATATTCGGGTTTTTATGAAAAACGCGCAAAATTACTAATTATCGCGAGAAAATCCTGAACGAATTTCAAGGTGTTACATTTCATAAGATGTAAATTCTAACGGATTCAAATATCCATATTTATGTAACTTATCCAGTCTTGTTGCATTGATATAATCTAGTCTACAATGGCACAAGTAAGCTTTGTTCATTTCTGAACTCTTCCTCTTGTGTGTGTTCTGTACATTTAGAACTGTCGTTTGATTTATAACGTATATACCATTACATAACGTACCAAACCCAATCAACACTTGTTTGAGAAAAACATTCAAAACATTATCTTCTAATGTGAAATTATATCCTTTTCTAGTTAGTAAAGAAACCAATATAATATTACACATCATCTTTGGTACGTAGTGACGGTCGTTTAGAATCAATGTATTACCAGTTGGTAACTCTAGGTGATATTCGCCAACTGTTTTGGTTGCAACAATTGAACCATTCCCTAATACTAGAGACTTATCACCCTTTCCCGGCTTTCTACCTCTCTTTAGCCCATGTAACAAATTACATATATGGGATCCTAATCCGGTATCCAATACCCAGGACATAGAGAAAACTGAAAAACAGTTCTCGGTTACGAACACACCCGAAGACTATGCATCAACATGCTTATTCTTCGTTTGGGTGGCGTGGGAATACTGATATTCCCCTATTCTTTGCTCAGACTTATGACAATCATAAGAAAAAGCGGAACCAACGTTCCCCAGCTCAGTATAATAAACGGGTTCGGTCAATACATCTATATTATTATCTTGATTAAGACGTGTCATAGTCGCTACCTGGAGAGAGAGAGAGAGAGAAGGAAACGCATTAGCGTGCGCTCTTTGCAAGATTAGATTGGTTATTATCTTATCTAATCAGGATATCTCCCACTGTTTTTATCAAATTTTCCTTCAAACCATAAAAGGTAAGATTAGCCGGGATTAATTACACCCTATAAGTTCGCCGATCGTTCAGCCAGGCAGGTATTGGTACTCCGAGAGAATCTCCCCATGCTTTTGCATGGAACTAATTAAATAACCTCGTTTCCTCAGGGGCATAACCCCGTTAACATCTTTCTTAAACACCTACTTGTAAAGTAGAAAACTCTCTGAGGAGTAACTCTTACTTGCAGTGGGTATCGGGATCCAACTATCATATAGAAGGTTTGCAATCTCATTGCAAATTTCAACACTTGAAATTCCTGATAATTGTTTTTACCCCTAGTATCCTATGACCTTGACGGAGGTCAACAAACCATAGGCCGCTAGTCAAGTTCAACCCGTTCATTTCGTGATTGAATTAAACCCACCCGCACGACCTTTTACGGAGGTCAACAAGGCCGTACGACTACCCTAATCCAATCGCATCACATGCGGCAGATAAGCACTAATTAGCTACCGCACACTACCTCTTGACGAAGGTCAACAAACGCAGCACGAATACTAAATAATATTTATCTGAAATGACGGAGGGCTACGACTGGTTTTTAAGAAAACCTTTAACGTAATGAACTGAATATCGTTGTAGAATCTAGTGATTTGAAAATGAGTGTTTTTTGTAGCTTTTGCTAGTTTCGCTAAAGAGGTCATTCCAGGTGCTACCTTTTTAAAATTTTGATTATACAATATCTTTAGGTTTCTTTTCTTTTCATTAATCTCATTAATGAAATTCCATCATTTATGTTTCCCTAAATATCGCAGAAAAGAAATGAAAATAGAACGTACGCTTATGCCATCCACATTCGCCACGGGGCCCCGTCATGCACCGTTAGATTACTTAACTAACGGCAAAGCGGGGGCTGGACTAGCGCGGGTGCAAAACATAAGCAACATTTATATATATATATAGATATATATATATATATATATAGATATAGATATATATATATATATATAGATATAGATATATATAGCACTCGCCTCACGCGGTTATATGATACATTATAGAACCAAGCAGCAGAAGTCGACATATGAAATATTAGATATATTAGGAGGTCCGTGTTTTAAATTCAGCCAGTAATGAAAAACACGGATTCCACAGTCGTGATGAATAGCCAAACCCACATCTCTAGACCCCTACGAGAGCGGCAAGCAACTCTGCCAATTCTAGAGTTAAGAGACCCGGTCTCGACTCCTCTATATGGTCTCCCACTGGACTCCAGGACCCGGTTACTTGTGCTCCCCGCATTCGGTCTATCCTAATGCGGAAAAGTAAATAATATACATCAATGGTGACATCATTCTCAACCCGGAAGTGTCCCAATAAAAGAATATTATATACAGATTTTACATGAATAAAAATTGAAAAACTCTAATCTTACATAAAAAAAACCCGGCTATTCAATTATGACAATCCAATATAACATATCATAACAACACATAACATCGCATGCCATCAACGTAAGTAAATATGCGTATCCCAAATTCCGTTAACATATAGCAACGAGATTTGGAATACCCCACATATTACACTTACGGTCGCAGAAAAGAAATGAAAAACTACAATAATTAGAATCCGCATTTCCTTAGACATCATAAACCCGAAATATCTTATATTCCGGATTTCATGCCTAACCTATAAACCTTGCATTTTAGTCTCACATCGAAAACACTTTTCAATAACTTGGTCGGGTAATTCAACAAGATTCCCGATTACCTGATCGAACACTCGTCGGGAACTTTAGTAGATGGCCGCACCCCCGATACCGTCGACAAAATGCACTTAGGCGGAACACTGTGGCCACAAACACCCGAGTGGATGCTTTTGGCAACGGGGTTCTTATAAAGTCACTTGGTCGGGGCTATGGGGCATGGCTACCTAGTAAAGTTATCCGTCGAGTATTTGCGTACGATATGCGATTGTGACGGAGTTTCAATCTGAATCAAAACTTCGTGGTAATCGATCAAAAAAGACAAACATGCTAGATTTATAAACAAACTGGTTTTCACAAAACTAATTTAATGTGGATTCCAACCATTGCATCACATATCAAACTGAAACCAGAAACGACGTTAAAAACATGACCACGAAACACTCCGATTAGCCCTAACAGAATTGTTGACATCACATGCAAACTGGGCCAATCAAATATAACCTGAAACCCCAAAACCAAGTCTACAAAACACCAAAAAAATTCCAGACCCAAACAATGAACAGTAGACTGGCCAGGCCGGTTTTTTGGTGATTCTCGCCGGGTCAAAATTGGAATTTAGGTCTCGAATTTCTATGGTGTTCTAGTTACATCACATGCAACATTCTGCAGTTGTTTAAAAAAATTTCAGAGGCCTTTAAAAAATGGACAGAAACTTGGGGCTTCGGTTAACTGTTTCGGAGTTGTTTCGGTTTCGTAGTTTAACTAACATCGTCTAATCTTCTACCTTTGGCTCTGATACCATGAAAGTGTTTGTTAGCACCACCACTGGGTTTTACTAGCATCAGGCATGACAATTTAAAAAATTTCGGAGTTCTAATCAACACTAAACAAGAATCGAAAACTAGATGATTAGGGTTTAACTATGATATCATAAAAACTGTACTAAGAGAAAGGTGGCTGATTGATCATCTAAGTTGTGATCAAATGTAAAGTGTTCACAATCAAAGAAATTTATACCGCAATCAATTATCGGTGTCGATGTAGCGCGTTAATGAATACGGATCGTCCACTGAGATGTGTGTTTTGATCGATCTTGTTTTAGATGAGTTGAAATGAAAATATAAAAGAAAATGTAAGAAAATTGATTAAAGATTTGTGAGTTTTTATTTCAAGAAACATGAAGAAAATAAAGATCTAGAATCAAGAATCAAGAAGATTTCCAAACCAATTTAGTTATCAAGATTATGAAGAATATCTTGTAGGATTCGATTGAGTTAATAGCTAATAATGAATCTAATAATTCCTAATCTTATCTATTGATAATTTGTAGCTAGATTGATGATGATGATGAAGATTAGGAATTAATTGAAGAAACTAGGGTTTCTCCTTCACTATCCTCTTTTCAATCATAATCATTCGGATCTAGCCTCTAGCAAAGAAAATCACCAATCATTTGATCCCTAATTTGCAACGAAATTCGCAAGAATGTGATCTCGATCCAAATTAGGTCATTGATGATTCTTTTTCCTAGAGTTCACAAATCTCATAAGACTTAAGATTAGTATTAGGTTTTTATCATCACTAGATCTATCAATTCTCTTGGATCCTCCACAAGCAGAGAATTTACTCATGCATCATCATAAAACAATCAAGAACAAAGAATATCATAATGCGAGAATGAATAGAAAGCGAGAATAAAGATTTTCACCTTTATTTAGATCTTCTTCAAATTACAACTCTCACTCAAGTTTACAAGACTAGCTCTAGCTCACTCAATTGAGAAGGAATTTGGCGTCGATCTTTGCTTGGCTCGATCGTCATGAGTCGCGGATCGTCGTGGATCTCTTGCTCGGATGATGAACGATGTTGCAAATAGATGATCTTCGGTCTTCGCTTGATCTTTCTCTCGATGAATCTTGATTTAGCTCAAATTGTGTCACTCAATTTGTGTGGAATTGATTTGGATTTTGCCTAATTGATGAACAACTACCGAACAACCTTTTCAATGAAGCCCTAGGTGCCCTTTTATAGTTTTCCCTGTAGCTTCCCTTAGAAGCTAGGTCTAGCTTCCCTTGGAAGCTTGGTTGTTATGAGGCTTGCACAAGAAGCTAGGGTAGAGATGTTTCTAGATTAAGATAGTTAGCTAGCTTACATGAGAAGCTTGGTAGTTATGAAACTTGCACAAGAAGCTTGGCTGTTTAGAAGGTAAGTTTCTAGAGAGATCTACACAATTTGAAACGTCTTGGAGAAGCTTGGCCGTTAAAAGGAGATCTCTGCAAAAATGACCAACCGCCGACGAGTCAATTAGGCCGCGGATCCGCGGCCGTTTAATGGACTCAGTGCAACAAAATCTCAGAGTATTCTGGTGTTGGATTTATGGCACTTTCCTGATGTCTGGAATATTTTTATACTTTCTTATTCACTGCCAAATTTAAATTCTTGGACTTGACGTATTTTCTCAGCACTTTTAGTAGTCCCGGCTCTTTTACCTGGAGAATTTTCTACACACAATCTCGAGACAAGTTTTTGATATACAAAGATCATGCATGTAATAATAAACACACAATTTCCCTCATAATGTTGGTTATAATGTATAACACAGCTTATTTGATATTTTGCAGACGAATTTCTAATATGTGCTATATTTATACCAAAAACCTTTAGTTGATTGCAAAGAATAGGGAAATTGATGCGTTAAAAATGCAATATGTTCAACTGATCAAATTCCCCCAAACTTAATTTTGGTCGTCTCGAGCAAACATGTTTTATTTTTATTTAAGAGAAGGAGAAAATATAAAAAAAAGAAAAACTAACTAGCACACTTTTGTAGGCAAGACGATTGCACTGAGCACGTGCAACAAGCCTTTAAACCTCTTGGTGTTCCTAGTAGGAGGAGGGTTTTCAGCGGATTGCACCCACAAAATCCAATAATAAAAGGAAGACCGTGAAAGTTACATATAAAGATAAGAATTGTAAAAGAAAGACTTTAAAAATCAGAGTTTCCAACTAAAACTAGCTTTTCGGTTGTCATGAGCCCTATCTTAATTGTCATGAAAAGATGTTAGAAATTATATCATCCCTCAATAAAATATCGTCTTTATTCTTCATTCCTACCTTTCTTCCAAACATCAATCATATACCCCTATGTGTGTAGTAGACATCCCTACACTCGGAGAATTTAATTCAAGCTATTATACTCTTGTCCATCTGCCTCAGTACTTTTTAGTCAGTTAATATTTTAGATGGAATTGCTCACACATTGTTCATGCGACTGTTAATACTTCTTGAGGTACTAACCGACCGATTACTCATGTGTTTGCTAATTAGGTGTATTTGTATTTTTTTCGTCTTGCAACACTTAAGGCTTCACTAGGTGATGAAGCACCCTCGCTATATTTTTTTATTGCTGTCTTGGTGATAACAAAACCAGTGTTCATTTTTTTCTTTTCACCATTTTATCTTTTATTATTTTCTTCATACTTTGGCTTTTAGACAAGAGCATTTCAAGGTATCCTCTACTATCCCGAGTTTCAAGATGCGTGTAAGTGCGTATAGTAGGGTATCAACATTCAAATGTTTGACTTCCAGAATAGGAACTATTTTTCAGACTTATTTTTATCCTCAGATTAGCGACTTCTTTCATTTTACTAACCCTTGGGACAACGGCTCATAACTACTTATTATTAGTTTCGTTTAAGAAAACTTTTAATTTTCTTGGTTTTTTTAAAATTTTCCAAACTTTTGGATGTAATTTTTCACTGTCTAATCTTTTATTATAAAATTAAATATTAAATATTTTTATCCTTTTAAAAATTTTAAAATTTTTATATGTTTTATATGTTTTGTGCTTGTGCAAAGTGATATGCAAAGTAATGCGCAAATAAGCACAAATATCATCCAAACTTGTTTACAACAGTGTCCTCACTGTTGTTTTCTGCTAGATCACAAAAACCTGTAAGCTTGGGAGGAAATTTATTAACGGGGGCAATAAATATGGTCGTGAAAATCTCCCCCAAACTTATTCTTTTCACTCACTTCCATTCTAAAGATGATACAGTATTTTACAAGACATGGAGGTGAGACGGAGGAATTTTAATCAAGATAAAGCGGCTACTGTAAAAACAGGAGCTCCTCCGTGGGGTCAGTGGAAAAATACAGTTTTAATCTATGTCCATTTACTTTGAAAATTGTACCGTTTTCAATATTTTCAACCTCAACTGTCCCGTGCGGGTATACATACCGCACAACAAAAGGTCCTTTCCACCGAGATTTTAGCTTGCCCGCATGAAGATGGAGTCGTGAATCATAAAGAAGGACATGTTGACCAGGTGCAAAAGTTTTTCTCAAAATGTTTTTATCGTGAAATACCTTAGTCCGGTTCTTTACAATCACAGAATTATCGTAAGCTTCATCGCGAAGTTCGCTTAGCTCGTTTAATTGTAGCTTCCGAAAGTGCAGGCTTGATTTAAGTCAAAGTTCAGTTCTTTAATGGCCCACATTGCTTTGTGCTCAATCTCGACCGGAAGGTGACAAGGCTTTCCAAACACTAGTCGATAAGGAGACATACCTAGATCGGTTTTATATGCAGTTCGGAATTTCCAAAGAGCATCCGTCAATTTGGTTGACCAATCTTTTCTGTCACGACCCGAAATAGCACATGACTGGCCCTTGAATCATATGAAGTCTATAGGACCTCATCTAATCCAAGTAAGCCAAAAGCCCAGAAATCTAAAACCATTTTAAGGAGTAAATAAAGAAAACTAGTTTTAAGCAGTAAAGAAAACATGTTTTAAAAGCAAGGTTTTTAAATAAGTAAGCCGGATATGCATTTTAAAATCTATAGTCTTTTCTGAAAATTTCGGCAGAGTTTCCTTTGTAAATACCGGCCCCGAACGGGGTACAACAAGAATGATATATACACAAGGATAAAAGGCATCCCCAAGCGGGAGCTAACTGTTCGTCAATCGACGGTCATAACCACGCAAGCAATATAATATACAACGCCGAAGGGCGAGGATCAAAACTCAAAAAAGAAACTCAAAATCATCAAGAAAACCATAATAATACAAGCGCGACTCTAAGGTCGAAATAATAAACAACAGGTCTCTAAGTCTGAATAAATATACAAGTTTGGTTGATGGAATTCACTAGATACAACTGAAAATAAATATATACAATGGTGGTCACGATGCGAGTGAACCCACCTACCAAAGCAATCATCCAGAATGGAAGCAGTGTGCCAGAAAAGCCGCAATGAAACCTGTACGGCAAAACCTGCATGAACTGTGGCACAACGGGGGTGAGTTGCCAACTCGTGAATAGAAAACATCACAGAGCAGAAATCGTATGTATGACTCAATCCTAGGTCAAATACAATATATATATATATATATATAAACCTCAAATGAATAAGTCTGAAGCATAAAAATGTGGCCAGGGTAAACATCTATACAAAGTGTAATCACATGTACGCGTGTCAGTGCCTCAGGTAACGACATATCATAAATATGAGGCATGAATGCAGTAAAATGAAAACCGAAGACATCATGAATGAGAAAAACAGTTTTCTTAATATAGTGAGATTTTTGAATAAACATTCAAATATCATCAATGAAATCATCAGAAAATCAGTGTCAAGCATCGACACAAAATATATATCTCAATATCCCAATATGTATGCACCATTCATGAAGGTACTCTATCAGGTACTACTAATACATGAAGCAATAAATGGTAATGTGTATATGCAATAGTCATGAAAGGTATTCTATCAGGTACTACTAATACATGAAGCAATGCATATAAAATAAATGTGGGGTAGGGGATATAACATGTCATCCATACATCGGGCACATAGGCCCCTCATATCGACCATATAGGCCCCTCATATCGACCATAAAGGCCCCTCACATCGACCAAATAGGCCCCTCATATATAATGAATAAGTAAATTGCATAGATCATCATGATGATAAATTATGTAGGTGTATATATATATCAGCGTCCCATACCACTAATATATATATACGATGGGTATACATATATATTTCAGCGTCCCATACCACTGATATATATACGCAGGGATAAAACAATCCAGAAAAACATCATATGAAACCATATCGCAATGCGAAATCCATGAATTATAGTATATGCAACGTGAAATAGTAATATGAGCATGTAACTATGTAAAGACATATGTGTAAGTATATAAGTATACAGGTATGCTATATGTCATATGCATAAAGAAATATGAATCAATAACATATAAGCATGCAATGCAATGCGAGCAGTAGAATAAATGGTAAATGAATAATAATGTAATAAGAAGGAATTTACCTTACTATACATGTGTTATACTGTTTTGCCGTTTGAAATGGTACGAATCATGGTGTTTGAAAATAAGGACTACGGTGTTTTTAAGAAAATATATGTCTTTTAAATTATCCATAGTATCCCTTGGTATGTCTTTAAAAGTCTCACGATTCGTCAGTTTTGGAAATAGGTATAATTCGGGTCCAGTCTGACATATATATATACATGTATGATAGTCGGTGATCCCGCCTCAATAATATCACGTACGATACAATATATCATATGACATCCTTGAATCAAGAATGCAGATCTATCGTCAATATATAGCTCGTACGGTAAATCCGTCATACGGCCTTCCAAATTTGGATACGGGTCAAATGTCACATCTATCACATTAATCGTCTGGTATCCTCTTTATCAAATATCATGATCGAGGTACTGATCTACGTCTAGTACAAAACTGATACCATCTATGAAATACATGCGTGTGTATGAAAAACACCACGCCTAAAGAACCCGCTAAAATATCATGTCGCATCACAAATACGGACCATATCACATCACCGATCTCATGGCACTATGACCAATATCATCGACTCATCTCCAAATATCATCCACTATCCTCATCATCCAAGCATAAGTATAGCAAGAAAGCATGTGTGTGCGTGTGGGTGTAAACCTATTCTAGGGTTCGCAACTAAGAAGCTAGGCTAGTTTACTTCTAAAAACCCTAATCTAACCATAGTACACCTAATCAAATCTTGAATATCCATGTCACACATAACACTATCATATATAGTATATATATTGTATACTAAATATCGAACTGCGGGGGTGCTATACGCCATCCACCCGACTTCCCCCATAGATATAATCTACTCACCTTGTATCTTGCGTGTCGGTGTCGATGTCGCCTTCATCTTCTTCATCGTATGAAACCCACGTGAAGGTACCTACATAGATAACACAATCGAAAATGCGTATTAAAATCACATCGGAAAACCAAAACGACACGCTAATGCCTATAGGTTAGAACCTATGGACTACGCTTTCAAAACCACCAAATAACACTCGATTTCGACGTACAAACGTCAAGTTATCGAATACGACACAAATCTCAAAAATCCAGAATGCAAAATACGCAAAATGAAACCTCGAATCAAAACAGCAACTCTTGAAAATGGTCCTAGATTTTACCCTAGGTCAAATTGGTCGATTTTGCATATGCTAAGGGTCTAGTTTACATGAGATAAAGCTACAAAACCAACACGAATCAATTCCAACCTAATCTGGCCGCAAATTGCGGCCAGAATGATTAAATCTGCGGCCAAGTAGAGGGTGTAGGGGCTGGGGTTTTTAGGGTATGTTCTAAATCACCTGCATGTATCACTGTCCTTGCAAAATAATTTTTAGAGGCTCCGGGTGTTAGCAGATTTCATTTTACATCCACAGAATCACAATTCTTCCGATATCGGATTTCTAAATCCGTATCCCGGGGTTCTAGTCTCTGGTTTAGGTCTGAATTCTAGCACTAGGGGGTTTGTGTGGCCTCAACTGAGCTCAATTACACATCACAACTCTCAATTTCCATTAACCCTACTAGAATTTTCCAAGTCCACAAAACCACTCAATATCGACATGAAACATATATGGATGCATAAGGAATTAAAACACTACACTAATGGTGCATAAATTACCTCCTTTGGAAACTCAAGAATTTTCTTGAGTTGCTCAAAGTCCTCAAAATCTTCTCTTTCTTGGTTCATGGGGTAGCTAGTGAGCTTGTGCATCTTTTTTATGAAATGGGATTTGGGTTTTGAGTTTGTTTTGGAGATGAAATGGGGTGATTTGTAGAGGAGGGAGGAGAAGGCAACAGCAGCAGCAGCATGTAGAGAGGGAGGGGAGAGGAAAATGATGGGAATGGTGAGATACAAGTCAAAAATAACCCCCTCACCTTCTCTCTCTCACCCATACCTAATACTTTATTCTTTTCCATTTCTATTTTCTTTTCTTCTCTAATTTCCTTCTCTCATAAATAGTAATCCCAAAACAAAAGCCATGCACCCAAAAACATATAGTAAAATGCAACAAGTATTAAAAAAAAGATATGGTGCATGTTTGCACAAATTACGCTTAAAGCGCGATTAGCGATTTTTAATCGCGATTAGCACTAATTAGCATATAATTAATCATAAAAACTTAAAATTTGCATAATTCACATAAAACACCCTCTTTTAATAATTTTTATAATTTTCTAAATTTTTCCCCATTTATCGGTATTTAATTATACCGCCTTATTTAAAATATTCAATATTTTATTATTAAATTATAAAAATTCCCAAAAATAATATTTTATTTTTCTGAAATGTTACATTTTCGATTTTTAGAAACAGTTTTATCCAAAATTTGTTTAATTTGTCTGTTTGAAACCTCTGCTTGCCCGCTCGTTTGGGGATGATAGGGTGTGGAAAGTTTGTGGTTGATTGCATATTTCCGCATCAAATTCTCGAAAGACCGATTGCAGAAATATGTCCCTTTATCGCTAATGATAGCGCGTGAGTGTCCAAATCGCAAAAAATGTTTTCTTTAAGGAACCTAGTGACAACTTTTTGTCATTAGTGCGACAAAGAATAGCTTCTACCCATTTCGAGACGTAATCAACTGCAAGCAATATATACAAATTCCCAAATGAGTTAGGAAAATGACCTATAAAGTCAATACCCCAAACGTCAAAAATTTCAACCACCAAGATAGGTTGCTGTGGCATCTCATTTCTCCGGGAAATCCTACCCGTGTGTTGACACTGTGCACAGGTTTTGCAATGATCAAATGAGTCTTTGAACAAAGTCGGTCAGTAAAAACCACATTGCAAAACCTTCTCCGCCGTCTTTCGAGTACCGAAATGACCCCCACATGCCTGATCATGACAAAAAAAAATAAAACACTCTTGAATTCATCGTTAGGAACACACCTGCAAATGATCTGGTCAGGACAATACTTAAACAGATATGGGTCATCCCAGTAAAAATGTTTTACTTGGGATAGAAATCGATATTTGTCCTGTTTTGACCATTCGCGGGGAATAAGTCCCGTAACAAGATAATTCACAATATCCCTGAACCAAGGTTCGTCGAATACATTCAAGAGTTGTTCGTCCGGAAAAGAATCATTGATCGGCAAGTGTTGGAGATAGTGCCCTCAGAGTCAATTATTAGGTCACAGGTACGTGATTGCAATGATTGATGGAGGACCTATCCCGGTAGGACAGTCTTACTCGAGATGATAGTATGCTATCTGGTTTACCTTTATCATCGTGTACTGCTTTAGGTAACCTGACAAGTCGCTATTACACGTTGATAGAGCCCCTAGGATTCTTGCTTGACCACCAGCAGTATGAGGGCGATCATATAAGTGGGAGCTGGGGTCTATAAGCATATCCTTAAATGGTCCCTAGTCGTGTGAGTTTCGAGACAGGGCATCGATACTCCAGAGTAGACTAGTGTATACAGTCGAGACCCCGACGAGGGGCGGTGGCCGGTCTCACAAGCCACTGGTGTCAGTTGGTTCACCTAAGATGTATACAGGTGCTCATTGGGTTATGAGTACACCGGACAGGACTCGCCGGGAACATGCCAGTTGGTCATATACCAGACGTCAGATGGCAGTTCCCTGGTAACATGTGTACAGGTTAGTTCATCGACCTGGGGATCGTCATTTGTCTTGTGTGAGTTCCCACTGTACTTTGATTACTACCCTACCACGGCTCAAAGGAGTCGTGCAAACAGGTTTTAGTTGGGTACAGTCCCGAGCCACATGGAGGCAGTGAGCGCATCTTCAGGGGTTCGTCTCTCCCGGTATTGGGGGTGAGGTCGCGCTGTGTCTAGGAGAGCCATTACACGAAGCCCTCGGCCGAGGCAAGGAGATTTACTGGTAGGTATTCCAGTAGTATCTCAGGGTGTTCTGGGCTACACTCCGACACGACTTGTACCGCTTTTAGGGGTCTGACTTTTACCAACCCCCTAGGCCCGCCATGCGATACTCATAGACGAACGGACCGGACTGTACGGATATTGTCACTGACAGGTTCAGTAGGGTTGTCGGGCTGAGTTCGCTCACAGACGTCCCTTTTAGTCAATACCTGGTAGCCCGTTACGTATTGGCTTATACCTCTGACGTGCTAGTGGTTAAATCCACAACCAAGGTGTTGACGAGTCTTTAGAGTCCCCCACATTCAGTTACTCAGCTTTCGGGCGAAAAGTTGTAGAGGCCGTATGGAGATATGGAAAGGTCCGATCAGATACGTGCGGTATTGCACGGATCAGGATCGGACAGTTTGTACTATAGGCCGTATGGATATATGGCAGGGTTTGATCAGATATGTGCGGTATTGCACGGATCAGGATCGAACGGATATTACTAGCCGGCTTTGGTATAAGCCGGATCCTAGTATAGTACAGTGTGAATTTTGTCTCATTGCATTTGTATTTCGGTCGGAATAAAAATGCGGGTGTGTATGCACAGTATCGGGGTTTTCCTGTAATTTATTACGGGACCAGTTTTCTGGAGTTGGCAGTTTGCTTTCCGTTTCGGCCAATTTCCTTTGTATCGTTCATTGGCCGAAGATTGGTGGAGGAGGGCTTATTTGCATTTGTGCAAATAAGCATTTATGGAGGGGGTCTTTGCACTTTGTGACATCATGATTATTGCACCATATCTTGACTTTCTTTACTTGATCATGACTTGACTTTTGGCTCATCATGGTTGTTGATGATGAGGTTGGTGGAGTGTGGGTTTAGGTTAGTAATCATCTCTTGATATCATGACCTTTCTCTCTCTCCCTTGGATTATGGTTGTGGCTATCCTCTTTCTTTTTTTGGACTCTCCATTCTCTCCACCACCATGTCTTGGCCGGCCATTGTTTTGAGAGGGGGCTGTCCAAAATTTCGGAAGTGGATTTTTGTTCATTTCATGCTCCAAAAATCCCCTAGTTCCTCCACAAAAATTCTTGTATCATCCCTCCAGCAAAATGGCACCTCCATGAATCCCAAAATGAGACATAGCCTCTACACTATATTCTACAGCAAATCTTGGGCACGTCGACTAGCCAGCTTCGTGCCCGAGTTGCCTCGGCATTGAGGTGGGAGCCCGTAAAAGAAGTAGGCGATGTGGTGCACTTTCGGCGACGAGGTGGAGACCGGAGCTTCCGCAGGAGATAGGAACGACGACGAGAAGACCGGAGGACTTGGATCAGTCGGTATATCTCTCTTCCCCATCTTGTAGTTAGCTAGGACTAGTTAATGGTTCGATCCGGGTATTAGTGCGCGGCGGTTTGCCAGTTCAAGTAAAATTTAAAGTTTATCACCGCTTCCGCTTTTGGCCATCGGATTGACGGCCGGGGCGCCGCCGTGCACTTACAGTGGTATTAGAGCCTCGCCATTAACTTAGTCTAGCTTGGTTTAATGTGTTTTACATTTCCGATCGAGCAAAATTCCAAAATCCGCATTTTCACTAGCATCAGTTTCTGTTGAAATTTTTTGGTGTCCAAAAATTTTTCAGGTTGTAAAATATTGATGTACTAGAAGTTCTAAGAATTCTGTGAAAATTCGATGCAACAACTCCACTGTAGGAGCGCGGAACCGCGGCCAAACACCCCTTTGGGCCGCGGTTCCGCCGCACACTGTTGGGTTCCCTGCACCAAATTTCTACAGTATCTTTCTGGGGTTAAAATTGGGGTTTTGGAATAATAACATTGGGCCCAGAATTTCTTGATCTGCTACAGTAATGCTTGGGGGCCCACTTGTTAAAATTTGATCGATCGGATATTTTAAACACATTATTTCACAGTATTTACATTATATCTGCGACCGTGAATGTCACTCGATCGGTAAATCCAGTCTAACTGCTATAGCCCGGTTAGACGGATTTGCGAACGTGACTTTCACGTTGATGTTCTGTTTTTGCTGTGATGTTGCGGATCGGTCGTGGGGGATAGCCTGGATGCAATGCTAGTACAGTTTTTGTTGTATTTTGTACATTTGATATTGCGGGGCGAGCGTCCGACATGTGGACTGCCGTCACTGCCTGTTTGTATTATTATTTTGGGGCACGACCTGGTTGTGGTCGATGTACCCGTTGTATGTATATTTTACTTTCTATACTAGGATTACCCCGCGGAGGGATGCACGGATAGTCGGGTTCTAGAGGGCAACAAGCCCGCATCTCATGGCATTGGGACGGAGGGGGCTTCACTCTAGAATTGGCGGGCTATTCGCTGCACTCGTAGGGGGTACAGGTTGACCCAGGAGGGGTGCCCAAGTTACCGGATTCCGTGAAGTGCTGGGTGGTCCAATCACGTTGCTGAAGGGGGCTGCCTCGCTTCAGGTTTTGGCGGGTAACTTGCCGCGCCCGTAGGGGTCTAGGATTTCATTGCACAGGCTATCCACACAACCAGGGGAACGTCGGGTTTCAGTAGTGGCTCTGTGAAACCCGGGGATCCCAGATATCTGTATTGTTTCTGTGATGTTGTACATTTCTGTGATGTTGCATTTTTTTTATCACGCCTTGAGCGAATATAATATATTGGTATATATATTAGTAGATGTTGTATATGTTTTGCATCCGCACTAGTCCAGTCCTCGCTCTGTCGTTAGTTAGCTAACCTAACGGGTAATGACGGGACCCAGTGGCGAATGCGGATGGAATATACGTACATCAGTATATTTTCGTTCTTTTTGGTGTGATCAATTGATGGGACTGCATTGATTCGGATCAATGCAAGTTAAAAACAAACCTAATCTGATGTTGTTGGAACACTTTTCAAAAAGGTGTTATTGCAAGGACGTTCACTTTTGTTTTGCATCGTGGTATTCAGTTGGAATATCCTGCTCCTCAGTCGACGAGGCAAGGGCCAAGATCCCTTCACCGGGAGTGACCCCTTGGACAAAAGTTTGCGTCAGGGCAATGACTTCACTATAGCCGATTACCTTTGTTTTGCACCGTGGTATTCAGTTGGAATATCCTGCACCTCATTCTACGGGGAAAGAGCCGAGATCCCTTCACCGGGAGTGACCTCTTTAGCAAAGGTTTTCGTCACTATATTTTTAAAAGCTATCAGTTCCTTCAATGATATCAAGTTCTTTACGTTAAAGGTTTTCGCCAGAAACCATTCGTAGCCCTCCGTCGTTTCATATGGGTAGTCAATAGTATTCAAGCTGTGTTTGTTGGCCAAAGTCAAGGCACAGTGTTTGGTAGCTGTTGGTTATTCATATGCAGCATAGATAGATGCGTTGGTTTGGAACAGTCGTATAGCCTTGTTGGCCAAAGTCAAGGGCTTGTGCGGGTGGATTCGAATCAACCTGGAGAATGACGGGTAGAACTTGACATGTGACTTATGATTTGTTGGCCAAAGTCAAGGTCATAAGAGCATGGGGCAGAAATCACATCGGGAGTTTCAAAAGAACTGAAACTTGCCAGATATGCGCATACCTTCTGGAGTGTGATGACGTGAGCGGATTCCGTCACGTTATCATGCGATGATAGTTGGATCCCGATTCCCACTGATGAGTTAGTTTACTCCTCGGGTGACCCCGACTAATTCATCTTTCAGGTTTGGAGAAGAATTTGACGGTACAGTGGGAGGTTTCCAGATTAGATAAATTGGTAACCATTCTGATCTAGGTTAGAGTGCACGCTGAGTGTTTCTTTTCTCTCTCTCTTTGGCAGCGACCATTGACCCGACCCTAAGACTTTGACTCAGTGACCAAGTTGACCGAACCTTTTTAAACACTGGCTTTTGGATTGTCAAAGTTGCAAACCTCATTGCCACTCCTACTTTTACCCTTTTCTCCAGGACACCCCGTGTTACTACGAACGTCCACTTCCATTGGACAAAACCATCGTATGGTTAGATACGAACTCGAAAGAATTTATTCGAGGATGGTTTCAGGTTCTGAAGAAAACGGATAAGATTATTCAGTTGTCTTTTCCTTTTTACCTTCTCTCAAGTTGTGAGTACTCCTTGGTTTAGGAGATAGTACACCTATTACGCAAATTGGATAGTCTTCTTCCAAACCATAGGCTGATGCCGACCGGTAGGGAATGAAGAAAACCAATTAGCCTAACGATGGTGTACAGAAGGTATTAAGTTAAGACAAAGCAAGGGATTAGTAAGAGGGCAAAGTAAATTGCGACTGATATTCACAACCAAACCAGATATTTCTTCGCCAATCCTAAAATCACCTTTGTATTTCTCCAGGACACTCCGTATCACTACGAAGATCCACAGTTTATTTGGATACTCCATCGTATGGTTATATACGAACTCGAAAGGAACTTGTTCCAGTTCGGGGATGGATTCTGGTTCAGGAGAAATAGGAATAAGATTTATTCAGGTGTCTTTTATCTTCACCTTCTCTCGCATTGCGAGTGCTCCTAGGATTAGGACAGTACACCCATTATGCTTATTGGATAGTCTTCTTCCAAACCATAGGCTGGTGCCGAACGGTAGGGAAGGAATAAAACCATTTGGCCTAAAGGGGTGTGCAGAAGGTAATGACTAAAGACATATGAAGGGATTTGGAGAGGTGGCAAAGAACTATACGGTTACAGTCGTGAATCTGGAAGAGGCATTACTAGGAATACCGGGATACCCCATCGAAACATTTCAATGTTTCAGTCTCACTGTGTACTGTTAAAGGAAAACTGATTTCCCGACTAGATACTTACTCCAGGGTATGTATTTACCAGGTATGATTCTCACATCTGTATGGTTTTACAGATGATGAGTGGGAGTAGGTTATTGGGAATTGGGTGATCATCCTCATTATATCGGAATTCGTTGTAATCGGTGATATTTGAGGAAGTCACCTGGGTTGTTTGCCCGACGGCAAATATTTGGTTTTGAATATCCGCTGTTATGCACCAATTTCAAATTGATATATCTGTACGTCTATTTTCATAGAGTGAGATATACCTTTCTGAAATTATGTCTACGACATTTACCTATATCAGTGGATGGTTAGGTAAGGAGCATGTTCCCCTCCGAAAGACGGCGCACAAGACCGCGATGTCTTGGCACTGAGATTCGGGGCAGATGCTAATTGGTGCTATCCGTTCACCTCTCCGAAGATGCCAAGTTGATTTATGGCACCATGTATCGAAGGTTTAAACGGATGAGTCCGATATAGCAGACTTCGTCAGATTCCCCCTCGTTTGAGGGGTTTTTGATTGTGGGGACGCTCTTCCCTGCAGGCGCAAGCCCCTGCAGTTAATTACGCTACCGCATTGCGGTAACAACTTTCTCCTTCTCCAGCTGGTCACTTCGTGTCGTGGGTGTTTGTTTTGTATTTTGTTGCCCGTGGATTGTTTACGGAGACTGAGTTATGTCGTCGCCCGTAGGGCGTGGACTAGTCCAAATCCGTATTATCTTAGATTTGGGTTTGGGGGTTTGGTTTGAGGATGCGTTAGCCATACTTGAGGCTAAGATCAACTCAAACGTTTGTTAAGGATACGTTAGTCTAGTTTGAGACTAAGATCAACTTAACGGGATCGTTTAGATCCGACAAAAGAGCAATTGGCTCTATTGTTCCAGTTTAGGGACATAGTGGTCCATTACATGTATGGCTGTCGGGACCCGTCACCTCTCTGACGACGTTGAAGGATTACAACGACAGGTGTCAGAGGAGTTCAGAGATGTACCCTTGAACCAATGAGTTGATTGGGGGGATTCATAGTCCAATTTGGGACTAAAGTCTGTTTGAACGTTTAAGGATACGTTAGCCATATTTGAGGCTAAGATCAACTTAAACGGTTGTTAAGGATACGTTAGTCCAGTTTGGGACTAAGATCGACTTAACGGGATCGTTTAGATCCGACAAAAGAGCATTTGGGGGCTCTATTGTTCCAGTTTAGGGACATGGTGGTCCAATACCAGTTTAAGGACATGGTGGTCCGATGCCAGTTTAGGGACATGGTGGTCCAACTCCAGTTTAGGGACATGGTGGTCCAACTCCAGTTTAGGGACATGGTGGTCCATGGGTAGTTTAAGGACGCATAAGTCCATGGGTTTAAGGACCCCACAGTCCATATGGATGTGTTTAAGGACGCACTAGTCCATTAGTTTAAGGACGCATAAGTCCGCGGGTTTAAGGACCCCACAGTCCGTTAGTTTAAGGACGCATAAGTCCGCGGGTTTAAGGACCCCACAGTCCGTATCTTGGTTTAAGGACGCATAAGTCCATGAGTTTAAGGACCCCACAGTCCGTGTTGATGTGTGGTTGTCGGGACCCATCACCTCTCTGAAGACGTTGAAGGATTACAACGACAAATATCAGAGGAGTTCAGAGATGTACCCTTGAACCAATGAGTTGGTTGAAAAAGCAGATGTGCTCAGTTCAAGATGATTTGAGGACTTATGGCCAGTTTGGGCTAAGTCCAATTATATTTGAAATATTGGCCCTTTGTTGGCACATTGAAGGAGAGGCTTTGCCTCTAGAAACTTAGCCAATTGGGCTACAGCTAGTGTTAAACACTAAAGACCAACAGTGTTGAACACTGGAAATAAGATTAGCAAGTTAGTGTTAAACACTAAAAGATAACCAGTGTTAAACACTAACAACAGGGCTTTCAAATTAGTGTTAAACACTAAAGCAAATCAGTGTTAAACACTGGTAATCAGAGATTTCAAATTAGTGTTAAACACTAAAGCAAATCAGTGTTAAACACTGGGAACAAAGTCTTCAGATTAGTGTTAAACACTAAGAAAAGAGGGGTCACGTGTGGACACGTGAGAGCGCCCTAAATGTGAAACCAGATCTCCTTTGTTTTATCCTCAAATCTGTGAATAAGTGTTAAACACTTTTCCCTTTTATTTCGAGCATCACGTGTTGACACGTGATGGGGGATTTATGCGCCGACTGTTAGAACGTTTTCTAAGGGGTCACGTGGTAAACACGTGAGAGCGCCCAAAGCCTTCATTTCCATTGATCTTTCTTTCTGCGTTTTGGGAGTCACGTGGGAGCACGTGATGGCATCAAAAAGTGGGGCCAGATCCCTTTTATTTTGTTCTGCAAAACAAGTGTTAAACACTTTTATTTTTATTTTAGAGCATCACGTGTTGGCACGTGATAGGGATCTGTGCGCCAATTGTTAAAGCATTTGCTGAGGGGTCACGTGATAACACGTGAGAGCGCCCAAAGCTTTCATTTCCTTTGCTTTTTCTTTCTGCGTTCTGGGAGTCACGTGGGAGCACGTGGGGTGATACTTCAAAGTTCTTTGCAGGGGATCTTTTCAAGGGGCACGAGGGGGCACGTGACCCTAGTTCTTTTCATGAACAGAGATCTTTTAAGAATTGAATTCTTCGTAGGGTTAAACCCTAATTATGATTTTGGAGGAATTAAATTCCTATTGTGAAAGAATTAAATTCTTATTTAGGATGAAACCCTGATTTCTTTTCAAAGGAATTAAATTCCCAGATATGTGAAAGAATTAAATTCTTGATTAGGGTTAAACCCCAGTTTCATTTTAGGAGGAATTAAATTCCTGTGAGTTTAGGAGAATTAAATTCTTAAAACTCAATTCCCCTTCTAAGTTTAGGATCTGCATGGCAGGATCTCGACCCGATGAGAATTAAATTCTCATCCTATGGGGAGATGTGCTCTGTACAGATCTTCAACTAGAAGAAGAACTAAGTTCTTTTCTTTAAATAAGAGCTAAACTCTTTTGAGAATTAAATTCTCTTTTGAATCCTCTCTTTCTTACCTAGGGTTTTTCTTTTGCAGAGAATTAAATTCTTCTTTCTCTGTTTCTTCTTCTCTTGAGAATTAAATTCTCCTCCCTCTGTTTTTCTCTCCAAAAAAGTAGATCCCCCTCTTCTCTTCTCTTCTTGGCTCTTATTTATAGGAGAAGGAAGAGAATCAATTTGTTTAGCAAATCTCTCATTGAGAGATTTGATTTGTATGTTGAGAGATTTGATTTATATTTACCATTAATCTGGGCCTTTAGATTGTTAAGTGAATTTTATTCACCGTGGATTTTAAATCCAAAAGATATTCTATTTGTTATCCTGGTGAGATTTTCAGGGAAATCTTTCCTTGTCCAAGGGTTTTCTATAAATTGGTGATTTTTAATCACCCTTGGATTTTTAATCCAACGGTTCCCCATGACCCTTTTCCATTTGGAAAGATTCAGAAACTTTTAGAATTTAATTCTATTAAATTATAATGCTTTTAAAGCCAGTCACGTGCTGGCACGTGACCTTTGGTCACGTGTGAGCACGTGACCCCCAATTGGGTTCCTTTCTCAGCCGCTTATTTATGTTTCAGTTTTAACCATCACGTGTCAACACGTGACCATTGGTCACGTGTAAGCACGTGATACCTCGTTGAGGTATTTTCTGACTTTTAGAATTAAATTCTATTCATTATTTTAGAGGCTTTAAAAGCCCATCACGTGTCTGCACGTGACCCATGGTCACGTGTGAGCACGTGATGCCCCATTGGGGTCTTTTCTGAGTTTTTATTGCATCTTTTAACTCCTCCAGCGGGTTCTTAAAAGCCCATCACGTGTGGACACGTAATTCCTCATAACTTTTGATCCCGGATGAATTACGAGGCCCATAATATATCAAATCGAAGGGTTTTTCGAGCCGCTTTCGATACCATCAGAATTTATCTGTTTCTCATTTGGGAGTTTGTCAAAAAACAGTCCGGAAAATACTGGTTCCCATTTTCTTAAGCGTATCGCCGCCATTTGATACCTTGGGCTCTTTTGCGCAGAAATTTTTTTTGGCGGGAACAGAGCATTGAACAGCGGTGTAATTCTTCTTAACCATAAGTATAGTTTTCAACCTACGACACACAGTGAATGAGTTATCAGACTCAAGGGACTTATACAGAGTATTGTATGTTGTCCAGGGTCCATCAGGACAGAGGGGTTGGTCCTCGTACTATATTCGGTTTACTTATGACTTCTCTAGTTTTTAGACAGGTGTTTCGCGGAAACACAGGGTCTGAATTTTGAGAAGTTATAGGTATTTGAATAGAGTAGAGAACCAGGTATAGCAAGTATCGGGATTCTTCAAAGCAATCGAAGTTGTAGACACTTGCACATGGTATTCAGTTGATAGTAGTGATTAAGAGATCTTGCTTCTCTTTCAGGTTACTCATGATTGGAAGCATTCCTAAGTTGGGTAACGCTGATCGGCCTTCTTCCATTTAGTTGACATGCACTGGGGACAGCTGCATGATTTAAATCTGGTTCAATTAAATCAGTGCCTCTGGTCCTATATGGGATATAGAACAGTTCACATCTTAACGTTGTTAAGGTACGGGGAGTTGTCCAGCTTATGATTAAAACCAGACTCTGGATAACTCAAGGCACGTTTCTGTAATGGCTGTTTTTGGGTTGACCCAGGCTATGACGAGGGTTGACTTTCTACCATAATGATGAACAATAGCAATATTGTTCTAGACTCGCCACAGTTTTATTAAAAATGGATTTTTTTTTTCAGAAAGCAGTAGTGGGAGTATGGTAGAACTGGAAGTGATTCCAGAACCACAAACGATTACTGAAGATTTGATAAGGAACCTAAAAATTTAATCTGGTTTGACATTCCATTGGCCACTCCGCAGATAAGGTGGGTAACTTCAGGCACCCGAGAGGTACTACGGTAGCCTCAAGGACGGTGACAGGGAAGTTCTTGTTTACCCACAATTACCATTGCTGTTGTTCCAGGCTGCGAGACCCGGCGGGAGGATGAGTATAGCGTCGTTCTAAACTAGTTTTAGAACTGTACGTCTATATGACTCTGCCTGAGGGTTGTCGTAGTCAGTGGGAGCGGCGGAAGCATTGGTGGACAGGTAGCTTATGTCTATTTATAGACTAAAGCAGATGTAGCGGAGATAGATCATCTATTTCTGACGTGACGGTCATGGGTTTGACTTCATCAGAATAGGGGATGGATCTGTTGAGAAGGTAGTAGGGTGTGATGTCATGGTATTTGGATGACATACACAGAGTAGGAAAAGAAACTCCTATACTACAATCGGTTATACTTTGGTCGTCACACAGTGTTTTCTCCACAAAGGAAATGGATTTTATATCAGACATACTGGTTACTAGATCTATGGTTTTAGATCTAGATTTGGGTAGTCTCCCAATCTGGGTACTTAGACAGCATTCTAAGAGTATTTAGAATGGACGACTCCTGGCACGGTAGTGTACCTGCAGGTAATGGAGTCACCCTCTCCAAAGGTGTCTTACAGACTAAAGGGGAGAGGGACGTGCATGATTGGCAGATCACTTGCTCAGGCAATTGAGTCAATCATGAGATGTCAAGTACCACATCAGATGTTGTTCTTGCACTAGATGCAATAAGTTGACATTTGATCCAATCCTGGAGAAACAGTCGGAAGCAGTTTTAGAACATAAGTGGATGTTCTAGGGATATGATAACGACAGCCTTATTCGGGAGACAGTTATCAATCCAGGCTTCCAAGGTGACATGGACGACAAGGAGGTTGTCAGAGTTATAGTTTTCCCTCCGACGAGGGGCAGTATTTTGGACAGGTGGTCCAAGGCAATACTGAGGGTGGCATGGCGCAGGATACTGATTAAGTTCAGTTGACGATACAGTCTAAGAAGTTTGGATTTGGAGTTCATTTATGAGCTAGGTCCCATCAGACATCCAGACACATTCTAAGACAGGTATTGCTCTTTTCGGGAGATGGGTTTCTCCGCGAACTTCAGATATAGAGAGACATAGAAAGAAACAACTAAGCGGATCCACTCACTGAGGCTATTCCTCGAAGGCAATAGTTTCGCAAACAAGCTTTGTGAGACTGACTAGTAGAGGAGTTGGGTGTTCGGTATCACACGGGCTGTGAGTATGCGACATCGCAATAATTAGCCTTGAGTGCAAGTGGGAGATTGTTGAAGATAGTGCCCTCAAAATCAATTATTAGGTCACAGGTACGTGATTGCAATGATTGATGGAGGACCTATCCCGGTAGGACAGTCTTACTCGAGATGATAGTATGCTACCTGGTTTACCTTTATCATCGTGTACTGCTTTAGGTGACCTGACAAGTCGCTATTACACGTTGATAGAGCCCCTAGGATTCTTGCTTGACCAGCAGCAGTAAGAGGGCGATCATATAAGTGGAAGCTGGGGTCTATAAGCATATCCTTAAATGGTCCCTAGTCGTGTGAGTTTCGAGACAGGGCATCGATACTCCAGAGTAGACTAGTGTATACAATCGAGACCCCGACGAGGGGCGGTGGCCGGTCTCACAAGCCACTGGTGTCAGTTGGTTCACCTAAGATGTATACAGGTGCTCATTGGGTTATGAGTACACCGGACAGGACTCTCCGGGAACATGCCAGTTGGTCATATACCAGACGTCAGATGGCAGTTCCCTGGTGACATGTGTACAGGTTAGTTCATCGACCTGGGGATCGTCATTTTTCTTGTGTGAGTTCCCACTGTACTTTGATTACTACCCTACCACGGCTCAAAAGAGTCATGCAAACAGGTTTTAGTTGGGTACAGTCCCGAGCCACATAGAGGCAGTGAGCACATCTTCAGGGGTTCGTCTCTCCCGGTATTGGGGGTGAGGTCGCGCTGTGTCTAGGAGAGCCATTACACGAAGCCCTCGGCCGAGGAAAGGAGATTTACTGGTAGGTATTCCAGTAGTATCTCAGGGTGTTCTGGGCTACACTCCGACACGACTTGTACCGCTTTTGGGGGTCTGACTTTTACCAACCCCCTAGGCCCGCCATGCGATACTCATAGACGAACGGACCGGACTGTACGAATATTGTCACTGACAGGCTCAGTAGGGTTGTCGGGCTGAGTTCGCTCACAGACATCCCTTTTAGTTAATACCTGGTATCCCGTTACGTATTGGCTTATACCTCTGACGTGCTAGTGGTTAATTCCACAACCAAGGTGTTGACGAGTCTTTAGAGTCCCCCACATTCAGTTATTCAGCTTTCGAGCGAAAAGTTGTAGAGGCCGTATGGAGATATGGAAAGGTCCGATCAGATACGTGCGGTCTTGCACGGATCAGGATCGGACAGTTTGTACTATAGGCCGTATGGATATATGGCAAGGTTCGATCAGATACGTGCGGTATTGCGCGGATATTACTAGCCGGCTTTGGTATAAGCCGGATCCTAGTATAGTACAGTGTGAATTTTGTCTCATTGCATTTGTATTTCGGTCGGAATACAAATGCGGGTGTGTATGCACAGTATCGGGGTTTTCCTGTAATTTATTACGGGACCAGTTTTCTGGAGTTGGCAGTTTGCTTTCCGTTTCTGCCAATTTCCTTTGTATCGTTCATTGGCCGAAGATTGGTGGAGGAGGGCTTATTTGCATTTGTACAAATAAGCTTTTGTGGAGGGGGACTTTGCACTTTGTGACATCATGATTATTGCACCATACCTTGACTTTCTTTAGTTGATCATGACTTGACTTTTGGCTCATCATGGTTGTTGATGATGAGGTTGGTGGAGTGTGGGTTTGGGTTAGTAATCATCTCTTGATATCATGACCTTTCTCTCTCTCCCTTGGATTATGGTTGTGGCTATCCTCTTTCTTTTTTTGGACTCTCCATTCTCTCCACCACCATGTCTTGGCCGGCCATTGTTTTGAGAGGGGGCTGTCCAAAATTTTGGAAGTGGATTTTTGTTCATTTCATGCTCCAAAAATCCCCTAGTTCCTCCACAAAAATTCTTGTATCATCCCTCCAGCAAAATGGCACCTCCATGAATCCCAAAATGAGACATAGCCTCTACACTATATTCTACAGCAAATCTTGGGCACGTCGACTAGCCAGCTTCGTGCCCAAGTTGCCTCGGCATTGAGGTGGGAGCCCGTAAAAGAAGTAGGCGATGTGGTGCACTTCCGGCGACGAGGTGGAGACCGGAGCTTCCGCAGGAGATCGGGACGACGACGAGAAGACCGGAGGACTTGGATCAGTCGGTATATCTCTCTTCCCCATCTTGTAGTTAGCTAGGACTAGTTAATGGTTCGATCCGGGTATTAGTGCACGGCGGTTTGCCAGTTCAAGTAAAATTTAAAGTTTATCACCGCTTCCGCTTTTGGCCGTCGGATTGACGGCCGGGGCGCCGCCGTGCACTTACAGTGGTATTAGAGCCTCGCCATTAACTTAGTCTAGCTTGGTTTAATGTGTTTTACATTTCCGATCGAGCAAAATTCCAAAATCCGCATTTTCACTAGCATCAGTTTCTGTTGAAATTTTTTGGTGTCCAAAAATTTTTCAGGTTGTAAAATATTGATGTACTAGAAGTTCTAAGAATTCTGTGAAAATTCGATGCAACAACTCCACTGTAGGAGCGCGGAACCGCGGCCAAACACCCCTTTGGGCCGCGGTTCCGCCGCACACTGTTGGGTTCCCTGCACCAAATTTCTACAGTATCTTTCTGGGGTTAAAATTGGGGTTTTGGAATAATAACATTGGGCCCAGAATTTCTTGAACTGCTACAGTAATGCTTGGGGGCCCACTTGTTAAAATTTGATCGATCGGATATTTTAAACACATTATTTCACAGTATTTACATTATATCTGCGACCGTGAATGTCACTCGATCGGTAAATCCAGTCTAACTGCTATAGCCCGGTTAGACGGATTTGCGAACGTGACTTTCACGTTGATGTTCTGTTTTTGCTGTGATGTTGCGGATCGGTCGTGGGGGATAGCCTGGATGCAATGCTAGTACAGTTTTTGTTGTATTATGTACATTTGATATTGCGGGGCGAGCGTCCGACATGTGGACTGCCGTCACTGCCTGTTTGTATTATTATTTTGGGGCACGACCTGGTTGTGGTCGATGTACCCGTTGTATGTATATTTTACTTTCTATACTAGGATTACCCCGCGGAGGGGTGCACGGATAGCCGGGTTCTAAAGGGCAACAAGCCCGCATCTCATGGCATTGGGACGGAGGGGGCTTCACTCTAGAATTGGCGGGCTATTCGCTGCACTCGTAGGGGGTACAGGTTGACCCAGGAGGGGTGCCCAAGTTACCGGATTCCGTGAAGTGCTGGGTGGTCCATTCACGTTGCTGAAGGGGGCTGCCTCGCTTCAGGTTTTGGCGGGTAACTTGCCGCGCCCGTAGGGGTCTAGGATTTCATTGCACAGGCTATCCACACGACCAGGGGAACGTCGGGTTTCAGTAGTGGCTCTGTGAAACCCGGGGATCCCAGATATCTGTATTGTTTCTGTGATGTTGTACATTTCTGTGATGTTGCATTTTTTTTATCACGCCTTGAGCGAATATAATATATTGGTATATATATTAGTAGATGTTGTATATGTTTTGCATCCGCACTAGTCCAGTCCCCACTCTGTCGTTAGTTAGCTAACCTAACGGGTAATGACGGGACCCAGTGGCGAATGCGGATGGCATATACGTACATCAGTATATTTTCGTTCTTTTTGGTGTAATCAATTGATGGGACTGCATTGATTCGGATCAATGCAAGTTAAAAACAAACCTAATCTGATGTTGTTGGAACACTTTTCAAAAAAGTGTTATTGCAATGACGTTCACTTTTGTTTTGCATCGTGGTATTCAGTTGGAATATCCTGCTCCTCAGTCGACGAGGCAAGGGCCGAGATCCCTTCACCGGGAGTGACCCCTTGGACAAAATTTTGCGTCAGGGCAATGACTTCACTATAGCCGATTACCTTTGTTTTGCACCGTGGTATTCAGTTGGAATATCCTGCACCTCATTCTACGGGGAAAGAGCCGAGATCCCTTCACCGGGAGTGACCTCTTTAGCAAAGGTTTTCGTCACTATATTTTTAAAAGCTATCAGTTCCTTCAACGATATCAAGTTCTTTACGTTAAAGGTTTTCGCCAGAAACCATTCGTAGCCCTCCGTCGTTTCATATGGGTAGTCAATAGTATTCAAGCTGTGTTTGTTGGCCAAAGTCAAGGCACAGTGTTTGGTAGCTGTTGGTTATTCATATGCAGCATAGATAGATGCGTTGGTTTGGAACAGTCGTATAGCCTTGTTGGCCAAAGTCAAGGGCTTGTGCGGGTGGATTCGAATCAACCTGGAGAATGACGGGTAGAACTTGACATGTGACTTATGATTTGTTGGCCAAAGTCAAGGTCATAAGAGCATGGGGCAGAAATCACATCGGAAGTTTCAAAAGAACTGAAACTTGCCAGATATGCGCATACCTTCTGGAGTGTGATGACGTGAGCGGATTCCGTCACGTTATCATGCGATGATAGTTGGATCCCGATTCCCACTGATGAGTTAGTTTTCTCCTCAGGTGACCCCGACTAATTCATCTTTCAGGTTTGGAGAAGAATTTGACGGTACAGTGGGAGGTTTCCAGATTAGATAAATTGGTAACCATTCTGATCTAGGTTAGAGTGCACGCTGAGTGTTTCTTTTCTCACTCTCTTTGGCAGCGACCATTGACCCGACCCTAAGACTTTGACTCAGTGACCAAGTTGACCGAACCTTCTTAAACACTGGCTTTTGGATTGTCAGAGTTGCAAACCTCATTGCCACTCCTACTTTTACCCTTTTCTCCAGGACACCCCGTGTTACTACGAACGTCCACTTCCATTGGATAAAACCATCGTATGGTTAGATACGAACTCGAAAGAATTTATTCGAGGATGGTTTCTGGTTCTGGAGAAAACGGATAAGATTATTCAGTTGTCTTTTCCTTTTTACCTTCTCTCAAGTTGTGAGTACTCCTTGGTTTAGGAGATAGTACACCTATTACGCAAATTGGATAGTCTTCTTCCAAACCATAGGCTGATGCCGACCGGTAGGGAATGAAGAAAACCAATTAGCCTAACGATGGTGTACAGAAGGTATTAAGTTAAGACAAAGCAAGGGATTAGTAAGAGGGCAAAGTAAATTGCGACTGATATTCACGACCAAACCAGGTATTTCTTCGCCAATCCTAAAATCACCTTTGTATTTCTCCAGGACACTCCGTATCACTATGAAGATCCACAGTTTATTTGGATACTCCATCGTATGGTTATATACGAACTCGAAAGGAACTTGTTCCAGTTCGGGGATGGATTCTGGTTCAGGAGAAATAGGAATAAGATTTATTCAGGTGTCTTTTATCTTCACCTTCTCTTGCATTGCGAGTGCTCCTAGGATTAGGACAGTACACCCATTATTCTTATTGGATAGTCTTCTTCCAAACCATAGGCTGGTGCCGAACGGTAGGGAAGGAAGAAAACTATTTGGCCTAAAGGGGTGTGCAGAAGGTAATGACTAAAGACATATGAAGGGATTTGGAGAGGTGGCAAAGAACTATACGGTTACAGTCGTGAATCTGGAAGAGGCATTACTAGGAATACCGGGATACCCAATCGAAACATTTCAATGTTTCAGTCTCACTGTGTACTGTTAAAGGAAAACTGATTTCCCGACTAGATACTTACTCCAGCATATGTATTTACCAGGTATGATTCTCACATCTGTATGGTTTTACAGATGATGAGTGGGAGTAGGTTATTGGGAATTGGGTGATCATCCTCATTATATCGGGATTCGTTGTAATCGGTGATATTTGAGGAAGTCACCTGGGTTGTTTGCCCGACGGCAAATATTTGGTTTTGAATATCCGCTGTTATGCACCAATTTCAAATTGATATATCTGTACGTCTATTTTCATAGAGTGAGATATACCTTTCTGAAATTATGTCTACGACATTTACCTATATCAGTGGATGGTTAGGTAAGGAGCATTGAACAGCGGTGTAATTCTTCTTAACCATAAGTACAGTTTTCAACCTACGACACACAGTGAATGAGTTATCAGACTCAAGGGACTTATACAGAGTATTGTATGTTGTCCAGGGTCCATCAGGACAGAGGGGTTGGTCCTCGTACTATATTCGGTTTACTTATGACTTCTCTAGTTTTTAGACAGGTGTTTCGCGGAAATACAGGGTCTGAATTTTGAGAAGTTATAGGTATTTGAATAGAGTAGAGAACCAGGTATAGCAAGTATCGGGATTCTTCAAAGCAATCGAAGTTGTAGACACTTGCGTATGGTATTCAGTTGATAGTAGTGATTAAAAGATCTTGCTTCTCTTTCAGATTACTCATGATTGGAAGCATTCCTAAGTTGGGTAACGCTGATCGGCCTTCTTCCATTTAGTTGACATGCACTGGGGACAGCTGCATGATTTGAATCTGGTTCAATTAAATCAGTGCCTCTGGTCCTATATGGGATATAGAACAGTTCACATTTTAACGTTGTTAAGGTACGGGGAGTTGTCCAGCTAATGATTAAAACCAGACTCTGGATAACTCAAGGCACGTTTCTGTAATGGCTGTTTTTGGGTTGACCAAGTCTATAACGAGGGTTGACTTTCTACCTTAATGATGAACAATAGCAATATTGTTCTAGACTCGCCACAGTTTTATTAAAAATGGATTTTTTTTTCAGAAAGCAGTAGTGGGAGTATGGTAGAACTGGAAGTGATTCCAGAACCACAAACGATTACTGAAGATTTGATAAGGAACCTAAAGATTCAATCTGGTTTGACATTCCATTGGCCACTCCGCAGATAAGGTGGGTAACTTCAGGCACCCGAGAGGTACTACGGTAGCCTCAAGGACGGTGACAGGGAAGTTCTTGTTTACCCACAATTACCATTGCTGTTGTTCCAGGCTGCGAGACCCGGCGGGAGGATGAGTATAGCGTCGTTCTAAACTAGTTTTAGAAGTGTACGTCTATATGACTCTGCCTGAGGGTTGTCGTAGTCAGTGGGAGCGGCGGAAGCATTGGTGGACAGGTAGCTTATGTCTATTTATAGACTAAAGCAGATGTAGCGGAGATAGATCATCTATTTCTGACGTGACGGTCATGGGTTTGACTTCATCAGAATAGGGGATGGATCTGTTGAGAAGGTAGTAGGGTGTGATGTCATGGTATTTGGATGACATACACAGAGTAGGAAAAGAAACTCATATACTACAATCGGTTATACTTTGGTCGTCACACAGTGTTTTCTCCACAAAGGAAATGGATTTTATATCAGACATACTGGTTACTAGATCTATGGTTTTAGATCTAGATTTGGGTAGTCTCCCAATCTGGGTACTTAGACAGCATTCTAAGAGTATTTAGAATGGACGACTCCTGGCACGGTAGTGTACCTGCAGGTAATGGAGTCACCCTCTCCAAAGGTGTCTTACAGACTAAAGGGGAGAGGGACGTGCATGATTGGCAGATCACTTGCTCAGGCAATTGAGTCAATCATGAGATGTCAAGTACCACATCAGATGTTGTTCTTGCACTAGATGCAATAAGTTGACATTTGATCCAATCCTGGAGAAACAGTCGGAAGCAGTTTTAGAACATAAGTGGATGTTCTAGGGATATGATAACGACAGCCTTATTCGGGAGACAGTTATCAATCCAGGCTTCCAAGGTGACATGGACGACAAGGAGGTTGTCAGAGTTATAGTTTTCCCTCCGACGAGGGGCAGTATTTTGGACAGGTGGTCCAAGGCAATACTGAGGGTGGCATGGCGCAGGATACTGATTAAGTTCAGTTGACGATACAGTCTAAGAAGTTTGGATTTGGAGTTCATTTATGAGCTAGGTCCCATCAGACATCCAGACACATTCTAAGACAGGTATTGCTCTTTTCGGGAGATGGGTTTCTCCGCGAACTTCAGATATAGAGAGACATAGAAAGAAACAACTAAGCGGATCCACTCACTGAGGCTATTTCTCGAAGGCAATAGTTTCGCAAACGAGCTTTGTGAGACTGACTAGTAGAGGAGTTGGGTGTTCGGTATCACACGGGCTGTGAGTATGCGACATCGCAATAATTAGCCTTGAGTGCAAGTGGGAGATTGTTGGAGATAGTGCCCTCAGAGTCAATTATTAGGTCACAGGTACGTGATTGCAATGATTGATGGAGGACCTATCCCGGTAGGACAGTCTTACTCGAGATGATAGTATGCTATCTGGTTTACCTTTATCATCGTGTACTGCTTTAGGTGACCTGACAAGTCGCTATTACACGTTGATAGAGCCCCTAGGATTCTTGCTTGACCACCAGCAGTATGAGGTCGATCATATAAGTGGGAGCTGGGGTCTATAAGCATATCCTTAAATGGTCCCTAGTCGTGTGAGTTTCGAGACATGGCATCGATACTCCAGAGTAGACTAGTGTATACAGTCGAGACCCCGACGAGGGGCGGTGGCCGGTCTCACAAGCCACTGGTGTCAGTTGGTTCACCTAAGATGTATATAGGTGCTCATTGGGTTATGACTACACCGGACAGGACTCGCCGGGAACATGCCAGTTGGTCATATACCAGACGTCAGATGGCAGTTCCCTGGTGACATGTGTACAGGTTAGTTCATCGACCTGGGGATCGTCATTTGTCTTGTATGAGTTCCCACTGTACTTTGATTACTATCCTACCACGGCTCAAAGGAGTCGTGCAAACAGGTTTTAGTTGGGTACAGTCCCGAGCCACATGGAGGCAGTGAGCGTATCTTCAGGGGTTCGTCTCTCCCGGTATTGGGGGTGAGGTCGCGCTGTGTCTGGGAGAGCCATTACACGAAGCCCTCGGCCGAGGCAAGGAGATTTACTGGTTGGTATTCCAGTAGTATCTCAGGGTGTTCTGGGCTACACTCCGACACGACTTATACCGCTTTTGGGGGTCTGACTTTTACCAACCCCCTAGGCCCGCCATGCGATACTCATAGACGAACGGACCGGACTGTACGGATATTGTCACTGACAGGCTCAGTAGGGTTGTCGGGCTGAGTTCGCTCACAGACGTCCCTTTTAGTCAATACCTGGTAGCCCGTTACGTATTGGCTTATACCTCTGACGTGCTAGTGGTTAAATCCACAACCAAGGTGTTGACGAGTCTTTAGAGTCCCCCACATTCAGTTGCTCATCTTTCGGGCGAAAAGTTATAGAGGCCGTATGGAGATATGGAAAGGTCCGATCAGATACGTGCGGTATTGCACGGATCAGGATCGGACAGTTTGTACTATAGGCCGTATGGATATATGGCAGGGTTCGATCAGATACGTGCGGTATTGCACGGATCAGGATCGAACGGATATTACTAGCCGGCTTTGGTATAAGCCGGATCCTAGTATAGTACAGTGTGAATTTTGTCTCATTGCATTTGTATTTCGGTCGGAATACAAATGCGGGTGTGTATGCACAGTATCGGGGTTTTTCTGTAATTTATTACGGGACCAGTTTTCTGGAGTTGCCAGTTTGCTTTCCGTTTCGGCCAATTTCCTTTGTATCGTTCATTGGCCGAAGATTGGTGGAGGAGGGCTTATTTGCATTTGTGCAAATAAGCATTTGTGGAGGGGGTCTTTGCACTTTGTGACATCATGATTATTGCACCATACCTTGACTTTCTTTAGTTGATCATGACTTGACTTTTGGCTCATCATGGTTGTTGATGATGAGGTTGGTGGTGTGTGGGTTTGGGTTAGTAATCATCTCTTGATATCATGACATTTCTCTCTCTCCCTTGGATTATGGTTGTGGCTATCCTTTTTCTTTTTTTGGACTCTCCATTCTCTCCACCACCATGTCTTGGCCGGCCATTGTTTTGAGAGGGGGCTGTCCAAATTTTTGGAAGTGGATTTTTGTTCATTTCATGCTCCAAAAATCCCCTAGTTCCTCCACAAAAATTCTTGTATCATCCCTCCACCAAAATGGCACCTCCATGAATCCCAAAATGAGACCTAGCCTCTACACTATATTCTACAGCAAATCTTGGGCACGTCGACTAGCCAGCGTCGTGCCCGAGTTGCCTCGGCATTGAGGTGGGAGCCCGTAAAAGAAGTAGGCGATGTGGTGCACTTCCGGCGACGAGGTGGAGACCGGAGCTTCCGCAGGAGATCGGGACGACGACGAGAAGATCGGAGGACTTGGATTAGTCGGTATCTCTCTCTTCCCCATCTTGTAGTTAGCTAGGACTAGTTAATGGTTCGATCCGGGTGTTAGTGCGCGGCGGTTTGCCAGTTCAAGTAAAATTTATAGTTTATCACCGCTTCCGCTTTTGGCCGTCGGATTGACGGCCGGGGCGCCGCCGTGCACTTACAGCAGGGTCACAGGTGAAGAAGAGATGCGCGAAAGATGGTCGGCTACAACGTTTACACATCCTTTCTTATCTTTAATAACAAGATCAAATTCTTGTAATAGAAGGATCCAACGTATTAGCCTACCTTTAGCATCCTTCTTCGCCAAAAGATGTTTCTAGGCGGAATGGTCAGTGTACACAACAATAGGTGAGTCAATGAAGTAAGGCATGAATTTTTCTAATGCAAATACAAATACCAAAAGTTCTTTTTCGGTGGTTTTATAGTTAATTTGAGCATCATTCAGGGTCTTATTTGCATAATAGATCGCGTGTGACATCTTTTCAATGTGCTGTCCTAAGACCGCACCAACTGCAAAATCTGATGCATCACACATAAGCTCAAAAGGGTGGTTCCAATTTGGAGAAGATAGAACGGGGGCTGTAGTGAGAGAGTGTTTGAATGAATCAAATACTGCCTCACAATCCGAGTCAAAGTGAAAGGTTGTGTCCTTGGCCAAGAGAAGAGTTAAAGGTCTAGCAATTTTGCTAAAATCTAATTAATCTCCTGTAAAAGCCTGCATGGCCAAGAAAGGATCGTATATCTTTGACGCATTTAGGATGAGGAAGGTTTTGAATGACATCTATTTTAGCTTTGTCAACCTCAATGTCTTTTCGTGAAATAACATGTCCAAGCACAATCCCCTCTTGGACCATGAAATGGCATTTTTCTCAATTCAAGGTTAAGTTCTTCTCTTTACAACGAGTAAGAACTGTGTCAAGATGAGATAGGCAGTCAGCAAAAGAATCTCCGAATATCGAGAAATCGTCCATGAAAATCTCCAGAAAATTCTCGACCATGTCCGAGAATATCCCCATCATACACCGCTGAAATGTAGCGGGAGCATTGCATAACCCAAAGGGCATGCGTCTATAAGCAAAAGTACCAAAATGACAAGTAAATATGGTTTTGTCTTGATCCTTTTCGGCAATAGGGACCTGGTTATAGCCAGAGTATCCGTCCTTGAAGAAATAATATTCCCGTCCAGCTAAGCGTTCTAGCACCTGGTCAATGAAAGGTAGAGGAAAGTGGTCTTTCCTCGTTGCGGCATTGAGTTTTCTATAATTAATACATACATGCCATCTAGTTTGAATGCGTGTCTAGATTAACTCATTTGCCTCATTTGTTATGACCGTAATGCCAGATTTCTTAGGGACTACATGAATAGGACTTACCCATTGTCTATCGGAGATTGGGTAAATGATACCATTGTCAAGGCATTTGACGATTTCTTTCTTCACCGCATCCTTCATGACGGGGTTTAACCGTCTCTGTGGTTCTCGGGTTGGCTTGGCTTCATCCATCAGATGTATATGATGTTCAACAATTAAGAGACTAATCCCTTTGATGTCAGCCATAGTCCAACCAAACGCCTGCCTATTAGATCTCAATACCGTCAAAAACGCATTCTCTTGCTCTGAGGCTAGAGAAGCTGATATGATCACCGGTAAAGACTCATTCTCACCTAAATATGCATATTTTAAGGTGAGAAGGTAAAGTTTGAGATCTAATGCGGGCGGAGAAACTATAGAAGGTGGGGTTAGCATATGATGTTCGAAGTCACGAAGAAGCTCGTAGCCTGCATAGGATACAGACTCGGAAAGTGACGAGTCAAGATTTTCAGACTCAGAAGTGGAAAAAGTGTCCCCACTAAGATGTGCAAGATCAAACATTGATGTGCTAGTGTCGTCGAGATCTTCAAAACAAAGTTCATCAACTTCGTAGCTTTCGGGAGCAATCTTGTGGACAGAACAGACATCAAGAATGTGAGCAGAGGGTTCAGACGGCTGAATTCCAATTTTATAGATGTTCAGTTCAATTGTCATATTTCTAAAAGATAGGTTCATAGAACCGTTTCGACAGTTAATGACAGCATTGGAAGTGGCAAGGAATGGTCGACCCAGAATAACCGGAATTTGGTTCTGTGGGTTGCTACCGGATGTGTATCGAGGACAATAAAGTCTACAGGGAATATAAATTCCCTGACTTTTATCAACACATCCTCCAGTTCACCCCTAGGTTTGGTGATTGAACGGTCTGCCATTTGGAGAGTGCAATGAGCTGGTTTCAACTCTCTAATCCCTAACTGCTCGTAAACAGAGTATGGAAGCAGGTTAATACTTGCGCCCAGATCAAGTAAAGCACGGTTAATATTTTTATCCCCAATAGAAATCGAGATTTTAGGACATCCTGGGTCCTTACGTTTCTTTGGTAACTGTGGGGTAAAAGCAGTGCTAATATTATTAGTCATGAATACCTTTTGGGCACTTGAGTCTTCCTCTTCCCAGTGCACAAGTCTTTAAGAATTTTCGCATAAGAGGGGACTTGTTGGATAGCATCTAGGAGAGGGATGTTGATATTAACATGTTTAAACATTTCTATAATCTTCTCCATATGTGGACTCGATTTGTTTCCCCTTAACCGATTCAGATAAGGAGCTTTAGCAATAAGAGCTGGGTCCAATATTGGAGAAAGTGGTGTGTGTGGAACTGATCCCAGAATAGGAGTGGGGATCATCTTCGGTGGACTAGAAGAGGTATGCTGAGGGGTCGAGCCTTGAGGAAAACGAAGAATAGGCTCGCAAGAAGGTGGTGGGGTAGAAAAAATAGGATTAGAAGTAGAAGTAGATGCGGATGGAAAAGTCTCAGTCGGGGTATTATTGATTAATTCTTCATGATTATCAATATCTTCCTCAACTTGATTATTCAGCACTCTTCCAGATCTCAACGTTGTGATGGCATTCACATTGTTGTGTTGCGAATGCCCAGGATTCGGTAGGGGTTGATATGGAAGTTTCCCTTTCTCTTTAGTACTCATTTCGGCTTTTAATTGTGCAATTTGTGCTTCCATCGATTTAATACTCTCACTTTGGAAGTCAGAGTTTTTCTGGAATTTATCGAGGGAATACTTAAATTCAGCCGACATTTGTTTCATAAACATTTCAAAAGTCCGTTCGAGTGAAGAGGAATTATCAGTACCAGTCAACTGCAAAGGATTATACGGTACAGGTGTGTTGACCGGATTTTGAATGTTTTGTGATTGATAGGGGTGCTGAGTTAGTTGAAATGGCTGCTGGTGTGGTGGAGGAGCCCTTTGAAAATTATTTTGATTTGGAACCGTGTTTTGAGTTTGTTGTTGGTTCCAAGCAAAGTTAGGATGATTCCTCCAACCCTGATTATAAGTGGAAGAATACAGATCGTTTCTAGGTCTTTGTTGGAAAGCAGCATTGGTATACTCTTGACCTTGAAATGGAGAATTTAAAGGACATTCTTCCGTCAAATGTGATGGATCATAACAGCATCTACAGACAGTTTTGGAAAGTGACATCTGATTTAGGGAGGCTGCTAAAAGTTTATGCTCCATAGCTTCGAGTTTCTTTTGCATTGCTTCCATTTCAGCTCTAACTCCTATGAAAACATCAAGTTGATGAATGCCACCCCTCGACGATGACTGGTTTACACTCTCCCGCTGCAAAGATTTTTCAGCGAAATTTTCTAAAAATCTCTAGGCTTCACCATCATCTTTATTCATGAAAGTGCCTTGACGCATAGATTCAAGGCTCTGTTTTATTGTAGGATTAATGTCCTCATATATGATTCTGCACAGATCCCATCTAGGAATTCCGTGATGAGGATATTGAACTAACAGATCCTTGAAGCGTTCAAAATACTTCGAGAATGGTTCATTTGGAAGCTGGGTAAATTGATTTATTTCGCTATGGACTCGAGCTGTCTTATGATTAGGGTAGAATTTCTTAAGAAATGTTGTTACGAATTCTCCCCGGTTCGAAATAGAATGTGCAGCTGTGTTATAAAGCCACTTCTCGGCTATATCGCACAAAGGGAATGGGAGAAGACGTAATCTCATAGTATCCACAGAAAGCTGTGAAGTACCCATCATAGCGCATACATTTTCAAATTTGGTAATAAAGAAATATGCGCCTTCAAACTCGAGACCGTGATATTTGGGTAGAAGATTGATGTATTGTGGTTTGATTTCAAAATTGTCCCCATTGACTGGTGGAATGGTGAGACAGGTCGAAAGAGGACCTCGCATAGGGTAACATCTCTCTTGGGGAGAGATGTAGGGCGGATTCTGCGCACCTACGGACAGTGGCAGAGTAGTGTTAAAGAAGTTCGATGGAGAACCGTCCATCGAAGTGGGTGTGGTAGTGGATGAAGAAAAGTAGACGTAGAAATACCGACTTCGGAGTCGATAGGAGGAACGCGGACAAGACGAGCACTAGAATCTCGTGTCCAGCCGAGCATGCACTAAATGGTTTAGCACAAGTGGCAGCGTTAAGATAATTAAGGAAAAGATTAGTTTGGTATTTGTTTTAAAAAATACGGATTTTTGAAAAATTCACACAAATAATGCACAAGCAACCCTAAATCTAGTGGTCACTTAGGTCAAGTCTCTAGACCGCTCCTAGACTTCCAGAAGACAAGTCACAAGATGGATCCTCTACTGCCTCTTTGCCCCTTCTGTGGGCAGGTAAGTGCCAGGTAAGTGGGAGGTTCTCCACTATGTAAGTAGTGGGCCTAATTAAGTAACCACTTGCCTTAGACACACTTGCCTTAAACACCACAAAAAAACGCGGATAAGCAATAGATTACCCACGACCTCCTTCTGTCCTAAGTGAGCGCGACGGTCCTTAGAGTCTTGTCTAAATATTTTTTAGATAATGAGGGTAATGAGGATGCAAGTTTGTGATTTTTGAGGCTTGGGAAGGGTAATGAAATCCCCACCTAATTTGAATTTGGTCTTTGCCCCTTAATTTCCGTATTAAAAGGCAAACAACCAAGATCAAACACGCACAATTTTTCTTTTTGAGGCACTGCGAATTTTTGCAAAGAATCCTGCAGAAATTGGTTAATGGACAGAGCAGGGAGGAGATAAGAAAGTCAGAAATTCACCTAGAAAATTTGGTGCGCTGAAACCCTAATATAACCGCGGAACCACCGCGAGATGCAAAAATTGGCCGTGGATGCGCGGCCTGAAGATGAGATTTCTGCACAAAAATTCGTACAGATGCTCCTGTTCACTCACTGAACTCCCTGAGATGTCCTGAAAATTTTTCCTCTCGCTCCACAGATTCCAGATCTCTTTGCAACAAATCATAACAAATCGTTAAGCGCTTGTGTGAATTTTGATCTAAAAATTCTGATGGAATAATAAATTTTCCAACTCAAATTACAAAAACGAACAAATTAGCACACTATCCCCGACAACGGCGCCATTTGATTGATCATCTAAGTTATGATGAAATGTGAAGTGTTCACAATCAAAGAAATTTATACCGCAATCAATTAACCGTGTTGATGTAGCGCGTTAATGAACACAGATCGTCCACTAAGATGTGTGTTTTGATCGATCTTATTTTAGATGGGTCGAAATGAAAATATAAAAGAAATGCAAGAAAATTGATTAAAGATTTGTGAGTTTTCATTCAAGAAACATGAAGAAAATAAAGATCTAGAATCAAGAAGATTTCCAAACCAATATAGTTATCAAGATTATGAAGAATAGCTTGTAGGATCCGATTGAGTTAATAGCTAATGATGAATCTAATAATTCCTAATCTTATCTATTGATAATTTATAGCTAGATTGATGAAGATGATTGAAGATTAAGGATTAATTGAAGAAACTAGGGTTTCTCCTTCACTATCCCTTGTCTTTTCAATTATAATCATTCGGATCTGGCCTCTAGCAAAGAAAATCACTAATCATTTGATCCTTAATTTGCAACGAAATTCGCAAGAATGTGATCTCGATCCAAATTAGATCATTGATGATTCTTTTTCCTAGAGTTCACAAATCTCATAAGACTTAAGATTAGTATTAAGTTTTTATCATCACTAGATCTATCAATTCTTTCGGATCCTCCACAAGCAGAGAATTTACTCACGCATCATCATAAAACAATCAAGAACGAAGAATATCATAATGCGAGAATGAATAGAAAGCGAGAATAAAGATTTTCACCTTTATTTAGATCTTCTTCAAATTACAACTCTTACTCAAGTTTACAAGACTAGATCTAGCTCACTCAATTGAGAAGGAATTTGGCGTCGATCTTTGCTTGGCTCGATCATCGTGAGTCGCGGATCGTCGTAGATCTCTTGCCCGGATGATGAACGGCGTTGCAAATAGAGGATCTTTGGTATTCGCTTGATCTTTCTCTCGATGAATCTTGATTTAGCTCAAATTGTGTCACTCAATTTGTGTGGAATTGATATGGATTTTGCCTAATTGATGAACAGCTACCGAACAACCGTTTCAATGAAGCCCTAGGTGCCCTTTTATAGTTTTCCCTTTAGCTTCCCCTAGAAGCTAGGTCTAGCTTCCCTTGGAAGCTTGGTTGTTATGAGGCTTGCACAAGAAGCTAGGGTAGAGAAGTTTCTAGATTAAGGTAGTTAGCTAGCTTGCATGAGAAACTTGGTAGTTATGAAACTTGCACAAGAAGCTTGGCTGTTTAGAAGGGAAGCTTCTGGAAAGATCTACATAATTTGAAACGCCTCAGAGAAGCTTGGCCATTAAAAGGAGATCTCTGCAAAAATGACCAACCGCCGATGAGTCAACTAGGCCGCGAATCCACGGCGGATCGGCCTAACTCGGCCGCGGATCCGCGGCTGTTTGATGGACTCAGTGCATCAAAATCTCAGGGTATTCTGGTGTTGGATTTATGATACTTTCCTGATGTCTGGAATATTTTTATACTTTCTTGTTCACTGCCAGATTTCAAGTCTTGGACTTGACGTATTTTCTCAGCACTTTTAGCAGTCCCGGATCTTTTACCTGGAGAATTTTCTGCACACGACAAGTTTTTGATATACAAAGATCATGTATGTAATAATAAACATACAATTTCCCTCATAATGTCGGTTATAATGTATAACACGGGTTATTTGATATTTTGCAGACGAATTGCTAATATGTGTTATATTTATACCAAACACTTTTAGATGATTGCAAAGAATAAGGAAATCGATGCATTAAAAATGCAATATTTTCGACTGATCAGTGGCTACAACCTTTGTAGACCGTGTTCTTCTCTTCTCAAGCTCCTGTAGTAGTCCACGCGACTCCACTAGGCTCCGCTTGAAGGTTGAACGAACTTGCTTCAATGACCTTCGTGCCGAAGATGATCCACCCGAAATCCGCTAATCCAAGCTACCTGTTCACTAAACTCTTTAGTAAAGTAAACACACTACACCAAAGTGCTAATCTAGTATAGGATGGTGAAGTAGGGGTTTTGTTTGCTCACTAGGGTTCTCACAAGCTCAAGATTTTACAACTCATGTGAGGGATTGAGCTTAGAGGAGGAGGTGAAGAAAAGGGATAGAGCTAGAGAGCAAGGAGCTCAAGTGAGGAAAAATAGAACAGCTCTAGAATGCCAGTGTTGAATGGCTTTACAAATTTACTTCACTTATTGAAGCATACAATTCTTACCAATAAAGAATTGTCACCATGCTTCAATAGTGTGAGGTAAATGAATAAAAAAAATGCACAAGCCATGCTACACCCATTCCACCAAAAGTCTCCTCATTTTCCACCTTATTTTCTATTTTCACAAAATAGAAAATCCATGCAGTGCTTCAATATATATATATATATATATATATTAATACATATATAAAGAAAATAATTAGTGAGCAATAATATTAGTTAATATATAATTATATCAAATATAAATATATATCATATTATTAAATTAACACTTGATTTAATAATCTGGTTATATAACATATAACCGACTAATATCATTTATCTGTATATCACATTATCAAATCAACACTTGATTCAATAATCCGGTTATATCACATATAACCTAACTGATATCAAATAACTGCCAGATTAGAATACGGTATCACATGCTCGTATTTAATCAATCCCAGCACATATCAACATATGTGCCCTATTTCGTTTCGCTTGAACCAGGAAATTTCTGTGTGAGACTCTAAAGACTCGTCGATACGCCAGCAGTCGGTAATGATCATATCAGTTATCCACAAGCCGTCAGCGGTACTAGCTGGACGTAACGGCTACCCAGGTATTAAACGAATAGAAGATCAACAAGCAAGTTTGTCCAAACTCCCATAAAGCCTATAAGTAACACTTATCATACAGTCCGGTCTCTTCGTCTGATATATCGCATATCGAGTATGGGGATGGAATCGCCATACCTCCAACTACCGTATCACATATCAAACATAAACCCGAAACGATATAAAAATTACGACTACGAAACACTCCATATTAGCCTCAATAAGAACGTTAACATCACATGCAAACCGGGCTAATTAAACATAAATATGAAACCCTAAACCCAACATATCAGAACACAAAAGAAATTCGAGCCTAAAATCTTGCAATGGGACCGGCGAGGCCGGCTAAATTGCCACTTTGGCCGATGTGATTTTAGTGGTTTGGCCTCGAATTTCTCCAGTGTTCTAATTACATCAAATGTAAGACTCTATACTTATTTAAAAAAAATTCAGAGAATGTTTTAAAATTTAAAGAAACTTGGTGTTTTGGGTTCGGTTTCGGAGTTGTTTTGTTTTCGTAATTTTAACTACATTGTATAATCTTCTAGCTTTGGCTATGAGACCATGAAAGTGTTTATTAGAACCACCACTGGGTTTTACTAGCATCAAGCATGCCAATTTAAAAAAATTCGGGGTGCTAATCAACACTAACCTAAAATATAAACTAGAAGATTAGGATTTAACATGATATCACAAAAACTTTACACTAAGAGAAAGATGCTACAATTTTTGTACACCGTATCCTTATCTTCTCAAGCTCCGTGTAGTAGTCCACGCAAATCCACTAGGCTCCACTTGAAATTGGATCGAGCTTTCTTTACGATCTTCGTGCCGAAGATGATCCACCCGAAGCTCCACTAATCCAAGCTACCTCTTCACTAAACTCTTTAGTAAAAACAAACTACATTTAATTGCTAATCAAGTGTAGAATGGTAAAGTAGAGGTTTTGTCTGCTCACTAGGGTTCTCACAAGCTCAAGGTTTCACAACTCATGTGAGGGATTGAGCTAGGAGGAGGTAAGAAGGAAGATGAAGAGAGCTAGAGAGCTAAGGCAAAAATGAGCTCTAGAAAAAACTTAAGTGTAGAATGAAGTAAAGAATGGCTCTTAGCTCACCCATTATTGAAGCATACGATTTTCAACAATTAAAAATTTTAATCATGCTTCAATAGTGCAAGCAAATGAATAAAATAAATTACAAAACCATGCTTTCCCATTCCACAAATATCTCCCCGCATTTTCCACCTCATTTTCTATTTTCCAAAAATAGAAAATCCATGCCATGCTTCATATATATATATATATATATATATATATATATATATATATATATATTATGAAGAAAAACAAATAATTAGTGAGCAATAATATTAGTTAATATATAATTATATCAAATATAAATACATATTATATTATTAAATCAGCACTTGATTTAATAATCCGGTTATATCACATATAACCGAATAATATCATTTATCTGTATATCACATTATCAAATCAATATTTGATTCAATAATCCGGTTATATCACATATAACCTAACTGATATCAAATAACCGCCAGATTAGAATACGGTATCACATACTCGTATTTAACCAGGCCCCCGCAAATATCAACATATGTGCCCTACTTCGTTTCGCTTGAACCAGGAAACTTCTGTGTGGGACTCTAAAGACTCGTCAATACGCCAGAAGTAGGTAATGATCTCATCAGTTACCCACAGCCGTCAGCGGTACTAGCTGGACGTAACGGCTACCCAGATATTAACGAATAAAAGATCAACAAGTAAGCTTTTCCAAACTCCCATGAAGACTATAAGCAACACTTACCGTACAATCCGGTCTCTTCGTCTGATATGTCGCATATCGAGTCTGGGGGTGGAATCGTCAGACCCCAATAACTTGATAAATCATGCCGATGTGTGGCCTATAACTGTACGAGAAACTAGTGACAACATTTACCAGTAAATCTCATCAACGACCATGGCCAGGGACTTCCTCCTATAGCCAGTCGAGCATAGCACAACATCAACTCCCTATACTGGGAGAGTCGAAACCTCTCCTATCGCTCATTGCCTCCATGTGACTCAGGACTATACCTAAAATCCACCTGTTTGCACAACTCTTTTGAGCCGTGGTAGGGAGGAAATCAAAGCACAGTAGGAACCACATAAGAATCTATAACGATCTCGGGTCTACAGACTAACCTGTACCAGTGACACCAGAGAACTGCTATCTGACGATAGGTATAGTACCATCTAGGAGTTCTCGGCAAGTCCTGTTCGATGCAGCCATTCTCTAATGAGCACCTGTGCACAATTTTTGATGTCAAACACCAATAGCTATGGGATCAACCATCGCCCCCATTCAGGGTCAAGAAACGTACACACTAGTCTACTCTGGAATATCGATGACATGTCTCGATATACCCTCAACAAGGAACAATTAAAAGATGTGCTTGTGGACTACCCAGGTCCCAGTAGTATGATCCGCATCATAGTCCTGGTAGTCAAGCCAACACCCTAAGGGCTTTATCAACATGTATCTGAGAGACAGTATAATAATACTAAGTGTACATGTTAAGATAAAGAGTAACCTGATAGCATACTATCATATCAAGCAAGAAAGTCCACTATATATATGTCCAAGCATCCACTATAATATACATCAATGTACAATAATGGCCTCTAGGGCATATATATTCCTAACAATACTCTGGCTGTGGGTTTAACCACAAGCACGTCAGCGTCACTAGCCATACGTAACGGCTACCCAGATATTGAATGAAAGGAAGACCGACGAGTAAACTCATCTGTACCGCTGCCGATCATGTCTGTGACAATCTCTGTACAATCCAGTCTGTTCTTCTAAGAGTATCACGTACCGGGTCTAAGGGGTGGATAAAGTCAGACCCCTAATAATGCAATTATTCGTGTCGGTGTGAAGTCCATCACCCACTGAGAACCACTGATCCAAATCAGTAATTCGCATCCACCTTGGCCAAGGATTTCTGGTGATAACCACCCATCCACAGCGTGACATCTACCCCAATACCGGGAAAGAAGAATTCCTGACGATCCGCTCACTACCTCCATGTGGCTCGGAACTGCACCTAACTAAAACCTATTTGCACGACTCCTTTGAGTCGTAGTAAGGTAGTAATCAAAGTACGGTGGGAACTCAAACGATAAAAATGATGGTTTTAGGTCGACAGATTAACCTGTACTCATGTCACCTGAGAACTGCTATCTGACAATAGGTATAATACCATTTAGCATATTCCCGACGTGTCCGTCCAGTGTACTCACCTTCAGTGAGCACCTGTATACTATTTTTGGTGACTAGCTGACACCAATGGCTGTGAGACCGGCCATCGCCCCTCATCGGGGTCAGGAAACGTATACACTAATCTACTCTGGAATATCGATGCCCAGTCTCGATATTCCCACGACTAGGGACATTTAAGAATTTGTTTATAGACTACTCAGTTCTCATAAGTGTGATCGCCATAATAACCCTAGTAGTCAAGCAAGATTCCTATGGGCTCTATCAACATGTAATAATGATCTGTAATACCGCATAATATATGTACATGATAATGGAGATGAACCAGATAGCATACTATCATCTCGAGTAAGACTGTTATACCCATATAGGTCCTCCCTCAACATCATAATCGCATGCCTGCGATTACAATATTTGACTTGAGGGCACTGTAAACAACACTTCTAACCATGTCCATTAATGTTTTATTCCTTCTTTCAGCCACATTATTTTGTTGTGGTGTGCCCGTCATTGTATATTGGGCCACAATACCTTCACTTTTAAGGAATTGAGCAAATGGACAAGGAATTTGTCTTTTTTCAGTGTACCTCTCATAATACTCTCCACACCTATCCGATCTCACAATTTTTATCTTCTAGTCCTTTTGGTTCTCTACCTCAGCTTTGTAAATTTTAAAAGCATCAATTGCTTCAGCCTTATCATTTAGGATGTATAGATACATGAACCTGGAATGATCATCAATAATTGAGATGAAATATTTCTGACCATTTAGACAAGTGATCGGAGAAAGACCTCATATGTCTGTATGTATAATTTCAAGACATTCTGTTCTTCTCTTAGAACCTTTATTAATATTGTTGGTTTGCTTTCTCTTTATACGATCCACACAAGTACCAAGATCAGTAAAATCTGAATGATGAAGAATTCCTTCATTTACCAATCTCTTTATTCTGCTAACTGAAATATAGCACAATCTCTTATGCCATAATTTAGAGGAATTTTTCTTAATTATATATCTTCTGTTGCCAACAGTTTCAATATTTAGTGAAAGCAAATTATTTTTAAAAATAGGGTCTAAATCAAGCTTGAAAAGATTTTCAGTCAATTTTCCAGAACCAATGCAAACATCATTTTTATACAAGTAAAATCCATTAGCATTGAATTTTATTACATAACCACAAAGACTTGTTTTGATACAGAAATCAAATTTCTAAAAAGTGAAGGTACATAAAATACATTTTTTAAATCAATTATAAAAATAGAGTTTAAAACAAGTCGATAAGTTCCCACGGCCTCAACAGGTGACCGTATCTCATTTTCTGAATAGATGCCAGACTCATTTCCCGCTAGCCTCCGCTGAATTAGGAAACCCTGCATGGTATTGACAATATGAATTGATGAACCGGAATCAATCCACCAAGTATTATTAAGAACATGACTAAAATTAAAATTAGATTCATAACAAATATATAAAATGAGATTACCTTTCGTAGCAAGCCATTTCTTATATTTGAGACGATCTTTCTTTATATGCCCCTTTTTCTGCAGTTCGGTGTCGTGTCCTTATTCTTCGTAAGCTGTTTATCCTTCATCTTGGACAGATCAAATTCTCTCTTGCTTTTGAATGCATTCCTTTTATAATGAGTTGTTATATTAACACTTTCTATAATCTCATGTTTAAGTTTGCATTTCTCAATGATTTGTGATATGTTTTTGGAGCAGCTGTCATTCGAACTGCAGTGCTATTCTGGCCATTTCAGACCGGTCTACGTAGTATGGTCCTCCTGTGCCCTTGGTGCATGGTTACTAACATAAATATCAATAATATGTGAAATAAATGTGCTCAAATGATGGGACTCTTGGGATGATTAAAAATAACGCAGAGGCGGAAGCATCCTTGAAAAACTTCTTAAAAAGTGCTTGTTTTGTTCATAAAAGAAAATTACTTCTAGTTTTTATTTGCAAATTTTTTATATAACAAGCAAGGCAATTAAATTTAGAAACTTAATTCTTATGTTTCTTTTAAGAGCAAAACAAACAAAAGGCTACTTTTAAAATAATAGTAAATTAATTATTACTCCAAAGAGGAACATGATTATATATCTAACTTTCTAGTAGTATGCCAGATAACAACAAACAATAACTCCTGACTTTTTTTTTCATGTTTCCGTACACCATAGCTTTTCCTTTCATTTCTTATTCAAAATAGAGAAAAACCTTTCATTTATTATTTAAAATAGAGAAAAAGAATGTTCTGAAAATGGTCGTGCTATATAAAATTCACATTATCGTTAATTTGGAATTAACTTTCGAACCCTTCATCCCTCAGATGAAACACTTGTAGCATCATAAATAGATCTGTTTTCGGTACTTTTGCGGCACTTCATATCAAACAAACAGTCCCGGCCGAAGACACAACAGGCTAACGTGAGCATGATGTGGATGCAGTTCAACTACCCACCATGAATTGCCACCGCCCCTCACGCAATTAACGCTGGGTGCGGTTAGGTTTCTTTCGTTGATTTGGTCCATGCCCACCTTCAATTTTTAATTTACTCTTCCTCCCTCAATAATTTCATGGTTCACAACTTCATATTTTCTTCTCATTTGAGCATCTCCCAATGTGATCCAAGTAATTAAAAATTACACCATTTCTTCACTTTTGTAGATTGACGTTGACCTTTTCATTCAAAGATGGCCCCACATGTTGGAGCCTATGCACAAAGTCCTAATCGATCGTATCAAAAAACAGTTATATTATATATTACCTTACGATCACACATTGCTCGTAACAAAGGTCAAAGTGTGAGAATGACAAGCTATGACTAATTGGTCGAAAAAGTTGTTTCTTCCAGCATCAAGCATTTTAGATTAGAAGTTAGAGATCTCCTATGTTGAATACTTATATATATATATATATATATATATATATATATATATATATATATATATGATCTTTTTTAGGCATGAGTCCATCCTAACATGACTATATGTAAATAAAGAAACTGTTGTTGAAAATATGATACACATAAGGAAATTTTTATGTTGATGTGCATGGAACACTAGCTAGAAGTTAAAAAAATATAATTAATCGCTGTGTAGCAAACCAGGAAATTTTCGTTAGACAAGACCATATGCAATATATATGCAATATAGGTTTCATTGAAGACTTAAATAATATATTAAAAAATCTTATACCCCCATGATACTATACTTGAACCTATAGTTAATTTAAATAACATTAATTAATAAAAAGAGGTAAATTGGTTAGTAACGAGAATTGAACCCATACCCCTCTGTTTTTGCTAGCAAAAATGTTAGACCACCACTTAGGCAAGACTATCTTAATGAAAATAAATGGAATAAACATATATAATATATACTATGAACACATAGCATTTACAACACATACTGGAGCTATATTTTTTCAAAATTTCAGACAGAGGCATGTATTCCCTATGAACCTGTATGGTTCAAACAATATGTTTACAAAAAAATTAATTTATGTTATAAAACGATTTTAGGACCATTTGTTTAGTTGGAACCGACTTGATATTTAGGGGTTTAAGATTAATTTATGTTATAAATATCCTGTGCTCTAGTTTAAAAACCCGGAATTCTTATTCTGCCGTCTGTTACCATGGAAATAAAGTGACAAGGATTGGCATGTGACATTATTCTACATTAATTTTTTCGGAATCCATTTTGCAAGCAAAAATGCTAGGATTTGACCATATTAACTATAAACTACTCTTTCCAATTTTCAATTTGCTCAAAACAAACAAGATTTGCTTTTGCCCGTTTCATTAAAGAACCAGAATAGGAACTTCATGGGGCCAAACCACATGAGAGTTGGGTGCCGTACTCATCTATTCCATTTTTTCCCCCAATTCCAGCAGAGAATTCAATGAGTTTGTATGCATTATAGACGCTAGTATATTGTTTTTAGGTCACAAAGGAAATTTATGTAAAATTCATATATCCCGACTTGTGAATGTAAATGATGTAAATGATATGTCATCCAATATTGAGGGAGCAATCATAATCTAAAGTTGATAAAGAGTTGTTGAGCGGATCCTGCTCTGTTCAGTGTTAAGCGGAGAAGTAATAACTTTAAAACATGAGAAATTATTTGATGTGATGGATGTAATATATCCGGACAGGAGAGAGATGGAGAATTTCAGACATCTTTCGAACAACTTGGATACATATGGCCGGCACACCACATAATTTTCTAGTGAATAGAAAGAATATTATACTACAATATCCTCATCTTTCAATGCTAATGAATCAAAAAAGTTGTGACAGTGAAAGCATTGAGCTATTATAATGACCAAGGACAAGCTCTCTCCATCCTCTTTAAACCTTCAGTGCATTTATTTGATAATAATTTTTGCTTCAGTGTTGAGAGTCTTAGATGCCTAATAAATTAATTAATGGCACCGAAGAGCTTGTGTTTTGTTTGAAAAGAGTGGCCAGTTGTTGGTGGTTGATGTGTACCAGGCAAAAATAAAATAAAATAAAAAAAGACATATTTTTTGTAAAGAAAATAATCCTAACATATGACAATATCATATATTGCAATAATGTTTTCTGAAAGCCTCATGGATATTCTACTATTCCGTTCAGACTATAGATGGCGAACCTCATATCAGAAATCTAAAATTTTTGGAAAACATATAAACTAATACTTTCATATATTATTATCGAGCATCAACATGTTATTTCAACAAAATCATTCGGGATTATAAATTTTTCTTTTTAAAAAGGGCTATTTCACGGAAACCCCTCAAAATTTGGGGTAATATCTAGAAACCCCTATATAGCTCTGTCGTTGAACGAAAACCCTCTAAACTTGACAATCGTTACCCAGCAGCCTCCTGCCGTTAAATTTTATGTGAAATGGCTGAAATACCCTCCTTATATTTATCAAATTACAATAAATATTTTCTCTCTCGCTCTCTCTATTTTCTCTCTCATGACTCGACTCTTGCATCTTGATCATCATCAGCAATGAGCTTCTTCAATCCATCACCACCCCTCCTCATCCTCCTCCTCTCAATCGTCATCTTTCTCGTCCTCTCTCTCTATACACATTCATCAGAAGACGAATAAGAAGGCAACAAACTGGCTCAAATTCTAACCGAAACCCACAGCATCGAGCTGTAGAAGAAGAAGAATCCCCCGCCACTTGGCTCCTCCCTCCTCCTTCTCCAGCGGAAGAGAGGAAAAAACAAACTTACAACAGCGGAGGAAGCGGTGAGGACAAGAGGACGAAAAATAAGGGGAGAAGAAGCGGCAAGATGCGGAAGGGTTTAGGGGCAGTCCGTGCCTTTGCCCGGAGAGGGATCGGGTAGCCGCCGCCGCTGTTGAGTGTCTGTTCCTTTTGTGGTGGTCGGCGAGCTCGACGCAGAGGAAGATCAAGGTGCAGTATGACAAGCTCATGAAATCCAATCAGGGCAAACAACTCATCTCTCCACCTCTCTCTACCTTTCTTTTTTTCCCTCAAGTGCTTGCACACAATGTATTTGTGAAATTGACCAAATGACATAGAAACCCAAAATGAAGGAATTTTTAAAGTTCCAACCTTTCTTGATTGAGGAGAAGAGGAAGAAAAAGAAAGGGAAGAATCGATGGGTGTTTGATGATTGGCGGGGGATCATTTGCCGATTTGAGAAGGGTTTCTATTTCAAAGGTGAAGATCTTATCCGTTTCTGCTGGTAAAATTTCTAGTGTTCTGCTGGTAAAATTTGGATCTTAAGAGTTGTAGATCTTGTTTTTGGATCGCTAAGTGAAAAAAGTTGTCATCTATTGCATATTATTACAAGTCCTTCTAGTAAATATTATTGATTGTGATGATAACAGGAGGATGATCGTCCCTCAACATCCGCTCACCGAGTCTTCGGGTGTTGGCTTTCAAAGGGTGGCTGTTGTATGACTTGTGATTGGTCAGTGCTCCGCTTCTAGAGTCGCTGTCCATCGATTTGACTAATCTGGATGCATTAGACAATGTACCTGGCCAATATTACTGGATACTGCTATTATTGATTTCAATTTTGGTGTTTGTTCATGTGTTTGAGAGGATTAATAAATTTGTTTAAGCTGTAAAATGTTTGGATAAATATTTCTATGTTGTGTGAAACTAATTAAGCTTTTTTTTACGAATATATATTGATGAATGATGGTGCTTAGAATGTGTTTGTGTAAATGTCTGAATGATAGTGTTTGGAATATCTTTACTCAATTAACTAAACGATGGTATTTGGAAGGTGTTTGTGTAAATACCCGAATGATTGTATTTGAAATATCTTTGTGCAACTGTTTGAATATTTGTGCTTGTAAGATATTTATATAAATGTCTAAACGATCGTGTTTTGAATATTTTTGTCTAATTTCTTGAATAATGATGTTTTGAAGGTATTTGTGTAAATGCCCAATTGAACGTGTATGCATACGGTATTGAAGATTCTTATTTTTGCTTGAGAAGAGAGATTTTTTATTTTGCCTGAGAGACTGCGTTGACAATAGAGATTCTTGATTTTGCTTCAGTGCTCAAACCATTGGAGTTGCAATCTAACAACTAGCTCGATTCATCATCAAGCAAAGTAAATAGAGTTACATATGAGAAAATTCATTGTAGCTCCAATTAAATACAACCAAAATAATTTACATTAACATGAGTAACACTGAATTATACAGCCAAGCATCTCATAAATGAGCACAAGCATCAAACACCAATCTTGCATTGCCCTCATACACGAATCTTGCATTGCTCAATTCTCCACATGAGGCATACAAATGGATCAATGCATTGGACATAAAGACATCGCTCAAAAACCCAATCTTCAGATATTCTCCTTCCATCTCTAATCGCCAAAACTTTAGAACAAGCCTTGAGCATAAATGGGAAGGTGAGATTGTCTTGTTTGAACCCTTGTAAACGCGTTCGGTTATAGAACAAAATTGCTACTTTAGGTTTGTTGCTGAAACACCTTAGAACGTGATTAGTGGCTAATTATACTTTATTGTATGGTTTTTAGTAAAAAATTTACCAAAACGATTTTCAAAAATTTTATCAAAATTTATGAATATTTTATTATAATTTAATTAGGCTTGCACACACATGTGCAAGTTAATTAGGGTTAAGTTTTGGGTTAAACCATATTTATACAACCATGGTGGACTAACCCATTCTTATGTAGCATTTTGAAAATTTTGAAATAAATAAAATTAATTAATTTAATAATAATATGATAAATCACAAAGTTATTAAAAACAAATAACTCAATTTCATAAGATGTATGTAAAACAATTTAAATTAAAAATTTAATATGCAACATAAATAAGTTATAAGGGTTTTAAGGTGAATTTTAGCTTCATTTTAATAAAGTGAGTGTTTTATAATAAACTAAGTTGTGAGGGGTTTTTAGGTAAAGTTTAGGATTTTTGTGTAAATGGAAAATTGTAAGGGGTGTAAATGAAAAAGGGATAGAAAACAATTTAGCTCAGAATTTTATTGTGAATTAAAACAAAATAAGAAGATAAGGCATGAACACCTCTTCCTTGCATGCACAACACTCACTTCACACCTCCTACTTGCATGAAATCATTACCTCTAGCTTGATCACACCTCCTCCTTCACCTTATCCCTTTCTTTTGTCATATATAACTCATGTTCAGATCAATTAGCTTGTAAAAACTCCTAAAAAAATATTTAAAGAAAGAATAGAAAACTAGAATCAACAAGCTAGAGCAAGAGAATGAAGAAGAGAAGAGCTAGATCAAGGACTTCATCATCAAGCTAGGACAAGGGGTTTAGCATCTTGGAGGGGTTATTCCAACAACTTATTGTGGGTAAAATTCTTAATCACAGTAGGAAATTAAAGTTCTGTAATTAATTCAAATTGAAATGAACAAGTTCTATAATTTCGTATTTTTGTCCAAACTAGTCTCTGTTTGAATCTGCTATTATTCAGAGAAAAATAAACTTAACAAAACAGTACTAAAATGATGTATGTAACACCTAGAAAAAACCATAGGATCACGAACCAGAGGGCTCGGAGTTGGGCCGGCGACCAGAAGGAAAAATCCGGCATCGCCGGATTTATAGGAAGCTAGGTGGGTTTGTCGTATTGGGTAGGTTTCAGTGTATACTTTTGGCTATTTTGGTGTTATTTAAACAAGTTAATTTCACTGCAGATAGAATATGGAAGTTAATATCGGAAAAGTTATCTAAGAAATCAAAATACGACATGGATAATGAATATCGCGATCTGTTTTCTGTAGCGATACAGGTTAGGGTTGAAATCCAGTAAGATTAAGTGTTAAATAGCTTGATATAATCGTATGCAATATAACTAGTATGTGGGAACGGGTGTTTTTCATTTCCGTCATGTTGGAGTAGCCGTTTCCTTATATAAGTTAAATTGTGATGTTAAATTCGAATACGGGATTTTCGGAGGTAGCGAGGAAAGGGAAAGGATTGGCAATTCCTGAATAGATTCGACGTTTTTCCGGTGAGTAGACTAAATATCTACCGGGGAATTTTGTAAAGATGGCGTTTTACGCCCGTAGTTTTATTTAAATAAATGAGTTATTTGATATTCTAAATTAACAATATGCATTCAAAATTCACGCATACCTTTCTTAGTTGCTAGAACACTACACAAGTATCGACGAGTCATGTCACGTGCATATCTTATATGTTACACACACATCGTCGATATTACCATGTCACTTTTACACTTAGCAAATTTCTTGTTAAATGATTCATATCGTATCTTACACACCAATAATAGTAGTAAATTACATCATTAATATCATGTTTAGTATCTGATTATTTCATGTTGATATAAGAGGTAAATGTATTATTGAGGATTTATGGTCTTAAGTTTTGAATACTATTACATAAATCCAGTGATTTTCATGATTGATGTGTCATGTCCACCATGAGATGTATTATGATTTGGTTTTATTCCGGACCGAGTGGGGGAGATATACGGTAGCGGATTTTACGTTATCCATACTGAGTGGGGGAGATATACGGTTGGATACATGGTGGACCCGGTCGAGACCGAGGGGCAGGATAGCCGCATTTGAGGCGGGGGAGCCTAGCGAGGTTACTCGATACCGGATAGAGTGGTAAAAATACGGCGTATATCTAGATGATAACGACTGGTATTGTTGATTTCAGGATCATTCGAAGAATGATGCCGGTGAGAAATGGAAGTTTTTGTGTCGATGATGGACACGGAGAAATGAATTTTTATTGGAAATAAATGAAGAGATTTCAGTTTTGATTATGAGATTCGTATCATAGATTCATGATTTCCACAGATAATTATATATTATACTTTTTCATATTTCAGTCAGTATGATCGTCATATTTACATTATTAACCGTTATATATTAGTTATATTCACTGAGTTGGCAACTCGCCCCCGTTGTGCCACAGTTACTTGCAGGGGTAGAGTGGACGGTTAGCAGCGGTGCAGATCTACTCTTCCCTCTTTTATCGCATTTTTTGATAGGTGGGTTACATATGTAGTAATCTTCTCTTTTGGGTATTGTATTTTGTATCTAGAAGATCTTCATCAGACCTGTATTTTGACTTAAAGTGAGAAATGGTTATATGTATATTAATTGACAGTTAAGATCGTTTAGTTCTATAAATTGTTGTTTCTTTTCTTTATGTCTGGGATTAGTATTGATGTCCTATATTCTGAGATTTTATTTTCTGCTGTTGATATTGTTGATCCCAACTAGGGATGCAACCAAACTTAACACTTTATACTTGTTTAATATTTTAACTTCATAAAATGTAATTTTTACTTAAAACTAAATTTATATATAAAGAATTCCGCAAAAAGGATTTTGATCCTGGTTTTCGGCTTACTTGGACTGTGTGCATATCTTTAGATATGATATAATCTAAGTGTCGGTCACATCCAAACTTGGGTCGTGACAAAGTTGGTATCAGAGCTTAGGAGTAACCTTACGGAATCGAGTAGGGAAATCTAAAATAGGTTGACGTGAGTCCGTGATTTAGGATGACCTTTGGTTTGATGGAGTAGGTGAATTAGGATGAGTGCAGTACTGTACGTATGTTCCGCGGCATATTTACGTTACCATACTCAGCCTAACTAAGTTTAAGATGTATATCTTGATCTATTCTTCCGTTGATTCTTCGTTATTAATTGTTTCTATTCGTAAGCCTTATCAACTCTCGTTTCTTGTTCCAGTTGCTATGGCTACACGGGATAGGCGAGCCGCAGCCAGGGATGCTGCTAGGGCGAGTCTGCCTATGATGGCGACTGGTACACCGGACGTTCCGGCGGTGCATGAGCCTGTTGATCCTCCTCCTCCAGATCACATGACTAGGATTGAGGAGGGTATGTTGGGATTGCGGTGAGTGGTAGGACAGTTAGCTGAGGCCACTCGAGTACTGAGACAGGATCTAGCACCGACCGTAGCAGAGTCCGAGGTACAGCCTACGCAGATGGTAGCACTGGTAGATACGAGGGTGATGGAAGTATCACTTGCGGAGTTTATGAGATTGAGACCTCCGGTATTTACAGGGACCGATGTAGCGGAAGATCCTCATTCCTTTCTTGATAGGATGGCGAGGATTGGCAGATCATTGCGATGTTCTGATGCGATGTCAGTTGAGCTGACTAGCTTCCGTTTGGAGGGACTTGCACAGGAGTGGTGTGAGTCGATGGAGAGAGGACGAGCTACGAGTCTTCCTCCGATGTCGTGGATCGAGTTTTCCGAGGTCTTTCTTTCCAGATTTCTTCCACAGAGTGTGAGGGACGCTAGAGCTAGTAGTTTTGAAGCGTTGCGGAAATCGGTAAGTATGTCGGTGGCAGATTATGATTTACGATTCACCCAGCTGTCACGCTATACCCCATACTTAGTACCTACGGAGGAGATTCGGGAGAAGAGGTTCCTAAGGAGTCTGTATACGCAGTTATATCTGGCTATAGGCTCCCAGCATTTTGATACGTATGCGCAGGCCATGGATGCAGCGATACGAGTGGAGGAGCGTTTGAGCGAGTCAGTGATTGTTCCAGAGCCAAAGAAGAGTAGACCGATCGGGCCAATGACTAGACAGTTTGGCAAAGGTAGAGGCAGATATACTCCTGGCCGCAGTTTCGGACGAGATTGGACCCAGGGCCAGATGTTCAGTTCTTATCCCGATGATCAGAGGCCCCCATCTACATATTTTAGTTGTGGACTTCTCGGACACGTTGCGCGGGATTGTAGATCCCAGGGAGGGACCGTCGCTCCACAGACTGCTTTACCCCTTCCACCTTCTATGCCGATGGCTTTACTTCCTCTCCCAGTAGGCGCTACACGCCAGGAAGTTGCACCACGAGGTCGAGGCTTTGCGGGACGTTCTCAGAGAGGTCGAGGAGATAGAAGTAGAGGACGACATAATGAGGGCAGGGGCCAGGCACGGGTATTTTTGCTGACTCCACAGGACGCCCACGCATCAAATGCAGTCGTGACAGGTACTCTTACAGTATGCTCGTTAGAGGCACATGCTTTATTTGATCCCGGTTCTACACATTCTTATGTATCTTCACGATTTGCACTTTCTTTGGGGAATGAGTCATCGTTGTTAGAGTTACCATTAGTAGTGATTACCCCGGTGGGAGATTCTTTTATAGCTCGAGACGTATTCAGGTCATGTTCTGTGCGTATTGGTGATAGAGATTCGCTAGTTGATCTGATTCTCCTGGATATGCTAGATTTTGATATACTTCTTGGTATGGATTGGTTGGCTGCCTGTTATGCCTATGTAGATTGTCAGGAAAAGGCGGTTAGATTTTGTTTTCCAGGTGAACCGGTGTTTGTTATGCAGGGGGATTGTAAATTAACTTCTGCCAACATGATTTCTGCTCTTTGTACGAGGCGACTCTTGAAGAAGGGTTGTCATGGGTTCTTGGCTTTTGTTCAGGACTTAGGGGTTGCTGAGATTCCATTGGACCAGGTTCTGATCGCACGAGAATTTCCTGAGGTGTTTCCTACTGAGTTACCAGGATTACCGCCTGATCGCGACATTGAATTTTGCATCGACTTGATTTCTGGTGCGGGGCCTATTTCTATACCGCCCTATCTAATGGCACCGATGGAGTTAAAGGAATTCAAAGGCCAATTGCAGGAGTTGTTAGATAAAGGGCTTGTTCGTCCCAGTGTATCACCGTGGGGACCTCATGTCTTATTTGTAAAGAAGAAGGACGGTAGTATGAGACTGTGCATCGACTACCGACAGCTGAATCGCGTCACTGTGCGAAACAGGTATCCACTACCACGTATAGATGACTTATTCGATCAGTTGCAGGGAGCTGGCTACTTCTCGAAGATTGATTTGCGGTCGGGGTATCACCAGTTGAGGGTGCGGAAGGACGATATCCCGAAGACTGTGTTTCGCACAAGATATGTGCACTATGAATTTCTGGTGATGTCGTTCAGACTCACCAACGCTCCAGCAGTTTTTATGGATATAATGAATCGCATCTTTAGGCCCTTTATTGATCAATTTATTATAGTGTTCAAAGATGACATTCTTGTTTATTCTCAGAGTCGGACGGAGCACGAGCAGCATTTGCGTATTACGTTGCAGACCTTGAAAGAGCATCAGCTGTTTGCAAAATTCTCTAAATGTGCTTTTTGGCTCGATAGTGTGGAGTTCTTGGGTCACATGGTTACGAGAGAGGGTATATGTGTGGACCCAAAGAAGATCGAAGCGGTACAACACTGGCCTAGACCTGTATCAGTTTCAGAGGTCCGGAGTTTCTTAGGTCTGGCAGGTTATTACCGACGCTTCGTGCAGGATTTTTCACGGATAGCTGCACCTTTGACCGGATTGACTAGGAAGGAGGTTCCATTTCAGTGGACAGATGCATGTGAGCAGAGTTTCCAGCAGTTGAAGACGCGCTTGACGACTGCACCTGTCTTATCTTTACCTTCCAGGTCAGGTGGTTTTGTTGTGTATTGTGATACCTCTAGAGTGGGTTTAGGCTGTGTGTTGATGCAGCACGGCAGGGTTGTAGCTTATGCTTCTCGACAATTGAAGAGGCACGAACAAAACTACCCCACTCATGATCTTGAGATGGCTGCTGTGGTATTCGCATTGAAGATTTGGAGACATTACTTGTATGGAGAGTCGTGTCAAATCTTCACAGATCATAAGAGCTTAAAGTATATGTTTCAGCAGAGGGATCTGAACCTAAGGCAGCGTAGATGGATGGAACTGGTGAAAGATTACGATTGCGAGATCTTGTATCATCCGGGCAAAGCGAATGTTGTAGCAGATGCTTTGAGTCGAAGACCTGGAGGTAGCTTATCTCATTTGCGCATCTTGCAGAGACAGTCTTCTACAGACTGGCAGATTTTATGTGATAGTCGTATACAGTTTGAGTTCACCCCGACAGGAGGACAGCTAGCACATGTTCGTATCCGACCTCAGTTATTGGATTGTATTCGAAAGACACAGCCCGCAGATACTCGTATGATGGAGATTATGGATCAGGTTAGGCAGGGCAGGGAGACAGAGTTTATGATTGATGATCATGGAGTATTACGTTTTAGGACTCGTCTCTGTGTACCAGATTCTGACGGATTGAGGCGTAAGATTTTAGAGGAAGCCCATAGGTCAGCATACAGTATTCATCCTGGTTCCACCAAGATGTATCATGATCTGAAGGATGTTTACTGGTGGGAAGGAATGAAGAGGGATGTTGTGGAGTTCGTTTCGAGATGTTTGACTTGTCAGCAAGTCAAGGTAGAACACCAGAGGCCAGCCGGAGAGTTGCAGCCCTTACTCATTCCAGAGTGGAAATGGGAACAGATTTTTATGGATTTCGTGGTGGGTCTACCCAGGACTAGCAGAGGGTATGATTCCATTTGGGTGATTGTAGATAGATTGACAAAGGCAGCTCATTTTCTTCCAGTGAAGACGACGTATGGTTTTGCACAGTATGCTCAGATTTATATCGATGAGATTGTACGTCTGCATGGAGTTCCGACGTGCATAGTTTCTGATAGGGGTACCCAGTTTACTAGCAGGCTATGGCAGAAACTTCAAGAAGCTCTGGGTACACGGTTGAGTTTTAGTACAGATTTTCACCCACAGACAGATGGGCAGTCAAAGCGGACCATTCAGACACTAGAGGATATGCTTCGGGCTTATAGCCTTGATTTCGGTGGTAGTTGGGATCGTCACCTACCTTTGATAGAATTCTCGTACAACAACAGTTTTCAGGAGACGATCCAGATGGCACCCTTTGAAGCTTTGTATGGGAGGAAATGTCGATCACCCGTTTGCTGGACGGAACTAAGCGAGAGTTGAATCTTGGGACCGCAGATAGTACAGGAGACTATAAAGAAGATTCAATTGATACGGGATAGAATGAAGGCGGCCCAATGCAGACAAAAATCGTATGCAGATCGACGACGTCGTAGACTCGAGTTTGGAGTGGGAGATCATGTGTTCCTTCGTGTATCTCCGATGAAAGGTGTGATGCGTTTCGGGAAAAAGGGGAAGCTCGACCCCAGATATGTCGGACCTTACGAGATTCTGGAGAGAGTGGGTGCTGTAGCTTATCGTTTAGCACTTCCACCGAGTTTTCCTGACGTGCATCTGGTGTTCCACGTGTCGATATTTCGCAAGTATCTTCACGATCCTTCTCACGCGATCCAGCATCAAACCTTACAGCTTGAGCCGGATTTATCCTACACAGTGCAGCCAGTCGCTATTCTTGACAGGCAAGCAAAGAAACTACGATCGAGGGTACTTCCATCTGTAAAGGTTCTTTGGCAAGAAAAGAATAGCGAGGAGATTACGTGGGAGACCAAGGATGCGATGCGGAAGAAATTTCCACATCTTTTTAAAGGTATGTCTAGTCAAATTTTAAAATTCGGGGACCGAATTTTCTTAAGGGGGGAATATTGTAGCATTTTGAAAATTTTGAAATAAATAAAATTAATTAATTTAATAATAAAATGATAAATCACAAAGTTATTAAAAACAAATAACTCAATTTCATAAGATGTATGTAAAACAATTTAAATTAAAAATTTAGTATGCAACATAAATAAGTTATAAGGGTTTTAAGGTGAATTTTAGCTTCATTTTAATAAAGTGAGTGTTTTATAATAAACTAAGTTGTGAGGGGGTTTTAGGTAAAGTTTAGGATTTTTGTGCAAATGGAAAATTGTTAGGGGTGTAAATGAAAAAGGGATAAAAAACAATTTAGCTCAGAATTTTATTGTGAATTAAAACAAAATAAGAAGATAAGACATGAACACCTCTTCCTTGCATGCACAACACTCACCTCACACCTCCTACTTGCATGAAATCATTACCTCTAGCTTGATCACACCTCCTCCTTCACCTTATCCCTTTCTTTTGTTATATATAACTCATGTTCAGATCAATTAGCTTGTAAAAACTCATGAAAAAAAAATTAAAGAAAGAATAGAAAACTAGAATCAACAAGCTAAAGCAAGAGAAAGAAGAAGAGAAGAGCTAGATCAAGGACTTCATCATCAAGCTAGGACAAGGGGCTTAGCATCTTGGAGGGGTTATTCCAACAACTTATTGTGGGTAAAATTCTTAATCACAGTAGGAAATTAAAGTTCTGTAATTAGTTCAAATTGAAATGAACAAGTTCTATAATTTCGTATTTTTTTCCAAACTAGGCTCTGTTTGAATCTGCTATTATTCAGAGAAAAATAAACTTAACAAAACAGTGCTAAAATGATGTATGTAACACTTAGAGAAAACCATAGGATCACGAACCAGAAGGCTCGGAGTTGGGCCGGCGACCAGAAGGAAAAATCCGGCATCGCCGGATTTATAGGAAGCTAGGTGGGTTTGTCTTGTTGGATAGGTTTCAGTGTATACTTTTGGCTATTTTGGTGTTATTTAAACAAGTTAGTTTCACTGCAGATAGAATCTGAAAGTTAATATCGGAAAAGTTATCTAAGAAATCAAAATACGACATGGTTAATGAATATCGCGATCTGTTTTCTGTAGCGATACAGGTTAGGGTTGAAATCCAGTAAGATTAAGTGTTAAATAGCTTGATATAATCGTATGCAATATAACTAGTACGTGGGAACGGGTGTTTTTCATTTCCGTCATGTCGGAGTAGCCGTTTCCTTATATAAGTTAAATTGTGATGTTAGATTCGAATACGGGATTTTCGGAGGCAGTGAGGAAAGGGAAAGGATTGGCAATTCCTGAATAGATTCGACGTTTTTCCGGTGAGTAGACTAAACATCTACCGGGGAATTTTGTAAAGATGGCGTTTTACGCCCGTAGTTTTATTTAAATAAATGAGTTATTTGATATGCTAAATTAACAATATGCATTCAAAATTCACGCATACCTTGCTTAGTTACTAGAACACTACACAAGTATCGACGAGTCATGCTACGTGCACATCTTATATGTTACACACACATCGTCGATATTACCATGTCACTTTTACACTTAGCAAATTTCTTGTTAAATGATTCATATCGTATCTTACACACCAATAATAGTAGTAAATTGCATCATTAATATCATGTTTAGTATCTGAGTATTTCATGTTGATATAAGAGGTAAATGTATTATTGAGGATTTTTGGTTTTAAGTTTTGAATACTATTACATAAATCCAGTGATTTTCATGATTGATGTGTCATGTCCACCATGAGATGTTTTATGATTTGGTTTTATTCCGGACCGGGTGGGGGAGATATACGGTTGCGGATTTTACGTTATCCATACTGAGTGGGGGAGATATACGGTTGGATACATGGTGGACCCGGTCGAGACCGAGGGGCAGGATAGCCGCATTTGAGGCGGGGGAGCCTAGCGAGGTTACTCGATACCGGATAGAGTGGTAAAAATACGGCGTATATCTAGATGATAACGACTGGTATTGTTGATTTCAGGATCATTCGAGGAATGATGCCGGTGAGAAATGGAAGTTTTTGTGTCGATGATGGACACGGAGAAATGAATTTTTATTGGAAATAAATGAAGAGATTTCAGTTTTGATTATGAGATTCGTATCATAGATTCATGATTTCCACAGATAATTATGCATTATACTTGTTCACATTTCAGTCAGTATGATCGTCATATTTACATTATTAACCGTTATATGTTAGTTATATTCACTGAGTTGGCAACTCACCCCGTTGTGCCACGGTTCCTTGCAGGGGTAGAGTGGACGGTTAGCAATGGTGCAGATCTACTCTTTCCGCTTTTATCGCATCTTTTTATAGGTGGGTTACATATGTAGTAACCTTCTCTTTTGGGTATTGTATTTTGTATCTAGAAGATCTCCATCAGACCTGTATTTTGACTTAGAGTGAGAAATGGTTATATGTATATTAATTGACAGTTGAGATCGTTTATTTCTATAAATTGTTGTTTCTTTTCTTTATGTATGGAATTTGTATTGATGTCCTATATTCTGAGATTTTATTTTCTGTTGTCGATATTGTTGATCCCAACTAGGAATGCAACCAAATTTAACACTTTATACTTGTTTAATATTTTAACTTCATAAAATGTGATTTTTACTTAAAAATAAATTTCTATATAAAGAATTCCGCAAAAAGGATTTTGATCCTGGTTTTCGGTTTACTTGGACTGTGTGCATATCTTTAGATATGATATAATCTAAGTGTCGGTCACATCCAAACTTGGGTCGTGACATCTTATTAGGCTAATATGAATTAATTAAGGGCGTTAGTTTTTTTTTATAATTAACTATATTTAGCTTGTGGGTTGACTTGAGTAGGGGAGAGAGAAAGAGAGTGCATGATAGCTTGAGCCATGCTTGCAATTAATGAGGAGAGAGCAGGAAGGGAGGAGGGGGGTTGACTCTCTTTTCATTGTTTTCAAACCAATTATTTTCCCCCACTCATTCTCACTTCTCTCTCCCTCTCATTCACCCACACCCCCAGCAGTAGCAAGCAGCAGCACCAAGCAACAACAGCACATGCAGCAGCACCACCAAGCAGCAGCAGCAAGCAGCAGCAGCTCCTCCTTCTTTTCTTCTTCTCCTTCTTCTTGCACCTAGGATCAAGTGGGGTATAATCTCTTAAAACTCAACTCCTTTCTTTGCTTATTTGTAGTTAGTTAGCTTAAGTTAGTGTTTAGCATGATTTTGTGCTAGAATGGCGATTTGAGTGAAGATTTGACCAAGTAAGGATTTTTATGGTTAGTATAGCTTGACCAAGTGCTTTTAAGGCCTTGTAAACCAAGTCTTGCCCCAGATTTCACTAAAATACCATAGGGTTTCATTTTATTGTAAATTAACGGTTTTAATGTCAATTTTAGCCTTTTTAAAATCTGCTGTTGACCCGGTTGCTTCAGGCAAAAACTGAGACTACTGGGGCATGTACACTAGATCTTGTCACGACCCGAAAGTACGGAACGTGACCGGCACTTAGATTACGAAGCGTCTAGAGGGGCAACGTAACCTAAGTAAGCCGAAGCCCAGAAATCTAAACCATAAAAGAAGAAGAAGTAAAGGCAAACATGAAAAAAAACAGGTTTAAAAGCAACATCCAATTTCAAAAAAAAAATCGGCAGAGTCTCCTTTGTAAAAAATGGCCCCAAACGGGTACAAATAAGAATAAATACATACAACCAATAAAAAGCATCCCCAACGGGAGCTAGCTCAATGCGAATAGGCGGAAACAACCACAACAAGCACAATAATATACAACGCCAAAGGGCGAGGCTCAAAGCTCAAAAGAAAATAAATCCACCAAACCAGAATAATACATGCGCGACTCTAAGGTCGAAATAAATAAATGGTCCAGTAAACTATCAAGTAATACAAGTTTGGTTGATGGAGCTTTCTAGATACAAATGAAGTAATAAAAATACAATGGCGGTCCAGATACAAGTGAACCAACCTACCGTGCAAATCACCCGGAATGAAATGATGTGCCAGCAAGCTGCCAAGGAATCCTGTACATCAACCTGTAATAAAATTTGGCACAACGGGGGTGAGTTGCCAACTCGTGAGTAGAAGATATCTGCGAAAAGAAATCGAATGCATGACGCTGTCCTAGGTCATAATAATATACTAATATATTACTAGTCATCTAGTAAAGACAGGATAATAAGCTACATGCAAGTGCAAATGCTCCGTGCTCGTGTCAGTACCTCATATAGTACTATGTCATGAGAATGAGTATGCATGCACCATGAATGTAAAATAACCAATCCTGAAATTTGGATATATTCGTATAAGAAATCTTTAGCTTTTATCATAGTAAAATGTGTATAGAAATCTGAAATAGCAACAATGAAATCCATGAAAATCCGTGTCAAGCATCGACACAAAACATGTAAATCTCAAGTCTCAATACCTCATAATCTCAATGTCTCATAGTCTCAATATCTCGGGCTCCGTCAGTCCGGATCGGCCCATATCATCAAATCTCACGACAACGGTCGGTATCCTCCGGATATCCGCCGCGCCAGACATCACCGGTAGGTAGCCTTCCCCTGCCAGGCTCATTGTCTACAACTCGATCTTCTTGCCCCGGGTACCATACCGGGCCCACCATGTACCCGAAACGGTTCATCCACTCCTCGAATCGGGTCTCGAAATCCAACAGAAAACATGAAATCTCATGGTGGACGAAACATACATCACGAGAAAACCGCATCTTATGTTTTAAAAAGAGAGGAGGAGAGAGAGAGTAGTTTTTATGTATTCTTGCGGTTTTCCCCAGAAATCCAGAAATCTCATATAAATCCAAAATCCCAAAAATCATGAGTAAGTATATGATAAGTGTCGGCATATGCCCCATAATACTACATGATAACATGAAAATATGAATGCTTGAATGTCTAAGTAATAAATGCCATGTCTAGACTAACATCAGAGAGTATTCACAATATTATATCGATCTAGCTGTTTGCTGATTCTATCAATAAAAGATAATATGATCTAAAGTGTACGTGACATAGCAATTACCGATGATGATGTGTGTGAGCCGGCAAATAAGTGTGCGTGGAATATGCACATCATCGGTAATGGTGCCGGTGTCCTAACAGGCAAAGTTTGATTCTGATTATAGAAATATATGTATGAACATGCAACATGATGATTACAATCTGAATGTAAAAAAATGGATCTGTAATAACCTCTTTTTGTAACATACTAGACTAACCATAACTATAAGACTCGAGCTTAAACTAGTATCCATCTAACCTCCTAAGGAACTAAACCTAAGAAACTAGTCGATAAGAAATAAGAGTACACCTAAAGTCTGCATCCATATCTCTAATAGTCGGCGATCCAGCCTCAATAGCGTCACGTACATAGTACGGCTTCCTCGAATCAAGAGTGCGGATCAATCATCACATCTATACCTCGTACGATAAAATCCATCGTACGGCATTCCAAAATCGGGGTACAGGTCAAGTCTCACCTACGTGTCTCATCATTCGTAATACCATCGTCAACACATGTCATGATCAAGGTGCTATACTGTATCGCATGCATCAATCATATATCATTGCCAGCATAAATATACATCGTTAATTTATCATCAGAAATATCATATCTCATGTATCATATTGTGGTTAAGTTACACTTATATGATATCGAAATCATGTCACACCTATATGATGTCGTAATCGAGTTACACATATATCATATCAGAATTTCAATCACATGTTACGGTCCGGGTGCTGTTCCAGAGTCCTACATACCTCAATATCATCACCACCCTTTATTATCTATGTATACCTATTCATTAACTCATTTCCTAATGATCCGCTGTCATCATAACACGACCGTAGCCAAGAATCACGGCATCAAGCCCAGTTATACTGTTTCATTCCCGTGTATCATATCACATCTTTGTATCCCATATACGTGTTGTGTATATATATACCTACACCTAGTCATATATATATACACATACACGTATACACCACGTCGAGTTTCAGTGTGTGCGTGTGTGTGTATCTACCTGAAACCTATGAATCTCTTCCAAGGTATTCATCCTCTGGTATGGTCTTCCTAAATCAGTCTAGCCCAGCCTAGGGTCATTACTAGGGTCCTACTCATTAAGAATTTAGGGTCACATATGGTTTCCTAATGTCAATAAGTACTATTCCTATTCTACGTTGCGGGGGTGCTAAACGCCATCCATCCGACTTCCCCCCGTAGATACACATCTACTCACCTGATCCTTGTCTGCCGCAGATGGTGTCGCCATCCTCTTCTTCATCGCCCGCAGTCCACGAGAGGGGTACCTATACGCAAACATATATAGTATCGTAAACTGAATCACGGACAACATCAAAACGACGTACGAAACGCGCATAGGTTAAAACCTATGTCCCGCTCATGCAAAAGAACCAAATATCGCACGATATCGGCGTACAAACACCGATTGATCGAGATAAATATCAACAAACAACTTATAATTTAAAAAAACTCATTACTTATAATATAAAACATGATTTAATCCATCGAAACACTAAAATCGATCAAATCGTCGATTTCGTAAAACCCGAAAATGCCTATTTACCGTTTTACTTCAAACTTGATGTTTAAATGAAACTAATGGTTGTAATACATATTAAATAGCATAACTAGATTATACAAACCACTACTATATTTTTATTACACTAATTTGTATTAAATTGGAATTTCTAGTTTGCAACCTTTATCAATTTTCAACATCTTACAAGCAAAAATTCCACAATTCCACAACTAAACTTGATTTTGCATGATTTAATGTACTAAACTACAATGAATGATGATAATAATTTAATGAAACCATAATTTAGATTTTAAATCTCATTTATTTAAGAATTTCTAAAATCTAGTTAACAAAATAACATTTTTCTCACAATTTCCATTATCAATTTGAAAACTAGTATCCAAACTAGGTTTTTCATTCCATTAATATGTTAATATTCTCAATAAAACCACAATCTAATAATAAAAACCCTAATTATAATTTTATCTAACATGTTTTTATGTTTTGCAAAAATCTAGTTTACAAAAAATAACCTAATTAAACAATTTAAATGCAATAACTAGCAAATTTTGCTACTAAATTAGGTTGAACATTTCCTAGTATGTTAAACTAAAATTTTAGATCAAAACCTAAGAATCAAAACCCTAATAATAATTTAATAATCATATTCTAGAAATTTAAATCTTAAACTTAAAACTATATTAAACAACACAATAATCAATTTCGGATTAAAATAAACAACACTTGACAAAAGGATTAAAATTTTACCTCAACACATTGAGATCCAAACATGCAACTTGACCTTAAAATATGGCTCACTTGCTTCCAAAACCAAGTTAAATAGGAGCAAAGGAAATTGAATAGGATTTAGTGAAGAATTTGTGCTAGTATATGTTGAATTTTGATGGATTTTGGAGGGTTTTTGAACAAAAATGAAATGGGAAAAATGTGGGGAGGGAAAAACCTGTGCTCGGCCAGGAAATGAGAGAGGAAAAAGTGAGGGAGTGAAGGTGTGGAGGTGTGTAGAAAGTTCCCACATTATTTCATTCTTTATGTCTTTTCATCTTTACTTCATTTTCTTTTTATTTTTCCACTTAACCTAATTCTAGAAACCACTTGATGATCCAAGTGAGAGGGGGCTGCCAAGGCTGACCAAAAATAGTGTGAGGGAGTAAAAGAGAGTATGGTTTTGTTTGGGAAAAGATAAAAGTTATACCGCACTCCATTTGCACTAATTTCACTGAAAAAAAGCCTTTTTCGTCGATATTTTCTAACATCGGTTAACAACCCTATTTCAATTCAAAAACCACATGATATAATTTTGTTTAATGTATTATGATGCACAAAATTTGTTTCAACTCATTCCAGTTTGTAATTTTCCCGAATTAAATGTATTAGTGATGGCTTAAAATAATATTAAAATAATTAATTTCGGAAAATTTTTCAGAAATTTTGAAATCTCACCAGTGGCTCAATAAACACCAAATACTAGCAATTACATAACTAGAATATTTATATTTAATTTTAAAATAAAGATATTTGTATTTTGACTTTTTAGAGAAAACTCCCTTATTTTACCGATTTTCCGAAATTTCACCAAAACGATTTTCATAACGTTACAGATCTAGACCACACACACGGAGAAAGAAACCCTAACTCACAACCCTGGCCACCGAAAAATTCGTTCTGGCCGCAAATTGCGGCCAGAGGGGGGAGTTGGATGCCTAGGTTTGGTCTGGGGGAGTCTGCTGTATATTTAAGTGTTTTGGTATATGCAACTTTTTATATTTTCATTCGAGTCAAAATCTGGAGCTAAATATCGTATTTTCAATACTTTTAACTTGCACGACACGTGTGATATGTGAGTAGGTTTAGCGTTTGCTTCGTATCGCTTGTGTCGGGGTAGTTTCAGACGCGTATACACACGTTTTAGCGTATCGGATGCACACGCGTTTAGTTCGCGACGCGAGTTTCTCGTTTGGTTTTAATATTGCGTTTTTGCAGGATTTTAGCTTATGTGTGTTCTTTGTGTAAATTCTAGGTTCGCAAGCGGGTACGTCGGACGCCGCAAAGAAGGGGAAGCAAGTAGTCGGCTACACTTAGCACGAGGCCATGGAGAGTAGATTTAACATCTACGGGAAAATCGCTCGTATGGCGTTAAGCGTCAGGGCGTGATAGGATATTGTAGTCGCATATATATTTATATGTATATTGCTCGTGCATATGTACTATTATAGCATACCCATTTTTTGTTGCATATAGAAATAGTAGTTATGTAACACCGCACTGTCACTAACGGTTCAAGCTGCACGAGCACTATTTGTATGTTACACTCACACCGTTAGTGATTGTCATGACACTCGCACTATAGGATTGCTACGTACCATACATCATTTTGAGTACCGCATCATTGATGATTAGACATGTTTCTGCCGCATATTGCGCACAGGCACATTGTATACCCATATTGGTGCACACATACATTGATATATCTATACTTGCGCACATACACATTGTATACCCATATTGGTGCACACATACATTGATATATCTATACTTGCGCACATACACATTGTATACCCATATCGGTGCACACATACATTGATATATCCATATTGCGCACATACACACTGTGTATCCATATTAGTGCACATATACATTGGTACACTCATACTTGCATATATATCCACATGCACATCCATACCTATATGCATACATATTTCACATACATGGATGATACTGGCTTGATTTCTAGAAAGTGGGGACCGCATGAGATATTTTCAAAATTGGATCCATTTAATAGAGCAATTTTCCCTTTTTACTCTTAGTAGCATACGACACATTGCATGGATTTACGCATTGAGTTTTGGATTCATGTGATTTCTGGATTTGAGAACCGTGGTATTATTTTAAGAAAATATGCACTGTTTTGAAAACCCGGTTTCTCTTGATATGATATTTCAGTGCGTCCACCATGCGTTTTCTCGATTCTGGGATGTGTGACATGTGAACCCGAATTGAAGAGCTGGATGAGGCCGATTGCGGGTACATGGTGGACCCGGTATGGTACCCGGGGGCAAGAAAGGGATGTTGTGTATACAGACGGTGAGCCTGGCAGAGGGACTACTACCTACCGGTGATTGGTTGGACCTGGCGGTTATCCGGAGGACACTGACCAGAGTCGAGAGATGGATACGGGCCGACCCGTACTGCCGGGGCCGAGGGCCGATTCCGCAGATGGAGCCCGTGAGCCGATCCGGACTGACGGAGCCCGATACATGAGGGTTTGCGTGTCGATACTGGACACGATTATTTCATGATATTTTCGAGTACTAATATTGAGCACTCACAATTCTATGAGATTTACAGGATTTGAGGGCCGATTAGAGTGATGACGCCTGAGCTTTTACTGGGATTTGGGTGCATTTGATGGACACCGGTTATTTTTCCACGTTGATATTTTGTGTAGATGATATTTTATCCTATGCTCAGCATTCGTTGTATTGCATCGCATCCTATAGTCGTAGCACCTGATAAAGTACTTTGGCATGATTATTGCATACCTTGCTCATCATATATAGATGTTATTAGATTGCATTTATTATGCATGATTATTGTGTACCCAGCTCATCATATAGATGTTATCTATTGGCACATGTTAGAATATCGCAGTACGTGCATACTCGCGATTACCTTTATATGTTATCTACTATTCACGAGTTGGCAACTCACCCCCGTTGTACCACAGTGTTTGCAGGTTGCCCCTCGGAGTAGTTGCGGCAGGGCTACTTTCTTGTATGTTTTTCTACGGATACCACTGCAGTTGGCGTGTGAGCTCTTTTGCTTATAGGTGGGTTTTTGCGGTATCCGTTTATTTTCCAGTTGTACACGCTATTGTATCTAGTACTTTCCATCTACTATTTCATGTATTAACTTAGAGACCAGTTGTGAGGACGATATATATTATTTTGTATTTTGGATGTCGAGCTCGTGTGAGCCGGTTTTATTCATGCAGTTTTATCTCTTATGCTGTTTTCCACTTATTTTTGCTCATTCTTCGCTACGGCGTCGTATATTTTTATTGTGGTGGTTGTTTTCGCCGTTGGGCGTGATTGCTCCCGTTTGGGGATGCTTTATTCTTATTGTATGTTATTTTACTTATATCATGTCTTGTACCCGATTTCGGGGCTAGTTTTTACAAAGGAGGTGCTACCGAAATTTTGAATAAAATAATTTAAACTTGAAGGATTTTACTTGAGATTTCCAAAAGTTTTAACAAATATTTTCATCAAATGTTTTCAACACTCACTACTTTTAATGGTTTTGATTCTGGGTTTTGGCTTACTTAGTCACGTTACGCCTGTAGACATTACGTGGTTAAGTGCCGGTCATGGGCCGAAGTTTGGGTCGTGACAAAGTTGGTATCAGAGAGTAGGTTTTACCTTTCAGAGTGTAGGATGACCCTGGTATGATGGAGTAGCTAACTGAAGCAGAGTGGCGTAGCGTGTGTATGTTCCGCGGCATACTCACGACACGGTACTCCGCCTAAGCAACCTTAGGACTTACTGATTGAATTCCTTCATGGTTATATACATTCTTGTGATTCGATTTCCGTATCCTTATCGAATCCTACTTTCTTTTCAGCCATTATGCCGCCGAAGACTACGAGGGCGCAGAGAGCGGCCGCGAGAGCCGAGATTAGAGTTGACTCATCTGAGATGAGGACTGACCCGGGCAGTACACCCGTTGTACCAGAGCAGACTGTTCCTCCTTCGACAGATCAGATCGCCATGCTAGGGGCCGGTATGCAGGAGATGCGCCAGATGATAGGGTCATTAGTTGAGACACTTTGAGCGCAGCGACCAGAGGTAGTTCCACCCGTTACGGGGACCGCGGTGGTACCTACAGTACAGGCAGTTGCCCCTGCAGCTACAGAGCTTATTACTGTATCGCTATCAGAGTTTATGAAGCTGAAGCCTCCGTTCTTCACGGGCACCGATGCAGCCGAGGACCCACAGTCATTTATTGATAGGATGGCCCGGATATGTCGTTCACTCAGATGCTCAGATGCGAGATGGGTAGAGTTCGCGAGCTTTCGCCTGGAAGGTCTTGCGCAGAAATGGTGTGAGTCAGTCAAGAAGGGCAGAGCAGCAGGTCTTCCTCCTATGACCTGGACTGAGTTCATGACGGTGTTCCTTGCCCGCTTCCTTCCATAGAGTGTCAGACTCCGGAGATGACAGTGGCAGAGTACGACGTACTTTTCACCGAGTTGTCTGTTTATGCCCCATGTTTAGTGGCTACTGAGGAGATGCGAGTCAAGAGGTTTGTTCGAGGCTTGCTTACCCCCACTGTTTCTTATGATCAGCGCACAGCATTGCTAGACTTATGCAGCAGCTGTAGACACAGCCCTATTAGTCGAGGAGCGCCTTGCTGAGACTTCGGTAGTTCTAGGGCCGAAGAGAGTTCGTATAGATACGTTTAGCACAGAGACAGCCGTTTAGGAGCCGCGACAGGTTCCGTTCAGGTACGGGGGGGGGTAGCGGAGGATCCGGACGAGGTCAGCTATTCAGCTCTTATCCTCAGGAGGGTCAGCCGGCACCATCTAGATGTTTCCAATGCGGGAGTACTTATCATCGTGTGCGAGATTGTCCGGAGCCACGTGAGGGCGAGACAGTCGTACCATATATCACACTTCCACCTTCTCCACCCTAGAGGGCGTTGCCTATTGTACCTACTGTTGCTCCGCGTCAGACTCATGCACAGAGAGGTCGTGGTCATGGAGGATTTTCTCATAGAGGACGGGATGGCCGAGGCAGAGGACAGACAGCTGCCGGCAGAGCACAGCCAGTTGCTACTAGGGGACCGCCAGTCGCAGGTAGAGGATAGGCATGGGTTTTCACTTTGACGCGTCAGGACACGCATGCATCCAATGCAGTGGTCTCAGGTACCCTATCAGTATGTTCTGTTGACGCACACGTGTTGTTTGATCCGGGATCCACGCACTCGTACGTTTCCACACATTTCGTAACGAGTTTGGGTAGAGAATCTGGTTTTGCTTGATTAGCCCTTGCTGTGACCACTCCTGCGGATGAGTCGTTTATTGCTAGACACGTGTTTCGATCGTGTGTTGTCCGTATTGGCGAGAGAGAGTTGCCTGTCGACTTGATCCTTCTTGAGATGTTGGACTTCGACGTTCTTCTGGGCATGGACTGGTTAGCCACGTGCTACACGTCTGTGGACTGCCGCGAGAAGACAGTTAGGTTTTGTTTTCCCGGCGAGTCGGCTTTTGTTGTGCATGGGGACCGTGGTACCGCCCCTCACAGTTTGATTTCTTCTCTTCGCGCTGGACAGCTTTTGAGGAAGGGATGTCAGGGATTTCTAGCTTATGTTTGCGATACTAGAGCTACAGAAGTTCCATTGGACCAGGTTCCGATTGTTCATGAGTTCCCTGATGTTTTCCCTGACGAGCTTCCTGGGCTACCGCCTGAGCGCGATATTGTTTTCTGCATTGACTTGATTCCTGGAACGGGGCCTATTTCCATACCGCCTTATCGGATGGCCCTGGCGGAGCTTAGAGAGTTGAAAGATCAGTTGCAAGATTTGTTGGATAAGGGACTTATTCGACCCAGTATGTCTCCTTAGGGTGCTCCAGTCCTGTTTGTCAAGAAGAAGGACGGCAGTTTGCGCTTGTGTATTGACTACCGCCAGCTGAACAGGGTTACCGTGCGGAACATATATCCTTTACTACGCATCGACGACTTATTCGACCAGCTTCAGGGTACAGGATACTTTTCGAGGATCGACTTGCGATCAGGATACCATCAGCTGCGGGTTCGACAGGAGGATATTCCGAGGACGGCTTTCCGCACACGTTACGGCCACTGTGAGTTTTTGGTGATGTCGTTCGGACTCACCAACGCCCCAGCAGCGTTTATGGACTTGATGAACCGTATTTTCAGGCCTTATCTTGATTTGTTCATCATCGTATTCATTGACGATATTTTGGTGTATTCCCGGAGCCGAGAGGAGCACGAGCAGCACCTGCGGATCACATTGCAGACTTTGAGGGAGCACCAGCTATTCGCAAAATTCTCTAAGTGCCCGTTTTGGCTTGACAGCGTAGATTTCTCGGGTCACGTGATTACATGAGATGGTATATGTGTGGACCCGAAGAAGATCGAGGCCGTTCAGCGTTGGCCCAGACCCGCATCAGTTACAGAGATCTACGGCTTTTTAGGACTGGCCGGTTACTACCGATGATTTGGACAGGACTTCTCCCGTACTGCTGCGCCGTTGACCGGGTTGACCCGGATGGGAGTTCCTTTTGATTGGACGGAGGAGTGCGAGCATAGCTTTCAGCAGTTGCGGACTCGTTTGACTACGGCGCCGGTGTTATCATTGCCGTCGGGATCGGGCAGATTTATGGTCTATTGTGACGCTTCTCGAGTGGGCTAGGGTGCGTATTGATGCAGCACGACAGGGTGATAGCGTATGCTTCTCGGCAGCTGAAGAAACACGAACAGAACTACCCCACTCACGATTTGGAGATGGCTGCAGTGGTCTTTGCACTTAAGATCTGGCAACATTACCTACACGGCGAGTCGTGCCAGATATTTACTGATCACAAAAGCTTGAAGTACATATTTCAGCGGTGAGACCTGAATCTTAGATAGCACCGTTGGATGGAACTAGTAAAGGACTACGATTGCGAGATCTTGTATCACCCGGGAAAGGCAAATATAGTGGCGGATGCTTTGAGTAGGAGGCCCAGGGGTAATCTATCTTATTTGACCGCAGTGCAGAGCATGTCGTCGGTAGATTGGCAGATTTTATGCGACAGCCGAGTGCAGTTTGAGTTCACTCCGATCGGGGGACAGCTTGCGCATGTTCGTGCATGTCCACAGTTGCTTGACCGTATACATAATGCACAGTACAGTGATGACCATTGTTCAGAGATCATGGCACAGATTGGACAGGGAAGATTTTCCGAGTTCGTGATTGATGATCAGGGGATGCTGCAATTTGGGACTAAACTGTGCGTACCAGATACTGAGGGACTGCGGCGTGAGATTCTTGAGGAGGCACATCGATCGGTGTACAGTGTTCATCCGGGTTCCACCAAGATGTACCATGATATGAGAGATGTTTACTGGTGGGACGGGATGAAGAGGGACGTCACAGACTTCATGTCGAGATGCCTGACTTGTCAGCAAGTCAAGGCCGAGCACCAGAGGCCCGCGGGAGAGCTACAGCCGTTACCTATTCCGGAGTGGAAATGGGAGCAGATTTCTATGGACTTCATTGTGGGTCTACCCAGGACTAGTCTAGGGTATGACTCCATTTGGGTGATCGTGGATCGATTGACGAAAGTGGCTCACTTCCTGTCGGTGAAGACCACTTTCGGATTTGCTCAGTATGCCCAGATATACATCGATAAGATTGTACGACTGCATGGAGTCCTGACATGTATCGTGTCCGACCGAGGCACCCAGTTTACCAGCCGACTATGGCAGAGGCTTCAGGAGGTTTTGGGCACCCGCTTGAGTTTCAACACAACATTTCATCTGCAGACCGACGGCCAGTCAGAGCGGACTATTCAGACTCTCGAGGACATGCTCCGAGCGTGCATTTTAGACTTTGGTGGTAGCTGGGATCATCATTTACCCTTGGTAGAGTTCTCCTACAACAATAGTTTCCAGGATATTATCCAGATGGCACCTTTCGAGGCCTTGTATGGGACGAGATGTAGATAGCCTGTCTGTTGGACAGAGCTCAGTGAGAGCAGTATTTTGGGGCCGCAGATCATACAAGAGACGACCGAGAAGATACAGTTGATTCGAGATAGGATGAGGACAGCTCAGAGCAGGCATAAATCGTATGCTGACAGACGCCGTCGTAGATTAGAGTTCGCAGTTGGCGATCACATTTTTCTGAGGGTCACTCCGATGAAGGGCGTGATGAGATTTGGACGGAAGGGGAAGCTTAGCCCCAGATTTATGAGTCCTTTCGAGATCCTCGAGCGTGTGGGCGCAGTGGCTTATCGTTTGGCTCTTCCACCCGACTTCGCAGATGTCCACCCCGTATTTCACGTGTCGATACTTCGCAGATACCTTCATGACCCTTCTCACATAATTCAGCATCAGACCGTTCAGCTCGAGCGCGATCTTTCGTTCACCGAGCAGCCAGTCGTGATATTGGACCGGCAGGTGAAGAAACTTCGATCAAAGGTCTTGCCATCTGTGAAGGTGCTTTAGCCCCCAAATGGTGAAGAGATCACTTGGGAGGCCGAGGGCGAGATGCGGAAGAAATTCCCCCATCTCTTTGAAGGTACGCGTAGCTATATATTTTTAAATTCGGGGAAGAATTTCTTTAAGGGGGAGGATTGTAACACCTTAGAACATGATTAGTGGCTAATTATACCTTATTGTATGGTTTTTATTAAAAAGTTTACCAAAACGATTTTCAAATATTTTATCAAAATTTATGAATATTTTATTAGAATTTAATTAGGCTTGCACACACATGTGCACATTAACTAGGGTTAAGTTTTGGGTTAAACCATGTTTATACAACCATGATGGACTAACCCATTCTTATTAGGCTAATATGAATTAATTAGGGGATTTAGATTTTTTTTATAATTAACTATATTTAGCTTGTGGGTTGACTTGAGTAGCAGAGAGAGAGAGAGAGAGAGAGAGAGCGCGGGCATGATGGCTTGAGCCATTCTTGCAATTAATGAGGAGAGAGAGGGGGGATGACTCTCTTTTCATTGTTTTCAAACCAATTATTTTCCCCCACTCATTCTCACTTCTCTCTCCCTCTCATTCACCCACACCCCCAGCAGTAGCAAGCAACTGCACCAAGCAGCAGCAGAAGCAACAGGCAGCAGCACACAGCAGCAGCAGGAGCAAGCAGCAGCAACAGCTCTTCTCTTCTTCTCCTTCTTCTTGCACCTAAGATCAAGTGGGGTATAATATCTTAAAACTCAACTCCTTTCTTTGCTTGTTTGTAGTTAGTTAGCTTAAGTTAGCGTTTAGTGTGATTTTGTGCTAGAATGGCGATTTGAGTGAAGATTTGGCCAAGTAAGGATCTTTATGGTTAGTATAGATTGACCAAGTGCTTTTAAGGCCTTGTAAACCAAGTCTTGCCCCAGATTTCACTAAAATACCATAGAGTTTCATTTTAGTGTAAATTAACGGTTTTAATGTCAATTTTAGCCTTTTTAAAATTTGTTGTTGACCCGGTTGCTTCAGGAAAAAACTGAGATTACTGGGGCATGTACACTAGATCTAGACCACACACACGGAGCACGAAACCCTAACTCGCAACCCTGGCCGCCGAAAAATTCGTTCTGGCCGCAAATTGTGGCCAGAGGGGGGAGTTGGATGCCTAGGTTTGGTCTGGGGGAGTCTGCTGTATATTTAAGTGTTTTGGTATATGCAACTTTTTATATTTTCATTCGAGTCAAAATCTGGAGCTAAATATCGTATTTTTAATACTTTTAACTTGCGCGACACATGTGATATGTGAGTGGGTTTAGCGTTTGCCGCGTATCGCGTGTGTCGGGGTAGTTTCAGATGCGTATGCATACGTTTTAGCGTATCGGATGCACACACGTTTAGTTCATGACGCGAGTTTCTCGTTTGATTTTAATATCGCGTTTTTACAGGATTTTAGCTTATGTGTGTTCTTTGTGTAAATTCTAGGTTCGCAGGAGGGTACGTCGGATGCCGCAAAGAAGGTGAAGCAAGTAGTCGGCTACACTTAGCATGAGGCCACGGTGAGTAGATTTAACATCTACGGGGAAATCGTCCGTATGACGTTAAGCGTCAGGGCGTGATAGGATATTATAGTCGCATATATATTTATATGTATATTGCTCGTGTATATGTACTATTGTAGCGTACCCATTTTTTGTTGCATATAGAAATAGTAGTTATGTAACACTGCACTGTCACTAACGGTTCAAGCTGCACGAGCACTATTTGTATGTTACACTCACACCGTTAGTGATTACCATGACACTCGCACTATAGGATTGCTACGCACCATACATCATTTTGAGTACCGCATCATTGATGATTAGACATGTTTCTGCCGCATATTGCGCACATACACATTGTATACCCATATTGGTGCACACATACATTGATATATCTATACTTGCGCACATACACATTGTATACCCATATTGGTGCACACATACATTAATATATCTATACTTGCGCACATACACATTGTATACCAATATCGGTGCACACATACATTGATATATCCATATTGCGCACATACACACTGTGTATCCATATTAGTGCACATATACATTGGTATACTCATACTTGCGTATATATCCACATGCACATCCATACCTACATACATACATATTTCACATACATGGATGATACTGGCTTGATTTCTAGAAAGTGGGGACCGCATGAGATATTTTCAAAACTGGATCCATTTAAAAGAGCGGTTTTCCCTTTTTACTCTTAGTAGCTTACGACACATTGCATGGATTTACACATTGAGTTTTGGATTCATGTGATTTCTGGATTTGAGAACCGTGGTATTATTTTAAGAAAATATGTACTGTTTTGAAAACCCGGTTTCTCTTGATATGATATTTCAGTGCGTCCACCATGCGTTTTCTCGGTTCTGGGATGTGTGACATGTGAACCCGAATTGAGGTGTTGGATGACGCCGATTACGGGTACTTGGTGGACCCGGTATGGTACCCCGGGGCAAGAAAGGGATGCTGTGTATATAGACGGTGAGCCTGGCAGAGAGACTACTACCTACCGGTGGTTGGTTGGACCTAGCGGTTATCCGGAGGATACTGACAAGAGTCGAGAGATGGATATGGGCCAACCCGTATTGCTAGGGCCGAGGGCCGATTCCGCAGACGGAGTCCGTGGGCCGATCTGGACTGACGAAGCCCGATACATGAGGGTTTGCGTGTCGATACTGGACACGATTATTTCAAGATATTTTCGAGTGCCGATGTTGGGCACTCACGATTCTATGAGATTTATAGGATTTGAGGGCCGATTAGAGTGATGGCGCCTGAGCTTTTACTGGGATTTGGGTGCATTTGATGGACACCAGTTATTTTTCCACGTTGATATTCCGTGTAGATGATATTATATCCCATGCTCAGCATTCATTGTATTGCATCGCATCCTGTAGTCGTAGCACCTGATAGAGTACTTTGGCATGATTATTGCATACCCTGCTCATCATATATAGATTTTATTAGATTGTATTTGTTATGCATGATTATTGCGTACCCAGCTCATCATATAGATATTATCTGTTGGCACATGTTAGAGTATCGCAGTACATGCATACTCGCGATTACCTTTATATGTTATCTACTATTCACGAGTTGGCAACTCACCCCCGATGTGCCACAGTGTTTGCAGGTTGCCCCTCGGAGTAGTTGCGGCAGGGCTACTTTCTTGTATCTTTTGCTACGGATACCACTGCAGTTGGCGTGTGAGCCCTTTTACTTATACGTGGGTTTTTGCGGTATCCGTTTATTTTCCAGTTGTACACACTATTGTATCTAGTACTCTAAATTGGGCACGTGATATAGCCAACCATGCTACCTGTGGGTAGGAAGTATCTATCTACAGTCACATTACGGCTGTAGAGATATCAAGAACAAAATAAAACTATCTAAAATATGTTCATAAGCCAAGATAACACGAGTCAAGAATAATAAAAGTGCGGAAGCAAAAGATCCAATACAAAATAACTGGAATGTATGTCCCATAATACGGGCTCACATCAGGAATAAAATGCAGAAAATAAAAGAACTAACTACTGTTGACACCTCACAGCTCAGCCTGCTGGCTGAAGTACTCCTGCTCCGACTGCAGCAAAGGTACGGAATCTGGGCCATGCAAAACCCAGACGTCAGCGCGTCATGTCATCAAGTAATAGAATAAACAGGGTAACAGGCAATGCAAGTATAAACATGAATGAAAAGCAGGTGTAATAGTAATATAAATTAGGGCAGTGAAGGGTAGTGTGCAGTGAGTAAACTAAACTGTTCTATTGGGTTTTCTACTCTAAAGTCTTTGAAATCAATTTGATGAATCATCGATATAACTCAATAGTATCCCGTGAATGCCCGGGACCACGGTCTACAGACTCTTGGGCTGAAACCGAGACGTGCCGCTAGGCACTAACAGGAAAGGAGTACAGAACAACGATGTCAGCAGCATCGTCACGAGGCGGGCCTAGCCTCTAAAACTGATCAGTATAAGCGAGCAACTATCGAGTTACAAGTCAGGATTTCATCATTGATTTCCCCATACCCCCAAGTTATATGTGTCAAGTCAGGTATTCCATAATCAAGAACTAATGCCAACACAAGATCAGGTAAGAGCAGGTTTGTCTGGATAAACAACAGGAACGGTCCGTGAGGACTACATGTCAGGTTTGTTGGCATTAGACACAAGATCAGGTAACGGGTCAATCCATGGTACAACATGTCAAGTCAAGTAGTGTACGGTACCATGTCGGGTCAATCGATATGTGTGTAGCAAGTCAGGCCAGGGTGTAAAAGATAACATGTGGGTACTCATAAACAGCTAGCATAATCATGGTTATAAGTAATCAAGCATGGTTATCAACAACACAATCTAAGCAGTAAGTTAAGCAATAAAGCAGATTTAATTAATTAGTTGTACAGTTATCAGTTGTGTTTATCAGATGATGTCAGCACTATACGAATACATTATGTTAGATGTAAATGCTAAAAAAACAGGTTAATAAGTATTGAGTGATCCATGGATGCGACAACATGTATAATTTGTTCAATGAAAGCAGTTGTAATTAAACCGGTAAAAGTTGCACATGGATGTCCGGTAGGTTAAAACTGGATAAAAGGGGTATCATGGCTATAAACGAATGTGATCATGTGGTCTATCACTTACAGGTGATTACTAGGTATAAATAATTAGATGCAAAATTAGGTTTCAAGTTCGGGATCATAAAATGTGTAACGGAACTGTATACGGTTAACTTGAAATCCAATTCTTTCGATTCTACTTAGAGGTTTAATAGGAAATAAATAATTTAGCATATGAATGGTTTAAAATAGCATGTAGCAAGTTTCACTTACCTCGACGGGTCACGAAACGGAAAACGGAATGTTACGCATCGGCGGGGAAAAATCGCGACGCACGCACGTTTCACGGAATGAACCCAAACGATGAACAGTGGAGTCACACGGGTCGGAGGTCCTCGCTGAGTCGTCGAGAAACGTCGCCGGCATGGTCGGATTCCGGCAATCACAAAACAGTAACCATCAAATTTTCCCAAAACTGTATGAATGAGGAAAGAGAAGAAGAGAAGGAGAATGAAGAGGAGTAGGCTTACAATGGTCTGGAGAGGGATCATGAGGGTCGACGGCGTCGACGGAGCTCCGACGAGGTACCTGCAGCGACCATCGGCGATCAAAACAGAACTAACAGCAAAGAAAGAAAAGAAGGAGAAGGAAGAAGAAGAAGAAGAGGAAGGGAAGCTATGCTCACAGAGGGGTGCGCGAGGGCCAGGGGCACAGATCAAGATCATCGGCGGCGATCCCACGATGTGCAGCAGTATGCAGGGGGTGCGCGGTAGCTCGTGCAGGGTGCTCGGGGAGAGGAGGAAGGAGGAAGGAAGGAGGGTAGAGGCGGCTGCGATGAAGATTGAGGAGCGACGAGGCTTGTGCGGCGCCGTCGGCGCTAGGAAGAGGAGAGGGAGGAAGGCGGCTAGGTTTTCAGGGATGGGTTCTGTTTATTTTTTAAGAGGAAGGAAATATAAAGAAGAAGAGAGAGAGAAGAGACGCGGGGAGATAGAGATAGAGAGAGAGAGAGGAGAGAGAAGATGAGAGAGATAGAGAGGGAGAGAGAGATCGAGAGGAGAGAGAAAATGAGAGGAGAAAGAATATTGGACGGTAGTGCGATGAGAGAGAGAGAGAGAAGAGAGAGAAAGAGAAGGAGAAATGAGAGAGAGAAAGATACGGCGTGGGGCCCAGGGAAAAGTGTCTCGTGATGGTTGGGGAAAGATTTGGCTGGGTTTTAAATTAGTTAGGAAAGATTTTTAAAGGGATTTAAAATAGAAAAAATATTTTCTGGCGGATTAGAAATTAGAAAATAGGATTTGGCGGAAATGCAAAATATTTCAAAATTGCGCCCGGGTCGAGTCCAAAAATTTGAATTTGAAATATGAAATTTATTGACAGGTTCCAAAATTAAAATGAAGGATTTTATAATAAAAAAAACATACCCCCAAGAACGGATGCACGTACGTGCGCGTAGCCGTCCAAACACGTCCGTTTCACTGAACAGGACGAGAACACGATGCAAGGACGCTACCATAGGATTAGGGGTGTCGAGCAGGCCATGACAAGTATTTTTAATTTAATTTTAGATGACTTAAATTGTTATATGCAGAATATGACATGTCGGTGCAAACTATAACTGGAAACAGTCAAGCAAGATAAATGAAATAAATACCACACACTACACATACGGTAACCGAAATTTGTGAAACTGGACTCGGTTGTTACATTATACCCAAATACAAAAGAATTTCGTCCTCGAAAATCCAAGAATACAAAGGATAGACGGAAATCAAACTACAAGAAAAGATGAGGAAACTTCTACCGGATTTCATCTTCTCGCTCCCAAGTGGACTCTCCATGCGAGCGATCACCCCAAGAAACAAGTACAAGAGGGATAACCTTGTTCTTAAGAACATTTTCCCTTCAATCCACAATTTCAACCGGTCGCTCCTCAAAAGTCAAATCTTCTTGTACCGTCAGCTCCGAATGATCCAATACATGCGTTTCATCCCGAACATACTTACGGAGTTGAGACACGTGAAATACATCATGCATATTTGCCAAGGACTGCGGTAACACCAAACGATACGCTACCTCACCAACACGCTCGAAGATCTCAAAGGGTCCAACGAATCGAGGACTGAGCTTTCCTCGACTTCCAAAACGAATCATCCCTCTGGTCGGTGATATCTTCAAGAATACCAAATCACCCACGGTGAACTCTAGAGGTCTTCTCGACGTATCTGCCCAACTCTTCTGTCTGTCCTGAGCTGCTTTCATATGATTCCGAATAGCGTTAACTTTCTCAACTGTCTGCACAACCAAATCTGGTCCCAACAATCTTCGTTCACAGACATCGTCCCAACAAACAGGTGAACGGCATTTGCGACCATACAAAGCTTCAAATGGGGCCATCTGAATAGTTCCCTGGAAACTATTGTTGTAAGAAAACTCCACAAAATGTAGATGATCCTCCCAAGAACCCTTGAAGTCCAACATGCACGCTCTCAACATATCTTCAAGAGTTTGGATCGTTCTCTCCGACTGACCATCAGTTTGAGGATGATAAGCTATGCTAAACTTCAATCGAGTCCCCAAAATTTCCTGTAAACTCCGCCAAAAGTGTGATAAAAAACGAGTGTCACGGTCGGACACGATGCTCACCGGTACTCCATGCAATCTTACAATCTCCTGCATGTACCGCTCCGCCAAAGTCTCTGTTGATTGACCAACCCGAAAAGGGATAAAATGAGCTGCCTTGGTCAAACGATCAACAATCACCCATACTGCATTGTTGCCTTTTGGACTCCGCGGTAAAGTTGTCACGAAATCCATGGTTATATGTTCCCACTTCCACTGAGGAATCGGAAGTGGTTGCAATAAACCAGCAACCTTTTGATGTTCAGCCTTAACTTGCTGACACACCAAGCATTTTGCCACAAAGCGAGCAATCTCTCGTTTCATGCCTTCCCACCAGAAATGCTGTCGTAAGTCTCGGTACATCTTCGTGCCTCCTGGATGTACGGAATAAGCTGAACTGTGTGCCTCCTTCATAAGCTCTTCGCGAACATCTCCCTTTGGCACACACAAATGGCTACCATACCTCAATGAACCATCTTCGTTGATCAATAAATCTGTTCGTAGTCCGGCTTCAACCTGCTCTCGAAACTTTTGCAATCTAGGATCCTACGATTGTGCTGCTTTAATATTCTCGATCAAGGACGAATGTACTTGCAGCTGCATCAACTGTCCCGAAGAATGCGGTAGCACAACCTCCAAATCAAATCTTCGAAATTCTTCAACGAGTTCCTTCTGCGTAGTCAACATCTGAATTGATAGCAACCGACTGAGCGCATCCGGTACGACATTAGCCTTCCCCGGATGGTACTTAAGATCAAGATTGTAATCAGCCATCAGCTCTAAAGCCTTATATTAAGCTCCTTCTACGTGAACACATACTTTAAACTCTTATGATCCGTGAAAACTTCGACCCTTTCGCCCAAAAGGTAGTGCCTCCAAATCTTCAAAGCGAAAATCACAGCCGCAAGCTCCAAGTCGTGATTTGGGTAATTCTTCTCATGGGTCTTCAACTGTCTTGATGCGTACGCTACAAGCTTCCCATGCTGCATCAAAACGCATCCCAATCCTTTCCCAGATGCGTCGCTGTGAATCACCAATCCTCCGGAATTGTCTGTCACGGTCAGAATAGGGGCGGTTATCAATTTCTGCTTCAACGTCATAAAAGCTGAAGCACATCTATCCGTCCACACAAAAGGTACCTCCTTGCGCATAAGCTTGGTCAACGGCTCTGCCAGACGAGCAAAGTTCTCCACAAATCATCTGTAATACCCGGCTAGTCCAAGGAAACTTCTTATCTCTGCAACATTCTTCGGAATCGGCCAATCTTGAACTGCGGCAATCTTTTCGGAATCGACGGCGATTCCATTACCATACACAACATGCCCCAAAAACTTTACTTCTTCCAGCCAAAACTCGCACTTGCACATCTTCGCATATAACTTCTCCTGCCTCAACGTCTGCAGTGCGATCTTCAAATGTTCTGCATGCTCTTCAAAACTCTTCGAATAGACCAGAATATCATCAATGAACACCACAATAAACTGATCCAAGAATGGTGAAAAGATTCGGTTCATCAAGTCCATGAATATCCCCGGTGCATTCGTTACTCCGAAAGGCATCACTAAGTACTCGTAATGTCCATACCGAGTTTGGAATGCCGACTTGCAAATATCTTCTGCTTTCACTCGGACCTGATGATATCCGGATCGCAAATCCAGCTTCGAGAATACCCTCGCGCCACTAAGCTGCTCAAAAAGTTCGCCAATGCGAGGGATCGGGTACTTGTTCTTAATAGTCACCCGGTTTAATTCTCGATAGTCGATGCACATTCTTTTCGTGCCATCTTTCTTCTTAACTAGAAGAACTAGAGCTCCCCAAGGCGAGTTACTGCTTCGAATCCAACCCTTCTCAAGCAATTCAGCAACCTGTTTCTTGACTTCTTCCAACTCCACTGGTGCCATTGGATAATACGCTTTAGATACTGGTGCTGCACCAGGAATAAGATCAATTGCGAACTCCACGTCCCGCTTCGGCGGTAATCCCGATATATCTTCAAACACGTCCATAAAATCGCGAACAACAGCTGGCTCTTCACTTTTATCAACCTCCATTGATGCAAGAATATTAGTTGTCGGCCTAGCCCTAAACTCGACTGGCCCGACAGAATTGCTCCCTCCGGTGAAGATAAACTCGGGATGTCCGGGAATCTGGAAAATTACTTTCTTTGCCCTACAATCAATGTGAGCGTGGAAAGTACGAAGAAAATCCATTCCCAAGACAACCTCGTAGCTGCCCATATCAATCACCAAGAAATCTGCAAAAAGCTCCCGTCCGCAAACAACAACTGTAGAATCTTTACACTCCCTACTAGATATGATTTTCCCATTTCTAGTGTGTATGTCCCAGAAACTAGACAGGGTCGTGCAGGTAATCGAGTGTGTAGCTATAAATTTGGACGACATAAAACAATGGGATGCACCAGAATCGAATAATGCTAATGCGGGAAAACCATGAACGAGTAGAATACCTGAAACAACTTCCCCTGAAGCCTTAGCTTCCTCAGCCGTCAAGGTAAAAGCTCGAGCCTGATTAGGTCCTTGAGTCAGCTGATTCTGTCCCTGAAATGGTTTCTACGGAGGCTTCGGAATATCATCCCTTGTGCGTAACTTCGACGGACAAGAACTAACAGTATGATCCGCCAATCCACAAACTAGACAAAGTCCCTGCATCCTGTGACATTCCTTTTGCAAATGTCCGGGTAAGTGGCAGTAGCTACAAACCACGCGCTTCCTCTAATCAACGACAGCAGGCTTCTTCATCGGTGTTACACCACGACGGTCCACTGGAATACCTCTGCGTCCATGAGCTCGGTTAGGTACAAATGCCGGCTTCCTTACTGCAACTGTTGTCTGCTGCAAACTCCCAGTCTTCCCAGATAGGCTTTGCTGTTCTCGGGCTGCTGTAAGAACCTGTGAGAAGGTGGTCAAACCCAGGAAGACAATCTGCCTCTGGATGTCCACATCCAAGCTGCGCATGAACCTCCGTGCCCTGTCTGCATCGTTGGCAACTAAAGGTCCAGCGAATCTACTGAGCCGTGTCCACTCAGCTGCATGTACATCTACGGCCGCACCATTCTGCTTCAGACTGATGAACTTCTCTTCCATTTCCTCCCGTGCAGTCCGCGGGAAGAACTTCTCCAGGAAACTCTTCGAAAAATCCGCCCACTTGATCGGCTTGGGCAAGCGGGTCTCCTCCACAAGCCACCATTCATGGGCGTAGTCCACTAACTGAATGCGCACCACATCCACTCTTTTATCATCTGGAATCTGTGCCGCAATAAGTAGGTTCTCCGTGTCAACTAGCCACTGCTCCGCTGGCAACGGCTCCTCCAAACCGGTAAAGACAGACGGACCCAAACGCCTGAAATCTGCTACGGTCCCCACCCGATCAACTGGCTTAGCTCCAACATTATTCACGGACTGTTGAACGGTCCGCAATCCTTCCTGAAATGATTCAGCTTGCTGCTGGATCAGCTCGGTCTGTCTCTTTTGATTCTCCAGCATTCCCCGTATCACTCCAAGCATGGCGGCTTCGTCAACACGCCTTTGGTACGTCTTCAGATTCTTGCCTGCCATACTCCTGAAATCAAAACACCCAAGATTAGCATGATAACAAATTTACAATATAGACCAAGGCTAGAACTCCAAGTCACTTAAATAGAGTACCGCATTGTAACGATGCCGCGGTATCATAGCTACAATTACATAACTCTACCTAAGTCGCCTAAGCTCTAGAGATAACAAGGAATCAGGTTTTCGAGTCGATATGCAAAGGAAGTTTGCACATCGTAAAAGATATAGTCTGGAAGAACTTGATTCAAGAACGGTAAAACGGCAAGGTGGCAGGACATGTTTCCTAAACACGGATATTCTGATTCGTGTATTGGGTACAATACCCAACTACAAAAGAATCAACCCGACTATCCTATAGCTCTGATACTAAAAGAACCATGTCACGCCCCGCTTCCCAGAGTACTCTAAATTGGGCACGTGACATAGCCAACCATGCTACCTCACAGGTAGCATGGTTGGCTATGTCACGTGCCCAATTTAGCGTACTCTGGAAAGCGGGGCGTGACAACCTTTTGTAACGTCTTCAAAATAATAAAATATGATTTTTGGGAAATTTTATAATTTAATATTATTTTAATGAATATTTTAATATTCTGGTATAATTAAATACAGATAAATGGGGAAAAATTATGGAAAATTCTAAAATAAGGTATTTTAAGGAATTGCCTCGTTTTCTGTGCATGCCCCCATTTCCTCTAGTTTTGACCCTGAGTATGTCTAGTTTTGACTGATTCCATCTAGGGTGAAATCTGGGTTGATTTTCCTATGTTGGTGTATAATTTGGGACTTGTTTTAGCATGGATTTTGGTATTTGGTGATTCATTCCTGTCGGGTGGCGTTTGGACGTCAACGACAAGTGGATTTTGATTGTGTTTACATGCGAGTCGATAGGTTTTTACCTATGCGGGTAGCGTGTGCTATTTTGGTTTCCGATGTGATTTTCATGTGCTTTAGCATTGTGATATACTTGTAGGTACCCCGCGTGATGTTGAGGCAAAGGAGGTGAAGATAGCGACATCGGCTTTGGCACACGAGAAGCAAGGTGAGTAGATTATATCTACAGGGGGAAGTCGGGTGGATGGCGTATAGCACCCCCGCAGTCCGTAGATAGATTATTATGTAGTTATCGTGATATTAGGTGTATTATGGATAGTACAGGGTTAGAAGTGACTAGTGCAGTTCATAGTCGCGAACCCTAGGATAGAATTACACCTATACACACACCCTTGCTTATCACTTGTACTTGCACTATGATTGATGATATGTGATGACTTTGGAGATGAGTCGATGATGTGGGCTTGGTGCCCTGGGATCGGTGATTTGATACGATTCATATGTGGGATATGACTTGTGATTCTTGCGGGCTTGGGATATGTGTTTATCCCCGCATGCATACTTTACTGATGTTACCGTTTTGTACTAGACATAGAGTAGTACTCCAGACTATATGTTCTGATGATGGTGATATCTGTTATGTGATGAGACAGTGAGATGTTGACCCCTACCCAGCTTTTGGGGATGCCGTACGATGATTTACCGTACGTGCCGATATTGATGATAGATCCGCACTCATAACTCGAGGATATCTTATGATATGACATTGAGGCGAGATCACCGACTATATATCTTTATATATATACCGACTCAGATTTAGGTGGTTTCCACACCTACCCCTCCTGTTTGACCTGATACTTAGGTGTAGTTGCATAGTAGATACTTCACTGTGGTGTTGACTACTAGATTTCTGCATCTTCATGCTATTCGCATTGCTGGCATATGTTCATTGCTATATTATTATCATGCTGTTAGGACACCAGCACCATTATCGATGATGCGTATGTTCCACGTACACTATTTGCCGGCTCACACACTTCATCATCGATAATTGCCATGCCACTACACTGTAGTACTATTGCATTCATGAGATGATTCTTCCTTCGACATATGCACATTACTATTCCATGTTGCATGATTTCCGATATGATTACTGTTCTTTACATGTCGCATACGTCATGGATTGACTGCATAGCACATCGCATTGGATTTACTTCCTGATGTTGGATTTTCATATGATTTCTGGTTTTTGAGGACCGTGGGGTTATTTAAGAAAAGAGGCACTTTTATGAAAACCCGGTACCTCGTGATATGATATTTCGGTGCGTCCACCACGCATTTTCTCGGTGCTGAGACGTGTGCTTGAAACCCGATTCGAGGAGGTGATGATCCGTTTGCGGGTTCGTGGTGGGCCCGGTATGGTTCCCCTCGGCGAGATTATCGATGGGTTTGCCGATTGAGCCTGGAGGCGGGCGAGTACCTACCGGTGATTGTATTTGAGCTCGGCGGATATCTGGAGGATACCGGCCGCAGTCGAGAGATAGGCTGACCCGTACTGCCGGGGGCCGAGGGCCGATACCGCAGACGGAGCCCAGAGATGGACATGGGTTGACTCGTACTGCCGGGGGCCGAGGGCCGATACCGCCGACGGAGCCCCATATGGATGAGGATTTACGTGTCGATGTTAGGCACGGGTTTTCATGATGTTTTTCCATGATATTGTTTATATCCTCATACTTGCATACTTGATGCTTATCGTCAGTGGGTGACGAGTGGACGGGTTCCACATACATACAGACATGGAATATATACAGACTTGGATCATATACAGACTGGTTTTACATTGATCATACTTTATTTGTATATATAACAGGGTATGAGAGCGCTGTTATATATACCCTTACACCAATATTAGTGGTATGGGACGCTAATATATGTGTATTGATATCATTGATATTTCTTCATGGTTACTTCATGCAGACATACCTTACACTGTTGACATGTGATTACCTGAGTACCTGGCACTACATACATGATTAGATGTTACCTTGCCACCCTATTACACTCAGATGTACTCTTGTGGATTATATTATTGATCGTTGACTTAGGTTTATGTCTTGCATTCGGTTTCTGCTTGTAGATGTTTCTATTCACGAGTTGGCAACTCACCCCCGTTGTGCCACAGTTCTTGCAGGTTCTGCCGTACAGGTTCTATTGCGGCATTTCTGGCACACTTTCTTCTTGCGGGTGACTTGCTTCGGTAGGTGGATTCTTTCGCATCAAGAACCACCATTGTATTTATTTATTTCATTGTATCTAGAATTTCCATCAACCAAAACTTGTATTGTTTCAGACCTAGACTAGTGATGTATTATTTCGACCTTAGAGTCGCGCTTAGTAGTATTGCGTTTTTTTCTTATTGCTTTTGAGTTTTCTTTGGATTTGATCCTCGCCACTAAGCGTTGTATATTATTGCTGCATATGTGGTTGTGACCGTCGATTGACGAAGAGCTAGCTCCCGCTTGGGGATGCCATTATCATTGCATACATATTGTTATACTTGTTGTACCCCATTCGGGGCCAGTTTTTCAAAAGAAACTCTGCCGAAATTTTTAGAAAAGACTTTATTGTTTTCAAAACGTACCTTCGGCTTAGTTATTTAAAAACCTTGATTTCAAACCTGTATTTCTTCACTTCTTTAAACCAGTTTTCTTTACTTATTCTCAAAAATGGTTTTAGATTTCTGGGCTTTTGGCTTACTTGGATCAGATGGAGTCCTATAGGCTTCATATGGTTCAAGGGCCAGTCACGTGCTCTTTCGGGTCGTGACAAAGTTGGTATCAGAGCGCTAGGTTGACCTTGGTTCGAGTCTGAGTTTGACTATATGGAGCCTAGGGCGTTGTTTATATACGAAACTTAGGCTTGACCTTACGGAACTTAGACTTGGTCGAGGGGGTATTCGACCCGAACATTCGTCGTATTAGGATGACCCTTGGTTGATGGATTTGGTGACTAAAGTAGAGTGACGTACCGTTGGTATGTTCCGCGGCATACTTACGACACGCCACTCCGCTTAAGGAACCATAGGATGTACATACTTTCGAGATCAGTGATTCTCTTCATATCCTGGATTATACATCCATTTGAGATCCCCGATTCTATTAGTTTCATGATCATACCTCCATTGATGTTGTTCCTTCCTATGATCATGTATCCACTTTGGATCTGTTGTTTCCTTTCTTGCCATTGATGTGCTCTCTTTGATACTCGACTGAGGTTCCTGTCGCCATGTTTGAGCGCAGTTTGGGCTGCTGCTAGGGTTACGACCGGTGTGAGCTCGTTTGGTACGAGGGCCGACCATTGTGTTTTCTGGTGACATGGGAACGTCTCGAGTTAGTGTTGGTGATTGTGACCTCTAGTGGAGGCGAGTGCTTGGTCTTGCACCGGATGATCGGGCCATTGTTAGAGCTGCCAGTTGAGAGAAGACTGTTGATGTACAGCATACCTCAGAGATTGTGATGTTGCCTACCGTGCAGACAGATGGACCAGCTGTGGCTGAGATTGACAGGATGTTGCTTTCGGAGCTTACGAGCTGAGATTGCCGGAGCTTTCGGGCAGTCATGCGACTGATGATAGCTAGTCTACCCGATTTGAGAGACGAAGGTGATTCGTCCGATTTTGCGCCAGAGCGGGCCCAGATGAGTTGAAGATTTCCAGTGTGGAGAGTCTTACTCAGATCTAGAGCAGACCGACTCAGAGATGACCGCTTATGTATTGCCTTTCCTGGAGGATTGAGGCGTTGTTCGGCGTACAGGCGTATGAGCCAGTTGCTACTGCAAATGACGAGATATCGCCCAGATGGTTGGAGCTACTGCAGCATGAGCATGTTCTTGGAGTTATGATAGCGAGTCGCTAGTCACCGAGGATGAATGACTAGGACGTGTGGTGAGTTTGCTTACCCGATGCGAGTCATCAGGTGGATCGATTCCAGATAGAGACGACTTCACGCAGGTTCGTTGAGAGTCGATAGAGACGATCGAATGTCAGGAACCTATTTTCCAAGTTTAAAGTATACGGAAAGACATGCAGGTGATTCTATGGACCCTCTAGAAGAATGAAACCCTAACTCGACTTAATGACCGTGTGAAAGCCTTTGAACCTTCGGGTTTGCGGCGGTTCCTCGGCGCCATTAGTGAGGCTTGGGTTTGCCCTTCTACGGCTGGACCACCGACGCTGTGGCATGTACTCGATACTATTAAACTGTACCCGAGATGTGAGCTCTTGGGGGATTATGAGGATCTGGCGAGTCGATCGGATGGTTCGACATCTTCGGATATCGTGATGGGACACTGCTTGGGAGACTCCAGATGCGAGCATAGCCGTTGGAGCACAGTACATGCAGCCATGATGAAACGAGTCCGAATCAGTCGACATTGACGCAGAGTGAAGAAAAGAGTTCGCAAGATATTTCGACGAGATGACGTCCCACTCCGCTGACATCAGAGATGTGATACGCACCCCGAGGCGTGGTATGTGGAGAGATCTTCCAGAAAGAAGCGCAATATGTATGCAGCCGTTCCGGAATGAGCTTTAGCTTCAGCATCGGATGACGACTTCCGGGCATTTCGGCAGGTTTGAGATTTGAGAAGGAACCTCGACAGGACCTTTCTGGAGTACGATACGAGAAGACCTAGACTAGGAGTGGTCGTATTGCGCACACCCAGTAGGACAGAGTTCGGCATTGTCGACGGGGTAGTCGACTAAGTTCGGATAAAGGAACTTACCCAGATGCGTTGCGGATTGACCAAGGACGGACGAGTGATAAGTATTCCTCCGATGGTTGGGACGTGTTCCCGAGGACCAGTTCAGCCTGACATCTTCTACGGAATGATGAAGCTACATAGTACGCGATTTCGAGTCCGTACGAGAGACTTCAGATTGACTGCGGCCGAGAACAGTGCGGTGCATCGTAGCTTAGCATGACGCCATAATGGACGGCGATAGATACAGGTGGAACAAGAGGTTCGTGTGAGACACTGACGAGCTGTCATTGCTTCCCGTCGAGACTAGAGACCTGATATGCTTACAGAGACGTTGGGATGTGACCAGTTTCTGAGAAAATATTGTGCTGAGGACACAGGTGTCTTTTGAGCGAGAAGAGGTTGTGCAGGAAGGCCAGCCTCTGTACAGATCGGTATAGGCATGCTTGGAAGAGACCTTGAGCAGGACCCCTTCCAGGACATTGCTGCCATGATGATTGCACCCAGGATCAGATGTGTGACGTGCTTTCAGAGAGCCAGAGGCCGGCGCCAGTGATATGCTGCCTTACGAGTGGTCGTGAGGTTTGACCGAGAGGTGACCAGAGAAGTGCCAGAACGGAATCGTCCCCGTTAGCACATCTGACAGGGCCGATGAGCCGGTTGACTGTGAGATTGGAAATCCACGGAGAAGATAAGGACCCAGAGAGCCAGAGGACGCCAGATCGTGAGCAAGAGGCAGGTAGATATCCTGCGCTGCTAGCAGTGGATTGCACCGACTCCTTCTCGACCTTGAAGGAGGAACTACCGACGACGGTATTTATGATTTGTGATTTTGTGATTCGATTATCACGTATCCGTCATTTTGGATTTCGGTATTTTGGGCGTTCTGTTTGCATGATTTAGTTTTGATGACTGAGTTTCATGATATTTGATTTTGTGCACCATGGTTGCACCTACTGGGTATTTATACCTTGTACATAGTTATTATTCTTGAGCTGTTGATTGCGATTTCATGCCTATTTTATGCTGGTGATTTGATTTACGTTTCCAGCAGAGTTTCATGTAATTTTAGTGTTTTGATTTTGCACTCGGTATAGCTTATATGTACTTGTAGTGCATCGATATGTGTTTTGTGCCCGCAGCTGCACACGTTTATGATTTTCTTCATATCTGGATACACTTGGTGTTGCTGCTTACGTATTTGAGTTATTGCTTGGTATTTGTGCATGGGATGCACCAGTTCTATACTTCGTGCATTTGTCGCACCAGTTTTATGTTTCTTGCGTTTATCGCATCAGATTTATATTTCGTGCCTTTGTTGCACCGGATTTATATTTTGTGCATTACGATTGCACCTGACTTCGATTTGATGCCTTTCGGTATGTCGATTTTGATTGTGATATTGATGTGGATTCTTGCACTCCGTGCTTTGGGGTTTGACTTACGCATATTCGACGTTGCTATTGGATTTTGTGATTCCGTGCATATTGAGTGCGCAGGGTCTAGATTTTCATTCGTGCATGATGGATGCACCGATTTGGATTTTCGCGCATGTTGGGCGCATGTTGGAGATACGATTTTGGGGCACACCAGATGCACTAAATCGAGATTCTTCGTGCATTTCAGATGCACCTGTTTTGGCTGTCAGGCACACATGTTGTCTATGACAGATGCTTCGTGCACACCCGTTGCACCTAGATGTTGTTTTGTGCACATGTTTAGCGCATATATGGATTTTGATTTCCGTGCGCGTCAGACGGACAGGGTGGTGTTATGTGCATTTTTGGAATTTATTCCTTTTGGAGCAGTACATTTTTATGATGTGGGATATTTGCTTTCATACTGAGCAGGACTAGTCAGTGGACAGTGCCTGGATATATTTTGCATGCATCGATAGTTATCGAAGGGATTTCCGAAAAGCGAGCTATAGTCTCAGTATATACCTACGTGTCCGATATGACACAAAACGTTTTAAAAACAAGGAAACCCTTCTGATTATTTTCAAAATGGTGGAACGTGCTTATTAAACAAAGGATATATATACACATATATAGTTATTTTCTTATGAGAAACGTCCGCCACTGTGCAGTGTTACGCGCATCGCACAGCGACTTAAAAAGATTTGGCATACAGTTGCATCAGCTAATTACATGTATAGATTGGGTGTCTACATGTATAGTCTTGGTCCATATCATATTGATTTTGTATTGGATTTGACATTGTGTCGTTACCATAACTCCGATGATTGCGGATGCTTGATGGAGTGTTGCTTTTGAGTTATCTGCTCAGTACTCATGCGCATGCATTGCGCTATGATGTTTTATGTATAGATGATTTCGGAGCCCCGATGACTTGGAATTTGTATTGAAATATTTTAGTATTTGGGGGTTTAAATTTAAATTCGGGGACCGAATTTCTTTAAGGGGGGTAGATTGTAACGTCTTCAAAATAATAAAATATGATTTTTGGGAAATTTTATAATTTAATATTATTTTAATGAATATTTTAATATTCTGGTATAATTAAATACAGATAAATGGGGAAAAATTATGGAAAATTCTAAAATAAGGTATTTTAAGGAATTGCCTCGTTTTCTGTGCATGCCCCCATTTCCTCTAGTTTTGACCCTGAGTATGTCTAGTTTTGACTGATTCCATCTAGGGTGAAATCTGGGTTGATTTTCCTATGTTGGTGTATAATTTGGGACTTGTTTTAGCATGGATTTTGGTATTTGGTGATTCATTCCTGTCGGGTGGCGTTTGGACGTCAACGACAAGTGGATTTTGATTGTGTTTACATGCGAGTCGATAGGTTTTTACCTATGCGGGTAGCGTGTGCTATTTTGGTTTCCGATGTGATTTTCATGTGCTTTAGCATTGTGATATACTTGTAGGTACCCCGCGTGATGTTGAGGCAAAGGAGGTGAAGATAGCGACATCGGCTTTGGCACACGAGAAGCAAGGTGAGTAGATTATATCTACAGGGGGAAGTCGGGTGGATGGCGTATAGCACCCCCGCAGTCCGTAGATAGATTATTATGTAGTTATCGTGATATTAGGTGTATTATGGATAGTACAGGGTTAGAAGTGACTAGTGCAGTTCATAGTCGCGAACCCTAGGATAGAATTACACCTATACACACACCCTTGCTTATCACTTGTACTTGCACTATGATTGATGATATGTGATGACTTTGGAGATGAGTCGATGATGTGGGCTTGGTGCCCTGGGATCGGTGATTTGATACGATTCATATGTGGGATATGACTTGTGATTCTTGCGGGCTTGGGATATGTGTTTATCCCCGCATGCATACTTTACTGATGTTACCGTTTTGTACTAGACATAGAGTAGACATAGAGTAGTACTCCAGACTATATGTTCTGATGATGGTGATATCTGTTATGTGATGAGACAGTGAGATGTTGACCCCTACCCAGCTTTTGGGGATGCCGTACGATGATTTACCGTACGTGCCGATATTGATGATAGATCCGCACTCATAACTCGAGGATATCTTATGATATGACATTGAGGCGAGATCACCGACTATATATCTTTATATATATACCGACTCAGATTTAGGTGGTTTCCACACCTACCCCTCCTGTTTGACCTGATACTTAGGTGTAGTTGCATAGTAGATACTTCACTGTGGTGTTGACTACTAGATTTCTGCATCTTCATGCTATTCGCATTGCTGGCATATGTTCATTGCTATATTATTATCATGCTGTTAGGACACCAGCACCATTATCGATGATGCGTATGTTCCACGTACACTATTTGCCGGCTCACACACTTCATCATCGATAATTGCCATGCCACTACACTGTAGTACTATTGCATTCATGAGATGATTCTTCCTTCGACATATGCACATTACTATTCCATGTTGCATGATTTCCGATATGATTACTGTTCTTTACATGTCGCATACGTCATGGATTGACTGCATAGCACATCGCATTGGATTTACTTCCTGATGTTGGATTTTCATATGATTTCTGGTTTTTGAGGACCGTGGGGTTATTTAAGAAAAGAGGCACTTTTATGAAAACCCGGTACCTCGTGATATGATATTTCGGTGCGTCCACCACGCGTTTTCTCGGTGCTGAGACGTGTGCTTGAAACCCGATTCGAGGAGGTGATGATCCGTTTGCGGGTTCGTGGTGGGCCCGGTATGGTTCCCCTCGGCGAGATTATCGATGGGTTTGCCGATTGAGCCTGGAGGCGGGCGAGTACCTACCGGTGATTGTATTTGAGCTCGGCGGATATCTGGAGGATACCGGCCGCAGTCGAGAGATGGGCTGACCCGTACTGCCGGGGGCCGAGGGCCGATACCGCAGACGGAGCCCAGAGATGGACATGGGTTGACTCGTACTGCCGGGGGCCGAGGGCCGATACCGCCGACGGAGCCCCATATGGATGAGGATTTACGTGTCGATGTTAGGCACGGGTTTTCATGATGTTTTTCCATGATATTGTTTATATCCTCATACTTGCATACTTGATGCTTATCGTCAGTGGGTGACGAGTGGACGGGTTCCACATACATACAGACATGGAATATATACAGACTTGGGTCATATACAGACTGGTTTTACATTGATCATACTTTATTTGTATATATAACAGGGTATGAGAGCGCTGTTATATATACCCTTACACCAATATTAGTGGTATGGGACGCTAATATATGTGTATTGATATCATTGATATTTCTTCATGGTTACTTCATGCAGACATACCTTACACTGTTGACATGTGATTACCTGAGTACCTGGCACTACATACATGATTAGATGTTACCTTGCCACCCTATTACACTCAGATGTACTCTTGTGGATTATATTATTGATCGTTGACTTAGGTTTATGTCTTGCATTCGGTTTCTGCTTGTAGATGTTTCTATTCACGAGTTGGCAACTCACCCCCGTTGTGCCACAGTTCTTGCAGGTTCTGCCGTACAGGTTCTATTGCGGCATTTCTGGCACACTTTCTTCTTGCGGGTGACTTGCTTCGGTAGGTGGATTCTTTCGCATCAAGAACCACCATTGTATTTATTTATTTCATTGTATCTAGAATTTCCATCAACCAAAACTTGTATTGTTTCAGACCTAGACTAGTGATGTATTATTTCGACCTTAGAGTCGCGCTTAGTAGTATTGCGTTTTTTTCTTATTGCTTTTGAGTTTTCTTTGGATTTGATCCTCGCCACTAGGCGTTGTATATTATTGCTGCATATGTGGTTGTGACCGTCGATTGACGAAGAGCTAGCTCCCGCTTGGGGATGCCATTATCATTGCATACATATTGTTATACTTGTTGTACCCCATTCGGGGCCAGTTTTTCAAAAGAAACTCTGCCGAAATTTTTAGAAAAGACTTTATTGTTTTCAAAACGTACCTTCGGCTTAGTTATTTAAAAACCTTGATTTCAAACCTGTATTTCTTCACTTCTTTAAACCAGTTTTCTTTACTTATTCTCAAAAATGGTTTTAGATTTCTGGGCTTTTGGCTTACTTGGATCAGATGGAGTCCTATAGGCTTCATATGGTTCAAGGGCCAGTCACGTGCTCTTTCGGGTCGTGACACCTTTATATGTTATCTACTATTCACGAGTTGGCAACTCACCCCCGTTGTGCCACAGTGTTTGCAGGTTGCCCCTCGGAGTAGTTGCGGCAGGGCTACTTTCTTGTATCTTTTGCTATGGATACCACTGCAGTTGGCGTGTGAGCCCTTTTACTTATAGGTGGGTTTTTGCGGTATCCGTTTATTTTCCAGTTGTACACACTATTGTATCTAGTACTCTCCATCTACTATTTCATATATTGACTTAGAGACCAGTTGTGAGGACGATGTATATTATTTTTTATTCTGGATGTCGAGCTCGTGTGAGCCGGTTTTATTCATGCAGTTTTATCTCTTATGTTGTTTTCCACTTATTTATGCTCATTCTTCGCTACGGCGTCGTATATTTTTATTGTGGTGGTTGTTTCCGCCGTTGGACGTGATTGCTCCCGTTTGGGGATGTTTTATTCTTATTGTATGTCATTTTACTTATATCATGTCTTGTACCCGATTTCGAGGCTAGTTTTTACAAAGGAGGTGCTGCCGAAATTTTGAATAAAATAATTTAAACTTGAAGGATTTTACTTGAGATTTCCAAAAGTTTTAACAGATGTTTTCATCAAATGTTTTCAACACTCACTAGTTTTAATGGTTTTGATTCTGGGTTTCGGCTTACTTAGTCGCGTTACGCCTGTAGACGTTACGTGGTTAAGTGCCGGTCACAGGCCGAACTTTAGGTCGTGACAGTTGCTTTGTGAGAAGTGTTAGTGTGATATGCTCTAGATGCCATTTTTGTATAGTACTGGTTTGTATATTACATTTTGAAAGCTTGAGATATATACACGGATTTATGACAGTCTTGCTCGATATAGTAGTATGCTACTTGGTTTGTATCTATCTTAATATGAGTATATATTTCTTTTAACATATCGCTAATACATATTGATAGAGCCCTTAGGATCTTTACTTGACTACTAGCGTTATGATGGCAGTCACACTAGTAGGGGCTGGGTAGTCTATAAGCACATCCTTATACAGGTCTCTAGTCATAAGATTATCGAGACAGGGCATCGATACTCCAGAGTAGACTAGTGTATACGCTTCTCATCCCAGCAGGGGAGATGGTCTGTCCCACAGCCATCAGTACGTCGTACTGGAGATAGTATGCAAGTGCTCATTGGGTTATGAGTTACACTGGACGGACTCGTTGGGAACTGCTGGTTGGTACTATACCTATTGTCAGATAGCAGTTCCCAGATGACATGAGTACATCTTAGTCCGTCAACTTGACACTGCTACTTCGCCTCAAGTGTGTTCTCACTGTTCTTAGATTACTACCCTACCACGGCTCTATTGAGTCGTGCAAACAGGTAGTAGTTGAGTGCAGTCCCGAAACACTTGGAGTCAGTGGAGCTTAAATAGAATTCATCTCTCCTGGTCTTAGGGGATGATATCGCGTTGTGTTCGGAATGCCATTACACAAAATACCTGGCCAGGGCAAGCGAGATTTACTGGTAGGTACTCCAGTAGTTTCTCAGGGTGTTTTGGACTGTACTCCGACATGACTTATACCGCTATTAGGGGTCTGACGTTTTCCATCCCCCTAGGCCCGATATGTGATACTTTTAGACGAATAGACCGGACTGTACGGAGATTGTCATAGATAGACTCAGTAAGAGTTCGGATGAGTTATTCTCATCGGCTTTCTTATAGACATTACCCGGAGGCCGTTACGTGCAGCTAGTACCGCTTGCGGCCTATGGTTAAACCCACTGCCAGCGTGGAGTCGAGTCTTTAGAGTCCCACACAGAGCGTTTCCCTGCATCGGGCAAAACGTATAGACGTCGTTTTGTTTTTTACGACAGGGTTTGATCACATGCATGTACTTGTGCACGCATGATGATTCGGATGGACAATACTAGTGGGCTTTGGTTTAAGACGGATTCTAGTATTGTACTGATGGATTGTCTTCGTCTTAAGTATTCATATTTTTCGGGATACGATTACGGGTATGTATATACAGATGAGGGGCGTTTTTGTAATTTGTACAAAAATGATTTTGTAGATGGCACGACATAATTGTATTAATCATTTTGGTTTAAATAATTAATACATTTTATGTAAATGGAAATTATGTGGATATTGCATGAATAAGGACTTGTGAGCTTTGGACACATGGTGCTCATTTGACCTATGAGTCATTCTATTGTAAATTGAACATCTTTTTAATTATTGATATAGATTTATCATGAGATAATTAGGAGAGTTCAGTTTTAGAAAATAGAGAGAGAAACCCTTTTTCCTTCTTCATCTCTTTAGTTCACTAAATTTCTATTGCCATTTCCAAATCTCTCAAGCTTAAGAACACTCATGAGTTGAGTAACCTTGAGCAATAGTAGACTCTTCAATTCATCTACAACATCTACACATTCTAGGTCTTCTAGTTTAGCACACTAGTTGATCTAGTTTCTTTGGTATAGAAGAGAAAGCTTGGTACACAAACGTTCGGGTGGATCATCTTAGATTCGAGAAAGTCGACGAGGAGGCGACAACCGTACCACTCCGAAGGGTTCATGCAGGAGAGGAGGACAGCGGGAGATGTAGGGTTCCTAGGCACTCTCAAGAGGTCTCACAAGGCATCAACCATGCCAATTTCAAAAATTACGGTGCCGAGAAACCCTAGACTACGGATCGTTGGCTAGAATTCTAGGCGAAAAAGAAACTAGTTAACACTTAACTACAAGAATACGGAAATACAACCTTTGTAGATTCGTTTCTCCACCTCCATAGCTCCGCAATGAAGTCTCCTCGCTGTCCATATCAAGTCCCGGGCTCTAGCGTCGGCTTCATCGGAGAAAGAGCGGGCTAGGTCATCGACGACGTGCCGAAGATGATCTACGTCGAGGCATCACTAGATCAAGCTCCACCTTCACCAAGCCTTGAAAGCTTGTGAAGGAAACACACTCTACTTCTTGGCAAGAGGTAGAGGATGAAGAAATAGGAAGTGGGTAGACTTTAGAATTGGATTTCTCACTCTATTTCATCAATCACCATTGATGAAGTGAAGCATTCTTCTTTTAAGATGAAGAAGAAGAAGATGAATATTATCTTATGATAAGTATTTACTCAAAGAAAATAGTATGAATACTTATCATAATATAACCATGGTCAAGTGTAGAGAATGAATCATGGTTGAGTGGAATGGTTAGGGTTAAGCATGAGAAAAAATGATCACTTGGTCAAAGTCTTCATGAAGCTTCAAGAAAGAACAAAGAAAGCCACCATTTTTCTCTTTTGCTATTATTTTCCAAAACTAATAAATAAATAAATGAATGAATAAATAATCATAACCCTAACCATTCATATAACCATGGTTCAATCTTCACACAAACATAAGTAAACATGTATCATCAAACATGATACAATCAGGTGCACAAAACTATATCGAATATACAATGTGCACATTCGAGCGAGAAAATCCATTTAAAGTGAACCAATACTAGTTAATGCAAAGTAATATATCATATATATAATTATACATTAAATTATTAAATCAACACTTGATTTAACGATCCGGTCATATCATATATAACCGACTAATATCAATAGTAACAACTTATCGAATCAACACTTGATCCGATAACCTGGCTATAACGCATATAACCGATCAATGTTACAAATCGCGAGAATCGAATACAGTATCACATACTGTTATTATTCTCGGTCCCGCACATATCTCATATGCGCTCCTATTTCGTTTCGCTTGAGCCAGGAAACCTCTGTGTAGGACTCTAAAGACTCGTCAATACGCCGGCAGCAGGTGATGATCATATCAAACACCCACAAGCCGCAAGCGGTCTGCTAAACGTAACGGCCACCCGGGCATTGAGCGATCAGAAGATCGACGAGCAAGCCCGCTCACACTCCGGTGAATCCAACCAGTAACACTACCGCACAGTCCGGTCTGATCGTCTGATATGTCGCATATCTCGCCTAGGGGTGGTAAACGTCAGACCCCAATAGCTCGATAAGTCGTGTCGATATGAGGTTTATAACAATTCGAGAAACTACTGGTAACACTTACCAGTAAATCTCAGCAACCCTGGCCAGGGATTTCCTGTTATAGCCAATCGAACACAGCGCAACATCAACCCCCTATACAGGGAGAGACGAATCCCCTCATATCGCTCATTGCCTCCATGTGACTCGGGACTGTACCCAAAAACCACCGTTTTGCACGCCCTCTTGGACGTGGTAAGGTGGAAATCAAAGCACAGTGGGAACCACACAAGACTCTATGACGATCTCGGGTCAACAGACTACTCTGTACCAGTGTCACCAGAGAACTGCCATCTGACGTAAGGTATAATACCATCTGGGAGTTCTCGGCGAGTCCGTCCAGTGTACCCAGTCTCCACTGAGCACCCGTATATCATCTCCGATGTCAAACACCAATGGATATGGGATTATCCATCGCCCATCTATATGGGTCGAGAAGGTATACGCTAGTCTACTCTGGTATATCGATGCCCCGTCTCGATACACCTACGACTAGGGACTTTGAAGGATGTACTTATGGACTACCATGTCCCCACTAGTATGATCCGCATCATAGTCCAGGTAGTCAAGTACACATCCTAAGGGCTTTACCAACATGTAACAGAGAGACAATCAGTATACACGTTAAGGTAAAGAGTAACCAGATAGCATACTATCATGTCGAGCAAGAAAGTCCTCCCTATATATGTCCCAGCATCCACTATAATATACATCCAATGTACAGAAATGGCCTCTAGGGCATACATATAACTAACAATCTCCCACTTGCACTAGGGCCATCTGTAGCAGTGGTTGTAGTATCTCATACTCAACCATCCCATAAAAATCTCTCTCTGGGAATAGGCCTTCATGAGTGGATCCGCTGTGTTGTCCTCTGAGTCTACTCTCCTAACCTTGATCACTCTGGAGATCAACCATCTCCACGATCAGGTTGCACTGCCTTAGAATATGTCTGGATCACTGATGGGACCTTCGTTCCTTGGCGTAAGCCACAACTCCATTGTCACACAATGGGAGAAACATAGTTCATCTCATGAACCAATATACACCCAAACAGCCTCTTTGGTAGTATCTTTAGTAGCGATGTATCGTGCCTTTATCGTCTAGTATGTCACGGTATCTAGCTTGGAACTCTTCCAACATACCGTCCCTTACTTAGGGTAAAGACAATGCCTGCGACTGACATTCAGTCGTCTTTATCACTCCGGAACCTTTCCAGTGATTCTCCCCAGGATCAATTGATACCTTCTCACTACAACTAGTGAGTTTCCTAACATCCAATTAGATCTATCTCATAGATCCAAAAACCAGGATTTAGGAGGTATCACTTTGATCCTATATGGAGAATCCATGTGATAAGCGGAGATTGATCGAGCGTAGCATAGGAAACTCTTTCCCTATCAAGAGTATGTCATCCACGTACTCTACGAGGATCGTCACTATACTCCCTACTACCTTTTTGTTTATACAAGGTTCATCTACCATTTTGATGATGTCAAACTCTTTGACTAATTCATCAAAACAGACGTTCCAACTCCGCGATGCCTGCTTTATCACATAAAATATCTTGCACGCGTTTCCGCTGCTCCCACTGTTTACGAAGCCCTCTGGTTGTGTTCTTATAGACATTCTCTTCTAAATCATTATTTAGAAAAGCAGTCATGGCACCCAACCACCAGATATCGTAGTCATGGTATGTAGCCATGGCAAGTAGGATCTGGATGGACTTAAGCATAGGTACTAGAAAAGGTTTCATCATTATCCACGCCTGGTCAATGACGAAAACCTTTAACAAGTCTAGCTTTGAAAGTCTCAACTTTTCCATTTACACCAAGTAATCTTCTCAAGATATACTTGCTCCTGATGGGGATTTAACCCTTCAGATATAGCAACCAAAGTCCATACTTTGTTGGTGTATAAGGATTCCATCTCAGATCGCTAAGCATCCAGCCATTCTTACAGAGTCTCACTCCTGATGGCCAGTTCAAAACTAGTTGGGTCATCATCTCATGATGCAATTCTCGCTCCCACTGTCATAGAGAAACCGAAGTAACTCTCAGGTGGGTGAGGAACCTTACTAGATCGGCGGAGAGGCTGAGGTTCGTTGGAATCTACTGAATCCTTTGGTTCTACCAAATTATCTGCTGTATTTTGTATAGCTGGAACCTTTCCAGTTAAACATAACAGACCTTGCCTCGAGCTTGTCCGGATTTTGCTTTTAGACATAGGCCGGACAACCCTAAATCTTAACTAACTTAAGAGATGGGCTCTTCCGTTATCATATCAAATATGAAGTGGTAGGCAACTGATTTGATTCGAACCTTATTCAATAGGTATGCAGCTTCTCAAGTGCATAACCCCCAAAAAGAAAACAGGTAACTCAGTAGTACTCATCATATAGCACACCATATCAAATAGGGTGTATCTGCTCCGCCCCAATATACCATCGTGCTATGGTGTATCCGGAGGAGTAATGCCGAGAGAGAATCTCATTCTCCTTTAGAATAGTCCAGAAATTCCGTGCTCAAGTATTCTCCTCCTTGATCTCATCATAGGACATAATACTTATACCCGTATTCTGGTTCTCTACTTCTCGCTTATATTCTGTGAATATCTCAAAAGGTTCGGACTCAAATTCCAACAGGAACATATGACTGAATCTCGAGAGATTATCAGAGAATATAATGAAGTATAAAGAACCAGTCCTGGCATGTGTAGACAGGAGACCTTACATACATCATCATGTATCAGTCCCAAGAGTTCATTAACTCTTTCTCTGTTTCCAATAAACAGGGCTATGGTCATCTTATCTTTGTGACATGACTGGCGAGTTTCACAAGATGTAAATTCAAACTGATTTAAATATGCATCTAGATGTAACTTCAGCTAGTCGGGTCGCAATGATATGACCTAGTCTACAATACCTCAAGATGGATTCGTTCATTTCTGAACTCTTCCTCTTGTGTGTGTTCAGTATACTAAGAACTGTAGTTTGATTTAGAACATCAATGCTTTTAGATAACGTGCCTGAACCGATCAACTTTTGATATAGGAAATGTTCAAAACATTATCCAACAATACAAAATTATATCCTTTCTTTACTAATAAAGAGACCGATATGATTTTGTATATCAGGTTCGGTATCTAATAACATTCGTTCAGAATCAATGTATTGGTAATACAGGGTGACAGTGACCGACAGACTTGGCTGCAACACTTGCCCCGTTTTCTGCCTCATGAAACTTATCACCCGTTCTCAGTTCTTTACCTTTCTGTAGCCCATGTAACATATTACATATGCGGGATCCTGATCCGGTATCATATACCCAGGACGTAAAGGACATTGAGAAACAGTTCTGTATAATGAACACACCCGAAGAAGATGCATCAGCATGCACTCTCTTCGTTTGGGCGGCACGGGAAATCTGGTATTCCCCAATTTCCTTCTCTGTCTTATAACAATTATAAGTTGGAGCGGGACCAACGTTCCCCAGCTCAGTATAATAAGCGGGTTCGGTCAATAATCCGTATTATTATCTTGATTAAGGCGTGATATGGTCGCTACCAGGAGAGAGAGAGAAGAAAACACTCAGCGTGCTCTCTTGCAAGAATAGATTGGTTATTATTTTATCTAATCAGGATGGCTCCCACTGCTTTTTATCAAATCTTCCTTCAAACCCTAAAAGGAAAGACTAGCCGGGATTAATTACACACTACAAATTCGCCAATCTTTCAGCCAGGCCAGTGTCGGTACTTTGAGGGAGGTCCCCCATGCTTTCGCACGAACCTAATTAATGTAAACCTCGTTTTCCCAGAGGCGTAACCCCGTTGACACCTTTCTAGACACCTACTTGATCGGCTAATTGTAATGTATAAAACTCTCCCAGGAGTAACTCTTACTCGCAGCGGGTATCGGGATCCAACTATCTCATAGAAAGTATGCAATCTCATTGCAAATTTCAACACTTGAAATTCCCGATAATGTTTTGCCCCTAACCTCCTATGACCTTGACAAAGGCCAACAAACCATAGGATGCTAGTCAAGTTCAACCCGTCATTTCCTGATTGAATTAAACCCACCCGCACGGCCCTTGACAAAGGCCAACAAGGTCGCACGACTACTCTAACCCAATCTGCATCATATGCATAAGCAGATAAGCACCAATTAGCTACCGCACACTACGCCTTGACAAAGGCCAACAAACGCAGCACGAATACTAACTACTACTTATCTGAAATGACGGAGGGCTACGACAGGTTTTTCTGAAAACCTATTGCGTAATGAACTTGATATCGTTGTAGAATCAAATGATTTTAAAAAATGGAGTGCTTTTGAGGCTTTTCTAGTTTTGCTAAAGGAGTCACTCCCGGTGAAGGGATCGTCGGTCCTTTCCTCGTCGAATGAGGTGCGGGATATATCATATATGTCACTGTGCAGAGCCGAACTCTTAAAAGCAATCAAAAGACAAACCGAGTGTGTAGCATCTGCCAATTATTGCTAAAGGAGTCACTCCCGGTGAAGGGATCTCTGTCCTTTCCTTATCGAATAAGGTGCAGGATATATCACATATACCGCTGTGCAAAGCAAGAACTGTAGCTACCTGTTTTATTTTGAAATTCGATTCTACAACATCTTTAGGTTTCTTTTCTTTCATTAATCACATTAATGAAGTCCCATCATTTAATGTACCTAAACATCACAGATAAATACGACGTACACTTATGCCATCCGCATTCGCCTCGATGTCCCCGCGTGCACCGTTAGGTTAGGTAACTAACGGCAGAGCGGGGCAGGGCTAGCGCGGGTGTAAAACATAAGTAACGTCTATATAATATATCATATATACTATATACTGTATCTATCACAGAATATCACATGATCACATCACAGATATCGCAGCAGAAGAATCATATGAAATATTGGATATACTAGGACGTCCGTGTTTTCAATACGAGCCAGTATAAAACACGGATTCCACGGTCGTGATGAATAGCCAAACCCACACCCTAGACCCCTACGAGAGCGGTAAGCAACCCTACCAATTCTAGAGTTAGGAGACCCAGCCTCGACTCCTCGAGTTGGTCTCCCACTGGACTCCAGAACCCGGTTACTTGTGCCCTCCTCCTTGGGTCTATCGTCGGTCCTTTCCTCGTCGAATGAGGTGCGGGATATATCATATATATCACTGTGCAGAGCCGAACTCTTAAAAGCAATCAAAAGACAAACCGAGTGTGTAGCATCTGCCAATTATTGCTAAAGGAGTCACTCCCGGTGAAGGGATCTCGGTCCTTTCCTTATCGAATAAGGTGCAGGATATATCACATATACCGCTGTGCAAAGCAAGAACTGTAGCTACCTGTTTTATTTTGAAATTCGATTCTACAACATCTTTAGGTTTCTTTTCTTTCATTAATCACATTAATGAAGTCCCATCATTTAATGTACCTAAACATCACAGATAAATACGACGTACACTTATGCCATCCGCATTCGCCTCGATGTCCCCGCGTGCACCGTTAGGTTAGGTAACTAACGGCAGAGCGGGGCAGGGCTAGCGCGGGTGTAAAACATAAGTAACGTCTATATAATATATCATATATACTATATACTGTATCTATCACAGAACATCACATGATCACATCACAGATATCGCAGCAGAAGAATCATATGAAATATTGGATATACTAGGACGTCCGTGTTTTCAATACGAGCCAGTATAAAACACGGATTCCACGGTCGTGATGAATAGCCAAACCCACACCCTAGACCCCTACGAGAGTGGTAAGCAACCCTACCAATTCTAGAGTTAGGAGACCCGGCCTCGACTCCTCGAGTTGGTCTCCCACTGGACTCCAGAACCCGGTTACTTGTGCCCTCCTCCTTGGGTCTATCCTAGTGCGGAAAAGTAAATAATATACATCAACGGTGACAACTTCCGCTACCTGGAAGTGCCCCAATAAAAGAATATTACATACAAGTTTTTTACATGAATGAAAATGAAAAACACTCATCTCACATAAAAACCCCCGGCTATTCAAACATGACGATCCAATATAACATATCCAGCAACACATAACATCACATGTCATCAACGTAAGTAAATATGCGCATCCCAATTGTCGTTGACATATAGCAACGAAACCGGCGATATCACATATTACACTTACGGTCACAGAAAAGAAAGTGTAAAACTACAACAGTTGGAATCCGCAATCTTTTCAGACATCGCATGCCTGACCAAATGAATTCTTTAGACATCGCATGCCTAACAATTATAAACCCCGCATTTTAGTCTCAAAATCGAAAACTCTTTTCAATATCAAGTCGGGCAATTCAACAAGATTCCCGACATCCTGATCGAATGCTCGTCGCAAACTTTAGTAGGCGGCCGCACCCCCGATACCGTCGACGAAGTGCACCAAGGCGGAACACCGCTGCCGCGAGCACCCGAACGGATGCTTTCGGCGACGGGGTTCTCCTACAGTCACTTGGTCGGGGCTATGGGGTGTAGCTGTCTATTAAGTTTACCCGGCGAGTGTCCGCGTACGCTACGTGATTGCGACGGACTTTTGATCACATCAAAATTCCGTGGCAACCGATCAAGTGAGACTAAACTGCTATGTTTATAACATTCATTCAGTTATCTCATAACTTATTGTGAATTCCAATTATTGTATCCCATTCCGGATAAATAGAAAATGTCAAACTTTCCGATCGAACAATCGAACACCCAAGTTTTCCCGATACAGATCAACACAAGAAACAAGTCTAAAAACATTCAGTTCGTGCCTCAGTACCAACGGTCCAGCCGTAGAAGGGTCAAGCCAACGCCTCACATGTGGCACGCCGTACTGCCCCAAACCCGAAGGTTCAAAGGGCAGTTCAAGACGGTCACATAATCGAGTTAAGGTTTGTTGTTTCTAGAGGGTCCATTGCGTTACTTGCACTACTTAGAACGTCTTTAAACCACGGAAAAATCCAACACTTGGAAATTTCCCGACAGGGGAAAAATTGGGTATTTATATCCGGTCAAACTTTTTAACATATTCTAAAATTTATCCGGAAAGCCACACAGACAAAATTTGATAATCCGATCGAACACCGAATCCCCAAAACAACTCCAGAAAATTCAACACTTGAATAAATTTTAAAAATACCCAGAGAACTCAGCACCTGAAACAATGAATTACTGTGCAAACAGTTAGGGCTGACGTCACACTTCTGCCGCGGAACCGCCGCATATGCTAGGCTTATGCCGCGGTTCCGCCGCCGATTACACTGTTCATGAAATAACTTTTGCGCCGTAATTCTTAGAATTCCCTGCTGAGTTTTCTGCATATTTTTAATTCTCAAAAATCCTCAAATTTAGAAAATGTCCAGAGAGCTATTTTGGGGTTAGGTTTTCGGTTCGTCCGGCTTTCAAACTCCGTCTAGACTTCGCCTAAGGCTCTAGCTAGGCTCTGATACCACTGTAGGGTTCCTAGGCACTCTCAAGAGGTCTCACAAGGCATCAACCATGCCAATTTCAAAAATTACGGTGCCGAGAAACCCTAGACTACGGATCGTTGGCTAGAATTCTAGGCGAAAAAGAAACTAGTTAACACTTAACTACAAGAATACGGAAATACAACCTTTGTAGATTCGTTTCTCCACCTCCATAGCTCCGCAATGAAGTCTCCTCACTGTCCATATCAAGTCCCGGGCTCTAGCGTCGGCTTCATCGAAGAAAGAGCGGGCTAGGTCATCGACGACGTGCCGAAGATGATCTACGTCGAGGCATCACTAGATCAAGCTCCACCTTCACCAAGCCTTGAAAGATTGTGAAGGAAACACACTCTACTTCTTGGCAAGAGGTAGAGGATGAAGAAATAGGAAGTGGGTAGACTTTAGAATTGGATTTCTCACTCTATTTCATCAATCACCATTGATGAAGTGAAGCTTTCTTCTTTTAAGATGAAGAAGAAGAAGATGAATATTATCTTATGATAAGTATTTCCTCAAAGAAAATAGTATGAATACTTATCATAATATAACCATGGTCAAGTGTAGAGAATGAATCATGGTTGAGTGGAATGGTTAGGGTTAAGCATGAGACAAAATGGTCACTTGGTCAAAGTCTTCATGAAGCTTCAAGAAAGAACAAAGAAAGCCACCATTTTTCTCTTTTGCTATTATTTTCCAAAACTAATAAATAAATAAATGAATGAATAAATAATCATAACCCTAACCATTCATATAACCATGGTTCAATCTTCACACAAACACAAGTAAACATGTATCATCAAACATGATACAATCAAGTGCACAAAACTATATCGAATATACAATGTGCACATTCGAGCGAGAAAATCCATTTAAAGTGAACCAATACTAGTTAATGCAAAGTAATATATCATATATATAATTATACATTAAATCATTAAATCAACACTTGATTTAACGATCCGGTCATATCACATATAACCGACTAATATCAATAGTAACAACTTATCGAATCAACACTTGATCCGATAACCCGGCTATAACGCATATAACCGATCAATGTTACAAATCACGAGAATCGAATACAGTATCACATACTGTTATTATTCTCGGTCCCGCACATATCTCATATGCGCTCCTATTTCGTTTCGCTTGAGCCAGGAAACCTCTGTGTAGGACTCTAAAGACTCGTCAATACGCCGGCAGCAGGTGATGATCATATCAAACACCCACAAGCCGCAAGCGGTCTGCTAAACGTAACGGCCACCCGGGTATTGAGCGATCAGAAGATCGACGAGCAAGCCCGCTCACACTCCGGTGAATCCAACCAGTAACACTACCGCACAGTCCGGTCTGATCTTCTGATATGTCGCATATCTCGCCTAGGGGTGGTAAACGTCAGACCCCAATAGCTCGATAAGTCGTGTCGATATGAGGTCTATAACAATTTGAGAAACTACTGGTAACACTTACCAGTAAATCTCAGCAACCCTGGCCAGGGATTTCCTGTTATAGCCAATCGAACACAGCGCAACATCAACCCCTATACCGGGAGAGACGAATCCCCTCCTATCGCTCATTGCCTCCATATGACTCGGGACTGTACCCAAAAACCACCGTTTTGCACGCCCTCTTGGACGTGGTAAGGTGGAAATCAAAGCACAGTGGGAACCACACAAGACTCTATGACGATCTCGGGTCAACAGACTACTCTGTACCAGTGTCACCAGAGAACTGCCATCTGACTTAAGGTATAATACCATCTGGGAGTTCTCGGCGAGTCCGTCCAGTGTACCCAGTCTCCACTGAGCACCCGTATATCTTCTCCGATGTCAAACACCAATGGATATGGGATTATCCATCGCCCATCTATATGGGTCGAGAAGGTATACGCTAGTCTACTCTGGTATATCAATGCCCCGTCTCGATACACCTACGACTAGGGACTTTGAAGGATGTACTTATGGACTACCATGTCCCCACTAGTATGATCCGCATCATAGTCCAGGTAGTCAAGTACACATCCTAAGGGCTTTACCAACATGTAACAGAGAGACAATCAGTATACACGTTAAGGTAAAGAGCAACCAGATAGCATACTATCATGTCGAGCAAGAAAGTCCTCCCTATATATGTCCCAGCATCCACTACAATATACATCCAATGTACAGTAATGGCCTCTAGGGCATACATATAACTAACAGGAGAAACATAGAAGGACCGGATTCTTGAGGTATAACTTCTGTACTTTACTCTATAATTCATTAGTTAGATGCTAGATATGGTTTAGAACACGAACATGGCTAATAATCGATGTTATGATGCTAAAATTATCGTTTTTTACACTTTCCGCCTCTCCGCGATCTCGCGGGGTGTATAGCATCGACTTACAGTTGTATCAGAGCCAACTAAACCTATTCTAGCATATTAGCAAGTATTAGAATTTCGATCGTCGGAAAAACCGGAAAACTAAACACCGAAAACCCTACTTTCTGTCGAATTTTAAAACTGTTTGGAAAATTATTTCAGTACCATGAAAAATACGTGCAGGGTTTTCTAAGATAACACAAGAAAAATGAGCCACTGAATCGCTGAGACGACCGCGGAACCGCGGCAGAATGAACTGTTCTGCGGTGGAGTCGCGGCCGAGTCAAGGCCGATTCAACTCATCTTTCTTCTCTTATTTTTTAATTTTGGTGTTTTCTTTTCTGGAATATTTGGTTTCTACCCAGTATGTTTTTGAATGTTGGTTTACCTTTGGGGTGGTTACGGAAAATATGTTTCGATAGAATTTCTATTATACTTGGCTAATTGGTCCTTCTATATTGTTATATGTGTTTGGAAACGTCGACTAATTGCTATATGTCGATTAGTCGGGATTGCACATATCTGTTATTGGTTTGTGTATATGAATTTTGTTGGATCGTCGATGATGAATAGCCAGGGATGTGAGATGAGTGTTTTTATCTTTCATTCAATGTAAATTGTAAAATTGATGTAATATTATTTTACGGGGCACATCCGGGTTGAGCTTGTAGCCACCGTTGTATTATTTCTTTTTACTGTTTTCTGCTCCTAGGATAGACCCAAGGTGGGGTGCACAAACTACCGGGTTCTATGAAGTGCCGAGTAGCCTACTCACTTTGTTGAGGGAGGTTGCTTCACTTCTGGAATTTGGCGGGTAGTTTGCCGCACCCGTAGGGGTCTGGGGTGGGGTTTGGCTATTCATCACGACCGTGGAATCCGTCTTTCGTTACAGGCTTAAACGAAACGCGGAATTCCTAGTATATCCAACATATTCATGTATGATCTGGAATACCTATTATTGCGTCAGACGAATGCTATTATTATATATGTTATATAATAGACGCTGGTTATGTTTTGCATCCGGGTTAGTCCAGCCCCCGCTCTGGCGTTAGTTAAGTAACCAAACGGTGTTAGACGGGGCCCAGTGGCGAATGCAGATGGCATAAGTAGACGTTGTATTTTCGTCTTTTTCTGTAATTATAGGTGTAATTGATGGGACTGCATTATATTAATGCAAAGCAAATAAACCAAGAACTGAATCGTTGGAACAAATTTTAAAAACCACTCGGTTTCAGTAAAACTTTTAAAATGCGGAGCCTAAAACACTCCTTTTAAAAGCTATCAGGTTCCTCCGATTATATCAAGTTCATTACGTTTACGGTTTCGCCAAAACCATTCGTAGCCTCCGTCATTTCAGTTGAATAATCAGTAGTATTCAAGCTATATATTTTGACCTTCGCCAAGGCATAGCGATTGGTAGCTGCTGAATATTCATCTGTAGTATAGATAGATACGTTGGTTTGAGACAGTCGTACTACTATTTTGACCTTCGTCAAGGGTATATACGGGTGGGTTCAAATTAACCTGGATAATGACGGGTAGAACTTGACATGTGATTTATGATATGTTGGCCTTCGTCAAGGTCATAAGAACATGGGGTAAAAATCCACATCGGGAGTTTCTAAAGAAACTAAAACTTTCTAGTGCTGCATACCATTTGGAGTTTGATAATGTTGATAGGATTCCTTCAGTATTATCATATAATGATATTTGGATCCCAATCCTACTGTGAGTATATGCTACTCCTCGGGAGATTTTTTCACTTAACGATCAATACTATAAACCAAGTAGGTGTCTAGAACAGTGTTAGCGGGACTACGTCTCCAGGGAAAAGAGGTTATTTAATTAAGGAATTTCGCGAAAGTGTCGTAAAACCTCCCTCGAAATACCGATACTAGCTTGGCTGAACGGTTAAGCATGAATTGGACGGTGAGATTAATCCTGACTAATTCTTCTTATCTGGTTTGTGGAAGGATTTGAGAAACAGTAGGAGCCATCTTGTTTAGATAAATTAAAAACCAATCTAAATTTGCAAGAGCGTCATGCTAAAGTGTTTCTTCTCTCTCTCCTAATTGCAGCGACCAAAGATGACGGGCCTTAAGTTACTATTAGATAAAAATATATTGACATGGCCAAACTATAAAGATTGGTTCAAGAATGTCAAGATAGGAATCATTTATGACAAATTGGGGTATCTCCTTACTACTAAAGCCCTTGCCGTCCCAGGTCCAGAATTCAGTGTCGCGGATAAGGAAATCCGTAAGACCTGGGAGATAGACTGCGCGAAGGCCAAGTGCCTCGTGCTGGCCTCGATGGACAATGAACATCAGAAGCGGCACGAGAATATGGATCTTGAATCCATATTCCTCTATGCCAAGGAATTATATGGAGAGCAATCTCGTATCGCAAGATACGAGACCTCGAAGAAACTTTTTCAGACGAGGTTAGCCATCAGATCATCTGTAGGGGAACACGTCCTTAAGATGATTAGCTATATTGAGGAGCTCGCGGACCTCGGGACCAAGTTAGAGAATGAGCTGTATACAGACTTAATTCTGCAATCCCTCCCTTCCACCTACGCCCAGTTTATCTTGAATTTTAATATTCAAGGTAAAGAAGTTGAACTTCCGGAACTCCTCAACATGTTGAAGAGTACTGAGGGCACCCTGCAGAAAGCCAGGGAAACACCCACTCTATTTATTGGTGGAGCTTCCTCTTCTAGATCCAAGGTGAAAGCCAAAGGAAAGAAGAAGAAGGCCCCCACCAAACCGAGAGGAGGTGTTAATAAGGTGGAAGCGAAGGGAAAGGCAAAAGTGGCAGGGCCAACAGTAGGAAAGGAAGAATGCTTCTACTGTCATAAGAAGGGTTATTGAAGAAAGATTGCAGGGCTTGGAAGACCAAGAATCAGGACTCGAAGCAAGTTGTGGCTTCGGCTTCACGTGTGTATGTAATTGAAAACTGTCTGTCAATCAACTCTACTTCCTGGGTATTGGATACCGGATCAGGATCTCATATCTGCAATTGTTTGCAGGCACTGAGAAGCCGTAGGGTTCTGAAGACCGTGTATGACCTTCAGGGTTACTAACGGAACAAGCGTGGATGTTGTGTCCGTAGGGGAATATCACCTTGGATTGATGAGTGGACATATTTTGGTTTTGCGCAACTGTTTTTATGTACCTAGTTTGACTTGTAATATCATTTCTGTATGTTTGTTATCTAAAGAAGGTTATGATTTTACATTTGTAAGCAATATCGTAAACATCCACCTTAATCATGGTATGATTGGGCCAGGTACTCTAAACAACGGTATATACGTATTAAACCAACTACAAATTTTCAATGTCCAGAACACATATAAAAGAAAGACTCCAGAAATAAATCATGCTTTTTTATGGCATTGTAGACTAGGTCACATCAACGAAACAAGGTTGACCAAGCTACATAAAGAAGGATATTTTGATCCGTTTGATATCAATCTTATGCAACTTGTCAATCATGTCTTAAAGGAAAGATGATAAAAACTCCGTTCACTGGACGCGGAGTAAGAGCGAGCGAGCTCTTGGGAGCGATGCGTGTGGTCCAATGTCTACACATGAAAGAAGTGGTTATTCCTATTTCATTACTTTTACGGATGATTTCTCTAGGTATGGACATGCCTTCTTGATGAAACATAAATTCGAGGCCTTTGAGAAATTCCGAGAATATAAGAACGAAGTGGAAAAACAAACCGGCAAAAGTATTAAGACACTAAGATCTGATCGAGGTGGTAAATACTTGAGTGCCGAGTTCCTGGATTACCTAAAAGAGAATGGAATTCTCTCTCAGCTTACTCCTCCATACACACCACAACACAACGGTGTATCGGAGAGACGGAATCGAACCCTATTGGATATGGTTCGTTCAATGATGAGTAAAACTAAGTTACCGCGGTCTTTCTGGGGATATGCACTAGAATCAGTTGCATATCTTTCCTACCAAGACTGTGTCTACCATACCATATCAGATGTGGAGTGGGAAGAAACCCTATCTTCAGTATCTGAAAATATGGGGATGTCCAGCTTTTGTTAAAAAGCAACATGTGGACAAACTCGAGGCACACTCAGTACTGTATAAGTTTGTGGGATACCCAAAGAACTCCAGGGGGTATCTATCCAATTTGCAGAGGAACAAAAGGTTTTTGTTTCTCGTCATGCCCACTTTCTAGAACATCAGTTTTTAGAAAAAGAAACTAGTGGGAGCGCAATAGAACTGGAAGAATTTCCAGAACCACAAGCTATTACTGAAAGCTTGGTAGAACCAGAAGTTTCAAAAGAACTGGACATTCCTGCACCACTCCGCAGGAGTAGTAGGCTGTCTCATCTGCCTGAGAGATACTACGGTTTTCTCATAGACGGGGATAGAGGGGATTGCATCATTGATAATGATGAGCCGACTAACTTCTAGCAAGCCATTCAGAGCACTGACTCGATAAAATGGCTAGATGCAATGCGGACCGAGATGGAGTCCATGTACACCAACAAAGTTTGGACTTTGGACATAGCTCCAGAAGGGGTAAAACCCGTAGGCTGCAAATGGATCTTCAATAAGAAGATTGGTGTAGATGGACAGGTTGAAATCTATAAGGCTAGACTTGTTGCAATAAGATTTCTTCAAAGACCTGGTTTGGACTATGATGAAACCTTTTCTCCAGTAGCTATGCTCAAATCCATTCGGATCCTTCTTGCCATTGCTGCCTTCCACGATTATGAGATCTGGCAGATGGACGTAAAGACGGCTTTTCTAAATGGACATTTAGAAGAGTGCGTCTATATGGATCAGCCAGAGGGTTTCATTCAGAGTGGGAGCAGCGAAAAAGTGTGCAAGTTGCTTAAGTCTATCTATGGACTAAAGCAAGCATCGCGGAGTTGGAACATCTGTTTTGATGAAACGGTCAAAGTATTTGACTTTATCAAAAATCCAGATGAACCATGCATTTATAGTAAGATTGTAGCACGAACTGTTGTATTCCTCGTTTTGTACGTGGATGGCATTCTCTTGATAGGAAATGACATTCCTATGCTACAATCTATCAAAGGGTTCTTGTCACACAGTTTCTCCATGAAAGACCTGGGTGATGCCTCATACATTCTGGGGATCCGGATCTATCGTAATAGATCTAAAAGGATGTTGGAACTTTCACAGTCCAGGTATATCGACACCATACTGAAAGATTCAGTATGGAAGATTCTAAGCGCGGTAATCTACCGGCTTGTCACGGAATCACCCTATCCAAAGAGATGTCTCGCAAGACTGATTTGGAAAGACTGATTTGGAAAGGGATCGCATGGCAATCTACCGGCTTGTCACGGAATCACCCTATCCAAAGAGATGTCTCGCAAGACTAATTTGGAAAGGGATCGCATGGAAATTATACCCTATGCTTCTGCAATAGGCTCTATAATATATGCGATATTGTGTACCAGACCAGATGTTGCTTACGCACTCAGTGTGGTAAGTCGGTATCGTAAAATCCTGGGGAGAAGCACTGGATAGCAGTAAAGAATATTCTCAAGTACCTGAGAAGGACTAAGTAAATGTTCTTAGTTTACGGCGGAAAAGACCTCCAGATCGAGGCCTTTGCTGACTCCAGCTTCTAGAGTGACAAGGATGACTCCAAGTCCATGTCAGGTTATGTCTTTACCCTAAATGGAGGAGTGGTCTGTTGGAAGAGTTCCAAACAGGACACCGTTGCTGACTCGAAAATGGAAGCGGAGTATATCGCTGCTTCTGACGCCGCAAAAGAAGCGGTCTGGATGAAGAAGTTCTTAACAGATCTTCAGGTGGTTCCATCCATTGTTGATCCAATACCTCTGTATTGTGACAACAACGGGGCATAGCTTTAGCAAAGGAACCCAGGTCCCATCAGAATTCCAGACACATCTTGAGGCGGTATCACCTGATCAAGGAGATCGTGAATCGCCGGGAGATCGAGATTCGGAGAGTTGCTACTGAGGAAAACACTGCAGATCCATTCACAAAGGTCATCCCTCAGACGCAGTTCGAGAGGCTATTCGAGATGATAGGTCTGCGATATGCAAACACATGGCCTTAGTGCAAGTGGGAGATTGTTAGTGTGATATGCTCTAGAGGCCATTATTGTATAGTACTAGTTTGTATATTACATTTTGGAAACTTGGGATATATACACAGATTTATGACAGTCTTGCTCGATATAGTAGTATGCTACTTGGTTCGTATCTATCTTAATATGAGTATATGTTTCTTTTAACATATCGCTAATACATATTGATTGAGCCCTTAGGATCTTTGCTTGACTACCAGCGTTGTGATGTCAGTCACACCAGTGGGGGCTGGGAAGTCTATAAGCACATCCTTATACAAGTCCCTAGTCGTAGGATTATCGAGACAGGGCATCGATACTCCAGAGTAGACTAGTGTATACGCTTCTCATCCCAGCATGGGAGATGATCTGTCCCGTAGCCATCAGTACGTCGTACTGGAGATAGTATGCAGGTGCTTATTGGGTTATGAGTTACACTGGACGGACTCATTGGGAATTGCTGGTTGGTACTATACCTATCGTCAGATAGCGGTTCCCAGATGACATGAGTACAGCTTATTCCGTCGACTTGACACCGCTACTTCGTTTCAAGTGTGTTCCCACTGTTCTTATATTACTACCCTACCACGGCTCTATTGAGTCGTGCAAACAGGTAGTAGTTAGGTGCAGTCCCGAAGCACTTGGAGGCGGTAGCAGTTAGATAGGATTCGTCTCTCCCGGTATTGGGGGTTGATATCGCGCTGTGTTCGGAACGCCATTACACAAAGTCCCTGGCCAGGGCAAGCGAGATTTACTGGTAGGTACTCCAGTAGTTTCTCAGGGTGTTTTGGACTGTACTCCGACATGACTTATACTGCTATTAGGGGTCTGACGTTTACCGCCTGCAAGGCCCGATATGCGGTACTCTTAGACGAACAGACCAGACTATACGGAGATTGTCATGGATAGACTCGGTAGGAGTACGAATGAGTTATTCTCATCGGATTTCTTATCGACAATATCTGGGGGCCGTTACGTGCAGCTAGTACCGCTTGCGGCCTGTGGTTAAATCCACTGCCAGCGTGGAGTCGAGTTTTTAGAGTCCCACACAGAGCGTTTCCCTGCATCGGGCAAAACGTATAGACGTCGTATGGTTTTTTACGACAGGGTTTGACCACATGCATGTACTTGTGCACGCATGATGATTCGGAAGGACAATACTAGTGGGCTTTGGTTTAAACCGGATTCTAGTATTGTACTGATGGATTTTCTTCGTCTTAAGTATTCGTATTTTTTGGGATACGAATACGGGTATGTATACAGACGATAGGCGTTTTTGTAATTTGTACAAAAATGATTTTGTAGATGGCATGACATAATTGTATTAATCATTTTGGTTTAAATAATTAATACATTTTTTGTAAATGGAAATTATGTGGATATTGCATGAATAAGGACTTGGGAGCTTTGGACACATGGTGCTCATTTGACCCATGAGTCATTCTATTGTAAATTGAGCCTCTTTTTAATTATTGATATAGATTTATCTATGAGATAATTCGGAGAGTTCAGTTTTTGAAAATAGAGAGAGAAACCCTTTTTCCTTCTTCATCTTTTTAGTTCATTAAATTTCCATAGCCATCTCCAAATCCCTCAAGTTCAAGAACACTCATGAGTTGAGTAATCTTGAGCAATAGTAGACTCCTCAATCCATCTACACACTCTAGGTCTTCTGGTGTAGCACACTAGTTGATCTAGTTTCTATGGTATAGAAGAGAAAGCTTGGCGCACAAACGTTCGGATGGATCATCTTGTATTCGAGAAAGCCGACGAGGAGGCAACAACCGTACCACTCCGAAGGGTTCGTACAAGAGAGGAGGACGGGGGGAGAAACATAGAAGGACCGGATTCTTGAGGTATAATTTCTGTACTTTAGTCTATACTTCATTAATTAGATGCTAGATATGGTTTAGAATACGATCATGGCTAATAGTCGATATTATGATGCTAAAATTATCGTTTTTTACACTTTCTGCCTCCCTGTGATCCCGCGGGGTGTATAGCATCGACTTACAAGAAGCCCATGATGATTATGTTGAAAATGATGGAGTTTAGTTGTGGTATTTGATTAAATACTTGTAGGCATGGGTCAAATGAGAATGGGGGAGAGAATTTAAGGCGGAATCCCTTTTTCATTCATTTGCCCACTAAACCCATAACTCAAGAAGAGCAAATCTTTTCATTCATTTATTTATCCATTCTATCAAACACATTACAGGTATCACCCATCTCAAGAGCTCTCTTGTTCATCTTGTTCTTCTTGAGCTTCCTCAATGTTTGGGGAGAGCGACGAAAAAGAAAAGTTCAAAAATTATACAAAACATCAAAGCATTCAGAAAAGGAATGCCAATAACCTGAGCTAACTCCAAAAGCATCCATAGCTTTACTCCAAACACTTCAACATTCAATGTGAGACGACCTCATTGAGGTTATTGCTTGATCTTGGATTTAGGAAAGAGTTTTAGCTCTTTGATTGTTGCAAATCTTCCCAAAAATTATGGGATGTGAACTGCTCCAAAGAACTCAGCTCTCATTGAGGGAAGCTATGATCATCTATCATCCCTTGTGAAATTAATTACACAAAATTTTTTGTTAGAAAAAGAATGATGATGATTTAACTTTTTCAAGTTAAAATTAATTGATGGGTTTGGTTTGAAAATCTTACAGGATCAGAAAGAGAACCAACAAGCTGATGATGTATCCATGTTGTTGATTGAGAAAGAAGAAGCAGTGGGGACAAATTGATGGAGGACGTCTTTGTGTTTTTCTTCTTCTTCTTCTTGATTACGGTGGTTGTTGTTGTTGAGAGGTCCATTGGATTTAGAGGAGTAGAGGCGGGAAGAGATGGGGATGCGGCGGCAGAGGAGGGAGAGAGAGGAGGTGGCGATGGCTGAAGAGGAGGGATGATGAGACCACGGCTGCTGCTGATGATGATGATGCATGGTCATGGGAGATGAGGGAAAGAGAGAAGGTATTGTTGTTATAAGAAATAAGAAAGGTAAAATAGGGTTTTAAAAAAATTTAATAGGTCACATGAGGTCACATGGACACTTAAAAATGGGTTTTAACAGTCGAGGGAGGTTTTAGGTAACAATTGACAATTTTAAGGGATTATTATCTAACGGCAGAACTACAAGGGTTTTCTGGATATTGCCCCAAGCTGCGAGGGGTTTTATGTGAAACAACCCTAAAAGAAAGTGCCACTCATGCAACTTTTCTAGCAAGTCAAAATCTCAGGCTACAACACTGTGGGGCCCGCATACAGTCCTCATTTTTCCTCAGATATCAAAGCAAGGGAGACTTTTCCAGCACCATTGTTAATTACCTCATAAGATGCTATAAAAGGAGCATAATATCCCTGAAAGATAAACAACACAACTTCTCTCGCTATCATCACTATCACTCATTAACTCCTCATTTTGAGCTTGTTAGTTAATTGTAAGTGAGAGAGAGTGATGGCTATGGGAAGAGGCAGTGCAAGCAAAAACATAGCTCTTGTAATGCTAGTGTTGTGCCTCATCAGCTACTGTAAGGTTGCTGAGTCAGCACGCTATGTCGTCGGAGGCAGCAGCGGCTGGACCTTCAACACAGTTGGCTGGCCTAATGGCAAGCGTTTCAAGGCTGGCGATGTGCTTGGTAAGAAATTTGTGGTTATCTTCGTTAATTTGGCTTATGATCAATCGCTTCCCCTGTTTTAATGGCCATAAAAACTCGTTATGACGATGGTTGAGTGATTTTATTAATAAATATTTGAAACACATCTTCGCATGTCGAAGTCCATTAGGGCGAAAACCTGAATCTTTGCACCGCCGTATTTTTAATTAAATAAGTCGCCATTTAATATGTGTCCGGTGAGAATGGAACTTGGGTTGCTCTGCTACATATGAAATATTCCTTCCACCGCATCAAAACTCCAAAATTATGTAAGGATCAAGGGATTTATTTTTGTATTCTAATATTTTTGTTGTGTTATTAGATAATTTACTCCAAAGATTAAGAAATTTTTTATCTGTATGACACAGAAGCTATGTAAAAATTTTGGAACATGGAGAAAATGTTAGTTACATAATGAAGCGAGTTAATTATTCTAAAATGCACTCAACTATCATAGGTTTTCAATAAAGTATGTTTTTGTTATTATTGTAAAATACCTTAAACTATGGTTTTCTATGGAAATCTTTTTGACTAAAATACGCTAAAAAATAGGACTTCATGTAATTTATTGTAAAAAGAAAACTTTAAGGTATTTTAATGAAAAAACACAGTAGTTCAGGGTATTTTACCCTAAGTAAGCTTGAAAATGAAGTAAGAAGCAATCAACGACCAACGATCATTACGGTGTCGAGAAATGAATAGATGAAACAATACATATATATTGCTTTAATCAAAATTAATGTGAAGACCAATTACAGAAAGTAGAAGCACTGTCCTTAGAGAGTAGATCCGCACCTCTTAAATTAGGGTTAGATCTAAATGTTGGATGTTAAATTTATTTTTCTAATCTGTAAGGTTAAGAATTAGTAGTAGTTGTAATTAAGGCTGAATAGTGTCAAATAATTAATGAATATTTACTGCATGTTTGAGTGACCCCAGTGTTCAACTACAACCCTGGCGTGCACAACGTGGTGGCAGTGAGCGCTGCAGGCTATAAAAGCTGCTCCACTCCAAGGGGGGCCAAAGTGTTCAGCTCTGGCAAAGACAGCATCACTCTGAGGAGGGGCACCAGCTACTTCATCTGCAGCGTTGTGGGCCACTGCCAATCTGCCATGAAAATTGCTGTCACTGCTGCTTGAACCCCAGCAATAGACTTTCAACTACTTCACCTAAGCTTAGCTAGCTAGAATTTACTATATTTGCATGCTTTATCTGCAATATTCTATATAAAAGAGAGACTTATATTGAGACTTGCTTGCTATATTCTAATGTATGAATAAAGATTGGCATCTTTTGGACCTTGTTCCATGTTTGATTTGGTACCAGTGTTTTTGGTTAAGAGTAACTTTGAATACATCATGATCTTTGGCTTCGACACGCAAACTGACTGTGATAAGAAAGAAATAAACTCGATCAATTTTATTAAGAAATAAGTAATCTTAATTTATACTGCTCATAAAATAACTAACTAATAACTAATAATCCTAACAATCCAACACACTAATCATAATTTCAACAACATAAATCAAAACTTATCTGATTTATGATAACCATGATATAACAACTTCGCTCAAACTCACAGTGGATAAGCGAGAGTTGGGATAATATCTTGAACCAAAATATACAACTTGTAGAACGACATAGAAGAATAACGGATCTAAAGAATCGAGCATGACGGACTAATACCCTTTGGTTTCTTTTGCAGATTGTAAGATGTACCAAATAACTTGCAATTCATTGCTGGAAATGATAAAGAAAGAAGATCATGTTGTTAGAAGACGTCATTAAAAAAGAATAACTAGCTGCTTGGACTTGATAACTGCTTATGATCAGACTGAGAGAACTCATTTCTGAATTAGATATTCTTAATACAATTTTATTTATTTTGGAATTATAAACTAAAAATATAAATGAAAATAAATTTTGGATCCAGTCATTGGCTCTGACACCATAATATGAAATTAATAAATTCGAACAATTTTATTAAGAGATAAATCATTTCAATTTATACAGCTCATAACATAACTAACTGATAACTAATAATCCTAACAATTTAGCACACTAATTATAATCTCAACAACATAAATTAAAACTTATCTAATTTATGATAACCATAATATTTAATAGAGTTATATTCAAATATTTCATAATCTAATCAGAGATTGAAAAAATGCTTAGGCTAATATCTGCGAAATTTGAGATTAGATTTGGATGTAGATAATGATATAAACAAACTCTAATTAATTTAGTGAAAATTGATGGTATCTAGTGCAAGTTTTACCGGTATATAAAAGAGCAGTACTGACAACATCCACATTTGGCACTGATTTATAAAATTAGCAATGAACTGAAGCTTTTTTGTTAGTTCAGCGATACAAAATAAATATAAATTCAAAAGATACACAAACAAATAAGTGTTCATTAAACTTAATTGTTTCCAAAACTTAGCTAATTACTAAAAAACCTCCTTAAACTCTAAAAATTCACTTTAAAAGACTCCAACTACCAAAAAAAAACATATTTCTAGAATATTTATCGAACTCTATTGATATTTAACATAATGACTGTTTTAAATTAAGACAATTTTAAATTAATTAATTGTTTTTTAAAAAACTCTTCCTTCTTGATCTCCTCTTCCTTCTCCCCTTCTTTTTCTACCGCTTCCTCTTCTTCTGATCTTCTTCCTTTCTTCTCTAAGATTTGATTAAACATAGAAAATTGAATAAGATGATGATGATGATATAATTAAAAAGATTATAATTTTTACAAAGAAAAAAGATTTGGGGATCGATTTGGAGGAAGGAGAAGGATGCGACTTAATTTGGGGCAGAGAGGGATGTGTCTTGATTTAGGCTAAGAGGGGACAAAGAAGGAAGATGTGAGCTTGATTGGAGTTGAGAAGTGTGAAGGAAGGAGGTTGGGACAGGGGTAGATATTGGTAAGAGAATGCAATAGGAGAAGTTGGAGGTTTTAGCAAGGGTTAGTGTTAGGGTAAGAGGGATTTGGAATCTTATATTTTCTGCTATTCTGATGCTCTGAGAGCATCCTAATCGTACATCACACGTGTAAAGCATGTGATAAACACCAACACTCAAGCCCTTCTGTTTTACACTGTTTGGTAGTGATGATGCTCAATATTGGCGATGCGAGATCAGGACACGTGGCGGATGACATGTCCCAAGACCCAGAAGAAAGGGCCCACAGAGGCCGATCATGTCATCCTTGCACCCGACCTGCAAGCACAAGCTGGCCCTCCTCGGGGTCCCCTGCAAATTTACCTCCTCGGCCCCTCAGCTCACCCCGAACTGCCACAGGACCAAGACTCCTCGACCCTCTTGCTCGGTTTCGAGCTCCCCAGCCGAGGCCATCTTTCGCGGTCCCTCCGACCGACCAACTCGACCACTCACAGGCGTAACCGCCGCTCCGCAAATCTCGCCACGCGCAGATTCTCCGCCAGCAACATCCCACGTTCCACGCCATCACGATCCCCATTAATAGGCGATCCTCTTTTTACGCGGGCGTGACGTCGGGACCGTAACTGCCGGCAAGATTCTCGCGCCTGCTGCCGCCGCTATATAAACCCCCATCACAGAGGGGTCAGGTAAGCCATTTTGGACTCCACTAAGCCGTTACTCTGCTCGGATTTCTTCTCTAACTTGATCATCGGAGGGTCCTCGGTGGTACCAAACCACACCGGGACTTCTTTGCAGGTACTCGGCGCTAAACTCCTCAAATCACCAATCTCCTCAAAACCCATTGAGACCCACACGCAACAGAAGATCACCACCGAAATCCATCGGGAGATCGACGGAAGACAACATCTGAATGAGGCCTCAAAAGGACCTCCATCAGTTGGCGCCATCTGTGGGAAAGCAAACTTCACAAAAACAAAGTTGGCCTTCCGATCTCCGTCCGCATGGCGAGCAACCATCCTGAAGATCCCGGTACCAGCCGCCGCCTTCCCCTCACCGGAGGCGTGGATGAGCCTCCTCCAGCGACCATCATTAATGCCCTCGCCAGCCGGATAGATCGGCTACAGTCCCTCGTGGAGGCGCTCGTCCGCGTCCAAGCGGCCGGGCCTGGGCCCCGGATCGCCGCTCCACCACCTCCAGAAGGCTCTGCCCCCGTCGGGATGGCTGACCACCAGCAGGCTACGACTTCTGGCCACAGATCTCTCGGGCCGATACTCCCTGAGGCCCGTTGGGCGCCCCACGGCTCCACACCAAGGTCCGCCGCCAGAACGCCTCGCCTCGAGCCTCCTCACGACCCTTACCCCCCTGAGGAGATGTCAGTCACCTCGCCTGTCTACAGGCATGGTCGACTCCACTTCCCTCGGCGGGGTCGCACAGAAGGGGTTCACCTCGGCGGCTCGAGAGCCACCTCGCCCAGGGATCTGAGGCACTCATCGAGAGGAACCGGGGCCGCTCCCAGACGCAGGTCACCCGCAGCAGAGGCCAGGGATCCCAAGGCGCCGATTCCTCGGGATACCACCGTCGACTTGACGCCCTCGAGAAGAAGATCGAGGGCATGCGCCAGGAGGCTCACCTCTCGAGCGACGGGGCTAAGTACGCCTCTGATTCGCTCACAAATCCGTTCACCGAAGAATTGCTTGTCGTCCACGTCTCCTCGCGCAACAAGCCCCCAAAGGTCTTTCTGTTCGACGGGAAAACCGACCCGAAGGACCATTTGGACGCTTTCACCGCGGGGATGAGCTTCCAGGACCACTCCGACGTCGCCCAGTGCAGGGCCTTCCCGGCCACCTTCATCCGCGCAGGTCGGGACTGGTTCCGAAGGCTCGAGCCCCGCTCAATCTCGACCTTCGACGAGCTGGCTACTCAGTTCCTCGACTACTTCGTTAGGAACCGTCGGCAGAAGCGCATGGTCGACTACCTCTTCACGGTTAAGAGTAGGGACAAAGAGACGTTCAAGGCCTACATCACCCGCTTCTACAACGCCCTTCTCGAGGTCCCCGAGCACCGGGACGAGACCGTCATCACGGCGCTCAGATCTGGTCTGAGGCACAAGGAGTGGTTGCGCTCCTTTGCTTTGGAACAACCTAAGACCATGGCCGAGGTCAAGGCGTGGACCGAGCGCGAGGTTCAGCTGGAATCTAAGGTGAACGCAAACCTCCCCCGAGCAGAACGATCCGACTAGAAGAAGAGGGCTCGGGAGGAGAGGCCGGAGCATCAGCAGCCCTATCACCCGAAGTTCCAGGAGTATACCCCACTCAACGTCTCCCTCGCAGTATTGCTAGAGGAGACCCAGAACGAGGAGTTCTTCAAGTCCCTTCCAACCCGCGTCAGGCCGCGAAGCAAACCCGGGGCCCTTACTGCGCTTTCCACCGGACACTGGGCCATGCCATGGAGGATTGTAAGCAACTCAGGGACTACATCGAAGAGCTCATCCGATCGGAATACCTCGCCGCATACTTAAGGGACAAACGGCGGGCCGACCGCGAGCAGGAGCAGCGTCGCCCTCCCGCTGAGCCGACCGTCGGTCAGATCGTTTATCTAAACCTGACTTTATGGTGTCTGGGCTAGGCAAGTGAGCAAAGATAAGTTTAAAAGGCCCGTCTCACGATTCGTGAGCGGATCCCTCCTTTTCTCATTTATACTTACCTGGCCACAATTGGCGGTGGAGAGGCGATTTGAGGCTTCTAACGACTTGTCGTTTAGACCAATTAGAAATAGGCTAGTTGACTTAGGAAACCCTAGAATCTAAAATACGGAAAATTTACACTTTTGCAAATAAATACCTTTTACTTTATAAAACCATTTTCTAAAGGATTAGTATTTTACAATCTTTGCAAAGCGCCGCTACAACCCATTTTTGGGGAACCCGTTCGGGATTGTGCAGTTTATCGCGCACCCTCGGGCTAGTAGTGCGAGATTCAGACCTCCGCAAGAAGCATTCGGTCTCGAAAGGTTTAAAATACGACATCTTAAGAAAATGAGATTTTTGGAATATAAAATATTTATTAAAATTATTTTTGTATAAATATATGTATATTTATTATTTAAATATCTATTTTATTATAATATAAATTTTCCACCTTTTTCTAAAAATCACAAGAATAAATTTTACATTAAAGTACCATGAACTTCAAATAAATCAATCTTACCGATAAATACTCTTATTTATAAAAGTAGGATATTTTCACTAGAAATGCCACAACATAAAATCCACCCTCATTACAACTCTAAAGACGAACAATAAATACTTGAGACGTATTTTGAAAAGTATATAAAAGTATTTTTACATAAAACCCCCTCAAGTTTTATAAATTACCCTAAGGACCCTAGCAATTATAAGACCTCGATTCACATTTCTGATTGTCTGACTCGGGTTTGAGTCTGATTAATTTGACTTGAATATGATTCAAGTCAATCTATAATCTACAATATTCCAATTCAAAATGAACACATGAATCCATGAATATAATTATCAATTTATACAACTTGACTGAACCGAACCATGGATATGTATTCCTTTTACATGATTCTAAGTATTCCATTTACATGACTCTACGGTTATAACTGTTTTCTGATATCATGGTTTCGGTCGGTCGGTCAATCAATCATACAACCAATACAATTTACAAGATAACAATACAAACAAGACATCGCGGGGTTTAAGCGGTAGATTGGTACGGAAGGTGTTAAAAGTAGCACGAGACGGTAAGATTAAGACACCTAACATGAATCCAGTTGCTGTTGTACCGTGGCATAAACGGTTCCTTGAGTTCCGGATACCTTAGTCTCCGGGGCAAGTGAGACTCCTCTCGTATACACTGGCATCCTTCTATACCAAGCTACAAACAACAGCGTTAACACTAAATACAACAATATAATAATATACTCTCTCTCTATCTTACTCTCTATCTATTCTCCTCTTACCTTTGGGACTTACCGAGCGACCTGTTCGCTGACGACATTCTATTTCTTTCTTCTTTGAATGTCGTCAGGTGATTTGGACCCGGCGGAGATCGAGCCATCTCAAGAAGACTTGGAGCAGTTTTCCGAAGACCCTGCACTTTAGTTTCATTGTACACTTTTCTTTTCTTTACTTTTCATTTCCTGTTATGCCACTATTTAGGCATCTCTTTATTTCAGTTGTATTTCCTTTCATGCATTGTACAAAGAATGTTAATAAATAAAAGTTGTTCTTTTTATTTCTTGTCTCTTGTGTATTTATTTTATATTGCTTAGATACGCTTAGCGTATGTACTTCTGAGTATATACGTAGCGGACCTCGTCGCGTCCCCTTCACCGTATACTGGGAAGCGGGGCGTGACAGGTTTTGTTGGCGGCCCATGCAGGTCAGAGCTGTATGAATCCCTATCATGCAGTTCTGTTCTGCGTGAAAAAAAACCTAAGCAATATAACACAAGAACCAGCAACTAAAACATTCTTTACAATTCATGTCCCTTGAATCTTATAATTTCATATTCCTTGAATCTTATCATTTCATTTGAATCTGTCCTAACCTAAATTTTTTTCAGGGTTATGGATTCCCCGAACAACACCGGCACCAACGTCAACAACACACCTCCAGCACTACCTCTCACACCAGTTGTTCCTGCGCCACCCACCGAGCAAACTGTGCTACTTGAGGCGATCCGCAGCCTTCTCGAGGGACCGCAACAACTCATGAACCGTCCTGAGACTGATACTCCTGGGGTAAAGCAATTCAGGGCTTTACATCCCAAACAGTTCTCAGAAAAGGGGAGCCCACTGGAAGCTGAGGAATGGGCTCAAAGTATCGAGGATGATCTGGCAGCAGTACAAGTGTCAAAAATAGCTTGGGTCCGAGTTGCGAAGCTGCAACTCACGGACAATGCACGGAACTAGTGGAAGGCGGAAGAAAGCCGTCTTGATCAGCCCATTGAATGGAAGACTTTTCGCGAGAAGTTCGATGTGAAATACTTCCCGGTGACTGCCAGGTTTATCATGGAGCAGCAGTTCATTCATCTACAACAAGGTTCGATGTGGGACAAGTCAGTAGATGAGTATGACGCTGAGTTCACCATGCTCAGTCGATTTGCGGCACACCTGATACCGACGGATGAGATCGGAGCCCGTCGATTTCAACAAGGTTTGGACACGGAAATCCAGGCTGCACTAGCCACAGGGAAATTTTCGACTCATGAAGATGCTCTGGAAGCTGCCCGCAGTTATGAGGCAGTGATAAAAGCAAGGGGCAGACCTCAATCTGCCGGTTTGAAACGCCCTGCCACTCAAATGGCAGGAGGAGCCTCTTCCAGGCCAACGTTCGAACCCAGGAGAACTGAAGAATCCAATCACCAGCCAAGACCACATTTCTGTTTCCATTGCAAGAGAGATGGACATTTGATAAAGGACTGTAGGCGCGCAAAAGGCCTGTGCCTAGTTTGTAGCGCGTCCAATCACAGAATTGAGACCTGTCTATACAGATACAACTCAGCTCACACACACACCAACTACCCGCAGCGGCCAGCTATCCAGGCTCCTGCAATTCGTCATGCACTACCTGCTCCACCACCTGCACAGCCTACTCGCTAATTCCAACAAGTAATGAGGGACATGCCTCGAGGACAGAGAAATAGGCCTTAAGGACAGAATGTGCCTCCAGCAAGAAGGAATGTACCACGGCGACAGACATTCACATTAGAAGCCGTAGAAGCCAAGACTGTAGGTCAAGGTAATACCTGTAAGCCTTTTTCACCATCGTATCACTTTTATACACTATTTATACTGCAGACACCAAACTTTCCTTGAATTTTTTAGCCTTTCCTTTTACAAATTTCGAGGACGAAATTTTTATGAGGGTAGAATGTAACAACCCTAATTTTCCTATACACTTTTCTATACAATTTCTTTTTCAAAATCCATAAAGGAGTATTTTAACCTGATCACAATATATAAGTAATTATTTTGTTTTTAAATAACTCCATTTTTAGTGTACATAAAATTGTTTTAAAATTAAAGTATACTTGGGGTATTTAATGTTGCTGTTACCACTTTAAGTAATTATTTCACACCATAATTATAAGAAGGAGTTTGTAGCTCATTGGTAACACCTTGCACTGCTGAACCAAGCCACCAAAGTTCAAATCCCCTGTCCCACATTATTTTTATATTGTTTTTGTTTTAAATTCCATGGAAGCCCAACAGTTCAACAGCCATAACTCCAGAAAACCCCACTATCCATGAAAAGTTAGATGTTTCAGTGGCTACACCCGGCGACCCCCCAGCTTCCGGCACCCCGACTCAGCCGACTCGGGCCGGCGCTACCGACCGGACTAGGCCGGTCGGCCGAGTCATCAACACCAAAAAGTTGGCTTTTCATCTTCTGACCTTCCCTGCATACTTTAATTCTGCAGATCGTTTCCAGAAAGCACAATAAATACCAATTACTCCAATTTTTAATGAATTTCTACATTTTTTTACAATTTTTTTAATTAAAAACTTTTCACCTACCCTACCCTATAAATACACCCCTTACCCTCTACCCTCTCATCCCAAAACTCTAAGCTCACTCTCTAAAAAAATTTCCAAGAAGTGTGTAATTTGAAAACAAGTTCGCGGCGAAGCTCCGACGAAATTCCGGCGGAAATTCTGGCGACGTTTTTAGGAACAACCGGCGACGAAGCAACGCCTCGGCAACCTCTCTAGTCCCCCCTTCACTCCTTTGCCTAATCGAAACCCGTAAGTCCCATTCTATCCTTCTTTCTATTTCTCTAAAATACGAAATTACGAAACCCGACGGAATCGGAACAAATCTGATTTCCGATTTGGTTTTCTATAAAATTTCACTTCTCACCAATTCAATCATGCTTAAACATCTTATTGTTGACTATTAAACACTTAACAATCAATTTAAACAAGTTTTCTCACATGAAATGATAGCCTTTCCAATTTATCGTATTTTTCACTTTAATACCATCATATTTCGATTTCACATTTAACCCCTTAAACTTTGCTATACATTTAAAGTAGAGCACGAGGTAATGACCTACCTCCACACACACGCAAATACAACCCTAAACGACATCATTAAAAACTTAGAATACGATAAAACAATACTTTCATTTAAATACCATTTTCTTAATAAAATCATTTCTAGAAGTTTTAGCTTGGATATACTTTTAAATAAATACCTCTTATTAGGAAAACACGATAAGTTGTGGACATCGATCGTTTATCTAAACCTGACTTTGTGGTGTCTGGGCTAGGCAAGTGAGCAAAGATAACTTTAAAAGGCCCGTCTCACGATTCGTGAGCGGATCCCTCCTTTCCTCATTTGTACTTACCTGTCCACAATTGGCGGTGAAGAGGCGATTTGAGGCTTCTAACGACTTGTCGTTTAGACAAATTAGAAATAGGCTAGTTGACTTAGGAAACCCTAGAATCTAAAATACGGAAAATTTACACTTTTGCAAATAAATACCTTTTACTTTATAAAACCATTTTCTAAAGGATTAGTATTTTACAATCTTTGCAAAGCGCCGCTACAACCCATTTTTGGGGAACCCGTTTGGGATTGTGCTGTTTATCGCGCACCTTCGGGCTAGTAGTGCGAGATTCAGACCTCCGCAAGGAGCATTCGGTCTCGAAAGGTTTAAAATACGACATCTTAAGAAAATGAGATTTTTGGAATATAAAATATTTATTAAAATTATTTTTGAATAAATATATGTATATTTATTATTTAAATATCTATTTTATTATAATATAAATTTTCCACCTTTTTTTTAAAAATCACAAGAATAAATTTTACATTAAAGTACCATGAACTTCAAATAAATCAATCTTACCGATAAATACCCTTATTTATAAAACTAGGATATTTTCACTAAAAATATCACAACATAAAATCCACCCTCATTACAACTCTAAAGACGAACAATAAATACTTGAGGCGTATTTTGAAAAGTATATAAAAGTATTTTTACATAAAACCCCCTCAATTTTTTAAATTACCCTAAGGACCCTAGCAATTATAAGACCTCGATTCACATTTCTGATTGTCTGACTCGGGTTTGAGTCTGATTAATCTGACTTGAATATGATTCAAGTCAATCTATAATCTACAATATTCCAATTCAAAATGAACACATGAATCCATGAATATAATTATCAATTTATACAACTTGACTGAACCGAACCATAGATATGTATTCCTTTTACATGATTCCCAGTATTCCATTTACATGACTCTACGGTTATAACATTTTTCTAATATCATGGTTTCGGACAGTCAGTCAATCAATCATACAACCAATACAATTTACAAGATAACAATACAAACAAGATATCGCGGGGTTTAAGGGGTAGATTGGTACGGAAGGTGTTAAAAATGGCACGAGACGGTAAGATTAAGACACCTAACATGAATCTAGTTGCTGTTGTACCGTGGCATAAACGGTTCCTTGAGTTCCTGATACCTTAGTCTCTGGGGCAAGTGAGACTCCTCTCGTATACACTGGCATCTTTCTATACCAAGCTACAAACAACAGCGTGAACACTAAATACAACACTATAATAATATACTCTCTCTATATATATCTTACTCTCTATCTATTTTCCTCTTACCTTTGGGACTTACCGAGCGACTTGTTCGCTGACGACATTCTATTTCTTTCTTCTTTGAATGTCGTCAGGTGATTTGGACCCGGCGGAGATCGAGCCATCTCAAGAAGATTTGGAGCAGTTTGCCGAAGACCCCGCACTTTAGTTTCATTGTACACTTTTCTTTTCTGTACTTTTCATTTCCTGTTATGCCACTGTTTAGGCATCTCTTTATTTCAGTTGTATTTCCTTTCATGCATTGTACAAAGAATATTAATAGATAAAAGTTGATGTTCTTTTTATTTCTTGTCTCTTGTGTATTTATTTTATATTGCTTAGATACGCTTAGCGTATGTACTTCTGAGTATATACGTAGCGGACCTCGTCGCATCCCCTTCGCCGTACACTGGGAAGCGGGGCGTGACAGTAACACAAAAAATAAATTATATACTAAACAATGAATTACATTTAAATTACAAACATGTTTGCGGTGAGAGTCGAAATATTGCCACAAGAGAGGCCATGTATCTACGTCGACTCTCGCAAAGGCCTGAGTATGTAGGAGAGCTGCTCTGCCTCGGGGGTTGCCATCCATAGAGAATAGCAGTCGATCTTCAGCCTGTTCCTATTGCGTCGGACCTTTGATTGCATGTTCTTCATCAGGCCCTAGTACAGAGCATGAAGATCGAGCACTCTCTCAGGGTGATCAGGGTCGGGTATAGGCTGAAAGTCGTAATCCAACTGCAAATACCAAAAAATAATGTCATCTTCGGTAGGAATACTATCACCTAGGGCAGCCTCTACCATATCCTCCATTTCTTCTCCTGAAAAGAAGTTATCGTCTTCTTCTTCCGCCACATTACCGTCTTCTTCTTCTTCTTCTTCTGCCACATTACTGTCTCTTCTTGTCCTTCTCCGTGATATAGCCAAGTTGTATAAAGTCTAGTAAAACCGTGTTTAACGATGTGAAGTTCTACGATATTTACCTTCTGCCAGTACTTATTCCCACATCTATCGCACGGGCAGAGAATATTCTCTAACACGATCTTATTATATACGCGTGCAAATTCAATGAAAGCAGCAACTCCTGCGACAAACTTAGATTGCATGCGTTGTTGCCAATCTACGAACATCCAGTCCTTAACTCTGATGTACTCATAGGCCACGTTAGACTGTATAACATATAAATTGTAGATTATGATGACTATATTGAGAAATCTAAGAACATGATGGTTACTGACAAAGAAGAAAATCTGTAGATGCAAGTTTGTCATTGAAAAGAATAAATTATCGATAAACAAAGTTAGATTTGAAGATACCCAAGTATGAATTGTATTCTGTGTATGTGTGTTTCAATTTATGATTTCTCTTAAGTGTAGGGTTGTTAGTGTGTATGTGCTTTGTATGTGTATTTGTTGTGTATTCGTGTTGTATGTGTGTGTTTCGGCTGTCAGGTCACCAACTTCCTTGACCTTCCGGCACTGGGCAGGGTAAGGCTTCTATCCCATTAAAAATGTATAGAGCAGACACCCATTAGCTTGTGCTTTCATCCGTTTCGAGTAAATTTCGGCAGCACCTCCCCGCTGTTCTCTGAGTACACTGTAATAGAATAAATAATCATTTCAATGCTGTGAAATAACGTTGAAATGAATATCTAATCTATCTTTGTACACGGAGAACCAGCGGAAAAGTACCGACGAAATAACTTGAAATGGATGAAAACACAAGTGAATGCAGGTGTTTGCTTTATACATCCCTAACTTGTCCACACTGGACAAGTGTATCGGTTATCATTCGATTGAATCTTCTCATCACATAAACTACACGACGGTTGATAGTACCGAACTATACCGTCTGATATTTAACAACCTTCGTATAGTTCTATGTCACGACGAACATCGCACGTATGTTAACCGATAGACGGGGACTAATTCGCGTTTTGATTTTCACATATGAGTATCGATGAGAATATGAAAGTTTCATATTATCATCGAGTATCATATATTGGTTTTAATTTGAACATTAACTTGAATAGGTTTTACGTTTACGTTTCATTATTTAAGTGTTCAAAGTTTTTAGTTTAGGATAAATTTTTCTTGCGTTTACGGTAAAGTTACGCGTTTACGTTATCATCGAGTATCCTACTGAAGAAACTAGTGCACCCTAAACCCTAACCCTAATTAACCCAATTTAATCCTAATCATCATCCTAACTCAAATTATACCTAATTAACCCAAAATTAACCCAATTAACCCAAATCAACACCCTAACTCAAATTATCGCTAATTAACCCAATTAACTCAAATTAACCATAATCAACGCCCTAACACAAATACACTCTATTTTACCTAATTAACACTAGCTCTGATCATCACCCAAACCCCAACCCAAATTAACCTAACCCTAATCATCACCCAAACCCCAACCCAAATTAACTCTAGCCCAAACCAAAATTAACCCTAATTAATCTAATTAACTCTAACCCTAATCATCACCAACCCTATTTCACCTAATTAACTCAAACTAACCATATCCCTAACCCCGACCCTACCTAATTAACCCTAACCCTAAACCGAACCCTAACCCTACTTAATTAACCCTAACCTTAGCCCAAACCCTAGACCGAACCCTAACCCTAATCCTAACCCTATCTAATTAACCCTAACCCTAGTTAACCTGGCCCTATAGTAGTAACCCTAGCCCTAACCCTAAAATCAACAATAACACAAAAAATAGTATAATTATAAGTTCAAAATTGAAATTAACTCACCTCAGTAGTAGTTTTGCCGGCGGCAAAGAGCTCGACGAGGTGGAGGAAGCCGGGATTCTGCTGTCGACGAGTCACAGTCGACGACAAGCTCGCGGGTCTCTGTGGTTCGGCCAACAACGACGAGAAAGTCGGCGATGGGTGTACCGGCGACAAGGAGGCACGCGTGGGTGTGGTGGCGAGGAGGTGCGCGCGGGAGATCGATCGCGGGGGAGTTGGAAAATTTTGGGAACGATGAGGAAATTTCTGGGCTTTATTTTTTTTATAAATAACCCTTCTTTGCCCCTATGGACAGGGCATTCTCTTGTGGCTTCATAGGGGCAAATAAAAGATTACATTTTAATTTTTTTAATTAATCCGTAAGGCACCGTAGGGGTAAATCGATGGCCCAACGGATTAATCCGTTGGGGCAATAAAAAATTATCCCTACGTATTCCTATAGCCGTAGGGGCAACCCCTTATTGTAGTAGTGATCTCTTTCAATAACTAACTCTACAAATCACTCTTAGTAACTAATTGCATACAAATCTATTTTTAATTATACTTAATATTATAACGTGCATCGCACGTGTAAAACACAAGTATATATAATGCTCAAGGAAGAGGTCTCTAATTTTGAGATCAATTTGGTGATATTTCATTCTTATTTGTAAGAGAAATCAACTAAAAAATTCTTTAAAATATAATCAAATTTCATAACCGCATCTGATCCCACTATCACATTGAATACAAACTTCTCCCATAACCACTGATCTCTCTTTCTATATTAAAAAAGTCTAATTTATCAAATCGTGCATAGCACGTGTGTGTGTGAGAGAAAGAGAATAATGGAAGAAATAGGCCCTAGGAGGGTATTTTCGTTAGGAGGCGCAAAAAAAATTCACCCTCCACCATTTTTTCCAACATTCGGCATTCGTCACTATCATCTTTATCATTTAAGATGTTGATACACCGAATTTCATGTGACTCCATCACTTTTTTACCGTTGATTTAATTGGTGCGAATTTAACGGTTTACAGATAATAGAACTTTTTACATTGTTAAATTTACAGTGAAAAGGTGTTGAAATCACATGAAATTTGGTGTATCCACAACTTAGATGATAAAAAATAATGATGATGGATGCCGATCGTCGAATAAAATGGTGGAGGGTGTCACGCCCCGCTTCCCAGAGTATGCTAAGATAGGCACGTGACATAGCCAACCATGCTACCTGTGGATATGAAATATTCTTCCACAGTCACATTACGGCCGTAGAGATATCAAGAACAAGAAAGTAAACTAAACTATCTAGTACATGTCCATGAGCCAGAATAAATAAGTCAAGAAATAATAATATGCGGAAGCAAAAGATCCAATAAATAAAACACCTGGAAGGTAAAACTGGATACCAACAGGATCCTCACTGCTCGGTCTAACAGCGGCAATACTCTTGATCAGTCTGCAACAAAAGTAGAGGATCTGGGCCATGCAAAACCCAGACGTCAGCGCGTCATAATATCAAGCAATAATATATAAACAGGGTCGCAAGACATGCAAGTATGATCATAAAAGGTAAAGCAGGTGTAACATCAATATAAATCAGGGCAGTGAAAGGTAGTGTGCAGTGAGTAATCTAAACTGGTCTATTGGGTTAACTACTCTCAAGTCTTTGAAATCAATTTAATGAATCATCGATGTAACTCAATAGTATCTCGTGCGTGCCCGGGATCACGGTGAAGATTCTCGGGCTGAAACCGAGACAAGCCGCTAGGCACTAAAAGGAAAAGGGTAATGATGAATGATGTCTGCAGCATCATCCCAAGGCTGGCCTAGCCTCTAAAAAGGTAGTGGATAACGATGGACGATGTCAGCAGCATCATCCCAAGGCTGGCCTAGCCTCTAAAACTGATCAGTAAAGGTAGCGAACTGTCGAGTTATAAGTCAGGTTTCATCATTGATTTCCCCATACCCCCAGGTTGTGTATTCAAGTCAGGTATTAAATAATCTAGAGCTAATGCCAACACAGGATCAGGCAGGTACAGATTTGTCTGGATAGACAACAGGAACTGTCCGTAAGGACAACAGGTCAGGTTTATTGGCATTAGTCACAAGATCAGATAATAGGCAAAGCATGGTACATCGGGTCAAGTCAAATAATGTATATAGGTGTCATGTCAAGAGTTGCACGGTACCATGTCGTGTCAAGTAAAAGGTGTAACAAGTCATGTCAGAATGCACAAGATGTCAAGTGGGTGCTCATAATCAAACTAGCATAAGCATGGGTATACAAAACAAGCATGGGTACTAATAAAACAATAAACTGGAACATGTAATATGATATGCAAATAGGTACAGATTAAACTATATAGATGTACGGTTATCGATTAGAGTTAGGGTTATAGTTCCAACATTAAGTATCATACACTTAAATGAATATGGAATATTAAAATCATATTAACATGTATTAAATGGCCTATTGATGCAATTATATATAAAACAGGTTAGATGGATGCAAACGGGTGTCCGATAGGGTAGAAACTAGTAAAAGGTATTGTGGGTTGTTTACCCCAATCAGAGCAAAGCTCTGTTCAAATTCCAAGACGGAAGATGAAGCAACTTCCCCCAATCAGAGCAAAGCTCTACTTTGAAAATTTAAACTTTAGTAAATGAAGCAACGCTTCAGATTCTTTGCGCTGCGCGCAACGCGCCATGTGTCAAAAGTTGATGTGTCAGCACAGCGCCCAAGGCAATGCGTCCAATCAGAGCAAGGCTCTTTAAACCTAAGAAGCAACGTTTCGGTTGCGTAAACGCTGCGCTGCGTGACACGTGTCTGCGCAGTTGCGAAAGCACAACTGCGCAAACGCTGCGCTGCGTGACACGTGTCTGCGCAGTTGCGCAAGCACAACTGCGCAAGCGCTGCGCTGCGCGACACGTGTCACGCGCTGGGGCGTTTGCGCAAAACAGAATTGAGATTTTAAAGAAATCTTTTCTGTTCTTGTTAAAACAAGAAGATTTTCTTCTGTAAAACAGAGGCCTTTGGATCAAAGATCCAACGGTGGGGAAAATTCCCCAAATCACTCAGAGAAATATCTCTTTAACAAATTTAACTAATTTATGGGCACTATAAAAAGGACCCCAGACCTCAATTCAAAGGCATCAACATTTTGTGAAAAATTAAACAGAGAGAACTCTGAAGAATTGGAGAGAAATCCTCAAGAACAAAAAAAAGGTAAAAACCTTTAGAAAAAGAGAAAATTCTCTCATGAACAGATCATTGATCTGAGAACAAGATCAAGGACGTTTAATGAAAAGGAAAATAAATAAAAAACAGTGCCTTGCACTTCTTTTTATGAACCATTGGTTCTGAATCTAAAAGATTCTCAAGATAACAGTGCCTTGCACATTTTATGAACCACTGGTTCTTTAAAAAACAAGAAAAAACTTGTTTTCTTTGATCTAAAATTGATCCAAAAGAATAAGAATAGTGCCCAGCACTTGCCAAAACTGAACTATTGCGCAAGCCGCCAGGAAGCGCCACGTGTCAGCAGTGCAACAGCGGAGCCCACTGACGCAGCGCACTGCGCTCACCAGAGCGTGACACGTGTCACCTCCACGAGCGCTTGCGCTTATTAATTGCGCAAAGCGCCTAACAAGCCTAATCAAAAATGCTATGCATTTTAAAAGGGGCAGAGCCCAAACAAAGTAGATGCCTTGCATCATTCATAAATGAGCAGAGCCCAGAATAAATTGATGCTCTGCATCTTTTATGGGCAGAGCCCAAACAAAAAAATAGAAAATAATGCAATGCATTACTTAAAAATGGGCCAAGCCCTAGCACAGGTCTAACAGACCAAAAACAAATAAAAGCGTTGAATATTTTTCAACTAGACTTAGCCCAATCATGGCCGTAAGTCCTCAAATTAAATTGACCGGGCACGGCTGCTCCCTAAATCAATTTACGACCGGTTCGAGGGTACATCTCCGAACTCCTCTGACACCCATCGTTGTAATCTTTCAACGACGTCAGAGAGGTGACGGGTCCCGATAACCATACATCAACATGGACTGCGGGGTCCTTAAACTCGTGGACCGAAACGTCCTTAAACTAATGTTGGACCGAAACGTCCTTAAACTAACGATGGACCACCACGTCCCTAAACTGGAACACGGACCACCACGTCCGTAAACTGGAACACGGACCACCACGTCCCTAAACTGGAACACGGACCACCACGTCCCTAAACTGGAACATGGACCACCATGTCCCTAAACTGGCAATGGACCGCAACGTTCTTAAACTACCTATGGACCACTACGTCCCTAAACTGGAACAATAGATACTCCAAATGCTCTCTTGCCGGATCTAAACGATCCCGTTTAAGTTGATCTTAGCCCCCAAACACGGCTAACACACCCTTAAACATTCAAATGGACTATAAAACTCCAAATCAACTTTGGTTCAAGGGTACCTCTCTGAACTCCTCTGACACCTGTCGTTGTAATCCTTCAACGACGTTAGAGAGGTGACGAGTCCCGACGGCCATATACCAAACGGATCACCACGTTAGTTGATCTTAGTCTCAAACGAGACTAACGTATCCTTAACGAACGTTTAAGTTGATCTTAGCCCCAAGCATGGCTAACGTATCCTTAAATTAAAAACACCAAACACAAATCTAAGTAAATACGGATTTAGACTAATCCACGTCCTACGGGCGACGGCATTACTCAGTCTCCGTATACAATCTACGGGCAACCACAAACAAAACAAACACACACGACACGAAGTGAAATTCTGGAGAAGGAGAAAGTTGTTACCGCGATGCGGTAGTGTAATTAACTGCAGGGGCTTGCGCCTGCAGGGAAGAGCGTCCCCACATTCAAAAACCCCTCAAGCGAGGGGGAATCTGACGAAGTCTGCTACATCGGCCGCATCCGTCTAAACCTCCGATACACGGTGCCATAAATCAACTTGGCATCTTCGGAGAAGTGGACGGATAAAACCAAATAGCATCTGCCCCGAATCTCAGGCAAGACGTTCGCCGCGTCTCCGCCGCGTCTTTCGTAGGGGAACAGATTCTGGCACGCCCGGTAGGACCTTGTCCTCTTTCCACTCCACACTTCGTGTGTCGTCCTCACGAACCAATCGCGGTTTGTTAAATGGTTGCCTTTGGATTTTAAGTTACTAAGATTTGGTCTTTTGCCTGGCGCTGAACTCAAGCATCAATGGCCTCTAACTGCACCAACTGCTCGAAGTGCCACTGCAACGGACGCTCCACCTCCCCCGGAGGTGTAGCATATGGGCCCCAAGCGGCTTCCTTCCTCGCTCTGCCGGTAGACCAGGTGACCCAGGCCACCACCGGCCTGTTTTTCGGGACCATGATTCCACCTACAAGCTTCTCTATGCCAATACCTGCATTGGAAGTGAACAAGAAGTCGGTCTTCGACCGGCTCACTGCTACGACGGCCCCTGTCAACGGGTCGCCCACTACCAAACCAACAACCTCTGTTTTCGCCAGGCTGGATCAGAACTCTAAATTGGCCCCCCCAAGGAAGGCAATAACTGCTGCTCCAGAAGTCGTCAAGGCGGCTTCCCCTGTCAAAAAATCAGTCTTTTCAAGACTGACGATTCCTGCTCCTGCCCCTGCTCGAGGTTCCGTCTTCGACAGGTTGAATATCACTCCTCAAAAGACAACCTCAGTCTTTAAGAGGTTAACGGCTCCTCATTCAGACAGGGGGCAAAAAGTGGCTGTCTCAATCTCCGAGCCAGTCCCAACGGCTCGTCGTGCCCGACGTCGCCATTGGCGACGAGTGAGGAAGGCAGGGGGCAACTCCCCCTCAGGGCTAACTCCACCGGCTCCAGTGGTGGAAGTCAACGCTGCTGTTCCAACTGGGAACAACTTTGAACTGCTGAGGAGGGTACGTAAGAACTCTCCAACCGCTACACTGAAAAGATCTCCTCCGCCCGCGGAGAGAGTTCCGGAAACAAAGCAAGAATAGCCCCCTCAACGGCTGTCCTAAAAAATATACAAGGTTTGGCGAAAGGTTCAAGACTCCGTGATCGACCCAGATCACTCTCGTCAACAAAAGAAGACGAAGGTGCAAAAAGAAAAAGACCGTCCTATTAAACAACAGGGGACAACGATCGCTAGGGTGCCCACTGCAACGGCCCCTTCAACTTCAACGGCCCACAAAAGAAGGAGGCCGGAGAAAACCCACACGCCGGCGACAAATATCAGAGGTGGTGCACCCAAATGCCCTAAGTCAGGGGGCATTGCAGTTCATACCGTCTATGTGGCGTCTGGTAAAGAAGACAGTCGCATATTTACGGGTCATCGACTTCTTACGCGATCAGTGACCAAGGCGCAGGAGCAGCAGCAGAAGCTCCAAGAGATGATGAACGCTATGGCCGCACTTACATGGCCAAAAGAAAACCCTGAAACGTCCTCGGATGAACGCCAGGAGGAAGAAACCGACGCCGAATTCCTTCGTCGAATATTGGAGAAGAAGGACAAAGAGGCTGCTGAACAAGCAGCCAACATACAGCGTATGGGCCTCCTCTTCCAAGACATGATAGAGATGATGATACAACAAGATCCTCCTGTTGAAGAGCCGTCCTTGGAGACGATAGGGGAGAGACATCAAATCCTCCACCAGCTCTGTCAACGGCTAAAGAGGATACAATCTCTAAAGCTGATTTGGACGAGTACATAGCCCAGCAAATACGGGTTCATCATGCGACTGAAGCAGCTGGCCAGGTCGTAAAAACGGGGCGGCTATATCCAAGTTGGTACGACCAAATCAAGTACCCGCCGGGTTACACAATTCCTAAGTTCCATGTCTACAAGGGGACGGGCAATCCTCACCAGCATGTTGCCCAGTTCAGGGCACTCTGCGGCAATACCGGCGGTGATGACAAGCTTTTGCTTCGCCAGTTTGTTGGAAGTTTATCAGATACGGCGTTCGAGTGGTACTCTGAGCTCCCGAACGACTCTATTAAGACCTTCGCAGAGATGGAGCTGTTGTTTACTCAGCGTTTTGCAAGCGCCAGTGAACGCACCCCGATGACGGCACTGATTAACGCCAGGGTAAAACCAGGCGAGACATAGGTTCAATATGCTATACGGTGGCGGAACTTATGGTCGAAGTGCGAGCAGCGCATTGAAGAAGCTCCCGCGGTGGGTATGTTTGTGGGAACCCTTGATCCGTAAGCAACTATCTCACAATTTATGATGTTTTTCAAGCCGACTACCTTCCAAGCCTTAATTGACAAGCTAGCGTAAATGGATCAGATGGGCCATAGACCCCCTCTTCCAAAGCCGGACTCCCGAAATGACAAAGGGAAAGGAAAAGCAATCGTTGTCGCTAATGCTCAACAACAACCGAGCGAATCGAAGCCGGTTGTCCGTCAAAATAACATGCGCCCTTACGTGGCCCTTGAGGAGAGGATGGGACGTTCTTACTCGTTTCCCCGGGATAAAACGAAAAGGTTATTCGAGCTGGCGTTGCGCAACCGACTCATAAATCTGCCGGATCCAAAACGTCCGTTGCAACCAAGTGATGTCAACGAGCCCAACTACTGTCCTTATCATCGAGTACTGGGCCATCCGATCGAAGATTGCTACGTTTTCAAAAATTGGCTTGAAAACCAGTACCAACAGGGCAAATTCACGTTATCTGACAAATGGAAGATGAATCCCCCGCAGCCCCACACCTCTAAAGGGATGAATACGCCGGGAGCAACATGCTCCGTCGTTGAAGAAGCTCCGTGGGAGGTTGTATTATCAGCCAAGACAAAGAGGATGCTAAACGATCTTCAGACATGTCCAGCGATTATGTGGAAGAACCCGTTGGAACCGCAGGTCATTGAAGGGATGCTGAAGCCACGTCTAACTCCAAAGACCGATGGTGGTGGCTCAAGCACTCGCAACCAGCCGTCAAAATCTTCGAAGAAGTAGAAAAAGAGATCAAAGAAGCCCGTGAAGCCTGGCGACAAGCGCACGGACTTGCAAAAACAAATTGACGCGCTGGAGGAATACAACCAGAAGGCACGGACTCCCATTACATTCCAAGAGTTCCTCAATCACATCCTTCAAGAGGAAAATGAGGGAGAAAGTTCATCTGATGAATCTGAAGAATGCATGGCGAGCTGTCATGTGATTTCCCATTCGTTCATGAACGATGAGGAGACTTCTTGTGCTGAAACGCTGGGGGCAGATACCGAATCAAAAATTCTGGGGCCATCGGATGAAGTAATTGACGCATTCCTCAATGAAGCTCGGTTGAAAAGTAAAGCTGATCGAGAACGCGAGGCGGTCATATTTGAAAGGGCCAAACGCCAGCGACTTGATGAAAGAGCTGAGACGATCCCGTTGGAGCAAAATGCCTCCACCGTCGACAAAAGCCAATTCAAGATGAGGAAAAGGTTTGCTAAGGCCATATCAATGGGCATGAAGCTACCATCCTCCGAAGGAAAAGTTACTGGTGAAATAGAAATGCACCCCTCCTATTGCTTATATCATCAGAAGGTTTCACACCCCTTTCAAGAGTGCAAAGCTTTCGATAGATGGTGGCAAGGATACGTTGCTCATTAACAACGCTTTAAGCGGGAAAAGCACAAAACTCGTCGGAAGCGAAGAAATACGACCGAAGGGCTTAAAAGAACTACTGGAGATTGCTTCATGGTTAACACCGGCAGGTCACAAGTGCCTACATTCGGGAGCGATTCTGATGAGGAGCTGGAACTTTCCCCTCTCTTTAAAGAGTCCACTTCGGGAAAAGAAGAAGAGCCGAAGGTTTGCGAAAATATTCGGCTGCGGAATCGGACGCTGCCTGAAAAGAATCTCGGACCCTCAAACAGAAAAGATAAAGGGAAAGAAAAGGTCTCTGAAGATATCGTCTTAGATGACCAAATGGTGGAGGAGCTAAGCGCCAAGGACCCGCCAAAGAGGAATAAGGTGGATTACAACGTCTTAACGCATCTGAGGAAGCTACCGCCACAGCTCAGCATTCTTGACGCCCTTTTGCTATCAAAGGAGGCGAGAGATTCATTAATCAAGGCACTACAGGATCTGGAACAATTCCAAGCTTTCCTGATCGAGGAAAAGATGAAGGATGAATTGGAGTAAGTGCACACGGCCGATGTCGCTTTTGGTGATGAAGACCTTCTTCTTAGGACGTGCGAACACAATCGCCCCCTTTATGTCTCAGGATACTGTCACGATATAAAGATAGGCAAAATCCTGATCGACAATGGATCCTTCGTTAATCTCCTCAATGTTTGGGTATTAAAAGAAATCTGCATGAGCGTCCAGCACCTTGCTCGTGACAAGATCACCATCTCCGGGTTCGACTCCTAGTCATCAAGAACTCTTGGGTCTGTAATACTGACGCTACGCTTCGGGCTACTCGTCACGGACATTAAGTTCCACGTCATAGACGCCAAGACATGCTACAACGCTTTGCTCGGCCGACCATGGTTACACGAGTACAACATCATCCCTTCTACGCAACATCAGTGTATGAAGTATTTTAAGGATGGTTTCGAGTATACCGTGACGGGAGAACTGAACCCATTCTCTGTGAACGAGGTCCGCAAATATGAAGATGCCAAATACTTCTTACCAGATTTCGAAGACACGGAGAGGTGTCACAAGTCGGAGAACAAATCTAACGCCACCATCCCTGTCTTCGGCAGTGATACTGAGGAGGAAGAGGAGATAGTTTATTCGGGTCCGTCCCAATACAACAAGCCATGACCGTCCGCTCCTACGTTGATCTTTGGTAGCGACTCGGAAGATGAGATCCATGCTGTATTCTCCGCTCGACCTTCAATACAAACGTCCGCTGACGAAGAGCAAAATCTACAAGTCGCCATGGTGCCGCTTAAACACCATAAAGAACTGGATGCGCTTGATATCTACAGTGTAGAAGAGCTGCGAACGTTCTATATCCCTCCCAGACGAGAAAGTGAAAAAGCAATTCTATTCTACCGCTCTGAAGAAACCAAAGTGGAGAAAGAAATCTGGCATGGCGCGGATCCTACGCTCGACAGGCTTCAGCCTATCCGTCTTCCCAGATATTATACGGAAGGTTTGAAAAAGCTGCTGAAACGCCAAGGGATATCCTTCAAGCAGACCGTTCGAAAAGACAAGTTCTATGACAAATTCTGGAACGTTCCCGGGACTCAACGCAAACTGCCTAATGGGAGAATGGAGACAAAAGGACTTGGATACATCCGGACAAAGAAACGAGAGCTACTAAACAGCTGCTACGTCGTGTATGACTTCGATGAAGAAGCGGATGCTCAATGGGAGGACGCTAATCCTGACCCAGTGAAAGTTCCAGATGCAAAAAAGCCCAGTCCGTCGTTCGAAGAACAAATGGACAAGCTTAAAGGAAGCGGGTCAAAAAGTCCGGGACGATCATATCCGCGAAATGGTCATCTACGAGAAAGCCAAAACGCAATGCTTTCTCCAACAGACCGTGAAAGATGAAAATGCCGCTTCTTGTCAACCTGTTATAAAGAAGGCCCGATGCAGAGGCAGAAATAAGTCGAAAGGCCAAAAAGGCGCTCAACAACAACAAAGCAGGGCTAAGAAGCCACGCAAATGGGAGTCGAGCGTTATTGATCTATCCCTCATGAAGAAAATGGGTCGAGCGTACTCGTTTCCTCGGGACAAGACGAAGAAGATACTTGATCTTGCTCTAAAACATCAAATGCTTACACTGCCGGAGTCCAAAAACCCCGAACAAGCAGGCGAAGTCTCTGATCCAAACTATTGCTCTTACCATCGAGTAATAGGGCATCCTCTTGAAGATTGCTTCACCTTCAAGAATTGGGTCGAAGATCAGTATCAGCTTGGCAAGTTCGCTCTGTCCGACAACTGGAGGGTAGCGCAGCCACAAAAGCACCAGCCCAAGGCCACGAAAGAAGAACCAGTCTCGCATTGGGATTGGAAGCGAATTCGTACTTGTCACGTGATAACGATATCAAAAGAAGAGCCCGAGAACATGGATGACCTTCCTTGGTGCTTCGAAAACAGCAACGACGAGGTAATCTCAGAATTTCCACCAGCGCCAAAAGAGCTAGAAGATGGAAATCATACCACTGCAGATAACCTTAAGAAAATTGAGTTGGGAACGGCAAATGACCCGCGACCGACATTCATTAGCGAGCTGCTATCAGAAGAAAGGGTGGCTGCGTTAAAGGACGTGCTTCTACAGCATAGAGATTGCTTCGCATGGAACTATTCCGAGATGCCGGGACTAGATCCAGAAATTGTTGTGCATAGATTGGCGACATCTCCGGACGTCAAGCCAGTCAAACAGGCGCCGAGAAGAATGCGGCTCGAGCTTGAGATGAGTATCAACGCCGAGGTCAAGAAGCTGATCGACTCTGGCTTCATCCAGGAAGTTCAATACCCTGAATGGATCGCCAACATCGTCCCGGTGATGAAGAAAAATGGGACAGTGCGCATATGTGTAGACTTCCGGGATCTTAATAAAGCTTGCCCGAAGGACGATTTTCCAGTGCCAGTCACCGAACTGATGATAGACAATACGTCCACTCATGAGGTTTTCTCCTTCATGGACGGCTCGTCAGGATATAATCAGATAAAAATGCATCCGGAAGACCAGAAGCACACCGCCTTCAGGACTCCTCTAGGTATATTCTGCTACAAGGTGATGCCCTTCGGTTTAAAGAATGCCGGTGCCACCTACCAAAGGTCCATGACGAAGATCTTCGATGACCTTATACACGAAATCGTCGAATGCTATATCGACGACCTCGTGGTTAAAAGCAAATCATACGAGGAACATCTCGAGCATCTGAAGACCGTGTTTCAACGCCTTCGACTATACAACTTGAAGATGAACCCGCTCAAGTGTGCATTCGGAGTTTCCTCGGGCAAATTCCTGGGATTCATCGTCCGACACCGAGGTATTGAAATAGATCCGTCTAAGATCAAGGCGATCATGGAAATGCCTCCGCCGAGAACCCTCAAACAGTTGCGGTCCCTCCAAGGGAAGCTCGCATACATACGGCGATTTATAGCCAATCTTTTAGGCAAGTGCCGTCCTTACAGCCACCTGATGAAGAAGAGAACCCCGTTCGTCTGGGACCAAAAATGCCAAAGCGCGCTAGACGAGATCAAACAATACCTGCAGAACCCACCGGTGTTGGCTGCTCCGGTCAAGGGAAAGCCCCTCATTCTTTATACAACCGCTCTCGAAGGCTCCTTAGGCGCACTATGGGCACAAGAGAACGATCAAAGGAAGGAAAGAGCACTCTACTACTTAAGTCAAGTTCCGCTGGGGGCAGAAAGCAACTACTCCCCCATTGAAAAACACTGCCTGGCGTTGATCTTCGCGATAACAAAGCTCAGGCACTATGCATTGGCGCATGAAGTCCGTCTCATTTCAAAGGTGGACCCCCTTAAATATTTGATGTAGAAGGCCATATTTACGGGACGACTCGCTAAATGGACCCTGCTCTTGATGGAGTTCTCGATAACGTATCAACCTCTCAAGGCAGTGAAAGGCCAGGCCATCGCTGACTTCCTCGTTGAGCATCCGATACCCGCCGATTCTCCTCTGAATTGCGATCTTCCAGACGAACATGCGTTTGATGAGATCGATGGTGGTGATACCCGATGGGAGCTTTATTTCGATGGAGCATCTTCTATGAAGAAGCGCAAACAAAGTACGCCCATGATCAAATCGGGGGTGGGCCTCATCTTCGTGACCCCACAAGGAGGAATAATGCGCTTCGCTTTCTCCTTAACAGAGCCGAGGACGAATAACGAAGCCGAATATGAAGCCTTGATAGCAGGTCTCGAGATCGCCATCGACATGGGAATTGAAAACCTCCTCATATACGGAGATTCTCAACTAGTCGTTAGTCAAGTAAACGGCGACTACCAAACGTGCAAACCGGAATTGGTGAAGTACGGTGAAAAGGTGCAACAACTGTTGACCTAAATTCCCTCCTATACTTTGGAAAGCATACCGCGCGCGGAAAACAGCAAAGCAGACGCGTTGGCCAAACTTGCTAAAGAACTGGTTGACGAGAACCTCGATGACGTTAGAATCGTGGTACAAAGCCGTCGGGTGCTTGCCCCAGCAGAAATATCTCCGGAATCATCCGAAGAAAAAGGAGCGACTGAACAGACGACCTTGCAAATAGAAGACCGAGAAAAGACCAAGGACTGGAGGGAAGTCTTCATAGACTACTTTAAGTCTCACCGAATGCCTGAAGAAGCGTCCACAAGACATCATCTCATGAAACGAGCTCTGTCTTTCGCCTTCGTCAATGATACTCTGTACAAGAGGTCGTTTGATTCTCTATGGCTGAGATGTCTCGGACCTGACGAAGCGAAAAGAGTTGTTCAGGAAGTTCACAACGGACTCTGCGGTTCTCACCAAGCGGGCCCGAAGATGAAGTTGAAGATCAAACGGATGGGCTACTACTGGCCCACGATGATTCAGGATTGCCTCGAATATGCGAAGCAATGCCACCCGTGCCAAATCCATGGGGATTTCATCCACCAGCATCCAAATCCATTACATCCAACGGTGGCTAGCTGGCCGTTCGAGATGTGGGGAACTGACATAGTCGGCCCCATCGAACCAGCATCGTCTAGGGGACATCGTTTCATCCTGGCGACGACTGATTACTTCTCTAAATAGGCAGAAGCAGTACCGTTGAGGGAAGTGAAGACGGAGAATATCCTTCATTTCTTCAAGACGCACATCCTATATCGGTTTGGAACTCCACGACGGATCATTTCCGATAACGGGCCAGCTTACAGAAGCCACAAGATCAGTCGCTTCGCGCAACAGCACAATATAGACTGGAGATATTCCTCGATTTATAATCCGCGAGCTAACGGTCTAGCTGAGGCCTTCAATAAGACCTTGACGAAAATCATGAAAAAGACAGTGTCCCGAAATAAGAAGGATTGGCACGAGAGACTGCAAGAAGATCTCTGGACGTACCGAACTACGTTCAAGACGGCCACGAACACAACACCGTACGCGTTGGTGTTCGGTACAGAAGCAGTACTTCCCCTCGAGATAGAGCTACCATCTCTACGAGTGGCGGTCCACTACGAGCTAACAGATGAAGAAAATGCTCATCTTCGGCTCGAGGAGCTTGATACCCTTGAAGAAATACGGCTCATAGCACAACAAAATCTGGAAGCTTATAAAGCAAAGATGACACACTCATATGAAAGATTGACCCGGCCGAGGACATTCCGCGAAGGCGAACTCGTGCTAGTGGTCAAAAGGCCTATAATCCCCAATCGCGCCAAGCGGGAAAAATTCGAGCCAAACTATGAAGGCCCGTACGTCATAGATAAGGTCTACCAGGGTGGGGCCTATCTACTCATGGACATGCACGGTGAAAGGTCTTTCGGGCCAATAAACGGTCGCTTCCTAAAGAAATACTATACTTAATGAGCCACAGTCTAGGTCAATGGTAGATGACGACGACTATGTCCGCTCGCTATCTTCCTAAGCTCAAGCTTTATAAGCAGTAGCCGGCCTTCTCAATGGCGGACCGAAACGTCCTTAAACTAACGCCGGACCGAAACGTCCTTAAACTAATAGCGGACCGAAACATCCTTAAACTAATACCGCAGCATCCGTAGGCTGACAAAATTAAAAAATATATATATATATATATATATAATATAAATAAATAAAAATGGTATGTCCATAAGCAAAAAGGGGCACGGATGAAAACCCGAAAGGGCTCCGTGAGTAAAAACAGCAGGGCTACCGGCGAGTGTTCGTGAAAACCCGAAAGGGCGCGACCTCGTAAAAAAAAAGAGAAGAAGAAAATAAATAAAAAATATATATATAAAATAAAAACGGTATGTCCATAAGCAAAATGGGCACGGATGAAAACCCGAAAGGGCTCCGTGAGTAAAAAAAGCAGGACTGCCGGCGAGTGTTTGTGAAAACCTGAAAGGGCGCAACCTCGTTAAAAGACACTTATAGGGTCCTCTCGACCTTGTAAGGAGAAACCACCCGCGTGAGATCCTTACGACTCACAAGGAAGCAACACACTTAGGGATCCCCATGATTCCTAAGGAGAAAATACACTTGCGAGATCCTCACGACTCGTAAGGAGAACTCTCTTATGGGACCCTCACGGCTCATAAGATTTGAAAGTCTTAAATTACAGAGACATAAACCTGTGCTTAAGCAACCCCCACAACTTCCAAGATTGCCCTACAAGTGGCTCAATACTGACTCTTGTATACAATCCACGGGCGCGAATAAACATTTCCCTAACCAAGTCCTATCTGTGACTGGGGATATGTGAGCATGATGAACAACCCTTATAAGTCCTCTCGACTTACAAGGAGAAAACCCTCTTGTAGGATCCTTACGACTTACAGAGGAACATACACTTAGGAATCCTCACGATTCCTAAGGAGAAAATACACCTACACGATCCTCATGACTTGTAGGGAGAAATACCTTTGTGAGACCCTTACGGCTCATGAAGTTAAAAGCCTTAGTTGGCAGGACCTTAACCCTGTTCGCTAAGCCACCTTTGTTCGACATCGACAGAGGCAAATGATGATTCGCTCCTGGCAATATCCCAGTTGCAACGGTGCTGATGCCGAAATTGGTGTCTAATTTCAGGTTTACGGCAGAAAGCCAGTAGGCCGCACATGCATACGAAATAGCCGAAAGGATGGGGCAACTTGCAATAAAAAACAGCAAGTAAAATGTATGCATGCAAAATAGCCGAAATGATTGGGCAACTCGCAATAAAAAGCAGCGAGTAAAAATAAAATAAACAGCCGAAATGATTGGGCACCGCGAAAAATAGCCGAAATGATTGGGTAATCACGACCTTCGCGATATAAAAGCTGAAATAATAGAGCATCGCGGAAATAAAACAAAAAAAATGATAAAACTTTGGCCCTACAGTTGAGATCACATCGATCCCTGTACACAATCCAAGGGTGTAAACAAAGAGGGAACCATACTCTCCCAACAGACTCCGCCAAAAAACGAAGCCAAATCTCGACGGTTCATCCCAACTCCGAAGAAACCAGTGTCTTCGGCAAATATCTCAACTCAGGGAAACAAACAATCCTTGATGAGAGCCTCCTGATTCGCATCGACTCGCAGAGAAACCAGTGCCTCCGTGCGAAATTCTCGATCCGTTTCAACACCAACAAATAATCCTTGGCGCTAGGAAAACAAATAATCCTTAGCAAATACCTCAACTCAGGGAAACAAACAATCCTTGATGAGAGTCTTCTGATCCGCGTCGACTCGCAGAGCAACCAGTGCCTCCGTGGGAAATTCTCCACCCGTTTCAACACCAGGGAAACAAATAATCCTTGGCGCTAAGGAAACAAATAATCCTTAGCAAATACTTCAACTCAGGGAAACAAACGATCCTTGACGAGAACCTCCTGATTCGCGTCGACTCGCAGAGCAACCAGTGTCTCCGTGGGAAATTCTTGACCCGTTTCAACACCAGGGAAACAAATAATCCTTGGCGTTAGGGAAACAAATAATCCTTGGCAAATTCCTCAACTCAGGGAAACAAACAATCCTTGACGAGAGCCTCCTGAGCCACGTCGACTCGCAGAGCAACCAGTGCCTCCGTGGGAAATTCTCGACTCGTTTCAACACCAGGGAAATAAATAATCCTTGGCGCTAGGGAAACAAATAATCCTTAGCAAATTCCTCAACTCAAGGAAACAAACAATCCTTGATGAGAGCCTCCTGATCCGCGTCGACTCGCAGAGCAACCAGTGCCTCCGTGGGAAATTCTCGACTTGTTTCAACGCTAGGGAAACAAATAATCCTTGGCAAATACTTCAACTCAGGGAAACAAACAATCCTTGACGAGAGCCTCCTGATTCGCGTCGGCTCGCAGAGAAACCAGTGTCTCTGCGGGAAAATTCCCGATTCGTCTCAACTTGCAAGATGAAGCCTCAGGCAGCAGGGGCTAAAAAAACTTGCTTCCTGAACAATGAGACCCTGCAAGTCGATCTAAAACGGTCTCTTGCATACTATCTACGGGTCTCACTCTCCGAAGTCGAGTTTCGACAAGGAGGGAAACAACCGCTTACGAGTCCTCTCGACTCGTAAGAGGGAAAATTCTCTTACAGGATCCTTACGACCTATAAGAGAAAACACACTTAGGAATCCTCACGACTCCTGAGGAGAAAAACCCACCTACGAGATCCTCTCGATCCGTAGGGAGAAAAGTCTTTATGAGACCCTCACGGCTCATAAAGTTGGAAAGTCTTAGGCAACAGATCTGAACCTGCGGTCTAAGCCATCGCTATCTTTTGGAAAAACTAAGTTATCTTCCAATTATGTTTATCAAGACAGCATGTTGTTAATAAGGGAAAGAAGAAAGCAACAGAAGGAGCATCCGATTTACGTTTGATCAAGCGTTCGAGACACACTCATTCATGCACAAGCAAAAGACTCAGAACGAAAAATAAAGACAAGCTGGGATAAATTTTTCCATTAATATTACCAGAAGTTCTTACAATTATAAAAGCAATAAACGAAAATTACAAAGGAATAACCTCGAACCCAGGACATGGATTGAGGAACTCGAAAGCGACCCTATCTATGACTTTCCAAGCCTCGCTGACCATCCTAGTGTGCTTTCTTTCGAGAGCACAAGCATCAGGGTCCCCCCTGATGTCTTCCACCCTCCGATAAGCAGCAAGTATGGCAGACTGTTGAAAGACCTCGTGCAAGAGATCGATAAGACTGTCCCGCCGTCTCTTCGAGATAAAGTTCATCAGGTACACCGAGTGCACCTTATCCTCAGCGGCATCCAATTCCCTAAGCGGCACACCGGAACAAAATAGGGGAAGCGCTTCCCAGATGGCTCCCACGATAAGCTTAAGGAGGGAGGAACGTCGGGGAAGCAGTGGACCGTTGTATGCGTCGAAGCGGCTCATGATTTCAGCACACTCCGCGTTTGTGAACTCTCGATTTTGAGAGCGGACAAGTCGGCGGATGTCCCGTAAGAGATGATCTCGTTAAGAGCGTACATATGGGCGTCCATTGTTCCTGTGAAAGAAGATCAACAGAATTAGCAGACCGACTGATTAGGCGAATTCTTGTTAAAAAACGAGCACAGAGGGTTAAACTCCTCGAGAGCAATGCTCTACGAATAGGGTGACGCCTATCAAATTCCATAATAAGGGAAATTTAAAGAAGTCCCCAAGAACTCTGAGATCATTATTATTAAAAAATGATATAATCCGTTTAAATACAAAACTCCATTTTATTTTCATTATCCATACTCAAACTCCTAAGAGTTCATTTTTTTTAGATCAAAGAGATCTATGTTTTGCCAAAGATGCAATGTTCTATTCATGGTTGAGAAACCCTGAAACAGATTCCTGAGAGCAAGGCTCTATTGGTGAAACCCAGAAGGGTTTTCTTAGATCAAGGATCTATGAGAGCAAAGCTCTATTAATTAAAATTGATTTAATTCAAGACTAATTCTTACCTAAATAGTCTCTTTAAAGAAAATCTGAGAGTTCTTAAAAACAAGAGCAGGGCTCTGAGATTATGAAAATAAAATTTTGTGAGATGATGATCATCTGTGAAGGGACCAAAGGTCCTATTTATAGGCACCAAGTGCCCTTTCAACTTCCAAAAGTTGCCGCAACGGTTGGAATTCTGCCACCGTTGCGCTTGCGTTTGGGGCCATGTAAGCACAACGGTGGGGGGCATTTGTTTACCCCAATCAGAGCAAAGCTCTATTCAAATTCCAAGACGGAAGATGAAGCAACGCTTCATCTTCCCCCAATCAGAGCAAAGCTCTACTTTGAAAATTTAAACTTTAGTAAATGAAGCAACGCTTCAGATTCTTTGCGATGCGCGCAACGCGCCTCGTGTCAAAAGTTGATGCATCAGCACAGCGCCCAAGGCAATGCGTCCAATCAGAGTAAGGCTCTTTAAAACTAAAAAGCAACGTTTCAGTTGCGTAAACGCTGCGCTGCGTGACACGTGTCTGCGCAGCTGCGCAAGCACAACTGCCCAAGCGCTGCGCTGCGTGATACGTGTCTGACACGTGTCTACGCAGTTGCGCAAGCACAATGCAGACACGTGTCTACGCAGTTGCGCAAGCACAGCTGCGCAAACGCTACGCTGCGCGACACGTGTCTGCGCAGTTGCGCAAGCACAACTGCGCAAGCACAGCTGCGCTGCACGACACGTGTCTGCGCAACTGCGCAAGCGCCGCGCGACACGTGTCACGCGCTGGGGCGTTTGCGCAAAACAGAATTGAGATTTTAAAGAAATCTTTTCTGTTCTTGTTAAAACAAGAAGATTTTCTTCTGTAAAACAGAGGCGTTTTGATCAAAGATCCAACGGTGGGGAAAATTCCCCAAATCACTCAGAGAAAGATCTCTTTAACAAATTTAACTAATTTATGGGCACTATAATAAGGACCCCACCCCTCAATTCAAAGGCATCAACATTTTGTGAAAAATTAAACAGAGAGAACTCTGAAGAATTTGAGAGAAATCCTCAAGAACAAAAAAAAGGTAAAAACCTTTAGAAAAAGAGAAAATTCTCTCATGAACAGATCATTGATCTGAGAACAAGATCAAGGACCTTTAATGAAAAGGAAAATAAATAAAAAACAGTGCCTTGCACTTCTTTTTATGAACCATTGTTCTGAATCTAAAAGATTCTCAAGATAACAGTGCCTTGCACATTTTATGAACCACTGGTTCTTAAAAAACAAGAAAAAACTGTTTTCTTTGATCTAAAATTGATCCAAAAGAATAAGAACAGTGCCCAGCACTTGCCAAAACTGCACTATTGCGCGCAAGCCGCCAGGAAGCGCCACGTGTCAGCAGTGCAACAGCGCAGCCCACTGACGCAGCGCACTGCGCTATTGCGCTTGCGCTCACCAGAGCGTGACACGTGTCACCTCCACGAGCGCTTGCGCTTATTAATTGCGCAAAGCGCCTAACAAGCCTAATAAAAAATGCTATGCATTTTAAAAGGGGCAGAGCCCAAACAAAGTAGATGCCTTGCATCATTCATAAATGAGCAAAGCCCAGAATAAATTGATGCTCTGCATCTTTTATGGGCAGAGCCCAAACAAAAAAATAGAAAATAATGGAATGCATTACTTAAAAATGGGCCAAGCCCTAGCACAGGTCTAACAGACCAAAAACAAATAAAAGCGTTGAATATTTTTCAACTAGACTTAGCCCAATCATGGCCGTAAGTCCTCAAATTAAATTGACCGGGCACGGCTGCTCCCTAAATCAATTTACGACCGGTTCGAGGGTACATCTCCGAACTCCTCTGACACCCATCGTTGTAATCTTTCAACGACGTCAGAGAGGTGACGGGTCCCGATAACCATACATCAACATGGACTGCGGGGTCCTTAAACTCGTGGACCGAAACGTCCTTAAACTAATGTTGGACCGAAACGTCCTTAAACTAACGATGGACCACCACGTCCCTAAACTGGAACATGGACCATCACGTCCGTAAACTGGAACACGGACCACCACGTCCCTAAACTGGAACATAGACCACCACGTCCGTAAACTGGAACACGGACCACCACATCCCTAAACTGGAACACAGACCACCACGTCCCTAAACTGGAACATGGACCACCACGTTAAGTTGATCTTAGTCTCAAACGCGACTAACGTATCCTTAACGAACGTTTAAGTTGATCTTAGCCCCAAGCATGGCTAACGTATCCTTAAACTAAAAACACCAAACCCAAATCTAAGTAAATACGGATTTGGACTAATCCACGTCCTACGGGCGACGGCATTACTCAGTCTCCGTATACAATCCACGGGCAACCACAAACAAAACAAACACACACGACACGAAGTGAAATTCTGGAGAAGGAGAAAGTTGTTACCGCGATGCGGTAGTGTAATTAACTACAGGGGCTTGCGCCTGCAGGGAAGAGAGTCCCCACAATCAAAAACCCCTCAAACGAGGGGGAATCTGACGAAGTCTGCTACATCGGCCGCATCCGTCTAAACCTCCGATACACGGTGCCATAAATCAACTTGGCATCTTTGGAGAGGTGGACGGGTAAAACCATATAGCATCTGCCCCGAATCTCAGCATTAGGACTTCGCAGTCTTGTGCGCCGTCTTTCGGAGGGAACAGATTCTGGCACGCCCGGTGGGACCTTTTCCTCTTTCCACTCCACACTTCGTGTGTCGTATTCGCAAACGAATCGCTGTTTGTTAATGGTTGCCCTTAGGTTTCAAGTTACTAAGATTTGGTCTCTTGCTTGGCGCAGAAAGCAAAACAGCAATGGCATTCACCTGTTCGAAGTGCTCTAACTGCAGCTGCAACTCGCGTCCTGCCTCAACTGGGGGCATAACCTACTGCCCCCAAGCGGCCTCTTTGTTCACGATACCCGTGGAGCAGATTACTCAAGCCACTACAGGGCTGTTTTTCGGAACCATGCTTCCGCCAACAAGCTTCAGCACCCCTGTGCCCGTACCAGAAGCTCCTAAGAAGTCGATCTTCGATCGACTTACAGTTACTGCGGCCCCTCTCAATGGGTCGCCCAACACCGATTCCTTGGTCTTCTCCAGACTGGGCCAAAACTCCTGCGGGCCCACAATGAAGCTTGCAGTCCCGGAAAAGGTTATTCCAAAAAGATTATCCAAACCTGCTCCTGAAGTCGACAAGGAGGCTTCTCCTGCTAAGAGATAGGTCTTTACAAGACTGACCGTCCCAACTCCCACTCCTGCTCCCACTCCTCAACGGACGTCAGTCTTTAAGAGGCTGACACCGGCAACAGTCCCTCTCCTGAACAGGGAGCAAGAGAAAGCTGTTTCTGTCTCTGAACCAATACCGACAACTCGTCGCGCCTGACGATGCCACTGGCACCGGATAAAGAAGACTGGGGGCAACTCTCCCTCTGGGATAACTCCACCAGCTCCAACAGTGGAGGTTAATACTGCTATTCCAATTGGGAACAGCTTTGAGCTGCTGAACAGGGTACGCAGAAACTCGCCAACTGCGGTGCTCAAAAGATCTCCTCCACCGGTAGAGACCGCCGTGGAAGCAGAAAAACTGGAGCAGCCTCCTCAATCGCTTTCCTCCAGGATTTACAAGACATGGCGACGAGTCCGAGAATCTGTGATTGATCCTAATTTCTCTCGCCAACACAAGAAGTCGAAAGGTCGGCAAGAAGAAAATTCCCCGATCAAGCAACGAAAGGCGACGACCCCTTGGGTGCCCAAAGCAACGGCCCCCTCAACTTCAACGGCCCATAAGAGAAGAAGGCCGGAGAAAGTCCTCATGCCGACGACGAATATCAAAGGTGGTGAACCCAAACACCCTAAGTCAGGGGGTATTGTAGTTCATACCGTCTACATGCCGTCTGGTAAAGAGGACAGTCGCATATCTACGGGTCATCGACCGCTTACACGGTCAGTGACCAAAGCTTAGGAGCAACAGCAAAAGCTCCAGGAGATGATGAACGCGATGGCCGCACTTACTGGGCCAAAAGAAAGCCCTGAAACGTCCTCGGATGAACGCCAGGAGCAAGAAACTGACACCGAATTCCTTCGTCGGATATTGGAGAAGAAGGATAAAGAGGCTGCTGAACAAGCAGCCAATATAAAGCGTATGGGCCTCCTGTTCCAAGACATGGTGGGGATGATGATCCAACAAGATCCTCCGGCCGAAGATGCCCCGATCGTCCTTGAAGACGATAGGGGAGAAACGTCGAATCCTCCGCCAGCTCTGTCAACAGCTAAGGAGGAGACAATCTCCAAAGCTGACTTGGACGAGTACATAGACCAACAAATACGGGTTCATCATGCGACTGAAGCAGCCGGTCAGGTCGTAAAAACAGGACGACCATATCCGAGTTGGTACGACCAGATCAAGAACCCGCCGGGCTACACAATTCCCAAGTTCCATGTCTATAAGGGGACGGGCAATCCCCACCGGCATGTTGCCCAGTTCAGGGCACTCTGCGGCAACACCGGCGGTGATGACAAACTGTTGCTTCACCAATTCGTTAGAAGCTTATCAGATACAGCGTTCGAGTGGTACTCTGAGCTCCCGAACGACTCTATCAAGACCTTCGCGGAGATGGAGCTATTGTTTACCCAGCGTTTTGCAAGCGCCAGTGAACGCACCCCGATGACGGCACTGATTAACGCCAGGGTAAAGCCAGGCGAGACATGGGTTAAATATGCTATACGGTGGCGGAACTTATGGTCAAAGTGTGAGCAGCGCATTGAGGAAGCTCCTGCAGTAGGTATGTTTGTGGGAACCCTTGATCCACAAGCAACCATCTCGCAATTTATGATGTTCTTCAAGCCGACTACCTTCCAGGCCTTGATTGATAAGCTAGCGCAAATGGATCAGATGGACCATAGACCCCCTCTTCCAAAGCCGGACTCCCGAAATGAAAAGGGGAAGGGAAAAGCGATTGTTGTCGCTAATGCTCAACAACAGCCGAGTAACTCGAAACCGGTTGTTCGTCAAAATAATATGCGTCCGCAGGTACCCCTTGAGGAGAGACTAGGACGTCCTTACTCGTTTCCCCGAGATAAAACGAGAAGATTATTCGAGCTGGCGTTGTGCAACCGACTCATAAATCTGCCGGAGCCAAAACGTCTGTCGCAACCAAATGATGTCAATGAGCCCAACTACCGTCCCTATCACCGAGTACCGCATCATCCGATCGAAGATTGCTACGTCTTCAAGAATTGGCTTGAAGACCAGTACCAACAGGGCAAGTTCGCGTTATCCGACAGATGGAAGGTGAATCCGCCGCAACCTCACGCCTCTAAGAGGATGAATATACCCGGGGCAACATGCTCTCTCGTCGAAGAAGCCCTATGGGAGGTTGTGCTGTCAGCTAAGACAAAGAGAATGCTGAACGATCTTCAGGCATGCCCAGCGATCAAGTGGAAGAACCTGTTGGAACCGCAGGTTATTGTAGGGATGTTGAAGCCACGTCCAACTCCAAAGACCGATGGTGGTGGCCCAAGCATTCGCAGCCAACCGTCAAAATCTTCGAAGAAGAAGAAGAAGAAATCTAAGAAGCCTGTGAAGCCTGGCGACAAGCGCACAGACTTGCAAAAACAAATTGACGCGCTGGAGGAATACAACCAGAAAGCACGAACTCCCATCACACTCCAAGAGTTTCTCAACCACGTCTTTCAAGAGGAAGATGAGGGAGAAAGTTCGTCGGATGAATCTGAGGAATACGTGGTGAGCTGTCATGTGATTTCCCATTCGTTCATGGATGATGGGGAGACTCCTTGCGCTGAGAAGCTGGGGGCGGATCCTGAACCAAAAATTCAGGGGCCATCAGATGAAGTAATTGACGCATTCCTCAACGAAGCTCTATTGAAAAGTAAAGCTGATCAGGAACGCAAGACGGCTATATTTGAAAGGGCCAAGCGCCAGCGACTTGACGAAAGAGCTGAGACACTTCCATTGGAGCAAAATACATCCACTACGGACAAAAGCAAATTCAAGATGAGGAAAATGTTTGCTAAGGCCATATCAATGGGCATGAAGCTACGATCCTCTGAAGGAAACATTACTGGTGAAGTGGAAATGCACCCCTCCTATTGCTTGTATCATCAGAAGATTTCGCACCCCACTGAAGAGTACAAAGTTTTCGATAGATGGTGGCAAGGATATGTTGCTCATCGACAACATTTTAAGCGGGAGAAGCGCAAAACTCGTCGGGAGCGGAAAAATATGACCAAAGGGCTTAACAGAACCACCGGCGATTGTCGCATGGTTAACGCCGGGGATCATAAGTGCTTACATTCGAGAGCGATTCCGACGAGGAGCTGGCTCTTAGCCCCCTCTTTAAAGAGTCCACCTCGGGGAAAGAAGAAGAGCAGAAGGTCTGTGAAAATATCCGGCTGCGTAATCGCACGCTTCCCGAAAAGAATCTCGGACCTTCAAATAAAAAAGATAAAGGGAAGGAAAAAGTCGCTGAGGATATCGCCCTAGATGACCAAGTCAAGGAAGAGCTAACTGCGAAGGACCCGCCAAAGAAAAATAAGATGGATTACAACGTCTTAGCGCATCTGAGGAATCTACCCTCACAGCTCAGCATTCTTGACGCTCTTTTACTATCAAAAGAGGCGAGAGACTCGTTAATCAAGGCACTACAGGAGCCGGAACAATTCCAAGCTTTTCTGGCCGAAGAACAGATGAAGGATAAATTGGAGGAAGTGCACACAGCCGATGTCACCTTTGGCGATGAAGACCTTCTCCTTGGGACGTGCGAACACAATCGCCCCCTTTATGTCTCGGGATACTGCCACGATATAAAGATAAGCAAAATCCTGATCGACAATGGATCCTCCGTTAATCTCCTCAATGTGCGGGTGTTAAAAGAAATCTGCATGAGCGTCCAACACCTTGCTCGGGACAAGATCACCATCTCCGGGTTCGACTCCCAATCATTGGGTCTGTAATACTGACGCTACGCTTTGGGCTACTCGTCACGGACATTAAGTTCCACGTCATAGACGCCAAGACATGCTACAATGCTCTGCTCGGCCGACCATGGTTACACGAGTATAACATCATCCCTTCTACGCAACATCAGTGTATGAAGTATTTTAAGGATGGTCTCGAGTATACCGTGACGGGAGAACTGAACCCGTTCTCTGTGAACGAGATCCACAAATATGAAGATGCCAAATACTTTTTACCGGATTTCGAAGACACGGAGAGGTGTCACAAGCCGGAGAACAAAGCTAATGCCACCATCCCTGTCTTCGGCAGTGATACCGAGGAGTAAGAGGAGATAGTTTATTCAGGTCCGCCCCAACACAACAAGCCGGGACCATCTGCTCCTACGTTGATCTTTGGTAGCGAATCGGAAGATGAGGTCCATGCTGAATTCTCTGCTCGACCTGCAATATAAACGTCCGCTGACGAAGAGCAAAGTCTGCAAGTCGCCATGGTGTCGCTTAAACACCATAAAGAACTGGATGCACTCGATACCTACAGTGTAGAAGAACTGCGAACATTCTATGTCCCTCTCAGGCGAGAAGGCGAAAAAGAAATTCTATTCTACCGCTCTGAAGAGATTAAAGTGGAGAAAGAAATCTGGCATGGTGCGGATCCTATGCTTGACAGGCTTCAGCCCATCCGTCTTCCCAGATATTATACAGAAGGCTTGAAAAGGTTGTTGAAGCGCCAGGGGATATCCTTCAAACAGACCGCTCGGAAAGCCAAATTCTACGACAGGGTCTGGAATGTTCCCGGGACTCAGCACAAGTTACCTAATGGGAGAATGGAAACAATCGGGCTTGGATACATTTGGTTCAAGAAACGAGGGTTGCTCCATGGTTGCTACGTCGTGCATGACTTCGATGAAAAAGCGGACGCTCAATGGGAGGACGTTAATCCTGAACCGGTAAAAGTTCCAGATGCAAAAGTGCCCAGTCCGTCGTTCGAAGAACAAATGGACAAGCTTATAAGGGAAGCTGGTCAAAAGGTCCGAGATGACCATAACCGCGAGATGGCCATTTATGAGAAAGCCAAAACGCAACGCCTCCTTTAACAGGCCGTGAAAGATGAAGATGCCGCTCCTTGTCAACCTGTTATAAAGAAGGCTCGACGTAGAGGCAGAAACAAGTCGAAACGTGAAAAAGGCGCTCAACAGCAACGAAGCGGGACTAAGAGATCATGCAAGCGGGAATCAAACGGTTCCGATCTATCCCTCATAAGAAAAATGGGTCGGGCGTAGTCTTTTCCTCGGGATAAGACGAAGAAAATACTTGACCTCGCTCTAAAACATCATATGCTTACACTGCCGGAGTCTAAACACCCCGAACAAGCAAGCGAAGTCTCTCACCCGGACTATTGCCCCTATCACCGAGTGATAGGGCACCCTCTCGAGGACTGCTTCACATTCAAGAATTGGGTCGAAGATCAGTATCAGCTTGGCAAGTTCTCTCTGTCCGACAACTGGAGGGTAGCGCCGCCACAGAAGCACGAACCCAAAGCCACGAAAGAAGAACCAGTTCCATATTGGGATTGGAAGCGAATTCGTACTTGTCACATGATAACAATATTAAAAGAGGAGCCCGAGAATATGGATGACCTTCTTTGGTGCTTCGAAAACAACAACGATGAGGTGATCTCAGAATTTCCACCAGCGCCAAAAGAGCTGGAAGATGGAATACATACCACTGCGGATAACCTCAAGAAAATTGAGTTGGGGACAGCGAATGACCCGCGACCGACATTCGTCAGCGAGCTGCTGTCTGAAGAGAGGGTGGCTTCATTAAAAGACCTGCTTATGCAGCATAAAGATTGCTTCGCATGGAACTATTCCGAAATGCCAGGACTAGATCCAGAAATTGCTGTGCATAAATTGGCGATATCCCCGGACGTCAAGTCAGTCAAACAAGCACCGAGAAGAATGCGGCTCGAGCTTGAGATGAGTATCAATGCCGAGGTCAAGAAGTTAATCGACTCTGGCTTTATCCAGGAGGTTCAATATCCTGAATGGATCGCCAACATCGTCCCGGTGATGAAGAAAAATGGGACGGTGCGCATATGCGTGGACTTCAGGGATCTCAATAAAGCCTGCCCGAAGGACGATTTCCCAGTGCCAGTCACCGAACTGATGATAGACAACACGTCCACTCATGAGGTTTTCTCCTTCATGGACGGCTCATCAGGATATAATCAGATAAAGATGCATCCCGAAGACCAGAAGCACATCGCCTTCAGGACCCCTTTGGGTATATTCTGCTATAAGGTGATGCCCTTCGGATTAAAGAACGCCGGTGCTACTTATCAGAGAGCCATGACGCAGATCTTTGATGACCTTATACACGAAATCGTCGAATGCTATATCGACGATCTCGTGGTTAAAAGCAAATCATACGAGGAACATCTCGAGCATCTGAAGACCGTATTTCAACGACTTCGACAATACAACTTGAAGATGAACCCTCTCAAGTGTGCATTCGGAGTTTCCTCGGGAAAATTCCCGGGATTCATCGTCCGACACCGAGGTATTGAGATAGATTCGTCAAAGATCAAGGCGATCATGGAAATGCCTCCGCCAATGACTCTCAAACAGCTGCGGTCTCTCCAAGGGAAGCTCGCGTACATACGGCGATTTATAGCCAACCTTTCGAGCAAGTGTCGTCCTTACAGCCACCTGATGAAGAAGGGAATCCCGTTCATCTGGACCAAAAATGCCAAAGCGTGCTAGACGAGATCAAGCAATACCTGCAGAACCCGCCAGTGTTGGCTGCTCCGGTCAAGGGAAAGCCCCTCATTCTTTATACAACCGCCCTTGAAAGTTCCTTAGGCGCATTATGGACGCAAGAGAACGACCAAGGGAAGGAAAGAACACTTTACTACTTGAGTCGAGTTCTACTGGGGCAGAAAGCAACTATTCCCCTATTGAAAAACACTGCCTGGCGTTGATCTTCGCGATAACAAAGCTCAGGCACTATGCGTTGGCGCATGAGGTCCGTCTCATTTCGAAGGTGGACCCCCTTAAATATTTAATGTCAAAGGCCATATTGACGGGGCGACTCGCTAAATGGGCCCTGCTCTTGATGGAGTTCTCGATAACGTATCAAGCTCTCAAGGCAGTGAAAGGCCAGGCCATTGCCGGCTTCGTCGCTGAACATCCGATACCTGCCGATTCTCCTCTGAATTGCGATCTGCCAGACGAACATGCATTTGACGCAATCGACGGTGGTGATACTCGATGGAATTTTATTTCGATTGAGCATCTTCCGTGAAGAAGCGCAAACAAAGTACCCCTATAATCAAATCGGGGTAGGACTCATCTTTGTAACTCCACAATGAGGGATAATGCGCTTTGCTTTCTCCCTAACAGAGCCGATGACAAACAATGAAGCCGAATACGAAGCTTTGATAGCAGACCTCGAGATCGCCATCGACATGGGAATTGAAAACCTCCTCATATATGGAGATTCTCAACTGGTCGTTAGCCAAGTAAATGGCGACTACCGAACGTGCAAACCAGAGTTGGTGAAGTACGGCGAAAAGGTGCAACAACTGTTGACCCAAATCCCTTCTTATACTTTGGAAAACATATCGCGCGCAGAAACAGCAAAGCGGACGCGTTGGCCAAACTCGCTAAGGAACTGGCTGATGAGAACCTCGATGACGTAAGAATCGTGATACAAAGCCGTCGGGTGCTTACCCCAGCAGAAATATCTCCGGAATCATCCGAAGAAAAGGGAGCGGCTGAGCAGACAACCCTACAAATAAAAGATCGGGAAAATACCGAGGATTGGAGGGAAGTCTTTATAGACTACTTCAAATACCGTCGAACGCCCGAAGATGTGTCCTCAAGACATCAGCTTATGAAACGAGCTCTGTCATTCGCCTTCGTCAATGATACTCTGTACAAGAGGTCATTTGATTCTCTGTGGTTGAGATGTCTGAGACCTGACGAAGCGAAAAGAGTCGTTCAGGAAGTTCACGACGGACTCTACGGTTCTCACCAAGCAGGCCCAAAGATGAAGTTGAAGATAAAACGGATGGGTTACTACTGGCCCACGATGATTCAGGACTGCCTCGAATATGCGAAGCAATGCCACTCATGCCAAATTCATGGGACTTCATCCACCAGCATCCAAATCCGCTACACCCGACAGTGGCTAGCTGGCCATTCGAAATGTAGGGAACTGACATAGTCGGCCTCATCGAACCAGTATCGTCCAGGGGACATCGTTTCATCCTGGCGACGACTGACTACTTCTCCAAATGGGCAGAGGCAGTACCGCTGAGGGAAGTGAAGACGGAGAATATCCTCCACTTTTTCAAGACGCACGTCATTTATCTATTTGGAACTCCGTGTCGGATCATCTCCGATAACGGGCCAGCTTATAGAAGCCACAAGATCAGTCGCTTCGCGCAACAACATAATATAGACTGGAGATATTCCTCAGTTTATAATCCGCGAGCTAGCGGTCTAGCTGAGGCCTTCAACAAGACCTTGACAAAGATCATGAAGAAAACGGTGTCCCGAAATAAAAAGGATTGGCATGAGAGGCTGCAAGAGGCTCTTTGGGCGTATCGAACTACGTTCAAGACGGCCACGAACACAACGCCATATGCGTTGGTATTCGGTACAGAAGCAGTACTCCCTCTCGATATAGAGTTACCCTCTCTACGAGTGGCAGTCCACTACGAGCTAACGGACGAAGAAAATGCTCACCTTCGGCTTGAGGAACTTGATGCCCTTGATGAAACCTGGCTCATAGCGCAACAAAATCTGGAGGCCTATAAAGCAAAGATGACGCGCTCATATGAAAGATTGACACGGCCGAGGACATTCGGCCAAGGCGAACTCATGCTAGTGGTCAAAAGGCCTATGATCCTCAATCGCGCCAAGCAGGGAAAGTTCGAGCCAAACTATGAAGGCCCGCACATCATAGACAAGGTCTACCAGGGTGGAGCCTATATCTACTCATGGATATGCACGGTGAAAGGCCTTAGATGCCAATAAACGGTCGATTCCTAAAGAAATACTACGCTTAGTGAGTTACTGCCTAGGTCAATGATAGATGACGACGAATATGTCCGCTCGCTATCTTCCTAAGCTCAAACTTTATAAGCAGTAGCCAGCCTTCTCCTGGACGGACCGAAACGTCCTTAAACTAATGACGGACCGAAACGTCCTTAAACTAACGAAGGACCGAAACGTCTTTAAACTATACCGCAACATCTTCAGGCTGACGAGATGAATAAAAGAAAAAGAAAAAATATATTAAAATATATATATATATATATATAAAATATAAAAACGGTATGTCCATAAGCAAAAAGGGCACGGATGAAAACCCGAAAGGGCTCGTGAGTAAAAACAGCAGGCTACCGGCGAGTGTTCGTGAAAACCCGAAAGGGCGCGACCTCGTAAAAAAAATATATAAAAAAGAATAATAAAAAAAACGGTATGTCCATAAGCAAAATGGGCACGGATGAAAACCTGAAAGGGCTCCGTGAGTAAAAACAGCAGGACTGCGGCGAGTGTTTGTGAAAACCTGAAAGGGCGCAACCTCGTTAAAGGACACTTACAGGGTCCTCTCGACCTTGTAAGGAGAAATCACCCGCGTGAGATCCTTACGACTCACAGGGGAGCAACACACTTAGGGATCCCCACAATTTCTAAGGAGAAAATACACTTACGAGATCCTCACGACTCGTAAGGAGAACTCTCTTATGGGATCCTCACGGCTCATAAGATTTGAAAATCTTAAGTTACAGAGATCTAAACCTGTGCTTAAGCAACCCCCACAACTTTCGATATTGCCCTACAAGTGGCTCAATACTGACCCTTGTATACAATCCACGGGCGCGAATAAACATTTCCTAACCAAGTCTCATCCGTGACTGGGGATATGTTCGCATGGTGAACAACCCTTGTAAATCCTCTCGACTACAAGGAGAAAACCCTCTTGTAGGATCCTTACGTCTTACAGAGGAACATACACTTAGGAATCCTCACAATTCTTAAGGAGAAAATACACCTACAAGATCCTCACGACTTGTAGGAAGAAATACCTTTGTGAGACCCTTACGGCTCATGAAGTCAAAAGCCTTAGCCGACAGGACCTTAACCCTGTTCGCTAAGCCACCTTTTTTCGACATCGACGGAGGCAAATGATGATGTTCCCCCTCCGAACGGCGGCCGGGATGCTTGGGCGTCTAGGCCTGGGATTCGGGGGCAGATACTAATTGGTGCTATCCGTCCACCTCTCCGAAGATGCCAAGTTGATTTATGGCACCGTGCATCGGAGGTTTGAATGGATGCGTCCGATGTAGCAGACTTCGTCAGATTCCCCCTCGCTTGAGGGGCTTTTTGATTGTGGGGACGCTCTTCCTGCAGGCGCAAGCCCTGCAGTTAATTACGCTACCGCATCGCGGTAACCACTTTCTCCTTCTCCAGATGGTCACTTCGTGTCATGTGTGTTTATTTTATGTTTTGTTGCCCGTGGATTGTTTACGGAGACCGAGTTATGTCGTCGCCCATAGGGCGTGGACTAGTTCAAATCCGTATTATCATAGATTTGGGTTTGGGGGTTTGGTTTGAGGATACGTTAGCCATATTTGAGGCTAAGATCAACTCAAACGTTTGTTAAGGATACGTTAGTCAACTTAACGGGATCATTTAAATCCGAAAAAAGAGCATTTGGGCTCCATTGTTCCAGTTTAGGGACATAGTGGTCCATTGCATATATGGCTGTCGGGACCCATCACCTCTCTGACGATGTTGAAGGATTACAACGACAGATGTCAAAGGAGTTCAGAGATGTACCCTTGAACCAGAGTTAATTGGGGGGATCTATAGTCCAGTTTGAGACTAGAGTCTGTTTAAAAGGTTTAAGGATACGTTATCCATATTTAAGGCTAAGATCAACTTAAACGGGATCGTTTAGATCCGACAAAAGAGCAGACGTGGGCTCTATTGTTCCAGTTTAGGGACATGGTGGTCCATGGGTAGTTTAAGGACATTGCGGTCCATGGTTAGTTTAAGGACATTGCGGTCCAATGTTAGTTTTAAGACATCTCGGTCAAGGTTAAGGACGTTGTAGTCCAAGGGTTTAAGGACCCCACAGTCCATTGTTAGTTTTAAGACATCTCGGTCGAGGTTAAGGACGTCTTAGTCCATGGGTTTAAGGACCCCACAGTCCATTGTTAGTTTTAAGACATCTCGGTCAAGGTTAAGGAAGTCGTAGTCCATGGGTTTAAGGACCCCACAGTCCACTGTTAGTTTTAAGACATCTCGGTCGAGGTTAAGGACGTCGTAGTCCATGGATTTAAGGACCCCACAGTCCACTGTTAGTTTTAAGACATCTCGTTCAAGGTTAAGGACGTCGTAGTCCATGGGTTTAAGGACCCCACAGTCTATATCAATGCGTGGTCATCGGGACCCATCACCTCTTTGAAGACGTTGAGGGATTACAACACCAAGTATCAAAGGAGTGAAGAGATATACCCTGGAACCGGAGTGGATTAAATAGTCTTTGGCCCAATTTGGGATCAAGACCAATTAATTATGTTATGGGCCCATTAGCCCAGTTAATTACGAATTGAGGACTTATGGCCAGCTTGGGCTAAGTCCAATCATGTCTGGGACATCGGCCCTCCTGTTGGTCCCTTGAAGGAGAGGCTTTGCCTCTGGCTATTTTAGCCAATTGGGCTAACGTTAATTCAGCAGTGTTGAACGCTGGGATCAAGTTAGTGTTTTAACACTAAAAGACAGTTGGTGTTAAACACCAGCAACAGGGGGGTTCAACTTAGTGCTAAACACTAGAGCAAATCAGTGTCAAACACTAGCAGCAGAGGCTTCAAATTAGTGTCAAACACTAAGAAAATTAATGTTAAACTCCGTCAACAGAGATTTAATTTAGTGTTAAACACTAAGAAATTCAGTGTTAAACACTGCAAGAAAGCTCTTTTATTAGTGTTGAACACTAAGGCAAAACAGTGTTTAACACTGGGCTCAGGGGTTCCACTTTAGCGTTAGACGCTGAGGCAAGAGGGGTCACGTGGTAGCACGTGAGGGCGCCCTCCCTTCGTTTGTTCTGCTGAGAAGATCGCATCTTTTGGAGCATCACGTGTCATCACGTGACGGGTGTTTAAATGAGGTATGTTAAAGCCTCTGCCAAGGGTCACGTGGGTCACGTGAGGCGCTGTCTCAAAGGGCTTTCTGTAGATCTTTTGGGGGGGTCACGTGGTGACACGTGACCCTGCTTTTCTGTAGTTGTTTAGAAGATCTGTTAATAATTTCAGAGGAATTAAATTCCTAGTTCCTTTTGAAGAGTTGAACTCTGAATTTCCTGTAGGAATTAAATTCTTCATATATGTGAAGAACTGAATAGGGTTAAACCCTAATAAAAGGTTTAGGGAATTAAACTCCCACTCTCTGTTAGAGAATTATTCTGGGGAATAAGATTAAGGGAATTAAATTCTTGTTGTTTTCACAGAACTAAATTCTTAACTAGGGTTAAACCCTGATTCTTTTCATTCTGAAGGAATTAAATTCCCATAACACAGGGTCAAACCCTAATTTTATTTTGAAGGAATTAAATTCCTATAGTTCTGTGAGAATTAAATTCTCGTGCTTCCATTCCCTCTCTATGCTTTGGATCTGCATGGCAGGATCTCAACCCATTGAGAATTAAATTCTCAACTCAAGGGGAGATGTGCACTTTACAGATCCTCCATCAAAGAGAAAAGAAATATGTCCTTCTGTTTTATATCAGAGTTAAACTCTGTTGAGAATTAAATTCTCTTTTCTTTCAATGAAACCTTCCCTTTCTTACCTAGGGTTTTCTTTTGCAGAAGATCCAAATTTCTCTAAAGTATCGAGGCTCTCTCTCTCTTTTCTTCCCTCTGCGTATTCTCCTCTTTTCTCCTTTTTTGTTTGTCTCTTGGCTCCTATTTATAGGAGAAGCAGCCGAGTCAATTAGTTTTTGATGAATCTTCCATTGGGAGATTTGATTTGTATCCATCATTCGTTTTGGACCTTTGGATTATTAGGTGAATTTTATTCACCATTGGATTTTAAATCCAGAGATTCTCCTTTGTTATTTTGGTTAGATTTTAAGGGGAAATCTTTCCAAATTCGAGATTTTCCCATAGATAGATGATATTTAATCACCTTTAAATCTTTAATTCAATCGGTTGCTTTGGAAAGATTTAAGAGGTCTTTCCTCAGAATTTAATTCTGTTAACAGATAGGCTTTGAAAGTTGGTCATGTGTGGCCACGTTGTTGGGGTAAAAATTTACACCCCGGTTGACCAAGTCAAAATCAAAGTCAACCCCAAGCTAGGTGGGCCCAAGCCCAGGTCAAGCGGGCCCATGCCCAAGTCGAGCCCGCAGCCAGCCTCCCACACGCCAACAACAAAATCATGTAATAAATAATTTTTATGTAATTGTTTATGCATGAATGTAAACAAAATGGGCATAAAGCCAATATTTTGTAAGCCCATGGCTTATGTGCAAAAACGAAATGGCACATGAGCCATGGGATGGCTAAAATGCCATTTTTGTAAAGCCCAAGGGGCTATATGTAAATATGTAAGCCTATATAAGGCAACATGATGAATAAAAAAACACTTTTCATTCCCGCAAAAACTAGGGCTCTTTGTGCCTCCTGCTCCTTCTCCAAGGTTCAAAACCTTCTCAATTCTTTTGAATTAAATCAAGAGTTTTACTCTTTCTTTTTCCAAAACTAAGTAGTTTTCCACCACAAAACCCACAAAGGGAAACTCAGATCTCCCATCAGATCTAAAAATGGAGTGATTTTTAAAGTCTCCTACTTCTTGATCTTCAAGATCCGGCCAAACAACATAAGGAAGAAGAAGAACCCCCCCTTCATCAGCTTCAAAACATCCCAGGAGTTTAACTCCATACATATACACATAACAAATATTTCCTTTCTGAAGCTTAGCTTCTGTTTCTTAGGATAAAAGCCTCCCTTTCTCACCAGCGCTCAAGCGCAGAACGCTTGCGTGCCGACACGTGACGCGCTTGCGCTCAAGCGCCCAGCGCTCAAGCGCAGAGCGCCCATGTGCCGACACGTGGAGCGCTTGCGCTCCAACGCAAGCGCAAGTCGCCATGGTGCCGACACGTGGCACGCTTGCGCTCCAGCGCAAGCGCTCGAGCGCAAGTCGCCCCCGTGCCGACACGTGGCGCGCTTGCGCTCAAGCGCCCAGCGCTCAAGCGCAGAGCGCCCATGTGCCGACACTTGGCACTCTAGTGCCTGAGCGCACAGCACCTAGGCGCACAGCGCCCAAGGTGCTGCCCCCACACATCCTTTGGATGCCTTTTCCCTTTCTTTCTTTTATATATATACATATATACATATATATACACATATGTATACATATTTACACAACACACGTACACTGCACATTGAGTTCGCATGACCAGTTTAACCCGTTAATCGGAGGTTCCCTCGCCCCAAAGGCGAGGGCTAATTAACGTCAGCTTAGTCCGCGGCTGCCGGAGATTCGGATCCCCACAATCATTAAACCCCGGCCTACCCTAGGCAGGGGGAATCTGTAGTACGCCTGACAAGCGCGCACGTATTCCCATCTCAATGGGGTGACAAAAAACACCCTACAGATTCTGGCACGCCCGGTGGGACCATCTCTCCTCCCATATTTCGGGTTAAGCGTTCATGCGAACTCAATCAATATACATACCTGTATTTATACTAAAAATAATGCTTTTTCATGAAGATTTTCAAGCAATCACCTTCCGACGATGTCTTCGATGATGAACTCAGCTCCCGTCTCCTACACGATGAGGATAGACTCTAGGACGGTCCTTCCGGCCAGTCTCGGGCGACAATGGGAGGAGCCGCTGCTACCATTCGGCTCTATTATGTTCATGCCAGTTGGCGCCATCCCAGCTCCTCAAGCCCCGGTGGCAGACAAACAGGTCTCGAAAGGCAGGAGACCAAATGTGGTAATCTCAAGGGCGCCCCAACCCAAACGCAAGTCGGTATCTGAACGACTTTCATTGGCCCCAGCTGGGGGAAAGACCATCAATACCAACAAAGCAACAAGGCCTCTCGAGCAAGCTCCAGCGGTACCCCGACAACTGCCCGATCAGGTATCTTCTCTAAGCTCCTCGTCAGATGACCTCTACGTCGTTAAACTGGAAACAGATGACCTCTACGTCGTTAAACTGGAAATAGATGACCTCTACGTCGTTAAACTGGAAACAGATGACCTCTAAGTCGTTAAACTGGAAACAGATGACCTCTATGTCGTTAAACTGGAAACAGATGACCTCTACGTCGTTAAACTGGAAACATATGACCTCTAAGTCTTTAAACTGGAAACAATAGACCTCTAAGTCTCTAAACTGGAAACAGATGACCACCAAGTCGTTAAACTGGAAACAGATGACCTCCAAGTCGTTAAACTGGAAACAGATGACCACTACGTCGTTAAACTGGGAACAATCGACCGCCACGCCATAAAACTGGGAACAATCGACCACCACGTCATTAAACTGGGAACAGTCGACCTCTAAGTCGTTAAACTGGGAATGTAAAAAAAAATGTGTAAATAAAAGAAAAATAAAGAAAAGCCGAAATGATAGGGCAACTCGCAATAAAAATCAGCGAGTAAAAATAAAAATGAAAATAAAGTCGAAATGATTGGGCAACCGCGAATAAAAGCCGAAATGATAGGGCAATCGCGACCTTCGCGATAAGAAAAGCTGAAATGATAGAGCAATCGCGGTAAAATAAATAAAAAAACAAAAAAAAACAAGGGCGGATGATGAGTTGCTCCTGGCATTATTCCAGTGCAGCAATGCAGACGCCAAACAAAAATCCAATTTCCCAAAATTCTTTCGGCCCTACGGCCAGTCCCCAAATTGACTACTGTATACAATCCACGGGCTCAAATAATTCTCAGCATACCCATGCCCCACCGCAACCACCAGTTACGCGGCTGGTCTCCGCCTTTGGAATTATGCTTCATTGGAAAGACCCACTCATGTGTCCTCACGATGCATGAGGAGAACAAACCTTCGTGGGATCCTTACGACTCACAAAGGAAAAGCACACTTAGGAGTCCTCACGACTCCTAAGGAGAACATACACATGTGGGATCCTTACGACTCGCAGGGAGAAAATACCTTTATGGGACCCTCACGGCCCATAAAATTGAAAAGTCTTAGGTGATAGGGATCCAAACCTGTCTCCTAAGCCATCGCTCCCCAATCCCCAAGTGGCGAATGATGAGTCGCTCCTGGTACCATATTCCAGTGCAGCGATGCAGACGCCAACAAAATTCCAAACCCCATACCCCAAAAAGCGAATGATGAGTCGCTCCTGGTACCATATTCCAGTGCAGCGATGCAGACGCCAACCAAATTCCAAATCCTATACCCCAAAACGGTGAATGATGAGTCGCTCCTGGTACCATATTCCAGTGCAGCGATGCAGACGCCAACAATGTCCCAAATTTTTCCGGCCCTACGGTCTGGATCATACATCCTGCAAAACCGTATACAATCCACGGGCGTAAAACAATCCCTATCTCTCCAAAAAAAAAAAGAGAAAAAGAAGAACGGTATGTCCACAAGCAAAACGGGCACGGATGAAAACCCGAAAGGGCTCCGTGAGTAAAAACAGCAGGACTGTCGGCGAGTTTTTGAAAACCCGAAAGGGCTCAAACTCGTAAAAAAAAAAGAAATGAAATGCACTCGCAAAGTCCTCTCGACTTTGTGAGGAGAAAATTCCTGCGTGAGATCCTTACGACTCACAAAGGAGCAACACACTTAGGGGTCCCCACGACTCCTAAGGAGAAAATACACCTACGGGATCCTTACGACCCGTAGGGAGAAAATGCTTTTATGGGACCCTCATGGCCCATAAAATTGAAAAGCCTTAGGTGATAGGGATCTAAACCTGTCTCCTAAGCCACCAATTCCCAAATCTTTCTGGGGCAAATGATGAGTTGCTCCTGGCATTATTCCAGTGCAGCAATGCAGATGCCAAACAACAAAAAAAAAACAAATCCAAATCCTCTCGGGGAAAATGATGAGTTGCTCCTGGCATTATTCCAGTGCAGCAATGCAGATGCCAAACAAAAAAAAAACAAAATCCAAATCTTCTCGGGGCAAATGATGAGTTGCTCCTGGCATTATTCCAGTGCAGCAATGTAGATGCCGACAAAAATGCCAATCCCAAAATTCTCCCACAGACAGATGATGATTCGCTCCTGGTACCATATTCCAGTATAGCGATGCTGATGTCAACTCAAATCAAACAAATCAAACCAACCAATTCCAACATCGACCTCTGCGTCAAATCAACAGGCACTCTGTCTCGGGGAAACGTCCTACCACAGGCACTCCGTCTCGGGGATACGTCCTACAGCAGGTACTCCGTCTCGGGGAAACGTCCTACCACAGGCACTCCGTCTCGGGGAAACGTCCTACAGCAGGCACTCCGTCTCGGGGAAACATCCTACAGCAGGCACTCCGTCTCGGGGATACGTCCTACAGCAGGCACTCCGTCTCGGGGAAACGTACTACAGAAGGCACTCCGTCTCGGGAAAACGTCCAACAACAGGCACTCCATCTCGGAGAAACGTCCTACAGCAGGAATTCCGTCTTGGGGAAACGTCCTACAGCAGGCACTCCGTCTTGGGGATACGTCCTACAACAGGCACTCCGTCTCGGGGAAACGTCCTACCACAGGCACTCCGTCTCGGGGAAACGTCCTACCACAGGCACTCCGTCTCGGGGAAACGTCCTACAGTAGGCACTCCGTCTCGGGGAAACGTCCTACAGCAGACACTCCGTCTCGGGGAAACGTCCTACAACAGGCACTCCGTCTCGGGGAAACGTCCAACAACAGGCACTCCGTCTCGGGGATACATCCTACAACAGGCACTCCGTCTCGGGGAAACGTCCTACAACCGACACTCCACCTCGGGGAAACGTCGACCAGCGACACTCCGTGCCGGGGACACGTCTACCAAATCGCTCCGGATCAGAGCGTCGACCGTCTATGTCGCAAAAAGGGCAGTGCAGGCTCCCGCAAATTGGGAACCCAAATCGCTTCGTAACAGAGCGTCGACCGTCTATGTCGCAAAAAGGGCAGTGCAGGCTCCCGCAAATTGGGAACCCAAATCGCTTCGTAACAGAGCGTCGACCGTCTATGTCGCAAAAAGGGCAGTGCAGGCTCCCGCAAATTGGGAACCCAAATCGCTTCGTAACAGAGTGTCGACCGTCTATGTCGCAAAAAGGGCAGTGCAGGCTCCCGCAAATTGGGAACCCAAATCGCTTCGTAACAGAGCGTCGACCGTCTATGTCGTAAAAAGGGCAGTGCAGGCTCCCGCAAATTGGGAACCCAAATCGCTTCGGATCAGAGTGTCGACCGTCTATGTCGCAAAAAGGGCAGTGCAGGCTCCCGCAAATTGGGAACCCAAATCGCTTCGTAACAGAGCGTCGACCGTCCATGTCGTAAAAAGGGCAGTGCAGGCTTCCTAAAAACAAGGAACCAGATCACTCCGGGCCAGGGAAACGTCTACCACGGACACTCCGTCTCGGAGACGCGTCAAGCGCCGACCGTCCACGTCGTAAAAAGGGCAGTGCATCCCAAAAAGTGGGAACCAAAGCAAGTCGCCTCCACGCAAAAGAAGATCCATCAATTTCATGCACACGACCCACATATGCTGTGTGCATTTATTGATGGGGGGCAATTTGTTGGGGTAAAAATTTACACCCCGGTTGACCAAGTCAAAATCAAAGTCAACCCCAAGCTAGGTGGGCCCAAACCCAGGTCAAGCGGGCCCATGCCCAAGTCGAGCCCGCAGCCAGCCTCCCACACGCCAACAACAAAATCATGTAATAAATAATTTTTATGTAATTGTTTATGCATGAATGTAAACAAAATGGGCATAAAGCCAATATTTTGTAAGCCCATGGCTTATGTGCAAAAACGAAATAGCACATGAGCCATGGGATGGCTAAAATGCCATTTTTGTAAAGCCCAAGGGGCTATATGTAAATATGTAAGCCTATATAAGGAAACATGATGAATAAAAAAACACTTTTCATTCCCCCAAAAACTAGGGCTCTTTGTGCCTCCTGCTCCTTCTCCAAGGTTCAAAACCTTCTCAATTATTTTGAATTAAATCAAGAGTTTTACTCTTTCTTTTTCCAAAACTAAGTAGTTTTCCACCACAAAACCCACAAAGGGAAACTCAGATCTCCCATCAGATCTCAAAAAGGAGTGATTTTTAAAGTCTCCTACTTCTTGATCTTCAAGATCCGGCCAAACAACAGAAGGAAGAAGAAGAACCCCCCCTTCATCAGCTTCAAAACATCCCAGGAGTTTAACTCCATACATATACACATAACAAATATTTCCTTTCTGAAGCTTAGCTTCTGTTTCTTAGGCTAAAAGCCTCCCTTTCTCGCCAGCGCTCAAGCGCAGAACGCTTGCGTGCCGACACGTGGCGTGCTTGCGCTCGAGCGCAAGCGCGCGAGCGCAAGTCGCCCCCGTGCCGACACGTGGAGCGCTTGCGCTCGAGCGCAAGTCGCCCCGGTGTCGACACGTGGCGCGCTTGCGCTCCAGCGCAAGTCGCCCCCGTGCCGACTCAAGCGCCCAGCGCTCAAGCGCAGAGCGCCCATGTGCCGACACGTGGCACTCTAGCGCCTGAGCGCACAGCACCTAGGCGCACAGCGCCCAAGGTGCTGCCCCCACACATCCTTTGGATGCCTTTTCCCTTTCTTTCTTTTATATATATACATATATACATATATATACACATATGTATACATATTTACACAACACACGTACACTGCACATTGAGTTCGCATGACCAGTTTAACCCGTTAATCGGAGGTTCCCTCGCCCCAAAGGCGAGGGGTAATTAACGGCAGCTTAGTCCGCGGCTGCCGGAGATTCGGATCCCCACAATCATTAAACCCCGGCCTACCCTAGGCAGGGGGAATCTGTAGTACGCCTGACAAGCGCGCATTCCCATCTCAATGGGGTGACGAAAAACACCCTACACACGTGACCCTTGGTCACGTGTGGGCACGTGACCCCCTTGGAACGAGCCGTCTTCTTTCTTTCTGCGCTCTGCTTTCTGGTTGCTGCTTAGCTGTCACGTGCCACCACGTGACCCCTGGTCACGTGTGAGCACGTGACCCTGGTCTGGAGCCTTTTTCTTGATTCAATCAGGGAATTGAGTCTGCCGCTTTTGAGTGTCACGTGCCAACACGTGACCCTGGTCACGTAGGAGCACGTGACCCTTTCTGAAGCCCTTTTCTTCGATATAGTTGGGAAACTGAATTTGTCTTGCCGATGCTTTTAGATGTCACGTGCCAACACGTGATTGCTGGTCACGTGTAAGCACGTGACCCTTTTCTGAAGCCTTTTCCGTGAGCTTTCCTGATTTTAAATCAGGAAACAAATGCCCCCACAGCGTTGTTCTCACGTGTCCGCACGTAAGTGCAACGCTGTCACCTTTTGTGACCGTTGGATCTGTTTTGGGAGTAGGGTAGATGAATTGTCCTTTCAGAAGCGCCTTCACTTTTTCATCCTCTTCTTTTCAAACCTTTCTTTTAAGAATTTGATTCTCGTTCTCAGAGCTTAGTTCTCTGTTGTGTCTGTGCAGTGTCGCCTCATTTTCCAATCAAAGGCTAGTGCTCACGTGTTGCGTATGCAGGGATCTGCTTGATGGGGACGTTTCATTTCCCTAACCTAATTCCAATGCGTCATTGGATTTCATTTCCAACGCTCTCCCCTTCTTTCCGGGCTTTGAGAATAGTCCCACCATGCACAACATTTTTTGTGCATAGCATTAAATGCTCCCCTTTATAACCTGAACCCTATGCCTTACTTCTTTTCTTCACAGAGAAACCCATTCATACCTTAAGGTGGTCATCTTTGAGAACCCGATCAATCGCCATGGCTTGCAATCGTCCCTATGCTCGTCGGCAACCATGGGAGGTGCCCCGTGAGGAGATAATTCCTCGCTTCGCTGCGCGGCTGGTGGATCCCCTTCTTACCGACGCTCAATGTGACACGGTGATGTACGAGCTACTGACCCGTCAGGGCTCTCCTCTTCCCATGGGCTCCATTTGGCTCCGGATGATCCTCCTGTCTGTGCTTGCCGATATACCCCCTCATCCGGCGGAGATGACTTCGGCGATCCTTGACGCGGCGGAGGACAAGCTTGAGTGCTTTCATGAGGCTTGTCTAATCACTCAAGCTCTGAAGGATCATTCAGTTCATTTACTGAGTCAGATAAGAGCACGTCGGGCCGTCATGTCTGCTTTCGCTGATGAGCACGGCTCTAACCGGTGGGGAGCGACTCCTCGCGAAAACCGCCGTTTTGACGTGCTGGAGAAGGCGGAGAGGGAGTTGGAGAATTTTGTGTTTTGCTTTGTTAACCCTTGTATTTCTGATCCCTTGTTTGGTGATCTTTTCCCACCAATGTAGTATGTTTGAATCAATGTACTCCTTTAATCATTGGTGGTTTGCATGCTTTCTGTTGAATTTTCATGCTTGTCAGATAGCCGTACGTGTGTCTTGCTTGCGTAAATGAGCTGTCTGTTTTTCTTTAATTACGAGCACCATCGTTACGTTGCATGCACATCAGTGCCTCGGGCAATATTTCCTTTTAAACATTCGTACAGTTGCAAATGCGTGCCTGATAGGATACAGATCAGAAACTTGCCACGTTATCTCCCGTATCGGGTGGTTTGTGCTGGCTTTAGATCGGGTATTGTTGTCGAAGAGAGGTTTATAAATGAAGACATATTCTTCTCTTTAATGGTGTGTCCCCTTTCTATTGAATGTGTTCTGCGGACAATTTATCTTGATCTCCTTGCAGGACAGCGATAGCTTAGGATTCAGGGTTAAGATCTGCTTCCTAGGACTTTTGCATTTTATGAGCCACGAGGGTCTCATAAAGAGTTTTTCCCCCTACAGGTCGAGAGGATCCCATAGGTGTAAGTTCTTCTTAAGAATCGTGAGGATTATTAAGAGGGTTTTCCCTTGAGAGTCGTAAGGATCCCACAAGAGAGTTTTTCTTCCTTACAGGTCGTGAGGACCTGCAAGTGTTGGATGTGGTCACCCTTATCCGTATTTCGCGGGGTCAGGTGCTGCTCCAGGTACCGTAGTTTAAAGACGTCGCGGTCGAGGTTAAGGACCTCATAGTCCATGGATTTAAAGACTCCACAGTCCGATGTTAGTTTTAAGACATCACGGTCAAGGTTAAGGACCTCATAGTCCGTGGATTTAGGGACTCCACAGTCCGATGTTAGTTTTAAGACATCACGGTCAAGGTTAAGGACCTCATAGTCCGTGGATTTAGGGACTCCACAGTCCGATGTTAGTTTTAAGACATCACGGTCAAGGTTAAGGACCTCATAGTCCGTGGATTTAGGGACTCCACAGTCCGATGTTTGGTTGCAGGGACCCGTTACCTCTTTGAAGACGTTGAGGAATTACAACGCCAGGTATCAAAGGAGTGAAGAGATGTACCCTTAAACCAAGGCAGAATCCGTATGGAATCGGGGTGGTTGATCGTTAGTTTTAAGACATCGCGGTCGAGGTTAAGGACATCATAGTCCGTGGATTTTAAGGACTCCACAGTCCGGTATTTGCTCTGGATGCTTCACACGGGTTCACTGCCATACTTGGCGAGGACCAGGCTCCGCTCTGAGCGTTTTCCGCGGGGTCAAAGAGTGACGTTATCCGCGTTCCACGTAACCAGGAAGTTTGCACTAGATGCTTCACACGGGTTCACTGCCGTGCTCGGCGAGGACTAGGCTCCGCTCTGGATGCTTCACACGGGTTCACTGCCGTGCTCTGCGAGGACCAGGATCCGCTCTGGACGTTTTCCACGGGGTCAAAGAGCGACGTTATCCGCGTTCCACGTAACCAGGAATTTTGCACTAGGTGCTTCACACGGGTTCACTGCCGCGCTCGGCGAGGACTAGGTTCCGCTCTGGATGCTTCACACGGGTTCACTGCCGTGCTCTACGAGGACCAGGATTCGCTCTGGACGTTTTCCACGGGGTCAAAGAGTGACGTTATCCGCATTCCACGTAACCAGGAATTTTGCTGATTGTATCCGCATTTCACGGGATGGAGGTTTGACTGTTGGCGATATGTATACCACCGAGCCATGGAACTGGGAGTTGCCGCTGTTCCGCTTTGCTTGAAGTTGTGTCCGTCGTTACGAGACGAATGTTGGGATGATCTCTAGGTCGCTTATGGCCCGTCGAGATTTAGCTTCTTTCTTTGGTGAAACCTGGGGGGGAGGTATGTTCCCTTTTTGTTTACGCCCTTGGATTGTGTACAGGGTGTGATGGAACATCACCTGTAGGGTATAAATTGAAACCTTCTTTTTTTTCTTTTATTTCATTTTCCGCGATGCTCTATCATTTCAGCTTTTATATCGCGGAGGTCGCGATTGTCCCATCATTTCGGCTATTTTTCGTGGTGCCCAATCATTTCGGCTATTTTTTATTTTCTGCTCGCTGCTTTTTATTGCGAGTTGCCCCATCATTTCGGCTATTTTTCATGCATACATTTTTACTTGCTGCTTTTTATTGCAAGTTGCCCCATCATTTCGGCTATTTCGTATGCATGCGTGGCTTGCTAGCTTTCTCGCCGCAAGCTTGGATTTTAGGTACCTATTTCGGCATCAGCACCGCTACAACTGGGATGTTGCCAGGAGCGAATCATCATTTGCCTCTGTCGATGTTGAACAAAGGTGGCTTAGTAAACAGGGTTAAGGGTCCTGTCGACCAAGGCTTTTGACTTCAAGAGCCGTAAGGGTCTCACAAAGGTATTTCTCCCCACAAGTCGTGAGGATCTTGTAGGTGTATTTTCTCCCTAGGGATTGTGAGGATTCCTGAGTGTATGTTCCTCTGCAAGTCGTAAGGATCCTACAAGAGGGCTTTCTCCTTATGGGTCGAGAGGACCTAAAAGGGTTGTTCATCATATGGACATATCCCTAGTCACGGGTGGGACTTTGCGGGGGAAATGTTTATTCGTGCTCGTGGATTGTATACAAGGGTCAGTATTGAGCCTCTTGTAGGGCAATATCAAAGGTTGTGGGGGATTTGCTTAAGAACAGGTTTAGGTTTCTGTAACTTAAGACTTTCAAGCTTATGAGCCGTAAGGGTCCCATAAGAGAATTCTCCTTACGAGTCGTAAGGATCTCGCAAGTGCATTTTCTCCTTAGGAATCGTGAGGATCCCTAAGTGTGTTGCTCCTTTGTGAGCCGTAAGGATCTCACACAGGTGGTTTCTCCTTACAAGGTCGAGAGGACTCTGTAAGTGTCTTTTAACGAGGTTGCGCCCTTTCAGGTTTTCACAAACACTCGCCGGTAGTCCTGCTGTTTTTACTCACAGAGCCCTTTCGGGTTTTCATCCGTGCCCCTTTTGCTTATGGACATACCGTTTTTTTTTATTCCTTTTTTTTATTTTTCTTTTTCTCCCTTTTTTTTATTCATCTCGTCAGCCTAAGGATGCCGCGGTAGTAGTTTAGGGACGTTTCGGTCCGTCGTTAGTTTAAGGACATTTCGATCAGTTGTTAGTTTAAAGACGTTTCGGTCCATCGTTAGTTTTAAGACGTTTCGGTCCGTCGATATTTTAAGGACGTTTCGGTCCGTCGTTAGTTTAAGGACATTTCGGTCCGTCGTTAGTTTAAAGACATTTCGGTCCGACATGGAGAAGGCCGGCTACTGCTTATAAAGCTCGAGCTTAGGAAGATAGCGAGCGGACATAGTCGTCGTCATCTATCATTGACCTAGGCCGTGGCTCATTAAGCGTAGTATCTCTTTAGGAAGCGACCGTTTATTGTCCTGAAAGTCCTTTCACCATGCATGTCCATGAGTAGATAGGCCCCACCCTGGTAGACCTTGTCTATGATGTACGGGCCTTCATAGTTTGGCTCGACTTTTCCCCGCTTGGCGCGATTGGGGATCATAGGCCTTTTGACCACTAACACGAGTTCGCCTTGGCGGAACGTCCTCGGTCGGGTCAATCTTTCATATGAGCGCGTCATTTTTGCTTTATAAGCTTCCAGATTTTGTTGCGCTATGAGCCGGGTTTCATCGAGGGCATCAAGCTCCTCGAGCCGAAGGTGAGCATTTTCTTCTTCCGTCAGCTCGTAGTGGATTGCCACTCGTAGAGAGGGTAACTCTATCTCGAGGGGGAGCACTGCTTCCGTCCCAAATACCAACGCGTACGGCGTTGTGTTCGTGGCCGACTTGAATGTAGTTCGATAGGCCCAAAGGGCCTCTTGCAGCCTCTCGTGCCAGTCTCTCTTATTCCGGGACACCGTTTTTTTTATGATCTTCGTCAAGGTCTTATTGAAGGCCTCGGCCAGACCGTTAGCTCATGGATTGTAAACTGAAGAACATCTCCAGTCTATATTGTGCTACTGCACGAAGCGGCTAATCTTATGGCTTCTGTAGGCTGGCCCATTATCGGAGATAATCCGCCGTGGGGTTCCAAACCAATAGATGACGTGCGTCTTGAAGAAGTGGAGCATATTCTCCGTCTTCACTTCCCTCAGTGGTACTGCTTCTGTCCATTTGGAGAAGTAATCAGTTGTCGCCAGGATGAAACGATGTCCGCGGGACGATGCTGGCTCAATGGGGCCGACTATGTCAGTCCCCCACATTTCGAATGGCCAGCTAGCCACCGTTGGGTGTAGTGGATTCGGATGTTGGTGGATAAAGTCTCCATGAATCTGGCACGAGTGGCATTGCTTCGCATATTCGAGGCAGTCCTGGATCATCGTGGGCCAGTAGTAACCCATCCGTTTGATTTTTAACTTCATCTTTGGGCCTGCTTGGTGAGAACCGCAGAGTCCATCGTGAACTTCCTGAACGACTCTTTCTGCTTCGTCGGGTCCTAAACATCTCAGCCATAGAGAATCAAACGATCTCTTGTATAGAGTATCGTTGACGAAAGCGAAAGATAGAGCTCGTTTCATGAGCTGATGTCTTGAGGACGCTTCTTCGGGCATTCGGTGGGACTTAAAGTAGTCTATGAAGACTTCCCTCCAGTCCTCGGCCTTCTCACGGTCTTTTATTTGTAGGGTCATCTGCTCAGTCGCTCCCTTTTCTTCGTATGATTCCGGAGATATTTCCGCTGGGACGAGCACTCGACGGCTTTGTACCACGATTCTGACGTCATCGAGGTTCTCGTCAGCCAGTTCTTTAGCGAGCTTAGCTAATGCGTCTGCTTTGTTATTTTCCGCACGTGGTATACTTTCCAAAGTATAGGAGGGAATTTGGGTCAACAGTTGTTGCACCTTTTCGCCGTATTTCACCAATTCTGGTTTGCATGTCTGGTAGTCGCCGTTTACTTGACTAACGACCAGTTGGGAGTCCCCATACACGAGGAGATTTTCAATTTTCATGTCGATGGCGATCTCGAGGCCTGCTATCAGAGCTTCATATTCAGCTTCATTGTTTGTCCTCGGCTCTGTTAAGGAGAAGGCGAAGCGCATTATCCCTCCTTGTGGAGTTACGAAGATGAGGCCTATCCCCGATTTGATCATTGGGATACCTTATTTCCGCTTCTTCACGGAGGACGCTCCATCGAAATAGAGTGCCCATCGGGTACTGCCGCCGCCAATCGCATCAAATGCATGCTCGTCCGGCAAATCGCAGTTTAGTGGCGAACCGGCAGGTACTGGATGCTCTGCGAGGAAGTCGGCAATGGCCTGGCCTTTCACTGCCTTAAGAGGTCGATACGTTATTGAGAACTCCATCAGGAGTAGAGCCCATTTAGCGAGTCGACCCGTCAATATAGCCTTTGACATCAAATATTTAAGAGGGTCCACCTTCGAGATGAGACGGACTTCATGTGCCAACGCATAGTGCCTGAGCTTTGTTATCGCGAAGATTAACGCCAAGCAATATTTTTCAATGGGAGAGTAGTTGCTTTCTTCCCCCAGCAGAACTCGACTTAAGTAGTAGAGTGCTCTCTCTTTCCCTTGATCGTTCTCTTGTGCCCATAATGCGCCTAAGGAACCTTCGAGGGCGGTTGTATAAAGAATGGGGGGTTTTCCCTTGACCGGCGCGGCCAACACCGGAGGGTTCTGCAGGTACTGCTTGATCTCGTCTAGTGCACCTTGGCATTTGTGATCCCAAATGAATGGAGTTCCTTTCTTCATCAGGTGGCTGTAAGGACGGCACTTGCCTGAAAGATTGGCGATAAACCGTCGGATGTATGCGAGCTTCCCTTGGAGAGACCGCAACTGTTTGAGGGTTCTTGGCGGAGGCATTTCCATGATCGCCTTGATCTTAGATGGATCTATTTCGATACCTCGATGTCGGATGATGAATCCTAGGAATTTACCCGAGGAAACTCCAAACGCGCATTTGAGGAGATTCATCTTCAAATTGTATTGCCGAAGGCGTTGAAATACAGTCTCCAGATGCTTTAAATGCTCTTCGTATGACATGCTCTTTACTACAAGGTCATCGATATAGCACTCGACGATGTCATGTATGAGGTCGTCGAAGATTTTTGTCATGGCCCTTTGATAGGTAGCGCCGGCGTTCTTTAGACCAAAGGGCATAACCCTGTAGCAGAATATACCCAAAGGGGTCCGGAAAGCGGTGTGCTTCTGGTCTTCAGGATGCATTTTTATCTGATTGTATCCTGATGAACCGTCTATAAAGGAGAAAACCTCGTGAGTGGACGTGTTATCTATCATTAGCTCGGTTACTGGTACTGGGAAATCGTCCTTTGGACAGGCTTTATTGAGATCCCTGAAATCCACGCATATGCGTACCGTCCCATTCTTCTTCATTACCGGGACGATATTGGCGATCCAGTCGGGGTACTGGACTTCTTGGATAAATCCAGAATCGATCAGCTTCTTGACTTCGGCGTTGATGCTCATTTCAAGCTCGAGTCGCATCCTTCTTAGCGCTTGCTTGACTGGCTTGATATCTGGGGATATTGCTAATTTAGCACAGCAACCTCCAGATCTAATCCTGGCATCTCGGAGTAGTTCCACGCGAAGCAGTCTTTATGCCGTAGAAGCACGTTCTTTAACGCGTCCACCCTTTCTTCAGATAGCAGCTCGCTGACAAATGTCAGTCGCGGGTCATCTGCCGATCCCAACTCAATCTTCTTGAGGTTATCTGCAGTAGTATGTATGCCGTCTTCCAGTTCTTTTGGAGCTGGCGGAAATTCTGAGACCACCTCATCATCGCTGTTCTCAAAGCACCAGGGAAGGTCATCTACGTTCTCGGGCTCTTCTTTTAATAACGTAATCGTATAACAGGTGCGAATCCGCTTCCAGGACTGAGGTGGATCTGGTTTTGCTTTTGCGGCTTTGGGTTCGTGCTTTTGTGGCGGCGTTACCTTCCAACCGTTGGATAAAGCGAATCTGCCTTGTTGGTACTGGTCCTCGACCCAGTCCTTGAAGGTGAAGCAGTCTTCGGTAGGATGTCCTATGGCTCGGTGATAAGAGCAATAGCTCAGATGAGAAGCATTGTTAGCTTGCTCAGGGTGTTTAGACTCTGGAAGCGCGATCATTTGATGTTTTATAGCGAGCTTGAGTAACCTCTCCGTCTTGTCTCGGGGGAAGGAGTATGCTCGACTCATCTTCTTTATGAGGGACAAATCCGAGCCGCACGATACCCGATCACGTAACTCTCTATTCCTGCGTCGTTGTTGTCGGCTCCTCTTTCCGCTTCTTGATTTATTTCCGTCTCTGCGTCGAGCCTTTCGTACAACGGGTTGACAAGGATGAGCATCTTTGTCTTTTGCAGCCTGTTGAAACAGACGTTGCATCCTGGCCTTCTCGTAGATGGCCATCTCACGGTTGTGGTCTTCCCGAGCTTTTTGACCCACTTTCCTGATAAGCTTGTCCATTCGTTCTTCAAACGACGGACTCGGCACTTCAATCGCGGGGTCTAGTTTTGATGAGGGGTTGGCATTTCCTGACAGGGCGTCCTCTTCTTCATCAAAGGTATATATAGCGTAGCTACTGTGGGCCCGTTCCCATTTTCCGGTTCTCGCGTATCCAAGCCCAAGTGTTTCCATTTTCCCGTTGGGCAATTTGCGTTGAGTCCCAGGGACATCCCAAATCCTGTTGTAGAACCGAGCCTGTCGAACAGTCTGTTTTAAGGGTACTCCTTGGCGCTTCAATAGCCTCTTTAGTCCATTTGTGTAGTATCTGGGCAGACGGATGGGTTGGAGCCTGTCGAATGTAACATCCATGCCATGCCAGATCTCTTTCTCTATTTTCGACTCTGAGGATTGGTAAAATAGGATTACCTTCTCACCCCTTTTCCTGGGAGGGACGTAAAATGTTTGCAGGTCCTGCACATTGTGAGCTTGAAGTGTGTCGAGATCCTTGTAGTGTTCTCGCGGCACCATGGTGATTTGCAAACTCTGATCATCGCTAGGGGGTGCTTGTATTGACAGCCGATTGGAGAACACGGCATTAACCTCATCTTCCGAGTCACTTTCGAAGACCAACATGGGGGCGGACGTCCCCGGATTGTTGCGTTGAGATGGCCCGGCATAAACTATCTTTTCCTCTTCTTCGGTATCGCTCCCGAAAACAGGGATGGTGGCGGCGGCTTTGTTCTCCGACTTGCGACACCTTTCTGTATCCTCGAAATCTGGCAAAAAGTACTTCGCATCTTCGTATTTGCGGACTTCGTTCACGGAAAATGGGTTCAACTCACCTGTTACGGTATACTCGAAACCATCCTTAAAGTACTTCATACACTGATGTTGTGTAGAAGGGATGATGTTGTACTCGTGTAGCCAAGGACGACCGAGCAAGGCGTTGTAGCAGGTCTTGGCGTCAATGACATGGAATTTGATGTCTGTGACGAGCAATCCAAAGCGTAATGTTAGTATCACGGATCCGAGAGTCCGTGACGATTGTGAATCGAAACCGGAGATAGTAATTTTGTCACGAGCGAGGTGTTGCACACTCATGCAGATTTCCTTTAACACCCGAACGTTAAGGAGATTAACGGAGGATCCATTATCCACCAGGATCTTGCCTATCTTGATATCATGGCAGTATCCAGAGACATATAGGCGACGGTTGTGGTCGCACGTCCCGAGAAGGAGGTCTTCGTCACCGAAAGTGATGTCGGCCGTATGCACTTCCTCCAGTTCATCCTTCATCCTTTCAGTGGCGAGAAAGGCTTGGAATTGCTCAGGTTCTTGTAACGCCTTAATTAGTGACTCTCGCGCTTCTTTTGATAATAGGAGGGCATCGAGAATGCTAAGCTGAGAAGGTAGCTTCCTTAGGTGCGCTAGGATGTTGTAGTCCACCTTACCCTTCCTGGGAGGGTCTTTGGTAGTTAGTTCTTTCATGACTTGGTCATCTAAAGTGATATCCTCAGTGACCTTTTCCTTTCCCTTATCTTTTCTATTCGCGGGCCCGAGATTCTTTTCTGGGAGTGTGCGATTGCGCAGCTGAATGTTTTCGCAGGCCTCCGATTTCTCCTCTTTCCCTAAAACGGATTCTTTAAAGAGAGGGCCTAGAGCCATTTCTTCATCAGAGTCGCTCCCAAAGGTGAGAACTTGTGACCCCCCGGCGTTAACCATGTAACAGCTGCCAGTAGTTCTGTTGTGCCCGTCGACAGTACTTCTTCGCTCCTGACGAATCTTGCGTTTCATGCGCTTAAAATGTTGCCGATGAGCAACATATCCTTGCCACCATATCTTAAAGGCGTCGCACTCCTCCGTGGGGTGTGAAATTTTTCGATGATATGCGCAATAATCAGGGTGCCTCTCCACACCGTTAAGCGTGTTTTCTTCCGAGGGTGGTAGCTTCATTCCCATTGACATGGCTTTGGCAAACCTTTTTCTCGTTTTGAATATCTTCTTGTCTGCCTCGGATGCTTTTCGATCTGGCGGGAGCACTTCAACTCTTTCATTCGGTCGTCTGCATTTGGCTTCTTCCGATGCGGCCATCTCACGCTCCTGATCCGCTTTACTCTTTAGACGAATCTCGTCTAGAAAGGCGTTGATCATTTCATCTGTTGGCCACGCACGCTCTGGTTCAGGCTCTGTCCCCAGCTTCTTAGTGCCAGGAGTTTTTTCATCGTCGGTAAACGAGTGGGAGTTTACGTTACAACTCGCCACATATCCCTCGGATTCATCCGACGAGCTCTCTCCATCATCGTCCTCTTGAAAGATGTGGTTGAGGAACTCTTGCAGCGTGACAGGAGTTCGCGCCTTTTGATTGTACTCTTCCAGCGCGTCGATTTGCTTCTGCAAGGTCGTGTGCTCGTCTCCAGGCTTCACGGGCTTCTTGGATTTCTTCTTCTTTTTCTTCGAAGATTTTGACGGTTAGGTATGAGTGTTTGGGCCATTATCACGAGTCTTCGTAGTTGGGCGGGGCTTCAACATCCCTTCGATAATTTGAGGTTCAAGAGGGTCCTTCCATTCAATCGCAGGGCATGCATGAAGGTCTCTCAGCATTCTTTTGGTCTTAGTTGATAGCACGACCTCCTATGGAGCTTCTTCAATAAAGGAGCAGGTTGCCCCCGGCGTATCTGCTTTCTTAGGAGTATGCGGCTGTGGTGGGTTCACCTTCCACTTTTCGGACAGTACAAACTTCCCTTGGAGGTATTGATCTTCAATCCATCCTTTGAAGACGAAGCAATCTTCAATCGGATGACTTACCGTTTGATGATAAGGGAAATAGTTAGGGTTATTCACCTCAGTGGGTTGCGGCGGTCGTCTTGGATTTGGTGGGTTTATAAGTCTATTGCGTACTGCCAGCTCGAATAACCGTTTCGTCTTGTCTCGTGGGAACGAGTAGGGACGCTTCATCTTCTCATTATAATACCGGCGTCTTTCTTCCAATTGATCTGCCGGCTTCGGGGCGTTAAGTTGCTGCTGGGCATTCGCGATGAAGCTTTCCCTTCCTTTACCCTTGTCATTCCGAGAATCCGACTTCGGGGGAGGTGGTCTATGACCCATTTGGTCCATCTGAGCCAACTTGTCGATTAAAGCCTGGAATGTGGTTGGCTTAAAGAACATTATAAACTGGGAGATAGTTGCGTGAGGGTCTAGAGTTCCCACGAACATGCCCACCGCAGGTGCTTCCTCAATGCGTTGCTCGCATCTCGACCAGAAATTCCGCCAGCGTATAGCATACTGGACCCAGGTTTCGCCTGGTTTTACCCTGGCGTTAATCAGTGCCGTTATTGGAGTGCGTTCGCTGGCGCTTGCGAATCGCTGAGTAAATAGCAGCTCAATTTCAGCGAACGTCTTGATAGAATCGTTCGGGAGTTCTGAATACCATTCGAACGTTGTTTCTGATAAGCTGCCCACGAACTGGCGAAGCAACAGTTTATCATCACCGCCGGTGTTACCGCAAAGGGCCCTGAACTGGGCAACATGTTGATGGGGATTGCCGGTCCCCTTATACACGTGGAATTTTGGTATTGTATAACCCGGCGGGTATTTGATTTGGTCGTACTAGCTTGGATACGGCCGGCCTGTCTTTACGACTTGACCAGCTGCCTCAGTCGCATGATGAACCCGGATTTGCTGGGCTATATAGTCGACCAAATCAGCCTTAGAGATTGTCTCCTCTTTGGCCGTTGAGAGGGCTGGTGGTGGGTTTGACATTTCTCCTCGGTCGTCTTCGAGAACGATTGGGGGATCCTCGGCGGGTGGGTCCTGCTGGATCATCATTCCTATCATATCTTGGAAGAGAAGGCCCATACGCTGTATGTTGGCTGCTTGTTCAGCAGCCTCTTTGTCCTTCTTCTCCAGTATCCGGCGAAGGAATTCGGCGTCGGTTTCTTCCTCATGGCGTTCGTCTGAGGACGTTTCTGGGTTTTCTTTTGGCCCGGTAAGTGTGGCCATAGCATTCATCATTTCCTGGAGCTTTTGCTGTTGCTCCTGAGCTTTGGTCACCGACCGTGTAAGCGGTCTATGACCTGTAGACGCACGGCTGTCTTCTTTTCCTGACGCCATGTATACGGTGTGGACCATCATGCCCCCAGACTTAGGGCGTCTGGGCTCAGTGCTTTTAGCTGTCGTTGCAGGCTGGGGGATCTTCTCTGGCTTCCTCTTTTTATGAGCAGTGGAGGTTGAGGGGGCTGTTGAGGTGGGCATCCAGACAGCCTTTCGTGGTTTAGCCTAGTGGCCGGCTTCCGATTGGATTTTCAGCTTCTTGTGCTGGCGGGAGAAGTTTGGATCAATCATCGAGTCTCGGGCCTGCCGCCAAACCTTATAGATTTTGGAAGACGGTCGTTGAGGGGATCGGGGCTGTTCTGACTTTATTTCCACAACCTTTTTTAGTGGGGGAGGAGACCTCTTTAGCACCGCAGTAGGAGAATTCCTTCGCACCTTATTTAGCATCTCGAAGCTGTTCCCAGTTGGAACAGCAGCATTAACTTCTGCCATCGGGGCTGATGGAGTTAGCCCAGAGGGGGAGTTGCCCCCAGCCTTCCTTACTCGGCGCCAATGGCGACGTCGAGCGTGTCGAGCGGACGGCATTGGTTCAGCGGTGAGAATGGCTTCGTCTTGCCCCCTGTGTAGGTGGGGGGTCGCTGCTGATGTTAGCCTGTTAAAGACCGATGTCCTTTGGGTAGCAGGAGCGGGAGCTGGGGCCGTCAATCTTGTAAGGACCGACCTTTTGGCCGGGGAAGCCGCCTTGGCGATTTCGGGAGCAGGACCGGCCACTTTCTTAGAAACAGCCTTCTCTGGGATTGTAGGCCCCATGATGGGTCCACAAGATTTCTGGCCCAATCTAGAGAAGACCGAGGCACTGATGTTGGGCGACCCGTTGAGAGGAGCCGCGACAGGGGTAAGACGATCAAAGACCGACTTCTTGTGAGCTTCCTTTGTCAGCACCGGCGCCGTGAAACTTGTTGGTGGGAACATAGTCCCAAAGAACAATCCGGTAGTGGTCTGAGTCACCTGGTCCACCGGTATTGTGAATAACGAAGCAGCTTGGGGTCCGTAGGCTATACCTCCTGGCGAGGCAGAGCGTTGGTCGCAATTGCAGTTCGAGCAGTTGGAGCATTTCGCAGAAGTAGAAGCCATCAATTCTTTGCTTTCTGCAATAAGCAAGACGCCAATTCTTAGTATCTTGAAACCCAAGGGCAACCATTAGTGAACCGCGATTGGTTCGCGAATCACGACACACGAAGTGTGGAGTGGAAAGAGGAAAAGGTCATACCGGGCGTGCCAGAATCTGTTCCCCTCCGAACGGCGGCCGGGACGTGAGGGCGTCTAGTCCTGGGATTCGGGGGCAGAAGCTAATTGGTGCTATCCGTCCACCTCTCCGAAGATGCCAAGTTGATTTATGGCACCGTGCATCGGAGGTTTGAACGGATGCGTCCGATGTAGCAGACTTCGTCAGATTCCCCCTCGCTTGAGGGGTATTTTTGATTGTGGGGACGCTCTTCCCTGCAGGCGCAAGCCCCTGCAGTTAATTACGCTACCGCATCGCGGTAACCACTTTCTCCTTCTCCAGATGGTCATTTCGTGTCGTGTGTGTTTATTTTATATTTTGTTGCCCGTGGATTGTTTACGGAGACTGAGTTATGTCGTCGCCCGTAGGGCGTGGACTAGTCTAAATCCGTATTATCTTAGATTTGGGTTTGGGGGTTTGGTTTGAGGATACGTTAGCCATATTTGAGGCTAAGATCAACTCAAACGTTTGTTAAGGATACGTTAGTCTAACCTGAGACTAAGATCAACTTAACGGGACCGTTTAGATCCGACAAAAGAGCATTTGGGCTCCATTGTTCCAGTTTAGGGACATAGTGGTCTATTGCATATATGGCCGTCGGGACCCATCACCTCTCTGACGACGTTGAAGGATTACAACGACAGATGACAGAGGAGTTCAGAGATGTACCCTTGAACCGGAGTTAATTGGGGGGATCTATAGTCCAGTTTGAGACTAGAGTCTGTTTAAAAGGTTTAAGGATACGTTAGCCATATTTAAGGCTAAGATCAACTTAAACGGGATCGTTTAGATCCGACAAAAGAGCAGACGTGGGCTCTATTGTTCCAGTTTAGGGACATGGTGGTCCATGGGTAGTTTAAGGACATTGCGGTCCATGGGTAGTTTAAGGACATTGCGGTCCAATGTTAGTTTTAAGACATCTCGGTCAAGGTTAAGGACGTCGTAGTCCATGGGTTTAAGGACCCCACAGTCCATTGTTAGTTTTAAGACATCTCGGTCGAGGTTAAGGACGTCGTAGTCCATGGGTTTAAGGACCCCACAGTCCATTGTTAGTTTTAAGACATTTCGGTCAAGGTTAAGGACGTCGTAGTCCATGGGTTTAAGGACCCCACAGTCCACTGTTAGTTTTAAAACATCTCGGTCGAGGTTAAGGACGTCGTAGTCCATGGGTTTAAGGACCCCACAGTCCACTGTTAGTTTTAAGACATCTCGGTCAAGGTTAAGGACGTCGTAGTCCATGGGTTTAAGGACCCCACAGTCCATATCAATGCGTGGTCATTGGTACCCATCACCTCTTTGAAGACGTTGAGGGATTACAACGCCAAGTATCAAAGGAGTGAAGAGATGTACCCTGGAACCGGAGTGGATTAAATAGTCTTTGGCCCAATTTGGGATCAAGACCAATTAATTATGTTATGAGCCCATTAGCCCAGTTAATTACGAATTGAGGACTTATGGCCAGCTTGGGCTAAGTCAAATCATGTCTGGGACATCGGCCCTCCTGTTGGTCCCTTGAAGGAGAGGCTTTGCCTCTGGCCATTTTAGCCAATTGGGCTAACGTTAATTCAGCAGTGTTGAACGCTGGGATCAAGTTAGTGTTTTAACACTAAAAGACAGTTGGTGTTAAACACCAGCAACAGGGGGGTTCAACTTAATGCTAAACACTAGAGCAAATCAGTGTCAAACACTAGCAGCAGAGGCTTCAAATTAGTGTCAAACACTAAGAAAATTAATGTTAAACTCCGTCAACAGAGATTTAATTTAGTGTTAAACACTAAGAAATTCAGTGTTAAACACTGCAAGAAAGCTCTTTTATTAGTGTTGAACACTAAGGCAAAACAGTGTTTAACACTGGGCTCAGGGGTTCCACTTTAGCGTTAGACGCTGAGGCAAGAGGGGTCACGTGGTAGCACGTGAGGGCGCCCTCCCTTCGTTTGTTCTGCTGAGAAGATCGCATCTTTTGGAGCATCACGTGTCATCACGTGACGGGTGTTTAAATGAGGTATGTTAAAGCCTCTGCCAAGGGTCACGTGGGTCACGTGAGGCGCTGTCTCAAAGGGCTTTCTGTAGATCTTTTGGGGGGGTCACGTGGTGACACGTGACCCTGCTTTTCTGTAGTTGTTTAGAAGATCTGTTAATAATTTCAGAGGAATTAAATTCCTAGTTCCTTTTGAAGAGTTGAACTCTGAATTTCCTGTAGGAATTAAATTCTTCATATATGTGAAGAACTGAATAGGGTTAAACCCTAATAAAAGGTTTAGGGAATTAAACTCCCACTCTCTGTTAGAGAATTATTCTGGGGAATAAGATTAAGGGAATTAAATTCTTGTTGTTTTCACAGAACTAAATTCTTAACTAGGGTTAAACCCTGATTCTTTTCATTCTGAAGGAATTAAATTCCCATAACACAGGGTCAAACCCTAATTTTATTTTGAAGGAATTAAATTCCTATAGTTCTGTGAGAATTAAATTCTCGTGCTTCCATTCCCTCTCTATGCTTTGGATCTGCATGGCAGGATCTCAACCCATTGAGAATTAAATTCTCAACTCAAGGGGAGATGTGCACTTTACAGATCCTCCATCAAAGAGAAAAGAAATATGTCCTTCTGTTTTATATCAGAGTTAAACTCTGTTGAGAATTAAATTCTCTTTTCTTTCAATGAAACCTTCCCTTTCTTACCTAGGGTTTTCTTTTGCAGAAGATCCAAATTTCTCTAAAGTATCGAGGCTCTCTCTCTTTTCTTCCCTCTGCGTATTCTCATCTTTTCTCCTTTTTTGTGTGTCTCTTGGCTCCTATTTATAGGAGAAGCAGCCGAGTCAATTAGTTTTTGATGAATCTTCCATTGGGAGATTTGATTTGTATCCATCATTCGTTTTGGACCTTTGGATTATTAGGTGAATTTTATTCACCATTGGATTTTAAATCCAGAGATTCTCCTTTGTTATTTTGGTTAGATTTTAAGGGGAAATCTTTCCAAATTCGAGATTTTCCCATAGATAGATGATATTTAATCACCTTTAAATCTTTAATTCAATCGGTTGCTTTGGAAAGATTTAAGAGGTCTTTCCTCAGAATTTAATTCTGTTAACAGATAGGCTTTGAAAGCTGGTCACGTGTGGGCACGTGACCCCCTTGGAACGAGCCCTCTTCTTTCTTTCTGCGCTCTGCTTTCTGGTTGCTGCTTAGCTGTCACGTGCCACCACGTGACCCCTGGTCACGTGTGAGCACGTGACCCTGGTCTGGAGCCTTTTTCTTGATTCAATCAGGGAATTGAGTCTGCCGCTTTTGAGTGTCACGTGCCAACACGTGACCCTGGTCACGTGGGAGCACGTGGCCCTTTCTGAAGCCCTTTTCTTCGATGTAGTTGGGAAACTGAATTTGTCTTGCCGATGCTTTTAGATGTCACGTGCCAGCACGTGACTGCTGGTTACGTGTAAGCACGTGACCCTTTTCTGAAGCCTTTTCCGTGAGCTTTCCTGATTTTAAATCAGGAAACAGATGATTCGCTCCTGGCAATATCCCAGTTGTAGCGGTGCTGATGCCGAAATCGGTGTCTAATTTCAGGTTTACGGTGAAAAGCCCGCAAGCCGCACATGCATACGAAATAGCCGAAATGATGGGGCAGCTTGCAATAAAAAGCAGCAAGTAAAGAAAACGTATGCATACAAAATAGCCGAAATGATTGGGCAACTCGCAATAAAAAGCAGCGAGTAAAAATAAAATAAATAGCCGAAATGATTGGGCACCGCGAAAAATAGCCGAAATGATTGGGCAATCGCGACCTTCGTGATATAAAAGCTGAAATGATAGAGCATCGCAGAAATAAAACAATAAAATGAATGAAACTTTTTCCAAGCAGGTAAGTCCATAGTGATCCCTGTATACAATCCATGGGCATAAACAAAAAAAAGAAAAAAAAGGGAAAGGGGACTACATTTCCCCACCAGGCTGCGTCAAAGGGAAGTCAGATCTCGACGACCACATCTACAGCCTGGAGACTAACAGCGGCGTTCCTCCTCATTCCAGCAGGACACGGACGTGACATCACCAATCGGAGACACGGACGTGACATCAAAGTCCCTAGTTCCAAGACTCTACGGTTCACAGACAACCTAGAGTCAACCAATGACCTCTGTCGCGGAAACAAGTCAGCCAATGACCTCCGTCTCGGAAACAAGTGAGCAAATGACCTCCGTCGTGGAAACAAGTCAGCCAATGACCTCCGTCGCGGAAACAAGTCATCCAATGACCTCCGTCTCGGAAACAAATCAGCCAATGACCTCCGTCGCGGAAACAAGTCAGCCAATGACCTCCGTCTCGGAAACAAGTCAGCCAATGACCTCCGTCGTGGAAACAAGTCATCAAATGACCTCCGTCTTGGAAACAAGTCAGCCAATGACCTCCCTCTCGGAAAAAAGTCAGCCAATGACCTCCGTCGCGGAAACAAGTCAGCCAATGACCTCCGTCTCGGAAACAAGTCAGCCAATGACCTCCGTCTCGGAAACAAGTCAGCTAATGACCTCCGTCGCGGAAACAAGTCAGCAACGACCTCCGTCTCGGAAACAAGTCAGCAAATGACCTCCGTCGCGAAAACAAGTCAGCCAACGACCTTCGTCTCGGAAACAAGTCAGCAAGCGACCTCCGTCGCGGAAACAAGTCAGCCAATGACCTCCGTCGCGGAAACAAGTCAGCCAACGACCTCCCCGTCGGAGCAATACTTCGACTCGGAAGCATGTCAACTCACCAACCACTTACGATTCCTCTCGACTTGTAAGGGAGAAAATTCTCTTATAAGATCCTTACGACTTATAAGAGAAAACACACTTAGGAATCCTCATGATTCCTAAGGAGAAAATCCACCTACGAGATCCTCTCGATCCGTAGGGAGAAAAGTCTCTATGAGACCCTCACGGCTCATAGAGTTGAAAAGTCTTAGGCAGCAGATCTGAACCTGCGGCCTAAGCCATCGCTATCTCTTGAGAGAAATCTAGATGCTTACTCTATTATCTGCCAATTGTGTTTATCAAGACAGCATGCTGATAATAAGAGAAAGAAGAAAACGATAAAAAGAGCATCCGATTTACATTTGATCAAGCGTTCGAGACACAATCATTCATGCATAAGCAAAAGACTCAGAACGAAAAATAAAGACGAGCTGAGATAAAAAAAAAATTCCATTAATATTGCCAAAGGTTCTTACAATCATAAAAAAAATATAAATAAAGACATTGTCCAAAAGATTATAATGGCAAGACCTCGAATCCTGGACAGGGGTTGAGGAACTCGAAAGTGACCATGTCCAAGACTTTCCAAGCTTGGCGAACCATCTTGGTGTGCTTCCTTTCACGAGCACGGACGTCGGGATCCTCGCTGATGTCCTCCACCCTCCGGTAGGCAGCAAGAATGGCGGACTGTTGAAAGGCCTGGTGCAAGAGATCGACAAGATTGTCTCGCCGTCTCTTCGAGATTAAGTTCATCAGGTACACTGAGTGCACCTTGTCCTCGGCGGAGTCCAATGCCCTAAGCGGCACGCCGGTAAAAAATAGGGGAATCACTTCCTAAATTGCTCCCACGATAAGCTTCAGGAGGGAGGAACGTCGGGGAAGCAGTTGTCCGTTATATGCATCGAAGCGGCTCATGATTTCGGCACACTCCGCGTTCGTGAACTCCCGATTTTGAGAACGGCCAAGTCGGCGGATATCCCCGTAAGAGATAATCTCGTTGAAGTCGTACATGTGAGTGTCCATCACCCCTATAAAAGAAGATCGACGAAAATTAGCAACTCTTAAAAGTTCTGCTATATGATTTAAAAGGAGCAAAGCTTCATTAATGAATCAAGAAATTATAAATGAGAGCAAAACTCTATTGATGGAATCCTAACAGGGTTCTCTTTAGTTCCCTTTAGATCCTTTTAGAGCAAAACTCTGCTAAGTGAAACCCTAAAATGGGTTTTCTTCAGATCAGGGATCTATTGAGAGCAAGGCTCTGTCAATGAAAATTGATTTAATTTAATTTTTTTTTTTTTTACCTAAAAAGTGTTTTCTAAAGAAATTCTAACTCTTGGAGTTTTTGAAGGCAAGAGCAAGGCTCTGAAGTTTTGAAAGTAAAAATCCTAAAAGATGATAATCATCTGTGAAGGACCAAAGGTCCTATATATAGGCGTCAAGTGCCCTTTCAACTTCCAAAGGTTGCCGCAACGGTTGGAATTCTGCCACCGTTGCGCTCGCGTTTGGAACTACGCGAGTGCAACGGTGGGGAGGGGCATTTGTTTCCCCCAATTAGAACGAAACCATATTTCTAAGACTGAAAAGTAAAGCAATGCTTCATAAAAGAGGCTAAGCACCAAAGGCACTTTATCCTTGCAAGAATCACATGCACTTAACAATAGCAAATTAAATCATGCAATGCACAAACATAACAGAGAGCTAAAATATAAGGGAACCCTTAACAGATAATAAAATACTTGATTAAAAACACTTGTTCATTATTATTATTATTACATTTAAAAAAGATCACCAAATATGGGATCGGAAGGACAAGGGTTCGCAAAGAGAAGAAGAAGATTCCCCAGTTCCATTTCTGTCTTCTCCACCACGTTGAAGCGGCGGTCCTCCCGAGAGGTAGACGTCCAACGATCGTCGCCACATTCGTCAGAAAAGGTGGCGATGACAACCCGGCGAGCCCGTATCTGGCTCAGCAAGTGGAAAGAGCAGTCCCTCAGGGCTTTGGTGATCAAGTGCGCTTCGAAGAAGCACTCGATCTTATCCTCGGCGGCATCAAGCATTGCCGATGACATCTCTACTGGAAGAGGGGGAAGATCGGCGAGCACCGAGGCAAGGATCATCCGAAGCCAAATGGAGTGCGGAGGGAGAGGAGACCCCACACGAGTCAAAAGCTCGTACATTGCAGCATCGCATTGCTCGTCCGTAAGAGAAGGGTCCACCAAGCGCGCAGCAAAACGGGGAACGATGTCCTGAATAGGCACTTCTCATGGTTGTCGGCGGGCATGAGGGCGGTTGCAAGCCATGATTGAAAAAGTTCTCTAAAGATGAGAGAAGAAAAGGCTCGGCTTTGAGTTATATATAGACCAAGCACAGAAAATTCTGTGCACAGTGGAATTATTTCCAAGACCCGGGAAATGAAAATTTTGGGAAATACAAGTCTGACTTGAAAAAGGAAGATGAAAAGACATCTCAGGTGAAGCAACGCTTCCGATTCTCCCCAATCATAGCAAAGCACTACTTTGAAAATTTAAATTTTAATAAATGAAGCAACGCTTCAGATCCCCTGCACTATGCGCAGGATGCCACGTGTCATAATCTGGCACGCCAGCGCGGAGAGCGCAGCGTCCAAGGCAGCGCGCCCAATCAGAGCAAGGTTCTATTTAAAACAAAAATTAAAGGAAGCAACGCTTCAGTTGCGCAAGCGTTGCGCTGTGCGACACGTGTCAGCGCAGTGGCGCAAGCGCAGCGCTGCGCGACACGTGTCAGCGCAAGCGCAGTTGCGCTGCGCGACACGTGTCAGCGCAGTTGCGCTGCGCTACGTGACACGTGTCACGCGCTGGGGCGTTTGCGCCAAATAGAATTAAATTCTAGTAAGATCTTTCTGTTCTTGTTAAAACAAGAAGATTTTCTTCTGTAAAATAGAAGCCCTTGGATCAAAGATCCAACGGTGGGGAAAATTCCTCAAATCACTCAGAGAATGATCTCTTTAACAAATTTAACAAATTTATGGGCACTATATAAAGGCCCCTAGACCCCAATTCAAAAGATCATCAACATCAAGAAACATTAAGAACTTCAACTCTGAAGAAACTTGAAGAGAAATTCAAGAAAAAGGTAAAAAAAAACCCTTTAAAATAGAAGAATTTCTTCTAATAGATCATTGATCTAAGAACAAGATTAATGATCTTCAGTAAAATATAAATAACAGTGCATTGCACTTTTTTATGAACCACTGGTTCTCTGAAAACAAGAAAAACAAGAAAAAAAACTTGTTTTCTTTGATCTAAATTGGATCAAGAAATCAAACAGTGCCCTGCACTTGTAAAATTTGCACTGTTGCGCTCTTGGGTTGGCGCAAGCCACCAGAAAGCGCCACGTGTCAACACCTGAACCACTTGCGCTATGCGCTTTTAAGATAGAGCCTTGCTCTCTGTAGTTGGCGCAACTCACCAGAGCGCGCCACGTGTCAGCAGCGCACTGCGCTTGTGTGACACGTGTCATCATCACAAGCGCTTGCGCTCATTTATTGGCGCAAAGCGCCTGACAGGCCACATGGCCACTGTCAGATAATTGATGCACTGCATCATTAAAAAGAAGGGCTGAGCCCAATTAAAAAGGCGTAACATGCCTAGTAAATGCTATGCATTATTTTCAAAAAAAGGGCAGAGCCCAAATAAAAACATATGCAATGCATCATTCTTTTTTAAAGAAGCAGAGCCCAAACAAGAGTCTGTCAGACCAGAACAGATGTTGTGCATCATTTAAAAGGGGTAGAGCCTAAATAAAAGTCCAACAGAGACCAAGATTAATGCTATGCATTATTGAACATGGGCAAAACCCTAGTACAGGCCTAATAGGCCAAAGACAAATAAGATGTTAAACATTTCTAAACTGGACCTAGCCCAATCATGGCCGTAAGTCCTCAAATTAAATTGACTGAGCAAGACTGCTCTCCTAAATCAATTTACATCTGGTTCGAGGGTACATCTCCGAACTCCTCTGACATCTATCGTTGTAATCCTTCAACGACGTCAGAGAGGCGACGGGTCCCGACAACCACACATTAATACGGACTGTGGGGTCCTTAAACCCACGGACTTATGCGTCCTTAAACCAAAACACGGACTGTGGGGTCCTTAAACCCACGGACTTATGCGTCCTTAAACCAAAACACGGACTGTGGGGTCCTTAAACCCACAGACTTATGCGTCCTTAAACTAAAACACGGACTGTGGGGTCTTTAAACCCACGGACTTATGCGTCCTTAAACTAAAACATGGACTGTGGGGTCCTTAAACTCACGGACTTAAGCGTCCTTAAACTACCTATGGACCACCACGTCCCTAAACTGGCAATGGACCGAAATGTCCTTAAACTACCTATGGACCACTACGTCCCTAAACTGGAACAATATAGCCTCTAAACGCTCTTTTGTCGGATCCAAGCGATCTCGTTAAGTCGATCTTAGTCTCAAATCGGACTAACGTATCCTTAACGAACGTTTAAGTTGATCTTAGCCTAAATATGGCTAACGTATTCTTAAACTAAAACACCAAACCCAAATCTAAGTAAATACGGATTTGGACTAATCCACGTCCTACGGGCGACGGCGTCACTTAGTCTCCGTATACAATCCACGGGCATCCACAAACAAAACAAACACACACGATACGAAGTGAAATTCTGGAGAAGGAGAAAGTGGCTACCGCGATGCAGTAGCGTAATTAACTGCAGGGGCTTGCGCCTGCAGGGAAGAGCGTCCCCACAATCAAAAACCCCTCAAACGAGGGGGAATCTGGCGAAGTCTGCTACATCGGCCGCATCCGTCTAAACCTCCGATACACGGCGCCATAAATCAACTTGGCATCTTCGGAGAGGTGGACGGGTAAAACCATATAGCATCTGCCCCGAATCTCAGCGTTAGGACTTCGCAGTCTTGTGCGCCGTCTTTCGGAGGGAACATCATACACAACGGCTACCACATCACAACGAACCATCTTCATGAATCAACGAGTCCGTTCGAAGCCCAGCTTCAACCTGTTCTCGAAACTTCTGCAATCTTAGGTCCTGCGACTGCGCTGCTTTAATGTTCTCGATCAACGACGACTGTACTTGCAGCTGCATCACTGTCCCGAAGAATGCGGTAGCACGACCTCCAAATCAAATCTTCGAGAGTTTTCAATAAGTTTCTTCTGTACAGTCAACATGTGAATTGCTGGCAACCGACTAAACGCATCCGGCACAACATTAAATTTCCCCGGATGGTACTTAAGATTAAGATCGTAGTCAGCCATCAGCTCCAACCATCTACGCTGCCTTATATTAAGCTCCTTCTGTGTGAACACATACTTCAGGCTTTTGTGATCGGTAAATACTTCGACCCTTTCGCCCAATAGGTAGTGTCTCCAAATCTTAAAAGCGAAGATCACAGCTGCTAGCTTCAAGTCATGAGTTGGGTAATTCTTCTCATGAGTTTTCAACTGTCTCGATGCGTACGCTATAACCTTCCCATGCTGCATCAAAACACATCCTAATTCTTTCCCAAATGCGTTGCCGTGAATCACCAATCCTCCGGAACTGTCTGGCACGGTTAAAACAAGAGCGGTTATTAATCTCTGCTTCAACGCCTCAAAAGCTGACGCACACTTATCCGTCCACACAAATGGTACTTCTCTGCGCGTAAACTTGGTCAAAGGCTCCGCCAGACGAGCAAAGTTCTCCACGAACCTTCAGTAATACCCGGCAAGTCCAAGAAAGCTTCCGATCTCTGCAACGTTCTTCGGAATCGGCCAATCTCGAATTGCTGTACTCTTTTCGAGGTCAACGGCGATTCCATCTCCAGACACGACATGCCCAAAACTTCACTTCTTCAAGCCAAAACTTGCACTTACGCATCTTTGCATACCATCCTTCTTGCCTCAATGTCTGCAGTGCTATCTTCAAGTGTTCTGCATACTCTTCAATGCTCCTCGAGTAAACCAGAATATCATCAATGAACACCACTATAAACTGGTCCAAGAATGGTGAAAAGATTCGGTTCATCAAGTCCATAAATATCGCTGGTGCACTCATTACTCCGAAGGGCATCACTAAATACTCGTAATGTCCATACCAAGTTCGGAACGCAGTCTTGCAAATATCTTCTGATTTAGCTCAGACCTGATGATATCCGAACCGCAAATCCAGTTTCGAGAATACCCTCGCGCCACTAAGCTGCTCGAACAATTCGCCAATGTGAGGGATCAGGTATTTGTTCTTAATAGTCACCCGGTTTAATTCTCGATAATCGATGCACATCCTCCTTGTGACATCCTCTTCTTTACTAGAAGAACTGGAGCTCCCCAAGGCGAGTTACTGCTGCGAATCCAACCCTTCTCAAGTAATTCAGTAACCTACTTCTTGACTTCTTCCAACTCCACTGGTGCCATTGGATAATACGCCTTTGAGATTGGTGCTGCACCAGGAACAAGATCAATCACGAACTCCACATCTCGTTTTTGCGGTAAACCCGAGATGTCCTCGAACACGTCCATGAACTCTCGAAATATAGCCGGCGCTTCTTCCTTAACAACTTCCATCGACGAAAGAACATTATTTGTCAGCCTAGCCCTAAACTCGACTGGCCCGACAGAACTGCTTCCTCCAGCAAAACAAACTCCGGATGTCCGGGAATCTGGAGATCACTTTCCTTACAATCAATATGAGCGTGGAAAGTGCCGCGAAAATACATTCCCAAAACAACAACAAACAAAGGGATGCACCATAATTGAATAATTCTAATGCGGGGAAAACGTGAACAAGTAAGATACCGAGATGACTTCATCCGAAGTCAAGATACTGAAGAGGATTAAGCACGGTAAATATGATTCAAGCTGGCGATAAAACAAGAACTGGTAAGCAATGAAACCGAGAGAAGCAAGGTAATATAACGATCATAAAACAAGGAAATGAATCAAAATTAGAATTCCAAGTTACTTAAATAGAGTACCGCATTGTAACCATGCTGCAGTTCATGGGTACAATTACATAACTCCACTCAAGTCGCCAAAATCCTAGTATCAGAATCAAAGAACAAGGAGAAACAATAGAGAACCAAAAAAGTTTCAAGTTGAGATGCAAAGTGGTTGGCATATCGTCAAGGCAAAGGATAAGAGAAAGATATGATTCAAGAATCTCGATAACAAGGTGGCAGGACATGTTCCTAATCACGAGTATTCTGATTCGTGTATTGGGTCTAATACCCAACTACAAAAGAATCAAACTCGATTAACCTATATCCTATGGCTCTGGTACCAAAAGAACCATGTCACGCCCCGCTTCCAGAGTACGCTAAGATAGGCACGTGACATAGCCAACCATGTTACCTGTGGATAGGAAATATCCTTCCACAGTCACATTACGGCTGTAGAGATATCAAGAACAAGAAAGTAAACTAAACTATCTAGTACATGTCCATGAGCCAGAATAAATAAGTCATGAAATAATAATATGCGGAAGCAAAAGATCCAATAAATAAAACACCTGGAAGGAAAAACTGGATACCAACAGGATCCTCACCGCTCGGCCTAACAGCGGCAATACTCCTGATCAGTCTGGAACAAAAGTAGAGGATCTAGGCCATGCAAAACCCAGACGTCAGCGCGTCATAACATCAAGCAATAATATATAAACAGGGTCGCAAGACATGCAAGTATGATCATAAAAGGTAAAGCAGGTGTAACAGCAATATAAATCAGGGCAGTGAAAGGTAGTGTGCAGTGAGTAATCTAAACTGGTCTATTGGGTTAACTACTCTCAAGTATTTGAAATAAATTTGATGATCACCGATGTAACTCAATAGTATCCCGTGCGTGCCCAGGATCACGGTGAAGATTCTCGGGCTGAAACCGAGATATGCCGCTAGGCACTAAAAGGAAAAGGGTAATGATGAATGATGTCTGCAGCATCATCCCAAGGCTAGCCTAGCCTCTAAAACTGATCAGTAAAGGTAGCGAACTGTCGAGTTACAAGTCAGGTTTCATCATTGATTTCCCCATACCCCCAGGTTGTGTATTCAAGTCAGGTATTAAATAATCTGGAGCTAATGCCAACACAAGATCAGGCAGGTACAGATTTGTATGGATAGACAACAGGAACTGTCCGTAAGGACAACAGGTCAGGTTTGTTAGCATTAGTCACAAGATCAGATAATAGGTAAAGCATGGTACATCAGGTCAGGTCAAGTAATGTATATAGGTGTCATGTCATGTCAAGAGTTGCACGGTACCATGTCGTGTCAAGTAAAAGGTGTAACAAGTCATGTCAGGGTGCACAAGATGTCAAGTGGGTGCTCATAATCAAACTAGCATAAGCATGGGTATACAAAACAAGCATGGGTACTAATAGAACAATAAACTGGAACATGTAATATGATATGCAAATAGATACAGATCAAACTATTTAGATGTACGGTTATCGATTAGAGTTAGGGTTATGGTTCCAACATTAAGTATCATACACTTAAATGAATATGGAATATTAAAATCACATTAACATGTATTAAATGGCCTATTGATGCAATTATATATAAAACATGTTAGATGGATGCAAACGGGTGTCCGATAGGATAGAAACTATTAAAAGGTATTGTGGGCTATGCAGGTAATTACTATGTGATTTAAATATGGACGTGGGTACATGATATTGTAATCTAACATGCAGCAGGGTATATTTCAAGATCCAAATCTAAAATAATATATGGAACATCGAAAGGGAAAAAATGGAACATATGGCACTATATGTAATCTACAGGTTTACTATGCAATTAAATAGTTATAAAATCATATAGATAGCATGTAGCAAGTTTTACTTGCCTCAGAACAATGGTCGATATGCAGGCGGCCTGGTGCGATCTGGACACGATCTGGTGGTGATACTAGGGGCTAATATAACGTGTACTGATCCAAACAATCCGAACTTGCTCCTGCTACAGGGAGCTTGCCCTTCAGTTGTCTCCTCCTCCTTCTTCACCTTTTCCTCCATTGAATCCAATCAATATCCTTGGCTTCCTCCTTATTTTAAACTTCTCTCCACAAGCTGCTTCTATTCCATCCTCAAATCCTCCATTAAAAACCTTGCTTGCACAGCTATGAATGTCCTGACTTATTTGGTAATATTGTTTAGCAGGGCAGAAATCCGTCACCAGTACCATGCCGGAGTTGATTCATTCATCATCGTAGTTGCGACGATGGTGCTGCTTATTATGGTGCTTCTTCTTCTTTTCCTCATCATCTGAATCATTGCCATATTTGGGGCGACTATATCCTTCCCACTCATCCCGACCATAAGAGCTCGTCTTCTTATACCTCCCACTCTGCCCACCTCCATATCCATACTCCGGCTTCGCGTACCCGGATCCATACTCACTCTCCTGACTTCCATCTCCATACCCATAACTCGACGGCTTCGGCTTCTCATACCCGGATCCATACTCACTCTCTCCTCCACCATACCCATACTCGGGTTTCGGCTTGGGCTTCGAATAGCCAGATCCGTAATCGGATCCGGGTTTGGATTCATAAGCGGAGGGTTTGGATCCTGAGGAGTAGGTGGGGCGGTCGTAGTCGATGGAGGAGGCGGTGGAGAGAGGGTAGCAGATCTCCTCGGAGGGTTCGAGGGGGCGACTGTTCATACCAGAATATTGCATTTTATACCGCCCATTCTTATGCTCGTTTGTTTATAGGTAGGTGCTTTTAATCCGTGTTTGCTACATATTTACAGATTACAGGTTTCCAGTCCAAATATTGCAAATCAACACTAAATCTCCACAGTTACGTCAAAATACAGAACATCTGTCACAGCAGATAAAAGCCGGGTTTCTGTCATCCGCATCCGTCTAAAACCGCTTACCAGTTCAAAAGTGCAGGACGAAAACAGTCGTCATTTCTGGTCAAGCGTGGGGCCCACTGAAGATATTCAAAGATGCGTGGGGCCCACTGAAGATATTCAAAGATGTGTGGGACCCGAGGGAGTAGAATTTCAAAAGTGTTGAAAAGTAAAAGCCATCTATGTTGACTCTGGAAACTGAGGAAATCGTGGAAAGATATTGAAATTCTGTACATATGTAACAACACAGCACAACAAACCAGGCAAACCCACCAAAACCCACTGCCCAATTCCACCAAGGAGCCGCGTTTCCGCGGCCAATAGGGGGTATTGGCCGCGGAAACGCGGCCATACTGTGGGATCATTTTGTCGTTTTTTGGGGGGTAGTTTGGGTACTTCCCATATGTCTGCTGGTTGCCCTAGAACTCCATTCTCCTGCCTATAAATACAACAGATCCGAGCCAAACTAAGGGAGCTTTTCTTTGTTCTTGATTTTTGTTATTTTGTTCTTCTTCTTCCTCTTCTTCATTCTTTCTCCATTAAATTGTAGTGAGAGCTTTTGAGTGGAAGATTAATGAAGATGAGGGGTTTTTATATTTCTTGTTAGTTTGCTCCCCCTTGAGATTTCTGCTTTCTCTTGCTCATTCAATCTCTTCATTGAGGTTGAATGGTTAAGAGTTAGTTATTGATCTCAAGGGTCGTATTTTCTCACGGGACTAGTTCTTCACTTCACATGCGTTCTCTCCCCTTCCCTTGATCTTGCAAGTTCTTCATTGAGCTTGCAAGTTTAAGGGTTGGCTATTGAGCACATGCTTGGCTTGGGTTCTACTTCCGTGTTCTTTTCTTGTTCTTTTTATTACCCGCTTTTTATTACTTGCAATTTATTTCATGCAATTTTATTCATGCACTTTAATTACTTGTATCTTTTCTTTTCTTTGTTCTTTTCTTTTTGTCCTCTCTTTTTGGTTCTCTTTTGTGAATGTATGTAATTATTGTTGTTGTTAAGATAAAATACGGTTTTATAAGTTAACATTTCTTTGCCAATTCCTTTTCCCGTTATTTTCCATTTGAACTTCGCCCAAACCATACACAAGCGCTCCGTTAGGCACCCTACCCTGACAAGGTAACGGTGATTCCTAACCACGACCGGTTGTGTTCGGTTTGGCCGGAGGCGAAGGCAAGAGACAAGAACGGAAGGACAAGGGTAAATAAGCCGGATTCCACGAATACCGCGCTTAAATCCCCTAATCCACGTTGTTGCCAATTGCTTGGCTTCAATTGGTCAAGACTTGGCTCAAAGGTTTTGAGTACGGATTTCTTTAGCTTATAATCTCGTATCTTTTCTTAACAACTTTATACTTGCAGATAATACACATAGGTTAGAACGAACAAACATACAATTCTTTATTGACTCGTCTAAAACAAGAAGGTAAGATAACACCATCTCCCTGTGGACCGACCCGTGCTCAACCGGCTAGCTGCAAAGCGACACCGTCCTGATCGCGGTTACACTTAAATTCTTTGAACATCCGACACGCCATCGGCGTGCGACCAAATGGCGCCGCTGCCGGGGAGACGGTAGCGTATTTTCTTTCTTGTTATTCGGGTTAATATTCTTTTTGTATATATATATATAAAAAAAAATATTCTTTTTGTTTTTCTTTTTTGGACAATATTTTTGTGGGCAAGAGTGCAGATTTTTGCAAGTTTGCAAACTGCGATTGTGGGAGCAAAGTATGCATTCAAGGCAAGGGTGATTTACGAAGTACAGTGCCAAAGATCCGGGTAGTTTGACCCGCGCAAGCGAACCTTTCAAGCTTACCGGATTTGATTTAACGGGGGTTTCCTAACCCAAAAACTTAACGGTACGTATTTTACTAACACCTTCTTCTCAAATCCGACGCTTCCAATATATTATTCTTTGCATGATTCTTTGCAAGTTCGCTAGCAAAACGCTAAAACTTGACTAACCCGTATTTGTTGCAGTGCCGCGCTTAAACTAAAAACCGATTGTTTTATTCTTTATAGAATTTTTTTTTGAATTGCACATTGCATCAATTAATACGGACTTAAGGGCAAGCGAACCCCACAACATACGGTAAAGGATTTCATCACCTTTTCCGTGGCCCACAAATCACGAACTTGAGCATAACGTTTACCCGCACAAATTTTAAAAGAAACTAGACTTTAAGCCTTAAGGACTTCGCGCTCACTAGGAGAAGTTAATTGTATTTAGAAGCTTGCTTAACGGTATATTGTTTACGGGGTGTCTAGGAAAGTGTTAACGGCGAAACCGCCAAAAGAGAAAGGGTTATTTAATTAAGGAACTTCGCGAAAGCGTTGGAAAACCTCCCCTTATCTCTGCATTTACCTGGCCTCGTGATCAGTGTATCTTGAGCCTGTTTCTCGACACAGTTTTACTTCGACAATCAAGTTCTCGAGCAGGTCTAGTTGACCTAAGTGAACCCTAGAACGATTAGGTGTGTGGTATTTTTGTGTCGTGATTATTTTTGTCCATATTTTTTTGTGTATATTTCATTCTTTTGCTAACAACTAACTAAAAAAAAAATATATATATATATATCACATTCTTTTTCCCTCCTTTTTCTCTACCTTTCTTTCATTCTCTCTTCATATCATGGGTACTCCACCTCGCAAAACTCTTGCCGAACTTTGGTACCCACAACCAGACATTACATCTTACGGTTCTTGCTTTGGCCGAACATCGAACGATCCCTCCATGCCAAAAATTTCATTGAGAGATCGGATAGACGCGTCTAGGACAAACAACTGGACCCCGCAATCCACTTCGTATCAACCGTTTCAAACATTCACCCCTTCTTGCGTTGATACACATTTTGAAAATCCAGTTGTAACTCCACGACCAATGTCTCTTGCTAAACGTATTGAACAATCTCGTAACCGATCTTTCACTCCTGTCACCACTTCAAATTCTTGGGATCAACAATTCCATTCACCTTCTTATCCCAATGTTGATCCCACTCCTGTCCAGCCATTCAATTCCTACCAATCCTACCCTACTTTTGCACCTTCCCTAGACATTGCTTCTACACAGCCATTTGGGGGTTTCCAGTATCCAAACGACTTCAAATCTTTTACTGAAACCCCATCACAACCTATGTCTAGTCTGGAACAGTCGTTGGAAGATTTTAGGGTAGCGTCAAGCCAACAGATGATGGATTTGAATGCGTCCATGGCCGCCCTCATGCAACCTAGTGACCCGGTAGCTAGTTTTCAACTAGCTCCAAATTTTTCAATGTATGATGAGGCGGCAGGACAGGCTGTGAATTTGAGTGGAGAGAGTGAGATGTACCCCCTTCCAAATCAAACCTACCCGTCCCAAATTGAATCCCACAACTCCAGTGTTGAATGTCTATCTAGTGTTCCAAACGATTCACCGGTTGAAGATAGAATGATTAATGAGTTGTGCGACTTTGTGGTGTTTGATTTGCCCGATTGTGAAGGGACTCATCCAAGTGAAACCGATCCTAAACCTTTTGACCTTTACACCTCGATCTTAGAACCTGATTTGATTAATATCCATGCTTTGGTTGAGGTGTCAGAGAATTTTGATTTTCACTGGATTGAGGATATTGACGCTGGGGATATTTTGGATGATGAACCCGTAGATTTGGCTGAGTTTGTCTCTTCAAATCATCATCCCGAGTCTTTAACTGTTTATCCCGAACCCCATATGCGTCTGGACTTTGAAGAGAAGAGCATGGATGTGCTAAATTTTGAGGAGAATTTTGAGGATATTTTTGAGGATGAAACAGTTCTAGATGATGAGTCGGATTTTCCCATTCATCCTGTCCCTGTCATTGACTGTGTACACCCTCATGAACCTTTAACCGATACCCCTCCTCGATCACTTCCCTCCACCCTTTCCATCGTTCCGACCTTGCAAGAACCCGTATCATTATCACTTTCATTTACTATGTCTGGTTTACCAAGTTCGGCGTACCCATGGTTTCTCGCGAATCTTGAGGGATTTGACCCAATCTCTCGACGAGTTAATAGATTAGCACAATCACTTTTCACACATCGTTCATCACAAATTGTGCTAATCTATTCACTCCATTTGCACCCTCAAGTTCGTACCCCGCTTCTTTTTCCCTTCCGCCATTCTTCTTCTTCTAATATACCGAGACCGTATCCCGCTTCTATCTCCATACGGTCTCGCGTAGTCTCCATTTCTTACCTCTCCGCATTCTTCCACCAACCGTCGCTTTATAACGATAAAATTTTTGAATGGTTGGTGTTAACTTTTGGCCTGTGTAAGGCCTTGTATAGATGGATACTGTTCTTTCCCCCCTAATCCTGAACTTCATCGCTTAACAGTGGAAACACTGTTTTACTTAAGTTTGGGGGGGGACACTTTTTTGTATATATTTTTGGTTTTCATTTTTCTGTTTTTGTATATAATTTGTTTTAGGGGGAGCGCCGACAATTTTGACCCTCTTGGTATAGCCTGACAGTGAGGGCGCTGTCAAGTTTAAGTTTGGGGGTGTGCTCGGTAAGCTTTCTTCCTTCGCATTCATTTGTATATTTTGCATTTGCATACCTTATTTAAAAACCCATAAAAATTGAAAAATTTCCAAAAATATAAAAACTTTGTCGTCAAGATAGCTAATAGGGTAACTTAGATTTTTTATTCTGAAAGTTTAGTTGATATGTTAGAAATAACTAAATTCTAGGCTAAGGAATTGAAAACCCTTAAAAATAACCCTCTTTCTGTCTAACTTTGGTAAGTATACGTCCTTACAATTTTTGAGTTCAGTTATTGAGTTAAGTCAAGATGAAGGGAAAGTATTGAAGTTTTGCTGAAGGATAAGTCTGAAAAATAGTTTCTTTTCTTGAGTTCAAATTTAGAAAGTATACACCCTACAAACTGCACTTACACGCACCTTGAAACTTGGGATAGTAGAGGATACCTAGAAATACTCTTGCCTGAAAACCTAGTATGAAAGAAAAAACGGTATTTGAAGCTAAACACCAAAAGAGCATGTGAAAAATATATCCGGTCTTGAAAAAGAAAAAAAAAAGGAAAAAGAAAAAAAAATAGAATAAAGTCAAGACCTGGAAACTGCTATTTACGCTTTAAGTTCACACATTCAGTAATCGGTCGTTAGTGCCTCAAGAAGCATTAATAGTCGCATGAAAGGTGTGTGAGCAAATCCGTCCATCCTTAATGAAAAGAAGTAGTATTAGGTATTAAGACAAGGGTATTATAGCTTGAATTGAATTCTTAAGTGTAGGGGTGCAAATACACACACACGTAGGGATATACAATCGATGTTTGGATAAGAGATAGAGATGAAGAATAAGACTTGTGTTTTATGTAAAGTTGATAAAAATCCCTGATTTGAGGCCTCACTTTAGAAGGAAAACTCAGGAGATCCAAGGTTAAATAAATAGGAGGTGTGAAAATTAAGGGTTGGATATTTTTAACTTAGGATGATAGAATTTCTAACATTAATACTGAACTGTAGGAGTAGAATCGATGTTAACTTATGACACTAGCTTGACGGGATTTTGTGGGTAGTATCCGCTGAAAACCCTCAGGAGACAACACTCCTCCTACTAGGGACACCTAGAGGTTTAACGGCTTGTTGCACACGCTCAATGCAATCGCGTTCCCTGCGAAAGTGCGGTTATCTTTTTATTCTTGTGAATAATTGGTTTTGCTCGGGACGAGCAAAAGATAAGTTTGGGGGTATTTGTTCATACCAGAATATTGCATTTTATACCGCCCATTCTTATGCTCGTTTGTTTATAGGTAGGTGTTTTTAATCCGTGTTTGCTACATATTTACAGATTACAGGTTTCCAGTCCAAATATTGCAAATCAACACTAAATCTCCACAGTTACGTCAAAATACAGAACATCTGTCACAGCAGATAAAAGCCGGGTTTCTGTCATCCGCATCCGTCTAAAACCGCTTACCAGTTCAAAAGTGCAGGACGAAAACAGTCGTCATTTCTGGTCAAGCGTGGGGCCCACTGAAGATATTCAAAGATGCGTGGGGCCCACTGAAGATATTCAAAGATGTGTGGGACCCGAGGGAGTAGAATTTCAAAAGTGTTGAAAAGTAAAAGCCATCTATGTTGACTCTGGAAACTGAGGAAATCGTGGAAAGATATTGAAATTCTGTACATATGTAACAACACAGCACAACAAACCAGGCAAACCCACCAAAACCCACTGCCCAATTCCACCAAGGAGCCGCGTTTCCGCGGCCAATAGGGGGTATTGGCCGTGGAAACGCGGCCATACTGTGGGATCATTTTGTCGTTTTTTGGGGGGTAGTTTGGGTACTTCCCATATGTCTGCTAGTTGCCCTAGAACTCCATTCTCCTGCCTATAAATACAACAGATCCGAGCCAAACTAAGGGAGCTTTTCTTTGTTCTTGATTTTTGTTATTTTGTTCTTCTTCTTCCTCTTCTTCATTCTTTCTCCATTAAATTGTAGTGAGAGCTTTTGAGTGGAAGATTAATGAAGATGAGGGGTTTTTATATTTCTTGTTAGTTTGCTCCCCCTTGAGATTTCTGCTTTCTCTTGCTCATTCAATCTCTTCATTGAGGTTGAATGGTTAAGAGTTGGTTATTGATCTCAAGGGTCGTATTTTCTTACGGGACTAGTTCTTCACTTCACATGCGTTCTCTCCCCTTCCCTTGATCTTGCAAGTTCTTCATTGAGCTTGCAAGTTTAAGGGTTGGCTATTGAGCACATGCTTGGCTTGGGTTCTACTTCCGTGTTCTTTTCTTGTTCTTTTTATTACCCGCTTTTTATTACTTGCAATTTATTTCATGCAATTTTATTCATGCACTTTAATTACTTGTATCTTTTCTTTTCTTTGTTCTATTCTTTTTGTCCTCTCTTTTTGGTTCTCTTTTGTGAATGTATGTAATTATTGTTGTTGTTAAGATAAAATACGGTTTTATAAGTTAACATTTCTTTGCCAATTCCTTTTCCCGTTATTTTCCATTTGAACTTCGCCCAAACCATACACAAGCGCTCCGTTAGGCACCCTACCCTGACAAGGTAACGGTGATTCCTAACCACGACCGGTTGTGTTCGGTTTGGCCGGAGGCGAAGGCAAGAGACAAGAACGGAAGGACAAGGGTAAATAAGCCGGATTCCACGAATACCGCGCTTAAATCCCCTAATCCACGTTGTTGCCAATTGCTTAGCTTCAATTGGTCAAGACTCGGCTCAAAGGTTTTGAGTACGGATTTCTTTAGCTTATAATCTCGTATCTTTTCTTAACAACTTTATACTTGCAGATAATACACATAGGTTAGAACGAACAAACATACAATTCTTTATTGACTCGTCTAAAACAAGAAGGTAAGATAACACCATCTCCCTGTGGACCGACCCGTGCTCAACCGGCTAGCTGCAAAGCGACACCGTCCTGATCGCGGTTACACTTAAATTCTTTGAACATCCGACACGCCATCGGCGTGCGACCAGCGACCGAAGGTGAGGTGGAGGTGATGGGTTTGCGGCTGCGGTTGGGTGCATGTGAGGGCTGCAGGGGAGGAGTCGTGGAGAGGTGAGGGAAGTAGGTCGAGGCATAGATGAAGATGCCGGCGAGGGTCGTCTGAGATCGCGACGGCGACGAGTGCGAGACGAGGGCAGGGCTAGGGTTTGCGAGAGGTGAGGCGGCGGGATCTCGTGGGGAGGGGGAGAAAGAGAGAGAGAGAAAGAAAGGGGGGAAAGAGAGAGAGGCATAGGTTTAAAAAAATAATATATATTATATTTAATATATAGAGAGAGTGAAGAGAGAGAGGCTGTGGTTATTAGTTTAGGATTTTGTAAGATATTAAAAATCTTTTAAAAATATATGTGGTTATTAGTTTAGGATTTTGTAAGATATTAAAAATCTTTTAAAAATATATTTGGTTAGGAACAGTAAATTTTTATATGAATCTAATGTTAAATATATTTGAGATTTTGGGCTAAATACAAAATAGTCCAAAACACGCCCGGGTCGGATCTAAAATTATGGTTTTAAAATACGGAAAATATACATGTCGACCAAAACTAAAATTGGATATCTGGGTAATGAAAATGCATACCCCCAAGAACGGATGCACGTACGTGCGCGTAGCCATCCAAATACGTCTGTTTCACTGAACGGGACGAGAACAAGATGCGCAGATGCTACCACGAGGTTAGGGGTATCATGCAGGCCATGAAATGAAATTTTAAATTATTTTTTGAGACTTAAATGTTATATGTAAAAGTGCGATGCTAGTTGAAATGCCAGTATGCAGTCCACATTAAATGCACGTGTCTATTCAACAAGTCAGGGTAGTTTATAAATATGAATCAAACAGTTTCAAGCAAGCGGGTCGGGTTGAATACAATGTAAAATGTGAAATACCATCCGCACACAAACCCGATAAATCAATAAAAACACCACAGATATAATAAATACGGGAACTGGAATTGGTACAAATGAACTCGGGTGTTACAGAGGGTGTAGTTTTTTTACGCCGTCTAACGAAAAAGCCTCATAAGGCCTCTTTCCTACATTATTCTCTATATATATATATGTGTGTGTGTGTGTGTAGAGAGAGAGAGAGCTATCTATAGATATGTATAGAGAGAGAGAGGGGATGATCCTATAAAACCGGTTCTTGATCATTTTTTATTTTGAGACTTTTCACCAATCGTACCGGTTATTTTGATCTAAATGTTTTTTTATAGAAACGAGGGCTGCAGATACTGCATGCCCAAACTGCAGTGGCCTCTCACATTGGCCAATGAGTCCCGCTGGCTGTTTTGCTATAGTCCTCTGGACCCCACTGGCCTATATGAGAGGCCACTACAGTTTTAAGCTGCAGATCCCATTTTCTCTATATAAATTGTTTTAAGAGATTTGGATAATTTTAACACAACAATCAAGCTACGGTGATGGACAGTGAATATCCATACAATCACAAAACAGTTTTCAAAGTTAGAACCGTAGCCTATAAGCAGACGCTATAAAAGGATCCCATTAATCAAGACAAGAGTAGAAACTTAATTAATTAATTTATTTATTTTGATTAAGGCAGGACCCGTATTCTTGCATGTATAAAATTCATAAATTCATTACTCATGCATCACTCCAGACGACATCCAACTCTCCTTGCTGGTCTTCAGCCACTCCCAAAGATTCCCAAACAGCCCTAGACCCATCAACCACGTTGTTCCGGCACGGCGACTGAAACGCATGCTCACCATCACATCCCGCACTCGAGTCACACTCATCCACCACTTTCGACACCACGCTATTCCCATTCCCATCAATCCTAATATTCTTGTTGCATCTGCTAGATCCGTCCCCATTTAGCCACCCAGTCGAAAAGCAACCACAAACTCATCATTAGAGTGAAACTGTTCATCGCATTTGGAAGCATCGCCACCATCACCGCCTTCTGCAGAGCAGTTGAGAGTCAATACGGCGTGTGCTTGCCCGTTCTCAAAAGGCGGGGAGCATGTGAATGTGGCGTAGGGCTTGCCCTCCTCACAGCACTCAGAGTTGTTCTTGGTGTTGCACTCGCTTGGGCCGAGTGGCCCCGTGAGCTCCCCGCTGGCGTTGCATTGTTGAGCCTTGATTGTTGCGAGACACATGAGGAGAGAAACAAGGAGAAGGGAGATGATTGAGAATGTCTTCATGTTTGTAGCCAGTTTAAAGAATTTAGGATGAATTTTGGTGTTTAAGTTAAGTTTAAGGTTACGGCTATTTTATAGTGCTAGCTCTCACAGCTAAAGAAGTAGTTCTGTCAAGATCAAGACTAATATTTTTGAAGTGCAAATTGGGCAAATTGGTAGCAGTTGAGTCGTGCACTAATCTTATTATTACTAGTTATAATTGACTACTTCTTTCAATCTCATTGCAATGGACTAAATTTTAAGAAAAACATTGAACATTCGATGGTGATGAATGTTGATGTATGGTTAAGAAGTCGAGGCCACGGTGCACTTTTCCTTCGGGTAAAGTACACTAAAATACCCTTAACTATTATAGTTTTGTTTACTAAAATACCTTGAAGTTTTTAATTCCAGTAAAATGCCTTAAGTGCAAATTTTGAGGGTATTTTAATGTGAACTCTTTTCCTTATGCCATAGATTAGAAATAGGGTTGTTAAACGAGCTTGATGATCAATGAGCAATAGCTCAGTTGGTATGGACGCTTCCCCTTTTGGGAAGAATGAGGAGTTCGAACCTCAGAAACGGTTACAAATTAACGCTTTTGGAGCAAATTCATGGATCCTCTTGGTAGGTGTGTGTCTTGTGTGTGGTGTGGGTTGGTGTGATGTGGGTTGCATGATGGGTTAGGGTTTATAGACCAGTGCCAAAAAAAAAAAAAAACGGGCCAAATGAGCAAATTTTAGGTGGTAGTTGTTTTTTCTGGTACTTAAATAAGGAGAGATCAAGATATTATATAAGTTATTTGATATGAATTTATCTAATTTTATTATGTTTTCATCTATCATGAGTGGCTAATTTAATTGCTAGGGTTTTTGAATTATACTTGCCATGATTGGTGTTTGAATTCTTCTCTCTATTCTTTTCTATTTGGTTTTAATGATGAATCTCTTTGATAAAAGTAAATTTTTTTATGCTATGCTAATAAACTAAATAAATAAATGATTGATTGACGCCCATATAATTTGTTTAGGGGGTTGTGGTATCGTCTATAAACTAATTAGTTTAATGATAAATTGATGACCTAGAAAACTGATTAGGGAGGATAAGATGGAATTTTTATCAAAATAGATTCAACCTAATTGATCAAGGGTAGATTAAGCTTATACCGATAAAATGAGATAAATCATTGATTGACAACCTTTATGTTTATTTAGTATTGGGATGGATCTATTTATTGCTATATTAATTAAAACTTAATATTTAAATTCCTTGCTAGATGATTTTATAAATCGATAGGGTACTATTATCATGATTATATAATTTATGCTTTTTTGATTGATTGATATTATGATAAACGTATTCTCTATGCCTACTTGCAATTGTTAGGCAGTGAATTTAAATATGGAAAATTAGAAAAGAATAGATATCTTATAGAACACAATGATTAATAAAGGTAATTCAAAACTTTAGATATTTCTTTTTAAATCTTATCTTTTTAAATTTGCAACTTTAATTTCATTTATATGCTTTTAATTAGTTTAAACCAAATCTTTTATTTTAATTCGTTTTAGAATTAATTAGAATTCTACATCAAGTACTACAATAGATTTACCGTACACTTACGGTGAATTTGAGAGACTTTAAAATCTACATCAAGTTTCCGATTGTTTATTTTTGGACGAGTTCAAGCCAAGCTCTCACCTTGAGCTTCTCCTAACCTATTTAAAATCTAGAAACCATCGATGAAAATATTACATGAGTATATGAAAGTATCATGTTTCAAATTATACTTGACAAACTGAGCAGCGGCAAATATAACTGTTATAACTAAATAAACGAGTTCAAAAACTGTTTAAATTCTCGCCGACGAAACCTAAAGTTATTATTTATTTAAGCGCTTTAATATTGCAGCATAACAACATTTGACCCGCTATTTATTACGGTCTATGTCTCGAGTTAACATCGGCGGGTTAATAACTATGATCTAAATTTTAGAATGAGTGACTATTAAGTTATTGCCATTGAATAAAAATAAGATAGAAATCATCCAAGCATTAAACGAGCTAGCCGAGCTCGAACACATGCCGAGTTCGAGCCTTCCATTCATGTTCACGTTTTTTCATTTATTTCACCGAACTTTGACATCTGTTCAAGCTCCGCTTCTTTAATAGTCAAACAAACCTGAATGAGTTTTTAACGAGCCCGATGCGTACCAAGCCGAGCTCCAAGATTTGAGTTTTATTAAACAACCCTAACTAGAACTTGGTGTTTGAAATTCAAGTCTTGTAAACGTATAGACCAATTCTTGGAAATTATTTGATTTTGGTCACACCTAGCAATACCAGAAGTTGATATTAAGTTCTTTCAAAGTTTCTCTGGTTGACCGTCCTGAACTGCTTTAATTTGTGCCCCTTATCCACGACAGTGTCAGTAGTGGGGTTTGGAAAAATATTTCAGCATGTACGATAATTTGAAATTAATTAAATGTTAAAATAAGAGCATTTTAACCCTACTATTGATTGGGCTATCAAATTACTTTGCGATAACAAATATAAGAACCAACACAATTTGCAAGAGATGACGGTTAAAGACCGCTTCCACGATTATACTCCACCCATCAGCTTTAACATGAAAGCTTGGTCTCATATATCAATGAAGGAACTATACATCGTTTATGGTTTCCTCAAATTAAAATACCGTCCCCAACACATAAGAATGGATTCGATCTTTTGGAAGTAAATAGATAAGCCGGTTCTCTAAATTGAGAAAGGCTATAACAACAATAAAGTAATACTCGAGTAAAATTACGGAAGATAGAAAATAAACTAAAAAACAGGCTGTCTGTTTTTTTTCTAGCAGAAGAGTAGGGCTAAAAGCCCATCCTCCAAAAAAGATTGACTGTTCTTTTAATGATAAGATTTGCAACTTAGCATTTAATTGTCTACCATCCATGTAATAGGTATTTCCAGTCTTTGTTCTTGTTAGGGGTGTAAATGAGCCGAACTTGAACGAGCTAGGTTTGGCTCTTTTATTTTTGGCTTGGCTCGGCTTGAGTTCGTTTCGAGCTGAACTTGGTTTGCTTGAACTCAGTTCGGCCATTTACTTCATCTTAAGTCTGGCTCGTTAATGGCTCAATTACAAAATGAGTCGAGCTCAAAACAAGCTTCCCTCTAGCTCATTAACCAATATTACCAAACCATCATTAATACAAAAGATAAAATTCAACATATTTTGGCATGATTTCACTAAATGCATGATTTTTGTATACATACTTATGTATTAGAAAATTGACTATTGTTTCAAAATATATTAAGTATGATACAAGACATAACGAGCCGAGCTCGAGCTATAAACGAAGGAGGACCAGCTCAAGTTCGGCTCATCAACTTAAAAGCCTAATTTTAGAATCAACACTCCTTTATCAAAAAGGCCAAGGTCCAAACTGAATCAGAGGTGATATGGACCCGGCCCGGCTCACTTGCACCTCATACTGGTGCGGCTCATCTGAGCCTTAGATCACTGATCGATACGCTGCAAGGAACTCTATATATAAATCGTCTCTTCAACGCTGAAAGCTAGGGTTTTAATTTTAGGGTTAGGGTTTGGCCGCTCTCATTTCATCTCCCTCCTCCTCCGCATCGCAGCCATGGTATTTTGATCGACTCTCTTGATTTTCATTTCTCTGTATTTTTTGTTGTAAACAAGTTAATGATTTTTTTTTGTGTTTTTGATGTTGACGATCACAGGTGAAGTACTCGAGAGACCCCTCAAACCCTACCAAGTGTAAAGATCCTTTCTTTGCTTCATCTGTTATTGATTCTGTTGTTGATATTCTTCGTTTTTCTAGATCTATTTAGATAGAGATCTAATTTAGTTTTTGATTGGATTTTGCAGCGTCCAAGGCCATGGGACAGAACCTCAGGGTTCACTTCAAGGTGCGTGAGCTTGCAAATTTTCATTTTTTTGTTGTTTATTTAGTGTTGTTTTCCCTAGGTAAATGTTATCAGTAAAATTTTCGTTTTATTTCATATGAAAATGGTTTAAATCGAGTAGTTGATAAAATTTTATTTGAGAGTAAACTGCTGAGAATGCACAAATAAAGATCATTGTGATCCTCAAACTCAACATATAATTTTTTGAACGACTCTTTAATGTTTCGTTTGATTCAATTGAATGTTCATCGTATTAGATTTTCTTGGCAATTTTGTTTTTACAGTTAATTCAACTTAAAATACTTTACTAAAATATCTTTACAACTATTTCAATTGAATTTAGAAAGAGAATATCATATTTTTTCTGAGTAGGAGACAAAATAATACCGTATCAACTTGACCCAATGCATACACACAATCCATCGAGTGCATAAGCTTGCCTGTCTCTTATATACGTATGATCTAGCTAAATTTTGCATTCTAATGATAATGACGTAGCTGGTTTGGCGGTGTTTAACAAACCCTTGCTTTCTACCTTCAATTGTTCTGCCGGCGATACAATTGATCTCTTATAATTTTTGAACCAGGTTCTCTGTCGACTACGAATAGGACGAATTTGATCTCGCTTTTACCTTCTAATCCTGAAAATAAAAATGCCTGTTCTCTGAATGAATAAACTTCTTGAAAGCATGTGTAAAATTTTCTGCTTATGTTTGGTGATCGAGGGCAGGATGTTTTAATGAAAAGGCTTAGTGGACAATGTAAAATATAATGACTTATAAATTTTAATGAAAAGGTTTGTTAAACAATGTTTGGCGGTGTTTAACAAACCCTTGCTTTCTACCTTCAATTGTTCCGCCGGCGATACAATTGATCTCTTATAATTTTTGAACCAGGTTCTCTGTCGACTACGAATAGGACGAATTTGATCTCGCTTTTACCTTCTAATCCTGAAAATAAAAATGCCTGTTCTCTGAATGAATAAACTTCTTGAAAGCATGTGTAAAATTTTCTGCTGATGTTTGGTGATCGAGGGCAGGATATTTCTTTATGTTTTTTCCCCTCAATTTTTATTCACTGACAGGTTTCATGTCCACCACCTAAAGAAAAAAAGCAGGGATTTGTTGTCTCCATGAACACATCTCTCATAAATTTTAGGAAAATCATCTACATTGTTATTGGGTGAATCTTTGGAGACCAAGTCAATGACAAAAGGTTCAATCAACGATGGCATATACTGAATATCATTATATGCTTATTTTGTTTTTTCTTATCCACATTAAAGTCATGTTTTTTTCTCTACAAGGACCACAACCTAAAGAAAAAAGCAGGGGTATGTTGTCTCCACGAACATCTCTCTCGTAAACTTTAGGAAAATCATCCACATTGTTATTGGGTGAATCTTTGGAGACTAAGCCAATGATAAAAGGTTCAATCAACAATGGTACATACTGTATATCATTACATGTATATTTTGTTTTTTCTTATCCAAAACAAGTCAAGTTTTTTCCTCAACAATGACCACAACCTAAAGAACAAAAGTAGGGATTTGTTGTCTCCACGAACGTGTCTCACGCAAACTTTAGGAAAATCATCCACATTGTTATTGGGTGAATCTTTGGAGACTTGAGCCAAATCATCCACATTGTTATTGGGTGAATCTTTGGAGACTTAAGCCAATGATAAAAGGTTCAATCAACAATGGCACATACCGAACATAATCACATGTATATTTCATATTTTCTTATCCATAATAAAGTTGAGTTTTTTCCACAAGGACCACAGCCTAAAGGAAGAAGGCCGGGATTTGCTATCTTCATGAACATGTCTTTAGGTTTATTATACAATGGTAAGTATAGTGACTTGTTTCTTTAGGTTTTCCCCCTTAATTTAATTTTTTATTCACTAAGTTTCATATCCACTACCTAAAGAAAAAAAACAGGGATTTGTTGTCTCCTTGAACACATCTTACGTAAACTTTAGGAAAATCATCTACATTGTTATTGGGCGAATCTTTGGATACTAAGCTAACGGCAAAAGGATCAATCAACAATGGTACATACTGAATTATTTTGTTTTTTCTTATCCGTAATATAGGTTTTTTCCCCAAAAGGACAACCTTAAGGAAAAAGCAGGGATTTTTTCTCTCCATGAACATCTCTTTAGGTTTAGCAGACAATTTTAGATATAGAGACTTATTTCTTTAGGGTTTTTCCCCTTAATCTTTTATGCACTGATTTAGTTTCATGTCCGCTAAAGAAAAAAAAAGCAGGGATTTGTTCTCTCCATGAACAATGTCTCTCATAAACTTGAGGAAAATCGTCTACATTGTTATTGTGTGAATCTTTGGAGATTAAGTCAATGATAAAAGATTCAATTGACAATGACACAAACTAAACATCATTACAAGTGTATATTTCATATTTTCTTATCCACAATAAAGTTGAGTTTTTCTCCAGAAGGACCACAACCTAAAGGAAAAAGCAGGGATGTGTTGTCTAATGGCCATTTATCTCGTAAACTTTAGGAAATCGTCAACATTATTATTTGGTGGATCTTTGGAGAGTAAATGACGAAAGGTTCAATTCCCAATGACACATACCGAACTTCATTAGAAGCATGCATGTTTCTTATTATCTAATTCACAATAAGGTCAGTTTGATTTCTATTAAAATTGTAGGTATATTATTATTCCGTACCATGACACAAACTAAACATCATTACAGGCTTCATTTGCAATGATTAAAGGTTGCATAAACAAAGATATATAATAAAATCACAATGATTCATTTTTATTCCTAATATGTAGCTGGATCAAGTTTTATCTCCATTGCCAAGCCGGGGTCTGTCTGTCTCGATGGACAAACCTTTCCTAAACTGTACGGATAGCGTACGTTGTTATTGGGTGAATCTATGTAGACAGTTAATAATCACGGGTTCAATTGATACCGTCGCATTATGAAATCTATTGGTTTTCAATTTTACTATTCTTAATTTCTAATATTCTGTGAGATGAAGTTTTTTCTCAACAACCTAGAGGAGAAAAGCAGGGGTCTGTTCTCTCCTTGAACAGCCCTCTCGTAAACTTTAGGGAAATCATATACATTGTTATTGGGTGAACCTTTGTAGACTTTAGTCAATGACAAAAGGTTCAATAGACAATGACACATTATAAAATTCTATCAACATTTTTTTACTGTTTTTGTTTTCTAACATACCACAAGGTCAAGTTTTATCTCCACTACCTAAAGAAGAAAAGCATGTGTCTTTATTGTGTTCAAAATCTTGCACATTCTTGTTGTACTTGGGTTATGCAAATGCTGTATCTGTATCTTTTTTCATTAGGACACAATGCTGGCTATAAATCCCTACTTGAAAATGGCACTCTGTTCAGAAAAGCATAAGCATATCTTAACCTCAATCTGCTGTATGTTTTATTTAATTTAATTTCATATAAATATAGTACACTATTCTACTTCAACAGAATACCCGGGAAACAGCATTTGCTCTTAGGAAAATGCGCTTGGGAAAGGCCAAGAGCTACCTTGAGGATGTCATTGCTCACAAGCAAGCCATTCCTTTCCGTAGATTTTGTAGAGGTGTTGGCCGAACTGCCCAAGCTAAGAACCGCCACTCCAATGGTCAGGGACGTTGGCCTGCTAAGTCTGCCAAGTTCATTCTTGATTTGCTCAAAAATGCTGAAAGCAATGCGGATGTATGAACCTCTCACTCTATTCTTTTTCATGGATTCGGAACCAATATCTTTATGATTGTTTGTTACTTGGTAACTTGTTCAGGTCAAAGGCTTGGATGTTGATGCACTCTATGTATCACACATTCAAGTTAACCAGGCACAGAAGCAGAGGCGTCGCACATACCGTGCCCATGGACGAATCAATCGTTAGTGCTCTTCAGTCAAGTTTAAACTTACTTTTTTTGTTTTATAACTCATGCTCAACAAGCATTTTTCGATTGCAGCTTATATGTCCTCTCCTTGCCATATTGAATTGATCCTCTCTGAGAAGGAAGAACCTGTCAAGAAAGAGGTATGCATGAGTTATCCACTCCATGGCTTAGTATGCATCAGTATTTTTTAATTGCTTTTCTCAAATTCTCATGAATGCTTAATTATCACATGCTAAATTTGAATGATGTTTGGCCGAATGCCACTTCTTTATTGAAAATCAAATAATTACAAATTGTAATAGGCGAACTTTCAATTCTTATAGGCTAACTGCCACATTTGAAGTGACTATTTTTATGATTGATGCCTCAACTTTCAATCCAAAATCTATATTAAATAATGGTCATGCTGTCTTAAATTCTTTCTCAAATAAAAAATAAGAAAACATGATTCTGATGTGGCAGTTAGCCTGTAAGATCTGTATTTTCTTAATTGTGGTTTTCAAATTCTGTATTTTCTTTTGCAGCCTGAAACTCAGATTGCTCCCAGGAAGCCAAAGAAGGCCCAAGCTTAAGGCTCTAAGAAGCGACTCCTACTATTGAATCTTGAGAATAGCATTTGCTATAGCACCGTAGTTGAGTATGATATCAAGTGTTTTTGTTTGCTTAAAGATCATTTTGGACTGCTGGAACAACTTATATACCTGAATTTTGGCTACTTGTCTTGTTTCCTTTGTTCTTCTAATGTTGGATTAGCTTGATGTGGAAGGTATGTGTAGTAAGCCTATTATGATCTTGCCCATTTTGATGATTTCAATCTGAATTTTGTACAAGTTTTTAAGGTGCATAATATTGACTGTGTTGATCTTAATCATCATAGAACTAAGCTTGAAATTCTAGGTGATTGAACGAACATCAGTTGTTTGGTTTTGATAGCTGGATTCTTGAGGCAAGTGCCAGGCTGCTAATTATACAATTGTCTTAATATTGTTGCGTGCAATTTTGAAACTTCAATTTCTTCAAGCAGTGGTGGTTAAGAAATTTGGTGTTATCGGAAATGCGAAGCTTGGTCGGATCTGAGTCTGAGTTCACCATGATTTAATCATCTCTATTATTTTTGCCTAAGAATTGTGATTCAGTCTTTGCGTAAAAGTCAGCGTGTGTTGTCTTTTACTTGGTTTAGGCGTTTCAAACGTACAAGTTAAAATTTGAAAACGATTGTTGCGTTTCAAACGTACTAGTTAAAATTCGAAAATGATTGTTGTCATTGGATTCAGAAATTTTTGAAGATTTTTCCTGTACAGAATAACAGGACCCAATTAATTCAAACCCCGGTTCTGTAATTTTTCTCAATTTGAGCTTTATTCCGGTTTGGTTATGATCTAATATTGGAAAATAAAACTCTAATTGGTCTGTGTATTATTCGTTGTCAGTTGTCATCCATGCATAATATGTTGATGATGTGGTTTTGTTTCTTGTTATAAAGTCCGATTTGTTTCTTGTTATGTTCTCACTTCATGGTAGTTAAATGTGGCTTGATTTGGACTTTGGATTGGCTTTTGTTGGGAGCTTGATTTCTAATCAATCATATACTTGTAACCTTACATAATGAAAGATGTACCTTACATAATGAAAGATGTGGCCGGAGGCTAATAGGCTGAATATGTAAAGCAAGAATACTTATCGCACTCATCTTTTGATTCAGTTGATAACCTTTTTGAAGTCATTTGATCCGTCAAACCGTTTTTCTTTTTCATTCTAAACGTTTGAGTAAAATAAACTTTTTGTATTTTTCATGGACCATTTCTTGATTTGTACATATCATCCGTATATGTGGGTTATTCCAATACTCTCTTTATTGTTACTATCTATCAGATGTCTCATTTTTTTGTTGTTTCGTTGCTTCGGGTCTTTTCCTTAGAAATAAAAAATAAGAAAACCTAGGATGAGAAAGAAATCAATTCACGCCGTGAAAATCAATGTTTGAATCAGTAGTTTGGGCATAAAATTGCTATTTCGGTTTTTATTGAGTTTATTGAAGAACGGCACAAAAAAAAGATAAAGAAAAGAGAGTTGATGATTTGATGTGATCCATACTTACTATTTACTACTGTCAAAAGCTATGTAAGAGATTACACAATGGAAGAACATTCTGAATAGCTACACTCTGGCAATAGGCCAGAGTATCAATTGGGGAAAAGTATCGTATGCGGATGTTGGGCGATTGCCACCTAACACCTATTTGATGTTAATCGTGTGTTTCCGGTTGCCGTCAGGGGGATGATTTCGAATACTTGGGTATCCCGATACGTCGTGAAAGAACAAAATACAGTTACTTTGATTGTTTGCTGAATTCTTTACGGTAGCGGGTAGCTTGATGGAAGACTAAATTGTTGTCATTCCAAGCCAGATTAACATTGGTTCGCTCTGTACTTGGAATGATGCCCTCTTATTACTTCCGATCGACCGCGTTGCCTATTACGGTGCTGGACTCGGTGGATCGGATTCTTCGTGATTTTCTGTTGGGCGGGGTGGGGGGGAGGGGAGGGGAGGGGAATCGGAAATTTAGGGTTATACCTTGGCCGCAGGCTTGTTTTCCAACTGAGAGAGGAGGTCTTGGAATCAGGTCCGCACGCGATTCAAATGAGGTACTAATTTCTAAACAGGCAGCCAAATTGATTAAAGATGAGCGATCTCTATGGATGGGACTTGTTCGGGCTAAATATTATAATTCGAGGGGTGATCATTGGAAAGAGGCTGGCCTGATGACACCCACCTGGCTGTTACTGCGTAAACAACATGCAATCTTGCAACTGAGAGCAACATGGGAGCTCGAAAATAGGGAAATTATACGTTTCTGAAAGGATGGTTGGGTTGCCGATATGCCGTTGGACTCGTTTCTATGGACTGTGGATGTGAATAGCATTGGTGGCTCTTGTGTTAAAGATTGGACTAGTGCCGATGGCTGGAATGTTCAACGCCTTCAAGGCATACCGGTAGATATTGTACAGAGAATTACCCAAAGGACACTTACAGACCAATAGGATACGGTACGGTGGTCTGGTAATATTTATGGATCCTCTTTTGGCCCATGAATATCGACGACGTCTGTTGGATAATACTGACTTCGAGCGACCGGTTGTTTTGCTACCTCTCGAAAGATGAGGATTACCAGACGGATACACTGGTTCATTGGCAATTCATTAATAACAAACTGCCAACTAAAATGTATGGGACACACTTACCAAGTGCACCTTACACATTTTAGTTGGAGCATTTTAATAAAATGTATGGGACACACTTGCGAAATGCGTCCCACTCATTTTTCAATGGGGCTCAGCTCGCAACTACGCCCCAAAAACTGTGCCCCACCAAAAAAGGCCCGTGACTGGGCCTCTTAAATAATTAGGAGCACTCTCTCACCACTCTCTCTCAATCTCTCTCTCTCTCTCTCAGCTTCACCCGATCTCCTCCGACCCGATCTCCTCCTCCAAAAACCCGAGCCCCCTTGCCACTCAACTACTCCACCCGAGACCTATTACTCCAAAAAATCGAGCCCCCTTCCTCGGGATGAGTCCGATCTGTGGTTAGCCGAGCCCTTCGTGTTCGACTCACTTTCGACTTCGAATTAGGTAATTCATTTTTTTTTAAAATTCAATTTTATGGTATTTTAGTAGTTATTTTAGTTACGTTGAAATGAAAAATAAATAATTTTTTTATTTTATGAAATTATGTTTCGGTTGTTAATTTGTGCATTTTAGTTGTTAATTAGGTGAGTAGAAATGTAAAGATAAATAAGTAGCGTGTTTGTGGAGAACTCTCAAATCATATCTTAAAGTTTTCTAACAGGTGGAAATATAACGGATAATTACATTTCTCTAATTTTCTATTTTGCTGGCCAATTATCGATCGAAAAAAAACAATATTCCTAAATATGTGGAAGGAAAAAGTAAGATCATGACAATAAAAAAGTCTAGCAAATACAACGAGTTGAAGCAACTAGTGTACAAAACTACCAAAATCAACTCGCTAGAGACCAATATTTTCTTAATATTCAAATGGCCGACAGAGCATGAATACACCGCTATTGAAGTATCTGATGACGAGAATACACAAGTCATGCTTGATTCGGAATTGAAAACAATCGAGCTGTTTGTGAAGAAGGATATATTGACGTTTGCTCAATTGGCCGAACCTTCTTTTGAAGTGTCGGATCCTTCTATTCAAGCGTCCGAGCATGACCCGCAAGAAGAATATTCTCGCATGTTCAATATGAATGCTGATTCTACCGGTTTTATATCTCCTACCAATAATGACCTGTATAGAGATCAAAGTTACATGGTGAAAGCACATCAAGCGGAACACCAGTATATGTCCAAGAGCAGATGCTTGGTTTGAAAATAGACTTAAAAATGAAGAAGTCAGATAGGCTCTTTCGAAAGATGTGTTGGATATAGTGCCCTCAAGACAATTATTGTAATTGCAGGTAGGCGATTATAATTGAAGAAGGACCTATACAGGTAGAACAGTCTTGCTCGATATGATAGCATACTATCTGGTTTGTCTTTATCATGTATGTGTATACGTTTTATTACGTGTCGTTAATACATAATGATAAACCCCGTAGGATCTTTACTTGACTACCAAAGTTATGATGGAGATCATATTTGTGAGAGCTGGATAGTTCATAAGCGCATTCTTAAATGTCCCTAGTCGTGGGAGTATAGAGACTGGATATCGATATTCCAGAATAGACTAGTGTATATGTTTTAGACCCCGACGAGGGGCAATGACAGGTCTCATAGTCATTGGTGTGTTGCACATAAGATTGTATACATATGCTCACTAGAGGTGAGTACATCAGATGGACTCGCCGAGAACTTCTAGATGGTACTATATCAATCTTTAGATAGCAGTTCTCTGATGACATGAGTACAGGTATTCTGTTGACCTGAGATCGTCATTTGTTACGTGCAAGTTCCCACTGTACTTAGATTACTACACTACCACGGCTCTACTGAGTCGTGCAAACGGATTTTGATTAGGTACAAACCCGAACCACATGGAGTCAGTGAGCGATCGTTAGGGATTCGTCTCTCCCGATATAGACAGTCGATATCATGCAGTGTTCGGTTGGTAATCACCATAAATCCCTGGTTATGGTGGATGAGATTTACTAATTATAGATTAGTAGTTTCTCGGTGGGTGATGAGCTCGACACCGACATAACTTATCGGGTTATTAGGGGTATGAAATTATGAACCCCCAGACCCGGTATGCAATACTCTCAGACAAAGAGACCAGACTGTACAGAGATTGTCACTTATAGGCTCGGTAGGAATACAGATGAGCTTCCTCGTTGACCTTCCTTTCGTTCAATACTTGGGTAGCCGTTAGGTACAGCTAGTGCCACTGACGTGCTTGTGGTTAAACCCACTGCCAGCGTATTGTCGAGTCTTTAGAGTTCCACACAGAGGGTTTTCCAGTTCAGGAGAAATGATGTAGTGTGTGCGAATTTTGATACGCACTCAGGCTCGATTAAATACGTGTAGTTTATACACGTATTTTTATCGGGCATTTTGTTAATACTAGCGGGTTTGAAAGATAGCCGGATTTTATTTGTGAGCTAGTATTATATCTCTCATTTTCTCTCTTTTGGTATTCATATTTTTATATGAATAGGGTATTTGTATTTTGATACGAATACAGTATTTATACGAATACGAGTATTTGTATCTTAATATGAAAACGGATATTCGTATTTTTGTATGAATACAGTATTCATATTTTGATACGAATACGAGTATATGTATTTTGATGCATATTTGGTTGTGTGTGTGTATGTTTGTGTGCGCGCGCGCGTGTGTGTATGTATGTATGTATGTATGTATGTACACACACATTCCACTCACCTTAAAAGCTTGTTGAAGAGTTTGGATGGGTGAGTCATTATGGTGACCCACTCATCCATCCACACTCTACAATATTTGAGAATAAAAGAGAAAGAGAAGAATCATGCTAGGATGGGGATTTATTCTTTACTAATATTCTTTCTTCTCTCTTCTCTTTATGTTAGCTTCTAAAAGGAAAAATTGGCAAAGAGAGAAAACTCGAGATATTCACTACTACATCAATCTCACCATCTATTCTTAGCAAGCTTAGTTAGTGAGTTGCTTTACTTTGACATTTGGATGTGAAGCTAAAGTTTTAATTAGATTCTCTCAGGTGGATCATTTTTGGCGTGCAATATTGGCTTGCAAATTTATTCCCGACGGCTTTGGAGCCGAGATAGAGTCCATGGAGCGGTGTAGGGGTCTTCCGCAATTGCACGGACATGCTACAAAGGTAGCTAGTCCCCTAACCTTGTATGTTATGATATCTAGTTTAGTGTTTGGAATTGATTCTACGGTTTTGGTCGCTAGTACTTACTTAAAAGTTTTTGTTTTCACTTCCGCCCTCGCCGCGAGTCTTGTGGTGCGAGCACTAAGGACCTTACAGTAGTATCAAAGCCGTGCCAAACACTTTAACTAGTTGTAAGCGATGCTATAGATTCAAAACTGAAATTTTAACTGTATCGAGTTTTTGATTTCCAAGTTTATGTCAGTTTTCAAAATGGTCTCTGAAATTTTTTTAAACTATTGCAGATGACTAGTATTTGAGCAAGAGAACAAGGCACGAAACTGTCACGCCCCGCTTCCCAGTGTACGGCGAAGTGGACGCGACGAGGCCCGCTACGTATATACTCAAAAGTACATACGCTAAGCGTAACTAAGCAATATAAAGTAAATCACAAGAGACAAATGATAAAGAAATAACAGCAACTTTTATTAATAACATTCTTTGTACAATGCATAAAAAGAAAATACAACTGAAATGAAAAGCGATGCCTAAACAGTGGCATAACAGAAAATGAAAATGCTGGAAAGAACAAGGTACAGTATCTAGAGCTCGGGATCTTCCTGGAACTGCTCCAAATCTTCACCGGTGGGCTCGATCTCAGCTTGGTCCAACGCACCTGACGACATTCAAAGAAGAAAGAAATAGAATGTCGTCAGCGAACAGGTCGCTCGGTAAGTCCCAAGATAAAGAAGAATTAGGAAGACAGTGTAAAAGTATTTTCTAAACTATTATATTGTTGAATACTGTGGAATATTGAGTTAACGCTGTTGTTTGTAGCTTGGTACAGAAAGATGCTAGTGTATACGAGGGGAGTCTCACTTGCCAGAGACTAAGGCACGTGTAGTACAAGGAACCGTTATGCCACGGTAAAACAGCAATAGGATTCAGGTTAGGTGTCTTAATCTAACCACCTCGTGCCACCTTTAACACTTTCCATACCAATCTACCCCTTAAACCCCGTAGTGCTTTAATAGTATTGTTGTATTGGAATATGTAAGTTGGATGACTGACCAAAACCATGATATCAGTAAACATCATGTAACTGTATAATCAGGTAAATGGAATATCAGGATAATGGATGAATATCCATGGTTTGATTCAGTCAAAATGAATATATTGTTAACTGGATTCAGGGATTCATATATTTAAATTGTGTTGTAATATAAAAGAATATAGATTGACTTGAATCATATTCAAGTCAGAAATAGTCAGACTCTAACCCGAGTCAGACTAAAAGAAAGATAATTTGAAGTTCAATATTAGTTAAGGGGCCTTATTGTAATTTGTAAAACTTGAGGGGGGTTTTTATGTAAAAAGTACTCTTGTATAGTTTTCAAAATACACCTCAAGTATTTATTATTTGTCTTTATAGTTATAATGAGTGTGAGTTTTATTTGTGTTATTCTAGTTAATATATCCTAATAAAAGTATTAATTGATTTGTTTAAAACTCATGGTATTTTAATGTAAATTTTAATCTTGTAATTTTTAGGAAAATGTGGAAACTTTATATTATAATAAAATAGGTGTCTAAATGATAATTATATATATTAACACATGAATAATTTTTAAATGAATATTTTATTTTAAAAAAAAAAATCTCATTTTTCTTAAATGTCGTATTTTAAGCCTTTCGAGACCGAATGCTCCTTGCGGAGGTCTGAATCTCGCACTACTAGCCTGCGGGTGCACGATGAACCGTACTATCCCTAACAGGTTCCCCAAAAGTGGGTTGTAGCGGCACTTTGCTTAGGTTTATAAGTACTTTTCATTTAGGAAAACGGTTTTATAAATATAAGGTATTTATTTGTAAAAGAGTATAGTTTTCCGTATTTTAGTTATTAGGGTTTCCTAAGCCAACTAGTCTATTTCTAAGGTCTAAACGATGAGTCATTAGAAGCCTCAAATCGCCTCTTCACCGTCAATTGCAGCCAGGTAAGTGCCAGGTAAATGGGAAGGAACCACAGTCGTGGACCTAATTAAAAACCACTAGCCTAGACACACTTGCCTAGACACCACAAGACAGTTTAGATAAACGATCGATGTCCATGACCTATCGTGCCTTTATTTTAAAAGGTTTTATTTAGGATTGTGTATGACTTAAAGCTTTTAGAAAAGGTAAAGAATATGGTATTTTAGTGAAAAGTCCTGTATTTTCGTATTCTATATTTTGATGTTTATCAATTAGGGTTATATTTGAGTGTGTGTAGAGGTAGGTCATTACCTCGTGACTTATTTTAAGTTTTGATGAAGTTTAGAGGTGAAACGTTACATATTAAACTTAAAGGTATTAAAGAGCAAGAATACGGTATTTGAAAACGTTATCATTTCATGTGTGAAAATTCATTCAATTTGATTTCTACAAGTTTAGTGATCAAGATAAACTTATTTAGGAGTGAGGGAATTGATTAAACGAAGAAAAATGAACTTCTTGGTATTTTTATGAAAAGAATACGATATTGTAAAGAAGCTATCATTTCATGTGAGAACGTTTGTTTAAATTGGTTTCTAGGTGATTAATAGTCATCATAGATAGATTTGGGTATTATGTATTAGGTGACAAGTGGAAATTTGTAGAAAAACGAATCGGAAATCGGTTTGTTCCGATTTCCGTCGGGTTCCAAAAAGTCGTATTTTTATATTAAAGAAAAGAGAGATAGAAGAGATGGGACTTATGGGTTTGGACAAGCTAAGGAATGTGGTGGTTGTCGATGCGTCGAAAACGTCGCGAAGGTTCTAGTCCGGTCGCCGGAATCCGTCGTTGGTTTCGGTAGCGCTTCGCTTCTCGCTCTTCGTACCGAGTTCTCGAGAATTTGGGAGAGTGGACTTAGAGTTGTGAGGTGAAAAGGTAGAGGGTAGGGGTCTTTATATAGGGCTAGGTTAGGGTTAGGGTTAGGATTAAAAAATATTTAAAAAAATATAAAATTCATTAAAAATTCATTAAATTTGGACTTAAAAGAGGTTTAATGAAAAATCAGTAACAGTACATGGAAAATGGACCATGCAGGGGGGGTTGACCAAGTCAACACGAAACTTTTTTGTGTTGACGACTCGGCCGAGTCGCCGGCCGATTCGGCCGAGTCAGGGCCGAGTCAGGTCTCGTTGGGTGGGGAATTGTCTGGGGGAGATTTTGGTATACTTTATTTTTTATAAATTGCATTAATTTGTGAGTTATGGCTGTTTGACCGTTTGACTTCCCAAAAAAATTAAAACAAAATGATATAAAAATTATGTGGGGCATGGGATTCGAACTCTGGTGGCTTGGTTCGGCAGTACAAGGTATTACCAATGAGCTACAAGCTCCTTCTTGTAATTATTGTAGGAAAGTAGATACTTAAAATGTTATCAGCAACATCAATACTCCAAGTATACTTAAAATTTAAATCAATTTTAGGTATACAAAAATTGGAGTTGTTACAATCTACCCTCCTTACAAATATTTCGTCCTCGAAATTTACAACTTTTTATTTGAGGACTAGTTTACAAAAAGGTACAGATATCTTGCACGCATCTCATCCTCCCTTTCCCACGTGGATTCTCCTGGAGTGTCTTTCCTCCACATTACTCGAACCAAATTAACTTCCTTGTTCCGAAGTGTCTTCACTTTCCTGTCCAGAATCTCCACAGGTTGTTGCTCACAAGACAAATCGGGCTGTATCGTGAGCTCGGAATGATCAAGTACATGGCTGGGGTCACTCACATACCTTCTGAGTTGGGATATGTGGAACACGTTATGCACTCCTTCCAATGAGGGTGGAAGCGCTAAACGATATGCCACTTCACCGACTCGTTCGAGTATATCGAACGGTCCAATGTATCTTGGACTCAACTTTCCCCGTCTTTCAAATCTGATCACTCGGCGGTTCGGGGAGATTTTCAGGAATACATGATCTCCTGGCTGGAACTCCAAGTGTCGTCTCTTTGCATCAGAACCCGAGGTTATCAGTCAAAACTTTGGCCTCCTATTGATTCGTTTTGGCCGCTTTTTACGTCCTATAACACCCGAGCCCATAATACTATTTCTGGTACTAGTTGAGTGTTATACATTGCTCATTTCGATTATCCTGATGGTTTGGTGCGTATTGCTAAATTTTAACCGGTAAAGTCATTTTGGCACATAACAAATTTTAACACCTAAAATGAAATTAAAAATATCCATGTTGGCCTACTCGTCGCCACTAGTCGCGTGGTAGCGTCCGCGTGTCGAGGTTTCATCCCGTTCGGCTAAACGGGCAAGTTTGGACGGCTACGCGCGCGTGCAAGTGTCCGACTTGGGGGCATGCAATTTTATCATTAAACACCTCTTTTCAAAATTTGGAACCCGCTTAAAATCCTATAATTTGAATTTGGAACATTTGGGCACAACCCGGGCGCGATTTGGAAATGTTGCATTTAGCGCCGAAAATGCCCATTTAAATTAAATATTAAACTATATATATAATTTTACTGTTACCCAAAACCAAAACCAACGTTAAATCCCTTAAAAATCTTTTAATTTTAACACAAAATTTTTCCTTGGCCAATCACGAGGGAGTTAATTCCCTCGTGGGCCCCCTATCCTCTCTCTCTCTCTCTCTCCGCCTCTCTCTATCTCTCTCAACTTTCTCAATCTCTCTCTATCTCTAACAATCTCTTCATCAAATCTCTCTCTCTCTTCATCAAATCTCTCTCTCCCTCTATATATTTTACGCTGCCTCGTCCTTAACTCCGCCACGAGAAAACCCACGAGAACCCCTGAACCCTAACCCTAGCCATCTCCTGCCGTCGCCGTCGACCTCACCGCGACCTCGCCGTCGCCGTCCTCACCCCCGCAGCTGCAACCGCAGCCTCCCTCTCTCATTCCCGAGCCTGCTAACCCAACCCCGACGCCACCACTAGCACCCGGTGGCCGCCGTCGCTGCCGCCTCCCATCGCCGACGACACCAGAATCCTCACCCCTTCACCCTCGTCCCAACCTCGTCGTCGTCTTCCTCCTCCCCTCGCCGGACCATAGAACCCAAAACTGCAACCCTACCACCCTCTTCAGTTCGCCGGAAAAGCCGCCGTCGACCCTCGTCGTCGTCGCCAGCACACCGACGACCACCTCCTCTCCTCCCTACAACCCAGACCAGGCCAGTACCTCCCCATCATCGCTGCATCACCCGATCCAGCCAAGTCAGCCCTTGTCGCGCCCACTGTTCATCGCCGCCGGCGTCCCATCGCCGTCGAGCCCGTCGTGGTTGCCCCTGGTGCTTTCCTGTAAGAATCTCTTTAACTTCCCTTAATGCTAGAACCCCCTCGCTGGTCGTTTGTTTACGTATATCGTATTTTGCTAACGTGTTGCCGTTTGACTTTTCGCCGGATTCCGGCCGTGCTGTCGTTTGGACCCGACGCTCCAGCAAAGTATTCTGGTCCGTGTAGTTCCGCTGTTCGCTGTTAGGTCTCGACCCGTAGGCCGTGCACCCGTCTCGTGTTTTCCGCCGACATTGCATCCGTGCTTTCCGGTTTGCGAAACCGTCGAGGCAAGATTTCTTGCTACATGCTACGTTAAACTAATTAAATGTTTGACTCACAAACTTGCTATATTAACTAAGTATTGCTACTTGTCTCATTGGACGAAATATGATGTACATTATAATACTGCCACCTAAATCGTATTTTGCCACCGTAACCTTAATAACAACTACCTGCTAATCATTTTACTATTTAGAGGATAATAGTCGCACACTTATATCTTTATTGCCTGCTGTTATTAATATTGCGCTACACTGTGATTATTGCACCCTAAGGGTGCTTAAACCTGTTAATAAGAGAATACAAAGCATCACTGTGTTTACATGGAATAATATTGTTATTTGCTGTTCCTGCTGTTGTTCCTTATTCGTTACTATACCTGTTATCAGCATACATTTGATTGCATTACATATTGACCCGATCTTGATACACCTGACACATGTACTGATACCCGGACATGACACCCTATACATACTGACTCAACCTATTGGACTACAACCTGACTTGGGGTCCTCATGGACCATTCCTGCTGTCTATCCAGACATACCTGTTTTTACTTGATTCTGGGTTGACATAAATCCTGGACTACTGAATACCTGACCTGACATACATAACTTGGGGGTATGGGGAAATCAAAGGTGAAACCGACTTGTAACTCAACAGTTCGATACCTGTTCTGATCAGTCTTACGGGCTTGGCCAGTCCGGGAGTGATGATGCTGACATCACTCGTCCATCCTACTACCTATTTTTACTGCCTAGCGGCACGTCTCGGATTCAGCCTCGAGAACCTTGACCGTGGTCCCGGGCACGCACGGGATACTATTGAGTTACATCGACGATTCATCAATTGATTTCAAAGACTTTAGAGTAGAAACCTGATAGGACAGTTTAGATACCACTGCACATTACCCTGCACTGTTATTTCATAGTACCGCTTTATTCATGATCATCCCTGCACTGCTTATTACCATGTTCATTTATATTATTGATTGACATGACGCGCTGACGTCTGGGTTTTGCATGGCCCAGATTCCTTACCACTGTCGGCGACCGAGCAGGAGTACTTCAGCCAGCAGGCTGAACTGTGAGTTCCTTAGTGATTAGTTTATTTATTTCATTTCATTTCCAGATGTGAGCCCGCATTATGGGACGTACTGTTTATTTATTGTATTGGATCATTTGCTTCCGCACTTATTGTTTATTGATTCTTGTTATTATGGATTTGGACATGTGTTAGATTAGTTCATTATCTTGTTCTTGATATCCTTACAACCGTAATGTGACTGTGGATGGATACTTCCTACCCACAGGTAGCATGGTTGGCTATGTTACGTGCCCAATCTTGCGTACTCTGGGAAGCGGGGCGTGACATGGTTCTTTTGGTATCAGAGCCATAGGTTAATTGGGTTGATTCTTTGTAGTTGGGTATTGCACCCGATACACGAATCATAATACCCGTGATTAGGAAACATGTCCTGCCACCTTGACCGTTTTACCATCCTTGAATCATTCTTCCGGACTATGTCGACATGCAAACTTACTTTGCATTTGTCAACTTGAAAATCCAATTCCTTGTTATCTCTAGGACTTAGGCGACTTGGGTGGAGTTAAGTAATTGCGGCTATGATACCGCGGCATAGCTACAATGCGATACTCTATTTAAGTATCTTGGAGTTCTAGCCTTGATTTATATATTGAATCTATCATCATGCTAATGTTATTTGTTTTGATTTCAGGACCATGGCAGATAAGAATTTCAAGACGTATCAGAGGCGTGTGGATGAAGCCGCCATGTTAGGAGTGATACGTGGGATGCTGGAAAATCAGAAGAGGCAAACTGAGCTGATCCAGCAGCAAGCAGATTCATTTCAGGAGGGTTTGCAGGCTATTCAGCAGTCTGTAAACACCGCTGTAGCGAAGCCAGTTGACCGAGTAGGGACCGTGGCAGATTTCAGACGTTTGGGCCCTACTACTTTCACTGGTCTGGAGGAGCCGTTACCAGCCGAGCAGTGGCTAGTAGACACGGAGAATTTACTGATTGCGGCACAGATCCCAGAAGACAAGAGAGTTGATGTGGTGCGCATTCAGCTGGTGGATTACGCCCGAGAGTGGTGGCTTGTGGAGGAGACCCGCTTGTCCAAGCCAATCAGTTGGGCGGATTTCTCTAAAAGCTTCCTGGAAAAGTTCTTCCCGCGGACTGCACGGGAGGAAATGGAAGAGAAATTTATTGGGCTGAGACAAAATGGAGCAGCTGTGGATGTACATGCAGCGGAATGGACGAGACTCAGCCGCTTCGCTGGACCCTTAGTCGCCAAGGAGGCAGACAGGGCGCGAAGGTTCTTGCGCAGTTTGGATGTGGACATCCAGAGGCAGATTGTCTCCCTGGATTTGACCACTTTCTCGCAGGTTCTTACGGCCGCCAGAGAGCAACAGAGTTTATCAGGATCGAAAGGGAACCTTCACCAGACAGCGGTTGCGGCCAGGAAGCCTGCATTTGTACCTAACTGAGATCATGGGCGCAGAGGCATTCCAGTGGACCGTCGAGGTGTAGCACCCATGAAGAAGCCTGTGATCGTTGACCGAAGGAAGAGCGTGACCTGTGCCTACTGCCACTTACCTAGGCACGTGCATAAGGAGTGTAGAAGAAGACTGGGACTTTGTCTGGTTTGTGGGGCAGCCGATCACGCAGTTGGTGCCTGTCCGTCGAAGCTTCGCATGAGAGATGATATACAGAAGCCTCCGCAGAGACCGTTCCAAGGGCAGAAACAGCTGACTCAAGGACCAAATCAGGCTCGAGCGTTCACGTTGACAGCTGAGGAAGCTAAGGCATCAGGAGAAGTGGTTTCAGGTACTTTACTCGTTCATGGTTTTCCTGCATTGGCATTATTTGATTCCGGAGCATCCCACTGTTTTATGTCATCCAAATTTATAACTACACACTCGATTACCTGCACGACCCTGTCTAGTTTCTGGGACATACACACTGGGAATGGGAAAATCATAGCTAGTAAAGAATGTAGAGATTGTACAGTTGTTGTTTGCGGACGGGAGCTTTTTGCAGATTTCTTAGTGATAGATACGGGCAGTTATGAAATAGTCTTGGGAATGGATTTTCTTGGCACTTTCCACGCACACATTGATTGTAGGGCAAGGAAAGTAATTTTCCAGATTCCCGGACACCCTGAGTTTACTTTCATTGGAGGAAGCAGCTCTGTCGGGCCAGTCAAGTTTAGGGCTAGGCCGACAAACAGTGTTCTTGCGACAATGGAAGCGGATAGAAATGAAGAGCCGGCAGTTGTTCGTGACTTTATGGATGTGTTTGAAGATATATCAGGCTTACCGCCGAAGTGAGATGTGGAGTTTGCGATTGACCTTATTCCTGGTGCAGCGCCAGTATCAAAATCTTATTATCCGATGGCACCGGTGGAATTGGAAGAAGTTAAGAAACAAGTTGGTGAATTACTCGAAAAGGGATGGATTCAAAGCAGCAACTCACCTTGGGGAGCTCCAGTTCTTTTAGTAAAGAAGAAGGATGGCACGAGAAGGATGTGCATTGATTATCGAGAATTGAATCGAGTGACTATTAAGAACAAGTACCCGATCCCTCGTATTGGAGAACTTTTTGAGCAGCTTAGTGGTGCGAGGGTATTCTCGAAACTGGATTTGCGATCAGGATATCATCAGGTCCGAGTGAAAGCAGAAGACATTTGCAAAACGGCGTTTCGAACTCGATATGGACATTTCGAGTATTTGGTAATGCCCTTCGGAGTGACTAATGCGCCGGCAATATTCATGGATTTGATGAACAGGATCTTTTCACCATTCTTGGACCAGTTTATTGTGGTATTCATTGACGATATTCTGGTGTACTCGAAGAGTCTGGAGGAGCATGCTGAGCATTTAAGGATCGCACTGCAGACGCTGAGACAAGAGAAATTATTCGCGAAGATAAGTAAGTGCGAATTCTGGCTGGAAGAAGTGAAGTTCCTGGGGCATGTCGTGTCGGGCGATGGAATCGCCGTCGATCCCGAAAAGATTGCAGCAGTTCGAGATTGGCCTATTCCAAAGAATGTTGCGGAGATAAGAAGTTTTCTTGGACTCGCCGGATACTACAGGAGATTTGTGGAGAACTTCGCTCGTTTGGCAGAGCCGTTAACCAAGCTTACGCGCAAGGAGGTACCGTTTGTTTGGACAGATGGATGTGCTTTGGCCTTCGAGACATTGAAGCAAAAGTTGATAACCGCCCCTATCCTAACTGTACCAGATAATTCAGGAGGACTGGTGATACACAGCGACGCATCCGGAAAAGGATTGGGATGTGTTCTGATGCAGAATGGGAAAGTCGTCGCTTACGCATCGAGACAACTGAAGACTCATGAGAAGAATTATCCGACTCACGACTTGGAGCTTGCAGCCGTGATCTTCGCCCTGAAGATTTGGAGACACTACCTTTTGGGCGAGAGAGTCGAAGTCTTTACAGATCACAAGAGTTTGAAGTATGTGTTCACTCAGAAGGAGTTGAACATGAGGCAACGCAGATGGTTGGAGCTGATGGCCGACTACGACCTTGATCTTAAGTACCATCCGGGAAAAGTTAACGTCGTGCCAGATGCGCTAAGTCGGTTACCAGCAATTCAGACATTGACCGCACAAAGGGAGATCATTGCGGATTTTCAGAGATTTGACTTGGAGGTTGTGCTACCACATGCTACGGGACAGTTGATGCAGTTGCAAGTACAGTCGTCCTTGGTTGAGAAGATTAAAGCGGCACAATCGCAGGATCCTAGACTGCAAAAGTTTCGAGAGCAGGTTGAAGCCGGACTACGGACTGATTTACTAATCCACGAAGATGGTTCGTTGAGATATGGTCGCCGTGTGTGTGTGCCAAAAGGGGATGTGCGTGAAGAGCTCATGAAGGAGGTACACAGTTCAGCTTACTCTGTACATCCAGGAGGGACAAAGATGTACCGAGATATTCGACAGCACTTCTGGTGGGAAGGTATGAAACGAGAGATTGCTCGCTTCGTGGCTAAGTGCTTGGTGTGTCAGCAAGTCAAGGCCGAACACCAAAGGGTTGCTGGTTTGTTGCAACCACTTTCGATCCCTCAGTGGAAGTGGGAACATATAACCATGGATTTCGTGACGGCTTTACCGCGGAGTCCAAAGGGCAACAATGCAGTATGGGTGATTTTCGATCGGTTGACCAAGGCAGCTCACTTTATTCCTTTTCGGATTGGTCAATCGACGGAGACTTTGGCAGAGCGATACATGCAGGAGATTGTCAGATTGCATGGAGTGCCGGTAAGCATCGTGTCCGATCGGGACACTCGGTTCTTGTCGCACTTTTGGAGGAGTTTACAAGAACGTTTGGGGACTCGATTGAAGTTTAGCACAGCTTATCATCCTCAGACTGATGGACAATCGGAAAGAACGATCCAGACCCTTGAAGATATGTTGAGGGCTTGCATGTTGGACTTCAAAGGTTCTTGGGAGGATCATCTACACCTGGTGGAGTTTTCGTACAACAATAGTTTCCAAGCGACTATTCAGATGGCTCCGTTTGAAGCGTTGTATGGTCGTAAGTGCCGTTCACCTGTTTGTTGGGATGATGTTGGTGAACGAAGGTTGCTAGGACCAGATTTGGTGGTACAGACAGTCGAGAAGGTGAATACAATCAGGAAGCATATGAAAGCAGCTCAAGACAGACAGAAAAGTTGGGCAGACACGTCAAGAAGACCTCTAGAGTTCGCCGTGGGTGATCTGGTATTCCTGAAGATATCACCGACTAGAGGAGTGATTCGCTTTGGGAGTCGGGGAAAGCTTAGTCCTCGATTCGTTGGACCCTTCAAGATTTTGGAGCGTGTTGGAGAGGTAGCGTACCGTTTGGCGTTACCACAGTCCTTGGCAGGAGTGCACGATGTGTTTCATGTGTCTCAACTACGGAGGTATGTTCGTGATGAGACTCATGTCTTGGATCATTCGGAGTTGACTGTACGGGAGGACCTAACTTTTGAGGAGCGACCAGTTGAAATCAAGGATCAAAGAGAAAAGGTTCTTAAGAACAAGGTTATCCCTCTTGTGCTAGTTTCTTGGGGTAATCGATCGCATAGAGAATCCACTTGGGAGCGAGAAGACGAGATCCGGCAGAAATTTCCTCACCTTTTCCCATAGTTAGCTATCTTGTATTCTTGGAATTTCGAGGACGAAATTCTTTTGTTGTTGGGTATGATGTAACACCCGAGCCCATAATACTATTTCTGGTACTAGTTGAGTGTTATACATTGCTCATTTCGATTATCCTGATGGTTTGGTGCGTATTGCTAAATTTTAACCGGTAAAGTCATTTTGGCACATAACAAATTTTAACACCTAAAATGAAATTAAAAATATCCATGTTGGCCTACTCGTCGCCACTAGTCGCGTGGTAGCGTCCGCGTGTCGAGGTTTCATCCCGTTCGGCTAAACGGGCAAGTTTGGACGGCTACGCGCGCGTGCAAGTGTCCGACTTGGGGGCATGCAATTTTATCATTAAACACCTCTTTTCAAAATTTGGAACCCGCTTAAAATCCTATAATTTGAATTTGGAACATTTGGGCGCAATCCGGGCGCGATTTGGAAATGTTGCATTTAGCGCCGAAAATGCCCATTTAAATTAAATATTAAACTATATATATAATTTTACTGTTACCCAAAACCAACGTTAAATCCCTTAAAAATCTTTTAATTTTAACCCAAAATTTTTCCTTGGCCAATCACGAGGGAGTTAATTCCCTCGTGGGCCCCCTATCCTCTCTCCCTCTCTCTCCGCCTCTCTCTATCTCTCTCAACTTTCTCAATCTCTCTCTATCTCTAACAATCTCTTCATCAAATCTCTCTCTCTCTCTTCATCAAATCTCTCTCTCCCTCTATATATTTTACGCTGCCTCGTCCTTAACTCCGCCACGAGAAAACCCACGAGAACCCCTGAACCCTAACCCTAGCCATCTCCTGCCGTCGCCGTCGACCTCACCGCGACCTCGCCGTCGCCGTCCTCACCCCCGCAGCTGCAACCGCAGCCTCCCTCTCTCATTCCCGAGCCTGCTAACCCAACCCCGACGCCACCACTAGCACCCGGTGGCCGCCGTCGCTGCCGCCTCCCATCGCCGACGACACCAGAATCCTCACCCCTTCACCCTCGTCCCAACCTCGTCGTCGTCTTCCTCCTCCCCTCGCCGGACCACAGAACCCAAAACTGCAACCCTACCACCCTCTTCAGTTCGCCGGAAAAGCCGCCGTCGACCCTCGTCGTCGTCGCCAGCACACCGACGACCACCTCCTCTCCTCCCTACAACCCAGACCAGGCCAGTACCTCCCCATCATCGCTGCATCACCCGATCCAGCCAAGTCAGCCCTTGTCGCGCCCACTGTTCATCGCCGCCGGCGTCCCATCGCCGTCGAGCCCGTCGTGGTTGCCCCTGGTGCTTTCCTGTAAGAATCTCTTTAACTTCCCTTAATGCTAGAACCCCCTCGCTGGTCATTTGTTTACGTATATCGTATTTTGCTAACGTGTTGCCGTTTGACTTTTCGCCGGATTCCGGCCGTGCCGTCGTTTGGACCTGACGCTCCAGCGAAGTATTCTGGTCCGTGTGGTTCCGCTGTTCGCTGTTAGGTCTCGACCCGTAGGCCGTGCACCCGTCTCGTGTTTTCCGCCGACATTGCATCCGTGCTTTCCGGTTTGCGAAACCGTCGAGGCAAGATTTCTTGCTACATGCTACGTTAAACTAATTAAATGTTTGACTCACAAACTTGCTATATTAACTAAGTATTGCTACTTGTCTCATTGGACGAAATATGATGTACATTATAATACTGCCACCTAAATCGTATTTTGCCACCGTAACCTTAATAACAACTACCTGCTAATCATTTTACTATTTAGAGGATAATAGTCGCACACTTATATCTTTATTGCCTGCTGTTATTAATATTGCGCTACACTGTGATTATTGCACCCCAAGGGTGCTTAAACCTGTTAATAAGAGAATACAAAGCATCACTGTGTTTACATGGAATAATATTATTATTTGCTGTTCCTGCTGTTGTTCCTTATTCGTTACTATACCTGTTATCAGCATACATTTGATTGCATTACATATTGACCCGATCTTGATACACCTGACACATGTACTGATACCCGGACATGACACCCTATACATACTGACTCAACCTATTGGACTACAACCTGACTTGGGGTCCTTATGGACTATTCCTGCTGTCTATCCAGACATACCTATTCTTACCTGATTCTGGGTTGACATAAATCCTGGACTACTGAATACCTGACCTGACATACATAACTTGGGGGTATGGGGAAATCAAAGGTGAAACCGACTTGTAACTCAACAGTTCGATACCTGTTCTGATCAGTCTTACGGGCTTGGCCAGTCCGGGAGTGATGATGCTGACATCACTCGTCCATCCTACTACCTATTTTTACTGCCTAGCGGCACGTCTCGGATTCAGCCTCGAGAACCTTGACCGTGGTCCCGGGCACGCACGGGATACTATTGAGTTACATCGACGATTCATCAATTGATTTCAAAGATTTTAGAGTAGAAACCTGATAGGACAGTTTAGATACCACTGCACATTACCCTGCACTGTTATTTCATAGTACCGTTTTATTCATGATCATCCCTGCACTGCTTATTACCATGTTCATTTATATTATTGATTGACATGACGCGCTGACGTCTGGGTTTTGCATGGCCCAGATTCCTTACCACTGTCGGCGACCGAGCAGGAGTACTTCAGCCAGCAGGCTGAACTGTGAGTTCCTTAGTGATTAGTTTATTTATTTCATTTCATTTCCAGATGTGAGCCCGCATTATGGGACGTACTGTTTATTTATTGTATTGGATCATTTGCTTCCGCACTTATTGTTTATTGATTCTTGTTATTATGGATTTGGACATGTGTTAGATTAGTTCATTATCTTGTTCTTGATATCCTTACAGCCGTAATGTGACTGTGGATGGATACTTCCTACCCACAGGTAGCATGGTTGTCTATGTTACGTGCCCAATCTTGCGTACTCTGGAAAGCGGGGCGTGACACGTCCCAAAATTTGAATTAGGTCCCTGGATTTCTGTGGTGGCTTGGAAATTGAGAAACTTAATTTTTGGTATACTTCTTTTTACCCTAGATTTCAGTTTAAGTTATCTTTGTATTTGGGCAAGCCTGGAAAACTTTTCGGTCGAAACTAATGTATCATTTATGATCTGTATTTCTGTTTGTGTGTGGTTAAATGTCGTTTAATTGCTATATGTTTGATTAGACGGGGTTGTACACTGGTTACTTGTTATGTTGGTTTGGATATATATCTTGTGATGGTTTAGCCGGATTGTCATGATTGGATAGCTTCTCATGTGACTTGCTTGTACAGTTTTGATATTTGTATTCATTTATTCAGGACGAGCGGCCAGATTGCGGCCTTCATTGCCGCTTGATGTATATTCTTTTTAGGACATCTCTAGGTTGGGGTCATTGTCACCATTGTATATATTTTTTGTACTAGGATTAGCCCACGAAGATGTGCTCGAGTAGCCGGGTTCTAGAATGCGGAAGGTGGTCATATCATGGTGATGAGTTCGAGCTGCCTAGCTCTAGAATTAGCGGGTTGCTCGCCGTACTTGTAGGGGGTTAGGATCAACCCACAGAGGAGTGCTCAAGTTACTAGATTCCAAGAAGTACCGGGTGGCACTCATGACATCGGTGCGGGTTGCCTCACTTCTAGAATTGGCAGGTAACTTGTCGCACGCGTAGGGATCTTAGTTCGAGTTTGTATGGGCTATCTGCACGACCGGGGAATGTTGCATTTCGTTTGAGGCTCAAACGAAACACAGGGCTCCTAGCTTATCCGTTATTCAATCTTGTTTGTTGTTTATCACATACCTATTATGTTTATTACTTGCATGTGATTATGATATATATATATATATATATATATATATATATATTAGATTCTTCTATATATTTTGCATCCGCGCTAGTCCTGTCCCTGCCCTACCGGAAGTTAAGTAACCTTACGGTGAAGACCCGGAACCCCGTCGCGAATGCGGATGGCATATAAAAGCAAGCTATTTTGGATGTTTCTGTTGTGGCTAGAAACTTAAATGATGGGATCACATTATATGTTTAATGTAAGGAAAACAAACCTAATTGATGTTGTTGGAACCAAATTTTAAAACTACTCGGTTTTCTTCAAAACCACTTGTTTTAAAAGCGGAGCCTAAACCACTCCTTTTCAAAATTATTCTGTTCCTTCGACGATATCAAGTTCATAATGCTTAAGATTTTCGCCAAAATCAGCCATAACCCTCCGTCATTTTAGATGGGTATCAACTAATATTCAAGCTATCTGTTTTGACTTTCGCCAAAACATAGTGTTTGGTAGTTAGGGGACACTTGTCTATTGCATAGATATATGAATTAATTTAGGACAGGCGTACAACTGTTTTGATCTTCGCCAAGAGTTAGTACGAATAGGTCTAGATTAATTAGGATAATGACGGGTTGAACTTGACTTGCGATTTATGATGTTTTGACTTTCGTCAAGGTCATTAGCGGTTGGGGCAAAAACCACATCGGGAGTTTTAAACACACGGGAAACTTGCCAAGTTTGCGCATACCTTCTGGAATTTGGTAACTTTGGTTGGTTTCTATCAAAGTTATCACACAATGATAGTCGGGTCCCGATTTCCACTTTGAGCAGGTATTAATCTACGGGAGATTTTCATTTCACAACCAGCTAACCCATTAGGTGTTTAGAAAGGTATTAACAGGTTTATGCCTCTGCGGAAACGAGGTTATTTAATTAGATCCGTGCAAAAGCATGGGAAGTCTCCCTTGGAGTACCAATGCTGGATTGGATGAACAGTTAGCGAACTTGTAATGTGTAAATAATCCCGACTAGTTCTCCTTTTAGGGTTTGAAAGAGAATTCGACGAAACAGTGGGAGCCATTCCGATTAGATATATTAATTATCCAATCTAATTTTGATAGAGTGCACGCTGAGTATTTCTTTTCTCTCTCTGGTTTGCGACCATGACCAACCTTAAACTAAAACTCATAAACCAAGTTAACCGAACCTTTTTACAAACTTTGGCTTTGGATTGTTATGATTCACGACAAATTCGCATATATCCTTACCACTCCTGTTTTACCCTTTGCCTTCTCCAGAACATTCTGTATCACTACGGAGATCCATATTGCTTGGAATGACCATTTCGTATAGTTACATACGAACTCGAAGAAATTGCTTCAATCGAGGATGGCCACGGGTTCTGAAGAAATTGAATTGTATAATTCGGTTTTCTCCCTTCTCCACCTTCTCCCAAGTTGTGAGCTCCTTATATTAGGAGAGTACACCTGTTACGCTTGTTGAATAGTCTTCTTCCAAACCTTAGGCTGGTGCTGAAAGGCAAGGAAGGAAGGAAACCAACTAGCCTAAGTTGATGTACAAAAGGTAAGATAAGGAGACATATAAAGAGATCGCAGTGAGAGCAAAGGAAATTACAACTAATGTCACGAATCTGGACAGTGTAAGGGGCATTACTAGGAATACCCGGCTATCCCCTTAAAACATTTATGCTTCAGTTTTTCGGTGTAGTTTAAATTGAAAACCGTTTTCCCAATTAATTCTGAATTCAGGATATGTATATACCGGATAAGAATCTCACATCTGTATGTCATTACAGATGCTGAGAAGGAGTAGAATGTTTGGAAATGGATGATTTGATCCTTAATATCGGAATTCGTAGCAAATGGTGATATTGGATTAAATTACTTGGTTTTGCCTAACGACAAATATTTGGTTTTGAATAAGCTGTTATGCACCAATTTTTAAAGTGATATATCCGTATATTTATTTTATAAAGTGGGATATAGTTTTTTGAAAATTGTGTCCTAGACATTTACCTTTATCAGTTGAGGATAAGATAAGGTAGATGTTCTTAACCAGAATATAGTTTTCAACTTACAACACACGGAGTTTGAGTTAGTATACTCTTGGGACTTATACATCGTCATGTATGTTGTCCGGTGTCCTTTAGGACAAGAGGATGGTATTCTTACTTCATTCCAGTTTACCTATGAGTTCTCTGGTTTTAGACACACATTCGTTGAAATACAAAGTCTAAAATTTTAAGAACTTCATAGGTATAAGAATAAAGTAGAGAACCAGACATTGTACGTATCAAGATTCTTTGAAGTGATCGAAGATGTAGATACTTATGCTAGATATTCCGTCGTAGTAATTTTGAGAATTTGATTCTCTCACAGGTTACTCATCTACGGGTGCGCCCTTTGATGAGTAATACTGTATGGTCTTTTTCAATTTAGAGGATTGTTCCAGCCAAAATTTTTGGCTCAAAACTTGTTGTTCCTTTTATAAAACTAGAGGACATCCCTCACGTGTTAGACACGTGATCACTTACATGCAAATCATGTGAGTAGCGATTTCAGATAGATTTAAATCCTTTGACAGCCCTCACGTGCTGAGCACGTGAGTACCTGCTGCTGCAGTTAGGATTAAATCCTATAGTAGCGCCTACGTTATAAACACGTGAGCACTCACATGCAAAGCATGCGAGTACCGGCTTCAAATAGAATTAAATCCTATGATAGCCCCTATGTGTTAAACATGTGAGCACCCACGTGTTAAACACGTGAGTTCCCCTGCTGCATTCTTATGGCAGTGCTCACATGCAAAGCACATGAGCGCCGCTGCCATATATGTAAAAGGAGCGCTCACGTGATAGCATATGAGCGCCTAAATTTGAAACACTCTCATATGATAGAATTAAATTCCATATGGGAAATATTTCTCTGATATTTCTAAAATATGAAAGATCTTCTCTGTTAAACAGAATTAAATTTTATGGTTATGAAAATATCTTCCTAACAAGATATTCATATGATAGAATTAAATTCTATGTTAGGAAAATATTTTCCTAATCTTGTTAAACAAACAAGATATTCATATAATACAATTAAATTCTATGTTAGGAAAATATTTTTCTAATCTTCTTAAAACAAACAAGAAATCTTCTCTGTTAAATATAGCGCCTTTGGATTAAAAATCCAACGGTAAATAAAATTCACCGGTTGATCTTTAAGATCAATTTGATTGATTATGAAATCAATCACGATCTCTCAATAAGAGATTTTATCAAAACAGATTGATATTTTTCTTCTTCTATAAATAGGAGTAAAAAGATTAAATCTCAGAAGAGGAAGGAGACCCGTCAGAAGCTTATGTAAAAATACAGAAAACCCTCTATAAACTTCTGCAAGAAAGAAAATTTTCTCTACAAACACCTGAGAATTTAATTCTCTTTTCGAAGAAAGATCATCTTCCTCTTTCCAAAATCCTAGGTAGAGAAAATATAGATATAAAAGAATCTCCTTTACTTATCGTATACATACATAAGGGTTTAACCATTTAAAAAGAACTTAATTTTTCCTCTGGATCTGAGATCCACATGACAAATTTTCCACAAGTTGAGAATTTAATTCTCATTGGAAACATTTTGTTCTTCAGACTTAAGATTTAGGGGAAAACTATGCTGTTTTATCACCCTCATATGAACATAAGAGAAGAACATAGAAGAAAGGAAGAAAAAGATAGAATTTATATTTCAGGAACTTAGTTCCTTTAAGATATGTTTTATCTAAAGAAAGAGTTTTATCTTATTAAGAACTTAGTTCTCATATAAAAAAACATCTTGCAGTTGATCCTTATATGAACATGGTAAAGCCTCACGTGAAAGATACGTGAACACCCCAGAAACAAAGTCGCACGTGAAAACCCAAGAAAACAGCGACTCATGTGAAAAGCACGTGAGTACTTAAAAGTAAACCATGACTAAACGGCTCACGTGATATCCACGTAAGCGCCCTAGAAGAAGCCATCCGAGACTTAAAACCCTACGTGAAAGTCACATGAATGCTGGGAAAGAAAAACAAACCGAGAATGCGCATCACGTGATATCCACGTGAGTGCTGTATGAATGAGTGCTTAGTACTACTCATGTGAAAGGCACATTAGCGTCAGAGCCTTAGCGTCCCGCGTGATATCTATGTGAGTACCAGTGCATGATTCAGATATTATATCCATAGTCTAAACGATTAAGTGCTTAGCACTAATATGGCAATGCCAGAGCCTTAGCGTCCCACATGATATCCATGTGAGCGCTAGAGCATGATCTGAATATTATATTCATCATCTAAATGACTAAGTGCCTAGTACTGTTGGGTAATATAAAAGTCCATGACTAAGCCCAAAATTTGGCTGAGTCTCTGAAGTTTAAACTCCTTGAGCTCATATTGCTCATTGTAACCGAGCCTATATGCTCACTCCTGTTATGTTGATCTTAGTTTATAAGAAGATTAATGATCCTTAACCATATTTCTAAATTGATCTTAGTCTTATATGAGACTTGTTAGTGTATATGCCCTAGGAGCCATTATTGTATCATACTAGTTTGTATATTACTTAATGGAAGCTTGGGATATTCACAGTTATATTAACAGGCTCGCTCAACATAGTAGTATGCTACTTGGTTTATGTCTATCTTAATATGTGTATATGTCATCATATCGCGAATACATATTGATAGAGCCCTTAGGATCTTGCTTGACTACCAGCGTTGTGATGGCAGTCACACTAGTGGGGGCTGGGTAGTCTATAAGCACATCATTTTTCAGGTCCCTAGTCGTAAGATTATCGAGACAGGGCATCGATACTCCGGAGTAGACTAGTGTGTACGCTTCTCATCCCAGTTGGGGAGATGGTATGTTCCACAGCCATCATTACGTTGTACTGGAGATAGTATACAGGTGCTCGTTGGGTTACGGGTACACCGGACAGGACTCGCAGGGAACTGTTGGTTGGTATTATACCAATCGTCAGTTAACAGTTCCCAGGTGACATGAGTACATCATAGTCCGCAGACTTGACACTGCTGCTTCGTCTTGAGTGTGTTCCCACTGTTCTTAGATTGCTATCCTACCACGGCTCAAAGGAGTCGTACAAACAGGTAGCAGTTGGGTGCAGTCCCGAAGTATTTGGAGGCAGTGGCGGTTAGATAGGATTCGTCTCTCCCGGTATTGGGAGTTGATATCGCGCTGTGTTTGGAGAGCCATTACGCAAAGTCCCTGGACAGGGCAAACGAGATTTACTGGTAGGATTTCCAGTAGCTTCTCAAGGTGTAATGGGCTTCACTCCGACACGACTTATACCGCTTTTAAGGGACTGGCGCTTGCCGCCCCTAGGCCCGATATGCGATAGTCCTAGACGAACAGACCGGATTGTACGGAGATTGTCACATCAGGCTCAGTAGGAGTTCGGATGGGTTTCCTCATCGGCCTTCTTATCGACATCTACCTGGGGACCGTTACGTACAGCTAGTACCGATTGCGGCCTGTAGTTAAACCCACTGCCAACGTAGTATCGAGTCTTTAGAGTCCCGCACAGAGAGTTTCCCTGCTTCAGGCGAAACAATATAGAGGTCGTATGGTTTTACGACAGGGTTCGGACACATACGTGTATTTATGCACGTACGATGCTCGGACAGTTTTTACTAGCCGGCTTTAGTTTAAGCCAGATTCTAGTATTGGATTATTGGATTTATACAGTCTCAGTATTTCCGTGTTTTCACGGATAGGAGGGGCATTCTCGTAATTACTCGAGAAGCTTCTAGAAGAAAGGTGACTCATTATGTTTTTATTCATTTATGAATTAAGCTTAATGAGGTGGAGGAGATGATGTGTAATTTGCATTAATTACATCATGAGTCATGAGGCGATTCACCTCAAAGTAATTAATGAAGCATGGTTGATATTTTTAGATATTATTACTTAGATATTTTCATGCTTCATTATTTATCCAAATGACTTAAGATATATATTCATTCTCACTTTCACATTCTCTCTCCTCAAGCTCTCTCTCTTCAAACCTAACCCTAATCCTCTCATGTGTTGAGATCCCAAGGGTTAGCAAGACTAATAGATCCCTAATCCTCTTCTATATCCTCTAGGTTACTTTGATTAGCACTCATAGCCACCTAGTTATCTCAAGTAAGAGGTTAAAGCTTGGAGAAGGAACTCTTGGGTGGATCTTCTATCATATCGAGGAGGCCGACGAGGAGGTGAACTACAAGAACAAGAAGGACTTGAATCTTTAGGTATAATCATCTATCATAGTAGTTAATCACTTCTATATAGTTGTTAGTTAGGGTTTAGCAAACATCCGTAAAGTTAGTCGATGTTAACTTAAACAAAATGATTATTTTACCTATTCCGCCTCCCCGCATCATGTGGGGTGTCTAACGTCGACTTACAGTGGTATCAGAGCCTAGATAAACCATAACTAACATGTTAGCAAAGTCGTTAGAAATTCGATCTCAAAACGAACCCGAAAAAACATCATTTTCACCATGTTTCTGCCGATTTTAAAACGGGGTCTAAAAATTTTTCAGGGACCCTTAAAAATACAAGCAGGGAATTTTAAGAATTGTGAAGAAATTTGGGACTGTGAATCGGCCATACCGCCACGGAACCGCCGCCGATCCAAGCGATCCGCCGCGGATCCGCAGCCGAGTTGACTCCGAGTCAACCCAAATTTGCTCAGTTATTCTTCTGTGTTGATGTTGTATTTTCTCGGATGTTTTGTTTCTGCTCAGGTTTCATGTGCACAGAGAATTGTTTGGAGTAGATTCATTTGTGTTTGCTTGATCGAAATTCTAAGATGTTTGACTTGATTATATCTGTGTTGTGTTTAATGTGTTCGTAAACCTCCCCTAACTGCTAGTATGTTGGTTAGCAGGGGGTTGCACATTTCTGTAATGGTTTTTACTGGTTTATGATTGTGGACTTGTTGGATTGTCGTGAATGGATATCAAGGGATGTGAAACGAGTGTTTCTTTCATTCAAATGTAAATTGTAATTTGTTGTAATATTCTTTTGTAGGGCACATCCGGGTTGAGGTTGTAGCCACCGTTGTATTATTTCATTTACTATTTTCTGCTCCTAGGATAGACCCAAGGTGGGGTGCACAAACTACCGGGTACTTTGAAGTGTTTAGTGGCCTACTCACGTCGTTGAGGGAGACCGCTTCACTTCGGGTACTTGGCGGGTAGTTTGCCGTACCCATAGGGGTATAGGGTAGGGTTTTGGCTATTCATCGCGACTGTGTAATGCGTCTTTCTTTGCAGGCTCAAAAGGAATGCGGATTCGTAGAAAATCCAATATGTTCATCTGTGATCTGGAATGCCTATTATTGCGTCTGACGAATGTACAATATCTATATATGATATCTAGTAGGCGTCACTTATGTTTTACACCCGCGCTAGCCCAGCCCCCACTCTGTCGTTAGTTAAGTAACCTAACGGGTGAATGACGGGGCCCAGTGGCGATTGCGGATGGCATAAGAGGACGTATTTTCGTTGTTTTCTGCAATGATAGGTTAATTGATGGGACACATTATTTTAATGCAAAGAAAATAAACCAAAGCTGAATCGTTGGAACAGTTTAAAAGAAACCACTCGGTTGTTTTAAAACAGAAGATATTTTTTAAATTGCGGAGCTTAAACCACTCCTTTTAAAAGCTATCAGGTTCCTTCGATCATATCAAGTTCACTACGTTCACGGATTCGCCAAAACCATTCGTAGCCCTCCGTCATTTCATTTGGGTATTCAGTAGTATTCAAGCTATGTATTTTGACTAACGCCAAGGCATAGTGTTTGGTAGCTGCTGGGTATTCATTTGTTGCATAGATAGATGAGTTGGTTTGGGACAGTCGTATTATCATTTGGCCAACGTCAGGGGTATGTACGGATGAGTTCAAATTAACAAGATAATGATGGGTAGAACTTGACATGTGACTTATGACATTTTGACCAACGCCAATGTCATAAGAGCATGGGGCAAAAATTGATATCGGGAATTTCTAAAGAAACTGAAATTTGCCAAGAGTTGAATACCATTTGGAGTGTGATAATTTTGGTAGGATTCCTTCAGCTTTATCACACGATGATATTTGGATCCCGATCCTACTGTGAGTATCCGCTACTCATCAGGAGATTCGTCACTTAACGATCAATGCTATAAACCAAGTAGGTGTCGAGAAAGGTGTCAGCGGGGCTACGCCCCCATAGAAAAGAGGTTATTTAATTAAGGAACTTCGCGAAAGCGTCGTAAAACCTCCCTCGAAGTACTGGCACCGGCCTGGCTGAACGGTTAAGCAAGTATTGTACGGTGAGAATAGTCCTGACTAGTTCTTCCTTTTTGGTTTGAGGAGGGATTCGAGAAACAGTGGGAGCCATCCTGTTTAGATAAACTAAAAACCACTCTAAACTTGCAAGAGCATCATGCTAAAGTGTTTCCTCTCTCTCTCTCTCTCATTGCAGCGACCTAGAACATGACAGGCCTTAAATTACTATTAGATAAAAATATTTTGACATGGCCAAACTATTAAGATTGGTTCCGGAATGTTAAGATGGTTATTACCTATGACAAATTAGGGTATTTCCTTACTACAAAGGCCCCTGTCGTCCCAGGTCCTGAATCCAGTGTCGCGGATAAGGAAATCTGCAAGACCTGGGAGTTAGACTGCGCGAAGGCCAAGTGCATCGTGCTTGCCTCTATGAATAATGAACATCAGAGAAGGCACGAGAATATGGATCTAGAATCTATATTTCTACACACCAAGGAACTGTATGGAGAGCAATCTCGTATAGCTAGATAAGAGACCTCGAAGGACTTGTTTCAGTCGAGAATGGCCGCCGGATCATCTGTAGGGGAACATGTCCTTAAGATGATTGGCTATATTGAAGAGCTCGCAGACCTCGGAACAACATTAGAGAATGAGCTGTATACAGACTTGATTCTCCAGTCCCTTCCTTCCACCTACGCCCAGTTTATCTTGAATTTTAACATTCAAGGTAAGGAAGTTGAGCTTCCAGAACTTCTTAACATGTTGAGGAGTGCATAGGGCACTTTGCAGAAAGCAAGGGAAACACCCACCATGTTTGTTCGCGGTGCTTCCTCTTCCGGGTCCAAGGCAAGGACCAAAGTAAGGAAGAAGAAGGCCGCTACCAAACCAAGAGGTGGTGTTGGTAAGGTGGGAGTCAAGGGAAAGGCAAAGGTTGCGGTGCCAGTAGTGGAAAAAGACGAGTGCTTCCACTATCGTAGGAAAGGCCATTGGAAGAAAGATTGCAAAGCTTGGATTGCCAAGAACCAGGACCCGAAGCAAGCTGTGGCTTCGACTTCAGGTGTGTTTGTAATTGAAAATTGTCTGTCAATCAACTCTACTTCCTGGGTATTGGATACCGGATCAGGATCTCATATATTCAATTCATTGCAGGCACTGAGAACCCGTAGAGTGCTGAAGGTTGATGATATGACCCTCCAGGTTGCTAACGGAGCTAGCGTGGGTGCTGTGTCCGTAGGAGATTATCACCTTGGATTGACGAGTGGACATATTTTGGTTTGGCGCAACTGTTTTTGTGTACCCAGTTTAACGTGTAATATCATATCAGTTTCGTTGTTATCAAAAGAAGGTTATGATTTCACGTTTCTAAGCGATGTTGTTAACATCCACCTTAATCATGGTTTGATTGGGTTCGGTACACTAGATAACGGTATATATGTATTAAACCAATTACATATTTTCAATGTCCAAAACACACTAAAAAGAAAGTCTCCAGATATAAATCAGGCTTTCTTACGGCATTATAGACTAGGTCACATCAAAGAGACAAGGTTAACTAAGTTACATAGAGAAGGATATTTGGATCCGTTCGAATATCAATCTTATGTCACTTATCAATCATGTCTCAAAGGAAAGATGACAAAGACTCCATTCACTGGACATGGAGCAAGAGCAAGCGAGCTCTTAGGAATCATACACAGCGATGTATATGGTCTAATGTCTACACATGCAAGAGGCGGTTTTTCATATTTCATTACTTTTACGGATGATTACTCTAGGTACGGATTCATTTTCTTGATGAAACATAAATCCGAGGCTTTTGAGAAATTCCAAGAATATATGAATGAAGTAGAAAACCAAACCGGCAAAAGTATCAAGACACTGAGATCTGATCGAGGTGGTGAATACTTAAGTGCCGAGTTCCTGGGTTACCTAAAAGAGAATGGAATTCTCTCTCAGCTTACTCATCCATACACTCTACAGCATACGGTGTATCAGAAAGACGGAACCGAACCCTATTGGATATGGTACGTTCCATGATGAGTAGTGCTGAGTTACCGCGATCTTTCTGGGTTTATGCGCTAGAATCAGCTGCATATCTTTTGAACAGGGCTCCTACCAAGACTGTGCCTACCACACCATATCAGATGTGGAGTGGGAAGAAACCCTATCTTCAGTATCTGAAGATATGGGGATGTCCAGCTTTTGTTAAAAAGCAGCATGCGGACAAACTCGTGACACGATCAGTACAGTGTCTGTTTGTGGGATATCCAAAGAACTCCAAGGGGTATTTTTTCTATTACGCAGAGGAACAAAATGTTTTTGTTTCTCGTAATGCCCATTTTCTAGAACAGCAAATTTTAGAAAAGGAAACAAATGGGAGCGAAATAGAACTGGAAGAAATTCCAGAACCACAAACTACTACTGAAAGTTTGGTAGAACCAGAAGTTCAAGAAGAACAGGACATTCCCGCACCCCTCCGCAGGAGTAGTAGGCCGTCTCATCCTCCTGAGAGATATTACAGTTTTCTCATAGACGGGGATAGAGAGGATTGCGTCATTGATAATGATGAACCTACTAGCTTCCAGCAGGCCATCCAGAGTGGCGACTCGGTAAGATGGCTGTATGCAATGCGGACCGAGATGGAGTCCATGTACACCAACAAAGTATGGACTTTGGACTTTGCTCCAGATGGGGTAAAACCCATAGGATGCAAGTGGATCTTCAAGAAAAAGATTGGTGTAGATGGACAGGTGGAAACTTATAAGGTTAGACTTGTTGCAAAAGGTTTTCGTCAAAGACCTGGTTTGGACTATGACGAAACTTTTTCTCCAGTGGCTATGCTCAAATCCATTCGGATCCTTCTTGCCATTGCCGCCTTCCATGATTATAAGATCTGGCAGATTGACGTAAAGACGGCTTTTCTAAATGGTAATTTAGAAGAGTGCATCTATATGGATCAGCCAGAAGGTTTCAATCAGAGTGGGAGCAGCGGGAAATTATGCAAGTTGCTTAAGTCCATTTATGTACTAAAGCGGGCATCGCGGAGTTGGAATATCTGTTTTGATGAAACGGTCAAAGAATATGACTTTATCAAAAATCCAGATGAACCATGTATATATAGTAAAATTGTAGCACGAACTGTCGTATTCCTCGTCTTATATGTGGATGACATTCTCTTGATAGGAAATGACATTCCTATGCTACAATATATCAAAGGATTCTTTTCACACAGGTTCTCCATGAAAGACCTGGGTGAGCCTCTTACATACTGGGATCCAGATCTATCGTGATAGATCTAAGAGAATGTTGGGACTTTCGAAGTCCAGGTATATCAACACTATACTGAAAAGATTCAGTATGGAAGATTCTAAGCGCGGTAGTTTACCGGCTTGTCACGGAATCACCCTATCCAAAGAGATGTCTCCCAAGACTGATTTGGAAAGAGATCGCATGTCAGTTATACCCTACGCTTCTGCGGTAGGCTCTATAATGTATGCGATGTTGTGCACCAGACCAGATGTCGCTTACGCACTAAGCGTGGTAAGCCGGTATCAGTCAGACCCAGGGAAGAAGCACTGGACAGCAGTAAAGAACATTCTCAAGTACCTGAGAAGGACTAAGGAGATGTTCTTGGTTTACGGCGGAAAAGACCTCAAGATCGAGGCTTTTGCTGACTCCAGCTTCCAGAGTGACAAGGATGACTCCAAGTCCATGTCAGGTTATGTCTTTACCCTCAATGGAGGGGTGGTGTGCTGGAAGAGTTCCAAGCAGGACACCGTTGCTGACTCGACGATGGAAGCGGAGTATATCGCTGCTTGCGATGCCACAAAAGAAGCAGTCTGGATGAAGAAGTTCCTCACAGAACTTCAGGTGGTTCCATCCATTGTTGATCCACTACCTCTGTATTGTGACAACAACGGGGCTATAGCTTTAAAAAAGGAACCCAGGTCCCATCAGAAGTCCAGACACATCTTAAGGCGGTATCACCTGATCAGGGAGATCATAGATCGCCAGGAGATCGAGGTCCGGAGAGTTGCTACAGAGGAGAACACTGCAGATCCATTCACAAAGGCCTTACCTGAGATACAGTTTGAGAGGCTACTCGAGATGATAGGTCTTCGATACGCCAGTACATGGCCCTAGTGCAAGTGGGAGATTGTTAGTGTATATGCCCTAGGAGCCATTATTGTATCATACTAGTTTGTATATTACTTAATGGAAGCTTGGGATATTCACAGTTATATTAACAGTCTCGCTCAACATAGTAATATGCTACTTGGTTTATGTCTATCTTAATATGTGTATATGTCAGCATATCACGAATGCATATTGATACAGCCCTTAGGATCTTGCTTGACTACCAGCATTGTGATGGCAGTCACACTAGTGGGGGCTGGGTAATCTACAAGCACATCCTTTTTCAGGTCCCTAGTCGTAGGATTATCGAGACAGGGCATCGATACTCCGGAGTAGACGAGTGTGTACGCTTCTCATCCCAGTTGGGGAGATAGTATGTCCCACAGCCATCAGTACGTTGTACTGGAGATAGTATACAGGTGCTCGTTTGGTTACGGGTACACCGGACAGGACTCGCAGGGAACTGTTGGTTGGTATTATACCCGTCGTCAGTTAACAGTTCCCAGGTGACATGAGTACAACATAGTCCGCTGACTTGACACTGCTGCTTCGTCTCGAGTGTATTCCCACTGTTCTTAGATTGCTACCCTACCACGGCTCAAAGGAGTCGTGCAAACAGGTAGCAGTTTGGTGCAGTCTCGAAGCATTTGGAGGCAGTGGCGGTTAGATAGGATTCGTCTCTCCCGGTATTGGGAGTTGATATCGCGCTGTGTTTGGAGAGCCATTACGCAAAGTCCCTGGCCAGGGCAAACGAGATTTACCGGTAGGATTTCCAGTAGCTTCTCAAGGTGTAATGGGCTTCACTCCGACATGACTTATACCTCTTTTAGGGGACTGACGCTTGCCGCCCCAAGGCCTGATATGCAATAGTCCTAGACGAACAGACCGGACTGTACGGAGATTGTCACATCAGGCCCAGTAGGAGTTCGGATGGGTTTCCTCATCGGCCTTCTTATCGACATCTAACTGGGGACCGTTACGTACAGCTAGTACCGTTTGCGGCCTGTGGTTAAACCCACTGCCAGCGTAGTGTCGAGACTTTAGAGTCCCACACAGAGAGTTTCCCTGCTTCAGGCGAAACGATATAGATGTCGTATGGTTTTACGACAGGGTTCGGACACATACGTGTATTTATGCACGTACGATGTTCGGACAGTTTTTACTAGCCGGCTTTAGTTTAAGCCAGATTCTAGTATTGGATTATTGGATTTATACAGTCTCAGTATTTCCGTGTTTTCACGGATAGGAGGGGCATTCTCGTAATTACTCGAGAAGCTTCTAGAAGAAAGGTGACTCATTATGTTTTTATTCATTTATGAATTAAGCTTAATAAGGTGGAGGAGATGATGTGTAATTTGCATTAATTACATTATGAGTCATGAGGTGATTCACCTCAAATTAATTAATGAAGTATGGTTGATATTTTTAGATATTATTACTTAGATATTTTCATGCTTCATTATTTATCCAAATGACTTAAGATATATATTCATTCTCACTTTCACATTCTCTCTCCTCAAGCTCTTTCTCTTCAAACCTAACCCTAATCCTCTCATGTGTTGAGATCCCAAGGTTTAGTAAGACTAATAGATCCCTAATCCTCTTCTATATCCTCTAGGTTACTTTGATTAGCACTCATAGCCACCTAATTACCTCAAGTGAGAGGTTAAAGTTTGGAGAAGGAACTCTCGGGTGGATCTTCTATCACATCGAGGAGGCCGGCGAGGAGGTGAACTACAAGAACAAGAAGGACTTGAATCTTTAGGTATAATTATCTATCATAGTAGTTAATCATTTCTATATAGTTGTTAGTTAGGGTTTAGCAAAGATCCGTAAAGTTAGTTGATATTAACTTATACAAAATGATTGTTTTACCTATTCCGCCTCCCCGCATCATGTGGGGTGTATAACGTCGACTTACAAGACTAACGTATCCTTAGCCCATAATATCAAATATTTAAGTCGATTTTTATCTAAAGTAAGAGTAACGATCCTTAAACCCCTAAACTGATAAAACATATAACCTAGGTTCAAACCCAAATCTAATATATACGGATTTAGACTAATCCGCGCCCTACGGGCGACGGCATAAACTAGTCTTCGCATACAATCCACGGGCAACCCCATATAAACAAATATGACACGACACGAAGTGATCTGCATGGAGCGGGTGAAAGTTGTTATCGCAATGCGATAGCGTAATTAACTGTAAGGGTTTATGCCTGCAGGGAAGAGCGTCCTCATAATCAAAAATCCCTCAAAGAGGGGGAATCTGATAAGTCCGTTACATCGACCGCATCCGTCCAAACCTCCGATATACGGTGCCATTGCTTTATGTCCCAACGATTGCTTTATGTCCCAACGATTCGTGAGAACGCATGCGATTCATGAGAAAGAATGCGATTCACGTGAAGCCACTCATTTCAAGCTGGAATGTCAGTTTCGAGAATGGAGTATTGAAGGAAACTATAGGATTTGATCATTGTCCAGTTGTAGTTTTTGGACGAGAATTCTACACGAATTTTAAAGTCCTGGACATCCTAAATTTCGATGTTGTGTTGGGAATGGACTGGGCCGGAGTTTTCTATGCTACGATTGACTGCCGTTAAAGGAGGGTAGTATCTGAAATACTAGATCATCCGGTGTTTTATTCCAAGAGTGGAGACCGTACCCTGGAACCTAGCATCTACAAGGAAAAACCAAAGAAGGTAGTGGTTGCAATATTACAATCGAAAGAATCAAAGCCAGAGGTAGTTCGAGAGTTCGAAGATGTATTCCATGAAGATATATCAGGTTTTCCTCCTGATCGAGCTCTTGAATTCAGTATCGATTTACTACTTAGTGCGCAACCGGTAATCAAAGCTCCGTACCGGCTAAGTCCAGAAGGATTGAAGGAGATCCGTGTTTCCCCTTTATTTAAACCTAATAAAGAGCAAAGATCTGTTGGAACTCAATGAGGCAGCGCCTTACGTGCCTCTCACGCGGGCGCCAATGTGCAAAGCACAAAAGAATCTATTAAATAAGAGGTAAAACTCTCAGGAGGCGTCGCACATGCCCCTCACGTGGGTGCCAATGTGCAAAACACAAAAAAAATCTATTAAATAAGAGTTAAAACTCTCAGGAGGCACCACACATGCTCCTCACGCGGGAGCCAATGTGTAAAGCACAGAAGTACTTGTTTGAAGCATTAAATTCTTCTATGGCGCCCATGTGCATAACGCGTGGGCGCCAGCGTTCAAGTAGAATTAAATTCTATAATATTCTCTATTAAATAGAGCCGTTGGATCAAAGATCCAACGGAGATGATAAATCATCAAAAATACAGAATTAAATTCTGTTGAGAGAAAACATTCCCCAAATCTTTCAAAAATAAGAAAGATACTCCCGGTTGGATCAAAAATCCAACTATAGAATAAAATTCTATCCTGGAATATATTCACGCAATTTTTCTAAATAAGAAAGATTGCTCTCTGTGAAGCAGAGAACTCTTGGATTAAAAATCCAATGGTGATTAAAAATCACCGTTCTACAGAATAAATTCTGTATAGGGAAAAATATTTTCCCAATCTCATTTTGTAAAACAGGAGTCCTTGAATCAAAGATCCAACGGTGGGTAAAATTTCCCAAATTAATTTTGAGGCTAATTAAATCGATTGAAATCTCTAAATGAGAGATTTTCAAAAATTGATTAACAATTTGCCTCTATTAGATAAAGGACCTGAGACTTCAAGTCACACACACGGGAGAAAAAAGGGAGACATACGAGGAGGACAACAAAGAACAAAAAGAGAGGATAAAAAAAAACCCCGATAAGCTCCTGCAAAAATAGAGTGAGCTCTTGAGAAAAGAGAATTTAATTCTTAAAGAAGAAGACTTGCTTTATCGAAACCCTAGGTAAAGAAAACATATAAATTATATTGTCTCTCTTTTGCCTATCTAAGGGTTTTAACCCTTCATATAAGAACATAGTTCTTTCTCTGGATCTGAGATCCACAAGACAAATCCCCCACAAATTGAGAATTTAATTCTCATCGGGAAGGTTTTATTCTTGCGAATCAAAGATTCAGAGAAGAACATAACTTGAAGAGAAAGAGGCCGGAGTCCATAATACTCAGAGAACTCAGTTCCTCTAAAGCAAAAGCTTAGCATTTAAAAAAATCCGATCCAAAGATCATCAAAATAGTGATCTTTGTGAGCCTTAATGGTCAGAACACCAACAACGCCTAGCGCCTCACGTGAATAACACGCGGGCGCCCAAAATAGAAGGGCAGCGCCTAGCACTGCACGTGATTATCACGTGGACGCCATAAAAAGTGCTTAGCACTTCATGACTAAAGTTTTCAACATTTATTGGGCAGCGCCCATGACCAAATGCTTCACATGTCATATATGTGAGCATCAAAGCCCAGATAAGTGCTTAGCACTTTTATAAAAAAAAGAGGAAAAAGAAAAGACTAAGCAGACTAAGTCTAAATTGGCTAGGTCTCTAAAGTCTTCTTTCAACAGAGCCTAAATGCTTTTTTGTTGGATCTTAAATAAAATGATCCTAAAGTATTGTTAAGTGGATCTTAGTCTCAAATTGGACTAATGTATCCTGTTCATACTAGAATATTGCATTTTATTACCACCCATTCATTATCTATTTTTTGTATATATCGGTACTATTAACCGGTGTTTGCTCAGTAATACAGATTACAGGTATCCGTGAAAAAATACTAGAAATACATATAGAATCATGGATATATCATTTGTGAGCTAACACTGCAACCAGAACCGCAAACCGACCGATATCCCAAGAGTTATTTTGCAAACAGTGTGTGTGCACAATATTTTGGTCCAACACATAGCATGTGTACACACTAACTCTTGTGGCTTGGACCATGGACCTAAGGGGCAGCCATGGCATGATGGCTAGTGCAAGTGGTATGGTGTGATGTGCATTAATGGTGCATTTATTGCATAAAGTAGTGATGTGATTTATATCTACCAAGTTCCCTCCAATTCTTGGTGCACCACAAGTTCAAAACAGAGTAAGCAAACAACACTAGAGTCATGCTGGGGACAACACAAGACCACCACTGCAATACGGGACCCAGTGCTCAGATTTCAACCAAGCACTTCCCTAGGAAATCCGGCCTGGCCGGCCCCACCTCCTCCTCTGGCCTCCAGTTTGCTGTGGGCCCCTCTTTGCTGCCACGTAGCCCTATTTTTATTGTTTATTTTCTTTTCTTTTGTGGCTATATATAGCAGGCAGTGGGCAAGGGTTCATGGTCATTCTTTAGTCTCTCTTTTGCCAAGTTTCATTCTTCATTTGTAACTCTTTTTGTTTCTTTAGTTCTTGTAAATAGCTTCCCCTTGAGATCCCTGCATTCTCTTGATCTTTCAACCTCTTCATTAAGCTTGAAGGTTTAAGGGTTGGTATTTGATCTCAAGGGTTGTATCTTCTTGAGGATTAATAAAGTTCTCTCTTTTGTGCCTTCATTTCCCTTGGGTTCTTAGTTTTCTCTTGATCTTGCAACCTCTTCATTGAGCTTGCAAGTTTAAGATTGGGCTATTGAACCCATGGCTTGTATTGTGCTCATTGGTTCCATGGTTCTTAATCTTTCTTTCTTGCCCTTTTTATTTCTTGCTCATTTACTTTCTTGCACTTTAATACTTGCTTTACTTACTTGCACTTAAATTCCATGCATTTACTTACTTGTGATGTTTTCCTTTCTTTTCTTTTGTCCTTTTTGTTGTTGTTGTGAATGGTTGTAAATTAGTTTTGTTAGGAAAAGAGAAAGGTATTGTAAGTTAATATTTCGTTTCTCATTTCCTTTTCCCGTCTTTTCCATTTGAAACTCCGTCCAAATCTTACGCAAGCGCTCCGTTAGGCACCCTACCCTACCAAGATAACGGTGATTCCTAACCGCAACCGGTTGCGTTCGATTTGGCCGGAGGCGAAAGCAAGAGACAACAACGGACGGACAAGGGTCAATAAGCCGATTTTACGAATACTGTGCTTAAGTACCCTAATCCACGTTGTTGCCGATTGCTCTAGCTTCATTGGTTGAGTTCGGCTCAAAGGACTTGAATACAGAATCCATTAACTTACATTATCCTATCGTTTCCTAACAAGATTTATACTTGCATATAACACATAGGGTAGATGAAGAACTTTCCGCCCGCGCGCATTAACTCGTAAGAACAAGAACTTAAAATGCTCCGTCTCCCTGTGGATCGACCCGTGCTCATCGCGGCTAACTGCAAAGCGACACCGTCCTGATTGCGGTTAACACTTTAATTCTATCAATCATATCCTTAGCAAAAAACAAATCGAGCCCCAAATGCTTACCTACATTTAAGTCAATCTTAATCTCAAACTAGATTAACGGTCCTTAAATAAACCAAACTCAAATCTAAGAATATACGGATTTGGACTAATCCACGCCCTACGGGCGACGATATAAAATAGTCTCCGTATACAATCCATGGGCAACCAAAATAAAATAAACACACACACGACACGAAATGAACCTCCGGAGCAGGAGAAAGTGGTTATCGCGACGCGGGGACGTAATTAACTGTAGGGGCTTGCGCCTGCAGGGAAGAGCGTCTCCACAATCAAAAACCCTTCCTAAAAATGAGGGGGAATCTGATGAAGTCTGCTACAACGGCCGCATCAGTCCAAACTTTCGATATACGGTGCCATAAATCAACTTGGCATTTTCGGAGAGGTGGACGGATAAATCCAAATAGAATCTGCCCCCAGAATTCAAGCCAGACGTCCCAACGTCTCGGTCCGGTTTCCGGCGGTGAACAGATTCTGACACGCCCGGTAGGACATTTTCCTCTTTCCACTCCACACTTCATGTGTCGTGTTCGCGAAAAAAATTGCGGTTTGCTATGGTTGCCCTTGGATTCGAGGTACTAAGATTTGGTGTCTTGCTCCTATGCATAAGAGAAAATCAATGGCTTCCAACTGCACAACTTGCAACAGCAACTCCCGCTCTGCCTCAATTGGAGGAGTGACTTACGGGCCCAACGCGGCCTCCATCTTTTTATTGCCTGTGGGGCAAGTAACTCAAGCTACTACCAGATTGTTCTTCGGGACCATGCTCCCACCAATGAGTTTCAGCGCCCCAGCGCTGCAAGACGAAGCTCCCAAGAAGTCGGTCTTCGATCGACTTGCAACACAATGGCCCTTCTCAATGGGCCGTCCAAATCCGATGTCTGAATCTTCAACAGGCTGAGTAGAAGCTCAGACGTCTCAGTCTTCAACAGGCTGAACCAGAACCAAAACGGGTCCGCAAAGAGGCTCGTCATACCTGAAGGGGTTGTCCCAAAACGGATAGCCCTCCCAACTCTTCATGCAGGTGAAGTCGTCAAAAGTTCTTCCTTTACCAAAATATCGATCTTCGTAAGATTGGCCATTCCTTTGCAAACTCTGCCAAGGACGTCAGTCTTCAACAGGCCGGCACCAGCAATAATCCCTCACCAAAGCCAGGGATGAAGACACCGCTTCCAAAACTGAGGCGGTCTCATCTGCAAGACACGCTCGACGTCGCCATTGGCACCGGGTGAGAAAAGCTGGGGGAAACTCCCCCTCTGGACGTACCCCACCAGCTTTAATGGTGAAAATTGACGCTGCTGTTCCAACCGAGAACAACTTTGATCTACTCAGGAGGGTACGCAAGAACTCTTCAATGGCGGTACTAAAGAAATCGCCCCCGTCTACAGAGGTCACTGTGCTGGCAAAGCCGAAGCTCCCCCATCAATGGCTCTCCTCCCAAATTCATAGGGTCTGGTGGAAAGTCCATGACTCTGTAATCAATAAAGATTACTTTCGTCGACCGAAGAAATCGAAGGCTCGGCAAGAGGAAGACCACTCCTCCGTCATACAGTGAGGGGCTTCTTATACACTGGTGCCTATTACAATGGCTCCTTCAACTTCAACCTCCCACAAAAGGATGAGACTGGAGAAAATCCTACCACCTGCGGCAAATTCCAAAGGTGCTGGACCCAAACGCCCCAAGTCTAGGGGCATGATTGTGCATACGGTCTACATGGCTTTCGGGAAAGAGGAAAGCCGTGCTTCCGTGGCTCATCGACCGCAAACTCGGCCATTGGCAAAAGCTCAGGAGCAACAATAAAAGCTCCAGGAGATGCTGACGAAAATGGCAGCACTCACCGGACAGAAAGAAAGCCCGGAATCGGCATATGAACAACGCCATGAGCAGGAGACCGATACAGAGTTCCTGTGAAGGGTGCTTGAAATAAAGGACAAGGAGGCCGCGGAACAAGCTGCTAACATAAAGCAAATGTCGCTTTTGTTCCAAGACATGCTTGGAATGATGATCCAGCCAGAACCACCAGCCGAAGATCCGCTGATAATCATCGAGGATGACGGAGGGGAAACATCAAACCCTCTTCCAGCTCTATCAACAGCTAAGGAGGAAACGATCTCCAAGGCTGCTCTTAATGACTATATAGCTCAACAAATATGAGGTCATCAAGCTAGTGAAGCGGTTGGCCAAATCGTCAGAACTAGGCGACCGTATCCAGGCTGGTATGATCAAATCAAGTACCCGTCGGGATATACGATCCCTAAGTTCCATGTGTACAAGGGGACAGGCTGAAAGTATACCTTAGCACCACTACTGGGTTTAAACATGCATCGAGTATAAATTTTAAAAAATCTAGTGTGCTATAGCATGCTAACCTAGAATCGAATTAGAGTATTAGGGTTTGTAAACAAGTAAAGACAATCTAAACTAAGTGAAAAGAGAATACAACCTTTGTAGACCAGTCCTTCACTTCTATAGCTTCACTTCTAAAGCTCCAAGTACTCATCCCTAGAACTCTTCGTAGGCTCTACTTGGTGAAAGGAACGAACTTGATTAGGGATCTTCGAGATCGAAGATGATCCACCTTGAAGAATCTCTAATTCAAGCTACCTTTTCACTAATTAAGAAATTAGTGAAGCAAACAAGCTACACTAATGGTCTAGATGAGAGTAGATTGATGAAGTAGGAATTTTTCTCACTTTAGAATTTTATTTCTCTTTCTCTTTTTCACTCCAAGAAAATCAAGAGAGGAAGACGATGAAATAGTGAAGAACTAGAACTAAATGTAGAACGAAGGGTGAAATAAATATCTCATAGATATTTGTACAGAGTTAACCATGGCTAAAGATAATGGTTGGGTTTAAAAATATCTAGAGTAAAACAAAATTAGTGGAATGAGTCATGGTTCCTACATGCTTCATGAAGTATCTTAAGCCATGCTCATTTTCCACTAATTTCCTTTTCTATTAATAAATAATAACCCCAATTATCTTTAGGTTTGGTGTGAGTCCTATACACCCATATCCAATGTATCATCCACCATGACACAATAGTATATATAATACATACATACATACATACACACACACACACACACATACATACATATCACATAATTATATATATCAACATATATTTATCCAAGAGAAGAAATTCTTTAGTGAGCTAATATTAGTTAATCTATATATTAATATATCAAATATATAAATATATATATATATATATATATATATATATATATATATATATATATATATATATATATATCAAATTATTAAATCAGCACTTGATTTAATAATCCGGCTATATCACATATAACCGACTAATATCATTTATATGTATATCAATTTATCGAATCAACACTTGATTCAATAACCCAGTTATATCACATATAACCGACCAATATAATATATCGCGAGATTAGAATACGGTATCACATACACGTATTTAATCAAGGTCCCGCACATATCACATATGTGCCCTACTTCGTTTCGCTTGAGCTAGAAAACCTCTGTGTGGGACTCTAAAAACTCGACAATACGCTAGTAGTAGGTAATGATCACATCAGTTACCCATAAGCCGTCAGCGGTACTAGCTGGACGTAACGGCTACCCAGGTATTGAGCGAATAGTAGATCAACAAGCAAACTTGTCCAAACTCCCATGAAGCCTATGAGTAACACTTACCGTACAGTCCGGTCTCTTCGTCCGATATGTGGCATATCAAGTTTAGGGGTGGTAAACGTCAGATCCCAGTAACTTGATAAGTCATGCCGATATATGGATCATAACGGTTCGAGAAACTACCGATAACACTTACCAGTAAATCTCATCAGCCATGACCAGGGACTTTCTGTTATAGCCAATCGAGCATAGCGCAATATCAACTCCCTATACCGGGAGAAACGAAACCCCTCATATCACTCACTGCCTCCATGTGACTCGGGACTGTATCCAAAATCCACCTGTTTGCACGACTCCTTTGAGCCTTGGTAGGGAGAAAATCAAAGCACAATGGGAACCACACAAGACACTATGAAGATCTCGGGTCTACAGATTAACATGTATAAGTGTCACCAGAGAACTGCTATCTGACGATAGGTATAATACCAACTAGGAGTTCTCGACGAGTCCTGTTCGGTGTACCCATTCTCTAATGAGCACCTGTGTACAATCTTTGATGTCAAACACCAATGGATGTGGGATCAACCATCGCCCCATACAGGGTCAAGAAACGTACACACTAGTATACTCTAGAATATCGATGCCCTGTCTCGATACGCCATCGACTAGAAACTGTTAAAGGATGTGCTTGCGGACTACCCAAGCCCCACTAGTACGATCTGCATCATAGTCCTGGTAGTCAAACTAATATCCTAAAGGCTTTATCAACATGTATCAGGGGGACAGTATAACAATACTAGTGTACATGTTAAGATAAAGAGCAACCAAATAGCATACTATCATATCGAGCAAGAAAGTCCTTTATATATATATCCAAGCATCCACTATATCATACAATAATGGCCTCTAGGGCATACATATTCCTAACAATTTCCCACTTGCACTAAGGCCAGTTGTTGTAGTGTCTCATACCCAACAACCCAAAAAGACTCTCAAATTGTGTCTGGGGGAGGGCCTTCGTGAGTGGATCCACCATGTTGTTCTTCGTGTCAACTCTCCTGACCTCGATCTCCCGGTGATCAACAATCTCTCGGATCAGGTGATACCGCCTAAGAATATGTCTGGATCGCTGATGGGACCGGGGTTCCTTGGCCAAAACCACAGCTCCATTGTTATCACAATACAAAGGTATTGGATGCTCAATGGATTGAACCACACCAAATTCAGGTATGAACTTCTTCATCCAGACAACCTCTTTGGCAGTATCGTTGGCAGCGATGTATTCAAACTCCATCGCCGAGTCTGCTACTGTATCTTTCTCGGAACTCTTCCAACATACCGCCCCTCCATTGAGGGTGAAGACAAAACCCGAGACCGACTTACTGTTGTCCTTATCACTCTGGAAGCTCGAATCGGTAAAGGACTCCACCTAGAGTTCTCCATTACTATACACCAAGAATATCTCTTTAATCCTTCTCAAGTACTTAAGAATGTTCTTCACAGCTGTTCAATGATTCTCCCTAGGATCTGATTGATACATGCTTACTACACTAAGTGCGTAAGCTACATCTGTTCTGGTACATAATATCGCATACATTATAGACCCGACTGCATAAGCATAGGGTATTTTTTTTGCATGTGAGCCCTCTCCAAATCAGTCTTGGGAGACATCTCTTTGGAGAGAGTGATTCCTGAGTAAATGGGTAAATTACCACGCTTAGAATCTTCCATACTAAACCTCTTTAGTATGGTGTCAATGTACGTGGACCGGGACAATCCCAACATCCGCTTAGATCTATCTCTATAGATCTTAATCTCCAAGATGCAGGAGGCGTCACCTAGATCTTTCATGGAGAACCTGTGTGATAAGAAGAGCTTGACCGAGTGTAGCATAGGAACATCGTTTCATATCAAGAGTATGTCATCCAAGTAGAATACGAGGAAGACAATATTACTCTCTAAAACCTTCTTGTATATACAATATTCATCTACGTTTTTGATGAAGTCAAACTCTTTGACTGCTACATCAAAATAGATGTTCCAGCTCTGCGATGCCTATTTTAATCTGTAGATTGATTTAAGCAACTTGCATACGCTTCCGCTGCTCCCACTGTCTACGAAGCCCTCTGGCTGTGTCATGTACACGCTCTCTTCTAAATCACCATTTAGAAAAGCGGTCTTAACGTCCATCTACAAGATTTCGTGGTCATGGTTTGCAACGATGGCAAGTAGGATCTGAATGGACTTAAGCATAGCTACAAGAGAAAAGGTTTCATTATAATCGACACCTGGCCGTTGAAGAAAACCTTTTGATACAAGTCTAGCTTTGAAAGTCTTAACTTTTCCATCTACACCAAGTTTCTTTTTGAAGATCCACTTGCTCCCGATGGGTTTTACCCCTTCAGGAGCAACTTCCAAAGTCCATACTTTGTTGGTGTACATGGATTCGATCTCAGATCGCATAACATCCAGCCATTTCACAGAGTCCACACTTGTGATGGCCTGCTCGAAACTAGTTGGGTCATCATCTTCCATGATGCAATCCTTTCTCTCACCGTCTATGAGAAAACCGTTGTATCTCTCAGGTGGATGGGGAACCCTACTGCATTTGCGGAGTGGCTGAGGTTCATCGGAGACTATTGAATCCTCCGGTTCCATCAAATCGTCAGCTATAATTTTTGTAACTGGAACTTCTTCCAGCTCTACCTCATTACTACTAATTTCTTTTACAAGAAATTCCTTTTCTAAAAAGGTGGCATGTTGAGAAACAAACAATTTTTGTTTCTCAGTGTGGTAGAAGATATATCAATATAAATCCTTTGGATATCCTACAAACTTGTTTAAAACAGACCTTGCCACGAGCTTGTCCGGATTTTGTCTTTTAACATAGGCCGGACAACCCCATATCTTAACTCGTTTAAGAGACGGTCTCTTCCCATTCCATATCTCATATGGAGTGGTAGGCACGGATTTGGTCAGAAATCTATTCAATAGGTATGTAGCTGTCTCAAGTGCATAACCCCAAAAGGATATAGGTAACTCGACAACACTCATCATAGAGCGCACCATATCTAATAGTGTGCGATTTCTCCGTTCCGATACTCCATTGTGCTGTGGTGTATATGGATGAGTAAGCTGAGAGAGAATCCCATTCTCTTGTAAATAGTCATGGAATTCCGTGCTCAGGTATTCTCCTCTCCGATTAGATCGTAGGATTTTAATACTTTTACCCTGTTTACCGCCGAAAACAGAGACGAAACCGCGTAGGTTGTCTTTCCTGAATTTGGGGACAGATGCTATTTGGGTTTATCCGTCCACCTCTCCGAAGATACCAAGTTGATTTATGGCACCATGTATCGGAGGTTCAGACAGATGCAGCCATTGTAGCAGACTTCGTCAGATTCCCCTTCGTTTGTGAGGGGTTTTTGATTGTGGGGACGCTCTTCCCTGCAGGCGTAAGCCCTTGCAGTTAATTACGTTATCGCATCGCCGTAACCACTTTCTCCTGCTCCAGAAGTTCACTTCGTATCGTATGTGTTTGTTTTATTTTTTTGGTTGCCCGTGGATTGTATACAGAGACTAATTTATGTTGCCGCCCGTAGGGCGTGGATTAGTCCAAATCCGTATATCTTATATTTGGGTTTGGTTTGATTTAAGGATCATTAATCTCGTTTGAGATTAATATCAACTTAAGTTTTTGTTAAGGATACGTTAGTCCAATTTGAGACTAAGATCTACTTAACAGGGTTTTAGGATCATTCGGATCCAATAAAAGAGCATTTGGGCTCTATTGTTTTAGTTTAAGGACGTTACGGTCCGTTGTTAGTTTAAGAACGTTTTGGTCCATAGTTAGTTTTAGGACGTTTCGGTCCATAGACCATCTTGCGCGCACGTGTATTTGTTACGTGTCGGGATGAGCAACGATAATATGGGAGACACCCAGCTTGGGGTGTGATTTGATCTGGGGTGTGCATGTCAGTTTGGGAAGTGCACCGAAGAGCATTTGGTTGTTGGGACCCACCACATCTCTAAAGACATTGAGAAATTACAAGGACATGTATTAGAGGTGTGGAGAGATGTACCCTTGAACCAATTTCCCTATTCGAGGGAAAATGAAGTTGGTGGTCAACCCATAAATCATTAGCCGTATTTTGAGACTACGATTTCCTTGGGGGAATGTGGGATGAATATCGTTTTGGACACCATCAGTTGAGTGGTCATCATTCATGTTTGAGATTGAGATTAGTTTGGGAAAACATGAGCATAGATGCTCGGTTAATTTGGATATCAAAGAGGTTTTGACCTCAGGAAGACTTAGCCAATTTAGGGCTGAAGTCTGAGTCTCATAATGCTAAGCATTGGTGTATGTTTAGCACTCACGTGTTCCCACATGAGGCTCTGAATAAATGTTAAAAACTACACTTTGGAAGCGCTCACGTGTGGGCACGTGAGGCGCCCCAAAGTGGGATCTGTTCTCTGGATTCTATTCCCCCTTCCCCCTTTTTTACGTAGAAGTATTTAAACACTTAAATTTTGGAAGCGCTCACGTGTGGGCACGTAAGGCGTCCCAAAGTGAGAATTGTTCTCTGGGTTCTATTCCCCCTTCCATTTTTTTTATATAGAAGTGTTAAACACTTGACTTTTGGAAGCGCTCACGTGTGGGCACGTGAGGCGCCCCAAAGAGAGAATTTTCTCTGGGTTCTATTCCCCCTTCCCTTTTTTTATATAGAAGTGTTAAACACTCGACTCACGTGCGAGCACGCGAGGCGATTTTGTGTGTTTCCCTTTTCATTCATTAGACACGCTCACATGGAGCACGTGAGATTCTATTGAGTGTCTGGAGATTTAGAGGATCTCATGCCTCTTTTTTTGTAAGAATTAAATTCTTATTATATGGTTAAACCTTGATTTTCAGAAGAATTAAATTCCTATATGTTTCTGTATGAATTAAATTCTTTGAACTCAGTTCTTTCCCCTAAGTTTTGAATCTGCATGACAGAATCTCCCCGATGAGAATTGAATTCTCAACTTATGGGGAGATCTTCTTCTACAGATCTCAAACATAGGAAGAACTAAATTCTTATGCGAAGGGTTAAACCCTTAGAAAGGTCAAGATAGAACAATCTCTGTGTATTTCTTTTTTTTTTTTACCTAGAATGTTCTGATGAAGCAAGTCTTTTCCGAGACTTAAATTCTCTTCTTTCTATTTTTTTCTCTGTCTGTTTCTCCCTCTTTTCTTTTTCTCCATTTATTTTTCTTTGTTTGCTCCTATTTATAGGAGAAGAAAAAGAATCAATTTGTTTAGCAAATCCCTCATTGAGAGATCATGATTGATTTCATAATAAATCCAATTGTTCTGGTGAATTTTATTCACCGTTGGATTTTTAATCCAATGGCTCTCTATTTAACAGAGAAGATTTTTTATTTGTTTTAACCAGATTAGGAAATATTTTCCTGAGATAGAATTTTATTCTATCAGACGATCATCGTTGGATCTTTGATCCAAAGGTCTTTCGTCTAACAAAGAAAATCTTTCTAGTTTAAGAAAGACCAGGGAAATATTTCCCACATATATAGAATTTAATTCTATTGGATAGTTTAAAAAGATTTAAGAAAATGTCTTCCTAATAGAGTTTTGATCCGTTTATTAAGAATTTAATTCTATCAGCTTGTAAAGTGTTTAGGAACACTCATGTGTAGCACGTGACCCCAATAGAATTAATCTTGTTCGCTTATATACAACAGCAAAAGAGGGTATCACGTGTTAACACGTGAGCCTTTTTTGACCTGCTATCTGTTTGAATGTAGCGCCTATATACTTTGCATATAGGCGCTCATGTGTTTACACGCGAGGCTCAATTTTGGCCTATCAATTGCTTAAATGCAGCGGCTATATGCTTTGCATATAACTGCTCACGTGTGGGCACGTGAGACCTGCACAGTGGGGATTTTTTCCCTTTTTCTTTCTATATATATATATATATATTTATAAGGGAACAAATGCCCCCAACGTTGTTCTCATGTGGCTTGCACGTGAGTGCAACGCTGTCACCTTATCCACCGTTGGATTGGCTAGGGGAACGGGAAGATGACCCGCCCCCATCATGTTTTATAAATGCAGGGCTTTTGCCTTTGGGAAAACCACTGTTCTTTCATCTTCTTCCTTACTTATTTTCCTTGAGAATTTAATTCTCTTCTTCAGAACTTAGTTCTCTGCCCGCTGAAATCTCAGAGTTAAACTCTGTTAAAACTTTTCTTTGGTAAGGATCATGAACGGGACCCCCTCCCCTATTTGCTTTTTTTTGTTGTGGATTTTAAATCCGGGGATAGAGTGTTGCTCTTTTCTTGAATTGATTTCTTAAAGATCCAAAGCACATATTTTTTTGTAGATTTTGAAGTCTTGAATCAATGGGGATTGTTAATCCTCTTCTTAGGGTTTTACCCTGTCACCGATCTTTAAGATCCTTGGAATTTAATTCCATTTTATTTGCCTCCTTGCCATGGGGGTTTTTCTGGGATTTAATCCCTTTATTAATGGAATTTAATTCCTTGTTCATAGTGCTTGGCTCTGAGAGAGACTCAGATATTTTTGGGAATTTTATTCCCTAACGCTCTCGAATATTTGAGGGTTTTAATGCCCCTAAAGCAGATTTGAATCTGTTGTGTTTTTTAGCAGAACCCGCTTCAAGAGTCGTTTAAACTTTTCTGTTTTCTTGATGAGAATCCTTTTTGATTCTCTCAATGATTATTTTGCCTCATCATTGGTAAGCCGTTATTTAGATTTTGTGGGGTCCATTGGTTTTGCAGGCAGTGGTCCTGTCACATCACGGTTTTCTGTTATTTTATTTTACGTTACCTTATTATTATTTATTATTATTTTTAAATGGTTTTTTAATTTATTTTAGGAACAATGGCCTCGCTTCCCGACTTCCCTAACACTCGCTCAGAAACGGCTTTTTCGCAGTCACCATCGGACGATGAGGCTATGACGATGATCAGGGCGCATGACAGGGACCATACTAGTCTTCTTTTATGGGGAAAGTGGTATGGTCATATCATCGGGGGTCGCCACAGTTTTACCAGCGAAGAGCCGACAGAATCCATCCGCTCTATATCATTGACCGCCCACGAACTACTTATGCGGTGGAGGCGACTAACTGGACTCCCGCGGGCCGACTCGAGCCATCAACGACAGAGATACCCAACCAACTTATGGTGGCCATCGAAATTATGGGGCGCCGAATATATCAGGGTGAAGCCCGACCTTAAGGGCAGGTTTATAAGGTAGGTGTTATCCCCTGCCACCCAGTGCGCTACCTTCCCTGGGCTCGGTACATTCTCTCTGCCCAACGCGTACGTCTGCAGAAGGTCAGGTTGTACCAGGCAGTGCATGCTTCGTTGTTCTATTACCATGCCCCTCACGTCTGATGGGTTAAAGATTTCTTGAATCAATGGAACCTTCCACCAATACGTTCTTGCTAGGGGATCGAGAGGTCTCAATTTCATTGGAAGAGTTTCGCGAGATCTCCGGATTGCCGATCAGGGGGGAGCATTATGAAGAATTACAACCTCCCGATGAATATGTGTTTGATACGGTGCTTGCTATGCTCGACGACCTGTCGACTGAGAATGCCGTAAGTCACAAGTACCCAAGTCTAATCAAGGTCCTAGGTATCTTTGAAAAGATGTTCGTGACATCGGAAAGGTAAGGTGTCACCTTTGACGCTTTCATTGCTTGCTTTCTTCGAGAGGACGTCATATCTAAAAAGGCTCCGAAATTTGCAAAAATTAAAGACCCTTTTGGATTAGGGTTAAGGAACTTGCCGGCCAAGGAGGAAGACCTGCCGCATTTCTATATTCCGAACTCGTCAACCGTAGATTTTGATGCAATTGCGTCCCCTGGCATGGACGAAGAGACCTTCTTCGTTGGTTTTATCAGTTTTTGGCTAAGCTGGTTTGCTATGCCGATGCATCGCCGCTTTATGAGAGCCTCCGTTTTCTATCCTGCTCACCGCATAGCTGGGAGAGCACGACTAGCTTTTGGCATCGCGGGGTTATCACATCTATATCACGGATTAAGTGTTGCGGCTAATACTTCAAACCCAGGTGCGGAGACCATGAATTTCCCCCTCCACTACTTCACGTTGTTGATCGAGATGCACGTGTTAGGAGTGTTCGCTGCGCACCAGCGGCCGAATTTTTATGATTCATACACCTTCCCGTGGATTATGAGGTTGGTTGATGCCTCTACTCCTGATTCGACCCAAGTAGGGGCTCTTCGCGTACTGCTGAACCCGTACTCAAATGAAGGCGGAATGGTGTTCAGCGATCGAGTCCTTTCCGCTCCAGCGGGGCCCATTCAGCAATAGTTTGATTTATCGAAAGGTGGGTTCCCGGATTTGAAACCAAAAGAGGTTATGCACCTATGCTCGATCAGGCCAGGGTATCTGGTGTTCCGCCGGAATAATGCTGTCCTTTTTATGTGGTATAGTCCGCACCGCTTTGCTCAGCAGTTGGGCTATGACTAGGGCATCCTTCTCGAGGCATTTATAGTCGAGCCTGCTCTCTCTTTGGAGGTTACTCGCGATGTCATCAACCATTTCATGCGGCTAAACACTGGCTCCTGCTTCATGATCCCGGAGTTCGACTACCTCCCGAGATCTGTATGGTCCTTTAAGGGTTGGTATCGTCATCGGGTCGGCCCCGTCATTGCAGAGGAGAGACGGGCGCTTTTCGAGGGTAGAGCTCCCATTCCAGCTCAGGCCACCAACGCCCCATTGCGGCCGCGGTCAGTGGTTCGCCCTCCACTGAGGGATAGCGGTTTGGTACTTATCCCTAAAGCCACAGAAATAGAATCGACCCCTCGCACTGCTGGTATGCCAGTGTGCACTAGAGACAAAGCAAAGGCTTCTAATGAAGCATCAACGCTAGTGTCACCAGCGGCGGTGTCATCAGCGGTGGTGTCACTAAAGGAGGATACCGAAAATGAAGTTGGGCAACGTCCTGCCAAAGCGCTAAGGGGGAGGAAGCGTTCTTCCGCTAGCGTTAGCACAAGTTCCAAGAGAAGGAATAAATCAGTTGCCGGCCTACTCGACACTCTTCTTGAGTCTGAGCCGTTTATTCAGGAAGAACCGATAGCCATGGAGGAGTCAGACGCCGGTCTTACCTTTCCTGGCTCGTCTGCCGAGGAGGCCACGCAATTGGCTGAGGCTTTGAGGCGCTCACAAGATGAGACCGAGAACGTGTGCGCCCCGAAAAAAGCTTACCCCCCGTTTTATTCTATGACGCCGAACCATCATTACGGAGGGTGCACATGGGTCCTCTATTAATGGAAGAAGAACGGGCCCTTAAACAGCCCATCTCAGATGCTTCCGAGGATGAGCTTGCACTAAAGACAGGTAGTCATTCATTTGCGCTTGAAGCCCAGCGAGCGTATTTAATGAGAAAAGAACAACGGCTCGAAAAAGCCATACTTCAAGCTCTTTGGCGTATTGGTATGCGTATTTTTCGCTTTCTTTCTTTGGCTAGTAATTTGTATTACTTTTATGTCCTCTTATTTTTGCGCGATCTTTGCAGGGACTTCTGCAGTGGAAGCGGGTTTGAGTCCGGATCAGGTCATGGTTGCGGATTCCGTGAATATCTCCCATGATGCACCGGCGGGTGTAGAGGGGATTACTGAAGCTGCTACCCTTACTATGGAGCTTCCGGTGGCGGCTGGTGTCTTTTCCATGTCTAGTCCCTTAGCAGAGCTGACGTCATCGGCCATAGATCCCATGGACATCCCTAGCGACGTACCGGAGAGTATAGAGGAGATTTTTGAAGCCTTCATCCCTACCTTGGAGCCTTCAGTGGCAGCTTTTGTCCCCCTATTAGAGACTACCATGCCAGCCATAGGTTTTACAAATATCTCCAGTGATGCACGAGAAGACCGCTAAGGCTGCCACCCCCTCAGCTCAGGGCGGGCGAAGCATTGAAGGTAATCTCATGTATATATACATTTTGTTTAATGACCCTTCTGTCATCTGACCCTTTCTTTCCTTCAGAATTACGGGAATTGGCGGCTTCCATCATGGATCTCTCTCAGAGAAAAACCTTCCACCGCTTTCTCGACATGGCTGCCCCACAAGAAATACCCCCACAAAGCATAGTTCTTTCCTCAGGCCAAGGTTGGTATGATTTGTCCTTCTAGTTTTATATTTTCATGAAGATGTTGATATGCCCTTTATTTTAAATCACAGTCCTGGAGGCTGACGACGAAGTCGAGATTCTTGACGGACCTGGGGATCTTTCAAACCCGACCTGCATGACTGTGGGTAAGTGACGCTCTATTTCAAGAATCGTTTTGTTTACTCCATGTTTGGAAATACAACTGACTGCACCTGAATTTTCACAGCTTTGCCAGCCCTGACCCCATTAGAGTCTCAGATTCCCATGCCACCAGGCCCTTATGCCCGACGTGCATCTGAAAGGATGGCAAAATAAATAATTTACTCCCTGGCGGCTCTCATTGAAGACCTTCGCGCTGGTACCTCTGTCACGGCCGAAGAATTCACTGCTGAAGCTAACGCTTCCTTGTCGGTTCTCGCCACCTATCATGACGATGCATTAGTGCGTATTTGGGTTGAGCACTATCGCCGAATGGAGGCCTGCCTACACGGGCTTGAGTGCATACTCTTTTCTTCCGACATCTTAACAGTAAAAACGAGCCTCCGAGGATGGATCGAACAGTGTGCAGCCAATCTTCAGTCATGCGAGAAGAGGCTCAACCGGAAGTTTTCAGAGAGGGAGTTGGCTTTAAATACTTTGGGGGAACTTCAGGCTCTCAGCTTACTACCAAGACCACCCGTGCGTACGGAATTTGGCAGGTACTTCAAGAAGCCATTACAGAGGTGGTGGCTCTTGACAAAGTTGTTATCTTTACCCGCGAGATGGTTGAAGCCCATAAGGTTGCCGAGAAGGAGCTTGAGAGTCGGTTTGCTTCATACCAAAATCAACAGACCCAGGCGGGGACTCGTCTTGCAGCACTAGTGGAGCTTGAAGCCGAAGTCCAGCGGAAGAACAATGAACTGGCTGGCCTGTTGAATCGTCCGCCGAATTGAAACATTTTTGTCACTGTATATTCTCTTTCTTTTTTTTTGTATTCATTTATTAATAAGAGTATCTTGTATTCATTTTGATTCATGAATAAAAGACATATTTAATTTCATACTAGCGCTTTCTTTTCTTCTGCTGTCTTGACTTGGTATAAAGTAGTTTATATACTCATTGCGGAGTTTGTAGTTTATGAGCTCATTTCGGAGCTTGTAGTTTATTCACTCATCCCGGAGTCTGTAGTTTATGGACTCATTTCTGAGTTTGTAGTTTATCTTCCTTGGGCTTGTAGGAAAACCTGTCCTAACGTCACAGTTAACCCCTGCTCTTTACGACGGAGGTCCGTTAGGGTCTGTGGCACTAGGGTTTTTGTCCGTCGTACCTTCACGTTCGCTGATGCATTCCCTGATATGCAGACTTTACGCTGCTGTTCGAGTAGCCCCGCGGCTGTCATGTCTCTGATCCCTTCGGGGGCTGGACAAGACGTCTTCAAGTATTCTCCTTAGGTCATATTACCGTCGGAAGAGCAAACGTTAGGAATTTTCCTTAACGCTTATTACTTGAGGTTATGCTCAGTTTAGGAGCTCCGATGAGTCATAACCACTCCGCACTGGTGTGGGATGATCTCCGATAGTCTTTCAGGTTTTATTTGAGTTGCCGTCAAGACCCTGAAGCTAGGAATTTGGCATGCGCTTCCTTTGTTGACACCGCGTCTGCTGTAAGGAGGCGAATGTCGAGGTGATCTCTAGGTTGTTTTCGAACCGTCGAGACTTGGAACCAGGGACTTTGCCGTGGCTCCGCTTTGCTGATGTTGCGTCTGCATCCCGTTAGAGTGAGAAGAAATGCCGTTGTTGATCTCTAGGCTATCTGTGAACCGTCGATATTTGGAACTAGGGATTTTGCCGTGGCTCCGCTTTATTGACGTTGCGTCTGCATCTTGTTGGAGTGAGAAGAAACGCCGTTGTTGATATCTAGGCTATCTGTGAACCGTCGAGATTTGGAACTAGGGACTTTGCCGTGGCTCCGCTTTGTTGCAATTGCGTCTGCATCCTGTTGGAGTGAGAAGAAACGACGTTGTTGATCTTTAGGCTGTCTGTGAACCGTCGAGATTTGGAACTAGGGACTTTGCCATGGCTCCGTTTTGTTGACCCTGGGGTCACTTGTTGACGTCGCGTCTGCATTCTGTTGGAGTGAGAAGAAATGCTGTTGTTGATCTCTAGGCTGTCTGTGAACCGTCGAGACTTGGCTCTCCCTTTGACAGAGCTGTTCATATCAGAATTTTGCATTATTATATCACCCATTCTTATTCATATTATATATAAATATGTGCTTTTGATCCATGTCTGCTAAATAGTTGCAGGTTACAGGTTTTCAGATCATTACAGTGAAATTCATGAAAAGACGCTACAAATGTGAGACTACGATCAACAATAGATGAATCCGTATTATGCCGCCTACCAGTTCAAGGAACAAATAAAGATCAGTAGACAGTTCAATGCACAAAGCACAAGGGCAGCACAAGATTCGAGACTTCAACGCGAAGCTCAAGGCAAAAGTCCACATCATTCTGCACTGTTGGAAATCTGGAAGGAAATAGAAGAAATTCTGAGAAACCAAGTAAAAAAAACAGAAGATAAAAACAACACAGAGAAACCCTGAAGAGATGGGCCCAAGAACCCACCAAATGGCCGCGGAACCGCGGCCAAACAGGCCTTTTTGCCGCGGAACCGCGGCCATACTCTGCACGTGTCGGTGGGGTTTCGGTGCTTTGACTCGGTCTTTGGGGTTGTTTTGTAATTTCATGTATGGATCATAATGTAAACCTAGGGTTTTCCTATCTATAAATAGGAGGGCTCAAAGCCAAATAATGGGTGCTTCTTCTAGGGTGCCTTTCTTAGGATGCCTCTCTTTGCCCTTTTTCTGGATCTAAATTCAATTGTAATGCGTTCTTGAGGTCATCAATAAAGTAAGAGTTTTTATTTTTATCTCGCATTCCTTTATTATCTGAATTTAATTCTTGCAATTTTTATCTGTTCTCTTAATACCTGTAATTTAGTTTTCTAATATAAAAATTATAAAAAGATGAATTTCATTGATCATAACTTTCCTAATGAGTGAGTAATCCCTCACTTGTTAGGGTTAGGATAGGGAAGGTTTGAGAGATGAAAATCTCTCTCACTCCTTTCTTTGCCCATATAATTTTATTAAAAGGACTCTTTTTAAATCAACCACACACCGCTCACTACGGCACCCTATCCTACGTGACAGCGATTATTCCCTAGTTAGACCGGGTGTGATTGAATTAACTGGAGGTTAAGACTAAGATCCAAGAACGGACAGACAAGGACCAAAAGGAAGAAACTTAGTTTCTTCACAGTCGTGCTAATCCCCGTTGTTGCCGATTACCCTAACACCTTTATTCATAACTAAGGCATTGATAGAAGCGAGAAGATCCCTATCTCGAACTAACCTAATTCTAACCCTAGCAAGCTTTTTATCAACTTTTATCTCATTCTTAGATCTTAAAACAAAACCACCAATTTTTTGGACTTAACTCGTTAAAACATAAAGAAAAAGAATCCTTCTCCCTGTGGATCGACTCGTACTCAATCGGCTAGATACCAAGCGACACCGTCTTGATTGCAGTATATTCTTAATTTTGATTTTATAACGCACGTACGCAAAACAGTCATTCAATCAAATGGCGCCGTTGCCGGGGAGACGGTAGTCTCGTTCTTTGTGTAATTTCGGGTTAATAAAAAAAATTTAAATTTTTTTTTATAAAAATTGAAAATTTTTGAAAAAAAAATATAAAATAAAATAAAATAAAAATAAAAATCATCTTGTTCTTTTTAAAAGGTTTTTGTGCAAGTGTGCAGGCTTGGAGCAAACTCTGTTTCAGATCTGGAGCAAGCCCAGTGAACAAATCAAGAAATAGAGGATCTGAACGAATAGAGGAGAACCACAACAGAAAACAGAAAAGTTTTGAAGGCCTGATCCAACCGAACCACCGCGGAACTGCGGCTAAAAGAGGGGTTTAACAGCGGAACCGCGGTCAAAGGGTGACGTCAGCACCCATTTTCTCTGTGAGTATCTTTTTTCTTCTCCCCTACCCCCTGAACTCCACTGACAAATTTTCTTGCAGGTATTCTTTGCACCGATTCTCTTTCTCCTATCCAATAAATTGTTTTTGTGCGGGATTCTTTGCGCTGCCAAATAAAAAAAAATATTTTGCAAGTGTTTTAGATTTTTTGGTGTGCTTACTGCTTTGCATTTTTAAAACGGACTTTTAAGGGGCTATAACACCAATCCAGATTAGATGAGGATTTCATTACCTTTCCTAAGACCCCAAAAATCATAAAAAGCATATGCATCAACTCTCGAGTTAATTAAAAAATACTTAGACTCTGCCAATTAAGGACTATCGTGCTCATTAGGACAAAGGAAGGTTGTGGGCATTCAGTCGTTTATCTAAACCTGACTTTGTGGTGCCTAGGATAGACAAGTGAGAAATGTAACTTTAAAAGGCCCGTCTCATGGTGATTCTTGAGCGGATCCCTCCTTTCTTCATTTGTGCTTACCTGGCCAAAATTGACGGTGAAGAGGCGATTTGAGGGATATCTCACAACTTGTCGCTTTGGAATAGTTAGGAGCAGTTTAGTTGACTTAGGAGACCCTAGCTCTAGGTTTGATTGTGCATGTTTAAACTGTGGTTATTTGAAATTGTGTCGTAGTTCCGTACAAATTTTGCAAAAACTCTTTCTAAAAAAAAGCACTTTCAAAAATTTCAAAACTCCAAAAATAAACAATTTTTTTTAAAAAACAAAAAAATAAAAAAAATCACATTCTTTTTCTTCTCCTTTCTCTCATCACATCTTGGGTACCCCACCTCGCAAAACTCTTGCCGAACTTTGGTACCCTCAACCAGACAGTACTTCCTACGCTTCTTGTTTTGGTCGAATTTCGAACGACCCCTCCATACCCAAAATTTCATTGAAATATCGAATAGACGCGTCTAGGACGACCAGTTGGACTCCGCAATCCACATTATATCAACCATTTCAACATTCACCACCTTCTTACGTTGATACCCTTTTTTCGAGTCCTGTTGTAACTCCGAAACCCATGTCTATTGCTGAATATATTAAACAATCTCGTAACCGATTTTTCACTCCTTTCACCACTGCGAATTCTTTGGATCAACAATTCCATTCACCTTCTTATCCAAATATTGATCCTACTCATGTCCAACCATTCAATTCCCACCAGTCCTACCCGACTTTTGCACCTTCCCTAGACATTGCTTCTACACAGCCATTTGAGAGTTTCACGTATCCAAACAACTTTGAATCTTTTACAGAAACCCCGTCACAAACCATGTCTAGTCTGGAACAATCGTTGGAAGACTTTATGGTAGCGTCATGCCAACAGATGAGGGATTTGAATGCGTCCATGGCCGCCCTTATACAACCTAGTGACCCGGTAGCTAGTTTCCAACTAGCTCCAAATTTTCCAATGTATGATGAGGCGGTTGGACAGATTGATAATTTGAGTGGAGAGAGTGAGCTGTGCACCCTTCCAAATCAAACCTCCCCATCCCCAATTGAATCCCACAATTCCGGTTTTGAATGTCTATCAAGTGTTCCAAATAATTCACCAGTTGAAAATAAAACGTTTAATGAGTTGTGCGACTTTGTAGTGTTTGATTTACCTGATTGTGAAGGGTCCCTTTCGAGTGAAACCATCACCAATTCTTTTGACCTCTACACCTCCACTCTAGAACTTGAATTGATTAATATCCATGCTTTTGATGAGGTGTCTGAAAAAATTGATTTTCACTTGATTGAGAATATAGACGCTGGGAATATTTTGGATGATGAACCCACAGATTTGGATGAGTTTCTCTCTCCAATTCATCATCCCGAGTCATTAACTGTTTTTCCCGAACTTCATATGCGTCTTGATTTTGATGAGAATTGCATGGATAAGCTAATTTTTGAGGAGAGTATTGAGGAAATTATTGAGGATGAAGCGGTTTTACTTGAGGAGTCGGATTTTCCAATTCATTCTATCCCTTTCATTGACTGCGCACACCCTCCTGAATCTTTAACCGATACCTTTCCTCAATCACTTCTGTCCATCCTCGTTCCTACCTTGCAAGAAACCGTTACACTTTCATTTTTTATGTCTGGTTTACCAAGTTCGACGTACCCATGTAATCTCACGAATCTTGAGAGATTTGACCTCATTTCTCAGTAGGTTGATAGATTAGCACAATCGCTTTTTACACATCGGTCATTACAAATTGTGCTAATTTATACACTCCATCTCCACCCTCAAGTTCGTATTCAATTTCTTTCTCCCACTTTCTCAGGTTCTTCTTCTATTCTTTCTATAATTTCAGTGAATGTTGATGAATCACAATCCGATAATTCAAGTTTGATCATTCCAGTAAGCCAACTTGATTTGGATACTTTTGAAAACGAGGTAGATGAGTTTTTCAAGTCTCCTACCTCCATAATTTTTGACAAATTAAGAATGATAAATTCTGGTACAAAACTTACTGACAGCAAAATGTTCAATTACATCGATGAGAGTTTTGAAGAACTTTTCGCTGACGAACTTGCATTCCTAAACAACATGGATTCTGTGATTAATCAACCTCCACCTCTAGAAGTTGAACCACCACCCTTTCTTCTTATAAAATACTAGAATGCCAATATTCCACTTATTTCTGATCATTCACATTCTCGTTTTTATTTATCATCACCTTTTATTTCCTCACATTCACGTTCACGCAAACCCTTTCCATACCACCACTTATCTCTTCCCCACTTCTTCTTGGCTCTATATAACTTGTTCTTCCACCGACCTATACGTTACATTGATAAATTCTTCAAATGGTTGGTGTTGACTTTTGGTCTTTGCAAAGTTTGGTATTGACCAATAACTTTGAACCCCCTCTTCAAAAGCTTAACATTGTTTAACTCAAGTTTGGAGGGGGGGTATAATTTGGCTCTTGAAAATAATTTTTTTAAACTCAAAGTGGTGAGCCAAAAATAAGTTTGGGGGAGATTTTCACGATCATATTTCATATCCCCGTTAATAAATTTTTCATCCTAAATTTACAGGTTTATGAGATTTTAAAAAATGGCAACAATGGAAACACTGTTTCACTTAAATTTGGGGTGACCTTTTTGTTTATATATATATATTTTGTTTTCTTTTTCTGTTAATAATAAAAAAAAACCAAAACAGGGGAGTGCCGACAACTGTGAGCCTCTTAGTGTAGGCTGACAGTGAGGACACTGTCAAGTTTAAGTTTGGGGGTGTGCTCGGTAAGATTTCCTCCTTCGCATTCATGTGTATATTTTTGCATTTGCATACTTATTTTAAAACCCATAAAAATCAAATAAAAAAATTGAAAATTTTTAAAAAATTGAAAAATTCAATTTTGGCCATATTTGACTTAAGTTCGACAAGACGGTTGACTAGCCAGGATAAAACTAGATCCTAAACTTAGTAAGTTAAAAACCTTAAAAATAACCTTTCTTAAAGTTTAACTGTAGAAAATATACGTCCTTGTGGTTTATTTAGAAATAGGCAAATTTTGAGTTCAGTTCTTGGGCTAAGTCAAAATAAGGGAAGAGTATTGAATTTTTATTTGAAATGTAAGTTTGAAAAATAATTCTAAACCTTAAGTCTAAATTCTGAAAATATATACCCTACAACTTGTACAAACACGCACCTTAAAACTTGTAATAGTAGAGGATACCTTAAAATGCTCTTGTCTAAAATCCTTAGTATGAAGAAAAAGAAAATAAAAGTATAAGTGTGAATAAAGATATATATTAAAAAACAATGGTTTTGTAATTACTTAAGGCAGCATAATAAAAATATAGCGAGGGTGCTTTATCACCTAGTGCCTTAGACCAACTGGTTTGGGAGTCACTGCTAAGCCTTAGGTATTACAAGACGAGGAATTACGCCTAAATGCGTAAGCATATTTTGTAATCGGTCGTTCAGTACCTCAAGAAGTATTAACGGTCGCATGAAGGATGTGTGAGCAATTTCATCTAAAATTCACCAACTAAAAGTATTTTGGAAGATGGATAAGAGTATGATAGCTAGAATTGAATTTCCAAGTGTAGGGGCGATACATACATACACGTAGGGGTATATGATTGGGGTTTGGATGAGAGATAGGAATGAAAGATAGGGCTTATATCTTCAGTAGAGATAATTCCTGAGTTAAGATGGAACCTTATAAGGAAAATTCAAAAGATGCTGAAAGCTTAATAAATTTGCAGAACATATACGATCTTAAGTTAAATGAAAAGGAAGCGTGAAAAATACGGGTTGATGATTTCTAAGTTGAAGATAATAGAATTTCTTGCTAAGAACACCGAATTGAAGAATGAAAGTCAACAGGCCAAACTGATCGGATTTTGTGGGTAGTATCCGCTGAAAACCCTCAGGAGACAACACTCCTCCTACTAGGGACACCTAGGGGTTTAACGACTTATTGCACGAGCTCAGTGCAATCGCGATTCCCTGCGAAAGTGAGGTTAGGATTTTTCGAGAATAAAATTGGCTTTGCTTGGGACGAGCAAAAGATAAGTTTTGGGGTATTTGTTCATATCAGAATTTTGCATTATTATATCACCCATTTTTATTCATGTTACATATAAATAGGTACTTTTGATCCATGTCTGCTAAATAGTTGCAGCTTATAGTTTCTCAGATCATTACAGTGAAATTCATGAAAAGACGCTACAAATGTGAGACTACGACCAACAATAGATGAATCCGTATGATGCCGCTTACCAGTTCAAGGAACAAATGAATATTAGTAGACAGTTCAATGCACAAAGCACAAGGGCAGCACAAGATTCAAGACTTCAACGCGAAGCTCAAGGCAAAAGTCCACATCATTCTGCACTGTTGGAAATCTGGAAGGAAATAGAAGAAATTTTGAGAAACCAAGTAAAGAAAACAGAAGATAAAAGCAACACAGAGAAACCCTGAAGAGATGGGCCCAAGAACCCACCAAATGGCCACGGAACCGCGGCCAAACAGGCCTTTTTGCCGCGGAACTGCGGCCATACTCTGCACGTGTCGGTGGGGTGTCGGTGCTTTGACTCGGTCTTTGGGGTTGTTTTGTAATTTCATGTATGGATCATAATGTAAACCTAGGGTTTTCCTATCTATAAATAGGAGAGCTCAAAGCCAAATAATGGGTGCCTCTTTTAGGGTGCCTTTCTTAGGATGCCTCTCTTTGCTTTTTTTCTAGATCTAAATTCAATTGTAATGCGTTCTTGAGGTCATCAATAAAGTAAGAGTTTTTATTTTTATCTCGCATTCCTTTATTATCTGAATTTAATTCTTGTAATTTTTATCTGTTCTCTTAATACCTGCAATTTAGTTTTCTAATATAAAAATTATAAAAAAATGAATTTCATTGATCATAACTTTCCTAATGAGTGAGTAATCCCTCACTTGTTAGGGTTAGGATAGGGAAGGTTTGAGAGATGGAAATCTCTCTCACTCCTTTCTTTGCCCATATAATTTTATTAAAAGGACTCTTTTTAAATCAACCACACACCGCTCACTACGGCACCCTATCCTACGTGATAGCGGTGATTCCCTAGTTAGACCGGGTGTGATTGAATTAACTGGAGGTTAAGGCTAAGAGCCAAGAACGGACATACAAGGACCAAAAGGAAGAAACATAGTTTCTTCCCAGTGATGCTAATCCCCGTTGTTGCCGATTACCCTAACACCTTTATTTATAACTAAGGCATTGATAGAAGCGAGAAGATCTCTATCTCGAACTAACCTAATCCTAACCCTAGCAAGTATTTTATCAACTTTTATCTCATTCTTAGATATTAAAACAAAACCACCAATTTTTTGGACTTAACTCGTTAAAACATAAAGAAAAAGAATCCTTCTCCCTGTGGATCGACCCGTACTCAACCGGCTAGCTACTAAGCGACACCGTCTTGATTGTGGTATATTCTTAATTTTGATTTTAAAACGCACGCACCCAAAATAGTCATTCAATCAGGAGCCAGATGGGAAAAAGTGGTTCCCTTTTTATTTGTGCCCATGGATTGCATACAGAGGTCGGTGTAGACTCAACCGCAGGGCAAAAGTTTTATTTTCATTCATTTTTTTTATTTCTTTCCGCGACGTTCTATCATTTCTGCTTTTTATATCGCGAAAGTCGCGATTTACCAATCATTTCGGCTATTTTTTCTTTTTACTCGCTGCTTTTTATTGCGAGTAGCCCAAATTTTGGCTGTTTTTATATGCATATATTTTGCTCGCTGATTTTTATTGCGAGTTTCCCCATCATTTCGGCTATTTCATATGCGTTTATTTTTGCTCGCTAATTTTTGTTGCGAGTATGGAATTTGAGATCTGATACCAATCTTGGCATCAGCATCGCTGCGACTGGAATATTTCCAGGAGCGACTCATCATTTGCCGTGAAAGGACTTAAATTTGATACTGATTCAGGCATCAACATCGCTACAACTGGGATATTGCCAGGAGCGAATCATCATTTGCCTTTGTCGATTTGAACAAAGGTGGCTTAGCAAACAGGGTTAGGATCTTGTTGACTAAGGATTTTTAACTTCACGAGCCGTAAGGGTCTCATAAAGGTATTTCTCCTTACGAGTCGTAGGATCATGTAGGCATATTTTCTCCTTAGGAATCGTGGGGATTCTTAAGTGTGTATTCTCTTATAAGTTGTAAGGATCTTACAAGAGTATTTTCTCCTTATAAGTTGAGAGGACTTAGAAGTGTCGCTCACCATATGAGGACATTTCTCATGATTGGTGGAACTTGTTGGGGGAAACGTTTATTTGTGCCAGTGGATTGTATACAAGGGCCAATATCGAACCGCCTGTAGGGAAACTTGGGGAGTATGACGGCTTACGGACAGGTTTGGATCCCTGTAACTTAAGACTTTGAATCCTATGAGCCGTGAGGGTCTCACAGGGGGAGTTCTCCTTACGAGCCGAGGGGATCTCGTAAGTGAAAATTTTACAAATTTGCGCCGTTTTAGGTTTTCCCAAGCTCGCTGGTAGCCTTGCTGTCTTTACTCACGGCGCCCTTTCGGGTTTTCATCTGTGCCCATTTCTCTTGTGGACGTACCCTTTTTTCTCTAGGGTTGCAGTCTTTGCCGTTGGGACTCGTGGACTTGAGTTCCATTATCGCCGTGTTTGAAGCGACGTATTAGTTTAAGGACATTACGGTCCATTGTCAGTTTAGGGACATCTCGGTATGGGGCCAGCTTCGAGGTGAAGTTTTGCCGGATACTACTTGTAGAGTCTTGACTCAGGAAGACAGCCAGCGGACACGAGCGTCGTCATCTATCATTAACCTAAGTCGTGACTTGTCAAGCGTAGTATTTCTTAAGGAACCGTCCGTTTATTAGCCAGAAGGGTCTTTCTACATGCATATCCATAAGAAAGTAGACCCCACCTTGGTAGACCTTATCTATGATGTACAGACCCTCATAGTTCGGCTCGAATTTCCCCCGCTTTGCATGGTTGGGGATCATATGTCTTTTTACGACTAACATGAGTTCTCCTTGGCGGGATGTTCTCGGCCCAGTAAGTCTTTTGTATGAGCGCGTCATCCTTGCTTTGTGAGCTTCCAGGTTTTGCTGCACCATGTGACGAGTTTCATCGAGGGCGTCGAGCTCCTCAAGCCGAAGATGGGCATTTTCTTCATCCGTGAGCTCATATCGAACTGCCACTCATAGAGAGGGTAGCTCTATCTCCAAGGGAAGTACCACTTCCGTGCCGAATACCAACACGAATGGCGTTGTATTCGTGGTCATTTTGAACGTGGTTTGATACGCCCAAAAAGCTTCATGCAGTCTCTCGTGCCTGTCCTTTTTATTTCTGGACAGCGTTTTATTTATGATCTTCGTCAAGGTCTTGTTGAAAGCCTTGGCTAGACCGTTAGCTCAGGGATTATAGACTGAAGAGTATCTCCAATCTATATTATGCTGCTGCGCGAAGCGGCTGATCTTATGGCTTCTGTAGGCCGGCCCATTGTCCGAGATTATCCGTCGCAGAGTACCGAACCGGTAAATGACATGTGTCCTGAAGAGATGGAGGATGTTCTCCATCTTCACTTCCTTTAGCGATACTGCCTCTGCCCACTTAGAGAAGTAATCGGTTGTTGCCAATATAAACCGATTTCCTTTGGATGATGCTGGTTAGATAGGCCTAATTATATCGGTTCCCCACATTTCGAATGGCCAGCTGGCTACCGTTGGGTGTAGCGGATTTGGATGTTGGTGGATGAATTCCCCGTGAATTTGGCACGAGTGACACTGCTTCGCATATTTGAGGCAGTCCTGAATCATCGTGGGCCAATAGAAACCCTTTCTCTTGATCTTCAGCTTCATCTTTGGCCCGGCTTGATGGGAACTGCAGAGTCCGTCGTGAGTTTCTTGGACGACCATTTCTTCTTCTTCTGGTCCTAAGCACCTTAACCTCAAACTCTCGAACGATCTCTTATATAGAATATCATTGACGAAGGCAAAAGACAGAGCTCGTTTCATGAGCTGATGTCTTGAAGATGCATTTTCGGGCGTTCGATGGGATTTGAAGTAATCTATGAAGACTTCTCCCCAATCGTTCGCCTTTTCTTCATCCTTTAATTAAGGCTGCTTGTTCGGTTGCTTCCTTTCTTTTATACGACTCTGGAGATATTTCAGCTGGCGCGAGGATCCGGGGGCTTTGCACAATGATCCTTATGTCATCGAGGTTTTCGTCGACCAGTTCTTTACCGAGCTTGGCTAACGCATCCGCCTTGCTATTTTCCACCCGCGGTATGTGTTTCCCCCAATTAGAGTAAAGCTCTGTTTGAAATTTAAATTTCGAAATGAAGCAACGCTTCAGATGCAGCGCCAAGTGCGCTGCGCCCTAAGCAGCGCACCACGTGCAAAGCACGGGTGCGCTAGCGCTGGGTGCGCTGCGCTCTAAGCAGCGCACCTCGTGCAAAGCACGGGTGCGCTAGCGCTGGAACTAAAAGTTCCCCACCGACAGATCTAAGATCCAATAATAATGATAAATCATTAATTAATCAGAATTAAATTCTGTTAAGGAAAGATTCCTCAAAATCTTTCCAAACAACAAGATTGTGCTCTGTAAATCAGAGCACCGTTGGATCAATGGTGATTAAAAATCACCAAAATACAGAATAAATTTTGTATGGAAAAGATTTCCCAATCTTTTTAAAAACAAGAAGATTGCCTTCTGTAAATCAGAAGCCCTTGGATCAAAGATCCAACGGTGGGGAAATCCCCAAATCAATTGGAGAAAAGATCTCTTTAACTGATTGAACAAATCTGCTTGCCCTATATAAAGGCCCCAAGGCTTCAAGTCTGGGGGGGGGGGGAAAGAGAGAGAGAAGCATAAAGAGAAACCTCCTAAAAAACTTTGAGAAATTCAAAGAAGAAGAGCCAAGCTCTTAGAGAAAGAAGATTTTTTCTTCAAGGTAAAAAAAGAATGGTGATGAACAGAGAGATGAAATCATCTCGTAATTAATTTAAAAAGAAGAATATAAATCTTCTCACATATCATAAATCTATAAAGACAAAAAGTCTTTTACAAAGAGATCAAAAGGACCTCATCATAAAATAAAAGAAGAATTTACCTCTTCCTCACAGATCATAGATCCATAAAGGCAAAGCCTTTCATCAACATAAGAGATTGAAGAACTTTTGTTCTTAGAATCTTGAGACAAAGTCTCTTATTAGATCACAAAATTGATCATATGCGCTTTGCGCTCTGGAACTGCGCTTTGCACTCTTGAACTGCGCTTCTGCGTTCTTAGACTGGCGCTTAGCGCCAAGCGCGACACGTGTCCTTCACGTATGCACTCTTAACAGCTAGCGCTTTGCGCTCTTAAACCAGCGCACCGCGCTCATGGTCTGGCGCTCAGCGCCAGATGCACCACGTGTCAATAATGTGTGCGCCACTAAACTACTAGCGCAATGCGCTCATAAACTGGCGCAATGCGCCCTCATCTGGCGCTTAGCACCAAGCGCGACACGTGTCCTTCATGTGTGCGCTACTTGGCAGAAGCGCACTGCGCTCTTTGACTGGCGCAAAGCGCCAAGCGCACCATGTGTCACTCACGTGTGCCCTCATAGAACATAAATTGTTTTTTAAATGAGCCCAGAGCTATGATGAGTGCCCAACATTCAATAAAAGACAAGATATTGTCAGAATTCAAGCATTGTTAAAAGGGCCAAGCCCAAATAAAGGCTCAACAGCCCAAGACAAATGTTAAACATTTTAACTCGATTGGACTTAGCCAAAGTTGGCCATAAGTCCTCAATTCAGATTCAACTGAGCCCATGTGCTCATAATTTAATCGATTGATCTTAGTCCCAAATCGGACTACAAATTTCCCAATCAGCTTTGGTTCAAGGGTACATCTCTGAACCCCTCTGATATATGTCGTTGTAATCCTTCAACGTCTTCAGAGAGGTGATGGGTCCCGACAACCATACATTTCGTAGACTATGACGTCTTTAAACTGGACTGTGGGGTCCTTAAACCCATGGACTAGGATGTCCTTAACCTCGGACCGTAGGGTCCTTTAAAACCCATGGACTATGATGTCCTTAATCTTGGACTGTGGGGTCCTTAAACCCATGGACTATGATGTCCTTAATCTCGGACTGTGGGGTCCTTTAAAACCCATGGACTATGATGCCCTTAACCTCGGACTGTGGGGTCCTTTAAAACCCATGGACTATGATGTCCTTAACCTCGAAATGTGGGGTCCTTAAGCCCATGGACCGAGATGTCCTTAAACTAACAATGGACCATCATGTCCTTAAACTGGTAATCGACCGCAATGTCCCTAAACTAAACAACAGGGCCCAAATGCTCTTTTGTTGGATCTAAACGATCCCGTTAAGTTGATCTTAGTCTAAAATTAGACTGACGTATCCTTAACAAACGTTTAAGTTGATCTTAGTCTCGAATGAGACTAACGTATCCTTAAACCCAACTCCAAATCCAAATCTAAGAAGATACGGATTTGGACTAATCCACGCTCTACGGGCGATAACATAAATTAGTCTCCGTATACAATCCACGGGCAACCAAAAACAAAACAAACACACACGACACGAAGTGACCATCTGGAGAAGGAGAAAGTTGTTACCGCGATGCGGTAGCGTAATTAACTGCAGGGGCTTGCGCCTGGAGGGAAAAGCGCCCCCACAATCAAAACCCCCTCAAATGAGGGTGAATCTGACGAAGTCTGCTACATCGGCCGCATCCGTTTAAACCTCCGATATACGGTGTCATAAATCAACTAGGCATCTTTGGAGAGGTGGACGGATAGCACCAACTAGCATCTGCCCCGAAATTCAGGCGAGACGGACCCGCGCGGTTGCGTCTCCGTGTTTCGGCAGGGAACAGATTCTGGCACGCCCGGTGGGACCTTTTCCTCTTTCCACTCCACACTTCGTGTGACGTGTTCGCGAACGAATCACGCTTTGATATGGTTGCCCTTGGGGTCGGGTTACTAAGATTTGGTTCTTGTTCCGTGCAGAAAACAGAAGATCGATGGTTTCAACCTGCACTAACTGCAACTGCAACTCTCGCTCCGTCCCGTCCAGAGGAGTGACTTACGGGCCCTAAGCGGCCTCCATCTTCGCTATGCCGGTGGACAGGTCACTCAAGCCACCACTGAATTGTTCTTCGGGACTATGCTCCCGCCAACGAGCTTCAGCGCTCCTGTACCATCACAAGAAGCCCTAAAGAAGTCGGTCTTTGATCGACTTACCACTGCTACGGCCCCTCTCAACGGGTCGCCCAACTCCACTGCCTCAGTTTTCAGCAGACTGGGCCAGAACGCCAACAAGCCTGCGATACCCGAAGCAGCCATTGCAAAGCGGATAGCCATCCCGGCTCAAGCGGACGAAATTATTAGAGAAGCTTCTTCTGCCAAGAAGTCAGTCTTCACAAGGCTGGCCGTTCCGACTTCCGCTCCAGGCGCAGTCATCAAAGCTGCTTCCCCCACCCAGAGGTCTGTCTTTGACAGATTGGACACCGCTTCTCAACGGGCTTCGGTCTTCAAGAGGCTGACACCGGTGACAACCCTTCACCAAAACAGAGGGCCTGAGGAATTCACCCCTACAGCTGAACCAACTCCAACGGCTTGACACGCTCGACGTCGCCACTGGCGCCGAGTAAGGAAGGCTGGGGGCAACTCTCCCTCTGGACTGACTCCGCCGGCTCCAACAGTGAAAATCGATGTTGCTATTCCAACCGAGAACAGCTTTGAACCCCTAAGAAGAGTGCGCAAAAACTCTCCGATTTCCGTGCTGAAGAGATCTCCTCCACCTGTGGAGAATTCCCCAAAGGAAAAGCTAGAGCATCCCCCTCAGTGGTTGTCCTCTAAAATTTACAAAGTTTAGCGACAGGTTCAGGAATCGGTGATTGATTACTCTCGCCGACAGAAAAAGGTGAAAGTTCAGCGAGAAGAGAACCATCCTGTCAAGCCACAAAAGGTGACAGCTGTTTGGGTGCCTACTGCAACGGCCCCCTCAACTTCGACCGCTCATAAGAGGAGGAAGCTGGAGAAAATTTCGTTGTCTGCGACGAATCGCAAGACCACTGAGCCTAAACGCCTTAAGGCTGGAGGCATGGTGGTGCATACCATCTATATGGCATCCGGAAAAGAGGACAGCCGTATTTCTACAGGTCATCGACCGCTTACGCGATCAGTGACTAAGGCTCAGGAGCAACAACAACAAAAGCTCCAAGAGATGCTAACAGCTATGGCCGCACTTACGGGACCGAAAGCAAGCCCGGAGGCATCCTTGGAGCAGCGCCGTGAGCAGGAAACTGATGCTGAATTCCTTCGGAGGATGCTTGAGAAGAAGGACAAAGAGGCCGCGGAACAAGCGGCCAATATAAAACAAATGGCCCTTCTATTCCAAGACATGGTGGGCATGATAATCCAGCCGGACCCTCCGGCTGAAGATCCTCCGATTATCCTCGAAGATGACCGAGCGGAGACGTCAAATCCCCTTCCGGCTTGTTCAGCAGCCAAAGAGGAGACCATCTCAAAAGCTGCCCTGGATGATTATATAGCTCAGCAAATACAGGCTCATCAAGCAAATGAAGCAACTGGCCAAGTCGTCAGAACTGGGCGACCATATCCAGGATGGTACGATCAGATCAAGTATCCGCCAGGATACACGATTCCTAAGTTTCACGTATACAAGGGGACATGCAATCCCCATCAACATGTCGCTCAGTTCAGGGCTCTTTGCGGCAATACCGGAGGTGACGACAAATTGTTACTTCGTCAGTTCGTCGACAGCTTGGCGGAAATGGCCTTTGAATGGTATTCGGAGCTGCCCAACGAATCCGTCAAAACTTTTACAGAGATGGAATTACTGTTCACCCAATGTTTTGCGAGCGTTAGTGAACGTACCCCAATCACAGCACTGATCAATGCCAGGGTAAAGCCTGGAGAGACATGGGTGCAGTATGCGATACGATGGCGGAATTTGTGGTCGAAGTGCGAGCAGCGCATCGAAGAGGCGCCTGCAGTAGGCATGTTCGTGGGTACTCTTGATCCTTAAGCGACTATTTCCCAATTTATGATGTTTTTCAAGCCGACCACTTTCCAGGCCCTGATTGACAAGCTGGCTCAAATGGACCAGATGGGCCACATGCCTTCCTCTTCAAAGCCGGAACCTCGGAATGAAAAGGGCAAAGGGAAAGCAACCTTCGTTTCCAATACTCAACAACATCCGAGCAACTTAAAGCTGGTTGTTCGCCAAAACAACATGCATCCACGCCCATCCCTCGAGGAGAGACTGGGACGTCCTTACTCGTTTCCCCGGGATAAAACGAGGAGACTGTTCGAGCTGGCAGTGCGCAACAGACTCATCAATCTGTCAGATCCAAAACGTTCGTTGTAGCCAGGCGATGTCAACAATCCTAATTACTGCCCTTACCACCAAGCAGTATGCCATCCAATCGAAGATTGTTTCGTCTTCAAAGGCTGGATTGAGGACCAATACCAACAAGGAAAGTTCACATTATCCGAAAACTGGAAGATGAACCCGCCACAATCACATGATCCGAAAAAGATGGACATGCCGGGGGCATCTTGATCATTCATAGAGAAAGCCCATCGGACCGAAATGTCCTTAAACTAACGATGGACCACTATGTCCTAAAACTGGCGTCGGACCGAAACGTCCTTAAACTAACAATGGACCGCAATGTCCTAAAACTTGCAATTGACCGAGACGTCTATAAACTACTACGAACTGTAGCATCCCAAGGCTGACAAAAAAAACGGTATGTCCATAAGCAAAATGGACACGAATGAAAACCCGAAAGGGCGCCGTGAGTAAAAACAGCAGGACTACCGGCGATATTTGTGAAAACCCGAAAGGGCGCAGACTCGTTAGAAAAAAACGGTATGTCCACAAGCAAAATGGACACGGATGAAAACCCAAAAGGGCGCCGTGAGTAAAAACAGCAGGACTACCGGCGATGTTTGTGAAAACCCGGAAGGGCGCAGATTCGTTAAAAAGAAAACGGTACGTCCATAAGCAAGATGGGCACGGATGAAAACTTGAAAGGGCTCTGTGAGTAAAAACATCAAGACTACCGGCGGGTTTGTGAAAACTCGAAAAGGCACAACCTCGTTAAAAGACACTTGCAAGGTCCTCTGACCCTGTAAGGAGAAAATACCTGCGTGAGATCCTTACGACTCGCAAGGGAGCAACACACTTAGGAATCCTCACGATTCCTAAAGAGAAAACACACTTACGAGATCCTCACGACTTGTAGGGAGGATTCCCCTTTGAGACCCTCATGGCTCATAGGATTCAAAAGCCTTAAGCTACAGGGATCTAAACCTGTTCTTAAGCCATCACATTTCCCAGATTGCCATACAAGCGGTTCAATGCCGACCCTTATATACAATCCACGGGCATGAATAAACATTTCCCTAACAGAGTCCCACCAGCGACTAGGGATATGCTCACATGGTGAACAAACACTTGTAGGTCCCTCGACTTGCAAGGAGAAAACACTCTTGTAAGATCCTTACGACTTATAAGAGAACACACACTTAAGAATTTTCATGATTCTTAAGGAGAAAACGCACCTACGAGATCCTCACGACTCGTAGGGAGAAACACCTTTATGAGACCCTTACGGCTCATGAAGTCAAAAGCCTTAGTCGACAGGATTCGAACCCTGTTTGCTAAGCCATCTTTGTTTAAATTGACAAAGGCAAATGATGATTCGCTCTTGGCAATGTCCCAGTTGTAGCGATGCTGATGCTTGAATCGGAATCAAATTCCAAGTCCTTTCATGGCAAATGATGATTCGCTCCTGGCAATATTCCAATCGCGTGATACTGATGCTAAGACTGGCATCAGATTCCAAGTTCCATACTCGCGATAAAAAAATAAGCGAGCTAAAAATGCATATGAAATAGCCGAAATGATGGAGCAACTTGCAACAAAATCAGCAAGTAAAATATATGCATACAAAATAGCCGAAATGGTTGGGCAACTCGCAATAAAAAGTAGCGAGCAAAAAAAAGAAAAAAATAGTCGAAATGATTGGGCACCGCGAAAAATAGCCGAAATGATTAGGCAATCGCGACTTTCGCGATATAAAAAGCTGAAATGATAGAGTATCGCGGAAAGAAATAAAAAAAATGAAACGAAACTTTTTGCCCTACAGGTGAGATCACATCGATCCCTGTATACAATTCAGGGGCACAAACAAAAAGGGAACTATATCATCCTACCAGGCTCCATTAGAAAAAGAGCCAAGTCTCGACGACCACATCTACAGCCTGGAGACCCACAACAGCGTTCCTCCTCAGTCCAGCAGGATTCAGACGGGACAATCAATCTCGGAGCCATGGCAGAGTCCCTAGTTCCAAGTCTCAACGGCCACACCTACAGCCTGGAGACCACAACAGCGTTCTCCTCATTTCAGCAGGATTCGGACGCGACAATCAAGCGGCGCCATAGCAAAGTCCCTAGTTCCAAGACTCTACGGTCCGCAGACAACTTAGAGTCAACTAATGACCTCCCCGCCGGATCAACGCTCCGTCTCGAAAACAAGTCAACAAACCCCGAGGAAATCAGTGTCCTTGGAAAATACCTCGATTCAGGGAAATCAGCATCCTTGACGAGAGCATCTCGATTCGCATCGACCCGCAAGGAAATCAGTATCTTTACAGGAATACCTCAATCCGTTTCAACCCCGAGGAAATCAGTGTCCTTGGCAAAAACCTCGATTCAGGGAAATCAGCGTCCTTGACGAGAGCACCTCGATTCGCGTCGACCCGCAGAGAAATCAGTGTCTTTGCAGGAATACCTCGATTCGTCTCAACTCCGAGGAAATTAGTGTCCTTGGTAAAAACCTCGATTCAGGAAAATCAACATCTTTGACGAGAGCATCTCGATTCGCGTCGACCCACAGAGAAATCAGTTTCTTTGCAGGAATACCTCGATTCGTCTCAACTCCGAGGAAATCAGTGTCCTTGGCAAAAACCTCGATTCAGGGAAATTAGCGTCCTTGACGAGAGCACCTCGATTCGCATCGACCCACAGGAAATCTGTGTCTTTGCAGGAATACCTCTATTCGTCTCAACTCCGAGGAAATCAGTGACCTTGGCAAATACCTCGATTCAGGGAAATCAGTGTCCTTGACGAGAACATCTCGATTCGCGCCAACCCGCAGAGAAATCAGTGTCTCTGCAGGAATATACGACGTCAGCAAAATGGAGCCATAGCAAAGCCCCTAGTTCCAGATTTCAACGGCGACATCTACAGCCTAGAGATCATCAACAGCATTCCTCCTCATTCCAGCAGGATACGGACGTGATATCAACCGATGGAGCCACGGCAAAATCCCTAGTTCCAAGCCTCAACGGTTCACTAACAACCTAGAGACAACCGCGACATTCTTCTCAATACAGCAGACGCAATGCCAGCAAACGAAGCAAAGGCAATATTCTTAGCTTCAGGGTCTTAACGGCAACTCATATAAAACCTGAAAGACCATCGGAGATCATCTCACACCAGCGCGGAGTGGTCACCACCTCGATGTTCGTCTCGATACAGCAGTCGAGATGTCACTACAGCGTCCTTCCTCCAATAGGATTCAGACACGCTAAAACAAACGAAGCGAAGGCCAAATTCCTAGCTTCAGGGTCTTAACGGCAACTCATATAAAACCTGAAAGACTATCGGAGATCATCCCACACTAGCGCGGAGTGGTCACCACCCCGACGTTCGTCTTGATACAGCATACGAGATGTCACCACAGCGTTCTTCCTCCAGCAGGACTCAGACGCGACAATCAAATGACGGAGCCACGGCAAAGTCCCTAGTTCCAAGCCTCGACGGTTAACCAACAACCTAGAGACAACCGCGACATTCGTCTCGATACAGCAAACGCAATGCCAGCAAACGAAGCAAAGGCAAAATTCCTAGCTTCAGGGTCTTGACGGCAACTCATATAAAACCTGAAAGACTATCGGAGATCATCCTACACCAGCGCGGAGTGGTCACCACCTCGACGTTCGTCTCGATACAGCAGACGGGATGTCACCCCAGCATTCTTCCTCCAGCAGGACTCAGACGCGACAATCAAATGACGGAGCCACGACAAAGTCCCTAGTTCCAAGCCTCGACGGTTCACCAACAACCTAGAGACAACCGCGACATTCGTCTCGATACAACAGACGCAATACCAGCAAACGAAGCAAAGGCAAAATTCCTAGCTTCAGGGTCTTGACGGCAACTCATATAAAACCTGAAAGACTATCGGAGATCATCCCACACCAGCGCAGAGTGGTCACCACCTCGACGTTCGTCTCGATACAGCAGACGAGATGTCATCACAGCGTTCTTCCTCCAGCAGGATTCAAATAACGGAGCCACGGCAAAATCCATAGTTCCAAACCTCGACGGTTCACCCGCAACCTAGAGACAACCGCGACATTCGTCTCGTTACAGCAGACGCAATGCTAGCAAACGAAGAAAAGGCCAAATTCCTAGCTTCAGGGTCTTGACGGAAACTTATATAAAACCTGAAAGACTATCGGAGATCATCCCACACCAGCGCGGAGTGGTTATGACTCATCGGGGCTCCCCAAAATGAGCCCAACCTCAAGTAAAAAGCGGCAGGGCAAAATTCCTAACGCTTGCTCTTCCGACGGTCAAACTGCCCAGGAAGATTGCTTGAAGACGTCTTGTCCAGCCCCCGAAGGGATCATAAACATGACAGTCGCAAGGCTACTCGAACAACAAGATTGCTTATCGATGAATACATTAGCCAACGTGACGGTACGACAGACAAAACCTTAGTACCACAGACCCTAACGGACCTTTGTCGTAAAGAGCAGAGGTTAACTATGACATTAGGACATCCTTGCGAGAACTTCTTGATTCGTCTCGACTCGTAGGGAAAAGCCTTAGGCAGTGGGGATTAAAAAACCTGTTTCGTAAGCACTGGGGCCCTGCAAGTCGGTCCAAAATGGACTCTTGCATACTATTCACGGGCCACACTCTCCAAAGTCGAACCTCGACAAGGAGGGAAATAATTACTTCCGAGTCCTCTCGACTTGTAAGAGGGAAAATTCTCTTGTGAGATCCTTATGACTCTCAAGAGAAAGCACACTTGGGAATCCTCACGATTCCTAAGGAGAAAATACACCTACGAGATCCTCTCGACTCGTAGGGAGAAAAGTCTTTATGAAACCCTCACGGCTCATAAAATTGAAAAGTCTTAGGCAGCAGACCTGAACCTGCTTCCTAAGCCATCGTTACCTTGCAAAGAGTCCAAGATGGACCGTCACTCACTACCTACCGGCCACACTTGTTAAAATCACATGGCAACAACACGGCGAAGAGAATAAAGCGACAGTTAGGAGAACATTTGATTCGCATTCAGCTAAGCATTCAAAGCGCACCCATTCATGAATGAGTGAAAAGGTTTAATGTATAAGATAAACACATGGAAATGGAAAAGCTTGCCATTCATACTTCAGAAAATTCTTACATTGATAAAAATGGTAAACAAAAACGCCATTAAATTTTTTACAAAGGCAGGACATCAAATCCAGGACATGGATTGAGAAATTCAAAAGTGAGGCCATCCAAAAATTTTTGGGCCTCTCGGACCATCTTCGTGTGCATACTTTCACGATCATAAGCGTCAGGATCCCCACTGATGTCCTCCACCCTTTGATAGGCAGCGAGTATCACCGCCTGCTGAAAAGCTTGATGCATGATATCAACAAGGTTGTCTCGCCTATTCTTTGAGATTAAGCTCATCAGATACACCGAGTGCACCTTATCTTCGGCGTCGTCCAATGCCTTAAGGGGCATGCCGGCATAAAATAGAGGAAGTGTTCCCCAAATCGCTCCCACAATAAGCTTCAAGAGAGAGGAACGACGAGGAAGCAGTTCACCATTGTATGCATCAAAGCGACCCATAATTTCAGCACACTGGGCGTTTGTGAATTCTTGGTTTTGGGAACGGCCGAGTGCGTGAATGTCTCCATAAGAAATAATCTCGTCGAGATCATACATATGAGCGTCCATAACGCCTGAAAAGGAAAATCAGTGAGAGTTAGTGGACAGACTGATTAAGAACAAGTTTATTAAAACAGACACGGGGTTTAAATAACTCTTGATATCCCCAAGGAGGAAATAAGTGCTAATTAAATCCCCCAATGAATTTAATTCTGTGCAATTAAGAAAGGAATCCTAAAAGGATTTCGCATTTAATAAAATGGTTCCTCGAGCCAAGGAGTTAAACTCCTCGAGAGCAATGCTCTGCAGACGGGAATGACACCTGTCAAAGTCAATTATGAAGGGAATTAAAAAATTCTCCAGGAATTCTAAGAGCCTTGCTCTGAAAAAGTGATGGGATAACCCATCAGAAAACTTAAAGTAAAGTTTTAATGAATTAAAAATTCCATTATCTTCAAGATCCACGAACAAACTCTAAGAGTTCTTCATAAGAGACTAACAAATCTCTATTATTCAAGAGAGCAAAGCTCCGTTAATGGGTAAAACCCTAATAACATTTTTTAGATCTAAGATCTATGGAGAGCAAAGCTCCGTTAATGGGTAAAACCCTAATAACATTTTTTTGATGTAAGATCTATAAAGAGCAAAGCTCTGTTAATGGGTAAAACCCTAAAAACATTTTGAGATCTATGATCTGTGGAAGAGCAAAGCTCTATTGATAAAGTTCAAATTTTACCAAGAATTTGGCAGAGTTTTGACTCTTGAAATTTCTTAAAATGAAGAGCTATGCTCTGTAGGAGAATAAAAATTCTCAGAGAACGAGGAAGATGAACAGAAATCATCCTAAGGGCCAAAGGTCCTATTTATAGGCACCGAGTGCTATTTCAACTTCTGAGTTGATCCAAGAGCGCAGATGCTGCCACCGTTGCACTCATATGTGGGCCACCTGAGCACAACGGTGGGGGGGGGCATTTGTTTCCCCCAATTAGAGCAAAGCTCTGTTTGAAATTTAAATTTCGAAATGAAGCAACACTTCAGATGCAGCGCCAAGTGCGCTGCGCCCTAAGCAGCGCACTACGTGCAAAGCACGGGTGCGCTAGCGCTGGAACTAAAAACTCCCCACCGACAGATCTAAGATTCAATAATAATGATAAATCATTAATTAATCAGAATTAAATTCTGTTAAGGAAAGATTCCTCAAAATCTTTCCAAACAACAAGATTGTGCTCTGTAAATCAGAGCACCGTTGGATCAATGATCCAATGGTGATTAAAAATCACCAAAATACAGAATAAATTCTGTATGGAAAAGATTTCCCAATCTTTTTAAAAACAAGAAGATTGCCTTCTTTAAATCAGAAGCCCTTGGATCAAAGATCCAACGGTGGGGAAATCCCCAAATCAATTGGAGAAAACATCTCCTTAACTGATTGAACAAATCAGCTTGCCCTATATAAAGGCCCCAAGACTTCAAGTCTGAGGGGGGAGGGGGGAAAGAGAGAGAGAAGCATAGAGAGAAACCTCTTAAAAAACTTTGAGAAATTCAAAGAAGAAGAGCCAAGCTCTCAGAGAAAGAAGATTTTTTCTTCAAGGTAAAAAAAGAATGGTGATGAACAGAGAGATGAAATCATCTCTTAATTAATTTAAAAAGAAGAATATAAATCTTCTCACAGATCATAGATCTACAAAGACAAAAAGTCTTTTACAAAGAGATCAAAAGGACCTCATCATAAAATAAAAGAAGAATTTACCTCTTCCTCACAGATCATAGATCCATAAAGGCAAAGTCTTTCATCAACATAAGAAATTGAAGAACTTTTGTTCTTAGAATCTTGAGACAAAGTCTCTTTTTAGATCACAAAATTGATCATATGCGCTTTGCGCTTTGGAACTGCGCTTTGCGCTCTTGAACTGCGCTTCTGTGCTCTTAGACTGGCACTCAGCGCCAAGCGCGACACGTGTCCTTCACGTATGCACTCTTAACAGCTAGCGCTTTGCGCTCTTAAACCAGCGTACTGCGCTCATGGTCTGGCGCTCAGCGCCAGATGCACCACGTGTCAATAACGTGTGCTCCACTAAACTACTAGCGCAATGCGCTCATAAACTGGCGCAATGCGCCCATCATCTGGCGCTTTGCGCCAAGCGCGACACGTGTCCTTCACGTGTGCGCTACTTGGCAGAAGCGCACTGCGCTCTTTGATTGGCGCAAAGCGCCAAGTGCACCACATGTCACTCACGTGTACGCTCATAGAACATAAATTGTTCTTTAAATAAGCCCAGAGCTATGATGAATGCCCAGCATTCAATAAAAGACAAGATATTGTCAGAATTCAAGCAATGTTAAAAGGGCCAAGCGCAAATAAAGGCTCAACAGCCCAAGACAAATGTTAAACATTTTAACTCGATTTGACTTAGCTCAAGTTAGCCATAAGTCCTCAATTCAGATTCAACTGAGCCCATGTGCTCATAATTTAATCGATTGATCTTAGTCCCAAATCGGACTACAAATTTCCCGATCAGTTTTGGTTCAAGGGTACATCTCTGAACCCCTCTGATATATGTCGTTGTAATCCTTCAACGTCTTCAGAGAGGTGACAGGTCCCGACAACCATACATTTCGTAGACTATGACGTCTTTAAACTGGACTGTGGGGTCCTTAAACCCATGGACTAGAATGTCCTTAACCTCGGACCGTGGGGTCCTGTAAAACCCATGGACTATGATGTCCTTAACCTCGGACCGTGGGGTCCTTTAAAACCCATGGACTATGATGTCCTTAACCTTAGACTGTGGGGTCCTTAAACCCATGGACTATGATGTCATTGACCTCGGACTGTGGGATCCTTTAAAACCCATAGACTATGATGTCCTTAATCTCGGACTGTGGGGTCCTTTAAGACCCATGGACTATGATGTCCTTAACCTCGGACTGTGGGGTCCTTTAAAACCCATGGACTATGATGTCCTTAATCTCGTACTGTGGGGTCCTTAAGCCCATGGACCGAGATGTCCTTAAACTAACAATGGACCACCATGTCCTTAAACTGGTAATCGACCGCAATGTCCCTAAACTAAACAACATGGCCCAAATGCTCTTTTGTTGGATCTAAACGATCCCGTTAAGTTGATCTTAGTCTAAAATTATACTAACATATCCTTAACAAACGTTTAAGTTGATCTTAGTCTCAAATGAGACTAACGTATCCTTAAACCCAACCCCATGTTAGTGTATATGCCCTAGGGGCCATTATTGTATCATACTAGTTTGTATATTACTTAATGGAAGCTTGGGATATTCACATGTGTATAACAGTCTTGCTAAACATGGTAGTATGCTACTTGGTTTTTCTATCTTAATATGTGAGTATACGTATTGATAGAGCTCTTAGGATCTTGCTTGACTACCAGCGTTGTGATGGCAGTCACACTAGTGGGGGCTGGGTAGTGTACAAGCACATCCTTATTCAGGTCCCTAGTCATAGGATTATCGAGACAGGGCATCGATACTCCGGAGTAGACTAGTAGGTACGCTTCTCATCCCAGTTGGGGAGATGGTCTATCCCACAACCGTCAGTACGTTGTACTGGAGATAGTATGCAGGTGCTCGTTAGGTTACAGGTACACCGGACAGGAATCACAGGGAACAGTTGGTTGGTTTTATACCAGTCGTTAGTTAACAGTTCCCAGGTGACATGAGTACAGCATAGTCCGCAGACTTGACACTGCTACTTCGCCTCGAGTGTGTCCCACTGTTCTTAGATTGCTACCCTACCACGGCTCAAAGGAGTCGTGCAAACAGGTAGCAGTTGGGTGCAGTCCCGAGCACTTGGAGGCAGTAGCGGTTAGACAGGATTCGTCTCTCCCGGTATTGGGAGTTGATATCGCGCTGTGTCAGAGAGCCATTACGCAAAGTCCCTGGCCAGGGCAAGCGAGATTTGCTGGTAGGTTCCAGTAGTTTCTCAGGGTGTAATGGGCTTCACTCCGACACAACTTATACCGCTATTAGGGGACTGACGCTTGCCGCCCCCTAGGCCCGATATGCGATAGTCTTAGACGAACAGACCGGACTGTACGGAGATTGTCACATCAGACTCAGTAGGAGTTCGGATGGGTTTCCTCATCGGCCTTCTTATCGACATCTACCTGGGGACTGTTACGTACAGCTAGTGCCGCTTGCGGTCTGTGGTTAAACCCACCGCCAGCGTAGTAGTCGAGTCTCTAGAGTCCCACACAGAGAGTTTCCCTACTCCAGGCGAAACGATATAGAGGTCGTATGGTTTTACGACAAGGGTTCGGACGCATACATGTGTTTACGCACGTACGACATCCGGACAGTTTTTACTAGCCGGCTTTGGTTTAAGCCAGTTTCTAGTATCCGGTTATTGTATTTATACAGTCTAAAGTTTTTCCGTGTTTTCACGGATAGGAGGGGCGTTCTTATAATTACGCGAGAAGCTTCTAGAAGATGGTGACTTGAGGGTTAAGGTGGCATATGCATTAAATGCGATTAGTGACTCATTTGTGTGATTCATCCATGTCATTAATGCATCATAAATGCTTAATGACTCATGGAGATGAATCACCCATTTGTATTTATGAAGCATGGTTGTTAAATCCTTTATTTTCTTTTATTGGATAAATGATAATGCTTCATATATATTATGATAGATCATTATCTCATTCACTTCTCTTGCTCACTTTCTCTCTCCTCAAGCTCTCTCTCTTCAAACCCTAATCCTCCCCTCTCATGTGTTGAGACCAAGGATTAGAATAGACTACTTAATCCTTAACCATTCTCTATATCACATAGGTTACTTAGATTAGCGATTTAAGAAACCTAGTTACCTCAAGTTAGAGGTGAAGCTTGTAGTAAAGCTCTCGGGTGGATCATCTACTACATAGAGAAGGCCGGAGAGGACGTGGAGAACGGAAAGACGAAGGACACGGTTCATCAGGTATAATCACTTTTCATAGTAGTTGTTAACTTATATGATTCTTGTTAGTTATCGTTTAGTAAAGATTCTCGGTTAGTCGATGTTTACGCCTAAAACAAGATCGTTTTTCATTATTCCGCCTCCCCACAAGTCGTGGGGTATTGTACATCGACTTACAGTGGTATTAGAGTCTCGCTAAACAATAATTAACTCATTAGCAAAGTCGTATGAATTTCGAATGCAAAACGAACCGAAAAAGACATCGATGTCACAAGTTTCTGTCGTATTTAAAACAGGCTCTAAATTTTTTTCAGGGAGCTGCAGTTTAACCTACAGAGAATTGTAAGAACACTGGTGAAAAATGGGTTCCTGAATCGGCCATACAGCCGCGGAACCGCGGCCGATCCCACCAATCCGCCGTGGATCCGCGGCCGAGTTGGGTCCGATTCAACCCAGTTTCCTCCAGTAACTCTTCTGTGATATTTGTCTATTTTCTGGAATGTTTATTTTCTGCTCAAGTCTCAGGTGCACAGAGAAGTTTTGGGAGTAGAATCTGATATGTTTGCTCGATCGAAATTATACGATGTTTGCTAATTTGATTATATCTGTGATTGTATAATGTGTTCGTAAACCTCCCCTAACTGCTAGTATGTCGGTTTACAGGGGGTTGCACATTTCTGTAATAGTTTTTACTGTTTGTGGTTGTGAACTGTATTGGACTATTGTGATGATTAGCCGGGGTTTGAGATGGGTTGTTATATTCATTCCTTCGATGTAATTGTAATATGTTGTAATATTATTTTGCGGGGCGCATCCAGGTTGCAGTTGTAGCCACCGTTGTATTATTTCATTTTACTGTTTTTTGCTCCTAGGATAGACCCAAGGTGGGGTGCACAAACTACCGGGTACTTTGAAGTGTTTAGTGGCCTACTCACTTTGTTGAGGGAGACCGCTTCACTTTGGGTATTTGACGGGTAGTTTGCCGTACCCGTAGGGGTCTAGGATGGGGTAATGGCTATTCATCACAACTGTGTAATCCGTCTTTTGTTGCAGGCTCTAAACAAACGCGGATTGCTTGCAAATCCAATAAAGTTCATATGAGATCTGGAATGCCTATTATTGCGTTAGACGAATGTACAATATCTATATATGATAGCTATTTAGACGTCACTTATGTTTTACACCCGCGCTAGCCCAGCCCCCACTCTGCCGTAAGTTAAGTAACCTAACGGGTGATGACGGGACCCAGTGGCGAATGCGGATGGCATAAGAGGATATTGTATTTTCGTTGTTTTCTGCAATGATAGGTTAATGATGGGACGCACTATTTATAATGCAAAGAAAATAAACCAAAAGATGAATCGTTGGAAAAATTTAAAAGAAACCACTCGGTTATTTTAAAACAGATGATATTTTTAATTGCGGAGCTTTAACCACTCCTTTTAAAAAGCTATCAGGTTCCTTCGGTCATATCAAGTTCACTACGTTCACGGTTTCGCCAAAACCATTCGTAGCCCTCCGTCATTTCATTTGGGTATTCACTAGTATTCAAGCTATGTATTTTGACCAACGCCAAGGCATAGTGTTTGGTAGCTGCTGGGTATTCATTTGTTGCATAGATAGATGAGTTAGTTTGGGATAGTCGTATTATCATTTTGGCCAACGTCAAGGATATGTACGGATGGGTTCAAATTAACAAGATAATGATGGGTAGAACTTGACATGTGACTTATGACATTTTGACCAACGCCAAGGTCATAAGAGCATGGGGCAAAAATATATATCGGGAATTTCTAAAGAAACTGAAATTTGCAAAGAGTTGCATACCATTTGGAGTTTGATGAATGTTGGTAGGATTCCTCCAACAATATCATACGATGATATTTGGATCCCGATCCTACTGTGAGTATATGCTACTCATCAGGATATTCGTCACTTAACGATCAATGCTATAAACCAAGTAGGTGTCAAGAAAGGTGTCAGCAGGGTTACGCCCCCAGAGAAAAGAGGTTATTTAATTAAGGAACTTCGCGAAAGCGTTGGAAAACCTCCCTCGAAGTACCGACACCAGCCTGGCTGAACGGTTAAGCAAGTATTGTATAGTGAGAATAGTCCTGGCTAATTCTTCTTTTATGGTTTGAGGAAGGATTCGAGAAACAGTGGGAGCCATCCAGTTTAGATAAATTAAAAACCACTCTAAACTTGCAAGAGCATCATGCTAAAGAGTTTTCTTCTCTCTCTCCTAATTGCAGCGACCCTGAAAATGACTGGACTTAAGTTACTTTTAGAGAAAAATATACTGACAGGACCAAACTATAAAGATTGGTTGCGGAATGTCAAGATGGCTTTGACCTATGACAAATTGGGGTACGTCCTCACCGCTAAGGCACCTGCAGTCCTAGGTCCCAAATCCAGTAATGCGGATAAGGAAATCCGCAAAACCTGGGAGTTTGATTGCGCGAAGGCCAAGCGCATCGTGATTGCCTCGATGAACAATGAACATCAGAGGAGGCACGAGGATATGGATCTTGATGCCATATTTCTCCATACAAAGGAACTTTATGGAGAGCAATCTCGTATAGCAAGATACGAGACCTCTAAGAACTTGTTTCGAGCGAGGTTGGCTGTCGGATCATCGGTAGGAGAACATGTCCTAAAGATGATTGGCTACATAGAAGAGCTCACAGACCTTGGGACGACTTTGGATAATGAGCTCTATACAGACCTTATTCTCCAGTCCCTTCCTTCCACCTACGCCCAGTTTATTCTGAACTTCAATATTCAAAGAAAAGAAGTTGAACTTCCGGAACTCCTTAACATGTTGAGGAGTGCAGAGGGCACCTTGCAGAAGTCAAGGGAAACACCCGCTATGTTTGTTAGCGGTGCTTCTTCTTCCGGGTCCAAGGCTAGGACCAAAGGAAGGAAAAAGAAGGCCGCCACCAAACCTAGAGGAGGTGTATGTAAGGTGGGAGGGAAGGGAAAGAAAAAGTTTGCGGTACCAGTAGTGGCCCAGGATGAGTGCTTCCATTGTCACAGGAAAGGGCACTGGAAAAAAGATTGCAAGGCGTGGAACGCCAAGAACCAGGAACCGAAGCAAGCTGTAGCTTCGATTTCAGGTGTGTTTGTAATTGAGAATTGTCTGTCAATCAACTCTACTTCCTGAGTATTGGATACCGGATCGGGATCTCATATTTGCAATTCATTGCAGGCACTGAGAAACCGTAGAGTGCTGAAGGATGGTGATATGACCCTGATGGTTGCTAACGGAGCTAGCGTAGGAGCTGTGTCTGTAGGGGATTATCACCTGGGATTGACGAGTGGACACATTTTGGTTTTACATAACTGTTTTTGTGTACCCAGCTTAACGTGTAATATCATATCTGTTTCCTTGTTATCAAATAAAGGTTATGATTTCACGTTTGTAAGTGATGTTGTTAACATCCACCTTAATCATAGTTTGATTGGGTCCGGTACACTAGATAACGGTATATATGTCTTAAACCAACTCCAAATTTTCAATGTCCAGAACACACTAAAAAGAAAGTCTCCAAATTTAAATAAAGCTTTCTTATGGCATTGTAGACTGGGTCACATCAATGAGAGAAGGTTGACTAAGTTGCATAGAGAAGGATATTTGGACTCGTTCGAATATCAAACTTATGCCAGTTGTCAATCTTGTCTCAAAGGAAAAATGACAAAGACTCCATTTACTGGACATGGAGTAAGAGCGAGCGAGCTCTTAGGATTCATACACAGCGATGTATGTGGTCCAATGTCTACCCATGCAAGAGGTGGTTTTTCCTATTTCATTACTTTTACGGATGATTACTCAAGGTACGGATTCATTTATCTGATGAAACATAAATCCGAGGCTTTTGAGAAATTCCAAGAGTACAAGAATGAAGTAGAAAACCAAACCGACAAAAGTATCAAGACACTAAGATCTGATCGAGGTGGTGAATACTTGAGTGCCGAGTTCCTAGGTTACCTAAAAGAGAAAGGAATTCTCTCTCAGCTTACTCCTCCATACACTCCACAGCATAATGGTGTATCGGAGAGACGGAATCGAACCCTATTGGATATGGTACGTTCCATGATGAGTAATGCTGAGTTACCGCGATCTTTTTGGGGTTATGCGCTAGAATCAGCGGCATATCTTTTGAACATGGTTCCTACCAAGACTGTGCCTACCATGCCATATCAGCTGTGGAGTGGGAAGAAACCCTATCTTCAGTATATGAAAATATGGGGATGTCCAGCTTTTGTTAAAAAGCAGCATGTGGACAAGCTCGAGGCACGATCAGTAAAGTGTAAGTTAGTCGGATATCCAAAGAACTCTAAGGGGTATCTATTCTATTACGTAGAGGAACAAAAGGTGTTTGTTTCTCGTAATGCCCATTTTCTAGAATATCGGTTTTTAGAAAAGGAAATAAATGGGAGCGAAATAGAAGAGGAAGAAATTCCAGACTGCAAACTACTACTGAAAGTTTGGTAGAACCGGTAGTTCAAGAAGAACAGGACATTCCCGCACCCCTCCGCAGGAGTAGTAGGCTGTCTCATCCGCCTGAGAGATACTACGGTTTTCTCATAGATGGGGATAGAGAGGATTGCATCATCGATGATGATGAACCTACTAGCTTCTAGCAGGCCATCCAGAGTGGCGACTCGGTACGATGGCTAGATGCAATGCGGACCGAAATGGAGTCCATGTACACCAACAAAGTATGGACTTTGGACTTTTCTCCAGATGGGGTAAAACCCATAGGATGCAAATGGATCTTCAAGAAAAAGATTGGTATAGATGGACAGGTGGAAACCTATAAGGTTAGACTTGTTGCGAAGGATTTTCGTCAAAGACCTGGTTTGGACTATGACGAAACTTTTTCTCCAGTGGCTATGCTCAAATCCATTCGGGTCCTTCTTGCTATTGCTGCCTTCCATGATTATGAAATCTGGCAGATGGACGTAAAGACGGCTTTTCTGAATGGAAATTTAGAAGAGTGCGTCTATATGGATCAGCCAGAGGGTTTCAATCAGCGTGGGAGCAGTGGGAAAGTATGCAAGTTGCTTAAATCCATTTATGGATTAAAGAAGGCATCGCGGAGTTGGAACATCTGTTTTGATGAAACGGTCAAAGAATATGATTTTATCAAAAATCCAGATGAACCATGTATATGTAGTAAAGTTGTAACAAGAACTGTCGTATTCCTCGTCTTGTACGTGGATGACATTCTATTGATAGGAAATGACATTCCTATGCTACAATCTGTCAAAGGATTCTTGTCACACAGGTTCTCCATGAAAGACCTGGGTAATGCCTCTTACATTCTGGGGATCCGGATCTATCGTGATAGATCCAAGAGAATGTTGGGACTTTCGCAGTCCAGGTATATCGACACTGTACTGAAAAAATTCAGTATGGAAGATTCTAAGCGCGGCAATCTACCGGCTTGTCACGGAATCACCCTATCCAAAGAGATGTCTCCCAAGACTGATTTGGAAAGGGAACGCATGTCTATTATACCATACGCTTCTGCGGTAGGCTCTATAATGTATGCGATATTGTGCACCAGACCGGATGTAGCTTACGTACTAAGCGTGGTAAGCCGGTATCAGTCAGACCCAGGGAAGAAGTACTGGATAGCAGTAAAGAACATTCTCAAGTACCTGAGGAGGACTAAGGAGATGTTCTTGGTTTACGGCGGAAAAGACCTCAAGATGGAGGCCTTTGCTGATTCCGGCTTCCAGAGTGATAAGGACGATTCCAAGTCCATGTTAGGTTATGTCTTTACCCTCAATGGAGGGGCGGTGTGCTGGAAGAGTTCTAAGCAGGACACCGTTGCTGACTCGACGATGGAATCGGAGTATATTGCTGCTTGCGATGCCGCAAAAGAAGCGTTCTGGATGAAGAAGTTCCTAACAGAACTTCAGGTGGTTCCTACCATTGTTGATCCAATACCTCTGTATTGCGACAACAACGGAGCTATAGCTTTAGCGAAGGAACCAAGGTCCCATCAGAAGTCCAGACACATCTTAAGGCGGTATCACCTGATCAGGGAGATCATTGATCGTCGGGAGATCGAGGTTCGGAGAGTTGCTACTGTAGAGAACATTGCTGATCTATTCACGAAGGCCCTACCTCAGATTCAGTTCGAGAGGCTACTCGAGATCATCGGTCTTTGATATGCCAGTACATGTCCCTAGTGCAAGTGGGAGATTGTTAGTGTATATGCCCTAGGGGTCATTATTGTATCATACTAGTTTGTATATTACTTAATGGAAGCTTGGGATATTCACATGTATATAACAGTCTTGCTAAACATGGTAGTATGCTACTTGGTTTTTCTATCTTAATTTGTGAGTATACGTATTGATAGAGCTCTTAGGATCTTGCTTGACTACCAGCGTTGTGATGGCAGTCACACTAGTGGGGGCTGGGTAGTCTACAAGCACATCCTTATTCAGGTCCCTAGTCGTAGGATTATCGAGACAGGGCATCGATACTCCGGAGTAGACTAGTGTGTATGCTTCTCATCCCAGTTGGGGAGATGGTCTATCCCACAGCCGTCAGTACGTCGTACTGGAGATAGTATGCAGGTGCTCATTAGGTTACGGGTACACCGGACAGGACTCACAGGGAACTGTTGGTTGGTTTTATACCAGTCGCCAGTTAACAGTTCCCAGGTGACATGAGTACAACATAGTCCGCAGACTTGACACTGCTACTTCGCCTCGAGTGTGTCCCACTGTTCTTAGATTGCTACCCTACCACGGCTCAAAGGAGTCGTGCAAACAGGTAGCAGTTGGGTGCAGTCCCGAGCACTTGGAGGCAGTGGCGGTTAGACAGGATTCGTCTATCCTGGTATTGGGAGTTGATATCGCGCTGTGTCAGAGAGCCATTACGCAAAGTCCCTGGCCAGGGCAAGCGAGATTTGCTGGTAGGTTCCAGTAGTTTCTCAGGGTGTAATGGGCTTCACTCCGACACGACTTATACCGCTATTAGGGGACTGACGCTTGCCGCCCCTAGGCCCGATATGCGATAGTCTTAGACGAACAGACCAGACTGTACAGAGATTGTCACATCAGACTCAGTAATAGTTCGGATAGGTTTCCTCATCGGCCTTCTTATCGACATCTACCTGGGGACCGTTACGTACAGCTAGTGCCGCTTGCGGTCTGTAGTTAAACCCACTGCCAGCGTAGTAGTCGAGTCTCTAGAGTCCCACACAGAGAGTTTCCCTACCCCAGGAGAAACGATATAGAGGTTGTATGATTTTACGACAAGGGTTCGAACGCATACGTGTGTTTACGCACGTACGACATCCGGACAGTTTTTACTAGCCGGCTTTGGTTTAAGCCAGTTTCTAGTATCCGGTTATTGGATTTATACAATGTAAAGTTTTTCCGTGTTTTCACGGATAGGAAGGGTGTTCTCGTAATTACGCGAGAAGCTTCTAGAAGATGGTGACTTGAGGGTTAAGGTGGCATATGCATTAAATGAGATTAGTAACTCATTTGTGTGATTCGTCCATGTCATTAATGCATCATAAATGCTTAATGACTCATGGAGATGAATCACCCATTTGTATTTATGAAACATGATTGTTAAATCCTTTATTTTCTTTTATTGGATAAATGATAATGCTTCATATATATTATAATAGATCAATATCTCATTCACTTCTCTTGCTCACTTTCTCTCTCCTCAAGCTCTCTCTCTTCAAACCCTAATCCTCCCCTCTCATGTGTTGAGACCAAGGATTAGAATAGACTACTTAATCCTTAACCATTCTCTATATCACATAGGTTACTTAGATTAGCGATTTAAGAAACCTAGTTACCTCAAGTTAGAGGTGAAGCTTGTAGTAAAGCTCTCGGGTGGATCATCTACTACATAGAGAAGGCCGGAGAGGACGTGGAGAACGGAAAGACGAAGGACACGGTTCATCAGGTATAATCACTTTTCATAGTAGTTGTTAACTTCTATGATTCTTGTTAGTTATCGTTTAGCAAAGATTCTCGGTTAGTCGATGTTTACGCCTAAAACAAGATCGTTTTTCATTATTCCGCCTCCCCGCAAGTCGTGGGGTGTTGTACATCGACTTACACCCCAAACCCAAATCTAAGAAGATACGGATTTGGACTAATCCACGCCCTACGGGCGACAACATAAATTAGTCTCCGTATACAATCCACGGGCAACCAAAAACAAAACAAACACACACGACACGAAGTGACCATCTGGAGAAGGAGAAAGTTGTTATCGCGATGCGGTAGCGTAATTAACTGCAGGGGCTTGCGCCTGTAGGGAAGAGCATCCCCATAATCAAAAACCCCTCAAATGAGGGGGAATCTGACGAAGTCTGCTAGATCGGCTGCATCCGTTTAAACTTCTGATATACAGTGTCATAAATCAACTTGGCATCTTCAGAGAGGTGGACAGATAACACCAATTAGCATCTGCACCGAAATTCAGGTGAGACGGACCTGCGCGGTCGCGTCTCCGTGTTTCGGCGGGGAATAGTATGCTTTCCAGGATGTAGGAGGGAATTTGAGTCAACAGTTGCTGCACTCTTTCGCCATATTTTACCAACTCTGGTTTACACGTCTGATAGTTGCCATTACTTGGCTAACGACTAGTTGGGAGTCTCTATATATAAGGAGGCCTTCGATTCCCACGTCGACAGCAATCTCAAGACCCGCTACCAAAGCTTCGTACTCAGCTTCATTGTTTGTCCTAGGCTCTGTTAAAGAAAGGGTGAAACGCATTATCCCTCCTTGCGGAGTAACGAAGACAAGGTCCACCCCAGCTTTGATTATGGGGGTGCTTTGCTTTCGCTTCTTCAAGGAAGATGCTCTGTCGAAGTATAGTTCCCATCGGGCATTATGTCCTTCCTTCTCCCCTTTTGATTGTGTCGAGCACGTGTTCGTCTGGCAATTCGCAATTTAAGGGAGGGTCGGCTGGTATCGGATGCTCTGCGAGAAAGTCGGCGATGGTTTGGCCTTTCACTGCCTTGAGGGGTCGATATGTTATCGAGAATTCCATTAAGAGGAGGGCCCATTTGGCAAGCCTTCCTGTTAGTATGGACCTTGACATTATATATCTGAAAAGATCCACCTTCGATATGAGATGGACCTCATGTGTCAAGGCATAATGTCGAAAATTCGTTATCGCGAAGATCAGTGCCAGGCAATGCTTTTCAATAGGGGAGTAGTTGTTTTCTGCCCCCAGAAGAACTCGACTCAAATAGTACAGAGCTCTTTCCTTCCCTTGGTCGTTTTCCTGTGCCCATAGCATGCCTTAAGAACCTTCAAGGGCTGTTGTATACAAGATGAGAGTCTTTCCCTTGACCGGAGTGGTCAGTACCGGTGGGTTCTACAGATATTGCTTGATTTCGTCTAGTGCACTTTGGCATTTACGATCCCAAATGAACGAGGTCCTCTTATTCATTAGATGGCTGTAGGGGCGGCATTTGCCGGAGATGTTAGCTATAAACCATCGGATATACGCGAGTTTTCCTTAGAGAGACCGCAGTTGCTTGAGAGTTCTTGGCGCTGGCATTTCCATAATCGCTTTGATCTTTGATGGGTCTATTTCGATACCTTGGTGTCGTACGATGAATCCTAGGAATTTGCCTGAGGAGAGTCCAAACACACATTTCAAAGGGTTCATCTTTAGATTATACTTCCGAAGACGCTGGAACACTATGTTCAAATGCTCCCAGTGTTCCTCATACGATTTGCTTTTCACCACAAGGTCGTCGATATAACATTCGACAATCTCTTGTATGAGGTCATCGAAGATCTTCGCCATGGCTTTCTAGTAGGTAGCGCCAGCGTTCTTCAGACTGAAGGGCACACTTTATAACAGAATATGCCCAGCGAAGTCCGAAAGGCAGTATGCTTTTGGTCTTCGGGATGCATCTTTATTTGATTATACCCCGAAGATCCATCCATGAAGGAGAAGACCTCATGGGTGGATGTGTTATCGATCATCAGCTCGGTAACATGTACTGGGAAGTCATCCTTTGGACAAGCTTTGTTGAGGTCCCGGAAGTCCACGCAGTTGCGTATTGTCCTATTTTTCTTCATTACCGGAACAATATTGGCGATCCAGTCAGGATATTGAACTTTTTGGATGAAGCCGGAGTCAATTAGTTTCTTGACTTCGGCATTGATACTCATTTCAAGTTCGAGCCGCATTCTTCTTGGCACCTGTTTGATTGGATTGACGTCCGGCGATATTGCTAGTTTATGCACCGCTATTTCTGGATCTAGTCCTGGCATCTCGGAATAATTCGATGCGAAGCAATCTTTATATTGTATAAGCACGTCTTTTAGTGTGGCCACCTGCTTTTTAGACAGCAGCTCACTGAAGAACGTTGGCCTTGAATCGTTTTCCGTTCCTAAGTCAATTTTTCTTAGATTGTCCATCATGGTGTGTATCCCAACTTCCAGCTCTTTTGGCGCCGGTGGAAATTATGAGATCACCTCGTTCTCATCCTCATGTACGAAGCACTGGAAAAGGTCGTCCATACTCGTGCTCCCCCTCCTTTGAGAATGCTATCACGTGGCAGGTACGAGTTCGTTTCCAAGCTCGATGTTGATCTAGACTTACCCTCGCAATATAGGTTACCCTCCAACTGTCGTATAGAGCAAACCTGTCTTGCTGATACTGGTCTTCGACCCAGTATTTGATGGTGAAGCAGTCTTCAAGAGAATGTCCTACTGCTCGGTGGTAGGAGCAATAAGCCGGGTGATGGACCTCGTTTATCTGTTCGGGGTGCCGAGACTCTGGGAGCGTCATCATTTGATGCTTAATGACAAGGTCGAATATTTTCTTGTCTTTTCTTGGGGGAAAGAATATTCTTGACTTATCTTCTTTATCAGCGATGGATTCCAGCTGACTTTTTTCTCGATTGCTTGGCTTCTTGGATCCGCTTCGATGTTTTAGAATATCATTCTCGTTCTTCACCTTGTTTTTGCCTCTACGTCGGGATTTTTCCTTACCATGAGAGTGCACAGCGGGCTGAGGGTGAAGGGCATCGTAGTCTTCTCTTTCCGCAGACTGCTGAGTAAGATGCCACGTCCTGGCTTTCTCGTAAATAGCCATTTCACGGCTGTGGTCATCCCGGACATTTTGACCCGCTTCCCTTATTAGCTTGTCAATTTGTTCTTCAAATGACGGACTTGGCATTCTTACGGCGGGATCTCGCTCTGGTTCAATATCAGCGCTATCTGGAAAAGCATTCCCTTCTCGACCGGAGTTATTTATGACACGACAGCCATGGAGTCGCTTCCATTTCTTGGACCGAATGTATCCAAGTACAGTCGTCTCCATCTTCCCGTTGGGCATCTTTCGCTGGGTCCTAGGGATGTCCCAAATCTTGTTGTAGAACTGGGCTTGTCAAGCGGTTTTCTTGAAGGGTACGCCTTGGCATCTTAAAAGCCTTTTCAATCCCTCTGTGTAATATCTGGGCAGACGGATTGGTTGAAGCCTGTCAAGCGCAAGTTCGGCACCATGCCAGACTTCTTTTTCCACTTTAGTCTCCGTAGATTGGTAGAAGAGGATCACCTTTTCACATCTTCGCCTAGGAGGAATGTAGAAGGTCTGCAGCTCTTGCACGCTGTATGTATCGAGGCATCACGTGTTGGAGATAGTGCCCTCAGAGTCAATTATTGGATCACAGGCACGTGATTGCAATGATTGAGGGAGGACCTGTCCCAGTAGGACAGTCTTACTCGAGATGATAGTATGCTATCTGGTTTATCTTTATCATCGTGTACTGCTTTAGATGACCTGACATGTCGCTATTACACGTTGATAGAGCCCCTAGGATTCTTGCTTGACCACCAGCAGTATGAGGGCGATCATATAAGTGGGAGCTGGGGTCTATAAGCACATCCTTAAAAGGTCCCTAGTCGTGGGAGTTTCGAGACAGGGCATCGATACTCCAGAGTATACTAGTGTGTACATTCGAGACCCCGATGAGGGGCGGTGGCCGGTCTCACAAGCCACTGGTGTCAGTTGGATCACCTAAGATGTATACAGCTGCTCATTGGGTTATGAGTACACCGGACAGGACTCGCCGGGAACATGCTAGTTGGTCTTATACCTGACGTTAGATAGCAGTTCCCTGGTGACATGTGTACAGGTTAGTTCATCGACCTGGGGATCGTCATTTGTCTCGTGTGAGTTCCCACTGTACTTTGATTACTACCCTACCACGCTCAAAGTAGACGTGCAAACAGTTTTTAGTTGGGTACAGTCCCGAGCCACATGGAGGCAGTGAGCGGATCTTCAGGGGTTCGTCTCTCCCGGTATTAGGGGTGAGGTCGCGCTGTGTTTAGGAGAACCATTACACGAAGCCTTCGGCCGAGGTAGGAGATTTACTGGTAGGTATTCCAGTAGTATCTCAGGGTGTTCTGGGCTACACTCCGACACGACTTGTACCGCTTTTGGGGGTCTGACTTTTACCAACCCCCTAGGCCCGCCATGCGATACTCATAGACGAATGGACCGGACTGTACGGATATTGTCACTGACAGGCTCAGTAGGGTGTCAGGCTGAGTTCGCTCACAGACGTCCCTTTTTGTCAATAGCTGGTGGCCCGTCACGTATGGCTAATACCTCTGACGTGCTAGTGGTTAAATCCACAGCCATAGTATTGACGAGTCTTTAGAGTCCACCACACATTCAGTTACTCAAGCTTTCGGGCGAAACGCTGTAGAGGCCGTATGGAGATATGGCAGGGTTCGATCAGATACGTGCGGCATTGCACGGATCAGGATCGGACGGTTAGTACTAGAGGCCATATAGATATATGGCAGGGTTCGATCAGATACGTGCGGTATTGCACGGATCAGGATCGAACGGATATTGCTAGCTGGCTTTGGTTTAAGCCGGATCCTAGTATAGTACAGTGTAGATTTTGTCTCATTGCATTTGTATTCGGTTGGAATACAGATGCGGGTGTGTATACACAGTATCGGGGTTTTCCTGTAATTTATTACGGGACCAGTTTTCTGGAGTTGCCAGTTTGCTTTTCGTTTCGGCCATATTTCTTTGTATCCTTCATTGGCCGAAGATTGGTGGAAGAGGGCTTATTTGCATTTGTGCAAATAAGCATTTGTGGAGGGTGTTCTTTGCATTATTCTTGTATCATGATGATTCCTCCACCATTTGACTTCTTCTTCTTCTCATCATGGCTTGACTTTTGAGTCATCATGGTTGTTGATGATTAGCTTGTTGGAGTGTTGGTTTTGGTGCAATCATGGTTGTTGATGATTGGTTGATGGAGTGTGAGTTTTAGTGGGTGATCATTTCCTTTTTCATGATAACCCTTTTCTCTCTCTTGCATAATGAGAGTGGCTCCATGATTCATTCACCTCACTCTCATTCTCACTCTCCCCTCACTTGGCATGGCCGGCCACTTCCTCAAGTGGGCTGTCCCAATTTTTTGTGGAGGGATTTCATTTCTTTTGGCTTGTAAAAAAAATCCCATAGCTCCACAAAAATTCCACAACTCATCCCTCCACCAAATGGCAACCTCCATAAACCCCAAATGAGACATATAGATCTTCACTATATTCTACAGCAAATCTTGGGCACGTCGACTCGCCAGCTTCGTGCCCGAGTTGCCTCGGTATAGAGGTGGGAGCCCGTAAAAGAACCAGGCGACGTGGTGCCCTTTCCGGTGAGGAGGTGGAGACCGGACATTCCGCGGGAGATCGGGACGACGGCGAGAAGACCGGAGGACTCGGATCACTCGGTATATCTCTCTTCCCCATCTTGTAGTTAGCTAGGACTAGTTAATGGCCCGATCCGGGTTTTAGTGCGCGGTGGTACCGGTTTGAAAATTAAAGTTAACCATCGCTTCCGCATTTGGCCTCGGGATGGAGGCCGGGGCGCCGCCGTGCACTTACAGTGGTATCAGAGCCTCGCCATTAACATAGTCTAGCTTTGTCTAACGTGTTTACATTTCCGATCGATCAAAAATTCCAAAATCCCCGTTTTTCAGTACAACAGTTTTCTGTCGAAATGTTTTTGTCTCGAAAATTTTTTCAGGTAGTCTCAGAATACTGTGCAGGGAAGTATAAGCCTACTGTAAAAATTTGGTCGCGAGATCTCATTATTCGACCGCGGAACCGCGGCCAAACCCATGCTTGGGCCGCAGTTCCGCCGCTTTTTTGAGTGATCAGTGCACCAATTTTTTACAGAGGCCTCCTGACTTGAAAATAGGGTTTTTGGAACATTCTTTTTTAGCCCAGAATCTCTTTATCTGCTATAGTAAAGCTTGGGGCCCACTTGGTAAAAATTTGATCGATCGGATATTTAAACACATTGGTTCACAGTATTTACATTATATCTGCGACCGTGAATGTCACTTGATCGGTAAATCTTGTCTAACTGCTATAGCCCGGTTAGACGGATTTGCGAACATGACATTCACGTTAATGTTCTGTGTATTGCTGTGATGTTGCGGATCGGTCGTGGGGGATAGCCTGGATGCAATGCTAGTACAGTTGTTTTTATTGTATTATGTATATTTGATATTGCGGGGCGAGCGTCCGACATGTGGACTGCCGTCACTGCCTGTTTGTATTATTATTTTGGGGCACGACCAGGTTGCGGTCGATGTGCCCGTTGTATGTATATTTTACTTTCTGTACTAGGATTACCCCGCGGAGGGGTGCACGGATAGCCGGGTTCTAGAGGGCAACGGGCCCGCATCTCATGGCATTGAGACGGAGGGGGCTTCACTCTAGAATTGGCGGGCTATTCGCCGCACTCGTAGGGGGTACAGGTTGACCCAGGAGGGGTGCCCAAGTTACCGGATTCCGTGAAGTGCTGGGTGGTCCATTCACGTTGCTGAAGGGGGTTGCCTCGCTTCAGGTTTTGGCGGGTAACTTGCCGCGCCCGTAGGGGTCTAGGATTTCATTGCACAGGCTATCCACACGACCAGGGGAACGTCGGGTTTCAGTAGTGGCTCTGTGAAACCCGGGGATCCCAGATATCTGTATTGTTCTGTGATGCTGTACATTTCTGTGATGTTGCATTTTTTATCACGCCTTGAGCGAAATATTATATATTGGTATATATATTAGTAGATGTTGTATATGTTTTGCATCCGCGCTATTCCAGTCCCCGCTCTGTCGTTAGTTAGCTAACCTAACGGGTAATGACGGGACCCAGTGGCGAATGCGGATGGCATATACGTACATCAGTATATTTTCGTTCTTTGTGGTGTGATCAATTGATAGGACTGCGTTGATTCGGATCAATGCAAGTTAAAAACAAACCTAATCTGATGTTGTTGGAACACTTTTCAAAAAGCTGTTATTGCAAGGACGTTCTCTTTTGTTTTGCATCGTGGTATTCAGTTGGAATATCCTGCTCCTCAGTCGACGAGGCAAGGGCCGAGATCCCTTCACCGGGAGTGACCCCTTGGACAAAAAGTTTGCGTCAGGGCAATAACTTCACTATAGCCGATTACTTTTGCTTTGCATCGTGGTATTCAGTTGGAATATCCTGCACCTCATTCTACGGGGAAAGAGCCGAGATCCCTTCACCGGGAGTGACCTCTTTAGCAAAGGTTTTCGTCACTATATTTTCATAAAAGCTATCCAGTTCCTTCAACGATATCAAGTTCTTTACGTTAAAGGTTTTCGCCAGAAACCATTCGTAGCCCTCCGTCGTTTCAGACGGGTAGCACGTAGTATTCATGCTATGTTTGTTGACCTTCGTCAAGGCATAGTGAATGGTAGCTGCTTGTTACCTTTCTGCTGCATAGATAGATGCGTTGGTTTGGGACAGTCGTATAGCCTTGTTGACCTTCGTCAAGGGCTTGTACGGGTGGGTTCAAATTAACCTGGACAATGATGGGTAGAACTTGACATGTGACTTATGATTTGTTGACCTTCGTCAAGGTCATAAGAGCATAGAGAAAAAATCACATCGGGAGTTTCAAAAGAACTGAAACTTGCCAGATATGCGCATACCTTCTGGAGTGTGATAGCGTGAGCGGATTCCGTCACGTTATCATGTGATGATAGTTGGATCCCGATTCCCACTGATGAGTTGGTTTACTCCTCGGTTGATCCCGACTAATTCTTCTTTCAGGTTTGGAGGAGAATTTGAGGTTACAGTAGGAGGTTTCCAGATTAGATAAATTGGTAACCATTCTGATCTAGGTTAGAGTGCACGCTGAGTGTTTCTTTTCTCTCTCTCTTTGGCAGCGATCATTGACCCGACCCTAAGACTATGACTCAGTGACCAAGTTGACCGAACCTTCTTAAACACTGGCTTTTGGATTGTCAGAGTTGCAAACCTCATTGCCTCTCCTACTTTTTCCCTTTTCTCCAGGACACCCCGTATTACTACGAACGTCCACTTCCATTGGACAAAACCATCGTATGGTTAGATACGAACTCGAAGGAATTTATTCGAGGATGGTTTTCGGTTCTGGAGAAAACGGATAGGACTATTCAGTTGTCTTTTCCTTTTACCTTCTCTCAGGTTGCGAGTACTCCTTGGTTTAGGAGATAGTACACCTATTACGCAAATTGGATAGTCTTCTTCCAAACCTTAGGCTGGTGCCGACCGGTGGGGAATGAAGAAAACCAATTAGCATAACGATGGTGTACAGAAGGTATTAAGTTAAGACAAAGCAAGGGATTAGTAAGAGGGCAAAGTAAATTGCGACTTCTATTCACGACCAAACCAAGTATTCCTTCGCCAATCCTAAATCACCTTTGTATTTCTCCAGAACACTCCGTATCACTACGAAGATCCACAGTTTATTGGATACTCCATCGTATGGTTATATACGAACTCGAAAGGAACTTGTTCCAGTTCGGGGATGGATTCTGGTTCAGGAGAAATAGGAATAAGGTTTATTCGGTTGTCTTTTATCTTCACCTTCTCTCATTGCGAGTGCTCCTAGGATTAGGACAGTACACCCATTATGCTTATTGGATAGTCTTCTTCCAAACCATAGGCTGGTGCCGAACGGTAGGGAAGGAAGAAAACCATTTGGCCTAAAGGGGTGTGCAGAAGGTAATGACTAAAGACATATAAAGGGATTTGGAGAGGTGGCAAAGAATTATACGGTTACAGTCGTGAATCTGGAAGAGGCATTACTAGGAATACCAGTATACCCCTACGAAACATTTCAATGTTTCAGTCTTACTGTGTACTGTTAAAAGAAAACTGATTTCCTAATTAGCACTTGCTCCAGGGTATGTATTTACCAGGTATGAATCTCACATCTGTATGGTTTTACAGATGATGAGTGGGAGTAAGTTATTGGGAATTGGGTGATCATCCTCATTATATCGGGATTCGTTGTAATCGGTGATATTTGAGGAAGTCACCTGGGTTGGTTGCCGGACGGCAAATATTTGGTTTTGAATATCCTCTGTTATGCACCAATTTCAAATCGATATATCTGTACGTCTATTTTCATAGAGTGAGATATACCTTTTTGAAATTATGTCTATGACATTTACCTATATCAGTGGATGTTAGGTAAGGAGCATTAAACATCGGTGTAATTCTTCATAACCAAAGGTACAGTTTTCAACCTACGACACACAGGGAATGAGTTATTAGACTCAAGGGACTTATATAGAGTATTGTATGTTGTCCAGGGTCCATCAGGACAGAGGGGTTGGTCTTCGTACTATATTCGGTTTACTTATGACTTCTCTAGTTTTTTGACAAGTGTTTCGTGGAAACACCGGGTCAGAATTTTGAGAAGTTATAGGTAATTGAATAAAGTAGAGAACCAGATGTTGCAAGTATCGGGATTTTTCAAAGTGATCGGAGATGTAGATACTTGTGAAGGGTATTCAGTTGATAGTAATGATTAAGAGAACTTGCTTCTCTTTCAGGTTACTCATAATTGGAAGCATTCCTAAGTTGAGTAACGCCGATCGGCCTCTTTCCATTTAGTTGACATGCACTGGAGATAGCTGCATGATTTGAATCTGGTTCAATTAAATCAGTGCATCTAGTTCTATATTGGATATAGAACAGTTCATATCTTAACGATGTTAAGGTACGGGGAGTTGTCCGGCTTATGATTAAAACCAGACACTAGACAACTCAAGGCACGTTTCTGTAATGGCTATTTGTGGGTTGACCCAGGCTATGACGAGGGTTGACTTTCTACCATCTGGAAGATCAATAGTGATATTGTTCTTGACTCGCCACAGTTTTAATAAAAATGGATTTTTTTCAGAAAACAGTAGTGGGGGTATGGTAGAACTGGAAGTGATTCCAGAACCACAAACGATTACTGAAGATTTGATAGGAACCTAAAGATTCAATCTGATTTGACATTCCATTGGCCACTCCGCAGATAAGGTGGGTAACTTCAGGCACCCGAGAGGTACTCCGGTAGCCTCAAGGACGGTGACAGGGAAGTTCTTGTTTACCCAGACTTGCCATTGCTGTTGTTCCAGGCTGCGAGACCCGGCAGGAGGATGAGTATAGCGTCGTTCTAAACTAGCTTTAGAAGTGTACGTTTATATGACTCTGCCAGAGGGTTGTCGTAGTCAGTGGGAGCAGCGGAAGCATTGGTGGACAGGTAGCTTATGTCTATTTATAGACTAAAGCAAATGTAGCGGAGATAGATCATCAATTTCTGATGTGACAGTCATAGATTTGACTTCATCAGAATAGGGGATGAATCTGTTGAGAAGGTAGTAGGGTGTGATGTCATGGTATTTGGATGACATACACAGAGTAGGAAGTTATATTCCTATACTATGATCGGTTATACTTTGGTCGTCACACAGTGGTTTCTCCACATGGGACTTGGACATTATATCAGACATACTGGTTACTAGATCTATGGTTTTAGATCTAGATTTGGGTGGTTTCCCAATCAGGGTACTTTGACAGCATTCTAAGAGTATTTAGAATGGACGACTCCTGGCACGGTAGTGTACCTGCAGGTGATGGAGTCACCCTCTCTAAAGGTGTCTTACAGACTAAAGGGGAGAGGGATGTGCATGATTGGCAGATCACTTGCTTAGGCAATTGAGTCAATCATGAGATGTCAAGTACCACACCAGATGTTGTTCTTGCACTAGATGCAATAAGTTGACATTGATCCAATCCTGGAGAAACAGTCGGAAGCAGTTTTAGAACATAAGTGGATGTTCTAGGGATATGATAACGACAGCCTCATGCAGGAGACAGTTATCATTCCAGGCTTCCAAGGTGACCTGGACAACAAGGAGGTTGTCAGAGTTATAGTTTTTCCTTCTGACGAGGGGCAGTATTTTGGACAGGCGGTCCAAGGCAATACTGAGGGAGGCATGGCGCAGGATACTGATTAAGTTCAGTTGACGATACAGTCTAAGAAGTTTGGATTTGGAGTTCATTTATGAGCTAGGTCCCATCAGACATCCAGACACATTCTAAGACAGGTATTGCTCATTTCGGGAGATGGTTTTCTCCGCGAACATGAGATATAGAGAGACATAGAAAGAAACATCCAGGCGGATCCACTCACTGAGGCTATTCCTCGAACGCAATAGTTTCGCAAACGAGCTTTGTGAGACTGACTAGTAGAGGAGTTGGGTGTTCGGTATCACACGGGCTGTGAGTATGCGACATCGCAATAATTAGCCTTGAGTGCAAGTGGGAGATTGTTGGAGATAGTGCTCTCAGAGTCAATTATTGGATCAAAGGCACGTGATTGCAATGATTGAGGGAGGACCTGTCCCAGTAGGACAGTCTTACTCGAGATGAGAGTATGCTATCTGGTTTATCTTTATCATCGTGTGCTGCTTTAGGTGACCTGACATGTCGCTATTACACGTTGATAGAGCCCCTAGGATTCTTGCTTGACCACCAGCAGTATGAGGGCGATCATATAAGTGGGAGCTGGGGTCTATAAGCACATCCTTAAAAGGTCCCTAGTCGTGGGAGTTTCGAGACAGGGCATCGATACTCCAGAGTAGACTAGTGTGTACATTCGAGACCCCGAAGAGGGGCGGTGGCCGGTCTCACAAGCCACTGGTGTCAGTTGGATCACATATGATATATACAGGTGCTCATTGGGTTATGAGTACACCGGACAGGACTCGCCGGGAACATGCTAGTTGGTCTTATACCTGACGTCAGATAGCAGTTCCCTGGTGACATGTGTACAGGTTAGTTCATCGACCTGGGGATCGTCATTTGTCTCGTGTGAGTTCCCACTGTACTTTGATTACTACCCTACCACACTCAAAGTAGACGTGCAAACAGGTTTTAGCTGGGTACAGTCCCGAGCCACATGGAGGCAGTCAGCGGATCTTCAGGGGTTCGTCTCTCCCGGTATTGGGGGTGAGGTCGCGCTGTGTCTAGGAGAGCCATTACACGAAGCCCTCGGCCGAGGCAGGAGATTTACTGGTAGGTATTCCAGTAGTATCTCAGGGTGTTCTAGGCTACACTCCGACACGACTTGTACCGCTTTTGGGGGTCTGACTTTTACCAACCCCCTAGGCCCGCCATGCGATACTCATAGACGAACGGACCGGACTGTACGGATATTGTCACTGACAGGCTCAGTAGGGTGTCAGGCTGAGTTCGCTCACAGACGTCCCTTTTTGTCAATAGCTGGTGGCCCGTCACGTATGGCTAATACCTCTGACGTGCTAGTGGTTAAATCCACAGCCATAGTATTGACGAGTCTTTAGAGTCCACCACACATTCAGTTACTCAAGCTTTCGGGCGAAACGCTGTAGAGGCCGTATGGAGATATGGCAGGGTTCGATCAGATACGTACGGCATTGCACGGATCAGGATCGGACGGTTAGTACTAGAGGCCATATGGATATATGGCAGGGTTCGATCAGATATGTGCGGTATTGCACGGATCAGGATCGAACGGATATTGCTAGCCGGCTTTGGTTTAAGCCGGATCCTAGTATAGTACAGTGTAGATTTTGTCTCATTGCATTTGTATTCGGTTGGAATACAGATGCGGGTGTGTATACACAGTATCGGGGTTTTCCTGTAATTTATTACGGGACCAGTTTTCTGGAGTTGCCAGTTTGCTTTCCGTTTCGGCCATATTTCTTTGTATCCATCATTGGCCGAAGATTGGTGGAGGAGGGCTTATTTGCATTTGTGCAAATAAGCATTTGTGGAGGGTGTTCTTTGCATTATTCTTGTATCATGATAATTCCTCCACCATTTGACTTCTTCTTCTTCTCATCATGGCTTGACTTTTGAGTCATCATGGTTGTTGATGATTAGCTTGTTGGAGTGTTGGTTTTGGTGCAATCATGGTTGTTGATGATTGGTTGATGGAGTGTGAGTTTTAGTGGGTGATCATTTCCTTTTTCATGATAACCCTTTTCTCTCTCTTGCATAATGAGAGTGGCTCCATGATTCATTCACCTCACTCTCATTCTCACTCTCCCCTCACTTAGCATGGCCGGCCACTTCCTCAAGTGGGCTGTCCCAATTTTTTGTGGAGGGATTTCATCTCTTTTGGCTTGTAAAAAAATCCCATAGCTCCACAAAAATTCCACAACTCATCCCTCCACCAAATGGCAACCTCCATAAACCCCAAATGAGACATATAGATCTTCACTATATTCTACAGCAAATCTTGGGCACGTCGACTCGCCAGCTACGTGCCCGAGTTGCCTCGGTATAGAGGTGGGAGCCCGTAAAAGAACCAGGCGACGTGGTGCCCTTTCCGGCGAGGAGGTGGAGACCGGACATTCCGTGGGAGATCGGGACGACGGCGAGAAGACCGGAGGACTCGGATCACTCGGTATATCTCTCTTCCCCATCTTGTAGTTAGCTAGGACTAGTTAATGGCCCGATCCGGGTTTTAGTGCGCGGTGGTGCCGGTTTGAAAATTAAAGTTAACCATCGCTTCCGCATTTGGCCTCGGGATGGAGGCCGGGGCGCCGCCGTGCACTTACATCAAGTTCCCTATAATGCTGCTGCGGAACCATGGTAATTTGTAAGCTCTGATCAGTTCCAGTGAAGGTCTGCATTGACGGGCGGACGGAGAACACTGCGCTGGCCTCGTCCTCAGAATCACTTCCAAGGACCAAAATAGGGCTAGATGGTCCGGGACTGTTGCCTTGGGATTTCCCCGAGTAGACCATCTCTTCATCTTCTTCGGTATCGCTCCCAAAGACCGGGATAGTAGTGATGGCTTTTTGTTGGTTCTCCAGTTTACGACATCTTTCTGTATCTTCGAAGTCTGGTAGGAAGTACTTGGCATCTTCATATTTGCGGACTTCATTTACAGAGAACGGGTTTAGCTCCCCTGTAACTGTGTACTCGATGCCGTCTTTGAAATACTTCATACACTGATGTCGTGTAGAAGGTTGATGTTGTACTCATGTAACCAAGGCTTGCCGAGTAAAGCGTTGGAGCAAGTCTTGGCGTCGATGACATGAAATTTGATGTCAGTGACGAGAAGCCCAAAGTGTAATGTCAATATTACGGAGCCCGGCGTCCTTGATGACCGCGAGTCAAAGCCAGAGATGGTAATTTTATCCCGGGCCAGGTGCTGAACGTTCATGCAAATCTCCTTCAACACCTTCACGTTGAGAAGGTTGACGGAGGACCCGTTGTCGACTAGGATCTTCCCTATCTTAATGTCGTGGAGTACCCGGTGACATATAAAGGACGATTATGCTCGCACGTTCTAAGGATGAGATCTTCATCGCCGGATGTGATGTCGGCTGTATGAACCTCTGCCAGCTCGTCTTTCATCTTTTCTTCTGCAAGGAAAGCTTGGAACTGATCAGGCTCTTGTAATACCTTGATCATAGAATCTCTTGCTTCTTTAGATAGGAGGAGAGCATCCAGTATGCTCGGTTGTGAGGGTATCTTCCTCAAATGTGCCAGGACATTGTAATCTACCTTGTTTTTCTTAGGCGGATCCTTGGCTGCAAGCTCTCTGGTTACTCTATCATCGAGGGCAATTTTCTCAGGGACTTTTTCCTTCCCCTTGTCTTTTTTGCTCGATCCCTTGTTTGTCGGTCCGAGGTTCTTTTCAGGCAACGTACGGTTATGCAGCTGAATGTTCTCGCAGTTACTCTCCTCCTCTTCTTTTCCAGACGTGGATTCTTTGAAGAGAGGGCCGAGGGTTATTTCTTCCTCAGAATCGCTCCCGAATGTAAGAACTTGAGATTTTCCTTTCGTCGAACTCGTATCAACCATATAACAGTTGCCAGCCGTTCCTTCACGCTTGTTTATTGTGCTTCTTTATTGTCGACGGGTTTTACGCTTCATCCGCTTGAAGTATTGCCGGTAATCAATGTATCCCTACCACCACTTCTTGAAGGCATTGCACTCTTCGGTGGGGTGTGACCCTCCGATGGTATAAGCAGTAGTTCGGATGTACATCCGCTTCGTCGAGGCATGTACTCCTGGGAGTGTTTTCCATGAGAGGATGTAGCTTCATTCCCATTAACAGGGCTTTGGCGAACTTCTTCTCTGCCTTGATCCTGCCCTTGTTTGTAGCAGGTGTGCTTTGTCTTGGGTGGAGTACTTTACGACTCATCCTTACCGCAGCTTCTTCATCCCGACACCGACGCTTGGCCTTTTCTTATATGACTGTTTCATGTTCTCAGTCAGTTTTGCACTTTTGAAGGGTTTCGTTTAGCAGCCTATCAATTGGGTCTTCTGATAGTCCCAGGGATTCTGGCGTCGGTCTGCCCCCAGTTCCTCTGCGTTGCTTTCCGATGTCGGAGGAGTTTCTTCGTCTTTTAACGACGAGTGAGAGACCATGTGTCAACTCTCTACATAATCCTCGGGTTCTTCTGACGAGTCGTTTCCCTCATCAATGTCACTGTCTCCGTTCTCAAGGATATGGTTGAGAAACTCTTTGAGAGTGACTGGGGTCCGTGCCTTTTGGTTGTATTCCTCCAGTGCGTTGATATATTTTTGCAGGTCCGTACGATTGTCGTCGGACTGCATGGGTTTCTTGGTCTTCTTCTTTTTCTTCGAAGACTTCGAAGGCTTGGCCTGGAGGTCTTGCCCATCGTTAGTAGTTTTTGGTGTTGGGCGCGGTTTAAGCATTCCCTCAATGATCTTGGGCTCCAGCGGGCTTTTCAACTTGATCGCCGGACATGCTTGGAGGTCCTTCAGCATTCTTTTAGTTTTAGCTGAAAGGACAACTTCCCACGGAGCTTCTTCTACAAACGAGCATGATGCCCCCAACGTGTCCACCTTGTTAGAAGTGTGCTTCTGTGGTGGGTTCACCCTCCAGTTTTCGGACAGTGCAAACTTCCCTTATTGGTATTGGTCCTCGACCAAGTTTTTGAAGACGCAGCAATCCTCAATTGGGTGGCCCACTACTCTGTGGTAGGAGTAGTAGTTGGGACTGTTGACGTCACCAGGATGAAGTGGACGTCTCGGATCCGGCAGAGTGATGAGTTTGTTGCGCATTGCCAGTTCGAACAGTCTCCTCATTTTATCATGGGGAAACGAGTAAGGACGTCTTAGTTTCTCCTCGTGGGATTGGCGTGGACGCACGTTGCTTTGGCGAACAATCGATTTCAAGTTACTCGGCTGTTGTTGAGTGTTGGCAACGAAGGCCGCTTTCCCTTGCCCTTTTCATTCCGAGGATCCGTTTTTGAGGAGGACGGCCTATGGCCCATCTGGTCCATTTGGGCCAGCTTGTCGATCAAGGCCTGGAAGGTGGTCGGCTTGAAGAACATCATTAACTGGGATACAGTCGCCTGAGGATCGAGAGTCCCTATGAACATGCCTACGGCCGGAGCTTCCTCTATGCGTTATTCGCATTTTGACCATAGGTTCCGCTACCGAATTGCGTATTGAACCCAGGTCTCTCCTGGCTTCACCCTGGCGTAGATTAACGCCGTGATCGAGGTGCGCTCACTTGCACTCGCGAACCACTGTGTGAACAGTAACTCTATCTCCGTGAATGTTTTGACGGAGTCATTTGGGAGCTCCGAGTACAATTCAAACGCCATCTTTGACAAGTTGCCAACGAATTGGCGAAGCAACAATTTATCGTCGCCTCCAGTATTACCGCATAAAGCTCTGAACTAGGCGACGTGCTGATGCGAGTTGCCTGTCCCTTTGTATACGTGGAACTTGGGGATCGTATATCCCGGCGGGTACTTGATTTGATCGTACCAGCCTGAGTACGGTCGCCCAGTTCTGACGACTTGGCCAGCCGCTTCGTTTTCCTGATGAGCTCGTATTTGCTAAGCTATGTAGTCATCGAGGGCAACTTTAGAGATTGGTTCTTCCCTGGCCACTGATAGAGCTGGGAGAGGGTTCGATGTTTCCCTTTTGTCGTCCTTGATGATTATCGGCGGTCGTCCGCTGAAGATTCTGGCTGGATCATCATTCCAACCATGTCTTGGAACAGGAGGGCCATATGCTTTATATTAGCAGTCTGTTCCGCGGCCTCCTTGTCTTTTCTTTCTAGCACCCTTCGCAGGAACTCCGTATCGGTCTACTGCTCCTGGCGCTGTTCAGACGCTGCTTCCGGGCTTTCTTTCTGCCCAGTGAGTGCTGCCATTTTTGTCAACATCTCCTGGAGCTTTTGCTACTGCTCCTGAGCTTTCCTCAACGACCGATTTTGCGGACGATGACCCACGAAAGCACGGTTCTCCTCTTTTCCGGAAGCCATGTACACCGTGTCCACGATCATGCCCCCAGACTTTGGGCGTTTGGATCCTGCACCCTTGGGATTTGCCACCGGTGGCTGGAGATTTTCTGGCCTTCTCTTTTTGTGAGAAGTCAAAGTTGAAGGAGTCATTGTAATAGGCACCTTCGTGAAAGAAGTCTCTCGTTGCATAGTGGAGGGATGGTCCTCCTCTTGCCGAGCCTTTGTTTTCTTCAGTCGGCGAGAGTAGTCTTTATTGATCACAGAATCTTGGACCTTTCGCCAGACCCTGTGGAATTGCGAGGACAGACGCTAAGGGGGCTGCCCCGGCTTCGCCTCCATCATGTTTTCAATAGGTGGGGGAGATTTCTTCAGCACCGTGGTTGGAGAGCTCTTTCGCACCTTCCTAAACAGATCAAAGCTATTCCCAGATGGAACAACAACGTCAACTTCCACCATTGGAGCTGGTGGAGTAAGTACAGAGGGAGAGTTTCCCCCAGCTTTCCTCACTCGGCGCCAGTGGCGACGTCGAGCATTCCTTGCAGATGGGATTTCCTTAGTCAGGGGAGCGGCTTCGTCATGCCCCCTGCTCCGACGAAGGGCTAGTGCTGGTTCCTGCTTGTTGAAGACTGACGTCCGTTGAGAGGGGACAGTCAATCTTTCGAAGGCCGACCTTCTGGTAGGGGGAGCAGTCTAGATGACTTCGCCGGAAGCAGGAGTTGGAACGACCAATCTTATGAAGACCGACCCTTTAGTAGAAGAAGCCTCTTTGACGACTTCACCTGCCGGAGCTGGAACAGCTATCCGTTTCAGGATAACCCCTTCGGGTATTGCAATCCTCTTTGTGGGCCCACTTAAGCTTTAGTTCAGCCTGTTGAAGACTGAGGTGGCAGACTTGGACGATCCATTGAGAGGGGCAGTGGTGGTTGCAAGTCGATCAAAGACCGACTTCTTTGGAGCTTCCTGTGATGGCACTGGGGAGCTGAAGCTTGCTGGAAAGAGCATGGTCCCAAAGAACAATCTAGTGGTGGCCCGAGTCACCTGCTCCACTGGCATTGAAAATATGCAGGCCGTATTTGGCCCGTATGTCACTCCTCCTGTTGGGGCAGAGCAGGAGTTGCTGTTGCAGGTACACTTAGAAGCCATTGATCTTCTTTTCTCTGCACAAGAGCAGGACACCAAATCTTAGTACCTCGAATCAAGGGGCAACCATACTAAACCGTGATTTTGTTCATGAAACACGACACGAGATGTGTGGAGTAGAAAGAGGAAAAGGTCCCACCGGGCGTGCCAGAATCTGTTTACCGCCGAAAACAGAGACGAAACCGCATAAGTCGTCTTGCCTGAATTTGGAGGCAGATGCTATTTGGGTTTATCCGTCCACCTCTCCGAAGATGCCAAGTTGATTTATGGCACCGTGTATCGGAGGTTCGAACAGATGCGGCCGTTGTAGCAGATTTCGTCAGATTCCCCCTCATTTGCGAGGGGTTTTTGATTGTGGGGACGCTCTTCCCTGCAGGCGCAAGCCCCTGCAGTTAATTACGTTATCGCGATAACCACTTTCTCCTGCTCCAGAAGTTCACTTCGTGTCGTATGTGTTTGTTTTATTTTTTTGGTTGCCCGTGGATTGTATACGGAGACTAATTTATGTTGTCGCCCGTAGGGCGTGGATTAGTCCAAATCTGTATATATTCGATTTGGGTTTGGGTTGATTTAAGGATCATTAATCTCGTTTGAGATTAATATCAACTTAAGTTTTTGCTAAGAATACGTTAGTCCAATTTGAGACTAAAAACTGCTTAACAGGGTTTTAGGATCATTCAGATCGAACAAAAAAGCATTTGGGCTCTATTGTTTTAGTTTAAGGACGTTACGGTCCGTTGTTAGTTTAAGGACGTTTCGGTACGTAGTTAGTTTTATGACGTTTCGGTCCGTAGATCACCATTTTTGAGGTGAGGGTTTAGTTTAAGGACGTTTCGGTCCGTAGACCAACTTGCGCGCACGTGTATTTGTTACGTGTCGGGATGAGCAACGATGATATGGGAGACACCCAGCTTGGGGTGTGATTTGATCTGGGGTGTGCACATCAGTTTGGAAAGTGCACCGAAGAGCAGTTGGTTGTTGGGACCCGCCACCTCTCTAAATACGTTGAGAAATTACAACGACATGTATCAGAGGTGTGGAGAGATGTACCCTTGAACCAATTTCCCTATTCGAGGGAAAATGAAGTTGATGGTCAACCCAGAAATCATTAGTCGTATTTGGAGACTACGATTTTCTTGGGGGAATGTAGGATGAATATCATTTTGGACATCATCATTGTTGGTCGTAGTGCCCTCAAAGTCAATTATTGGATCGCAGGCACGTGATTGCAATGATTGAGGAGGACCTATACCGGTAGGACCGTCTTACTCGAGATGATAGTATGCTATCTGGTTTGCCATTATCAGAGTGTACAACTTTAGGTGACATGATCACTATTACACGTTGATAGAGCCCTTAGGATCCTGCTTGACTACCAACAGTATGATGGCGATCATATACGTGAGAGTTGGGTAGTCCATAAGCACATCCTTAAAAGTGGTCCCTAGTCATGGGAGTTTCGAGACAGGGCATCGATACTCCGGAGTAGACTAGTGTATACAGTCGAGACCCCGACGAGGGGCGGTAGTTGGTCTCACAAGCCATTGGTGTCAGTTGGATCACCTAAGATGTATACAGGTGCTCATTGGGTTGTGGGTGCACCGGAAAGGACTCGCCGGGAACATACTAGTTGGTATTATACCTAGCGTCAGATAGCAGTTCCCAGGTGACATGTGTACAGGTTAGTTCATCGACCTGAGATCGTCATTTGTCTCGTGTGAGTTCCCACTATGCTTAGATTACTACCCTATCACGGCTCAAAGGAGTCGTGCAAATAGGTTTTAGTTGGGTACAGTCCTGAGCCACATAGAGGCAGTGAGCGGATCGGCAGGGGATTCGTCTCTCTCGGTATTGGGGGTGAGATCGCGTTGTGTCTAGGAGAGCCATTACACCAAGTCCTTGGCCAAGGCAGGTGGGAATTACTGGTAGGTATTCCAGTAGTTTCTCAGAGTGTTCAGGGCTACCCTCCGACACGACTTATACAGCTTTTGGGGGTCTGACGTTACCAGCCCCCTAGGCCCGATATGTGATGCTCATAGACGAACGGACCGGACTGTACGGATATTGTCACTGATAGGCTCAGTAGGGTTCCAGGATGAGTTTGCTCATCAGCTTCCCTTTCTGTCAATACATGGGCAGCCGTTACGTACAGCTAGTACCACTGACAGCTTGTCGTTAAACCCATTGCCAGAGTATTGACGAGTCTTTAGAGTCCCCCATAGAAAGTTTCCCAAGTTCGGGTGAAACATTGTAGAGGCCGTATGGTTTTATGGCAGGATTCGAACATGCACGTGCACTTGTGCACGTGTCTTGGTTCAGACAGATAATACTAGTGGGCTTTGGTTTAAGCCGGATTCTAGTATTATATTGTGTTGGAGTATTTTTGTCTCTTTGCATCGGAATACAAATGCGGGTATGTTTATACTGTTGTGGGGTAATCCTGTAATTTGTTACGGGATTGCTTTTTGAAGTTGCCAGTTTTTCTCCGTCCGATTAAACATTAGTTTTAATGTTTAATTAAGGTTTTTATTAGAATTCTTTTGGGGTTGATTTTTTGTTGGGGGTTTATTTGCAAATGTGGATTTTAAAGTGAGGTTTTTTTTTGTGGTGGCCGGGGCTCCAGCAACATCCACAAGCTTCTAGTGTGATGAGGTGTTGTAGTGACTCACTTGTCTTCATTTAAAGCTTTTGTAAAGCTTAGGATATTTAGTTGATCTTTGTGGTTGATATTTATCTTAGCCTCACCATTTCTTCATGATATGCTCACCCCCCATCATTGGCCGACCCATCCAATTCAGCCCAAGAAATGGCCGAGCCCCGTTTTGTGAGAAAAGAGATTCATTTTGTAAAATCCAAAGCTCAATTCATCACCCCAATTGGCAACTTCAATTTACCTTCACCCAATGGCTTGGGTGTCTTGAGACAAAATATTCTACACTATCTCTACATCAATCTTGGACATGTCGGCTAGCAAACTTTATGTCCCAGTTGCCTCGGTTTAGAGGCGGGAGCCCGTTTAAAGATCCATTGACGTGGTGCCACCTTGACGAGGAGACAGGAGATCGGAGATGCCGCGAGGAGCGTGGGATGATGGCTAAAGACCGAAGGACATGGATCGATCGGTATAGCCTTTCTACCTCTTTACAATTTGTTAGTTTAGCGTTAATGGCAAGATCCGGGTTATAGTATGCGATAACGCCAGTTGTAAAAGTTTTTGTTCCGCGTTTGGCCTCAGATTATTGGCCGGGGCGCTACCGTAGACTTACAATCAGTTGAGTGGTCATCAGTCATGTTTAAGACTGAGATTAGTTTGGGAAAACATGAGTACAGAAGCTCGGTTAATTTGGAGATCAAAGAGGTTTTGACCTCAGGAAGACTTAGCCAATTTGGGGAAAAAATCTGAGTCTCATAATGCTAAGCATTGGTGTATTTTTAGCACTCACGTGTTCCCACATGAGGCTCTGAATCAGTGTTAAACAATGCACTTTGGAAACGCTCACGTGTGGGCACGTGTGGCGCCCCAAAGTAGGATCTGTTCTCTGGGTTCTATTCCTCCTTCCCCCCTTTTTTACATAGAAGTATTTAAAAACTTGACTTTTGGAAGCGCTCACGTGAGGCGCCCCAAAGTGAGAATTATTCTCTGGGTTCTATCCCCCCTTCCCTTTTTTATATAGAAGTGTTAAACACTTGACTTTTGGAAGCACTCACGTGTGGGCACGTGAGGCGCCCCAAAGTGAGAATTGTTCTCTGGGTTCTATTCCCTCTTTCCTTTTTTTTATATAGAAGTGTTAAACACTTGACTCACATGCGAGCACGCGAGGCTATTTTGTGTGTTTCCCTTTCCATTCATCAGAAACCCTCACATGGAGCACGTGAGATCCCATTGAGTGTCTGGAGATTTTGATCGCATGCTAGGGTTTTAGAGGATCTCATGCCTCTTTTTTTTTAAGAATTAAATTCTTATTGTAGGGTTAAACCTTGATTTTCAGAGAAATTAAATTCCCATATGTTTCTGTAAGAATTAAATTGTTTGAACTCAGTTCTTTCCCCTAAGTTTTGAATCTGCATGACAGAATCTCCCCGATGAGAATTAAATTCTCAACTTATGGGGAGATCTTCTTCTACAGATCTCAACCAGAGGAAGAACTAAATCTTATGCGAAGGGTTAAATCCTTAGAAAGGTCAAGATAGAACAATCTCTGTGTATTTCTCTTTTTTTTACCTAGAATATTCTGATGAAGCAAATCTTTTCCGAGACTTAAATTCTCTTCTTTCTTTTTTTTTCTCTCTGTCTGTTTCTCTCTTTTTTCTTTTCCACCTTTTTTCCCCTTTGTTTGCACCTATTTATAGGAGAAGAAAAAGAATCAATTTGTTAAGCAAATCCTTCATTGAGAGATCATGATTGATTTCATAATCAATCCAATTGTTTTGGTGAATTTTATTCACCGTTGGATTTTTAATCCAAAGGCTCTCTGTTTAACAAAGAAGATTTCTTATTTGTTTTTTACTAGATTAGGAAATATTTTTCTCAGATAGAATTTTATTCTATCAGAAGATCACCGTTGGATCTTTGATCCGAAAGTCCTTCGTCTAACAAAGAAAATCTTTCTAGTTTATAGAAGATCATGGAAATATTTCCCACATATATAGAATTTAAACCTATCAGATAGTTTAAAAAGATTTAAGGAAATGTCTTCCCAATAGAGTTTTGATCCTTTTATTTAGAATTTAATTCTATCAGCTTGGAAAGTGTTTAGGAACACTCACGTGTAGCACGTGACCCCAATAGAATTAATCTTATTCACTTATATGCAACAGCATAAGAGAGTATCACGCGAGCCTTTTTTGACATGCTATCTGTTTGAATGTAGCGCCTATATGCTTTGCATATAGGCATTTACGTGTTTACACGTGAGGCTCAATTTTGGCCTATCAATTGCTTAAATGAGTGGGGAATTTTTTTCCTTTTTCTTTCTATATATATATTTTTTATAAGGGAACATACCCATTTGGTTCTCTACTTCGTACTTGTATTCCTTGAATTTCTCAAAAGCTTCAGACTTGTGTTTCAACAGGAACACATGTCCGAATCTTGAGAGATCATCGGTGAATGTGTTAAAGCACGAGGAACCATTCCTGGCCTAAGTAGACATGGGACCATATACATCATTATATATCAGTCCTAAGAGTTCAGTAGCTCTTTCTCCATATCCAGTAAACGGAGTTTTGATCATCTTGCCTTTGAGACATGACTGGCAAGTTTCATAAGATGTAAATTCAAACTGATTCAAATATCCATCTTTATGTAACTTAGCTAGTCGTATCGCATTGATATGACCTAGTCTACAGTGCCATAAGAGGGCTTCGTTCATTTCTGAACGTTTCCTCTTGTGTGTGTTATGTATACTTAGAACTACATTCTGATTTAGAACGTATATACCGTTATATAACGTACCAAACCCAATTGTCACGACCTGAAATATTAGCTCATGACCGGCACTTAAATCACGCCACATCTAAAGGCGTAACGTAATTCAACTAAGCCGAAACCCAGAAATCTAAACCTTTAAGAAAATAAAAGAAGTGAAGTTTTGAAATAAAGGTCGAGTGAAATCGATGTTTTCTAAATGCATATGTAAAGGAACATGAAAACGCAAGTGGAATTTATTAGTCGAAAAACATGTTTCGACTTTTTAAGAAATTTGGGCAGCACCTCTTTTGTATTTTTTGATCCAAAACCATAATACATAATAATGATAAAGGCATCCTCAAGAGGGAGTTAGCACTTCGCCAAACGGCGGATCCACAACAACGCAAAGCATAAATATAAGTATATGACGCCCAACGGCGAATATCAACACCAAAAATAAAGAATAAAGCGAGATATCAACCCAAAAGGCGAACATAAAACCCATCGCTCAAGTCTCGCAACTACAAGTCTCACTAAGTCTCATTACATATACAAATACTAGTTTGATTGATGGAGTTGACCAGATACAATATGAAATATAAATACAAGAGTGGGTACGATACAAATGTCCCACCTACCCAGCAAAGCATCCGAATGCAACCGTATGCCAGCGAAGCCGCTACGGATCCGTGCGGTCAACCTGCAAGAACTGTGGTACAACGGGGGTAAGTTTCCAACTCGTGAGTAGAAAAACATCAACAAGTAGAAATCGAATAAACAACGACTCCTACGCCAACTATATCATAAAGGTAATACTATGATATCTAGGGTGACCGTATCTGTATATGTGCCAACAAGGTAATCAATGCCTATAACCATGTGGATATAATCCAACAATATGATCAATGTCTGTATGTATGTGGATCCCGTCCACGTGTCAACCAATGACACAACAACATCATGCATGTAAATATCATAAAAGCATATGCATGAAAGTATGAGGATATAAATCAACGGGTATCCCTCGCGACACATCAAAATCATGGAACCTGGGTGTCCAACATCGATACTCGAAAATATCAGGAAACCCGTGTCCAGAATCGACACGTAAATCCTCATATCTCGGGCTCCGTCAGTCCGGATTGACCCATATCATCTCTCGACTCTGGTCGGTATCCTCCAGATATCCGCCGAGCCCAAATACTATCACCTGTAGCTAGTAGTCCTTCTGCTAGGCTCACCATCTACTGCACAACAATCCTTTCTTGCCCCGGGGTACCATACCGGGTCCACCATGTACCCGCAATCGGCCTCGTCCAGCTCCTCGAATCGGGTTTCACATGTTACACGTCTCAGAATCGAGAAAACGGATGGTGGACGCACTGAAATATCATATCAAGAGAAACCGGGATTTTAAAACAATACATACTTTCTTTTAAAATGACTACGGTTCTCAAATCCAGAAATCTCATGAAAATAGCATATCTCAATGTGTAAAATCATAAAGCATGATGTATGCGACATATGATAGAAATGTAAGCATATCCGTATATCATGCAACATGGAATAGTGATGTGACAAATTAAGGGAAAACCACTCTTTTAAATGGTTCCAGTTTTAAAATATATCCCGCGGTTCCCAATTTCTTTAAAGTCAAACGTAACATCGTATAAAGGTGCATGTGTAACTATAGCAAGTAAATTATGTAAGGAGTCATATCATGATGCATCAATTCTACTGTGTAGTGACATGGCAATTATCGATGATGAAGTGTGTGAGCCGGCAAATCTGTGTAAGTGTAATATACGCATCATCGATAATGGTGCATATGTACTAGCACAGGTATAAGCAATGCAATGAGAATGACATGAATGCAGCATAAAGTAAATCACCAACTAACAGCTATAAGGTATACGTATTTAACATGATTGAGTCGGTGAATCTATAAATCAACGTCTGATTGATTAAGACTTATGCGTGCTTGCGCTTTTAAAAGATAAATCAAAGAATATTAACCGCAATCAAGAAAGGCGTCGCTTGGTAGCTAGCCGGTTGAGTACGGGTCGGTCTACAGGGATTTTTTGTATTTTCTATTTGCTCTAATGAGTTAATTCCAATTGTTGTAGTATTGATTATTACTAAAAAACTGAAGTTGATTTAGATTAGGATTAAAACCTTGCTATGGTTAGGTTTAGGTTAAGTTTGGAAATTCAATATTTCTCACCGCTTTCTATGCCCTAATTAAGAACTATTTAGGTGTTAAGGTAATAATTAACAAAGTGGATTAGTACCATCGGAAAGAAACTAGGTTTCTTCCTCTAAGTCCTTGTCCGTCCTTTCTTAACTCTTACCCTAACCTCCATGGAAAACATACACAACCGGTCTTTAACTACAGCATCACCGCTATCTCGTGGGATAGGGTGCCGTAGTGAGCGGTGTGTGTATGTATGCATAGAGTCCTATTTAAAATGTATATCGGGCAAGAAAGGGGTGGGAGATTTTCATCTCTCAAACCTTTCATATTCCTAACCCTAACAAGTGAGGAACTACTCACTCATTAGGGAATTGATAAAAGATTTCATTTTATGATTGTTTTTAATAACCTAATTATCTAATCTACGACAGATAAATAAAATTAACTAGGGCAGAAAAGAAAGTTTAAACTAAGGCATAGAAAAGAAAGACTTACTTTATTTGATGCACTCTTCAAACATTACAGGAATTGAAATTCTGAATTTTGATAAATAAAAAGAGGCATAGGAAGAGGCATGCTCCAAAAAGAGCTGTAGGGTTCCTATTTATAGATTATAAAAACCCTAGGGTTACATTTGATCCCTATCTATATTTACAAAATTACCCTAAGAAGCTTAGTCAACGCACCGCCGCCGCCGTCAAAGTTTACACCGACACGTGCTTAGCACGGCCGCGGATCCGCGGCCATATGGTGGGGTCTTGGGCTGTATTCTTCTGGGCTGCTTCCTGTTGCATTTTCCTTGACTTTTCTTCACTTGGTTCTTCAGAATGTCTTCTAGTTTTTTCCAGATTCCCACAGTGCAGAATATTGTGGACTTTTACCGTTCGCTTCGTATTGAACTCTTGAATCTTATGCTGCCTTTGTGCAATCGAACTGTTTGCTGATCTTCGTTTGTTCCTGTAGGCGACATGATCAAGACTCTTCTATTTGTTGGTCGTAGTCTCACTTTTGTAGCGTCTTTTCATCATTTTCACTATTTTGTTCCGAGAACCTGTAACCTGCAACTATGTAGCAGACATGGATCAAAAGCACCTGTTTATTTGTAAAATGAATCAGAATGGGGAATATAATAATGCAAAATTATGATATGAACAAATACCCCCAAACTTATCTTTTGCTCGTCCTTGAGCAAAACTAGTTTTATTCTCGAAAAAGACCTAACCTCACTTTCGCAGGGAAACGCGATTGCACTGAGCTCGTGCAACAAGTCGTTAAACCTCTAGGTGTCCCTAGTAGGAGGAGTGTTGTCTTCTGAGGGTTTTCAGCGGATACTACCCACAAAATCCTATCAATTTGGCTTATTGACTTTTATTCTCCAATTTGGTTTTCTAACAAGAAATTCTATTATCTTGGACTCAGAAATTATCCACCCATATTTTTCACGCTTCCTTATTATTTAACTTAAGATTGTATATGTTCTGTAGATTTATTTAGCTTTTAACATCTTTTTAGTTTTCCTTCTAGGTTCCATCTCAACTTAGGAATTTCTATCATCTCTACTAAAGATATAAGTCTTATATTTCATTCCTATCTCTTATCTAAACCCCAATCATATACCCCTACGTGTGTGTATGTATCACCCCTACACTTGGAAATTCAATTCAAGCTCTTATACTCTTGTCTATTGTCCAAAGTACTTTTTTTTGGTGAATTTTTAGATGAAATTGCTCACACATCTTTCATGCGACCGTTAATACTTCTTGAGGTACTAATGACCGATTACAAAATGTGTTTGCATATTTAGGCGTAATTCCTAGTCTTGTAACACCTAAGGCTTTAGCAGTGACTCCCAAACCAGTTGGTCTAAGGCACTAGGTGATAAAGCATCCTCACTAAATATTTTTTCTATTTATGCAGCCTTAAATAATTACAAAAACCAGTGTTCATTTTTTTATCTCTTTATTCACACTTATATTTTTATTTTATTTTCCTTCATACTAAGGACTTTAGACAAGAGCATTTCAAGGTCTCTTCTACTATTCCAAGTTTCAAGGTTCGTGTTTGTGCAAGTTGTAGGGTATATATTTTAAGAATTTAGACTTAAGCTTAGGGATTATTTTTCAGACTTATACTTTAATAAAAATATCAATGCTTTTCCCTTATTTTGACTTAACCCAAGAAGTGAACTGATTTGTGCTTAGTTTTGTAATCAAAGAATTAATTACCGCAATCACGAACGGCGTCGCTTGGTAGCTAGCCGGTGAGTACGGGTCGTTCCACAGGGATTTTGTGTATTCTCAATTTGGTCTAACGAGTTAATTCCAAACGGTGTCACTAAAAACTAAAGTTGATTTAAACTAGGATTAGAATCTAACTAGGGTTAGGTTTAGGTTAAGTTTGGAAATTTAAGATTTCCCACTGCTTTCAATACCCTAATTTAGATCTATTTAGGTGTTATGGTAATAATTAATAAAGGGGATTAGGACGATCGGGAAGAAACGATGTTTCTTCCTCTAGGTCCTTGTCCGTCCTTTCTTAATTCTTACCCTAACCACCATGGAAAACATGCACAATCGGTCTTTTAAACTACGGTATCACCGTTACCTCGTGGGTAGGGTGCCGTAGGGAGCGGTGTGTGTATGTATGCATGGAGTTCTAAGAATTAATATGTGATAGGCAAGAAAGGGGTGAGAGATTTTTCATCTCTCAAACCTTTCCTATTCCTAAACCTAACAAGTGAGGAACTACTCACTCATTAGGAGATTGATTAAAGACATTTTTTTATGAGTTTTCAATTTAAAAAGACTAACTATCTAGACTACGGCAGATTAATAAAATTGCTAAACCAATTAACTAGGGAAGATAATAAAATCTATACTAAGGCAGAAAGGAAATTTAAGAACTAGGGCAATGAAAAAAATACTTACTTTATTTGATGTTCTCAAAACATTACAAATGATTTCTGAATTTTGATCAATGAAAAGAGGCATACCTCAAAAGAGGTTTAGGATTTCTATTTATAGAGCATAGAAACCCTAGGGTTAGATTCGATACATATCTGCATTTACAAATTTACCCCTAAGAAGACTAGTCAACGCACCGCCACGCCGTCAGAATTTGCACCGACACGCGCTTCCCATGGCCGCGGAACCGCGGCCAAAAGCCGTGTTTAGCCGCGGATCCGCGGCCATATGGTGGCTTCTTGAGCTGCAATTTTTAGGGGTTCTTTCTGTTGCTATTGGCTTCTTGTTTCTTCACTTGGTTTCTCAGATTGTCTTCTAGTTCTCTTCCAGATTTCCACAGTGCATATTGTCATGGACTTTTACCCTTTGCTTCGTGTCGAAGTCTTGAACATTGCGCTGGCATTGTGCTTTGTGAACTTGTCCATTGATCTTCATTTTTTCTTCAAACTGTAGGCATGATCAAGATTGTTCCATTTGTTGGTCGTAGTCTCACTTTTGTATCATCTTTTCATCAATTTCACTGTTTTTGTTCCGAGAACCTGTAACCTGCAACTATGTAGCAGACATGGATCAAAAGCACCTATTTATTTGTAAAATGAATAAGAATGAGGAATATAATAATGCAAAATTATGATATGAACAAATACCCCCAAACTTATCTTTTGCTCGTCCTCGAGCAAAACTAGTTTTATTCTCGAAAAAGACCTAGCCTCACTTTCGCAGGAAAACACTACTGCACTGAGCTCGTGCAACAAGCCGTTAAACCTCTAGGTGTCCCTAGTAGGAGGAGTGTTGTCTCCTGAGGGTTTTCAGCGGATACTACCCACAAAATCCTATCAATTTGGCCTATTGACTTTTATTCTCCAATTAGGTTTTCTAACAAGAAACTCTATTATCTTCGACTCAGAAATTATCCACCCGTATTTTTCACGCTTCTTTATCATTTAATTTAAGATTATATATGTTCTTGTAAATTTACTTAGCTTTTAGCATCTTTTGAGTTTTCCTTCTAGGGTTCTATCTCAACTTAGGAATTTTTATCATCTTTATTAAAGATATAAGTCCTATTTTTCATTCCTATCTCTTATCTAAACCCCAATCACATACCCCCACGTATGTGTATATATCACCCCTACACTTGGAAATTCAAATCAAGCTATTATACTCTTGTCCATCGTTCAAAGTACTTTTCAATTGGTGAATTTTTAGATGAAATTTACTCACAAATTCTTCATGCGACCGTTAATACTTCTTGGGGTACCAACGACCGATTACAAAATGTGCTTGCATATTAAGGCGTAATTCCTAGTCTTGTAATACCTAAGGCTTATAGCAGTGACTCCCAAACCAGCATTTAAAATCATAAGAGGGGGGGGGGGTAAAGTTATTGGTCTATGCAAAGCTTTACAAAGACCAAAAGTCAACACCAACCATTCAAATATTTTATCAATGTAACACCAAGGTTGGTAGAAGATCTTGTTATATATAGAAAAGTAGAAGCGGGGAGGAGATAAGAAGTGTAATAAAACGGGTTTACGTCTCGGTTGGTAGAGACGAAACAGTGATGGTGAATGAAAACGAGAAAGTGAATGATTAGTAATGGAAGGAACATTCACATTCTCATACGTGATAAGAAGAAAGAGCGGCGGTTAAACTTCTACGGGTGGAGGTTGATTTATCACAACATCCATGTCGTTTAGGAATGCGAGTTCGTCAGCGAAAAAATCTTCGAAACTTTCATCGATCGTCCGAGTGAACATTTCAATGTTAATTTGTTTCGCGCCTGAATTCATCACACTTGATTTGTCAGAAATTATGGCGGCAGGAGACTCGAAAAACTCATCTACCTTATTCTCAAAAGAGTTTAAATTAAGTGGTCTTTCAAGAATCATAGAACTCGAAATATTAGAGTGTGATTCATCAAAACTCGATAGAATTAAAGGAAAATTAGAAGAAGAACCAAAGAAAGTGGGAGATGAAATGGGTAAATAAATTTGTGTGTCGAGCATTGTTGAACCAGATGCAGGAAATGAAGGTTGGAAATCATTTTGCATATCGGATAGGTCGGTGGTAAGAATAGGATCGGTTAATTGTACAGGAAGATGTTCGTATTCAATAGAAGTGACATAATGGGTCGGAGAATCCAACTCATCTAACATAACGGGTTCATCTTCAATGATATTCTCATCACCGCTCTCACTATCACTTTCGGTCAAATCAAACAAATATGTATCTAAAAATTCATCAATTATACCATTCTCAATCGATAAATCACTTGGTTTACTTGACTGAGTTGGAAGGTTTGACATATCAGGTGGAGTCGAATAAGGATCGGTTTGATTTGGAAGGGAGTAAGGCTCTCGTGCACACTCACTATTGGAAAAGTCAAATATGTTATTCTTGGGCACCTCATCACTAAGATTAGGAAGTGGTTGAACATCGAATATAGGATGGAAGGTGTCGAGATCAAAAGAATCGGTTTTGTTTTGACTTTGAAGGATCTCTTGTTCTTTCTCACGATTCAATTCCAACTCTTCTTCCGAACTAGACATCATTTGTGAAGAAGTTCCAATGAAGGATTCTCTTTGAACCGTAGAACTTCCTAATTGATTTTAAGAAGCACTGTCTATATAAGGTAAGGAAATTGAGTAAGGTTGGAAAGTGTCTAATTGTTGGCTACGGGCGAGTTCAATGTGTTCCGCAATTGACAAGCGTTTATGATTTGCCGTATTAGCATAATGAGAAATTCTAAGAAGAGATGCCCTTACTTGTTGGTTACGGGAACGTTCAATGTGTCTGCAATCAACATGCGTCTATGACTAGTCCCATTAGCCTCGAGAGAAGTGTCAACTTGAGAGCGTGTGAAATTTTGGTACCGCGGATAAGCATTAGAAGGGTGGACCCAAGTTTCAGGAAAAGGAGTAGGATCAACACTATGATATGAAGAATATTGAGATTGGTCGGTTAGTTGGCGACTACTATTCGTTCAACAATGGTCATGGGTGTAACAAATGTCATATTCGCCTCAAAATGAGTATCAATATTTTCATATGGAAATGAGGGTGTTTGTTGTCCTAACGGTTTGAAAGGATTGAAACTTTGGCTTTCAGCCTTCGCAATATGCTCAGCGATGGACATGCGTTTAGAAGGTTCCTCACTCACTTTAAACGAATTATCAACATAAGAAGATGTTGAATTTTTATGTGGTTGATAGGACCGTGAGTAAGGTGTCCAACCATTTCTTTCCGCTTGCTCTATCCTATCTCTTAAAGACATGGTAGATTCGGATTCTTTACCGAAGCAATTACGAAAACACGAGATATCTGGTTCTGGATAACAAAGCTCGGCAAGAGTTCATCTGTTTAGTTTACCCATTGTGAGAAAGCGAAAAGAAAAAGAGGGTGAAAGGGGAAAGATTTAAGCTCTATTTGGATTGTTTTGCTTTGAAAGAGGAACTTGAGGCTTGACTCAACAAATTACAAAAATGCACAAACAACCCTAGAACTAAGGTCACCAAGGTAGAGTCACTAGAACGCTCCTAAACTTCCAAAGGACAAGTCGCAGGATCAATCCTCTACCACCTCTTTATCACTCTTGTGGTCAGGTAAGTGCTAGGTAAGTGGGAGGTATTCGCTATACGAATCACCGAAAATAGCGGGCCTAATTAAGTAACCACTTTCCTTAGTCACACTTGCCTTAAACACCACAAAAGAAACGCGGATAAGCGATAGATTACCCACGACCCTCCTCTGTCCTAATTGAGCACGACGGTCCTTAGTGGCTTGGTCTAGATATTTTTTAATTAATGTAGGGTTATGCGGATGCTCGTTTTGTGATTTGTGGGGCCTAGAAAGGGTGATGAAATCCCCACCTAATCCGAATTTGGTTTTATTGCCGCTTAATGTCCGGTTTAAAATATGCAAAAATAAACCAATATCAAAACATGCCAAAAGATTTTTGAGCGGCGATATTTTGCAAATAATCCTGCAGGAAAATCAAATTATTGGATTGTAGAGGAGAGAGATAGATTTGATAAAGGTACCAGAGGATTTTGTGGCTTTGATTCCTCAAAAGAGATGCGGTTCCGCGGCTAAACTATCACTTATGCCGCAATTCCTCCGCCGGCTTGAGAGATCTTTTGCTTAATTTTCTTTTGTGCCCTCCTAAGCTCCTCTGGGGTATGATGAAATTCTCCAACTCTCTATTGGTTTGCTCCAGTTACTCCAGATTCCCTTTCAAAAGTCGCACAATAATCGTTAAATACACAAGATGCGGTTTTGATTATTTTATGTTATGGATTTTATAAGAATTCAACCCGAATAGCAAGAAAAAGATTACTCACGTATCCCCGGCAACGGCGCCATTTGATTGATCTGTTTTGAAAGTGTTCATAGTAAAGTAGCCGCAATCAATAACAGTGTCTCTTGTAACTAGCTGAGATAAGTATGGGTCGTCCGCAGTGAAACGTGGAATTTTTATCTTGTTTTAGACGAGTTGATTAAAAATATGGATGAGTTGTAGTAGATCTATGATATACACGGATGCAGAATTTATGAAGAAGATGCTTGTAGGGTTCATAGAATTTAGTAGTAATGGATGATTAATTAAATATGACTCATTTTATCTTTTAATAGATTTAAAACTAGATCAATTGTGATGAATGAAGATTAGGGTTTTTAGAGGGAATAGAGTTCACACTCTTAACCCTTATCTTTTCATTGACCTCTATTCATGTCTAGCCTTTACCAAAACAATTGTTAATCTAATCTCAAATCGCGGTCGAGACTAGCAATAAATTGGCAGCGCACTTGATTAGGATGTTAACATTTATTTTGCTAAAGTTTATAGATTTTAAAATATATAAAAGGAGTTAAATGATTTTATCATCTATTGATCTACTCTAATTCTACGAACCCTATCAAGCGTAGAATTACTCACGCGTGGTGGAGATAGAAGAGAAGATGAAGAAAGAGATCATAATGTAAATGCAGAAAGTAATGCAGAAATTAAATGCAGAAATTGAATTCAGAAAGTAAATGTAAAAAGACTAATAAAAACACTACCTTTATTTATCAACTATATCATATACAAATCCTTTTAAAGTAGAGTACAAGAACCCTAGTTTTTACTCTCGATCTCTATCTTGTTGGAAGTAGATGAAGAGCTGATGATCAACATGGATGCATGGATCATCTTGGACCTCTTGATCTCTTCGGTTTGATGATTTTTGATGTAAATCTCTCGGTCCTTTAAATAGTCATAGAAGTATAAAACCCTAGATCCCATGTATGGTGATTTGTTGTCACAATCACACCTAAAAAATACTAAATCCAACGGCCACAATATTGCCGTGGATCCGCCGCAAATAGTGGTGTTTGGCCGCGGTTGGGCGGCTTCTTGGTGTGATCATGCATTGACAATTCTCGTGCTTCTTGGTGTTGACACATAGAGATCATTGTGATGTCTGGATTCTTCAAATCTTTCTCTGAGTCTCTGTTGTTTGTGATTTTATGATCTGATTCATCTTTTCAGAAGATTTGATCCCGACATCTCGGATCTCGAGGATTCCAGACCTGGGCTCATATCTGCACAATATCTCAATTCATAGTGTTAGTAGTATTTTTTTTTAATTATTTTTGAGATATTATCCTAATCATTTATATGATACAATATTTTAAAAATGTTGATTAGCAATATTTGATATGATATGCATATTTTAATTATAAATATTTTATATAAATATTTTATGCATATATTTTCCTTCATAATGTTAATTATAATGTAGAAACATATATTAATAAATATTTTACACATAAACCCACATATGTTCCTTATTTACGATAAACACCTTTAAGTACTTAACAAAATTAAGGAAAATTTTCCATCAAATGTGCAATAATTTTGACTAAACAGCTGTATGTATTGAGCGCATCAAGTTCCTTGTAATGCCGAGAGGGAGCCATTGCGATTTGCAATCTCTGATCCGCTCCGGTGAGGGTTTGCACCGATGGGCGGCCGGAGAAAACGGCGTTAGCTTCGTCCTCAGAGTCGCTGCTAAAGACTGTAATACGAGTAGATGGTTTGGGCCTGTTGTCTTAGGTTGCCCTGATTAGACTATTTGTTCATCTTCTTCGGTGTCGTTTCTAAAGATCGGAATGGTGGCAATGGACTTCCGTTTATCCTCTGGCTTATGACACCTCTCCGTATCTTCTAAGTCTGGTAGGAAGTACTTTGCGTCTTCATATTTTTGGACCTCGTTTACAGAGAATGGGTTTAGCTCTCCTATGACGATGTATTCCGATCCGTTTTGAAATACTTCATACACTGATGTTGTGTAGAAAGGACGATATTGTACTCATGTAGCCAAGGCCGGCCTAAAGCATAACATTAGTATTATGGACTCAAGCGTTCGTGACGACTGTGAATCGAACCTGGAGATGGTAATTTTGTCTTGAGCCAGGTGTTGAACGTTCATGCAAATCTCCTTCAGTACCTTCACGTTGAGGAGGTTGACAGAGGACCCATTGTCGACAAGGATTTTGCCTATCTTGATATCATGGCAATACCCAGTGACATATAGTAGATGATTATGATCACACGTATCGAGGAGGAGGTCTTCATCGCCAAATGTGATGTCAGTTGTGTGAACCTCTGCCAATTCGTCCTTCATTTTCACTTCTGCGAAGAAAGCTTGGAACCGATCAGGCTCTTGTAGTGCCTTGATCAGAGAACCCCGTGCTTCTTTGGACAGGAGAAGAGCATCCAGTATGCTTAATTGTGAGGGTATTCTTCTCAGATGTGCCAGGACATTGTAATCCACTTTGTTTTTCCTAGACGGGTCCCTAGCTGTGAGCTCTTTGACGACTCCATCATCGAGGGTGATTTCCTCAGGGATTTTTCTTTCCCTTCGTCTCTTTTGCTTGAACCTTTGTTTGTAGGTCCGAGGTTATTTTTAGGCAGCGTGCGGTTACGCAGCTGAATATTCCCACAGTTCTTCTCCTTCTCTTCTTTTTTAGAGGTGGAGTCTTTGAAGAGACGGCTGAAGGTTATTTCGTCCTCGGAATTGCTCCCGAAGGTAAGAACCTGAGGTTTATCCCCTTCCGAACTGGTATCAACCATATGACAGTTTCCAGTCATTTTCTCACACCATTTTGCCATCAACGAGCTTCGCGCTTCATCTTCTTGAAGTGCTTTTGATGGGAAACATATCCTTGCCACCACTTCTTGAAAATACTGCATTCTTCGGTGGGGTGGGTAACCCTCCAATGATGTAGAAAGTAGTTTGGATGTGAATCCTTTTCGTCGATGCATATGACCCCGGAGTGTTTCCCTTGAGAGGTGGCAGCTTCATTCCCATTGACAGGGCTTTGGCGAACCGCTTCTCTGCTTTGATCCTGCTCTTATTTGCCGCAGGTGTGCTTCGGTTTGGTTGGAGTACTTTACGACTCATCCTCGTCGTAGCTTCTTCATCCTGACACTGATGCTTAGCCTTTTTGTATATGGCTGTTTCGCTTTCTCGGACAGCTTTACTCTTTCGAAAGGCTTCGTTTAACAGCCTATCGATCGGGTCTTCTGGCAGTTCCAGGGATTTTGGCGCCGATCCTGACCCCAGTTCCTCTGCGTTGTTTTCTGACGCCGAGGAGGTTTCTTCGTCATTTAACGACGAATGGGAGACCATATGGTAGCTCGAAACATAATCCTCGGTTTCTTCTGATGAGTTGTTTTCCTCATCATTGTCACGATCTTCGTTCTCAAGAATATACTTGAGGAACTCTTCGAGGGTGACCGGTGTCCGTGCCTTCTGGTTGTACTCTTTCAGCGCGTCGATGTACTTTTGTAGGTTTGTGCACTTGTCGTCATACTCGGCAGGTTGCATAGGCTTCTTGGTCTTTTTCTTTTTCTTTGAAGACTTTGAAGGCTTGACTTGGGGATTTTTCCCTTTGTTAACTATTTTCGGTACGGGACGCGGTTTCAGCATCCCTTCGATGATTTTCAGTTCAAGTGGGCTCTTCGACCTGATTGCCGGACATGCCTGATCCTTCAGCATTCTTTTGGTTTTAGGAGAAAGGACGACTTCCCATGGAGCTTCTTCCACGAGCGAGAATGATACCCCCGGCGTATCCACCTTTTTAAGAGCATGCTTCTGAGACAGGTTCACCCTCCAGTTCTTAGACAGCGCAAATTTCCCTTGTTGATACTAGTCCTCGACCCAGTTCTTGAAGACGTAGCAATCCTCAATTGGGTGGCTCACCATTCTGTGATAGGACCAGTAGTTGGGGTTGTTGACGTCGTCGGGTTGCGGTGGACGCCGTGGGTCTGGCAATATGATGAGTTTATTACGCATTGCTAACTCAAATAGTTTCCTCATCTTATCGCGGGGAAACGAATAACCGCGTCCTAGCCTTTCATCTATTGATAGGCGTGGACGTGCATTGTTTTGGTAAACCGCCGGTTTTAGGTCGCTCGGTTGTTGTTGAGTGTTGGCGACGAAGGCCTCTTTCTTTTTACCCTTGGCATTTCGAGGGTCCTGATCTGCGGAGGAAGGCCCGTGGCCCTTCTGGTCCATTTGAACCAGTTTGTCGATCAAAGCCTGGAAGGTGGTCGGCTTGAAGAACGTCATGAACTGGGACATAGTCGTTGGAGGATCGAGGGTCCCGATGAACATGCCCATGGCATGAGATTCTTCGATGCGCTGTTCGCATTTTGACCATAGGTTCTTCTACCGGATCGCGTATTGGACCAATGTTTTTCCAGGCCTTACCCTGGCATTGATTAATGCCGTGATCGGGGTGCGCTCGCTTGCACCGGCGAACCGCTGTGTGAACAAAAGTTCCATCTCTGTGAATGTTTTCATGGAGTCATTTGGTATCTACGAGTACAATTCAAAGGTCATTTCTGACAGGCTGCCAACGAACAGGTGAACCAACAGTTTGTTGTCGCCTCCAGTGTTGCTGCACAGAGCTCTGAACTACGCGACGTGCTGGTGTGGGTTGCCTGTGTTAGGAATATGTATGCCCTAGAGGCTATTATTTTATGATATAGTGGATGCTTGGACACACACATATATAGGACTTTCTTGCTCGACATGATATTATGCTATCTGGTTGCTCTTTATCTTAACATGTATACTAGTATTGTTATACTGTCTCTCTGATACATGTTGATAAAGCCCTTAGGATGTTAGCTTGACTACCAGGGCTATGATGCAGATCATACTAGTGGGACTTAGGTAGTCCGCAAGTACATCCTTTAACAGTTCCTAGTCGAGGGAGTATCGAGACAGGGCATCGAGATTCTAGAGTAGACTAGTGTGTATGTTTCATGATCCTGTATGGGGCGATGATTGATCCCACATCCATTGGTGTTTGACATCAAAGATTGTACACATGTGCTCATTAAAGAATGGGTACACCAAACAGGACTTGCCGAGAACTCCTAGTTGGTATTATACCTATTGTCAGATAGCAGTTCTTTGGTGACACTTGTACAGGTTAGTCTATAAATCCGAGATCATCATAGTATCTTGTGTGGTTCCCACTGTGCTTTGATTCCTCCCTACCACGGCTCAAAGGAGTCATGCAAACAGGTGGATTTTGGGTACAGTCCCGAGTCACATGGAGGCAGTGAGCAATAGGAGGGGTTTCGTCTCTCCCGGTATATGGAGTTGATGTTGCGCTATGCTCGATTGGCTATAACAGAAAGTCCTTAGCCAGGGATGATGAGATTTACTGGTAAGTGTTATCAGTAGTTTCTCGAACCGTTATGAGCCACATATCGGCATGATTTATCAAGTTACTGGGGTCTGACGTTTACCACCTCTAGACTTGATATGCGACAGATCAGACGAACAGACCGGACTGTATGGTAAGTGTTACTCATAGGCTTCATGGGAGTTTGGACAAGTTTGCTTGTTGATCTTCTATTCGCTCAATACCTGGGTAGCCGTTACGTCCAGCTAATACCACTGACCGCTTGTGGGTAACTGATGTGATCATTACCTACTGCTGGCGTATTGACGAGTCTTTAGACTCCTACACAGAGGTTTCCTAGCTCAAGCGAAACGAAATAGGGCACATATATGATATGTGCGGGACCTTGATTAAATACGTGTATATGATACCGTATTCTAATCTCGCGATATATTATATCGGTCGGTTATATGCGATATAACCGGGTTATTGAATCAAGTGTTGATTCGATAAATTGATATACATATAAATGATATTAGTCGGTTATATGTGATATAACCGGATTATTAAATCAAGTGTTGATTTAATAATTTGATATATATATATATATATATATATATATATATATATATATATAAACTAATATTAGCTCACTAATGAATTTCTTCTCTTGGATATATAGACGTTGATATATATAATTATGTGATATGTATATATATGTATTATATATACTATTGTGTCATGGTGGATGATACATTGGACATGGGTGTATGGCACTCACACCAAACCTAAAGATAATTGGGGTTATTATTTATTAAGAGAAAAGGAAATTAGTGGAAAATGAGCATGGCTTAAGATGCTTTATGAAGCATGTAGAAGCAATGACTCATTCCACTAATTTTTTTTACTCTAGATATTTTTAAACCCAACCATTATCTTTAGCCATGATTAACTCTCTACAAATATCTATGAGATATTTATTTCACCCTTGGTTCTACATTTAGTTCTAGTTCTTCACTAGTTCATCTTCTTTCTCTCTTGATTTTCTTGGAGTGAAAAAGAGAAAGAGAAATAAAATTCTAAAGTGAGCAAAATTCCTACTTCATCAATCTACTCTCATCCAGCCCATTAGTGTAGGTTGTTTGCTTCACTAATTTATTAATTAGTGAAGAAGTAGCTTGAGTTAGAGATTCTTCAAGGTGGATCATTTTCGGCCTCGAAGATCCTTAAGCAAGTTCGTTCCCTTTACCAACTGGAGCCTACGAAGAGTTCTAGGGACTACTACTTGGAGATTTAGAAGTGAAGAACCGGTCTATAAAGGTTGTATTCCCTTTTCACTTAGTTTAGATTGTCTTTACTTGTTTACAAACTCTAATACTCTAGTTCGATTCTAGGTTAGCATGCTTTAGCACACTAGATTTTCTAAAATTGTATACTCTATGCATGTTTAAACCCAGTAGTGGTGCTAAGACATACTTTCATGGTATCAGAGCCAAGCTAGAGTATTAGGAGTGGTCTAGACGACGTTAAAGTGTTCGATCGAACTTCGAAACCCGACATTTACCTAGTTTCTGTAAAATTTCAAAATTTGGAATTTTTAAGATTAAAAACATGCAGAAAATCATGCAGGGCATATAATGGAGCCCCAAGAAATTCGAGGGGACAACTCGACCAGTTGGCCGCGGAACCGCGGCCTAATCTAGGGTTTAGCTATGGTTGCGCAACAACATTGGTAAGTTGTGGACTTGATTTCTTGTGTTGCTCCATAATGATATTTGGCACTTTCTGGGTATTTTTTAGTGAGGCTCAAACTGTTGAGGTCTCTGGGATTTGTGAGTGTTTGATAATTCGATCGAAATGTTTAACATCGTCTAAATTATATTGATCTGTGATACAATATTTGGAATCCAAAATAATTAGTTTTGTGAAAACTAGTTTGTGTTTTGTAAATCTAGCAATTTAGTCTCTTTTGATCGATTGCCACGGAGTTTCGATTCGGATCAAAACATCGTCGCAATCTCGTATAGTACGCGAACACTCTCCGGGTAACACTACTAGATAGCCATGCCTCATAGCCCCGACAAGTGACTATAGGAGAACCTCGTTGCCAAAAGTATCGACTCGGGTGCTCGCGGCCACGGTGTTCCGCCTAAGTGCACTTCGTCGACGGAATCGAGGGTGCGGCCATCTACTAAAATTTCCGACGAGCATTCGATCAGGTTTTCGGGAATCTTGTTGTAATTATCCGACTGGTTATTGAAAAGTGTTTTCAATTTGAGACTAAAATGCGAGGTTTATAGTGTTAGGCATGAAATCCGAAGTATTAGATATTCCGAGTTTATGATGTCTAAGGATGTTGCGGATTCTAATTATTGTAGTTTTCATTTTCTTTTCTGCGACTGTAAGTGTAATATGTGGTGTATCGCCGATCTTGTTGCTATACGTCAACGACTTTTGGGATACGCATATTTACTTACGTTGATGACATGTGATGTTTATGTGTTGCTGTGGTATGTTATATTGGATCGTCGTGTTTGAATAGCCGGGTTTTTTTGCGTGAGATGAGAGTTTTTTTATTTTCATTCATGTAAAAGATGTCTGTAATATTCTTTTATTGGGACACTTCCGGGTTGAGGATGATATTACCATTTATGTATATTATTTACTTTTCCGCATTAGGATAGACCCAAGGGGGGAGCACAAGTAACCGGGTTCTAGAATCCAATGGGAGGCCATCTCGAGGAGTCGAGACCGGGTCGCCTAACTCTAGAATTGGTAGGGTTGCTTTCTGCTCTCGTAGAGGTCTAGGGATGTGGGTTTGGCTATTCATCATGATCGTGGAATCTGTGTTTTTCATTACTAGCTAAATTTAAAACACGGACCTCCTAGTATATTCTATATTTCATATGTTTGCTTCTGCTGCTGTTGTTCTGTGAAGAGATCATATAACTACGTGAGTCGAATGCTTTATATTATATATTTGATATATAATAAACGTTGCTTATATTTTGCACCCACGCTAGTCCAACCCCCGCTCTGCCATTAGTTAAGTAACCTAACGGTCATGACGGGGCCCCATGGCGAATGCGGATGGCATAAGCGTACGTTCTATTTTCGTTTCTTCTGTAATTTTTAGGAATCATAAATGATGGGACGCCATTAATGAGATTAATGAAAAAGAAAGAAACCTTAAGATGTTGTAGAATCAAATTTTCAAAAAGGTAGCTCTAGTTCTTACTTTGCATAGTGGTATTTCTTGATGAATATTCAGCACCTTATTCGATAAGAAAAGAGCCTAGATCCCTTTACCGGGAGTGAACTCTTTAGCAAAAGCTACAACCCACTCGGTTTATTTTTGAAAAAATACTCGATTTTAAAAGCGGAGCTTAAACCACTCTTTTTTAAATCACTCGATTTTACAATGATATCAAGTTCATTACGTAAAAGGTTTTCTTAAAAACCTGTCGTAGCCCTCCGTCATTCAAATAAGTGCTATTTAGTATTCGTGCTACGTTTGTTGACCATAGCTAAGGCGTTGTGTGCGGTAGCTAATTAGTGCTTATCTGCAACCATATAATGCGATTGGATTAGGGTAGTCGTACGGCTTTATTGACCATAGCCAAGGGTCGTATGGGTGGGTTTAATTCAATCAGGAAATGACGGGTTGAACTTGGCTAGCGCTTATGATTTGTTGACCATAGCCAAGGTCATAAGTTGCTAGGGACAAAAGCAGATATTGGGAATTTCAAGTGTTGAAAATTTGCAATGAGATTGCATACCTTCTATGAGATAGTTGGATCCCGATACCCAGTGCGAGTAAATGTTACTCCTGAGAGAGTTTTCTACTTTACAATTAGCCGATCCAGTAGGTGTCTAAGAAAGGTGTTAACGGGGTTATGCCCTTGTGGAAACGAGATTATTTAATTAGTTCCATGCGAAAGCATGGGGAGATTCCCTCGGAGTACCGATACCTGCCTGGCTGACCGATTGGCGAACTTGTAGGGTGTAATTAATCCCGGCTAATCTTACCTTTTAAGGTTTGAAGGAAGATTTGATAAAAACAGTGGAAGCCATCCTGATTAGATAAGATAATAACCAATCTAATCTTGCAAGAACATACGCTAAAGTGTTTTCTTCCCTCTCCCTCCAGGTAGCGACCATGGCATGCCTTAATCAAGATAATAATATGGATGTATTGACTGAACCCGCTTATTATACTAAGCTGGGGAACGTTGGTTCCGCTCTATCATATGACAGTCATAAGTCTGAGTAAGGAATAGGGGAATACCAGGATTCACACGCAACCCGATCGAAGAAAGAGCATGTCGATGCATCTTCTTCGGGTGTGTTCATAACCGAGAACTGTTTCTCAGTTTGCTCTACGTCCTGGGTATTAGATACCGGATCAAAATCCCACATTTGTAATTTGTTACATGAGCTAAAGAGAGATAGAGAACTGGGAAAGGGTGATATGTCTCTCAGAGTAGGGAACATAGAAACTATTGCTGCTAAAGCAATTGGCGGATATCACCTTGTATTACCAAGTGGTAATACATTGATTCTAAACGACTGTTATTACATATCGAATATGATGTGCAATATTATATCAGTCTCTTTATTACATAAAGAAGGATATAATTTTGTATTGGAGGAAAATTTTATGAACATTTACCTAAATCAAGTGTTGATTGGTGTAACATTTCGGAAAATATAAAATATTATTTTTGGAATTTAATATTAAAATAATATATTTCCCGAAAACTGCCCGATTTGCGAAATTGGGGTTTTCGAAAAAGGGTATAAATATATACCAATAATTGTGAAATAGTTGGAGATTAAGATGATTTATTCATTTAAATATATATTTAAAGGATTTGGTATTTTTAAAATTTATTATATGTAGTTTGGATAAAAACCCGATTAGTGCACTGCTAATCACGATTAAGCCAAATCCGTGTTCCTACAGTTTTCCATGGCTAGTGCACCATATCATGTTGCATTTGGTTGCTTGTGGTTCATTTGTGTTATGGGTTTCATATTGTATTTTGGTTTTGTGAGTAAAGAGAAAAGAAAAAAAAAGGGTAAATAATAGTGAGAGAGGGTGAGAATAAGAGAGAGGGGGGGCTGCCATCTATTGTTCACCCCATTATTTCCTTCATCTTTTCCTCATCTCCTTCAATCTCACTTCCCTCCACCATCAACCCCAAGATCCACCTCAAAAACTCCATCAAAACCCTAAACCCCTTTCACAAAAAAAGATCCCCTCTTCATCCTCTACTCAAAGGACCAAGCAAAGTGGGATTTTGATAACATTGGGAAGCTAGGGTTCTCTTGAGTTTCATCCATGAAGTATGATCCCCTAAGTTTAGTTTAGTTTATGTTTTCCTAGCATTCTAGTTAGTTTAGAATGGGTTTAAGGTGTGGGTTTGTGAAATTGGAAAATTCAAGAGAGGGTTTGGTGACTTGTGGGTGTGTGAGCTGTAGTGAGGGTGTGCAAGACCCTAGAGATCAAATTCTGGACTTAGAACAGAGAATACAAACTTAGATTAGTTCCATGTTGGTTTTGTGTACAAATTGGGGACTACAGGGAATCTGGAGCGATCCAGAAAATTTCTAAGAAAACCAAACAATATCAGGGACCAAATTAGGGTATTAGGAGACCACCCTGACCATACGAACCCCATCTGAGCATTGGGGGCCGAGGATGCCGGAATTTGGAGGGTTGTGGCCGGCCATTCTGTAATGGTTGGGTTCCAGGTTGTTCCAGTAGGTCACATACCCCATATACAACACCCTATACTTGCTAGTTTTGCTCCAATTGACCCGAGTCAAAATCTGGGAGCACTTTGGTGTGATTTTGGCTATGTTTTCCGTATTTTGAAATGTTTGGTTTTGCTATTTGGATTTTTATTTGGTTGTTGGATGTTTGTATATCAACAACAAGGGTTGTTTGATTATTTTTGCACGCGTAGACCATAGGTTTTAACTTATGAGCGCGTAGTGTGCCGTATCGATTTTCCGGATTCGATTTTAATAGCGATTTCGATTGTGTATTATTGTAGGTACCTTCGCATGGATTCCAAGACGATGGATCATGGCGTCATCGATTTCGGCAAGTAAGGATCAAGGTGAGTGGATCTATATCCACAAGGGAAGTCGGATGGATGGCGTATAGCACCCCTGCAAGTTTTTGATGGAAACCGATTCATAGGATATGGTTAAGGAAACCTTTAATATAAAACTATAGATAGAGTTAAAAGATAGTTAAAGAAACCATATTAGAAACTAAATGATAGTTAGAAGTGATATGATACGACTAATATGTGATGACGGGATTTGAGGATGATGTTTGATGATATTGTCGTTTAGGGTACTATAAGACTAGATAGCCGACGTAAATGTGTCATCCGAACTATACCTATTTCCAAACTGAAGAATCGTATGCATCTTTTAAACAGATATCTTAAGGGACGTTACGGATTTTCAAATGATATTTTTTCTTTAAAAACACTGTAACCCTACTTTCAAAACTATGATTCGCATCTTTTAAAAAAACTGATTGTATGGGTCGGGTGTGTATGTTAGATTTCATACGTATGCTTATAGTAAAGGTAGAATGTATTTGTAAATTGACCTTATGTGAGATATAAATGCGATGAAAAGAGAATACGATTTGACATGTGATATGATGATATGTTGGTATACAGATGCGAGTCGATTGAGATGATTGATACTTTGTCGGTCCCCTGATATGAGGTTGTTATGGATGTGACTTGGGACATAGGTATATGGATATATATATATATATATATGTATAGATGTTGTGAATCATGAATGATAGGCCGTACGTGACATTAAGTCGTACCCTCATTATCATATAGGCCGATAGGATCCCTAATGGTTTAATGCCGCCGTACGATGATTTTCCGTACGTGATGAGTTTGACTTGATGATTGATCCATACCATTGACTAGAGGATGCCGTACGATGGATTATACCGTACGTGATGATTGTGAGGCTGGACGCTGTTCATATCATAATTTTGCAATATTGTGTTCCCCATTCTTATTCATTTTACAAATAAACAGGTGCTTTTGATCCATGTCTGCTACATAGTTGCAGGTTACAGGTTCTCGGAACAAAACAGTGAAAATGATGAAAAGACGCTACAAAAGTGAGACTACGACCAACAAATATAAGAGTCTTGAACATGCCGCCTACAGGAACAAACGAAAATCAGCAAACAGTTCGATTGCACAAAGGAAGCACAAAATTCAAGACTTCAACACGAAGCGAACGGTAAAAGTCCACAATATTCTGCACTGTGGGAATCTGGAAAAAACTAGAAGACATTCCGAAGAACCAAGTGAAGAAAAGTCAAGGAAAATGTAACAGGAAGCAGCCCAGAAGAATACAGCCCAAGACCCCACCATATGGCCGCGGATCCGCGGCCAAACAGAGTATATGGCCGCGGATCTGCGGCCGTGCTAAGTACGTGTCGGTGCAAACTTTGACGGCGGCGGCGGTGCGTTGACTAGGTTTCTTAGGGTAATTTTGTAAATACAGATAGGGATCAGATGTAACCATAGGGTTTCTATAATCTATAAATAGGAACCCTACAGCTCTTTTTGGGGCATGACTCTTTCTATGCCTCTTTTTATTTATCAAAATTCAGAATTTCAATTCCTGTAATGTTTGAAGAGTGCATCAAATAAAGTAAGTCTTTCTTTTCTATGCCTTAGTTTAAACTTTCTTTTCTGCCCCAGTTAATTTTATTTATCTGCCGTAGATTAGATAATTAGGTTATTAAAAACAATCATAAAAATGAAATCTTTTATCAATTCCCTAATGAGTGAGTAGTTCTTCACTTGTTAGGGTTAGGAATAGGAAATGTTTGAGAGATGAAAATCTCGCACCTTTTTCTTGCCCGATATAAATTTTAAATAGGACTCTATGCGTACATACACACACCGCTCACTACGGCACCCTATCCCACTAGGTAGCGGTGATGCCGTAGTTAAAAACCGGTTGTGTATGTTTTCCATGGAGGTTAGGGTAAAAGTTAAGAAAGGACGGACAAGGACCTAGAGGAAGAAACCTAGTTTCTTCCCGATGGTACTAATCCACTTTGTTAATTATTATCTTAACACCTAAATAGTTCTTAATTAGGGCATAGAAAGCGGTGAGAAATATTGAATTTCCAAACTTAACCTAAACCTAACCCTAGCAAGGTTTTAATCCTAATCTAAATCAACTTCAGTTTTTTAGTGATAATCAATCCTACAACAATTGGAATTAACTCATTACACCAAATAGAAAATACACAAAATCCCTGTAGACCGACCTGTACTCAATCGGCTAGCTACCAAGCGACGCCGTTCTTGATTGCGGTTAATATTCTTTGATTTATCTTTTAAAAGCGCAAGCACACATAAGTCTTCATCAATCAAATGGCGTCGTTGCCTGGGATGACGTAGTTATTTTTCTTTTGTAATTTCGAGTTAATATAAAAATTGAAAAATCATAAAAAAATAAAAAAATATAAAAAATTTATCTTCTTGTTATTTTTTGAAGGGTGTTTCGTTTGAACTGTGCAAGATCGACGAACTGATTCAGATCTGGAAAAATCCAGAGAACAAAACAACAAACAGCAGATCTGAACAAGCAGAGGATAATCAGAACAGAGAAACAGAGAATTTTTGGGATGTGAACCGCAAAGCCCACCGCGGAACCGCGGTCAAAGAAGGATTCAGCGGCGGATCCGCGGCCTGGTTGTGACGTCAGCACGTGGAAAACCCTCTGTAAGCTTTCTTTTCTTCTCTGTAACCCCCTTATCTCCTCTGAAAATTTTTCCTGCAGGGTTCTTTGCGCAAAAACTTCTCTCCCTTCTCCAATAACTTGATCTTGTGCAGGATTCTTTGCGCCGCAAAAGAAATTTTTTTTTGGAAAGTGTGATTTGTGTGTTTACTGCTTTGCATCTTTAAAATTGACTTTAAGGGGCTTTAACACCAATCCAGATTGGGTAGGGATTTCATTACCCTTCGTAGGACCCCAAAAATCACAAAAAGCATTTTGCATTAACCATCGAGTTAATTAAAAAAGATTAGACTGAGCCTTAAGGACTGTCGCGCTCAATAGGACAAAGGAATAGTTGTAGGCATCGATCGTTTATCTAAACCAGACTTTGTGGTGCCTAGGCTAGACAAGTAGGGAAATGTAATTTTAAAAGGCCCGTCTCACGGTGATTCGTGAGCGGATCCCTCCTTTCTTTACTTGTGCTTACCTGGCCACAATTAGCGGTGAAGAGGCGATTTGAGGACCTCACAACTTGCCCTTTGGAACAGTTAGGAGCAGTCTAGTTGACTTAGGAGACCCTGATCTAGGCTTGATTGTGCATATTGTGATTGTGTCTAAGCTTCTTATAAAAATCTTTTTGTAAAAAGCTCCTTATAAAAAAAACACAAAACGGAAATTTTTTTACAAAAACTAGCCACTTGTCGCTAAGAAATCCATTGCACTCCACTTGCACTACTTCCTTCCATTGACGTTTTCTTACCCCCACTTTCTGTTTTCACCTTTTGACTACACTACACCTCTTTAGTGTATGTCCAGTTGGACTAGGGACATTAGCGCCCGTTTAGTCCCTGTCTCGTTAATGCCGACTGATGACGCTTTCGACTCCGAAGTCGAAATCCCCTCCCCTCGTTAGTGCCGACTGATGACGCTTTCGACTCTCGTTAGCGCCCGTTTAGTCCGTGTCTCATCTAGAACAATATCACTATTGATCTGCCAGATAGTAGAAAGTCAACCCTCGTCATAGCCTGGGTCAACCCACAAACAGCCATTACAGAAACGTGCCTTGAGTTATCCAGAGTCTGGTTTTAAGCATAAGCCAGACAACTCCCCGTACCTTAACATCGTTAAGATATGAACTATTCTATATCCAATATAGAACCAGAGGCACTGATTTAATTGAACCAGATTCAAATCATGCAGCTGTCTCCAGTGCATGTCTACTAAATGGAAGGAGGCCGATCAGCGTTACTCAACTTAGGAATGCTTCCAATTATGAGTAACTTGAAAGAGAAGCAAGTTCTCTTAACCATTACTATCAACTGAATACCATACACAAGTATCTACATCTTCGATCACCTTGAAGAATCCCGATACTTGCAACACCTGGTTCTCTACTCTATTCATATACCTATAACTTCTCAAAATTCGGACCCTGTGTTTCCACGAAACACCTGCCAAAAAACTAGAGAAGTCATAAGTAAACCGAATATAGTACGAGGACCAACCCCTCTGTCCTGATGGACCCTGGACAACATACAATACTCTGTATAAGTCCCTTGAGTCTGATAACTCATTCACTGTGTGTCGTAGGTTGAAAACTGTACTTATGGTTGAGAAGAATTACACCGCTGTTTAATGCTCCTTACATAACCATCCACCGATATAGGTAAATGTCATAGACATAATTTCAAAAAGATATGTCTCACTCTATAAAAATAGACGTACAGATATATCAATTTGAAATTGGTGCATAACAGCGGATATTCAAAACCAAATATTTGCCGTCCGGCAACCAACCCAGGTGACTTCCTCAAATATCACCGATTACAAAGAATGCCGATATAATGAGGATGATCACCTAATTCCCAATAACTTACTCCTACTCATCATCTGTAAAACCATACAGATGTGAGAATCATACCTGGTAAATACATACCCTGGAGTAAGTATCTAATCGGGAAATCAGTTTTCTTTTAACAGTACACAGTGAAACTGAAACATTGAAATGTTTTGATGGGGTATCCGGGTATTCCTAGTAATGCCTCTTCCATTATCCAGATTCATAACTGTAACCGTGTAATTCTTTGCCATCTTTCCAAATCCCTTTATATGTCTTTAGTCATTACCTTCTGTACACCCCTTTAGGCCAAATGGTTTTCTTCCTTCCCTACCGTTCGGCACCAGCCTATGGTTTGGAAGAAGACTATCCAATAAGCATAATGGGTGTATTGTCCTAATCCTAGGAGCACTCACAAAGCGAGAGAAGGTGAAGATAAAAGACAACCGAATAAACCTTATTCCTATTTCTCCTGAACCAGGATCCATCCCCGAACTGGAACAAGATCCTTTCGAGTTCGTATATAACCATACGATGGATTATCCAATAAACTTGGGATCTTCGTAGTGATACAGAGTGTCCTGGAGAAATACAAAGGTGATTTAGGATTGGCGAAGAAATACTTGGTTTGGTCGTAAATAGCAGTCGCAATTTACTTTGCCCTCTTACTAATCCCTTTCTTTGTCTTTACATAATACCTTCTGTACACCATCGTTAGGCTAATTGGTTTTCTTCATTCCCTACCGGTCGGCACCAGCCTAAGGTTTGGAAGAAGACTATCCAATTTGCGTAATAGGTGTACTGTCTCCTAAACCAAGGAGCACTCGCAACCTGAGAGAAGGTAAAAGGAAAAGACAACTGAATAATCCTATTCGTTTTCTCCAGAACCGGAAACCATCCTCGAATAAATTCCTTCGAGTTCGTATATAACCATACGATGGTTTTGTCCAACGGAAGTGGACGTTCGTAGTAATACGGGGTGTCCTGGAGAAAAGGGTAAAAGTAGGAGTGGCAATGAGGTTTGCAACTCTGACAATCCAAAAGCCAGTGTTTAAGAAGGTTCGGTCAACTTGGTCACTGAGTCATAGTCTTAGGGTCGGGTCAATGGTCGCTGCCAAAGAGAGAGAGAAAAGAAACACTCAGCGTGCACTCTAACCTAGATCAGAATGGTTACCAATTTATCTAATCTGGAAACCTCCCACTGTACCGTCAAATTCTCCTCCAAACCTAAAAGAAGAATTAGTCGGGATCACCCGAGGAGTAAACTAACTCATCAGTGGGAATCGGGATCCAACTATCATCGCATGATAACGTGACGGAATCCGCTCACATCATCACACTCCAGAAGGTATGCGCATATCTGGCAAGTTTCAGTTTCTTTAGAAACTCCCGATGTGGATTTTTGCCCCATGCTCTTATGACCTTGACTTTGGCCAACATATCATAAGTCACATGTCAAGTTCTACCCGTCATTCTCCAGGTTTATTTGAGCCCACCAGTACATACCCTTGACTTTGGCCAAAATAGTAGTACGACTGCCCCAAACCAACGCATCTATCTATGCTGTATATGAATACCCAATAGCTACCAATCACTGTGCCCTGACTTTGGCCAACATACACAGCTTAAATACTATTGACCACCCATATGAAACGACGGAGGGCTACGAATGGTTTCTGGTGAAAACCTTTAACGCAATGAACTTGATATCGTTGAAGGAACTGGATAGCTTTTATGAAAATATAGTGACGAAAACCATTGCTAAAGAGGTCACTCCCGGTGAAGGGATCTCGGCTCTTTCCCCGTAGAATGAGGTGTAGGATATTCCAACTGAATACCACGGTGCGAAGCAAAAGTAATCGGCTATAGTGAAGTTAATGCCCTGACGCAAACTTTTTATCCAAGGGGTCACTCCCGGTGAAGGGATCTCGGCCCTTGCCTCTTCGACTGAGGAGCAGGATATTCCAACTGAATACCACGATGCAAAACAAAAGAGAACGTCCTTGCAATAACAGCTTTTTGAAAAGTGTTCCAACAACATCAGAATAGGTTTGTTTTAACTTGCATTGATCCGAATCAACGCAGCCCCATCAATTGATCACACCACAAAGAACGAAAATATATTGATGTACGTATTTGCCATCCACATTCGCCACTGGGTCCCGTCATTACCCATTAGGTTAGCTAACTAACGACAGAGCGGGGACTGGACTAGCGCGGATGCAAAACATATACAACATCTACTAATATACATACCAATATATTATATTTCGCTAAAGGCGTGATAAAATGCAACATCACAGAAATGTACAGCATCACAGAACAATACAGATATCTGGGATCCCCGGGTTTCACAGAGCCACTACTGAAACCCGACGTTCCCCTGGACGTGTGGATAGCCTGTGCAATGAAAATCCTAGACCCCTACGGGCGCGGCAAGTTACCCGCCAAAACCTGAAGCGAGGCAGCCCCCTTCAGCAACGTGAATGGACCACCCAGCACTTCACGGAATCCGGTAACTTGGGCACCCCTCCTGGGTCAACCTGTACCCCCTACGAGTGCTGCGAATAGCCCGCCAATTCTAGAGTGAAGCCCCCTCCGTCTCAATGCCATGAGATGCGGGCTTGTTGCCCTCTAGAACCCGGCTATCCGTGCACCCCTCCGCGGGGTAATCCTAGTACAGAAAGTAAAATATACATACAACGGGTACATCGACCGCAACCTGGTCGTGCCCCAAAATAATAATACAAACAGGCAGTGACGGCAGTCCACATGTCGGACGCTCGCCCCGCAATATCAATTGTACAAAATACAAAAAAACTGTACTACCACTGCAACCAGGATATCCCCACGACCAATCCGCAACATCACAGCAATACACAGAACATCAACGTGAAGGTCACGTTCGCAAATCCGTCTAACCGGGCTATAGCAGTTAGACAGGATTTACCGATCTAGTACATTCACGGTCGCAGATATAATGTAAATACTGTGAACTAATATGTTTAAAATTTTCCGATCGATCAAATTTACCAAGTGGGCCCCAAAGCACTACTGTAGCACATAAAGAAATTCTGGGCCCAAAAAATAACATTCCAGAAACCACATTTTCAACCCATAAAGCAACCGCAGAAAATTGATATGGCAAGGACATCATAGTGCGGCGGAACCGCGGCCCAAAGAGGGGTTTGGCCGTGGTTCCGCGCTCCTATTGTCGAGTTACTGTATCAAATTTCTACAGAATGTTTAGAACTTCCTGTATGTGTTTCTGAACTATACTGAAAAATTTTTAGAGACCAAAAAATTTCGACAGAAACTGATGCATGAGAAAAAAAACAGTTTTGGAATTTTGTTCGATCGAAGATGTAAACACATTAGACCAAGCTAGACTAGGTTAATGGCGAGGCTCTGATACCACTGTAAGTGCACGGCAGCGCCCCGGCCGTCAATCCGACGCCGGAATGCGGAAGCGGTGATTTACTTTAACTTTTCAAACCGGCACCACCGCGCACTAAATACCCGGATCGTGCCATTAAACTAGTCCTAGCTAACTACAAGATGGGGAAGAGAGATATACCGAGCGATCCGTGTCCTTCGGTATTCTCGTCGTCGTCCCGATCTCCCGCGGAATGTCCGGTCTCCACCTCGGCACCGGAAGGGCACCACGTCGCCTGCTTCTTTTACGGGCTCCCACCTCTATACCGAGGCAACTCGGGCACGAAGTTGGCGAGCCGACGTGCCCAAGGTTTGCTGTAGAATGTGTAGTGCTCATGTCTCATTTCGGGGTTTATGGAATTGCCTTTGGTGGAGGAAATGAAATGTGAGCTTTTTCTAGATGAACTTGGGGATTTTTCTAACATGAAAAGAAAAAAAATCCCCACACCAAATTTTTGGACAGCCCCCATCTCATGTGGCCGGCCAAGCTTGGTGGGAGTGGAGAGAATGAGAGAGGGAGTCAAATGATATCATGAAAAGAAAATGATCACAAACACAAACCCACACTCCACCAACCTCATCATCTCAACACAAAGTCAAGCCATCATGAAAGAAGAAGTCAAATGGTCAAGGGATGGTGCAACCATAATGATCCAACAAAATGCAAAGAACACCCTCCACAAATTGCTTATTTGCACAAATGCAAATAAGCCCTCCTCCACCAATCTTCGGCCAATGAAGGATACAAAGAAATATGGCCGAAACGGAAAGCAAACTGGCAACTCCAGAAAACTGGTCCCGTAAAAAATTACAGGAAAACCCCGATACTGTGTATACACACCCGCATCCGTATTCCGACCGAAATACAAATGCAATGAGACAAAATCTACACTGTACCATACTAGGATCCGGCTTAAACCAAAGCCGGCTAGTATTATCCGCCCGATCCTGATCCGTGCAATACCGCACGTATCTGATCGAACCCTGCCATATATCCATACGGCCTCTAGTACTAGCCGTTCGATCCTGATCCGTGCAATACCGCACGAATCTGATCGAACCCTGCCATATCTCCATACGGCCTCTACAGCGTTTCGCCCGAAAACTTGAGCAACTGAATGTGGGGGACTCTAAAGACTCGTCAATACTATGGCTGTGGATTTAACCACTAGCACGTCAGAGGTATTAGCCATACGTGACGGGCTACCAGCTATTGACCAAAAGGGACGTCGATGAGCGAACTCATCCTGACACCCTACTGAGCCTGTCAGTGACAATATCCGTACAGTCCGGTCCGTTCGTCTATGGGCATCGCATGGCGGGCCTAGAGGGTTGGTAAAAGTCAGACCCCTAAAAGCGGTACAAGTCGTGTCGGAGTGTAGCCCAGAACACCCTGAGATACTACTGGAATACCTACCAGTAAATCTCCTGCCTTGGCCAAGGACTTCGTGTAATGGCTCTCCTAGACACAGCGCGACCTCACCCCCAATACCGGGAGAGACGAACCCCTGAAGATCCGCTCACTGCCTCCATGTGGCTCGGGACTGTACCCAACTAAAACCTGTTTTCACGTCTCCTTTGAGCGTGGTAGGGTAGTAATCAAAGTACAGTGTGAACTCACACGAGACAAATGACGATCCCCAGGTCGATGAACTAACCTGTACACATGTCACCAGGGAACTGCTATCTGACGTCAGGTATAAGACCAACTAGCATGTTCCCGGCGAGTCCTGTCCGGTGTACTCATAACCCAATGAGCACCTGTATACATCTTAGGTGAACCAACTGACACCAGTGGATTGTGAGACCGGCCACCGCCCCTCGTCGGGGTCTCGACTGTATACACTAGTCTACTCTAGAGTATCGATGCCCTGTCTCGAAACTCCCATGACTAGGGACCTTTTAAGGATATGCTTATAGACCCTAGCTCCCACGTATATGATCGCCGTCATACTGCTGGTAGTCAAGCAAGAATCCTAGGGGCTCTATCAACGTGCAATAGTGACCTGTAGGGTCACCTAAAGCAGTACACGATGATAAAGATAAACCAGATAGTATACTATCATCTTGAGTAAGACTGTCCTACCGGGATAGGTCCTTCCCCAATCATTGCAATCACGTGCCTGTGATCCAATAATTGACTCTGAGGGCACCATCTCCAACAATCTCCCACTTGCACTCAAGGCTAATTATTGCGATGTCGCATACTCACAGCCCGTGTGATATCGAACACCCAACTCCTCTACTTGTCAGTCTCACAAAACTCGTTTGCGAAACTATTGCGTTCGAGGAATAGCCTCAGTGAGTGGATCCGCTTTGATGTTCCTTTCTATGTCTCTCTATATCTCAAGTTCGCGGAGAAACCCATCTCCCGAAATGAGCAATACCTGTCTTAGAATGTGTCTGGATGTCTGATAGGACCTAGCTCATAAATGAACTCCAAATCCAAACTTCTTAGACTATATCGTCAACTGAACTTAATCAGTATCCTGCGCCATGCCTCCCTCAGTATTGCCTTGGACCACCTGTCCAAAATACTGCCCCTCGTCAGAGGGAAAACTATAACTCTGACAACCTCCTTGTCGTCCATGTCACCTTGGAAGCCTGGAATGATAACTGTCTCCCGCATGAGGCTGTCGTTATCATATCCCTAGAACATCCACTTATGTTTTAAAACTGCTTCCGACTGTTTCTCCAGGATTGGATCAATGTCAACTTATTGCATCTAGTGCAAGAAGAACATCTGGTGTGGTACTTGACATCTCATGATTGACTCAATTGCCTGAGCAAGTGATCTGCCAATCATGCACATCCCTCTCCCCTTTAGTCTGTAAGACACCTTTAGAGAGGGTGACTCCATCACCTGCAGGTACACTACCATGCCAGGAGTCGTCCATTCTAAATACTCTTAGAATGTTGTCTAAGTACCCTGATTGGGAAACCACCCAAATCTAGATCTAAAACCATAGATCTAGTAACCAGTATGTCTGATATAATGTCCAAGTCCCATGTGGAGAAACCACTGTGTGACGACCAAAGTATAACCGATCGTAGTATAGGAATATCACTTCTTACTCTGTGTATGTCATCTAAATACCATGACATCACACCCTACTACCTTCTCAATAGATCCATCCCCTATTCTGATGAAGTCAAACCTATGACTGTCACATCAGAAATTGATGATCTATCTCCGCTATATCTGCTTTAGTCTATAAATAGACATAAGCTACCTGTCCACTAATGCTTCCGCTGCTTCCACTGACTAAGACAACCCTCTGGCAGAGTCATATACACGTACACTTCTAAAGCTAGTTTAGAACGACGCTATACTCATCCTCCTGCCGGGTCTCGCAACCTGGAACAACAGCAATGGCAAGTCTGGGTAAACAAGAACTTCCCTGTCACCGTCCTTGAGGCTACCGAAGTACCTCTCGGGTGCCTGAAGTTACCCACCTTATCTGCGGAGTGGCCAGTGAAATGTCAAACCAGATTGAATCTTTAGGTTCCTATCAAATCTTCAGTAATCGTTTGTGGTTCAGGAATCACTTCCAGTTCTACCATACTCCCACTACCGTTTTCTGAAAAAATCCATTTTTATTAAAACTGTGGTCTCGTCTAGAACAATATCACTATTGATCTGCCAGATGGTAGAAAGTCAACCCTCGTCATAGCCTGGGTCAACCCACAAACAGCCATTACAGAAACGTGCCTTGAGTTATCCAGAGTCTGGTTTTAAGCATAAGCCAGACAACTCCCCGTACCTTAACATCGTTAAGATATGAACTGTTCTATATCCAATATAGAACCAGAGGCACTGATTTAATTGAACCAGATTCAAATCATGCAGCTGTCTCCAGTGCATGTCTACAAATGGAAGGAGGCCGATCAGCGTTACTCAACTTAGGAATGCTTCCAATTATGAGTAACTTGAAAGAGAAGCAAGTTCTCTTAACCATTACTATCAACTGAATACCATACACAAGTATCTACATCTTCGATCACCTTGAAGAATCCCGATACTTGCAACACCTGGTTCTCTACTCTATTCATATACCTATAACTTCTCAAAATTCGGACCCTGTGTTTCCACGAAACACCTGCCAAAAAACTAGAGAAGTCATAAGTAAACCGAATATAGTACGAGGACCAACCCCTCTGTCCTGATGGACCCTGGACAATATACAATACTCTGTATAAGTCCCTTAAGTCTGATAACTCATTCACTGTGTGTCGTAAGTTGAAAACTGTACTTATGGTTAAGAAGAATTACACCGCTGTTTAATGCTCCTAACCTAACCATCCACTGATATAGGTAAATGTCATAGACATAATTTCAAAAAGATATGTCTCACTCTATAAAAATAGACGTACAGATGTATCAATTTGAAATTGGTGCATAACAGCGGATATTCAAAACCAAATATTTGCCGTCCGGCAACCAACCCAGGTGACTTCCTCAAATATCACCGATTACAAAGAATCCCGATATAATGAGGATGATCACCTAATTCCAAATAACTTACTCCTACTCATCATCTGTAAAACCATACAGATGTGAGAATCATACCTGGTAAATACATACCCTGGAGTAAGTATCTAATCGGGAAATCAGTTTTCTTTTAACAGTACACAGTGAAACTGAAATATTGAAATGTTTTGATGGGGTATCCGGGTATTCCTAGTAATGCCTCTTCCATTATCCAGATTCACAACTGTAACTGTGTAATTCTTTGCCATCTTTCCAAATCCCTTTATATGTCTTTAGTCATTACCTTCTGTACACCCCTTTAGGCCAAATGGTTTTCTTTCTTCCCTACCGTTCGGCACCAGCCTATGGTTTGGAAGAAGACTATCCAATAAGCATAATGGGTGTACTGTCCTAATCCTAGGAGCACTCACAAAGCGAGAGAAGGTGAAGATAAAAGACAACCGAATAAACCTTATTCCTATTTCTCCTGAACAAGGATCCATCCCCGAACAGGAACAAGTTCCTTTCGAGTTCGTATATAACCATACGATGGATTATCCAATAAACTTGGGATCTTCGTAGTGATACAGAGTGTCCTGGAGAAATACAAAAGTGATTTACGATTGGCGAAGAAATACTTGGTTTGGTCGTAAATAGCAGTCGCAATTTACTTTGCCCTCTTACTAATCCTTTTCTTTGTCTTTACATAATACCTTTTGTACACCATCGTTAGGCTAATTGGTTTTCTTCATTCCCTACCGGTCGGCACCAGCCTAAGGTTTGGAAGAAGACTATCCAATTTGCGTAATAGGTGTACTGTCTCCTAAACCAAGGAGCACTCGCAACCTGAGAGAAGGTAAAAGGAAAAGACAACTGAATAGTCCTATTCGTTTTCTCCAGAACCGGAAACCATCCTCGAATAAATTCCTTCGAGTTCGTATATAACCATACGATGGTTTTGTCCAACGGAAGTGGACGTTCGTAGTAATACGGGGTGTCCTGGAGAAAAGGGTAAAAGTAGGAGTGGCAATGAGGTTTGCAACTCTGACAATCTAAAAGCCAGTGTTTAGGAAGGTTCGGTCAACTTGGTCACTGAGTCATAGTCTTAGGGTCGGGTCAATGGTCGCTGCCAAAGAGAGAGAGAAAAGAAACACTCAGCGTACACTCTAACCTAGATCAGAATGGTTACCAATTTATCTAATCTGGAAACCTCCCACTGTACCGTCAAATTCTCCTCCAAACCTAAAAGAAGAATTAGTCGGGATCACCCGTGGAGTAAACTAACTCATCAGTGGGAATCGGGATCCAACTATCATCGCATGATAACGTGACGGAATCCGCTCACATCATCACACTCCAGAAGGTATGCGCATATCTGGCAAGTTTCAGTTTCTTTAGAAACTCCCGATGTGGATTTTTGCCCCATGCTCTTATGACCTTGACTTTGGCCAACATATCATAAGTCACATGTCAAGTTCTACCCGTCATTCTCTAGGTTAATTTGAGCCCACCCGTACATACCCTTGACTTTGGCCAAAATAGTAGTACGACTGCCCCAAACCAACGCATCTATCTATGCTGTATATGAATACCCAATAGCTACCAATCATTGTGCCTTGACTTTGGCCAACATACACAGCTTGAATACTATTGACCACCCATATGAAACGACGGAGGGCTACGAATGGTTTCTGCCGAAAACCTTTAACGCAATGAACTTGATATCGTTGAAGGAACTGGATAGCTTTTATGAAAATATAGTGACGAAAACCATTGCTAAAGAGGTCACTCCCGGTGAAGGGATCTCGGCTCTTTCCCCGTAGAATGAGGTGTAAGATATTCCAACTGAATACCACGGTGCGAAGCAAAAGTAATCGGCTATAGTGAAGTTAATGCCCTGACGCAAACTTTTTATCCAAGGGGTCACTCCCGGTGAAGGGATCTCGGCCCTTGCCTCTTCGACTGAGGAGCAGGATATTCCAACTGAATACCACGATGCAAAACAAAAGAGAACGTCCTTGCAATAACAGCTTTTTGAAAAGTGTTCCAACAACATCAGAATAGGTTTGTTTTAACTTGCATTGATCCGAATCAACGCAGCCCCATCAATTGATCACACCACAAAGAACGAAAATATATTGATGTACGTATTTGCCATCCACATTCGCCACTGGGTCCCGTCATTACCCGTTAGGTTAGCTAACTAACGACAGAGCGGGGACTGGACTAGCGCGGATGCAAAACATATACAACATCTACTAATATACATACCAATATATTATATTTCGCTAAAGGCATGATAAAATGCAACATCACAGAAATGTACAGTATCACAGAACAATACAGATATCTGGGATCCCCGGGTTTCACAGAGCCACTACTGAAACCCGACGTTCCCCTGGTCGTGTGGATAGCCTGTGCAATGAAAACCCTAGACCCCTACGGGCGCGGCAAGTTACCCGCCAAAACCTGAAGCGAGGCAGCCCCCTTCAGCAACGTGAATGGACCACCCAGCACTTCACGGAATTCGGTAACTTGGGCACCCCTCCTGGGTCAACCTGTACCCCCTACGAGTGCTGCGAATAGCCCGCCAATTCTAGAGTGAAGCCCCCTCCGTCTCAATGCCATGAGATGCGGGCTTGTTGCCCTCTAGAACCCGGCTATCCGTGCACCCCTCCGCGGGGTAATCCTAGTACAGAAAGTAAAATATACATACAACGGGTACATCGACCGCAACCTGGTCGTGCCCCAAAATAATAATACAAACAGGCAGTGACGGCAGTCCACATGTCGGACGCTCGCCCCGCAATATCAAATGTACAAAATACAAAAAAAACTGTACTACCACTGCAACCAGGATATCCCCCACGACCAATCCGCAACATCACAGCAATACACAGAACATCAACGTGAAGGTCACGTTCGCAAATCCGTCTAACCGGGCTATAGCAGTTAGACAGGATTTACCGATTAAGTGACATTCACGGTCGCAGATATAATGTAAATACTGTGAACTAATATGTTTAAAATTTTCCGATCGATCAAATTTACCAAGTGGGCCCCAAAGCACTACTGTAGCACATAAAGAAATTCTGGGCCCAAAAAATAACATTCCAGAAACCACATTTTCAACCCATAAAGCAACTGCAGAAAATTGATATGGCAAGGACATCATAGTGCGGCGGAACCGCGGCCCAAAGAGGGGTTTGGCCGCGGTTCCGCGCTCCTATTGTCGAGTTACTGTATCAAATTTCTACAGAATGCTTAGAACTTCCTGCATGTGTTTCTGAACTATACTGAAAAATTTTTAGAGACCAAAAAATTTCGACAGAAACTGATGCATGAGAAAAAACGCGGTTTTGGAATTTTGTTCGATCGAAGATGTAAACACATTAGACCAAGCTAGACTAGGTTAATGGCGAGGCTCTGATACCACTGTAAGTGCACGGCAGCGCCCCGGCCGTCAATCCGACGCCGGAATGCGGAAGCAGTGATTTACTTTAACTTTTCAAACCGGCACCACCGCGCACTAAATACCCGGATCGTGCCATTAAACTAGTCCTAGCTAACTACAAGATGGGGAAGAGAGATATACCGAGCGATCCGTGTCCTTCGGTCTTCTCGTCGTCGTCCCGATCTCCCGCGGAATGTCCGGTCTCCACCTCGGCGCCGGAAGGGCACCACGTCGCCTGCTTCTTTTACGGGCTCCCACCTCTATACCGAGGCAACTCGGGCACGAAGTTGGCGAGCCGACGTGCCCAAGGTTTGCTGTAGAATGTGTAGTGCCCATGTCTCATTTCGGGGTTTATGGAATTGCCTTTGGTGGAGGAAATGAAATGTGAGCTTTTTCTAGATGAACTTGGGGATTTTTCTAACATGAAAAGAACAAAAATCCCCACACCAAATTTTTGGACAACCCACATCTCATGTGGCCGGCCAAGCTTGGTGGGAGTGGAGAGAATGAGAGAGGGAGTCAAATGATATCATGAAAAGAAAATGATCACAAACACAAACCCACACTCCACCAACCTCATCATCTCAACACAAAGTCAAGCCATCATGAAAGAAGAGGTCAAATGGTCAAGGGATGGTACAACCATCATGATCCAACAAAATGCAAAGAACACCCTCCACAAATTGCTTATTTGCACAAATGCAAATAAGCCCTCTTCCACCAATCTTCGGCCAATGAAGGATACAAAGAAATATGGCCGAAACGGAAAGCAAACTGGCAACTCCAGAAAACTGGTCCCGTAATAAATTACAGGAAAACCCCGATACTGTGTATACACACCCGCATCCGTATTCCGACCGAAATACAAATGCAATGAGACAAAATCTACACTGTACCATACTAGGATCCGGCTTAAACCAAAGCCGGCTAGTATTATCCGCCCGATCCTGATCCGTGCAATACCGCACATATCTGATCGAACCCTGCCATATATCCATACGGCCTCTAGTACTAGCCGTTCGATCCTGATCCATGCAATACCGCACGAATCTGATCGAACCCTGCCATATCTCCATACGGCCTCTACAGCGTTTCGCCCGAAAACTTGAGCAACTGAATGTGGGGGACTCTAAAGACTCGTCAATACTATGGCTGTGGATTTAACCACTAGCACGTCAGAGGTATTAGCCATACGTGACGGGCAACCAGCTATTGACCAAAAGGGACGTCGATGAGCGAACTCATCCTGACACCCTACTGAGCCTGTCAGTGACAATATCCGTACAGTCCGGTCCGTTCGTCTATGGGCATCGCATGGCGGGCCTAGGGGGTTGGTAAAAGTCAGACCCCTAAAAGCGGTACAAGTCGTGTCGGAGTGTAGCCCAGAACACCCTGAGATACTACTGGAATACCTACCAGTAAATCTCCTGCCTTGGCCAAGGACTTCGTGTAATGGCTCTCCTAGACACAGCGCGACCTCACCGCCAATACCGGGAGAGACGAACCCCTGAAGATCCGCTCACTGCCTCCATGTGGCTCGGGACTGTACCCAACTAAAACATGTTTGCACGTCTCCTTTGAGCGTGGTAGGGTAGTAATCAAAGTACAGTGTGAACTCACACGAGACAAATGACGATCCCCAGGTCGATGAACTAACCTGTACACATGTCGCCAGGGAACTGCTATCTGACGTCAGGTATAAGACCAACTAGCATGTTCCTGGCGAGTCCTGTCCGGTGTACTCATAACCCAATGAGCACCTGTATACATCTTAGGTGAACCAACTGACACCAGTGGATTGTGAGACCGGCCACCGCCCCTCGTCGGGGTCTCGACAGTATACACTAGTCTACTCTGGAGTATCGATGCCCTGTCTCAAAACTCCCACGACTAGGGACCTTTTAAGGATGTGCTTATAGACCCCAGCTCCCACGTATATGATCGCCCTCATACTGCTGGTAGTCAAGCAAGAATCCTAGGGGCTCTATCAACGTGCAATAGTGACCTGTAGGGTCACCTAAAGCAGTACATGATGATAAAGATAAACCAGATAGCATACTATCATCTTGAGTAAGACTATCCTACCGGGATAGGTCCTCCCCCAATCATTGCAATCACGTGCCTGTGATCCAATAATTGACTCTGAGGGCACCATCTCCAACAATCTCCCACTTGCACTCAAGGCTAATTATTGCGATGTCGCATACTCACAGCCCGTGTGATATCGAACACCCAACTCCTCTACTTGTCAGTCTCACAAAACTCGTTTGCGAAACTATTGCGTTCGAGGAATAGCTTCAGTGAGTGGATCCGCTTTGATGTTCCTTTCTATGTCTCTCTATATCTCAAGTTCGCGGAGAAACCCATCTCCCGAAATGAGCAATACCTGTCTTAGAATGTGTCTGGATGTCTGATAGGACCTAGCTCATAAATGAACTCCAAATCCAAACTTCTTAGACTATATCGTCAACTGAACTTAATCAGTATCCTGCGCCATGCCTCCCTCAGTATTGCCTTGGACCACCTGTCCAAAATACTGCCCCTCGTCAGAGGGAAAACTATAACTCTGACAACCTCCTTGTCGTCCATGTCACCTTGGAAGCCTGGAATGATAACTGTCTCCCGCATGAGGCTGTCGTTATCATATCCCTAGAACATCCACTTATGTTCTAAAACTGCTTCCGACTGTTTCTCCAGGATTGGATCAATGTCAACTTATTGCATCTAGTGCAAGAACAACATCTGGTGTGGTACTTCACATCTCATGATTGACTCAATTGCCTGAGCAAGTGATCTGCCAATCATGCACATCCCTCTCCCCTTTAGTCTGTAAGACACCTTTAGAGAGGGTGACTCCATCACCTGCAGGTACACTACCGTGCCAGGAGTCGTCCATTCTAAATACTCTTAGAATGCTGTCTAAGTACCCTGATTGGGAAACCACCCAAATCTAGATCTAAAACCATAGATCTAGTAACCAGTATGTCTGATATAATGTCCAAGTCCCATGTGGAGAAACCACTGTGTGACGACCAAAGTATAACCGATCGTAGTATAGGAATATCACTTCTTACTCTGTGTATGTCATCTAAATACCATGACATCACACCCTACTACCTTCTCAATAGATCCATCCCCTATTATGATGAAGTCAAACCTATGACTGTCACATCAGAAATTGATGATCTATCTCCGCTATATCTGCTTTAGTCTATAAATAGACATAAGCTACCTGTCCACCAATGCTTCCGCTGCTTCCACTGACTACGACAACCCTCTGGCAGAGTCATATACACGTACACTTCTAAAGCTAGTTTAGAACGACGCTATACTCATCCTCCTGCCGGGTCTCGCAACCTGGAACAACAACAATGGCAAGTCTGGGTAAACAAGAACTTCCATGTCACCGTCCTTGAGGCTACCGAAGTACCTCTCGGGTGCCTGAAGTTACCCACCTTATCTACGGAGTGGCCAGTGAAATGTCAAACCAGATTGAATCTTTAGGTTCCTATCAAATCTTCAGTAATCGTTTGTGGTTCAGGAATCACTTCCAGTTCTACCATACTCCCACTACCGTTTTCTGAAAAAATCCATTTTTATTAAAACTGTGGTCTCGTCTAGAACATTATCACTATTGATCTGCCAGATGGTAGAAAGTCAACCCTCGTCATAGCCTGGGTCAACCTACAAACAGCTATTACAGAAACGTGCCTTGAGTTATCCAGAGTCTGGTTTTAAGCATAAGCCAGACAACTCCCCGTACCTTAACATCGTTAAGATATGAACTGTTCTATATCCAATATAGAACCAGAGGCACTGATTTAATTGAACCAGATTCAAATCATGCAGCTGTCTCCAGTGCATGTCTACTAAATGGAAGGAGGCCGATCAGCGTTACTCAACTTAGGAATGCTTCCAATTATGAGTAACTTGAAAGAGAAGTAAGTTCTCTTAACCATTACTATCAACTGAATACCATACACAAGTATCTACATCTTCGATCACCTTGAAGAATCCCGATACTTGCACCACCTGGTTCTCTACTCTATTCATATACCTATAACTTCTCAAAATTCGGACCCTGTGTTTCCACGAAACACCTGCCAAAAAACTAGAGAAGTCATAAGTAAACCGAATATAGTACGAGGACCAACCCCTCTGTCCTGATGGACCCTGGACAATATACAATACTCTGTATAAGTCCCTTAAGTCTGATAACTCATTCACTGTGTGTCGTAGGTTGAAAACTGTACTTATGGTTAAGAAGAATTACACCGCTGTTTAATGCTCCTTACCTAACCATCCACTGATATAGGTAAATGTCATAGACATAATTTCAAAAAGATATGTCTCACTCTATAAAAATAGACGTACAGATATATCAATTTGAAATTGGTGCATAACAGCGGATATTCAAAACCAAATATTTGCCGTCCGGCAACCAACCCAGGCGACTTCCTCAAATATCACCGATTACAAAGAATCCCGATATAATGAGGATGATCACCTAATTCCAAATAACTTACTCCTACTCATCATCTGTAAAACCATACAGATGTGAGAATCATACCTGGTAAATACATACCCTGGAGTAAGTATCTAATCGGGAAATCAGTTTTCTTTTAACAGTACACAGTGAAACTGAAATATTGAAATGTTTTGATGGGGTATCCGGGTATTCCTAGTAATGCCTCTTCCATTATCCAGATTCACAACTGTAACCGTGTAATTCTTTTCCATCTTTCCAAATCACTTTATATGTCTTTAGTCATTACCTTCTGTACACCCCTTTAGGCCAAATGGTTTTCTTCCTTCCCTACCGTTCGGCACCAGCCTATGGTTTGGAAGAAAACTATCCAATAAGCATAATGGGTGTACTGTCCTAATCCTAGGAGCACTCACAAAGCGAGAGAAGGTGAAGATAAAAGACAACCGAATAAACCTTATTCCTATTTCTCCTGAACCAGGATCCATCCCCGAACTGGAACAAGTTCCTTTCGAGTTCGTATATAACCATACGATGGATTATCCAATAAACTTGGGATCTTCGTAGTGATACAGAGTGTCCTGGAGAAATACAAAGGTGATTTAGGATTGGCGAAGAAATACTTGGTTTGGTCGTAAATAGCAGTCGCAATTTACTTTGCCCTCTTACTAATCCCTTTCTTTGTCTTTACATAATACCTTCTATACACCATCGTTAGGCTAATTGGTTTTCTTCATTCCCTACCGGTCGGCACCAGCCTAAGGTTTGGAAGAAGACTATCCAATTTGCGTAATAGGCGTACTGTCTCCTAAACCAAGGAGCACTCGCAACCTGAGAGAAGGTAAAAGGAAAAGACAACTGAATAGTCCTATTCGTTTTCTCCAGAACCGGAAACCATCCTCGAATAAATTCCTTCGAGTTCGTATATAACGATACGATGGTTTTGTCCAACGGAAGTGGACGTTCGTAGTAATACGGGGTGTCCTGGAGAAAAGGGTAAAAGTAGGAGTGGCAATGAGGTTTGCAACTCTGACAATCCAAAAGCCAGTGTTTAAGAAGGTTCGGTCAACTTGGTCAATGAGTCATAGTCTTAGGGTCGGGTCAATGGTCGCTGCCAAAGAGAGAGAGAAAAGAAACACTCAGCGTGCACTCTAACCTAGATCAGAATGGTTACCAATTTATCTAATCTGGAAACCTCCCACTGTACCGTCAAATTCTCCTCCAAACCTAAAAGAAGAATTAGTCGGGATCACCCGAGGAGTAAACTAACTCATCAGTGGGAATCGGGATCCAACTATCATCGCATGATAACGTGACGGAATCCGCTCACATCATCACACTCCAGAAGGTATGCGCATATCTGGTAAGTTTCAGTTTCTTTAGAAACTCGCGATGTGGATTTTTGCCCCATGCTCTTATGACCTTGACTTTGGCCAACATATCATAAGTCACATGTCAAGTTCTACCCGTCATTCTCCAGGTTAATTTGAGCCCACCCGTACATACCCTTGACTTTGGCCAAAATAGTAGTACGACTGCCCCAAACCAACGCATCTATCTATGCTGTATATGAATACCCAATAGCTACCAATCACTGTGCCTTGACTTTGGCCAACATACACAGCTTGAATACTATTGACCACCCATATGAAACGACGGAGGGCTACTAATAGTTTCTGGCGAAAACCTTTAACGCAATGAACTTGATATCGTTGAAGGAACTGGATAGCTTTTATGAAAATATAGTGACGAAAACCATTGCTAAAGAGGTCACTCCCGGTGAAGGGATCTCGGCTCTTTCCCCGTAGAATGAGGTGTAGGATATTCCAACTGAATACCACGGTGCGAAGCAAAAGTAATCGGCTATAGTGAAGTTAATGCCCTGACGCAAACTTTTTATCCAAGGGGTCACTCCCGGTGAAGGGATCTCGGCCCTTGCCTCTTCGACTGAGGAGCAGGATATTCCAACTGAATACCACGATGCAAAACAAAAAAGAACGTCCTTGCAATAACAGCTTTTTGAAAAGTGTTCCAACAACATCAGAATAGATTTGTTTTAACTTGCATTGATCCGAATCAACGCAGCCCCATCAATTGATCACACCACAAAGAACGAAAATATATTGATGTACGTATTTGCCATCCGCATTCGCCACTGGGCCCCGTCATTACCCGTTAGGTTAGCTAACTAACGACAGAGCGAAGACTGCACTAGCGCGGATGCAAAATATATACAACATCTACTAATATACATACCAATATATTATATTTCGCTAAAGGCGTGATAAAATGCAACATCACAGAAATGTACAGCATCACAGAACAATACAGATATCTGGGATCCCCGGGTTTCATAGAGCCACTACTGAAACCCGAAGTTCCCCTGGTCGTGTGGATAGCCTGTGCAATGAAAACCGTAGACCCCTACGGGCGCGGCAAATTACCCGCCAAAACCTGAAGCGAGACAGCCCCCTTCAGCAACGTGAATAGACCACCCAGCACTTCACGGAATCCGGTAACTTGGGCACCCCTCCTGGGTCAACCTGTACCCCCTACGAGTGCGGCGAATAGCCCGCCAATTCTAGAGTGAAGCCCCCTCCGTCTCAATGCCATGAGATGCGGGCTTGTTGCCCTCTAGAACCCGGCTATCCGTGCACCCCTCCGCGGGGTAATCCTAGTACAGAAAGTAAAATATACATACAACGGGTACATCGACCGCAACCTGGTCGTGCCCCAAAATAATAATACAAACAGGCAGTGACGGCAGTCCACATGTCGGACGCTCGCCCCGCAATATCAAATGTACAAAATACAAAAAAACTGTACTACCACTGCAACCAGGATATCCCCCACGACCAATCCGCAACATCACAGCAATACACAGAACATCAACGTGAAGGTCACGTTCGCAAATCCGTCTAACCGGGCTATAGCAGTTAGACAGGATTTTCCGATCAAGTGACATTCACGGTCGCAGATATAATGTAAATACTGTGAACTAATATGTTTAAAATTTTCCGATCGATCAAATTTACCAAGTGGGCCCCAAAGCACTACTGTAGCACATAAAGAAATTCTGGGCCCAAAAAATAACATTCCAGAAACCACATTTTCAACCCATAAAGCAACTGCAGAAAATTGATATGGCAAGGACATCATAGTGCGGCGGAACCGCGGCCCAAAGAGGGGTTTGGCCGCGGTTCCGCGCTCCTATTGTCGAGTTACTGTATCAAATTTCTACGGAATGCTTAGAACTTCCTGCATGTGTTTCTGAACTATACTGAAAAATTTTTAGAGACCAAAAAATTTCGACAGAAACTGATGCATGAGAAAAAACGCGGTTTTGGAATTTTGTTCGATCGAAGATGTAAACACATTAGACCAAGCTAGACTAGGTTAATGGCGAGGCTCTGATACCACTGTAAGTGCACGGCAGCGCCCCGGCCGTCAATCCGACGCCGGAATGCGGAAGCGGTGATTTACTTTAACTTTTCAAACCGGCACCACCGCGCACTAAATACCCGGATCGTGCCATTAAACTAGTCCTAGCTAACTACAAGATGGGGAAGAGAGATATACCGAGCGATCCGTGTCCTTCGGTCTTCTCGTCGTCGTCCCGATCTCGCGCGGAATGTCCGGTCTCCACCTCGGCGCCGGAAGGGCACCACGTCGCCTGCTTCTTTTACGGGCTCCCACCTCTATACCGAGGCAACTCGGGCACGAAGTTGGCGAGCCGACTTGCCCAAGGTTTGCTGTAGAATGTGTAGTGCCCATGTCTCATTTCGGGGTTTATGGAATTGCCTTTGGTGGAGGAAATGAAATGTGAGCTTTTTCTAGATGAACTTGGGGATTTTTCTAACATGAAAAGAACAAAAATCCCCACACCAAATTTTTGGACAACCCACATCTTATGTGGCCGGCCAAGCTTGGTGGGAGTGGAGAGAATGAGAGAGGGAGTCAAATGATATCATGAAAAGAAAATGATCACAAACACAAACCCACACTCCACCAACCTCATCATCTCAACACAAAGTCAAGCCGTCATGAAAGAAGAGGTCAAATGGTCAAGGGATGGTGCAACCATCATGATCCAACAAAATGCAAAGAACACCCTCCACAAATTGCTTATTTGCACAAATGCAAATAAGCCCTCCTCCACCAATCTTCGGCCAATGAAGGATACAAAGAAATATGGCCGAAACGGAAAGCAAACTGGCAACTCCAGAAAACTGGTCCCGTAATAAATTACAGGAAAACCCCGATACTGTGTATACACACCCGCATCCGTATTCCGACCGAAATACAAATGCAATGAGACAAAATCTACACTGTACTATACTAGGATCCGGCTTAAACCAAAGCCGGCTAGTATTATCCGTCCGATCCTGATCCGTGCAATACCGCACATATCTGATCGAACCCTGCCATATATCCATACGGCCTCTAGTACTAGCCGTCTGATCCTGATCCGTGCAATACCGCACGAATCTGATCGAACCCTGCCATATCTCCATACGGCCTCTACAGCGTTTCGCCCGAAACCTTGAGCAACTGAATGTGGGGGACTCTAAAGACTCGTCAATACTATGGCTGTGGATTTAACCACTAGCACGTCAGAGGTATTAGCCATACATGACGGGCTACCAGCTATTGACCAAAAGGGACGTTGATGAGCGAACTCATCCTGACACCCTATTGAGCCTGTCAGTGACAATATCCGTACAGTCCGGTCCGTTCGTCTATGGGCATCGCATGGCGGGCCTAGGGGGTTGGTAAAAGTCAGACCCCCAAAAGCGGTACAAGTCGTGTCCGAGTGTAGCCCAAAACACCCTGAGATACTACTGGAATACCTACCAGTAAATCTCCTGCCTTGGCCAAGGACTTCGTTTAATGGCTCTCCTAGACACAGCGCGACCTCACCCCCAATACCGGGAGAGACGAACCCCTGAAGATCCGCTCACTGCCTCCATGTGGCTCGGGACTGTATCCAACTAAAACCTGTTTGCACGTCTCCTTTTAGCGTGGTAGGGTAGTAATCAAAGTACAGTGGGAACTCACATGAGACAAATGACGATCCCCAGTTCGATGAACTATCCTGTACACATGTCACCAGGGAACTGCTATCTGACGTCAGGTATAAGACCAACTAGCATGTTCCCGGCGAGTCCTGTCCGGTGTACTCATAACCCAATGAGCACCTGTATACATCTTAGGTGAACCAACTGACACCAGTGTCTTGTGAGACCGGCCACCGCCCCTCGTCGGGGTCTCGACTGTATACACTAGTCTACTCTGGAGTATCGATGCCCTGTCTCGAAACTCCCACGACTAGGGACCTTTTAAGGATGTGCTTATAAACCCCAGCTCCCACGTATATGATCGCCCTTATACTGCTGGTAGTCAAGCAAGAATCCTAGGGGCTCTATCAACGTGCAATAGTGACCTGTAGGGTCACCTAAAGCAGTACACGATGATAAAGATAAACCAGATAGCATACTATCATCTTGAGTAAGACTGTCCTACCGGGATAGGTCCTCCCTCAATCATTGCAATCACGTGCCTGTGATCCAATAATTGACTCTGAGGGCACCATCTCCAACAACAACTAAGCAGTTGTTGGAAACCGTTTGTCAAGGTCACTTTCTTACAAAATCTAGCGAGGAAGCTTGGCAGTTTCTCGACGATCTTGCTGAACAAACACTTCAGTGGGAAAGCACTAAGACCGCCTCATCTACTTCATCAGGTCAGTCTAGGGTAGGCGTACATCAACTAGACATATCGATTGCAATGAAGGCCGAAATGGCCGCAGTTACGAAAAAGCTAGAAGCAATTGAGAGCAAATTCTAATCGCCTTCTCCTGCCCCTCCTTTACCCTCACGCACAGTTTGCGCTTGTTGTTCGGATCCGTCCCATCTTACTGAAGAGTGTCCTTACAATCCACCTGTTCAAGGACACGATCAAGTCAATGCTGCCTTTCAGCAAAGACAAAGAAATGATCCATACTCTTCGACTTATAATCCTGGTTGGAGAAGCCACACAAATTTTGTTTGGAATCTAAATCAACAATTCCAAGGCAATAACAACTTTCAAAGGCCTCCTCCTCCACAACAACAAGCACCTCAACAAACTCAATATCAGCAACCTTTCCAACCCCAACCTTACCCAAACCAAATGAACAATTTTGTACCCAACAATTCTTATCCTCAAAACAATTTTGTTCAGCCAAATAACGATAAGGTTTCCTCGCTAGAAAGAAGTCTAGATGCGTTTTTAAAATAATCTACACAATCCGCAGCAAGGTTGGAGACTTCTATTCAGTCTTTGGTACAAAACAGTGATTCACATGATCAAAGCATCAAATCAATTGAGGCCCAAATTGCACAACTAAATGTTGTGTTGAGCGAGCGAGAAAAGGGAAAGCTTTCGTCTCAACCATTGCCAAATTCCGGTCACACACACAACGCACATGTTGCTTATGAACAACAAAATCATAATGTAAATGCTGTGACCATGTTGAGATCTGGAAGAGTGTTGCACAATATTGTGGGTATTAGTATTGACACCCCTGCCGGTGCTTCTTCTTCATCATCATCTTCTTCTTCTTCTTCATCTTCATCTTCTTCAGAGCCTATTCTTCATTCTTCACAAGGCTCTACTTCTTCTACTTCTAATGGACCCACGTCTCACTTCACGAACACACCAATACTGGGATCCGTTCCAACTCCGCAATCTACTCCACAAACATTGGACTCAACAAATTTTCAAAATATTCCATTTTCAAACAGGTTGAGATCCAATAAACCAATTCCCCTAACGGAGAAGATTGTGGAGTTATTCAAATAGGTTAGCATTAACATACCTCTCTTGGATGCAATCCAAAAAGTCCCTTCTTACGCTAAAATCTTGAAGGGCTTATGCACCACGAAGAGAAAGTCTCAGGTACCCAAGAAAGTGCCCGTAGCTAGTGCCGTGAGCAATGCTATTACCCAACCTCAACCTTTGCCCCAAAAACGAAAGGACCCTGGCTGTCCTACAATTTCAATAACAATTGGGGATAAGACCATCAATCGAGCACTTTTAGATCTTGGTTCCAGTGTTAACCTGCTTCCCTATTCCGTTTATGAGCAATTAGGTGTTGGAGAGTTGAAACCCACTCATTGTACTCTCCAAATGGCTGATCGATCCATCATCCATCCTAGGGGTGAGTTAGAGGATGTGTTGATCAAAGTAAGGGACTTCATATTCCCCGTTGATTTCATTGTTATGGACACACAGCCTGTGGCTAACCCACGGAACCAAATTCCGGTGATCCTCGGTCGACCATTTTTTGCCACTTCCAATGCTGTAATCAACTGTCGCAACGGCTCTATGACTCTATCCTTCGGGAAGATGTCAAGTGAGTTCAACATTTACAAGATAGGAAGTCTACCCTCCGTGCCTAAAGCTAGCATACTTGATGTTTGCTCGATCCACGAGATCACGCAGGAGGACTGTGAGCTCGAAAAATTTCTGTTCGATCACAGCAGTTTTGACGCCACTAGTGCGTTCCTCCTAGAATCTGACACGGTTTTCACAACCGATAACGATTACGAGTGTTTCACTTTTTCGGACGATTTTGAAGACTCGCTACCCGAGTTTGAGTCCTTTGAATTTTCGGATGAGTTAGTTGAACCATCCGATTCGGTTGCTTACAGTCATTTCGAACCATTGATAGAATCCTTCGAGTTCGAGACAGTTTCACCAATTTTACCACCTCCAAAACTCGAACTCAAGCTGTTGCCGTCTCATCTTAAAAACGCTTACTTATGTGAGAATGAGACCCTTCCTGTTATCATATCGGCATCTCTAGCTCTCGAGCAAGAGAAAGCCCTTTTAATGGTCTTATAAAACAATCGGCAAGTTTTTGGCTGGACTATGGCGGACATTGAGGGGATTAGTTCCCTCATAGTTGAACATCATGTACATATGATGGATGATGCCAAGCCAAGGGATCCACGGAAACACCTCGAGGATTTTTTGGTTAATCAACCCCCACCTATAGAAGTTGAACCACCACCTTTTCTTCTAATAAAATACGAGAATGCCAATATTCCACTCATTTCTGATCATTCATATTCTCGTTTTTATTTATCATCACATCTTATCTCTTCACATTCACGATCACACAAACACTTTCCATAGCACCACTTATCTCTTCCCCACTTCTTCTTGGATCTATATAACATGTTCTTCCACCGACCTATACGTTACACAGATAAATTCTTCAAATAGTTGGTGTTGACTTTTGGTCTTTGCAAAGCTTGGCATTGACTTGTAACATTGTTTAATTCATGTTTAGGGGAAATTATGTTGGCTCTTGAAAGAAAATGATTTTTAGCCAACCGTATGATTGGTCGTACGTTAACCACTTGTATATGTATAACATAAAAAAATAAAAAAAAAATTGAAAAAAAAATTGGGTATTTTTTTTGTAAATTTTCAGATTTCAAAAATAAAATTTTTATTTGCAAATAATTCCCTATTTTTAGAAGGGTTTATTTGCAAATATCCATCACTCTCCCCTATATAAAGAACCTGACCCCCTCTGTTCTAAACCCTAAAAAAATTTCATTTCTCTTCAAATCCTAGTCGTCGCCGCTCTTTCTGCAGAGAGATCTCGTCGTCCCGCCGTTGATCCGCCGCTAGAAGCCGCTCCCGACCGCGCAAGCACCGCGCCTACGTGTCTTCACCCCCTGATTTTTTCAGGGGAGGTTCCATTTCTGAAAACCCTCTCTGTTTTTAAATTTTTAGATCTATAGCTATCTGATGGCACCCAATATGCAACTTGAGTAAGACTTTTCACAAATTTTTTCGCATGCGGTATATGGAAGTTATTTTGAAAATGAGATAGCACGTAAGGGCTGGAACTTTTTGATATATAATCACCCAAACGCCTATGCCCTTCCGGAATTAGTCACTCGTTTTTACGAGTGCATGGAAAATGGGTGTCTCGCCCAATACGGCTTTATAAAATTACAGTGGAGTGATAGGGAGTTTATTATTGATAGGGACCTCATACATGAAGTCACCTTAATTCCTCGGATACCCGCTCATGATCAACCATTAAAATTTGAGGATTACATGCCCTTGATGGGCAATGAGTGCTCGGGGGAGCCACGGAAGGGGATCCAAGCGAGAACCCTTTTTGCCAATGTTTTAACTGTGTGCCGGTGGGCACAAAACAATGTTTTTGGAAGCTCACACAACACCACATTTTTTACACCCTCACTACATATCGTGCATACACTCATGACAAGAAACCCTCGTTTCGACATGTGCACGGTTCTACTGAAATCAATAGGTGCGGGAAAAAGAGCCGCAAACTACCCTTGCCCAATGCTTGTGACACAACTGTGTCGATATTTCCTTCCCGTGGAGGAGTTCGAATTTTACATGTTTGGAGGCATACCTGTCAGGCCTCTCATTAAGGGCGTTTCTACGTCCTATACACGATTGACGGATGTGTGGTCAAGAACTGAACCGGCGGAGCACGTACCCGCAAGAACACTTACCTCCAGCTCGACCGCGAGCGAAGGAGAACTCACCACCCTAGAACATACAAATTTAATGCGAAGAGCTGTTAGGGGCATTGACGAGTTGAGGGGGATAGCTAGGGAGCATGATCGGCGGTTGACTGAAATAGAGCAAGGGATCCGAACCCTGCTGGGTAGGGAGGAGCGTTCCAGTTCACGCTCAAGGGCGCGGCGTGGGGCCGAGCAGTGAGGGCACTGCTGTTGATAAGTTTGGGGGAGTTGGTGGTTGTAAATAGTTATCATTTGCATTGCATATTTCTTTTAAATTTTTGTATATATTTTTCTTTTTCTTTTGCATGTTTAAATTCTGCATTGCATCTTTATAAAAGAAAATCATAAAAATTGAAAAAAAATTGAAATAAAAAAATAGAAAAATATAAAAATCAAATAAAAACTGAAAAATTAGAAAAATTATGAAAATTGAAAAATTCAATTTTGTCCATAATTGACTTGAGTTTGACAAGACGGTTAACTAGCTAAGAAAAACTAGATCATAAACTTAGTAAATTAAAAACCCTAAAAATAATCTTTCTTAAAATTTAACGGTAGAAAATATATGTCTTTGTAAGTTTACTTAGAAATAGGCAAATTTTGAGTTCATGTTCATATATGCATTATTATATTCCCCATTCTTATTCATTTTACAAATAAACAGGTGCTTTTGATCCATGTCTGCTACATAGTTGCAGGTTACAGGTTCTTGGAACAAAAACAGTGAAATTGATGAAAAGATGATACAAAAGTGAGACTACGACCAACAAATGGAAAAATCTTGATCATGCCTACAGTTTGAAGAAAAAATGAAGATCAATGGACAAGTTCACAAAGCACAAAGGCAGCGCAAGGTTCAAGACTTCGACACGAAGCAAAGGGTAAAAGTCCACGACAATATGCACTGTGGAAATCTGGAAGAGAACTAGAAGACAATCTGAGAAACCATGTGAAGAAACAAGAAGCCAAAAGCAACAGAAAGAACCCCTAAAAATTGCAGCCCAAGAAGCCACCATATGGCCGCGGATCCACGGCCAAACAGGGCTTTTGGCCGCGGTTCCGCGGCCATGGGAAGCGCGTGTCGGTGCAAATTCTGACGGCGTGGCGGTGCGTTGACTAGTCTTCTTAGGGGTAAATTTGTAAATGCAGATCTGTATCGAATCTAACCCTAGGGTTTCTATGCTCTATAAATAGAAATCATAAACCTCTTTTGAGGTATGCCTCTTTTCATTGATCAAAATTCAGAATTCATTTGTAATGTTTTGAGAGTATCAAATAAAGTAAGTATTTTTTTCATTGCCCTAGTTTTTAAATTTCCTTTCTGCCTTAGTATAGATTTTATTATCTGCCCTAGTTAATTAGTTTAGCAATTTTATTAATCTGTCGTAGTCTAGATAGTTAGTCTTTTTAAATTGAAAACTCATAAAAAAAATGTCTTTAATCAATCTCCTAATGAGTGGGTAGTTCCTCACTTGTTAGGGTTAGGAATAGGAAAGATTTGAGAGATGAAAAATCTCTCACCCCTTTCTTGCCTATCACATATTAATTCTTAGGACTCCATGCATACATACACACACCGCTCCCTACGACACCCTACCCACAAGGTAACGGTGATACCGTAGTTTAAAAGACCGGTTGCGCATGTTTTCCATGGTGGTTAGGGTAAGAATTAAGAAAGGACGGACAAGGACCTAGAGGAAGAAACATCGTTTCTTCCCGATCGTCCTAATCCCCTTTATTAATTATTACCATAACACCTAAATAGATCTAAATTAGGGCATTCAAAACGGTGGGAAATCTTAAATTGCCAAACTTAACCTAAACCCAACCCTAGCAAGATTCTAATCCTAGTTTAAATCAACTTTAGTTTTTAGTGATAATCAACCCAACACCGTTTGGAATTAACTCGTTAGAACAAATTGAGAATACAAAAAATCCCTGTGGACCGACCCGTACTCACCGGCTAGCTACCAAGCGACGCCGTTCTTGATTGCGGTAATTAATTCTTTGATCACAAAACTAAGAACAAATCAAATGGCGCTGTTGCCGGGGATGGCGTAATATTTTCTTTTTGCAATTTCGGGTTAATATAAAATCATAAAACTCATAAAAACTGAAAAATTAAAAAATATAAAATTTTTACCATCTTGTTATTTTTTTAAGGGTGTTTTGTTTGAATTGTGCAGGATCGACGAACAAGTTCGGATCTGGAAAAATCCAGAGAGCAAAACAGAAAACCCTAGATCTGAACAACAGAGAAAAATCAGACCAGAGGAGCAGAAGAAGTCTCGGGAACCGAACCGCAAAAACGACCGCGTTTCCGCCGCATAAGCAGCATCTTGGCCGCGCATCCGCGGTGCGTTGCTGACGTCGACACGAAAAAAATCTTTCTGTGAACTTCCTTTCTTCTTCTGAACCCCCTGATATCTCCTCTGTAAAATTTTCCTGCAGGATTCTTTGCGCCAAAAATTTCTTCCCTTCTCCAATAACTTGATCTTGTGCAGGATTCTTTGCGCCACGCTATAAAAAATTGTTTGCAAGTGATTGTGTTTACTGCTTTGTATATCTAAATTGACTTTAAGGGGCTTGAACACCAATCCAGATTGGGTGGGGACTTCATCACCCTTCCCAGGACCCCAAAAATCACATAAAGCATATTGCATTGACCATCAAGTTAATTAAAAAAGATTAGACTCAGCCCTAATGACTTCGCGCTCAATAGGACAAAGGAATAGTTGTAGGCATCGACCGTTAATCCTAACCTGACTTTGTGGTGCCTAGGCTAGACAGGTAGGGAAATGTAACTTTAAATGGCCTGTCTCACGGTGATTCGTGAGCGGATCCCTCCTTTCTCTACTTGTGCTTACCTGGCCACAATTGGCGGTGAAGAGGCGGTTTGAGGTCCTTACTTCTTGCCCTTTGGAATAGTTAGGAGTTGTCTAGCAGACCTAGGTGACCCTAGATCTAGGCTTGATTGTGCATTTGTGATTGATTGAACGTGTGTCTAAGTCTTTTATTAAAAATCTTTTTGCAAAAAGTCCCTTATAATAAAACACAAAAAGGAAAATTTTTTACAAAAACTTGCAACTTGTCGCTAAGAAATCCGTGCACCCCACTTACACCCACTTTCTTCTCATTGACGTTTTCTTACCCCCACCTTCTGTTTTTCACATTTTGACTGCACTACCTCTTTAGTGTATGTCCGGTTGGACTAGGGACACTAGTGCCCGATTAGTCCGTGTCTCGTTGGTACCGACTGACGACGCTTTCGACTCCGAAGTCGAAATTCCTTCCACTTCCTAACCTTCACCTTCACATTCTTCGTCTTTTAAGGAGATGTCGGGATTTAATCCAAACAACACCTTACCCGCGGGATTGATTCCACCTCCGCTAGGTGCGAATAACCCACAACACCCGCCTGTTGAAGCGCCTCAACGAATCACGCTCCAGGATCTTTTCTACCCTATCCGCACCGCCTTACCTACTTGTCTTTCACTTCCACCGGCAACTGGGGACAACTTTGAGATCAAACCTCACTTCATCAACATGTTGCCAAAATTTCACGGACTGGAATCCGAAGATGCCTATATCTTCATAAACAAATTCCAGAATGTTTGTGCAATGATGAAAACAACATAACTTTCAGATGATGCTATAAGGCTAAGGGTCATTCCTTTCACCTTATGTGACCTAGCCGAGAAATGGTTGTATAGCATAGCATCACACTCGATTAAAAATTGGGAAGAGTTTGTTAAAACTTTTCTAAAAAAGTTTTACCCACATCACAAGACCGCGAGAATTTGCAATGAGATCATTCAATTTTCCCAGCTTCCTTCCAACCCTTTTGGAAGTGTTTTAAAAGATTTAAAGACCTACTTGTTCAACGCCCTCCCCACGGTATCGAGAATTGGCAACTTTGCTAAATTTTATACGAAGGATTGAACCCAACAACGAAGCAGTTGTTGGAAACCATTTGTCAATGTCACTTTCTAGCAAAATCAAGCGAGGAAGCTTGGCAGTTTTTCGACGATCTTGCTGAGCAAACACTTCAGTGGGAAAGCACCAAGACCACCTCATCTTCTTCTGTTGGTCAGTCTAGGGCAGGCATACATCAATTAGATATGTCGATTGCAATGAAGGCCGAAATGGCCGCACTTACGAAAAAGCTAGAAGCTATTGAGACCAAAATCTCATCGCCTTCTCCTGCCCCTGCTTTACCCCCACGAACTGTTTGTGCTTGTTGTTCGGATCCATCACATCTTACTGAAGAGTGTCCTTACAATCCACCTGTTCAAGGACAAGATCAAGTCAATGCTGTCTTTCAGCAAAGACAAAGAAATGATCCATACTCTTCGACTTATAATCCTGGTTGGAGGAGCCACCCAAATTTTGGTTGGAATCGAAATCAACAATTCCAAGGCAATAACAACTTTCAAAGGCCTCCTCCTCCACAACAACAAGCACCTCCACAAACTCAATACCAGCAACCTTTCCAACCACAACCTTACCCAAACCAAATGAACAATTTTGTACCCAATAACTCTTATCTTCAAAACAATTTTGTTCAACCGAATAATGATAAGGTTACCTCGCTAGAAAGAAGTCTAGATGTATTTCTAAAACAATCTACACAATCCGCAGCAAGGGTGGAAACTTCCATTCAATCTTTGGTGCAAAACAGTGCCTCACACGATCAAAGCATCAAATCAATTGAGGCCCAAATTGCACAACTAAATGCTGCATTGAGCGAGCGAGAAAAGGAAAAGCTTCAATCTCATCCATTGCCAAATCCCGGTCACATACACAATGCACATGTTGCATATGAATAGCAAAATCATAATGAATGTTGTGACCACGTTGAGATCTGGAAAAGTGTTGCACAATAACGTGGGTATTAGTAATGACACCCCTGCCGGTGGTTCTTCTTCTTCATCATCTTCTTCTTCTTCTCCATCTTCTTCGTTAGAGCCTATTCTTCATTCTTCACAAGGCTCTACTTCTTCTAATTTAAACGGGCCCACATCTCACTTCACGAGCACACCAACAATGGGATCCGTTCCAACTCCGCAATCTAATCCACAAAAATTGGACTCAAGAGATTTTCAAAATGTTCTATTTCTAAACAGGTTGAGGTCCAATAAACCAACTCCACAAATGGAGAAGATTGTAGAGTTGTTCAAACAGGTTAGCATAAACATACCTCTCTTGGATGCAATCCAATAAGTTCCTTCTTACGCGAAAATCTTAAAGGACTTATGCACCAAGAAGAGGAAGTCACAAGTACCAAAGAAAGTTTTCGTGGCTAGTGCTGTTAGTGATGCTCCTGTCCAATCTTTACCCCAAAAACATAAGGACCCCGGCTGTCCTACAATTTCGATAACAATTGGGGACAAGAACATCAATAGAGCACTATTAGATCTTGGTGCTGGTGTAAATTTGCTACCCTATTCAGTGTAAGAACAATTAGGCGTTGGAGAGCTTAAACCCACTCATTGTACTCTCCAAATGGCCGACCAATCCATCACCCATCGTAGGGGTGAGTTAGAGGATGTGTTAATTAAAGTAGGGGACTTCATTTTCCCCGTTAACTTTATTGTTATGGATACACAACCTGTAGCTAACCCCCGGAGTCAAATTCCGGTGATACTTGGTCGACCATTCCTTGCAACTTCTAATGCGGTGATCAGTTGTCGTAATGGTTCAATGAACCTATCTTTTGGAAATATGACAATTGAACTCAACATTTTTAAATTGGGGAATCAGCCCTCCGAGCCTAATGCTAGTATACTTGATGTTTGCTCGATCCATGAGATCACACAGGAGGACTATGAGCTCAAAAAATTTCTGTTCGATCACAGCAGTGTTGACGCCTCTAGTGCGTTCCTCTTAGAATCTGACACAGCTTTTACGCCGGAAAACGATTATGAGTGTTTCACTTTTTTGGACGATTTTGAAGACTCACCACCCGAGTTTGAGTCTTTTGATTTTTCGGATGAGTTAGTTGAACCATCCGACTCGGTTGCTTACACTCGATTTGAACCGTTGATGGAATCGTTCGAGTTTGAAACAGTTTCACCAATGTTACCTTCAATTGTTTCCCTTCCAAAACTCGAACTTAAGCTTTTGCCGTCTCACCTTAAATATGCTTACCTAAATGAGAATGAGACCCTTCTCGTTATCATATCGGCCTCTCTAGCTCTCGATCAAGAGAAAGCCCTTTTAATGGTCTTACAAAATAACCGGCAAGCTTTTGGATGGACTATGGCGGACATCAAGGGAATTAGTCCCCTCATAGTTGAACATCAATACACATGATGGATGATGCCAAGCCGTAAGGGATCCACAAAGACGCCTCAACCCCATAATGCAGGAGGCTGTTAAGAAGGAGATTGTAAAATGTCTTGATAGTGGTATCATTTACCCTATCTCAGATACCCAGTGGGTTAGCCCCATTCATGTTTTCCCAAAGAAATCGGGCATAACGGTTATAACCAATGAGGAAAATGAGTTAATACCTACCCGTACCCAAACTGGGTGGCGAGTTTGCATCGACTATAGAAAACTCAACGCCGCGACAAGGAAAGACCACTTTCCTTTACCTTTTATTGACCAAATGCTAGAACGATTGGCTGGGCACGAATTTTACTGCTTTTTGGATGGCTATTCCGGCTATAATCAAGTCCCCATAGCCGAAAAGGATCAAGACAAGACCACATTTACTTGTCCTTTCGGTACTTTCGCTTACCGTCGCATGCCCTTCGGGTTATGCAATGCACCCGCTACTTTCCAGCGGTGTATGGGATCTTTTCAGACATGGTTGAGTTTTTTTTGGAGATTTTTATGGATGATTTCTCCATTTTCGGTGACTCCTTCGACGAGTGTTTGCTACACCTTGACACAGTTCTTACCCGTTGTAGGGATAAGAACCTCACTTTAAATTGAGAGAAGTGCCATTTTATGGTACGAGAAGGCATTGTCTTAGGACATGTCATCTCGCAAAATGGCATAGAGGTTGACAAAGCCAAGATTGAAGTCATTTCCAATCTTCCTCCTCCTAAATGCGTCAAAGACATCCGGGCCTTCCTTGGCCATGCCGGTTTTTATAGACGGTTCATCAAGGATTTTAGCAAGATAGCTAGACCCTTGACTCTTTTATTGGCCAAAGACACCACTTTTGATTTTGACTCAACATGCATGAAAGCGTTCGAGTCATTAAAACACTCACTCATTTCTGCACCCATTCTTTCATCTCCCAACTGGACGCATCCATTCGAAATTATGTGCGATGCATCTGATTTTGCCATTGGTGTTGTCCTTGGACAACACATTAATAAGATGTCGCACATAATTTATTACGCTAGCCGAACATTAAATGAGGCCCAACTGAACTACACAACAACAGAAAAAGAATTTTTAGCCATTATGTTTGCACTTGAAAAATTCCGGCCATATTTAATCGGCTCTCCATTAATTGTGTACACGGACCATTCAGCTCTTCGCCACCTTTTTGCTGAGAAGGATACTAAATCGCGGTTAATACGTTAGATCCTCTTGCTACAAGAGTTTGACCTTGTCATACAGGAAAAAAGAGGATGTGAAAATGTAGTTGCCGACCACCTTTCACGAATTCCTTCTTCGCCTACAATTGAAATTCCAATTAAAGATGTTTTTCCCTATGAGCAACTCTTAACCGTGTCATGCGAACCTTGGTTCGCTGATATAGTCAATTACTTGGCTACCGGACTGATACCTAAAGATTGGTCGAAACAGGATAAACTCCGATTCTTGTCCCAAGTAAAACATTTTTACTGGGATGAGCCGTATCTTTTTAAATACTGTTCCGACCAAATCATTCGTCGGTGTGTACCTGAAAATGAGTTTAAGAGTGTGCTGTCTTTTTGCCACGATCAAGCGTGTGGCGGGCATTTTGGCCCCAAGAAGACAGCAGAGAAAATCTTGCAGTGTGGCTTCTACTGGCCACGACTTTTTAAAGATGCTTACGAATACTGCAAGACATGCTCCCGGTGCCAACACTTGGGCCGGATATCGCGGAGGAATGAAATGCCACTCCAACCAATTTTTCTTGTGGATATTTTTGATATTTGGGGAATAGACTTCATGAGACCATTTCCCAATTCCTTTGGGAATATGTATATTCTTTTGGCTGTTGACAATGTGTCAAAATGGGTCGAGGTTGTGCCTAGCTGAACGAATGACAACAAGGTTGTCGTTCGATTTCTTAAATAAAACATCTTTTCTCGGTTTGGGCACCCTCGAGCAATTATAAGTGATAATGGATCTCACTTCTGTAATAGGACTTTTGAGTCCTTAATGCGCAAATATTCCATTACTCACAAATTATCAACACCATACCATCCCCAAACCTGTGGGCAAGCCGAGGTTTCGAATCGGCAAATTAAACAAATCTTGGAGAAGACGGTTTCTAAAAACCGTAAAGATTGTTCACACAAACTGATTGATGCACTATGGGCATTCCGTACTGCATACAAGACCGATCTTGGTATATCTCCATACCGTCTTGTTTATGGGAAGGCTTGCCACCTCCCAGTTGAGATTGAGCACAAAGTATTTTGGGCGATTAAGGAGTTGAATTTATCAATGGGAGATGCGGGCAGCAATAGAAGGCTGCAATTGAATGAACTAGATGAGCTGCGGGATGAGGCTTATGATAATGCTGTAATTGTTAAAAACCGAACGAAGGTGTTCCATGACAAACACCTTATGCGCAAAACGTTTAAACCTGGTCAACAGGTTTTGCTTTATGACACTCGGTTACACTTTCACCCCGGCAAGCTCAAATCTAGGTGGAAAGGGCCGTTTTTGGTACGCACCGTATATCCGCACGGTGCGGTAGACCTAGAAAACCCGGAGGACGGCACTTTATTTAAAGTAAACGGACATCGACTGAAACCGTTCCTCACCGCGGACCCGTCAGAGGAGCTCCTGTTTTTGCAGGGGCCGATTTACACTGATTGATCTTCCTCCATTTTACCCCCAAATTTTCGATCATCTAACCAAGTCTTTGTTTCAAATAAGTTTGGGGGTGTGTATCATTTGTAAATATATAAATACAAAATAACATAAAAAAATAAAAAAAATTGAAAATAAAAAAAAATTGGGAATTTTTGTAAATTTACAGATTAAATAAATAAAATAAAATTTTTATTTGCAAATAAATTCCTCTTTTTGGAGGGGTTTATTTGCAAATATCCATCATTTCCACCTATTTAAAGAACCCGACCCCCCTCTATGATCTTAACCCGAATTTTCATTTCCTAAAAAACCCTAACGCCGCCGCACTCATTTTCTGCAGAGAGATTTCGTCGCGCTGCAACCGATCTGCCGCGATTCCGCTGCCCGACCCCCATTTCGACCGCGCAAGCGCCGCGCCTTACTGTCTTCGCCCCCTGAAATTTTCACGGGAGGTACGGTCTTTCATACCCTCTCTGTTTTTAAACTTTCTAGATCTGTAGAACACCCAATGGCACACAGCATGCAGCTTGAACGCGATTTTTCGCATGTTTTTTCACACGAGGTGTACGGTAGTTATTTTGCGAACGAAATAGCGCGTAGGAGTTGGAACTATTTAATATACAATCACCATGATGCTTATGCACTACCGGAATTAGTCACTCGGTTTTACGAGTGTATGGAGGATGGGTGTCTCACCCAATTTGGGTTTATTAAATTGCAATGGGGTGATCGGGAAATTGTCATCGATAGGGATATTATACACGAAGTCACACTAATCCCTCGCATACCAGCACATGACCAACCTTTACAATTTGAGGATTACATGCCCTTGATGGGCAACGATTGCTCAAGGGAGCCGCGGAAGGGCATCCAAGCGAGAACCCTTTTCGCAAATGTTTTGACTGTATGCCGGTGGGCACAAAATAATATTTTCGGTAGCTCCCACAACACAACATTTTTTACACCCTCATTGCATATTGTGCATACCCTTATGACACGAAACCCCTGTTTCGACATGTGCACAGTTTTGCTAAACTCTATAGGTGCGGGTAAACGAGCCGTAAATTACCCTTGTCCCATGCTGGTTACACAACTATGTCGATATTTCCTCCCCGTGGAGGAGTTCGAATTTTACATGTATGGAGGCATACCGGTCAGGCCTCTTATTGAGGGCGTTTCTACGTCCTATTCTTGATTGACAGATGTGTGGTCTAGAACCGAACCGACGGAGCATGTATTCGCTCGCACACCTAGCTCTAGATCGACCGCGAGCGAAGGAGAAATGACCCCTCTAGAACATGCACAATTGATGCGGAGAGCAGTTAGGGGCATTGATGAGTTGAGGGAGCAATTTAGGGGAACATCGAGGGAGCATGACCGTCGGTTGACGGAGGTTGAGCAGGGGATTCAAACCCTGTTGGGTAGGGCTGAGCGTTCACGTTCACGCTCGAGAGCGCGGCGTAGGGCCGAGCAGTGAGGACACTGCTTTGGATAAGTTTGGGGGAGTTGGTGGTTGTGTATAGTTATCTTTTGCATTGCATACTTTTTTTAAATTTTTGTATATATTTTTCTTTTTCTTTTGCATGTTTAAATTCTGCATTGCATCCTTATATAAAAATCATAAAAATAGAAAAATTTGAAAATAAAAAAAATAGAAAAATAAAAATCAAATAAAAACTGAAAAAATTTGAAAAATTATAAAAATTAAAACATTCAATTTTGGCCATAATTGATTTGAGTTTGACAAAAAGGTTAACTAGCTAGGAACAACTAGATCTTAGACTTAGTAAATTAAAAACCCTAAAAATAACCTTTCTTAAAATTTAACGGTAGAAAGTATATGTCCTTTTAGTTTATTTAGAAATAGGCAAATTTCGAGTTGACTTCTTGGGCTAAGTTAAAACAAGGGAAAAGTATTGATATTTTTATTAAAGTATAAGTTTGAAAAATAATTCCTAAGCTTAAGTCTAAGTTCTGAAAATATATACCCTACAAATTGCACAAACACGAACCTTGAAACTTGGAAGTAGAAGAGACCTTGAAATGCTCTTGTCTAAAGTCCTTAGTATGAAGGGGGAAAAAATAATAAAAGTGTGAATAAAGAGATAAAAAAATGAATACTGGTTTTTGTAATTACTTAAGGCTGCATAAATAGAAAAAAATATTTAGCGAGGGTGCTTTATCACCTAGTGCCTTAGAGCAACATAATACCATTTCACTCAAGTTTGAAAGGGAGAGAAAAATATTTTGGCTCTTGAAAGAAAAACAATTTTTTACAAAATTATGAGCCAAAAATAAGTTTGGGAGAGGTTTTCACTGTCATTAACATTTTGTCCCCTTTTGCTAATAATTGAGAATTTTTCCTCCCAAGTCTACAGGTTTTGAGCTTAAAAGATGACATCAGTGAGGACACTGCTGAAAACAGGTTTGGGGGAGGTTTGTGCTTATTCACGCATCACTATGCATTATACTAACATCGTTATAAGCACAAATTTTTTTATTTTGGTACTAAAAGTTAGAAAGTGAAAATTTACATATGAAAGATAGGAATAGTTTGAGAAAAGCAAGAAAGTTAGATACTTTCTTAAACGAAGCAACTAATAAGTAGTTATGAGCTGTTATCCCAAGGATTAGTAAGATGAAGGAAATCACTAATCCGAGGATAGAAATAAGTCTGAAAAATAGTCCCTATTCTTGAGTCCAAACTTTTGAACGTTGATACCCTACTATATGCACTTGCACACATCATGAAACTTGGGATAGTAGAGGATACCTTGAATGGTCTTGTCTAAAAGCCTTAGTATGAAGAAAATGAAAAGATAAAGGGTGAAGAAAAAAAATGAACATTGGTTTCGTAATTACTTAAGGCAGCAAAAAAAATATAGTGAGGGTGCTTTATCACCTAGTGCCTTAGGCCAACTGGTTTGGAAGTCACTGCTAAGTCTTAGGTGTTGCAAGACGAGGATAATTACGTCTTAATGAGTAAGCATCTTTAGTAATCGGTCGGTTAGTACCTCAAGAAGTATTAACGGTCGCATGAAGGATGTGTGGGCAATTCCATCTGAAAATATTCACCGACTAAAAAGTGTTAAGGCAAATGGACAAGAGTATGATAGCTTGAATTTAATTCTCTGGGTGTAGGGATGTCTTTTACACACACGTAGGGGTATATGATCGATGTTTGGAAGAAAGATAGAGAGGAAGACTAAAGGCAATGTTTTATTGAGGGATGATGTGATTTTTGACATCTTTTCATGACTATTAAGATAGGGCTCATGGCAACTAAAAAACTAGTATAGTTTGAAACTCTTATTTTCAAGTTCTTTTATATATTCCTTATCTTTGTATGTAACTTTCACTTTCACTGTCTTTCTTTTATTATAGGATTTTGTGGGTGTAATCCGCTGAAAACTCTCACGAGACAACACTCCTCCTACTAGGGACACCTAGAGGTTTAATGTCTTGTTGCACGTGCTAAGTGCAATCGTGTAGCCTACGAAAGTGCGCTAGGTTTTTCTTTTTCTTTTCTCTCCCTCTCTTGAATAACTAGTTTGCTCGGGACGATCAAAGTTAAGTTTGGAGGGTATTTGTTTAGTCGAAATTATTGTACATTTGATGGAGCATTTTCCTTATTTTTGTTAAGTACTTAAAGGTGTTTATCGTAAATAAGGAACATATGTGGGTTTATTTGTAAAATATTTATTAACATATGTTTCTACATTATAATTAACATTATGAAGGAAAATATATGCATAAAATATTTATATAAAATATTAATAATTATAATATGCATATCATATCAAATATTGCTAATAAATATTCTTAAAATATTGTATCATATAAAATAATTAGGATAATATCTCAAAAATAATAACAAATACTACTAACACTATAAATTGAGATATTGTGCAAATATGAGCTCAGGTCTGGAATCCTCGAGATCCGAGATGTCGGGATCAAATCTGCCGAAAAGATGAATCAAATCATAAAATCACAAACAACAGAGACGCATAGAAAGATTTGATGAATTCAGATATCATAATGATCTCCACGTGTCAACACCAAGAAGCACGAGAATTTTCAAAGCATGATCACACCAGGAAGCCGCCCAACCGCGGCCAAACACCACTATTTGCGGCGGATCCGCGACAATATTGTAGCCGTTGGATTTGGTATTTTTTAGGTGTGATTGTGACAAAAAATCACCATACATGGGATCTAGGGTTTTCTGCCTCTTTGACTATTTAAAGGACCGAGAGGTTCACATCAAAAATCATCAAACCGAAGAGATTGAGAGGTCCAAGATGATCCATGCATCGAGGTTGATCATCAGCTGTTCATCTACTTCCAACAAAATAGAGATCGAGAGCAAAAACTAGGGTTCTTGTACTCTATTTTAAAAGGATTTGTATATGATATAGTTGATTAGTAAAGGTAGTGTTTTTATTAGTCTTTTTGCATTTACTTTCTGCATTCAATTTCTGTATTTAATTTCTGCATTTACATTATGATCTCCTTCTTCATCTTCTCTTTTATCTCCACCATGCGTGAGTAATTTTACGCTTGATAGGGTTCGTAGAATTAGGGTAGATCAATAGATGATAAAATCATTTAACTCCTTTTATACATTTTAAAATCTATAAATTTTAGCAAAATAAATGTTAACATTCTAATAGGGCGCGCTACCAATTTATTGCTAGTCTCGACCGTGATTTGAGATTAGATTAACAATTGTTTTGGTAAAGGCTAGACATGAATAGAGGTTAATGAAAAGATAAGGGTTAAGAGTGGGAACCTTATTCCTTCTAAAAACCCTAATCTTCATTCATCACAATCGATCTAGTTTTAAATCTATTAAAAGATAAAAGGAGTCATATTTAATTAATCATCCATTACTACTAAATTCTATGAACCCTACAAGCCTCTTCTTCATAAATTCTACATCCGTGTATATCATAGATCTACTACAACTCATCCATATTTTCAATCAACTCGTCTAAAGCAAGATAAAGGTTCCATGTTTCCCTGCGGACGACTCGTACTCATCTCGGCTGGCTACAGCGCACCATTATCGATTGCGGTTACTTTACTACGAACACTTTTAGAACAGATCAATCAACAGCGTACAGGAACTAAAGACTTTCTACGTGCCTCTCAGGCGAAGAGGTGAAAAGGTGATCCTCTTCTACCAATCTACGAAGACCAGAGTAGAGAAAGAAGTCTGGCACGGTACCGATTTTGCACTTGATAGGCTTCAACCAATCCGTCTGCCAAGTTACTATGCGGATGGATTGAAAAGACTATTAAGATATTAAGGTATACCCTTCGAACAAACTGTTCGACAAGCCCACTTCTACAAAAAAATTTGGGATATCCTGGGACCCAGCGAAAGATGCCCAACGGGAAGATGGAAACAACCGGGCTCGAATACGTTCGGTTCAAGAAACGGGAACGATTCTACAGCTGCCGCATCATAAATACCTCTGGTGAAGAATAGAACGCTCTTCTAAATAGCTGTGACGTAGAAACAGAACGAGATCCCGCTCTAAGAACGTTGAGTCCATCGTTCGAAGAACAAGTTAACATGCTAAAAAAAGAAGCCTGTCAAAGATTCGGGATAACCACATTCGTGAAATGGCTATTTATGAAAATGCTAGGACGCAACGCCTCAACGAGCAGTCCGCGGAGAAAAATACTACAATGCCCTTCATCCTTAGCCAACTGTACGTTTTTGCCCCGAAGGAAAATCCCGAAATAGAGGCAAGAACAAGGCGAAGAAAGTAAACAATGCTCGAAAATAGCAAAACGGATCCAAGAAGCCGTACAATCGAGGAAAAGCTAGCTGGAACCCGTCCTTTATGAAGAAGATGGGCCGGGAATACTCTTTCCCGCAAGAAAAGACAGGGAAAATATTCAACCTTGTCTTGAAGCATTAAATGATGACGCTCCCTGAGTCTTGGCATCCCGAACAGATAAACGAGGTCCATCACCCGGATTATTGCTTCTACCACCGAGCAATAGGGCATCCCCTTGAAAACTGCTTCACCTTCAAAGACTGGGTCGAAAACCAGTATCAACAAGACAGGTTCACTTTATCCAACAGTTGGAGGATAACCCCACCGCAAAAGTATGAGCCAAAGAGGACCTATACCGTGAGGATAGGACCAGCTCAATACCAAGAATGGAAGCGAACTCGCACCTGCCATATGATAATACTCTCAAAGGAGGGAGGCCACAAGAATATGGATGACCTCTACAGGTGCTTTGAAAATGAAGAAGAGGAAGAGGTGATCTAAGAATTTCCACCAGCCCCAAAAGAGCTGGAAGATGGGATACACACTACGGTGGACAACCTAAGAAAAATTGACCAAGGGACGGAAAATGATTCGAGACCGACGTTCGTCAGTGAGCTGCTATCTAAAAAGCAGGTGGCCACGTTAAAAGACATGCTCATGCAATATAAAGACTGCTTCACATGGAACTACTCCGAGATACCGGGTCTAGATCCAAAAGTAGCCGTACATAAACTGGCTATATCGCTGGACATCAAGCCAGTCAAACAAGCGCCTAGAAGGATGCGACTTGAACTTGAGATAAGTATCAACGCTGAGGTCAAGAAATTAATCGACTCCGGCTTCATCCAAGAAGTTCAATATCCCGACTGGATCGCCAATTTCGTTCCAGTGATGAAGAAAAATGGGTCGGTGCGCATCTGCGTGGACTTTCGGGACCTCAACAAAGCTTGCCCGAAGGATGACTTCCCAGTACCTGTTACCGAGTTGATGATCGATAACATGTCTACCCTTGAAGTCTTCTCGTACATGGATAGATCTTCAGGATACAATCAAATAAAAATGCATCCTGAAGACCAAAAGCATACCGCCTCCTAGACCCCATTGGGCATATTCTGCTATAAAGTGATTCCCTTCAGTCTGAAGAACACCGGCGCTGCCTACCAGAGGCCCATGACGAAAATCTTCGATGACCTCATCCATTTGATTTTCGAATGCTATATCGATGACCTTGTGGTAAAAAGCAAATCGTACGAGGAACATTGGGAACATCTCAAAACAATGTTCTAACGTCTTCGAAAATATAATCTGAAGATGAATCCTCTAAAATGAGTGTTTGGAGTCTCCTCGGAAAATTCCTAGGATTTATCATACGGCACCGGGGTATCGAAATTTATCCCTCAAAGATCAAGGTGATTATGGGAATGCCCACGCCAAGGACCCTCAAACAGTTGTGATCTCTTCAAGGAAAGCTTGCGTATACCCGACGGTTCATAGCCAATCTCTTTGGAAAATGTCGTCCCTACAGTCATCTAATGAAGAAGGGGACCCCGTTCGTCTGGGATCAAAAGTGCCAAAATGCACTAGACGAGATCAAGCAATACCTGCAAAATCCGCCAGTATTGACCGCTCCGGTTAAGGAAAAACCCCTCATCCTGTACGCAACGGCCCTTGATGGTTCTCTAGGCGCGCTATGGGCACAGGAGAATGACCAGGGAAAGGAGAGAGCACTGTACTATTTGGGTCGAGTTCTCATGCGGGCAGAAAACAACTATTCCCTCATCGAAAAACATTGCTTGGCATTGATCTTCGCAATAACGAAGCTCCGATATTACGCCTTGGCACATGAGGTCCATCTCAATAAAAGGTGGATCCTTTCAAATATCTGATGTCAAGGGCCATACTGATAGGAAGGCTTGCCAAATGGGCCTTCCTCCTGATGGAGTTCTCGATAATGTATCGACCTCTCAAAGCAGTGAAAGGCCATGCCATTGCCGACTTTCTCACCGAGTATCCGATACCAGCCGACTCCCCCTTAAATTGCGATTTTCCGAATGAACATGCGTTCGACACAATCGAAGGAGAGAAGGAAAAAAATGATTCCCAATGGGACCTCTACTTTGACAGAGCATCTTCCTTGAAGAGGCGAAGGCAAAACACCCCCATAATCAAAGCCGGGGTGGGCCTTATCTTCGTGACTCCGCAAGGAGGGATACTGTGCTACGCCCTCTCCTTAACGGAGATAAGGACTAATAACGAGCCAAGGACTAATAACAAAGGCCAGGCCATCGCTGTCGACATGAAAATCAAAGACCTTCTCATATATAGAGACTCTCAGCTGAATGTCGACTATCAGACATGCAAGCCAGAACTGATAAAGTATGGCGAAAGAGTGCAGCAATTGCTGACACAAATCCCCTCTTACATCTTGGAGAGTATACCGGCGGAAAACAGAAAGGCGGATGCATTGGCTAGATTGGCTAAAGAACTGGCTGACGAAGACCTCGATGACGTAAAGATCATCGTGCAAAGCCGCCGGGTTCTCGCACCAACAGAAATATCTTCGAGGGACTTAACAGAGTTATCTGAAGGAAAGGAAATGATCGGACAAGTAGCCCTCCAAATAGAGGACGAAGAAAAGGTCAAGGATTGGAGGGAAGTCTTCATAGACTACTTCAAGTCCCAACGAACGCCCAAAAACGCGTCGTTTAGACATCAGCTCATGAAACGAGCTCTGTCTTTCGCCTTCGTCAATGATACTCTATATAAGAGATTGTTCGACTGTCTGTGGCTAAGATCCCTGGGACCAGGAAAAGCGAAGAAAGTCGTTCAAAAAACTCACGACGGTCTCTGCGGTTCTCATCAAGATGGGCCGAAGATGAATCTGAAGATCAAAAGAATGGGTTATTATTGGCCCTCAATGATTCAGAACTGCCTCGAATACGCGAAGCAGTGTCACTCGTGCCAAATTCACGGGGACTTCATCCACCAGCATCCAAATCCGCTACACCCAACAATAGTTAGCTGGCCGTTCGAAATGTGGGAAATGGATATAATTGGCCCCCTCGAACCAACGTCATCCAAAAGACATCGGTTAATACTGGCAACGGCCGACTAATTTTCTAAGTGGACAGAAGAAATACCACTAAGGGAAGTGAATACGGAGAATATCCTCCATTTCTTCAAGACACATGTCATCTATCGTTTCGACACTCCGTGACGGATTATCTCGGATCATGGGCCAGCCTACAAAAGCCATAAAGTCAGCCGCTTCGCACAACAGCATAAGATAGATTGGAGATACTCTTCAGTCTACAATTCTCGTGCCAACGGTCTAGCCGAGACTTTCAACAAGACCTTAACGAAGATTATAAAGAAAACAGTGTCTAGAAACAAAAGAACAAAAGGCTGCATGAAGCACTCTAGGAATACCGAACAACGTTCAAAACGGCCACGAATACAACACCATACGCGTTGGTATTCGGCACGGAAGCAGTGCTTCCCTTGGAAGTGGAACCCCCCTCTCTACGAGTAGCGGTTCGATACGATCTGACAGATGAAGAAAATGCTCATCTTCGACTTGAGGAGATCGATGCCCTCGACGAAATTCACCTTATAGTGCAGTAAAACCTGGAAGCTTACAAGGTAAGGATGACACGGTCATATGAAAAACTGACCAGGCCGAGAACATTTAGCCAAGGAGAACTCATGCTAGTCGTTAAATGACCCATGATCCCCAATCGTCCAAAACGGGGGAAATTTGAGCCGAACTATGAAGGCCCGTACATCATAGACAAAGTCTAATAGGGTGGAGCCTACCTGCTCATGGATATGCATGGCGAAAGACGCTTCCGGCCAATAAACGGCCGATTCCTCAAGAAATACTATGCTTGATGAGTCATGACTAAGGCCAACGATAGATGATGATGCTTGTGTCCGCTCTCTATCTTCCTGAGTCAAAACTATGAAAGTAGTGTTCAAGAAAAAATCACCTCAAACATGGTGACAATGGACCGAGACGTCCCTAAACTAATACCCGTCCCCAAAAAGGGAATGTTGGACCGAAAAGTCTTTAAACTAAAAATTCGTCTCAAACATGGCGACAACGGACCGAGAAGTTCTTAAACTAGGCATTCACCTCAAACATGGCGACAATGGACCGAGACGTCCCTAAACTAATACTCATCCCCAAAAAGGGAATGATGGACCGAAAAATCTTTAAACTAAAAATTCGCCTAAATAATGACGAAAATGGACCGAGACGTCCCTAAACTAATACCCATCCCCAAAATGGCAATGACGGATCGAGATGTTCTTAAACTAAAACCGTGCCTTAAATATGGCGACAACGGGCCGAGAAGTCCTTAAACTAGACATTCGCCTCAAACACGGCGACAACGGACCGAGATGTCCTTAAACTATGACTTTGCCTCAAACATGGCGATAATGGACCGGAACGTCCTTAAACTAGCACGTCATCCCAAATACAGCGATATCCACCCTTGAGATCTATATTGCAATCGAAGGCTTAACGGCGAAGGCTGCAACTTAAGTCCCACTGGCTACACAGCTACTCCAGCGGTGAAGTCATCCTTAATTCCCACCGGCAAACAAATGGGTAAAAAAACGGTATGTCCACAAGCAAAATGGGCACGGATGAAAACCCGAAAGGACGCCGTGAGTAAAAACAGCAGGATTACCGGCGAGCTTGTGAAAACCCGGAAGGGCGCAATCTCGTAATTTTTTTAATACACTTACGAGATCATCTCGACTCGTAAGGAGGACTCCCCCTATGTCAGGACCCGGTTCTTGCTCACGGAACAAAGTGCCACACCAATTGACATGCCAAGGGGGCGGGGGCCACCTCTTGAATCCGTGGGGGCCATCTCTTGAGTCAGTGGGACCCACTATAGAACAATGGGGAATTTTCGGAACACATTCCGAAAGAGGACCGAACTGCATTATAAATGTAATGATGCCACTTTCAATTACAAAGACGCCTTTTAAGTGAATCGGCACTACATAAGCTTGAGAAATCCGTAGTTAAGCATGCTCAGGCCAGGAAAGTCTTGGGATGGGTGACCTCCTGGGAAGTGGCCCCAGGTCGGGCTCGGTTCGCTTTAAAGGGCAAAACCGTGCGGTTTCGGCCAGAGGAGATAATACCATCTGTACTGGGGCGTGGAGCGTTATATTTATGGTGGCCCATGCAGGTCCCTCAGTAGTAGGTCTGTGGTTCGAGGACGAACCATTGTTCAAAGGTAGGTAGAATGTCGGGACCCGGTTCTTGCTCACGGAACAAAGTGCTATACAGAACACAGTGCCACACCAATTGATATGCCAAGGAGGCGGGGGCCATCTCTTGAATCCATGGGGGCCACCTCTTGAGTCCGTGAGACCCACTGTAGAACAATGGGGAATTTTCGGAACACATTCCGAAGGAGGACCGAACTGCATTATAAATGTAATGATACCACCCTCAATTACAAAGGCGCCTTTTAAGTGAATCAGGACTACATGAGCTTGAGAACTCCATAGTTAAGCGTGCTCGGGTCAGGGAAGTCTTTGGATGGGTGACCTCCTGGGAAGTGACCCCTGGCCGGGTCCGGTTCGCTTGAAAGGGCAAAACTGTGCGGTTTCGGCCAGAGCAGACAATACCATCTGTACTGGGGCATGGGGCGTTGCCCCTATGAGACCCTCACGGCTCATAAGATTCAAAAGCATTAAGCTACAAGGATCTAAACCTGTTCTTAAGCCGTCGTATTCCCCGAGTCGCCCTACAGGCGGTACAATATTGGCCCTTGTATACAATCCACGGGCAAATAAATATAGACCTCACCCAGTCCCACCAATGGAGTGAAATATCTCATATGGTGAACGATTGAAAGGGCAAAACCGTGCGGTTTCGGTCAGAGCGGACAATACCATCTGTACTGGGGCGTGGGGCGTTACACCCTATGAGACCCTCACGGCTTATAAGATTCAAAAGTCTTAAGCTACAGGGATCTAAACCTGTTCTTAAGCCATCGTATTCACCGAGTCGCCTTACAGGCGGTACAATATTGGCCCTTGTATACAATCCAAGGGCACAAATAAATATATACCTCACCTAGTCCCACCAATGGCGTGAAATGTCTCATATAGTGAACGACACTTGTAAGTCCTCTCGACCTATAAGGAGAAAATACTCTTATAAAATCCTTACGACTTATAAGAGAACACACACTTAGGTATCCCCACGATTCCTTAGGAGAAAATACACCTACGAGATCCTCACAACTCATAGGGAGAAATAACTTTATGAGACCATTACAGCTCATAAAGTCAAAAAGTCTTAGTCGACAGGATCCTAACCCTGCTTACTAATCCACCTTTTTTCAAATCAACAAAGGAAAATGATGATTCGCTCCTGGCAATATTCCATTCGTAGTGATACTGATGCCAAGGTTGGTATCGGATTCCAAACTCGCAATAAAAAACAGCAGCGAGTAGCAAAAAAATGCATATGAAATAGCCGAAATGATGGGGCAACTCACAATAAAATCAGCGAGCAAAAAATATGCATATAAAAACAGCCGAAATGTTTGGGCAACTCGCAATAAAATGTAGCGAGTAAAAATATAAAAATATAAAAATAGCCGGAATGATTGGGCACTGCGAAAAATAGCCGAAATGATTGGGCAATCGCGACTTTCATGATATAAAAAGCTGAAAAGATAGAGTATCGTGGCAATAAAAATAAAATAAAATAAAAATTTATCTGCACTGTAGGTGAGTCTACACTGACCCTTGTATACAATCCATGGGCACAAATAAAAAAAGGGAACCATATTTTCCCACCAGGCTCCGTTAAAGGGAGAGCTAGATCTTGACGACAATATTTACAGCCTAGAGATCACCCCGATGTTCCTTCTCATTCCGATAGGATGCAGACACGACGTCAACAAAGTCCCAAGGGTCAAATCAAAAATGGAGTCATGGCAAAACCCTAACTCCAAGTCTTGACGGTACATATACAACCTATAGACTATCCCGACATTCCTTCTCACGCAGACGTGACGTCAACAAAAGACACAAGGATCGAAACAAAAATGGAGTCACGGCAAAACACTAGCTCCATGTCTTGACGGTACATATACAACCTAAAGACTATCCCGACGTTCCTTCTCAGTCCAGCAGGATGCAGACACGGCGTCAATAAAAACCCAAGGGTCAAATAAAAAATGGAGTCACGGCAAAATCCTAACTCCAAGTCTCAACGGCGCATATACAACCTAGCGGCTATCTCGGCGTTCCCCTTTTCATCTCAGTAGGATGCGGACATAACTATCAAATGAAATTGGTGCAATGGCATATTCCTAGCTCGGGGTTTCAACTGCAATATATATAGCATAGAGGTCTTACAGATGTCTACCCTGCTTCAACAAAGAAATAGCACGACATCGTCGAAACAAAAATTAAGCGACGGCATATTCCCAGCTTCGGGTCTTGACGACAACTTATATAAAACCTAAAAGACTACCGGGGATCATCCCACACCAGTGCGGAGTGGTTATGACTCATCGGGGCTCTAAACTGAGCCCAATCTTAAGTAAAAAGTGTCATGGCAAATTCCTAACGTTTGCTCTTCTGACAGTGATATAGCCTAAGGAGATTACTTGAAGACGTCTTGTCCAGCCTCCGAAGGGATCAGAGACACGACAGTCGCGGGGTTACTCGAACACCAGCTTAAAGACTGTATATCGAGGAATATATCAGCCAACGCGACGGTGCCATAGACTTAAACCCTAATATCACAAAACCTAACGGACCTCTATCACAAAGAATGGGGGTTATCTATATACAACGTTAGGACAAGTTTGCCTGTAAACCCAAAAGAGGTAAACTAAAAAACTCCGAAATGAGTACATAAACTAGAAACTCCGAAATGAGTACATAAACTAGAGACTCCGAAATGAGTGAATAAACTAGAGACTCCAAAACAAGTGAATAAATTAGAAAAAGATGAGTGAATTAACTAGAGACTCCAAAACGAGTGAATAAACTACAGACTCTAAAACGAGTAAATAAACTAATAGGCGCTAAAAGTTAAGACATTAGACATTGGGAAGACGCGATGCAAAGTATCGAAAAGATCATCTCTTCACTTCTTTGAGATCGGGCTCATCTGATATACCGAATGCATCTTGTCTTCGACATCATCAAGCGCTTCGAGTGGCATAGCCTCGTCAAGCCCAGGAATTGCTGCCCGACCCGACGATAATTTTCAAGAGAGCAGAACGGTGGGGGAGTAACCGACCGTTGCAGTCATCAAAACGACGCATCACCTCAGTACATTGGGCGTCGGTAAATTCGTGGTCTTAACAACGGCCCTGGATGCGAATGTCTTCGTAAGAGATAATCTCTTCGAGATCATAAAGACGAGAAGCCATAATATCTGAAAAGAAAAGTCAGTAAGGGGTTAGCAATCAAAATGATGAGGAAAGCACTCATTGTAAGAATTATAAAAAAAAATCTCATTTAAAGAATCTTATAAAACTATGGAGTTAAACACCCTTGAAAATGTGTCCTACAACAGATTTCAAATCTGCAGAAAAAGATCCCTAAAAATATAAGAAAAGTATAAAAAATTCCCAAAAGAACTTAAAAAAGAAATTTTCTCAGAGCTAAGCTCTGTAGAACAACCCGGAATTAAATTCCTTTAAATAATCGGATAAAATCTCAGAAATCCGCTCAGGAAATGGAATTAAATTCTAAACAAACCCTCAAGGGTCAAAGTTAGTAATAGGGTAAAACCCTAAAACCCATGGTTTACTCTAATAAAAGTATTCTTAGATCTCTAAGAGATCGTTCCAAAAGAAGAGCAAAGCTCTGTTAATGGGTTAAAATTCCAAAACAAGAATATGTTCTTTTGAGAAGTCTCTTTAAGAGAAAAATGGGCATAATCCTTACCAAGATTCTTGAACAGAGTAAAACTCTAAAAGTTTCTTTGGAGCATAGATTTAAGCTCTGAAAAGAGAATTAAATTCTCAGAGAAGAAGACTCAAGAAGATGATGGAATGGCAGTCATCTCAAGGGCCGAAGGCCCTATTTGTAGGACATGAAGAGACGGTTCGACTACCCAGGAGATCGAACAGTGGAAAAAATAACACCGTTGCACTCACGTGTGGCCACGTAAGCACAACGGTGGGGAGCATTTGTTTCCCCTTTATTTAAACCTAATAAAGAGCAAAGCTCTGTTAGAACTCAATGAGGCAGTGCCTCACGTGTTCTCCACGAAGGCGCCAGCGCCAGAGGCAATCTTATAGGATTAAATCCTATGGTGGCGCCTCACGTGCCCCCTCACGCGGGCGCCAATGTGCAAAGCATAAAAGAATATATTAAATAAGAGTGAAAACTCTCAGCAGGTACCGCACATGCCCCTCATACGGGCGCCAATGTGCAAAGCACAAAAAAATCTATTAAATAAGAGTTAAAACTCTCAGGAGGCGCCGCACGTGCTCCTCATACGGGCGTCAATGAGCAAAGCACAAAAGTACTCGTCTGAAGGATTAAATTCTTCTATAGCACCTACGTGTATAACGCGTGAGCGCCCGCGTCCAAGTAGAATTAAATTCTACAATATTCTCTATTAAACAGAGCCATTGGATCAAAGATCCAACGAAGATAATAAATCATCAAAAATACAGAATTAAATTCTGTTGAGAGAAAACATTTCTCAAATCTTTCTAAAATAAGAAAGATACTCTCGGTTGGATCAAAAATCCAACTATAGAATAAAATTCTATTCTGGAATATATTCCCACAATCTTTCTAAATAAGAAAGATTGCTCTCTGTGAAGCAGAGAACCATTGGATAAAAAATCCAATGGTGATTAAAAATCACCGTTCTACAGAATAAAGTCTGCATAGGGGAAAATATTTTCCCAATCTCGTTCTGTAAAACAGGAGTTCTTGGATCAAAGATCCAACGGTGGGTAAAATTCCCCAAATCAATTTTGAGGCCAATTAAATTGATTGAAATCTCTAAATGAGAGATTTTCTTAAAACTGATTAACAATTTGCCTCTATTATATAAAGGACCCGAGACTTCAAGTCTCACATACGGGGAGAAAACATGGAGACATACGAGGAGGACAACAGAGAACAAGAAGAGAGGATAAAAAAAACCTGATAAGCTCCTGCAAAAATAGAGTGAGCTCTTGAGAAAATAGAATTTAATTCTCAAAATAGAAGACTTGCTTCATTGAAACCCTAGGTAAAGAAAATATAGAGATCATATTGTCTCTTTTTTGCTTATCTAAGGGTTTAACCCTTCATATAAGAACTTAATTTTTTCTCTGGATATGAGATCCACAAGACAAATCTCCAATAAGTTGAGAATTTAATTCTCATCAGGAAGGTTTTGTTCTTGCGAATCAAAGATTCAGGGAAGAACATAACTTGAAAAGAAAGAAGGCGAAGTCCATAATACTCCGGGAACTCAGTTCCTCCAAAGAAAGAGCTTAGCTCTTTAAAAAACCCAATCCAAAGATCCTCAAAACAGTGATCTTGGTAAGCCTTAATGGTCAGAACACCAACAACGCTCAGCGCCTCACATGAATAACACGCGAGCGCCCAAAACAGAAGGGCAGCGCCGCACGTGCACCTCACGTGGACGCCATAAAAAGTGCTTAGCACTTCATGGCTAAAGTCTTCAACATTTATTAGGGAGCTCACGACTGAATGCTTCACATGTTATATATATGAGCATCAAAGCCCAGATAAGTGATTAGCACTTTTATAAAAGAAAAAGAGGAAAAAGAAAAGACTAAGAAGACCAAGCCCAAATTGGCTAGGTCTCTAAAGTCTTCTTTCAACAGAGCCCAAATGCTCTTTTGTTGGATTTTAAATAAAATGATCCTAAAATATTGTTAAGTGGATCTTAGTCTCAAATCGGACTAACGTATCCTTAGAAAAAAACAAATCGAGCCTTAAATGCTCACCTACATTTAAGTCGATCTTAATCTCAAACTAGATTAACGGTCCTTAAATAAACCAAACCCAAATCTAAGAATATACGGATTTGGACTAATCCACGCCCTACGGGCGACGATATAAAATAGTCTCCATATACAATCCACGGGCAACCAAAATAAAACAAGCATACACATGGCACGAAGTGAACCACCGGAGCAAGAGAAGGTGGTTATCGCGATGTGGTAACATAATTAACTGCAGGGGCTTGCGCCTGTAGGGAAAAGCGTCCTCATAATAAAAAAAACCTCCTAAAAATGAGAGGGAATCTGATGAAATCTGCTACAACGGCCGCATTTGTCCAAACCTCCGATATACGGTACCATAAATCAACTTGGCATCTTCGAAGAGGTGGACGGATAAATCCAAATGGCATTTGCCCCCAGAATTCAGGCCAGACGTCCCAACGTCTCAGTCCGGTTTCTGGTGGCGAACGATCCGTATTCAATTGGACGAACTCCTGAAGAACGGTTAGATTCATCCCAGTACTTCAAGTTAGAGATCTCCAGTATTACTTGTGAAGAAGGTTCATACAGGATATGTGTAGATTACCGAACTCTGAACGAGGTGACGATAAGAACAAGTATCTACTACCGCACATCGATGATCTTTTTGATCAGTTAAGTAGGTCTTGTGTATTTTAGAAACTAGATCTTCGTTTGGGTTATCATCAGGTGAAGGTCAAAGAGTCCGATATTCCGAAGACGGCGTTTAGGACTCGTTATGGTCATTATGAGTATCTTGTAATTCCATTTGGAGTGACCAATGCACACGCTATATTTATGAATCTGATGAACCAAGTTTTCCGAGAGTACTTAGACAGGTTCATTGTCATCTTCATCGATGACATCCTGGTGTATTCAAAGAATCGGAAAGAATACGCCAAGCACTTACGGATTGTTCTGGAGACATTGCGACAACATCAACTCTACGCCAAGTACAACAAGTGTGAATTTTGGCTAGATCAAGTCGGATTTCTCGGATATATCATTTCAGACGAAGGAATCTCAGTAGATTCAGCTAAGGTGTCAGCTGTCAGCGAGTGGCCGACACCAAAGACGATGAGGGATATACGAAGTTTCTTGGGATTAGCAAGATACTACCGAAGATTCATCAAAGGCTTTTCTAAGATTGCAGCACCCCTGACCAAGCTCACATGTAAAGATGAAGTATTCGTGTGGTCAGAAACATATGAAAATGCTTTTGTAAAACTCCAATCAAGATTAACTTTTGCTCATATTCTCATAATACCTGATCAATCTAGAGGATTTGTTGTGCATTGCGATGTGTCCGGTAAGGGATTAGGATGTGTTCTACACCAGCATGGAAAGGTTGTAGCTTTTGCATTAAGACAGCTAAAAGTTCATGAGTGCAACTATCCAACACATGATCTGGAGTTGGCAGCCGTTATTTTCGCACTTAAGATTTGGCGCCATTATCTTCTGGGAGAACGAGTGAATATATACACCGACCACAAGAGTCTAAAGTATGTATTTACTCAGAAGGAGTAAAACATGCGGCAAAGAAGATGGCTAGAACTCATGGCGGATTTCGACATCAACCTATAGTATCATCCTGGAAAGGTGAATGTAGTTCCTGATGCACTTAGCCATCAGCCATTAGCAATGAATCCCACTGCCTAGTGGAAGCTACAACAGGAATTGCACGGATTGGCGATTGAAGTAGTTATGCCAGGTAACGCTCCGTATTTGATGAACTTACAAGTCCAATTCACTCTTGTCAATCAGATCAAGGCAGCTCAAGCAAATGATGTCAAGCTGTAAAAGATCCGAAAACAGGTAGAAAGTGGACTTCGAACTGACTTCGTCATCCACGAAGATGGATCCTTGAGATATGGAAGTCGATTATGTGTACCACACGGTCCTGTTCGAGAAAAGTTGATAAAAAAAGCTCTCATTGTTCTGTACACCCCGGTGGTACAAAAATGTACAAGGATCTACGACAACACTACTGGTGGCATGGAATGAAGCGTGAAGTAGCTAGAAGCGTAGCCAAGTATTTGGTGTGTCAGTAAGTAAAGACTGAACATCACTGAACTGCTGGTTTACTTCAGCCGTTACCATTCCCAGAATGGAAATGGTAGCACATTACCATGGACTTCGTGACTGCTCTTCCTCGCAATACGAAGGGTAATGACACAGTATGGGCTATTATGAATCGACTCACCAAGTCGGCTCACTTCATTCCCTTTCAAGTTTGCCAATCTACAAAGACGCTAGCAAAGAAATACATGGAGGTGAGTATGAATTTAAAGTAAGATTTAACTCTTGAAAATGTACTATATTGATACCCATGAACTCATATAGGAAATTGTAAGATTACATAGAATACCAGTTTGCTTCGTCTCCGATCGTGATACCAGATTCTGATCGCAGTTTTGGCAGAGTCTGCAAGCTAGCTTAGGAACGAGTCTGAACTTCAGCACGGCTTACCATCCACAAATGGACGGACAGACCGAGCGAACAATTCAGATTTTGGAGGACATGCTAAGATCTTGTATGTTAGACTTCGGAGGTTCATGGGAAGATCACCTACACCTTGTGGAGTTTTCATACAACAACAGCTATCAGGCAAGCATTGGAATGGCACTATTTGCAGCACTCTATGGACGGAAGTGTCGTTCACCACTAAGTTGTGATGACGTCGGAAATCGAGAACTCCTTGGATCAGAGATGACCGTGGCAACTGTGGACGTAGTTCATACGATCAGGGAAAGAATGCGCATAGCCCAAGATTGACAGAAGCATTGGGCTGATGCAAAGCGTCGACATCTGGAGTTCCAACCTGGAGACCATGTTTTCTTAATGATCTCTCCAAACAGAGGAGTGATCCGCTTTGGCAAGAAGGGTAAGCTTAGTCCCAGATACATAGGACCGTTCGATATTCTCGAACGAGTAGGAGAAGTGGCATACCGTTTGGCACTACCACCCTCAGTGGAAGGAGTGCACAACGTGTTCCACATATCTCAGCTACGAAGATATGTGAGCGACCCTAGCCACATCCTTGATCACTCAGAGCTCACAGTCCAGACTGACCTGACTTGCGAGCAACAACCCGTTGAGATCCTGGACCGAAAGGTAAAGACATTGCTGAACAAGAAAGTCAACTTGGTCCGAATGATGTGGAGAAAAGATTCACCAGGAAAATCAACGTGCGAACGAGAAGAAGACATGCAGGCAAGATACCATTACTTATTTGTAAATTAGTCCATACGTAAATGTAAATTTCGATGACGAAATTTTTATAAGGAAGGTAGAATGTAACGACTCTGAATTTACTGTACGGAATTTTCTAGTATAATGTACAAAATATGAGTTATACAGCCTGCAATTGAGTTATAAGTAAATTTTGTTAAATAACAACAAGAAACAATTTGTAGCTCACTGGTAAAGCCTTTGCACTGCTGTAACGTAGCCCCTGCGTTTGATCCCTATCAGACACATTATTTTTTCTGATTTTTTATTTTTAACTTTTTGGAAGCCCAAAAGTTTACACGTGCAATACACATAAAAATGAAAAGTCAGGAAAAAAAATCAAACATGTGCAAAAGGGTTTAAACACTGAGAAGTACACGTGGCATCAATCCAGAGACCCATCTCCCAAGATTGGCCGGCAGAAAGCCCATATAGGCCGGTACCGACGGTCTAAACATGGCCAATAAGGCCCGAGCTTTGCACACTTGACTCTTCCCCTACCCTTAACTCCCCTGCACTATTTGATTTCCTGCAATCAAACAGAGACCCTTCATTTCACCATTTATCATTATTTTAATGCATTTTAATTCACCATTTCAATTCTTAAAACCCTAATTCTATACTATAAATACTACCCCATACTTTGGATCAATATCATTCTGAAAATTCTAGCCAAAACTCTCAAAATTTCTTAAGTACAAGTGGAGTTAGCAAGCGGTCAACTTCCGGCGAAAAATCGAAGCAGATTCCGGCGATCTCATGACGCCACAAAGTTCAACCCTCCCTCTTCTACCTTTCTTTAAGCTAATCAACTAGTAAGACCCTTCTAATCTTCACTTCTCTTCTTTAAAAAATTATTTCAAAACTCATATCGGTAAGTGAAGTTAATACCAATATCCTTTTTCTAAACCCTGGAAAACTTCTTATCTTTATTCTTTGATCAACCAATCTTTTACACTATACTTTTAACTTTAAAACCTAATATTTAGAATCAAAATTTCATTAAAATTCTCATGTGAAATAACAATTGTAACACATTTTCATTTAAATAACACCTCTTTTCATATTTTTTTGTTAAAACATACCTTTAGAAAACTTCATGGGGTAATGACCTACCCCTCACGTACACACTTGGTTCCATAACACGATATCTTTCTTGTATGAATTTTTGTTTCGGGAAAAATATTACATTAAAATACCACATAAATCTAAAACCGTATTTCTTTTAAACGATATTTTATATTCCTTTGCGATTATGCCTGTTTACCGCCGAAAACCAGGAAGACAGACGTCTTTCCTGAATTTGGGGACAGATGCTATTTTGTTTTATCCATCCACCTCTCCGAAGATGCCAAGTTGATTTATGGCACCGTGTATCGGAGGTTTAGACGGATGCCGATGTTGTAGAAGACTTCATCAGATTCCCCCTCATTGTGAGGGGTTTTTGATTGCGAGGACGCTCTTCCCTGCAGGCGCAAGCCCCTGCAGTTAATTACGTTACCACATCACGGTAACCACTTTCTCCTGCTCCACAAGGTCACTTCATATCGTGTGTGTTTGTTTTATTTTTGGTTGCCCGTGGATTGTATACGGAGACTAATTTATGTTGTCGCCCGTAGGGCGTGGATTAGTCCAAATCCGTATTTTCTTAGAATTGGGTTTGGGTTGGTTTAAGGACCGTTAGTCTTGTTTTAGACTAAGGTCAACTCAAACATTTTTTAAGGATATGTTAGTCTAATTTTAGACTAAGATCTACTCAACAGGATTTTGGGATCATTTAGATCCAACGAAAGAGTATCTGGACTCTATCGTTTTTGTTTAGGGACATTGCGGTCCATAAGTTTAAGGACATCATAGTCATAGAGTTTAAGGACATCATAATCCTTGTTTAAAGACATCATGGTCTGTAGGGTTTAAAGACGTCATAGTCTGTAGGGTTATGATTTAGCCAATTTAGGGATGGACCAAAAGTTATTGGTTATTGGGACCCTCCACCTCTCTGAAGACGTTGAAGAATTACAACGACACGTATCAGAGGTGTGGAGAGATGTACCCTTGAACTAGTGAATGTTCATCGATGATTTGATAATCTTGTTTGGGACTGAGTCCAATAAATAGTGCATGGACTCAGTTTATTATGAGTTTGGCCAACTTGGGCTGAGCCCATTGAGTCTCTGTCATTTCTCTTCTTTTTTTTATAAAGTGTTAGACACTTGTTAGTACATAGTCCTTTCTCTGTGCATATACTGCTAAACATTTATTGGGGTACCGACACCCACTTTCTTTTTGTTTTTTATTAAGTATTGAATACTCTTTTTGGCGCAGAGCGCTTTATGTACAGAGTGCTTGGCGCTGAGCGCCAGACTTGGAGCGCTAAGGCGCTTCTTCTGAAATAGCGCCCACGTGGGGAGCACGTGGAGCGCTTGGCGCTGAGCGCCATATTTGGAGCGCTGGAGCGCTAAAGCGATTCCTTTAGAATAGTGCCCACGTGAGGAGCACATGGCACACTTGGCGCTGAGCGCCAGACTTGGAGCATTAAGACGCTTCTTTTAAAATAGCGCCCACGTGAGGAGCACATGGCACGCTTGGCGCTGAGCGCCAGACTTGGAGCGCTAAAGCGCTTCTTTTAAATTGGAGCGCTAAGGCGCTTCTTATAAAATAGCGCCCACGTAAGGAGCACGTGGCGCGCTTGGCGCTGAGCGCCAAACTTGGAGCGCTTAAAACGCTTCTTTTAAATTGTAACACTAAAGCGTTTCTTTGGCAGCTCTGATTAGTTCTGTGCTCTGAGAATTAAATTCTCGGTTTATAAGAGACTTTGTCTCATGGATCTAAGAGCAGAGTTCTTCTTTTTGTGAGGAGATGATTTGATCTCTTCTGTTTTTTGTGAAAGACTTGGTCTTATAGATCTGTGATCTAAAAAAGGAACTGAGTTCTTCTGATGTGAGAGTTGAACTCTCAAATATGGATGAGATGTTATGATCTCTCTTCTTTTTATTTACCTTGAAAAAAATTCCTTCTTCTTAAAGCTTGCTCTTTTCTGAGAACTTGAAGTTTATGGGGGGGTTCTTCTGTACAAGACTTGAAGTCTTGGGTCCTTTATATAGAGGAGGCTGATTTGTTGAATCAGTTAAGGAAACTCTCATTAAGAGATTTCTGATTGATTTGGGGAATGTTTCCCACCATTGGATCTTTGATCCAAGGGCTTCTGTTTTACAGAAGATGGTTTTCTTGTTATTAACAAGATTGGGAAATTTTTTTCCCATACAGAACTTATTCTGTATCTTGGTGATTTTTAATCACTATTGGATCTTTGATCCAACGGTGCTCTGATTTACAGAGTACAATCATTCTTGTTTGGAAAGATTTGAGGAGTATTTCCTCAACGGAATTGAATTCTATAATTTGATGATTTATTCATCTCAGTTGGATCTTTGATCCAATGGTGGAGAACATTTAGTTCTAGCGCTTGGCGCTCTCTTGCTTTGCACGTGAGGCGCTGCCTCAGAGTCTTTAGTGCTGGCGCTCTTGGCGCTAGCGTTCTCGTGCTTTGCACGTGAGCACTGCTTCAGAGTCTTTAGCACTGACGCTCTTGGCGTCAGCATTCTCATACTTTGCACGTGAGCGCTGCTTCAGAGTCTTTGACTCTGGCGCTCTTGGCGCTAGCGCTCTCGTACTTTGCACGTGAGCACTGCCTCAGAGTCTTTGACTCTTAGCGCTGGCACTCTTGGCACCAGCCCTCTTGGCGCCAGCGCTCTTATGAGGCGCTGCCTCATTTCATATTTCAAATTTTAAATAGAGCTTTGCTCTCTGATTGGGGGAAACAAATTCCCCCCCCCATCGTTGCGCTCACGTGGCTCACACATGAGTGCAGCGGTGGCAGCCTCTCCGCCGTTAGATCAACTTGGAAGTTGGATCGACTTCCAGCGCCTATAAATAGGGCCTTTGGCCCTTGAGATGACTGTTTGTTCATCTTCTTATTTTCTTGTTCTTGAGAATTTAATTCTCCTTCAGAGCTAAGCTCTCTGCCTTAAGAAATTTCTTAGAGTCAAAACTCTGCCCAAATTTGGTAAGGATGAACTTATTAACAGAGGTTTGCTCTTCTCAGATCATAGATCTTAATAAAGTTTTAGGGTTTTACCCATTAACAGAGCCGTGCTCATCTTCAGATCATAGATTTGTTCATCTTCCATGAAGAACTTTTAGAGTTTGTTCATAGATCTTGGAGTTTTTAACTTAGTAAAGCTTTACTTTTTTTAGGGTTTTTGATGGGTTACTCCATCATCTTCACAGACCATAGCTCTTCAGAATTTTTTTGTGGGAATTTTTATTCCCTTCATCATTAGAGTTGACAGATGTCACTCTCTTTTACAGAGCGCTTCTCTCAAGGGAGTTTTACTACTCGACCCGAGGGGCCTCTCGTTAAATGAGAATCCTTTTAGGATTTCCTATTTAATGAGTGACTGTCTCATCAATGATGAGCCGTCACCTTGATTTGGTGGGTCCCCTTTGGTCCCTTTCCACTGCATTGCAGTGTGGTACAAATTTTAAGTACTAAGTGTCAAAATTTGGATTGTAGCATTGACAGCTAACCCTTGTTCTTTCTCGCGTAGGTACCATGTCTTTTGACACTTCCTTCCCGTTCATTCGTCCGAAGAGCGCATTTGGTGACGCGCCCGTGGATAGGGAAGTATTCACTCTCATCAAAGATCACGACCCGGAACGGAAATCTCTTCATCTATGGGGGTCATGGTACAATCAAATCATGCGGGGTCGACGCAGCTTCTCTTGTGTGGTGCCTTCGGAGCCCATTTCGGCGATCCACTACGTCAACTCACCTCCAGTGAACTAAGCCGTATAGGAGGTCAACTAGACTTCGGAGGGTTGCCTTCAACCCTCTATGTCCGCGATACCCGTACAGCCACCGATGGCTTTAGATACTCTGGGATAGCGTATATGTCAAGACGAGTCGCGCCCCTGGGGACAGCCGTACATGATAGGCTTGACTCCTCGCCATCCAGCCGGATATTTGCAGTGGGCCCGGTACATTTTGTCGGCCAAGAAATCGCAGCTGCTGAAGTTCGGGTTATACTCCGCGATTTATGAGTCTCTCTTCCAGTATTCCACGCCCCCTGTATGGTGGGTTAAAGCTTTCTTGGAACAATGAAACGTTCCGACTCATACCTTTCTTCTATCATATCGGGAAATCTCAATCTCTTTGGAGGAATTCGCGGAGATCTCCGGCTTGCCTGTCAGGGGACAACATTACGAGGAGCAACTTCCTCCTGACGAGTACATCTTTGCCGCCAAGTCAGTGGTGATGGGCCTTACCCTGGAGAATGCCATTCAACATCAAGCCCCAAGTCTGATTAAGATATTGAATATTTATGTGAGTCTATTTCTCGAATTCGGAAGCCACGGGGTTAACTTCACAGATTTCATCATCCGTTTTCTCCGCACAGAAGTCCTGTCGAAGGAAGCCTCGAAATTCGCCAAACTCGGCGATCCTTTTGGCTTTGGTTTGGACAACCAGCCGGCAGCGGAAGCGGATCAGAGGAATTTCTTTCTCCCTGACACCCTGGTCGTCTCTTTCGCATAGCTCGCAGCTTCTGACGTCGACGAAGAGGCGTTCTTTTTGGGGTTCCTCGAGCTATGGCTAAGCTGGTTTGTGCTCCCAATGCACCCTCGCCATATGAGGCCATCCGTCTTCTACCCAGCTTACCGAATGGTTATTGGGATGCAAGTGGCCGTCGGGGTCGCTGGGATGGCTTACCTATATCATGGCCTTAGCTTGACGGCAGACAGCACTCAACCGGGGGTGCAGCCCGTAAACTTCCCAATGCATTATTTCACTTCATGGCTCGAGTTGCATGTGCTCGACGCTTTTGGAGTCCACAAGCAGCCCTGTTTCTACGAAAGTTATAACTTTCCTCGGGTTGTGCGGCTAGTTGACGCTTCCGCTTTGGAACCGACTCAGCGAGAGGCTCGGGGCTTGGTTCTTCGCTCGCGTACGGTCGGGGATGGCATGACCTTCATGGATAAGGTTTTAACCATCGGCAAGAAATCCGCTAAGACGGTGTAGCCGCTGCGGGACACCTTCAAAGACGGGGCTTCTACCTTGAAAGCTCGGGAGATTCTTCACTTATATTCAATCAGGCCGGGCTTTTTAGTGTTTAGGCAGAACGATTCGGCGTTGTTCATGAGATACAACCCGTATCGTTTCTCTCAACAATCAAGCTATAATCAAGGTGTCCCGCTGGAGGACTTCATAGCTGAGCCGGCTGCCATGGAAGAGGGTATCCGTAATGCGCTACACCATTTCATGCGGCTTAACACCGGGTCTAATTTCTTCATTAGTGAGCCGAGCTGTGTCCCGAAAATCCTAAACGTATACGTGGCGTGGTATCAGCACGTGATGGTTTTCGTTATCAGGGAAGAAAAGCGATTATTGCTTGATCGCAAGGGTGCTGTCCCAGCTGGTAATCCAGCCGTTCCCTTGAAGCGACGGACCATCGTTCGTCCTTCCATGAGAGGAGCCGCTGCGGTGGTGGTCCCGCATGCCTTTCCTGATAAGCCTCTACCTCGCGTGCATGTAGAAATAGTGGTTGCAGCGTCTCCAAAGTCTGATGTGGGTACAGAGATCGGGACTCGTCGCCCAAAGTTGCCAGCCAAGCGCAAACTCCTGTTGCCGGTTGCCGGCGTCCGCTCATAGAAGAAGAAGAAGTCATTATTTTTCGTGGACGTTGCATTCAGCCAGGAGCCTTACAACGAAGGCTTAAGTGAGTACGGGACCAATGAGAGTCTATTTATCGCGCCTGCAGATGATACCGATCTTCAAGCCGCCCTTGTGGTTTCCGAGCGACTGGCTTGCGATGAAGCAGCAATGATCACTATCGCACAGTCAGGTAGACTTCAGTCATATTTTTCCGCGGTTATCTTTTTTTTTATTATGCTTTGACTGACGCTTTCTTCTTCAACAGGTATCTCTGCCGAAGAAGCTCTTGTGGCTTCCCTCAAAACATTTGAAGAGGAAGAGAGGCTCCGTGCTTCTTTGGACCTTGGTATACTTCAGCTCATTGTACCTTCACTCCCCTTTTCTTCATTCGTGACTTGACCCTCTCTTTTGTCTTATTACAGGAACTACCTCGACCCTGGTTATCCCAAGCGCGGTGCCAATCCCGAGTGGCGATGCGGCGACGCTTCCAGAGCCGTCTATTATGGCACCAGCTCCCCCGCCAGTACTATAAGAGGCTTCACTTAAACAGCCGATGACGGACGCCGTAGTGGCTCTAGAGGCAAAGCGTGGTTCGGACGATGACGTCCCTTTGACGGAGGTCTTGAGGAGACCGCTTCTCACTGCTCGGACCGAAAAGAAACGCAGGAAGCGTGCAGTGAAGGAACGTGACGCTGCTTTGGCCGTGGGTGCAGGTTCAAGCACTACCCCATCTGCCGCTGTCCTTTCAGAGGATGCTCCAACTAGCCTGTCTACCGCCCATAGACAGGTTGCGCGCGCGGCTCGAGGAGAGACCGAAAAGCTGCCCGAAGGTAACGTAACGCTGAGTCTTTTATTAGAACTTGGTCTTCAAATTCTTATATATCATATCCTGCAGGGCTAAGTCTCGGAGATGAGATGGCAGGTGAGACAGCGGCGACCACAGAGCCCGAAGCGGCTACTCTCTCTCGGGAGTCTGGGACTGCCCAAACCGTCGCTCTTTCTTCTTGTGGTTCTCTGCTATCGGCGGGCATCGCGAGTGTCACGACGGCTCTTGTCGAGTCAGGGGACGAAGCCACAGGCGCCGAAACTATTCCATTGAAAGATAGTGAAGAAGCTGTTGCACCCGGTGACGCCTCCGCCATGTTTCGGTCTCTGATCTACCAAGTAATTGCTGAGTCGCTATTTTCAAGCTTTTCAATCTTGTTCAGCCTTTCTAATAATATGTTTTTCTTGAGTGCAGGTGCGGTGAATCCTAAGGTTGTACCATCTTAAGATGCGCCACCAGTCGATGCTCTGACACTAGCCGTCCCTTTGTCTTCTCCCATGTCCTTTCAAATGCTTGAAGGTATGGGTTTGCGACTTATTTGGTTCAATTGTGAATACCATCTTCTTTGTATTGACAGTATGTTGTCGCAACTTTGCAGGAGTCCTTTTTGACCACCTATATCAGGTGCTGAGCCCGCATTTCTCCTTCTAGTCGGAGATTGCTCCACCAGCTGGTGTCGGTGAGTATAGTCTTTAACCGACATCTTTTCCTTTCTTTTATGGGCAGCCATGTTGTTGCTAATTCTTCTTTGAATTGATTGCGGCGTTACAGATTGGAGGAGGGGACGAGAGAATAGTCGCGCCTCCAGTACTCCTAACTTTGCCACTTGTCGCAGCCGGTATACTAAACTCCATCGCTCGTGTGATTTCTTTATTTCGCGAGTCAACTTTTAACCGTAATTCATTTTGCAGCAATCGCACCGGCTTCAGCTCCCCTCAAGTCTCGCATCCTAATGTCGGCAGGGCCCTTTTCTAGACGTCCATCTTCCAAGGGTGCTGTGACCAGCCTGCGTATGCTGAGTGAATCTATCGAGGAGCTTGACGCGGAGGCCCCTGCATTCGCTGCGGATTTTTCTTCTGAGGTTAATCTGATGCTGGCGACGCTTGTGCACTTCCATAACGAGGGCGTCTTCGAATCTTGGGTTAAGTATTGCAGACAGATCGAGGCCTGCCTGCATGAGATTGAGCTCAGGGGTCCCGCTCCGGAGGTATTGGCTTTGAACTCTTAGCGAACTGCATGGGTTGAGCAGAGTATTCTTTTCCATCGCCATTTTGAACAAGAGGAGGCCTTGAGGCAAAAGGAATGCGAGGAGGCTTCAAGCGAATCTGCCTAGATGCGTGCCAAGGTTAAAGCGAATGCTGCGCAACTGAAAGCTGTCTTTGATAATCTGCAGCGATGCATTTCGGACGGGATAGCATTAAGGCAGAAGCTCGACTTCATTGAGCGGGTTACGCAGAGTCGCAAAGCTGCCCAGCGGGAAATCAATGAGAAGGTTTCATCCTGTTTGCAGCAACGGGCTCGAGTCGAAGCGGAGCTGGCCGCAGCGGCTGACCATGAAAAGGAGTTGAGAGGAGTGCGAGAGCGGCTTGCTGATTTGTTAAAAACGCCTCCTTCTCAATAGCCATCTTTGTATCAACCGAAAATTTGTAATCTATGAATAACATGCATTCATTCATTTTGTATTCTTTTATATGATGTATCTTGTACTCAATTGATTTCATGAATAAAAGACACATTTTTTATCTTGTACTATCTCCTTCTTTTCTTTGCTCTGTCATTGGCATGTTACTCTAGCAAATGTGGGCTGTAGATAGTAGATAGCAGTCTATATTAACCTCCTTATAGGATAGCGATGGCTTAGGAAGCAGGTTCAGGTCTGCTGCCTAAGACTTTTCAACTTTATGAGCCGTGAGGGTCTCATAAAGACTTTTCTTCCTAGGAGTCGTGAGAACCCCGTAGGTGTCTTTTCTCCTTAGGAGTCGTGAGGACTCCTAAGTGTGTTTTCTCTTGAGGGTCGTAAGGATCTCACAAGAGAAATTTTCCCCTTACAAGTCGAGAGGACTCGTAAGTGATTGTTTCCCTCCTTGTCGATGTTCGACTTCGGAGAGTGTGGCCCGTAAATAGTCTATCTTGACCTCCCTATAGGGCGATGATGGCTTAGTAGACAGGGTTAGGATCTGCCACCTAAGACTTTTCAACTTAACGAGCTGTGAAGGTCTCATAAAGACTTTTCTCCCTACAGGTCGAGAGGATCCCGTAAGTGTATTTTCTCCTTAGGGGTCGTGAGGATTCCTAAGTGTGTTTTCTATTGAAAATCGTAAGGATCTCATAAGAGAATTTTTTTTTCATGAGCAGGGACACTAATTTCCCTGCCAGTAGAGACAAATCGAGAGATTCTCGCCAAGGACATTGATTTCCCTGAATCGAGAGGTTTTTTGCCAAGGACACTGATTTCCCTAGGGGTCAAAACGAATCAAGAGTTTCCTATAAAGACACTGATTTCCTTGCAGATCGATGCGAATCGAGGTTCTCGTCAAGGACGTTGATTTCCCTAAATCAAGATATTTTGCCAAGGACTCTGATTTCCCTGGGGTTGAGACGAATCGAGAGATTCCTGCAAAGACACTGATTTCCTTACGGGTCGACGCGAATCGAGGGGTTCTCGTCAAGAACGATGATTTCCCTGAATCGAGATATTTTGCCAAGGATACTGATTTCCCTGGGGTTGAGACGAATCGAGAGATTCCTGCAAAGACACTGATTTCCTTGCGGGTCGACGTGAATCGAGAGGTTCTCGTCAAGAACGTTGATTTCTCTGAATCGAGATATTTGTCAAGGACATTGATTTCCCTACCGGTTGAGACGGATCGAGGTATTCCTGCAAAGACACTGATTTACTTGTGGGTCGACGCAAATCGAGAGGTTCTCGTCAAGGACGCTGATTTCCCTGAATCGATATATTTGTCAATGACACGGATTTCCCTGCCGGTTGAGACAAATCGAGGTATTCCTGCAAAGACACTGATTTCCTTGCGGGTCGACGCGAATCGAGAGGTTCTCGTCAAGGATGCTGATTTTCCTGAATCGAGATATTTGTCAAGGGGTTGGCTGACGTACTTCCAAGACGGGGTCATTGGATGACGTATTTCCGCGATGGGGTCACTGGATGACGTATTTCCGCGACGGAGTCATTGGATGACGTATTTCCGTGACAGGGTCATTTGCTGACGTATTTCCGCAACGGGGTCATTTGCTGACGTGTTTCCGCGACGGGATCATTGGATGACGTGTTTCAGTGACGGGGTCATTTGCTGACGTATTCCGCCTTCTGCGGTGTCGGGGCCGACTCTAGGTTGTCTGTGAACCGTAGAGTCTTGGAACTGGGGACTTTGCCATGGCTCCAATTGGTGGTGTCGCGTCTGTGCCTTGCTGGCATGAGGAGGAACGTCGTTGTTAGTCTTCTGGAATGTAGATGTTGCTGTCAAGATCTGACTCTCTCTTTGACAGAGTTTGTCGGGGAATGTGGTTCCCTCTTCGTTTATGCCCATGGGTTGTATACAGGGGTCAATATGGACTCGCCTGTAGGGCAAAAAGTTTCATTTCATTTTTTTTATTTCTTTCCGCGATGCTCTATCATTTCAGCTTTTTGTATCGTGAAAGTCGCGATTGCCCAATCATTTCGGTTATTTTTCACGGTGACCAATCATTTTGGCTATTTTTCTTTTTACTCGCTGCTTTTTATTGCGAGTTGCCCAATCATTTCGGCTATTTTTGTATGCATATCTTTTACTTGCAGATTTTGTTGAAAGTTGCCCTATCATTTCGGCTATTTCATATGCATTTATATGTATTTTTGGCTCGCTGATTTTGTTGCGAGTATGGTCCAGAGACCTGATACCAATCTTAGCATCAGCATCACTGCAACTGGAATGTTGCCAGGAGCGACTCATTACTTGCCACGAAAGGACTTGTAATTTGATACCGATTTAGGCATCAGCATCGCTACCACTGGGACATTGCCAGGAGCGAATCATCATTTGCCTCTGTCGATTTGAACAAAGGCGGATTAGCAAACAAGGTTAGAATCCTGTCGACTAAGGCTTTTGACTTCATGAGCCGTAAGGGTCTTATAAAGATGTTTCTCCCTACGAGTCGTAAGGATCTCGTAGGTGCGTTTTCTCCTTAGAAGTCGTGAGGACTTCTAAGTGGTGTTTTCTCTTATAAGTCATAAGGATCTCATAAGAATATTTTCTCCTTATAAGTCGAAAGGACTTACAAGTGTCTGTCCACCAAACAGGGGGATTTCACGCCATTAGCGGAACTTGGTGGGGGAGACGTTTATTTATGCCCATGGATTGTATACAAGGGTCAATATTGAACCGTTTGTAGGGCAGTCTGGGAAATGATGGCTTAAGAACAGGTTCAAATCCCTGTAGTTTAAGGCTTTTGAATATTACGAGCCGTGAGGGTCTCATAAGAGGGTTCTTCTTACGAGTCGTGAGGATCTCATAAGTGCGTTTTCTCCATAGGAATCGTGGGGATCCCTAAGTGTGTCGCTCCTTTGTGAGTCGTAAAGATCTCACGCAGGTAGTTTTCTCCTTACAAGGTCGAGAGGATCTTGCAAGTGTCTTTTAACGAGATTGCGTCCTTTCGGGTTTTCACAAACTCGCCGGTGGCCCTGCTGTTTTTACTCATGGAGCCCTTTCAGGTTTTCATTCGTGCCCATCTTGCTTATGGACGTACCTTTATTATATATATATATATATATATATATATATATATATATATATATATATATATATATATTGCGTCAGCCCTAGGATGCTGCGGTTTGTAGATCTGCTTCTGTAGATCTCAACCAGAGGAAGAACTAAGTTCTTGTACGAAGAGTTAAACCCTTAAAAAAGCCAAAAAGAGATAGAACATTCTCTATTTTTTTTACCTAGTGTGTTATGACGAAACAAGTCTTTAGTGAGAATTAAATTCTCTCTCTCTTTTTTGTTTCTACTTCTGTCTTCTCTCTCTCTCTCTCTGTGGGTGTTTCTCTCTCTGCCCCCCCTTCTTATGTGTTTCCCTGAGACTTGAAGTCTCGGTCTCTTTATATAGTGGAGAGAAGTTTGTTTAATTCTCAAAAAATCTCTCATTGAGAGATCCCACGTGATTTAATTGGTTTCAGAATTGATTCGGAGAATTTTACCCACCGTTGGATCTTTGATCCAAGGACTTCTATTTTTATAGAAGATACTGTTCTTGTTTTTAACAAGATTGGGGATATTCTTCCATATATAGAATAAAATTCTATCGAGCAGTGACATTTTAATCACCATTGGATTTTTAGTCCGAGGGTGCTCAGTTTAACAGAGTGTAATCTTTCTCTGTTTAGAAAGATATAGGAAATAATTTGGATCTTTGACACACTATCTCTCTGTTTAATAGAAAATATTCTCTCCAATATAATTTAATTCTATATTTAATCACCGTTGGATCCTTGATCCAACGGTTTATTAAGTTATTAAGTAGAATTTAATTCTATACAAGGAGGTGTCATCACATGTTAACACGTGAGGCTTACGATTTAATTGCAGCGCTTAGGCGCTCACTCGTTGGCACATGAGGCTGGTTTAGCTTAGTTGTAGTTTAATTGCAGTGCCTATTTATAGGCGCTCACGTGTTAGCACGTGAGGCAGGTTTAGCTTACTTTTAGTTTAGTTGCAGTGCCTAGGCGTTCACGTGTTGGCACGTGAGGCTGGTTTAGCTTACTTTTAGTTTAGTTGCAGCGCCTGTTTATAGGCGCTCACGTGTTGGCACGTGAGGCTTGTTTAGCCTTCTTAAAGTTTAATTGCAGCGCCTAGGCGCTCATGTGTTTACAACGTGAGGCTTATTTAGCCTATTAGTAGTTTAGTTGCAGCGCCTAGGCGCTCACGTGTTAACACGTGAGGCTTGCATAACAGGAAGTTTTCCCTTTTCTTTTCATAAATATTTTTCTTATAAAGGAACAAATGCCCCCCAGCGTTGTTCACACATGGCTTACACGCGAATGCAACGCTGTCCACCCTTACAGCCGTTGGATTTGCCTAGGGGAATGAGGAGATGAATCGCTCTCCATCACGTCTTATAAATAAGGGCTTAGCCCTTGAGATAGCCACTGTTTCTTCGTCTTCTTCCCTAGAATTTTCTTGAGAATTTAATTCTCTTCTCAGAGCTCAGTTCTCTTCCCGTTGAAATTTCAGAGTTAAACTCTGTTAAAAAAAACTCTTTTGGGTAAAGATCTTGAACTACATTTATCTCTTAGGAACAAGAAACACCTTTTTCTATTTTTTTTTTGGATTTTAAATCCACCGCAAGAGCTTTGCTTTCTTCTGGAACTGATCTCTTATAGATCCAAAAAGGCATAATCTTTGAGTAGTAAACCCCAATGTTTTCGAAGATCGGGCGTTTCTCCTCTGATCTTTGAAGATCTTTGGAATTTTAATTCCATTTCTTCGTTTCCCCATCATGGGGGTTTCTGGAATTTAATTCCACTATTTTAAAAGGAATCTGATTCCTCATTACAGAGCTTAGCTCTGAAAAATCAAGAAGGCCTTTTGGGAAAAAATTTCCCTGGTGTTCTTGAGCATATTTTCATTATAGGGGTTTACCCTTATTTTCACAAATTTGAATTTGTTGGGTCTTCTAACAGAACTCATTTTTCTTTAAGGATGCTAAGAGTTATTTAAACTCCAATGTCCATTTAATGAGAATCCTTTTTGATTCTCGCAATGATTATCTTGCCTCATCATTGGTGAGCCGCCATATTGATTTTGTGGGGCTTATTGGTTTTGCAGCTAGTGGTCCTATAAACAAACATCAGTTTTTTATGTGTATATCTCTTTTTAATGGGTTTTCCTTTCCCTTCTTATCTCAGGAACAATGGCCTCATTTCCTTACTTCCCTTACACTCACTCAGAAACCACTTTTCCGTAGTCGCCATCAGACGAGGAAGTTATGGCGATGATTAGGACGCATGACAAGGACCGTACGAGTCTTTTCTTATGGGGGGTTTAGTACGGCCAGATCATCAGAGGCCGCTGTAGCTTTACCTATAAAGTGCCAACAGAACCCATCCTTCCAATCTCATTGATGGAATGCCCACGGACTGCTTATGCGGTAGAGGCGACTAATTGGACTCCCACGGGCCGGCTCGAGCCGTCAACGACCGGGATACCCAACCAGCCCCCGATGGCTATTGATATTTTAAGGCACCGCATATATCAGGGTGAAGCTTGACCCTGGGGGAAAGTTTATAAGGTAGGCATTGCCCCCCGCCACCCAGTGGGCTACCTTCCCTGGGCTCGATACATTCCCTCCACCCAACGCTCACGGCTACAGAAGGTTGGGTTGTACCAAGTAGTGTATGCGTCGTTATTCTATTATCACGCCCCTCACGTCTGGTGGGTCAAGGCTTTCTTGAACCAATGGAATCTTCCTACAAAGACATTCTTTCTAGGGGATCGCGAAGTCTCAATCTCACTGGAGGGGTTTCGTGAAATTTCAGGATTGCCGATCAGGGGAGAGCATTACGAAGAGTTATTGCCTCCTGATGAGTACATTTTTCTACGGCGCCTGCTATGCTTTATGGCCTGACGACTGAGAATGTCGTTCGCCATAAGTTCCCGAGTCTAATCAAGGCCCTGGGTATTTTTGAAAAGCTGTTCGTGACATCGGAAGGGCAAGGTGTCGCCTTTGACGCTTTCATTGCCGGCTTTCTCTACGAGGATGTCTTATCCAAGAAGGCTCCAAAATTCACGAAAATTGAAGATCCTTTTGGATTCGGGTTGAAGAAACTGTCGACCAAAGAAGAAGACCTGCCGCAGTTTTATATTCCAAACTCGTCGGCCGTGACTTTTGATGTGATCGCGTCCCCTGGCATGGATGAAGAAACTTTCTTCTTCGGTGCTTACCGCCGAAAACAGAGACGAAACCGCGTAGGTCGTCTTTCCTGAATTTGAGGGCAGATGCTATTTGGTTTTATCCGTCCATCTCTCCGAAGATGCCAAGTTGATTTATGGCACCATGTATCGAAGGTTTATATGGATACGGCCGATGTAGCAGACTTCGTCAGATTCCCTCTCATTGTGAGGGGTTTTTGATTGTGGGGACGCTCTTCCCTGTAGGCGCAAGCCCCTGCAGTTAATTACGCTACCGCATCGCGGTAACCACTTTCTCCTTCTCCAGATGGTCACTTCATGTCGTGTATGTTTGTTTTATTTTTGGTTGCCCGTGGATTGTATACGGAGACTAGTTTATGTTGTCGCCCGTAGGGCGTGGATTAGTCCAAATCTGTATTTTCTTAGATTTGGTTTTGGGTTGGGTTTAAGGACCGTTAATCTCATTTAAGACTATGATCAACTTAAACGTTTGTTAAGGATACGTTAGTCTAATTTTAAACTAAAATCTACTTAACAGGATCATTTAGATCCAACAAAAGAGCATTTGGACTCTATTGTTTTAGTTTAGGGACATTGCGGTCCATTGGGTTTAAGGACATCAGAGTCCGTGACGGTTTAAAGACATCATAGTCTACAAAGTTTAAAGACATCATAGTCTATGAGTTTAAGGACCCCACGGTCAATAAAGTTTAAGGACATCATAGTCCATGAGTTTAAGGACCCCACAGTCCATAAAGTTTAAGGACATCATAGTCCATGGAATGCCTGGTTATCGTGACCCGCCACCTCTCTGAAGACGTTGAAGAATTACAACGACACATATCAGAGGAATGAAGAGATGTACCCTTGAACCAATGTTGGTTGGGAGATCTGTAGTCAAGTTTGGGACTAAGATCAGTTAAAAAGATTTATGAGCATATGGGCTCAATTAATCTGAATTAGAGATCTGCGGCCAACTTGGGCCCGGTCCACTCAGTTAAAATGTTGAACATTTAATTAGGCTCATTCCTTTTCATTTAACAATGTTGAGCATTGGTTTAGGTTCTGACAACCTTTTTATCTTTTATTGAGTGTTGAGCCCTCATTATGTCTCTGGGGCTTTATTTAAAGAACAGTTTATGTTCTCTCAGCGCCCACGTGAGGAGCACGTGGCGCACTTGGCACTGAGCGCCAGACTTAGAGCGCTAAGGCGCTTCCTGTGAAATAGCACGCACGTCAGGAGCACGTGGTGCGCTTGGCGCTGAGCGCCAGACTTGGAGCGCTGATGCGCTTCTTATGAAATAGTGCACACGTGAGGAGTGTTAGTGTTTATGCCCTAGAAGGCCATTACTGTATCATACTAGTTTGTATATTACTTAATGGAAGCTTGGGATATTCACATGTATATAACAGTCTTGCTAAACATGGTAGTATGCTACTTGGTTTTTCTATCTTAATATGTGAGTATACGTATTGATAGAGCTCTTAGGATCTTGCTTGACTACCAGCGTTGTGATGGCAGTCACACTAGTGGGGGCTGGGTAGTCTACAAGCACATCCTTATTCAGGTCCCTGGTCGTTGGATTATCGAGACAGAGCATCGATACTCCGGAGTAGACTAGTGTGTACGCTTCTCATCCCAGTTGGGGAGATGGTCTGTCCCACAGCCGTCAATACGTCGTACTGGAGATAGTATACAGGTGCTCGTTGGGTTACGGGTACACCGGACAGGACTCACAGGGAACTGTTGGTTGGTTTTATACCAGTCGTCAGTGAGCAGTTCCCAGGTGACATGAGTACAGCATAGTCCGCAGACTTGACACTGCTACTTCGCCTCGAGTGTGTCCCACTGTTCTTAGATTGCTACCCTACCACGACTCAAATGAGTCGTGCAAACAGGTAACAGTTGGGTGCAGTCCCGAGCACTTGGAGGTAGTGGCGGTTAGACAGGATTCGTCCCTCCCGGTATTGGGAGTAGATATCGTGCTGTGTCAGAGAGCCATTACGCAAAGTCCCTGGCCAGGGCAAGCGAGATTTGCTGGTAGGTTCCAGTAGTTTCTCAGGGTGTAATGGGCTTCCCTTCGACACGACTTATACAACTATTAGGGGACTGACGCTTGCCGCCCCTAGGCCGGATATGCGATAGTCCTGGACGAACGGACCGGACTGTATGGAGATTGTCACATCAGACTCAGTAGGAGTTCGGATGGGTTTCCTCATCGGCCTTCTTATCGACAACTACCTGGGGACCGTTACGTACAGCTAGTGCCGCTTGCGGTCTGTAGTTAAACCCACTGTCAGCGTAGTAGTCGAGTCTCTAGAGTCCCACACAGAGAGTTTCCTATTCCAGGCGAAACGATATAGAGGTCGTATGGTTTTATGACAAGGGTTCGGACGCATAAGTGCGTTTACGCGCGTACGACTTTCGGACAGTTTTTACCAGTCGGCTTTGGTTTAAGCCAGTTACTGGTATCCGGTTATTGGATTTTTACAGTCTAAAGTTTTTCCGTATTTTTGCGGATTGGAGGGGCGTTCTCGTAATTGTGCGAGAAGCTTCTAGAAGATGGTGACTAAGGAGGTTTAGGTGGCATATACTTTGGATAAGATTTGTGAGTCATGAGAGTGATTCATCATTGTCATTATTGCACCATAAATGATTAATGACTCATGCTAATGAATCACCACTTAACATTTATGAAGCATGCTTATTCATCACATTTATTCATTTATTCTTTAATGAGAATGCTTCATAATATGTTATGATACTCACAATCTTATCTCATAATTTATCTACACATTCTCTCTCCTCATGCTCTCATCTTCAAACCCTAATCCTTACACCTCATGTGTTGAGATCAAAGGATTAGAAAGACTAATCAATCCATAACCATCACTCTATTTCATTCTATCTTCTTTGATTAGCAATCCAAGAAGATTAGTTACCTCAAGTTAGAGGTTTAGTTTGGAGTTTTGCTCTCGGGTGGATCGTCTACTACCTAGAGAAGGCCGAGGAGAACAAGGAGATCGTAAAGACGAAGGACTAGTTTCATTAGGTATAATCCCTAAACACAATAGTTAAGAAACACTTTGTGTTTGGTTATTTATAGTTTAGCTTCGATTCAAGCGGTTAGTCGATGTTCGTTCACTAAACATGTTCGTTTTTGAAAATTCCGTCTCCCCACAAGTATTGGGGTGTAGTACATCGACTTACAGTGGTATCAGAGCCTCGCTAAACAATAAATAACTTAATTGCAAATTTGTACGAATTTCGAACGGAAAAACGAAGCCGGAAAACCCTAAAACTGTCAAGTTTCTGTCGATTTTAAAATGATGTCCTAAAATTTTTCAGGTAAGTGCAGAAAGCTTGAAATGAACACAGAAGAACACCCAAGAAATTTGGGTTCCTGATTCGTCTACAGTGCCGTGGAACCGCGGCGGATCCCACCGATCCGCCGCGCTTCCGCGGCCGAGTTGCCGAGTCATGAACTCAAATTTCTTGTGTGGGTCCCCTGTGATATTTAGTGTTTTCTGGAATATTTTAATTTTGCTCAGGTTTCAGTTTTTGGGGCAATATTAATGGTGTTTAATCGATCGAAATTGTACAGTATTTGCATATTGGATTATATCTGTGATTGATAAATGTGTTCGTAAACCTCCCCTAACTGCTAGTATGTCGGTTGGCAGGGGGTTACACATTTCTGTAATGGTTTTATCTGTTTGTGCATATAAACTGTTATTGGACTGTTGTGGTGTATAGCCGGGGTTTTGAAATGGGTTATTATTTAATTCATTTGTTGTAAATGTAATTTGTTGTAATATTATTTTGCGGGGAACATCCAGGTTGCGGTTGTAGCCACCGTTGTATTATTTCATTTTACTGTTTTTGCTCCTAGGACAGATCCAAGGTGGGGTACACAAACTGCCGGGCGGGTAGTTTTCCGTACCCGTAGGGATCTTGGGTGGGGTAATGGCTATTCATCACAACTGTGTAATCTGTCTTTTCTTGCAGGCTCAAAAGAAATACAGATTGCTTGCAAATCCAATAAAGTTTATCTGTGTTCTGGAATGTATATCATTGCGTCAGACGAATGTAAAATATCTATATATATGATAGCTATTTAGACGTCACTTATGTTTTACACCCGCGCTAGCCCAGCCCCCGCTCTGTCGTTAGTTAAGTAACCTAACGGGTGATGACGGGACCCCGTGGCGAATGCGGATGGCATAAGAGGACGTTGTATTTTCGTTGTTTTCTGCAATGATAGGTTAATGATGGGACGCATTATCTATAATGCAAAGAAAATAAACCAAGTTTTAATCGTTGGAACAATTTAAAAGAAACCACTCGGTTAATTTTAAAAACAGATATTTTTAAATGCGGAGCTTTAACCACTCCTTTTAAAAGCTATCAGGTTCCTTCGGTTATATCAAGTTCACTACGTTCACGGTTTCGCCAAAACCATTCGTAGCCCTCCGTCATTTCATCTGGGTATTCAGTAGTATTCAAGCTATGTATTTTGACCTAACGCCAAGGCATAGTGTTTGGTAGCTGCTGGATATTCATTTGTTGCATAGATAGATGAGTTAGTTTGGGACAGTCGTATTATCATTTTGGCCGAACGTCAAGGATATATACGGATGGGTTCAAATTAACAAGATAATGATGGGTAGAACTTGACATGTGACTTATGACATTTTGACCTAACGCCAAGGTCATAAGAGCATGGGGCAAAAACTTATATCGGGAATTTCTAAAGAAACTGAAATTTGCAGAGAGATGCATACCATTTTGAGTTTGATGAATGTTGGTAGCATTCCTACAACATTATCAGACGATGATATTTGGATCCCGATCCTACTGTGAGTATATGCTACTTATCAGGATATTCGTCACTTAACGATCAATGCTATAAACCTAGTAGGTGTCCAGAAAAGTGTCAGCGGGGTTACGCCCCCAGAGAAAAGAGGTTATTTAATTAAAGAACTTCGCGAAAGCGTTGGAAAACCTCCCTCGAAGTATCGACACCAGCCTGGCTGAACGGTTAAGTAAGAATTGTACGGTGAGAATAGTCCTGGCTAATTCTTCTTTTATGGTTTGAGGAAGGATTCGAGAAACAGTGGGAGCCATCCAGTTTAGATAAACTAAAAACCACTCTAAACTTGCAAGAGCATCATGCTAAAGAGTTTTCTTCTCTCTCTCCTAATTGCAGCGACCCTGAAAATGACTAGACTTAAGTTACTTTTAGAGAAAAATATACTGACAGGGCCAAACTATAAAGATTGGCTGCGGAATGTCAAAATGGCTTTGACCTATGACAAACTGGGGTACATCCTCACCGCTACGGCACCTGCTGTCCCTGGTCCCAAATCCAATAATGCGGATAAGGAAATCCGCAAAACCTGGGATTTAGATTGCGCGAAAGCCAAGTGCATCGTGCTTGCCTCGATGAACAATGAACATCAGAGGAGGCACGAGGATATGGACCTTGATGGCATATTTCTCCATACAAAGGAACTTTATGGAGAGCAATCTCGTATAGCAAGATACGAGACCTCAAAGAACTTGTTTCGAGCGAGGTTGGCTGTCGGGTCATCGGTAGGAGAACATGTCCTAAAGATGATCGGCTATATAGAAGAGCTCGCAGACCTTGGGACGACTTTGGATAATGAGCTCTATACAGACCTTATTCTCCAGTCCCTTCCTCACACCTACGCCCAGTTTATCCTGAACTTCAACCTTCAAAGAAAAGAAGTTGAACTTCCGGAACTCCTGAACATGTTAAGGAGTGCAGAGGGCACCTTGAAGAATTCAAGGGAAACACCCGCTATGTTTGTTGGCGGTACATCTTCTTCCGGGTCCAAGGCTAAGGCCAAAGGAAGGAAGAAGAAGGCCGCACCCAGACCTAGAGGAGGTGTTAGTAAGGTGGGAGGGAAGGGAAAGAAAAAGTTTGCAGCACCAGTAGTTGGCCAGGATGAGTGCTTCCATTGTCACAGGAAAGGGCACTGGAAGAAGGATTGCAAGGCGTGGAACGCCAAGAACCAGGAACCGAAGCAAGCTGTGGCTTCGACTTCAGGTGTGTTTGTAATTGAGAATTGTCTGTCGATCAACTCTACTTCCTGGGTATTGGATACCGGATCAGGATCTCATATTTGCAATTCATTGCAGGCACTGAGAAACCGTAGAGTGCTGAAGGAAGGTGATATGACCCTAAAGGTTGCTAACGGAGCTAGCGTGGGAGCTGCGTCCGTCGGGGATTATCACCTAGGATTGACGAGTGGACACATTTTGGTTTTACATAACTGTTATTTTGTACCAAGCTTAACGTGTAATATCATATCAGTTTCCTTGTTATCAAATAAAGGTTATGATTTCACGTTTGTAAGAGATGTTGTCAACATCCACCTTAATCATGGTTTGATTGGGTCAGGTACACTAAATAACGGAATATATGTTTTAAACCAACTCCAAATTTTCAATGTCCAGAACACACTAAAAAGAAAGTCTCCAGATTTAAATAAAGCTTTCTTATGGCATTGTAGACTGGGTCACATCAATGAGAGAAGGTTGACTAAGTTGCATAGAGAAGGATATTTGGACACGTTCGAATATCAAACTTATGACACTTGTCAATCTTGTCTCAAAGGAAAGATGACAAAGACTCCATTTACTGGACAAGGAGTAAGAGCGAGCGAGCTCTTAGGACTCATACACAGCGATGTATGTGGTCTAATGTCTACACATGCGAGAGGTGGTTTTTCCTATTTCATTACTTTCACGGATGATTACTCAAGATACGGATTCATTTATCTGATGAAACATAAATCCGAGGCTTTTGAGAAATTCCAAGAGTATAAGAATGAAGTAGAAAACCAAACCGTCAAAAGTATCAAGACACTTAGATCTGATCGAAGTGGTGAATACTTGAGTGCCGAGTTCCTAGGTTACCTAAAAGAGAAAGGAATTCTCTCTCAGCTTACTCCTCCGTACACTCCACAGCATAACGGTGTATCGGAGAGACGGAATCGAACCCTATTGGATATGGTACGATCCATGATGAGTAATGCTGAGTTACCGCGATCTTTCTGGGGTTATGCGCTAGAATCAGCGGCATATCTTCTGAACAGGGCTCCTACCAAGACTGTGCCTACCACTCCATATCAGATGTGGACTGGGAAGAAACCCCATCTTCAGCATATGAAGATTTGGGGATGTCCAGCTTTTGTTAAAAAGCAGCATGTGGACAAGCTCGAGGCACGATCAGTAAAATGTTTGTTTGTGGGATATCCAAAGAACTCCAAGGGATATTATTTCTATTACGCAAAGGAACAAATGGTCTTTGTTTCTCGTAATGCCTATTTTCTGAAACATCTGTTTTTAGAAAAGGAATCAAGTGGGAGCGAAATAGAACTGGAAGAAATTCCAGAACCACAAACCAATACTGAAAGTTTGGTAGAACCGGAAGTTCAGGAAGAACAGGACGTTCCCGCACCCCTCCGCAGGAGTAGTAGGCCGTCTCATCCGCCTGAGAGATACTACGGTTTTCTCATAGACGGGGATAGAGAGGATTGCATCATAGAAGATGATGAACCTACTAGCTTCCAGCAGGCCATCCAGAGCGGCGACTCGGTACGATGGCTAGATGCAATGCGAAGCGAAATGGAGTCCATGTACACCAACAAAGTATGGACTTTGGACTTTGCTCCAGGTGGGGTAAAACCCATAGGATGCAAATGGATCTTCAAGAAAAAGATTGGTGTAGATGGGCAGGAGGAAACCTATAAAGCTAGACTTGTTGCAAAGGGTTTTCGTCAAAGACCTGGTTTGGACTATGACGAAACTTTTTCTCCAGTGGCTATGCTCAAATCCATTCGTATCCTTCTTGCAATTGCTGCCTTCCATGATTATGAAATCTGGCAGATGGACGTAAAGACGGCTTTTCTGAATGGAAATTTAGAAGAGAGCGTCTATATGGATCAGCCAGAGGGTTTCAATCAGAGTGGGAGCAGCGGGAAAGTATGCAAGCTGCTTAAGTCCATTTATGGACTAAAGCAGGCATCGCGGAGTTGGAACATCTGTTTTGATGAGACAGTCAAAGAATATGACTTTATCAAAAATCCAGATGAACCGTGCATATATAGTAAAGTTGTAGCCAGAAGTGTTGTATTCCTCGTCTTGTACGTGGATGACATTCTATTGATAGGAAATGACATTCCTATGCTATAATCTGTCAAAGGATTCTTGTCACACAGGTTCTCCATGGAAGACCTGGGTGATGCCTCTTACATTCTGGGGATCCGGATCTATCGTGATAGATCCAAGAGGATGTTGGGACTTTCGCAGTCCAGGTATATCGACACTGTACTGAAAAGATTCAGTATGGAAGATTCTAAGCGCGGTAATCTACCGGCTTGTCACGGAATCACCCTCTCCAAAGAGATGTCTCCCAAGACTGATTTGGAAAGGGAACGCATGTCTATTATACCCTACGCTTCTGCGGTAGGCTCTATAATGTATGCGATGTTGTGTACCAGACCAGATGTAGCTTACGCACTGAGCGTGGTAAGCCGGTATCAGTCAGACCCAGGGGAGAAACACTGGATAGCAGTAAAGAACATTCTCAAGTACCTGAGGAGGACTAAGGAGATGTTCTTGGTTTACGGCGGAAAAGACCTCAGGTTGGAGGCCTTTGCTGATTCCGGTTTCAAGAGTGATAAGGACGATTCCAAGTCCATGTCGGGTTATGTCTTTACCCTCAATGGAGGGGCGGTGTGCTGGAAGAGCTCCAAGCAGGACACCGTTGCTGACTCGACGATGGAAGCGGAGTATATAGCTGCTTGCGATGCCGCAAAAGAAGCAGTCTGGATGAAGAAGTTCCTAGCAGAACTTCAGGTGGTTCCTACCATAGTTGATCCAATACCTCTGTATTGCGACAACAACGGAGCTATAGCTTTAGCGAAGGAACCAAGGTCCCATCAGAAGTCCAGACACATCTTGAGGCGGTATCACCTGATCAGGGAGATCATTGATCGTCAGGAGATCGAGGTTCGGAGAGTTGCTTCAGAAGAGAACATTGCTGATCCATTCACGAAGGCCCTACCTCAAATTCAGTTCGAGAGGCTACTCGAGATCATCGGTCTTCGATACGCCAGTACATGGCCCTTGTGCAAGTGGGAGATTGTTAGTGTTTATGACCTAGAAGGCCATTACTGTATCATACTAGTTTGTATATTACTTAATGGAAGCTTGGGATATTCACATGTATACAACAGTCTTGCTAAACATGGTAGTATGCTACTTGGTTTTTCTATCTTAATATGTGAGTATACGTATTGATAGAGCTCTTAGGATCTTGCTTGACTACCAGCGTTGTGATGGCAGTCACACTAGTGGGGGTTGGGTAGTCTACAAGCACATCCTTATTCAGGTCCCTGTTCGTTGGATTATCGAGACAGAGCATCGATACTCCGGAGTAGACTAGTGTGTATGCTTCTCATCCCAGTTGGGGAGATGGTCTGTCCCACAGCCGTCAATACGTCGTACTGGAGATAGTATACAGGTGCTCGTTGGGTTACGGGTACACCGGACAGGACTCACAGGGAACTGTTGGTTGGTTTTATACCAGTCGTCAGTGAGCAGTTCCCAGGTGACATGAGTACAGCATAGTCCGCAGACTTGATACTGCTACTTCGCCTCGAGTGTGTCCCACTGTTCTTAGATTGCTACCCTACCACGACTCAAATGAGTCGTGCAAACAGGTAACAGTTGGGTGCAGTCCCGAGCACTTGGAGGTAGTGGCGGTTAGACAGGATTCGTCCCTCCCGGTATTGGGAGTAGATATCGTGCTGTGTCAGAGAGACATTACGCAAAGTCCCTGGCCAGGGCAAGCGAGATTTGCTGGTAGGTTCCAGTAGTTTCTCAGGGTGTAATGGGCTTCCCTTCGACACGACTTATACAGCTGTTAGGGGACTGACGCTTGCCGCCCCCTAGGCCGGATATGCGATAGTCCTGGACGAACAGACCGGACTGTATGGAGATTGTCACATCAGACTCAGTAGGAGTTCGGATGGGTTTCCTCATCGGCCTTCTTATCGACAACTACCTGGGGACCGTTACGTACAGCTAGTGCCGCTTGCGGTCTGTGGTTAAACCCACTGCCAGCGTAGTAGTCGAGTCTCTAGAGTCCCACACAGAGAGTTTCCTATTCCAGGCGAAACGATATAGAGGTCGTATGGTTTTACGACAAGGGTTCGGACGCATACGTGCGTTTACGCGCGTACGACTTTCGGACAGTTTTTACCAGTCGGCTTTGGTTTAAGCCAGTTACTGGTATCCGGTTATTGGATTTTTACAGTCTAAAGTTTTTCCGTATTTTTGCGGATTGGAGGGGCGTTCTCGTAATTGTGCGAGAAGCTTCTAGAAGATGGTGACTAAGGAGGTTTAGGTGGCATATACTTTGGATAAGATTTGTGAGTCATGAGAGTGATTCATCATTGTCATTATTGCACCATAAATGATTAATGACTCATGCTAATGAATCACCACTTAACATTTATGAAGCATGCTTATTCATCACATTTATTCATTTATTCTTTAATGAGAATGCTTCATAATATGTTATGATACTCACAATCTTATCTTATAATTTATCTACACATTCTCTCTCCTCAAGCTCTCATCTTCAAACCCTAATCCTTACACCTCATGTGTTGAGATCAAAGGATTAGAAAGACTAATCAATCCATAACCATCACTCTATTTCATTCTATCTTCTTTGATTAGCAATCCAAGAAGATTAGTTACCTCAAGTTAGAGGTTTAGTTTGGAGTTTTGCTCTCGGGTGGATCGTCTACTACCTAGAGAAGGCCGAGGAGAACAAGGAGATCGTAAAGACGAAGGACTGGTTTCATTAGGTATAATCCCTAAACACAATAGTTAAGAAACACTTTGTGTTTGGTTATTTATAGTTTAGCTTCGATTCAAGCGGTTAGTCGATGTTCGTTCACTAAACAAGTTCGTTTTTGAAAATTCCGCCTCCCCACAAGTATTGGGGTGTAGTACATCGACTTACAAGGAGCACGTGGTGTTAGTTATATGTATGCCCTAGAGGCCATTACTGTACATTGGATGTATATTGTAGTGGATGCTGGGACATATATAGGGAGGACTTTCTTGCTCGACATGATAGTATGCTATCTGGTTGCTCTTTACCTTAACGTGTACACTGATTGTCTCTCTGTTACATGTTGGTAAAGCCCTTAGGATGTGTACTTGACTACCTGGACTATGATGCGGATCATACTAGTGGGGACATGGTAGTCCATAAGTACATCCTTGAAAGTCCCTAGTCGTGGGTGTATCGAGACGGGGCATCGATATACCAGAGTAGACTAGCGTATACCTTCTCGACCCATACAGATGGGCGATGGATGATCCCATATCCATTGGTGTTTGACATCGGAGATGATATACGGGTGCTCAGTAGAGACTGGGTACACTGGACGGACTCGCCGAGAACTCCCAGATGGTATTATACCTCATGTCAGATGGCAGTTCTCTGGTGACACTGGTACAGAGTAGTCTGTTGACCCGAGATCGTCATAGAGTCTTGTGTGGTTCCCACTGTGCTTTGATTTCCATCTTACCACGTCCAAGAGGGCGTGCAAAACGGTGGTTTTTGGGTACAGTCCCGAGTCACATGGAGGCAATGAGCGATAGGAGGGGATTCGTCTCTCCCGGTATAGGGAGTTGATGTTGCGCTGTGTTCGATTGGCTATAACAGGAAATCCCTGGCCAGGGTTGCTGAGATTTACTGGTAAGTGTTACCAGTAGTTTCTCGAACAGTTATAGACCTCGTATCGACACGACTTATCGAGCTATTGGGGTCTGACGTTTACCACCCCTAGGCGAGATATGCGACATATCAGACGATCAGACCGGACTGTACGGTAGTGTTACTGGTTGAATTCACAGGAGTATGAGCGGGCTTGCTCGTCGATCTTCTGATCGCTCAATACCCGGGTGGCCGATACGTTTAGCAGACCGCTTGCGGCTTGTGGGTGTTTGATATGATCATCATCTGCTGCCGGCGTATTGACGAGTCTTTAGAGTCCTACACAGAGGTTTCCTGGCTCAAGCAAAACGAAATAGGAGTGCATATGAGATATGTGCGGGACCGAGAATAATACCAGTATGTGATACTGTATTCGATTCTCGCGATGTGACATTGATCGGTTATATGCGATATAGCCGAGTTATCGGATCAAGTGTTGATTCGATAAGATGTTACTGATGATACCAGTCGGTTATGTGCGACATGACCGGATCATTGAATCAAGAGTTGATTTAATGATTTAATGCATAATTATATATTTGATATATTACTTTGCATTAACTAGTATTGGTTCACTTTAAATGGATTTTCTCACTCGGGTGTGCGCATTGCATATGCGATATGATTTTTGTGCACTTGATTGTATCATGTTTGATGATACATATCTTTTGTGTTAAGTGTAATGAATTAAACCTAGGTTAAGTAAATGATTAGGGTTTTCTTTTATTCTTTCATTTATCTTTTCATTTGCATTTAAAAGATAAATGAGAAAAGGAAAAGAAGTGAAAAATGGTGGCTAGTTTTGTTTTTAACAAGAAGCTTCATGAAGCTTTCATGAAGTCACCATTTTTGGTCTCATCTCCTTAACCCTAACCATTCTTTAACCTTAGTCAATTCTCTACACTTAACTTGAGTTATGTTATGATAAGAATGGATTATTCTTTTCTTTTTTAATTTAACTTATCATATCATTTCTTCTTCTTCTTCCTTGAACAAAAAGAAAAAACCTTCACTTCATCAATGGTGGATTGATGAAGAGTGTGAGAAATCCAATTCTAAAGTCTACCCACTTCCTATTTCTTCATCCTCTACCTCTTGCCAAGTAGTAGAGTGTGTTTCCTTCACAAGTTTTTAGGGCTTGGTGAAGGTGGAGCTTGATTTAGCGATGCCTCGACGTAGATCATCTTCGGCATGGACATCGACGATCTAGCTCGCTTATTCTTCGACGAAGCCGACGCTAGAGCCCGGGAGTTCACTTGGACAGCGAAGGCACTTCGTTGCGGAGCTATGGAGGTGGACAAACGGATCTACAAAGGTTGTATTTCCGTATTCCTCTAGTTAAGTGTTAACTAGTTATCTTTTCGCCTAAACATCTAGCAAACGATCCGTAGTCGGGTCTCTCGGCACCGTTAAAATTTTAATTTGGCATGATCGATGCCTTGTGAGACCTCACTAGAGTGCCTAGGAACCCTACAGTGGTATCAGAGCCTAGCTAGAGCCTTAGGAAAAGTCCAGACGGAATTTGAAGTCCGAACGAACCCGAAACCCCAAACCAAACTTGCTCTCTGTCCTTTTTTCAAAATCTGGGATTTTTCCATATTAAAAATATCCATAAATATCAGCAGGAAATTCTAAGGCTTACTGTAAAATTCGTATTGCTAATTCCTTCATTGAGCCGCGGTTCCGCGGCACGAGCATGGCTCGTGCGGCGGATCCGCGGCTATTTTGTCTTATGTGGCGTCTTATTTTCCACAGTAATTCTTGGTTTCCAGTGCTGGTTTTCCTGGGTATTTTAAATATTTTTTCAAGAGTTGAATCTTCTGGAGTTGTTTTGGGGATTCGGTGTTTCGATCGGAGTATCAAATTTTGTCTGTGTGGCTTTCCGGATAAATTTTAGAATATGTTAAAAAGTTCGACCGGATATAAATACCCAATTTTTCCCCTGTCGGGAAATTTCCAAGTGTTGGATTTTTCCGTAGTTTAACGACGTTCTAAGTAGTGCAAGTAACGCGATGGACCCTTTAGAAGACAATAAACCTTAACTCGATTATGTGACCGTCTTGAACTGCCCTTTGAACCTTCGGGTTTGGGGCAGTACGGCGTGCCACATGTGAGGCGTTGGCTTGACCCTTCTACGGCTGGACCGTTGGTACTGAGGCACGAACTGAATGTTGTTAGACTTATTTCATGTGTTGATCTGTATCGGGAAAACTTGGGTGTTCGATTGTTCGATCGGAAAGTTTAACATTTTCTGTTTGTCCGGAATGTGATACAACAATTGGAATTCACAAAAGTTATGTGATAACTGGATGAATGTTATAAACATAGCAATTTAGTCTCACTTGATCGGTTGCCACGGAATTTTGATGTGATCAAAAGTCCGTCGCAATCACGTAGCGTACGCGGATACTCGCCGGGTAAACTTAATAGACAGCTACACCCCATAGCCCCGACCAAGTGACTGTAGGAGAACCCCGTCGCCGAAAGCATCCGTCCGGGTGCTCGCGGTTGCGGTGTTCCGCCTTGGTGCACCTCGTCGACGGTATCAGGGGTGCGGCCGCCTACTGAAGTTTGCGACGAGCATTCGATCAGGATGTCGGGAATCCTGTTGAATTCCCCGACTTAATGTTGAAAAGAGTTTTCGATAAATGAGACTAAAATGCGGGGTTTATAATTGTTAGGCATGCGATGTCTAAGTAATTCATTTGGTCAGGCATGCGATGTCTGAGGTGGTTGCGGATTCCAACTGTTGTAGTTTTACACTTTCTTTTCTGTGACCGTAAGTGTAATATGTGATATCGCCGGTTTCGTTGCTATATGTCAACGGCAATTGGGATGCGCATATTTACTTACGTTGATGACATGTGATGTTATGTGTTGCTGGATATGTTATATTGGATCGTCGTGTTTGAATAGCCGGGGGTTTTTATGTGAGATGAGTGTTTTTCATTTTCATTCATGTAAAAACTTGTATGTAATATTCTTTTATTGGGGCGCTTCCAGGTTGCGGAAGTAGTCACCTTTTGTATATTATTTACTTTTCCGCACTAGGATAGACCCAAGGAGGAGAGCACAAGTAACCGGGTTCTGGAGTCCAGTGGGAGACCAACTCGAGGAGTCGAGTCCGGGTCTCCTAACTCTAGAATTGGTAGGGTTGCTTTCCGCTCTCGTAGGGGTCTAGGGGTGTGGGTTTGGCTATTCATCACGACCGTGGAATCCGTGTTTTATACTGGCTCGTATTGAAAACACGGACGTCCTAGTATATCCAATATTTCATATGATTCTTCTGCTGCGATATCTGTGATGTGATCATGTGATGTTCTGTGATAGATACAGTATATAGTATATATGATATATTATATAGGCGTTACTTATGTTTTACACCCGCGCTAGCCCTGCCCCGCTCTGTCGTTAGTTACCTAACCTAACGGTGCACGAGGGGACATCGAGGCGAATGCGGATGGCATAAGTGTACGTCGTATTTATCTGTGATGTTTAGGTATTTAAATGATGGGACTTCATTAATGTGATTAATGAAATAAAAGAAACCTAAGATGTTGTAGAATCGAATTTCAAAATAAAACAGGTAGCTACAGTTCTTGCTTTGCACAGCGGTATATACGATATATCCTGCACCTTATTCGATGAGGAAAGGACCGAGATCCCTTCACCGGGAGTGACTCCTTTAGCAATAACTGGCAGATGCTACACACTCGGTTTGTCTTTTGATTGCTTTTAAGTGTTTTTTGCTTTGCACAGTGATATATATGATATATCCCGCACCTCATTCGACGAGGAAAGGACCGACGATCCCTTCACCGGGAGTTACTCCTTTAGCAAAACTAGAAAAGCCTCAAAAGCACTCCATTTCAAAATTCATTTGATCCTACAACGATATCAAGTTCATTACGCAATAGGTTTTCAGAAAAACCTGTCGTAGCCCTCCGTCATTTCAGATAAGTAGTAGTTAGTATTCGTGCTGCGTTTGTTGGCCTTTGTCAAGGCGCAGTGTGCGGTAGCTAACTGGTGCTTATTGATCGCACGCTTTTGGCGTGTCGGATGTTCAAAATTCTAAAGTTATAACCGCGATCAAGACGGTGTCACTTTGCAGCTAGCCGGTTGAGCACGGGTCGATCCACAGGGAGATGGTTGTATGTCCGTTCTTGTTTTAGACGAGTCAATAAAGAATTTGTATGAGTTTGTTCAAGCTAACCTATGTGTTTTATATGCAAGTATAAAATTGTTAAGAAAAAGATACGAGATTATAAGCTAAAGAAATCCGTACTCAAAACCTTTGAGCCGAGTCTTGACCAATTGAAGCTAAGCAATCGGCAACAACGTGGATTAGGGGATTTAAGCACGGTATTCGTGGAATACGGCTTATTTACCCTTGTCCTTCCGTTCTTGTCTCTTGCTTTCGCCTCCGGCCAAACCGAACGCAACCGGACGCGGTTAGGAATCACCGTTACCTTGTCAGGGTAGGGTGCCTAACGGAACGCTTGCGTATGGTTTGGGTGGAGTTCAATGGAAAATAACGGGAAAAGGAAAAGAGAAAAGAAAATCTTTAACTTATAATATTGTATTTCTTCTTAACAATAATAATTACATTCATTCACAAAATGAACAAAAGAGAGCAAAAGAAAAGAACAAAGAAAAGAAAAGAAAAGATACAATTAATTAAAGTACAAGGAATAAAATGCATGAAATAAATTGCAAGTAATAAAAAGCGAGTAATAAAAAGCGAGTAAAAAGAACAAGGAACTAGGACTCAAGACAAGCATGTGATCAATAGCCAACCCTTAAACTTGCAAGCTCAATCAAGAGGTTGCAAGATCAAGGGAAGGGTAGAGAACGCATGTGAAAAGAAGTGCCAGTCCCGTGAGAAAATACGACCCTTGAGATCAATAACTAACCCTTAACCATTCAAGCTCAATGAAGAGGTTGAATGATCAAGAGAAAGCAAGAATCTCAAGGGAAAGAAGAAACACAAGAGAATGATACAAAACCCTCATCTTCATTGATCTCCACTCAAAAGCTCTCACTACAATTTCATGGAAAAAGAATGAAGAAGAAGAAGAAAAACTATACAAAAAACTACAAAAGAGTGGACACAAAATTGGACCCCCTTCTCCTTTGCCCATGGTTTGCTTTTATAGGCAAAGAAAGAGACCTTTCCTTTAATTTGAATTTGAATGCATCCAAAATTTGGAGGGAAGTTTGAATTTTTGAATTTGAATGCATCCAAAATTTGGAGGGAAGTTTGAATTTTTGAATCAACACTTTATGCATTGAATGCACCATTCCCTCTCGTGCTCTGTGCTTGTCCCTCTCGTGCTTTGTGTTTGACCATCTCGTGCTTTGTGCTGCCCCTCTCGTGCTTTGTGCTTGTCTGAGACATGAATGACCACTGTCATTTGTCTTGTCTCTGGAACAGGTACGCGGCACTGGACGGATACGGATGATCGGAACCCGGCTTTTTTCTGCTGGCAACAGATGTCCTGGATTTTAGAGTAACAGTAAAGATTTTGTATTATTTGCGTTATTTTGCACTAGGAACCTGTAGCCTGTAAATATGTAGCAAACACGGATTAAAAGCACCTGCCTATAAACAAACGAGCATAAGAATGGGCGGTATAAAATGCAGTTTTCTGTGATGAACAAATACCCCCAAACTTATGTTTTGCTCGTCCCGAGCAAAACCAATTGTTCACAAAAATAAAATGATAACCGCACTTTCGCAGGGAACGCGATTGCACTGAGCATGTGCAACAAGCCGTTAAACCTCTAGGTGTCCCTAGTAGGAGGAGTGTTGTCTCCTGAGGGTTTTCAGCGGATACTACCCACAAAATCCGGTCAAGCTAGTTTTGTAAAATAACTAAGATTCAAGCCCCTAAAGTTTTGTTTCAGAAAATAACAATTCTATAATCCTAGGTTTTAGACTATCGAACCTTTATTTTTCACATCTCTCTTCTTATTTAACTACAGATTTTATATGTCTTTACGTGCAGTGCAAAATAGTGTCGTTAAGTTCCCGAAAGGTCGAATAAAGTCATTATGTCACACAATAAAGCCCAGATAACAATTTTAAAAGGATCACATATGTTTTATAAAGAGTTAAGCATTTTTCAAGTTTCGTTTTCCAGTAAAGTTTCAACTTCAGAATTTCTATCTTCCCTAACAGGAAACTAGGTCTTATTTTTCACTCCACCTTTTTCTTGTTTTCATTTCATACACACCTCTGTGAACGTGCAATAGTCTTTATCATAGAGTAAAACCTTCATATCTCCGTTAAATTTTTTTTATAAAAGCTTGTCTTTTATCAAGATTATTCTCACACAAAGAACCGTTAGGAATTTTAACTCGGAGAGAACACTTGCTTGACTTTGTTTTTATCTGGACTTTCTAGGCTTCTTAGCGAGCTTTGGGCCAATGCACCCAAACCAGTTGGTTTTAGGGCGTTAGGTGTAGAAACACCCCAGCGGACTTAATTACTCAAGTTACCTAGGTCCAAAAACAAAAGACAGTTTGGCGTGAAAAACATGATGATTCAATACGAACGGAGATATAACCGGTAGTTCAATTTTTTTTTGGATAAAAGTCGTGTTTAGTGGGTTCGGTGTGTAATCATTCCAATCAAGTTCCAGATGGGTTATTTTTCAGACTTAGTTTCAATTAAGGCATCAATAACATTCCTTCATATTCACTTACTTCATAAACTATTCTTGATATATTACTTATTTCAGAACAAACCTATTTGATCCTCAGAAAATCATTTATCTATTTAAAAGTTTTTTAAACATAAAAGACTTGTCATCTAATTTCCAAGACTCACAACACGTGTAGTGTAATGTAAAGACGTATATCAGCTATAGTTATCTTCAAAGGAGAGTTATCTTTCAGGTTTTCAAAATCCAAACATAGGATTTAGTTATTCCTATCTTTTCAAACAAAAACCGTCGAATGTTGAATCAGAGTCCTCCCACTAGCTAACTTGACAGAAAAGTTTTTATGTTTTAAGAAAATTTTCAGATTTTTATGGATTTTATGGTTTTAATATGCAGATGCAAAATATATATATGAATGCGAAGGAAGAAAGCTTACCGAGCACACCCCCAAACTTAAACTTGACAATGCCCTCACTGTCAGGCTATACCAAGAGGGTCAAAATTGTCGGCGCTCCCCCAAAAACAAATTATATACAAAACAAAAAAGGAAAACAAAATATATACAAAAAAAAAGTGTCCCCCCCAAACTTAAGTAAAACAGTGTTTCCACTGTTAAGCGTTGAAATTCAGGATTAGGGGGGAAAGAGGAGTATCCATCTATACAAGGCCTTACACAGGCCAAAAGTTAACACCAACCATTCAAAGATTTTATCATGGTAAAGCAGTGGTTGGTGAAAGAAGGTGAAGAGGAAAGAGATGGAAAATACGCGAGACCGCTTGTGGAGAGAAGTGGAATGCGGTCTCGGTAGATGAGAAGAAGAATGGCGGAAGGGAAAAAGAAGTGGAGTACGAACTTGAGGGTGCAAATGGAGTAAATAGATTAGCACAATTTGTGATGAGCGATGTGTAAAAAGCGATTGTGCTAATATATTTACCCGTCGAAAGATTTGGTCAAATCCCTCAAGGTTCGTGAGAAACCATGGGTACGCCGAACTTGGTAAACCAGACATATGAAATGAAAATGATACAGGTTCTTGCAAGGTCGGAACGACGGACATGATGGAGGGAAGTGGTTGAGGAAGGGCATCGGTTAAAGTTTCGGGAGGGTGTACACAGTCAATGAAAGGAACAGGATGAATTGGAAAATCCGACTCATCATTTAGAACTGTTTCATCCTCAAAAATATCCTCAAAATTCTCCTCAAAATTTATCTCATCCATGCATTTTTCTTCAAAGTCCAGACGCATATGGGGTTCGGGAAAAATATTTAATGACTCGGGATGATGATTTGAAGAGATAAACTCAGCCAGATCTACGGATTCATCATCCAAAATGTTCCCTGCGTCAATATCCTCAATCAAGTGAAAGTTTATTTTCTCAGACACCTCATCAAAAACATGGATATTAATCGATTCTGGTTCTAAGATGGAGGTGTAGAGGTCAAAAGGATTGGGGTTGGTTTCACTTGGAAGGGACCCTTCACAATCGGGCAAATCAAACACTACAAAATTGCACAACTCATTAACCATTCTATCTTCAACTGATAATTCATTTGGGACATTTGATAGACTTTCAACACAGGAGTTGTGGGACTCAATTTGGACGGGGTAGGCTTGATTCGGAAGGGGGTACAACTCACTCTCTCCACTCTAATTCACAGCCTGTCCTGCCGCCTCATCATACATTGAAAAATTTGGAGCTAGTTGAAAACTAGCTACCGGGTCACTAGGTTGCATGAGGGCGGCCATGGACGCATTCAAATCCATCATCTGTTGGCTTGACGCTACCCTAAAGTCTTCCAAGGATTGTTCTAGACTAGACATTGGTTGTGAAGGGGTTTCAGTAAAAGATTCAAAGTTGTTTGGATACTGAAAACTCCCAAATGGCGGTTCTGATGCAATGTCTAGGGAAGGTGCAAAAGTAGGGTAGGATTGGTAGGAATTGAATGGCTGGACAGGAGCAGGATCAACATTTGGATAAGAAGGTGAATGGAATTGTTGATCCCAAGAATTTGTAGTGGTGAAAGGAGTGAAAGATCGGCCACGGGATTGTTCAATGCGTTCAGCGATGGACAAAGGACGACTTGCAGAAGGGGTATCAACATAAGCGGGAGTGAATGTTTGAAATGGTTGATACGAAGTGGAATGAGGAGTGCCAGTGTTTGTCCTAGACGCTGCTATGCGATCTTTCAGTGAAACTTTGGGTATGGAGGGGTCGTTCGATGTTCGGCCAAAACAAGAACCGTATGAAGTAATGTCTGGTTGTGGGTACCAAAGTTCAGCAAGAGTTTTGCGAGGTGGAGTACCCATGATATGAAGAGAGAAGGAAAGAAAGGAAGAGAAGAGAAAGGGAAAAATGAATGATTTTTTTTTTTTTTAAATTTTTTTTATATTAACAAAAGAATGAAGTATACACAAAAAGAATATGGACAAAAACAATCACGACACAAAAATACCACACACTTAATCGTTCTAGGGTTCACCTAGGTCAACTAGACCTGCTCAAGAACTTGATTGTCGAAGTAAAACTGTGTCGAGAAACAGGCTCAAGATACACTGATCACGAGGCCAGGTAAGTGCAGAGATAAGGGGAGGTTTTCCAACGCTTTCGCGAAGTTCCTTAATTAAATAACCCTTTCTCTTTTGGCGGTTTCGCCGTTAACACTTTCCTAGACACCCCGTAAACAATATACCGTTAAGCAAGGTTCTAAACACAGTTAACTTCTCCTAGTGAGCGCGAAGTCCTTAAGGCTTAAAGTCTAGTTTCTTTTAAATTTGTGCGGGTAAACGTTATGCGCAGTTCGTGATTTATGGGCCACGGAAAAGGTGATGAAATCCTTTACCGTATGTTGTGGGGTTCGCTTGCCCTTAAGTCCGTATTAATGTATGCAATGCGCAATTCAAAAATTCTTTAAAGAATCAAACAATCGTTTTTTAGTTTAAGCGCGGCGCTGCAACAAATACGGGTTAGTCAATTTTTAGCGTTTGCTAGCGAACTTGCAAAGAATCCTGCAAAGAATAGTATATTGGAAGCGTCGGATTTGAGAAGAAGGTGTTAGTAAAGTACGTACCGTTTAAGTTTTGGGTTAGGAAACCCCCGTTGAATCAAATCTGGTAAGCTTGAAAGGTTCGCTTGCGCGGGTCAAGCTTCCCGGATCTTTGGCACTTTACTTCGTAAATCACCTTTGCCTTGAATGTACACTTTGCTCCCCACAATTGCAGTTTGCAAATACGCAAAAATCTGCACACTTGCCCACAAGAATTATCCAAAAAAAAAACAAAAAGATATTTATTTTTATTTTTTTTTAAAATATATACAAAAAGAATATTAACCCGAATAACAAGAAAATAAATACGTTACCGTCTCCCCGGCAACGGCGCCATTTGATCGCACGCTTTTAGCGTGTCGGATGTTCAAAATTCTAAAGTTATAACCGCGATCAAGACGGTGTCACTTTGCAGCTAGCCGGTTGAGCACGGGTCGATCCACAGGGAGATGGTTGTATGTCCGTTCTTGTTTTAGACGAGTCAATAAAGAATTTGTATGAGTTTGTTCAAGCTAACCTATGTGTTTTATATGCAAGTATAAAGTTGTTAAGAAAAAGATACGAGATTATAAGCTAAAGAAATCCGTACTCAAAACCTTTGAGCCGAGTCTTGACCAATTGAAGCTAAGCAATCGGCAACAACGTGGATTAGGGGATTTAAGCGCGGTATTCGTGGAATACGGCTTATTTACCCTTGTCCTTCCGTTCTTGTCTCTTGCTTTCGCCTCCGGCCAAACCGAACGCAACCGGACGCGGTTAGGAATCACCGTTACCTTGTCAGGGTAGGGTGCCTAACGGAGCGCTTGCGTATGGTTTGGGTGGAGTTCAATGGAAAATAACGGGAAAAGGAAAAGAGAAAAGAAAATCTTTAACTTATAATATTGTATTTCTTCTTAACAATAATAATTACATTCATTCACAAAATGAACAAAAGAGAGCAAAAGAAATGAAAAAAGAAAACAAAAGAAAAGATACAATTAATTAAAGTACAAGGAATAAAATGCATGAAATAAATTGCAAGTAATAAAAAGCGAGTAATAAAAAGCGAGTAAAAAGAACAAGGAACTAGGACTCAAGACAAGCATGTGATCAATAGCCAACCCTTAAACTTGCAAGCTCAATCAAGAGGTTGCAAGATCAAGGGAAGGGTAGAGAACGCATGTGAAAGGAAGTGCTAGTCCCGTGAGAAAATACGACCCTTGAGATCAATAACTAACCCTTAACCATTCAAGCTCAATGAAGAGGTTGAATGATCAAGAGAAAGCAAGAATCTCAAGGGAAAGAAGAAACACAAGAGAATGATACAAAACCCTCATCTTCATTGATCTCCACTCAAAAGCTCTCACTACAATTTCATGGAAAAGGAATGAAGAAGAAGAAGAAGAACTATACAAAAAACTACAAAAGAGTGGACACAAAATTGGACCCCCTTCTCCTTTGCCCATGGTTTGCTTTTATAGGCAAAGAAAGAGACCTTTCCTTTAATTTGAATTTGAATTCATCCAAAATTTGGAGGGAAGTTTGAATTTTTGAATTTTTGAATCACATCAACACTTTATGCATTGAATGCACCATACCCTCTCGTGCTCTGTGCTTGTCCCTCTCGTGCTTTGTGTTTGACCATCTCGTGCTTTGTGCTGCCCCTCTCGTGCTTTGTGCTTGTCTGAGACATGAATGACCACTGTCATTTGTCTTGTCTCTGGAACAGGTACGCGGCACTGGACGGATACGGATGATCGGAACCCGGCTTTTTTCTGCTGGCAACAGATGTCCTGGATTTTAGAGTAACAGTAAAGATTTTGTATTATTTGCGTTATTTTGCACTAGGAACCTGTAGCCTGTAAATATGTAGCAAACACGGATTAAAAGCACCTGCCTATAAACAAACGAGCATAAGAATGGGCGGTATAAAATGCAGTTTTCTGTGATGAACAAATACCCCCAAACTTATCTTTTGCTCGTCCCGAGCAAAACCAATTATTCACAAAAGAGAATCCTAACCGCACTTTCGCAGGGAACGCGATTGCACTGAGCGTGTGCAACAAGCCGTTAAACCTCCAGGTGTCCCTAGTAGGAGGAGTGTTATCTCCTGAGGGTTTTCAGCGGATACTACCCACAAAATCCAGTCAAGCTAATTTTGTAAAGTAACTAAGATTCAAACCCCTAAAGTTTTGTTTCAGAAAATAACAATTCTATTATCCTAAGTCTAGACTATCGAACCTTTATTTTTCACACCTCGCTTCTTATTTAACTACAGATTTTATATGTCTTTACGTGTAGTGCAAATAGTGTCGTTATGTTCCTGAAAGGTCGAATAAAGTCATTATGTCACACAATAAAGCCCAGATAACAATTTTAAAAGGACCACATAAGTTTTATAAAGAGTTAAGCATTTTTCAAGTTTCGTTTTCCAGTAAAGTTTCAACTTCAGAATTTCTATCTTCCCTAACAGGAAACTAGGTCTTATTCTTCACTCCACTTTTTTCTTGTTTTCATTTCATACACACCACTGTGAACGTGTAATAGTCTTTATCATAGAATAAAACCTTCATATCCCCGGCAACGGCGCCATTTGATCGCACGCTTTTGGCGTGTCGGATGTTCAAAGAATTAAAGTATAACCGCGATCAGGACGGTGTCGCTTTGCAGCTAGCCGGTTGAGCACGGGTCGGTCCACAGGGAGATGGTGGTATCTTACCTTCTTGTCTTAGACGAGTCAATAAAGAATCTGTATGTTTGTTTGATCTAACCTATGTGTTTATTTGCAAGTATAAAGTTGTTAAGAAAAGATACGAGATTATAAGCTAAAGAAATCCGTACTCAAAACCTTTGAGCCGAGTATTGACCAATTGAAGCTAAGCAATTGGCAACAACGTGGATTAGGGGATTTAAGCGCGGTATTCGTAGAATCCGGCTTATTTACCCTTGTCCTTCCGTTCTTGTCTCTTGCTTTCGCCTCCGGCCAAACCGAACGCAACCGGTCGCGGTTAGGAATCACCGTTACCTTGTCAGGGTACGGTGCCTAACGGAGCGCTTGCGTATGGTTTGGGCGAAGTTCAAATGGGAAATAACGGGAAAAGGAATTGGCAAAGAAATGTTAACTTATAATACCGTATTTTATCTTAACAACAATAATTACATACATTCACAAAAGAGAACCAAAAAGAGAGGACAAAAAGAAAAGAACAAAGGAAAGAAGAGATACAAGTAATTAAAGTACATGGAATAAAATTGCAAGTAAGTAAATTGCAAGTAATAAAAGACAAGGTAATAAATTGCGAATAATAAAAAGCGATAAAAAGAATACGAAACTAGGACTCAAGACAAGCATGTGATCAATAGCCAACCCTTAAACTTGCAAGCTCAATGAAGAGGTTGCAAGATCAAGGGAAGGGTAGAGAACGCATGTGAAATGAAGTGCTAGTCCCGTGAGAAAATACGACCCTTGAGATCAATAACTAACCCTTAACCATTCAAGCTCAAAGAAGAGGTTGAATGAGCAAGAGAAAGCAAAAATCTCAAGGGGAAGAAGAAACACAAGAGAATGATACAAAACCCTCATCTTCATTAATCTCCCACTCAAAAGCTCTCACTACAATTTCATGGAAAAAGAATGAAGAAGAAGAAGAAAAACTATACAAAAAACTACAAAAGAGTGGACACAAAATTGGACCCCCTTCTCCTTTGCCCATGGTTTGCTTTTATAGGCAAAGAAAGAGACCTTTCCTTTAATTTGAATTTGAATGCATCCAAAATTTGGAGGGAAGTTTGAATTTTTGAATTTGAATGCATCCAAAATTTGGAGGGAAGTTTGAATTTTTGAATCAACACTTTATGCATTGAATGCACCATACCCTCTCGTGCTCTGTGCTTGTCCCTCTCGTGCTTTGTGTTTGACCATCTCGTGCTTTGTGCTGCCCCTCTCGTGCTTTGTGCTTGTCTGAGACATGAATGACCACTGTCATTTGTCTTGTCTCTGGAACAGGTACGCGGCACTGGACGGATACGGATGATCGGAACCCGGCTTTTTTCTGCTGGCAACAGATGTCCTGGATTTTAGAGTAACAGTAAAGATTTTGTATTATTTGCGTTATTTTGCACTAGGAACCTGTAGCCTGTAAATATGTAGCAAACACGGTGCGATCAAATGGCGCCGTTGCCGGGGAGACGGTAACGTATTTTCTTTCTTGTTATTCGGGTTAATATTCTTTTTGTATATAAAAAAAATCTTTTTATTTTTTGTTTTATCATTTTTGTGGGCAAGTGTGCAGATTTTTGCGTATTTGCAAACTGCAATTGTGGGGAGCAAAGTGTACATTCAAGGCTAAGGTGTTTGCAAAGTACAGTGCCAAAGATCCGGGTAGTTTGACCCGCGCAAGCGAACCTTTCAAGCTTACCGGATTTAATTCAACGGGGGTTTCCTAACCCAAAAACTTAACGGTACGTTTTTTACTAACACCTTCTTCTCAAATCCGACGCTTCCAATATACTATTCTTTGCAGGATTCTTTGCAAGTTCGCTAGCAAACAAAAAAAATTGACTAACCCGTATTTGTTGCAGTGCCGCGCATAAACTAAAAAACAATTTTTTGATTCTTTACAGAATTTTTATTGAATTGCGCATTGCATCAATTAATACGGACTTAAGGGCAAGCGAACCCCACAAGATACGGTAAAGGATTTCATCACCTTTTCCGTGGCCCACAAATCACGAACTTGAGCATAACGATTACCCGCACAAATTTTAAAAGAAACTAGACTTTAAGCCTTAAGGACTTCGCGCTCACTAGGAGAAGTTAACTGTATTTAGAAGCTTGCTTAACGGTATATTGTTTACGGGGTGTCTAGGAAAGTGTTAACGGCGAAACCGCCAAAAGAGAAAGGGTTATTTAATTAAGGAACTTCGCGAAAGCGTTGGAAAACCTCCCCTTATCTCTGCACTTACCTGGCCTCGTGATCAGTGTATCTTGAGTCTGTTTCTCGACACAGTTTAACTTCGACAATCAAGTTCTTGAGCAGGTCTAGTTGACCTAGGTGAACCCTAGAACGATTAGGTGTGTGGTATTTTTTTTGTCGTGATTATTTTTGTCCATATTCTTTTTTTGTGTATATTTCATTCTTTTGCTAACAACTAACTAAAAAAAAAATTTTTAAAAAAAAATAAAAAAATTCACATTCTTTTCCCCCTCCTTTTCTCTTCCTTTCTTTCCTTTTCTCATCATATCATGGGTACCCCACCTCGCAAAACTCTTGCCGAACTTTGGTACCCACAACCAGACATTACTTCCTACGGTTCTTGCTTTGGCCGAACAACGAACGATCCCTCCATGCCCAAAGTTTCACTGAAAGATCGCATAGCCGCGTCTAGGACAAACACTTGCACTCCTCATTCCACTTTGTATCAACCTTTTCAAACTCCCGCACCCGCTTATGTTGATACCCCTTCTGCAAGTCGTCCTTTGTCCATCGCTGAACATATTGAACAATCCCGTAGCCGATCTTTCACTCCTTTCACCACTTCAAATTCTTGGGACCAACAATTCCATTCACCTTCGTATCCAAATGTTGATCCTACCCCTGTCCAGCCATTCAATTCCTACCAATCCTACCCTAATTTTGCACCTTCCCTAGACATTGCATCAGAACCGCCATTTGGGAGTTTTCAGTATCCAAACAACTTTGTATCTTTTACTGAAACCCCTTCACAACCCATGTCTAGTCTTGAACAGTCGTTGGAAGATTTTAGGGTAGCGTCAAGCCAACAGATGATGGATTTGAATGCGTCCATGGCCGCCCTCATGCAACCTAGTGACCCGGTAGCTAGTTTCCAACTAGCTCCAACTTTTTCAATATATGATAAGGCGGCAGGACAGGCTGTGAATTTGAGTGGAGAGAGTGAGATATACCCCCTTCCAAATCAAACCTACCCATCTCAAATTGAATCCAACAACTCCTGTTTTGAAAGTCTATCGAGTATCCCACATGATTTATCAATTGAAGATAGAATGATGAATGAGTTGTGCGACTTCGTAGTGTTTGATTTGCCCGATTGTGAAGGGTCTCTTCCAAGTGAAACCAATCCTAAACCTTTTGACCTTTACACCTCCACTTTAGAACCTGAATCGATTGATATCCATGCTTTTGTTGAGGTGTCAGAGAATTTTGATTTTCACTTGATTGAGGATATCGACGCTGGGAATATTTTGGATGATGAACCCGTAGATTTGGCTGAGTTTGTCTCTTCAAATCATCATCCCGAGTCATTAAATGTTTTTCCCGAACCCCATATGCGTCTTGATTTTGAAGAAAAATGCATGGATGAGCTAAATTTTGAGGAGAATATTGAGGATAGTACTGAGGATGAAACTGTTTTAATTGATGAGTCGGATTTTCCAATTCATCCTATCCCTTCCACTGACTATGTACACCCTCCTGAACCTTTAACCGATAACCTTCCTCAATCACTTCCCCCCACCCTTTCCATCGTTCCGACCTTGCAAGAACCCGTATCATTTTCACTTTCTGTGTCTGGTTTACCAAGTTCGGCGTACCCATGGTTTCTTACGAATCTTGAGGGATTTGACCCTATTTCTCGACGAGTAAATATATTAGCACAATCACTTTCCACACATCGGTCATCACAAATTGTGCTAATCTATTTACTCCATTTGCACCCTCAAGTTCGTATTCCACTTCTTTTTCCCTTCCGCCATTCTTCTTCCTCTCACATACCGAGACCATATCCCGTTTCTCTCCGCATATGGTCTCGCGTATTCTCCATCTCTTTTCTCTACGCCTTCTTCCACCAACCTGTACATTATAGCGATAAAATCTTTGAATGGTTGGTGCTCACTTTTGGCCTGTGTAAGGCCTTGTATAGCTTGATACTGTTCTTTTCCCCCTAATCCTGAACTTCATCGCTTAACAGTGGAAACACTGTTTTACTTAAGTTTGGGGGGGACACCTTTTTTGTATATATCTTTTTGGTTTTTGTTTTGTATATAATTTGTTTCTAGGGAGCGCCGGCAATTTTGACCCTCTTGGTATAGCCTGACAGTGAGGGCACTGTCAAGTTTAAGTTTGGGGGTGTGCTCGGTAAGCTTTCTTCCTTCGCATTCATATGTATATTTTGCATCTGCATATTAAATCCGTAAAATCCATAAAAATCTGAAAATTTTCTAAAAACATAAAAACTTTTCTGTCAAGTTAGCTAGTGGGAGGACTCTGATTCAACACTTCGACGGTTTTGTTTGATAAAATAAGAATAACTAAATCTTATGTTTAGATTTTGAAAACCTGAAAGATAACTCTCCTTTGAAGTTAACTATAGCTGATATACGTCTTTACATTACACTACACGTGTTGTGAGTCTTGGAAATTAGATGACAAGTCTTTTATGTTTAAAAAACTTTTAAATAGATAAATGATTTTCTGAGGATCAAATAGGTTTGTTCTGAAATAAGTAATATATCAAGAATAGTTTATGAAGTAAGTGAATATGAAGGAATGTTATTGATGCCTTAATTGAAACTAAGTCTGAAAAATAACCCATCTGGAACTTGATTGGAATGATTACACACCGAACCCACTAAACACGTCTTTTATCCAAAAAAAAATTGAACTGCCGGTTATATCTCCGTTCGTATTGAATCATCATGTTTTTCACGCCAAACTGTCTTTTGTTTTTGGACCTAGGTAACTTGAGTAATTAAGTCCGCTGGGGTGTTTCTACACCTAACGCCCTAAAACCAACTGGTTTGGGTGCATTGGCCCAAAGCTCGCTAAGAAGCCTAGAAAGTCCAGTTTAAAACAAAGTCAAGCAAGTGTTCTCTCCGAGTTAAAATTCCTAACGGTTCTTTGTGTGAGAATAATCTTGATAAAAGACAGGCTTTTATAAAAAAAAATTTAACGGAGATATGAAGGTTTTACTCTATGATAAAGACTATTGCACGTTCACAGAGGTGTGTATGAAATGAAAACAAGAAAAAGGTGGAGTGAAAAATAAGACCTAGTTTCCTGTTAGGGAAGATAGAAATTCTGAAGTTGAAACTTTACTGGAAAACGAAACTTGAAAAATGCTTAACTCTTTATAAAACTTATGTGATCCTTTTAAAATTGTTATCTGGGCTTTATTGTGTGACATGATGACTTTATTCGACCTTTCGGGAACTTAACGACACTATTTTGCACTGCACGTAAAGACATATAAAATCTGTAGTTAAATAAGAAGAGAGATGTGAAAAATAAAGGTTCGATAGTCTAAAACCTAGGATTATAGAATTGTTATTTTCTGAAACAAAACTTTAGGGGCTTGAATCTTAGTTATTTTACAAAACTAGCTTGACCGGATTTTGTGGGTAGTATCCGCTGAAAACCCTCAGGAGACAACACTCCTCCTACTAGGGACACCTAGAGGTTTAACGGCTTGTTGCACATGCTCAGTGCAATCGCGTTCCCTGCGAAAGTGCGGTTATCATTTTAGTTTTGTGAATAATTGGTTTTGCTCGGGACGAGCAAAAGATAAGTTTGGGGGTATTTGTTCATCACAGAAAACTGCATTTTATACCGCCCATTCTTATGCTCGTTTGTTTATAGGAAGGTGCTTTTAATCCGTGTTTGCTACATATTTATAGGCTACAGGTTCCTAGTGCAAAATAACGCAAATAATACAAAATCTTTACTGTTACTCTAAAATCCAGGACATCTGTTGCCAGCAGAAAAAAGCCGGGTTCCGATCATCCGTATCCGTCCAGTGCCGCGTACCTGTTCCAGAGACAAGACAAATGACAGTGGTCATTCATGTCTCAGACAAGCACAAAGCACGAGAGGGGCAGCACAAAGCACGAGATGGTCAAACACAAAGCACGAGAGGGACAAGCACAGAGCACGAGAGGGAATGGTGCATTCAATGCATAAAGTGTTGATTCAAAAATTCAAACTTCCCTCCAAATTTTGGATGCATTCAAATTCAAAAATTCAAACTTCCCTCCATATTTTGGATGCATTCAAATTCAAATTAAAGGAAAGGTCTCTTTCTTTGCCTATAAAAGCAAACCATGGGCAAAGGAGAAGGGGGTCCAATTTTGTGTCCGCTCTTTTGTAGTTTTTTGTATAGTTTTTCTTCTTCTTCTTCATTCTTTTTCCATGAAATTGTAGTGAGAGCTTTTGAGTGGGAGATTAATGAAGATGAGGGTTTTGTATCATTCTCTTGTGTTTCTTCTTCCCCTTGAGATTTTTGCTTTCTCTTGCTCATTCAACCTCTTCATTGAGCTTGAATGGTTAAGGGTTAGTTATTGATCTCAAGGGTCGTATTTTCTCACGGGACTAGCACTTCATTTCACATGCGTTCTCTACCCTTCCCTTGATCTTGCAACCTCTTGATTGAGCTTGCAAGTTTAAGGGTTGGCTATTGATCACATGCTTGTCTTGAGTCCTAGTTTCGTATTCTTTTCATCGCTTTTTATTATTCGCAATTTATTACCTTGTCTTTTATTACTTGCAATTTACTTACTTGCGATTTTATTCCTTGTACTTTAATTACTTGTATCTTTTCTTTTCTTTGTTCTTTTCTTTTTGTCCTTTCTTTTTGGTTCTCTTTTGTGAATGTATGTAATTATTGTTGTTAAGATAAAATACGGCATTATAAGTTAACATTTCTTTGCCAATTCCTTTTCCCGTTATTTTCCATTTGAACTTCGCCCAAACCATACGCAAGCGCTCCGTTAGGCACCGTACCCTGACAAGGTAACGGTGATTCCTAACCGCGACCGGTTGCGTTCGGTTTGGCCGGAGGCGAAAGCAAGAGACAAGAACGGAAGGACAAGGGTAAATAAGCTGGATTCCACGAATACCGCGCTTAAATCCCCTAATCCACGTTGTTGCCGATTGCTCTAGCTTCAATTGGTTAAGACTCGGCTCAAAGGTTTTGAGTACGGATTTCTTAGCTTACAATCTCGTATCTTTTCTTAACAACTTTATACTTGCAAATAAACACATAGGTTAGACCGAACAAACATACAGATTCTTTATTGACTCGTCTAAGACAAGAAGGTAAGATAACACCATCTCCCTGTGGACCGACCCGTGCTCAACCGGCTAGCTGCAAAGCGACACCGTCCTGATCGCGGTTACACTTTAATTCTTTGAACATCCGACACGCCAAAAGCGTGCGATCAAATGGGTTTGAATTTTTGAATCAACACTTTATGCATTGAATGCACCATTCCCTCTCGTGCTCAGTGCTTTTCCCTCTCGTGCTTTGTGTTTGACCATCTCGTGCTTTGTGCTGCCCCTTCGTGCTTTGTGCTTGTCTGAGACATGAATGACCACTGTCATTTGTCTTGTCTCTGGAACAGGTACGCGGCACTGGACGGATACGGATGATCGGAACCCGGCTTTTTTCTGCTGGCAACAGATGTCCTGGATTTTAGAGTAACAGTAAAGATTTTGTATTATTTGCGTTATTTTGCACTAGGAACCTGTAGCCTGTAAATATGTAGCAAACACGGATTAAAAGCACCTGCCTATAAACAAACGAGAATAAGAATGGGCGGTATAAAATGCAGTTTTCTGTGATGAACACTTATCTGCTTATGCATATGATGCAGATTGGGTTAGGGTAGTCGTGCGACCTTGTTGGCCTTTGTCAAGGGCCGTACGGGTGGGTTTAATTCAATCAGGAAATGACGGGTTGAACTTGACTAGCATCCTATGGTTTGTTGGCCTTTGTGAAGGTCATAGGAGGTTAGGGGCAAAACATTATCGGGAATTTCAAGTGTTGAAATTTGCAATGAGATTGCATACCTTCTATGAGATAGTTGGATCCCGATACCCGCTGCGAGTAAGAGTTACTCCTGGGAGAGTTTTATACATTACAATTAGCCGATCAAGTAGGTGTCTAGAAAGGTGTCAACGAGGTTACGCCTCTGGGAAAACGAGGTTTACATTAATTAGGTTCGTGCGAAAGCACGGGGGACCTCCCTCAAAGTACCGACACTGGCCTGGCTGAAAGATTGGCGAACTTGTAGTGTGTAATTAATCCCGGCTAGTCTTTCCTTTTAGGGTTTGAAGGAAGATTTGATAAAAAGCAGTGGGAGCCATCCTGATTAGATAAAATAATAACCAATCTATTCTTGCAAAAGCGCACGCTGAGTGTTTTCTTCTCTCTCTCTCCTGGTAGCGACCATGTCACGCCTTAATCAAGATAATAAAACGGATTATTGACCGAACCCGCTTGTTATACTGAGCTGGGGAACGTTGGTCCCGCTCCAACTTATAATTGTTATAAGACAGAGCAGGAAATTGGGGAATACCAGATTTCCCGTGCCGCCCAAACGAAGAGAGTGCATGATGATGCATCATCTTCGGGTGTGTTCTTTATACAGAACTGTTTCTCAGTATCCTCCGCATCCTGGTATATGATACCGGATCAGGATCCCAGATATGTAATCTGTTACATAGGGCTACAAAAGGGTAGAAAAACTGAGAACGGGTGATAAGTTTCATGAGGCAGAAAACGGGGCAAGTGTTGCAGCCAAGTCTGTTGGTCACTGTCACCCTGTATTGTAATACATTGATTCTGAACGAATGTTATTAGATACCGAACCTGATATACAAAATCATATATGTCTCTTTATTAGTAAAGAAACGATAAAATTTTGTATTGTTGGATAATGTTTTGAACATTTCCTATATCAAAAGTTGATCGGTTCAGGCACGTTGTCTAAAAGCATTGATGTTCTAAATCAAACTACAGTTCTTAGTATATGGAACACACACAAGAGGAAGAGTTCAGAATTGAACCATTCCTTCTTGAGGTATTGTAGACTAGGTCAGATCAATGTGACCCGACTAGCTAGAGTTACATATAGATGCATATTTAAATTAGTTTGAATTTACATCTTGTGAAACTCGCCAGTCATGTCACAAAGATAAGATGACCACGGCTCTGTTTATTGGAAACAGAGAAAGAGTTAATGAACTCTTGGGATGATACATGTTGATGTATGTAGGTCCCCTGTCTACACATACCAGGATTGGTTCTTTATACTTCATTACGTTCTCGGATGATCTCTTTAGATTCAGACCTATGTTCCTGTTGAAACACAAGTCCGAACCTTTTGAGATATTCACAGAATATAAGTTAGAAGTAGAGAACCAGAATACGGGTATAAGTATTATGTCCTTTGATGAGATGGAGGAGGAGAATACTTGAGCACGGAAATCCTGGACTATTTTAAAGGAGAATGAGATTCTCTCTCAGCATTACTCCTCCGTATACACCATTGCACGATGGTATGTCGGGGCGGAGCAGATACACCATATTTGATATGGTGTGCTCTATGATGAGTAATACTGAGTTACCTTTTTCCTTAAGGGGTTATGCACTTGAGAAGTTGCATACCTATTGAATAGGGTTCAAATCAAATCAGTTGCCTACCACTTCATATATGATATGAAAAGGGAAGAGCCCATGTCTTAAGCTAGTTAAGATTTGGGGTTGTCCGGCTAATGTCTAAAAGCAAAATCCGGACAAGCTCGAGGCAAGGTCTGTAATGTAGAACTGGAAAGGTTCCAGCTATACAAAATACAGCAGATAATTTGGTAGAACCAAAGGATTCAGTAGAAACCAACGAACCTCAGCCTCTCCGCCGATCTAGTAGGGTTCCTCACCCACCTGAGAGATACTTCGGTTTCTCTATGACAGTGGGAGCGAGGATTGCATCATGAGATGATGACCCAACTGGTTTCGAGCTGGCCATCAGGAGTAAGACTCTGTAAGAATGGCTGGATGCTTAGCGATCTGAGATGGAATCCTTATACACCAACAAAGTATGGACTTTAGTTGCTATATCTGAAGGGTTAAATCCCCATCAGGAGCAAGTATATCTTGAGAAGATTACTTGGTGTACATGGAAAAGTTGAGACTTTCAAAGCTAGAAGTTAAAGGTTTTCGTCATTGACCAGGCGTGGATAATGATGAAACATTTTCCAGTACCTATGCTTAAGTCTATCCAGATCCTACTTGCCACGGCTACATACCATGACTACGATATCTGGCGGTTGGGTGCCATGACATCTTTTCTAAATGATGTTTTAGAAGAGAACGTCTGTAAGTACACAGCCAGAGGGCTTCGTAAACAGTGGGAGCAGCGGAAACGTGTACAAGATGTTTTATCTGATAAAGCAGGCATCGCGGAGTTGGAACGTCTGTTTTGATGGATTAGTCAAAGAGTTTGACATCATCAAAATGGTAGATGAACCTTGTATAAACAAAAAGGTAGTAGGGAGTATGGTGGTGATCCTCGTAAAGTACGTGGAGGACATACTCATGATAGGAAAGGAGATTCCTATGCTACGCTCGATCAATCTCCGCTTATCACAATGATTCTCCATATAGGATCAAAATGATACCTACTAAATCCTGGATTTTGGATCTATGAGATAGATCTAATTGGATATTAGGAATCTCACTAGGAGAAGTGAGATGGTATCAATCGATCCTGGAGAGAATCACTAGAAAGGTTCCAGAGTGATAAAGACGACTGAATGTCAGTCGCAGGCATTGTCTTTACCCTCAGTAAAGGGGCGGTATGTTGGAAGAGTTCCAAGCTAGATACCGTGGCATACTAGACGATAAAGGCACGATACATCGCTACTTAAGATGCTACCAAAGAGGCTGTTTGGGTGTATATTGGTTCATGAGATGAACTATGTTCCTCCCATTGTGTGACAATGGAGTTGTGGCTTATGCCAGGAACCCCCGTCCCATCAGTGATCCAGACATATTCTAAGGCAGTATCACCTGATCATGGAGATGGTTGATCTCCAGGTTGATCGAGGCAAGGAGAGCAGACTTAGAGGATAACGCAGCGGATCCACTCACGAAGGCCTATTCCCAGAGAGAGACTTTTATGGGATGGTTGAGTATGAGATACTACAACCACTGCTACAGATGGCCCTAGTGCAAGTGGGAGATTGTTAGTTATATGTATGCCCTAGAGGCCATTACTGTACATTGGATGTATATTGTAGTGGATGATGGGACATATATAGGGAGGACTTTCTTGCTCGACATGATAGTATGCTATCTGGTTGCTCTTTACCTTAACGTGTACACTGATTGTCCCTCTGTTACATGTTGGTAAAGCCCTTAGGATGTGTACTTGACTACCTGGACTATGATGCGGATCATACTAGTGGGGACATGGTAGTCCATAAGTACATCCTTGAAAGTCCCTAGTCGTGGGTGTATCGAGACGGGGCATCGATATACCAGAGTAGACTAGCGTATACCTTCTCGACCCATACAGATGGGCGATGGATGATCCCATATCCATTGGTGTTTGACATCGGAGATGATATACGGGTGCTCAGTAGAGACTGGGTACACTGGACGGACTCGCCGAGAACTCCCAGATGGTATTATACCTCACGTCAGATGGCAGTTCTCTGGTGACACTGGTACAGAGTAGTCTGTTGACCCGAGATCGTCATAGAGTCTTGTGTGGTTCCCACTGTGCTTTGATTTCCATCTTACCACGTCCAAGAGGGCGTGCAAAACGGTGGTTTTTGGGTACAGTCCCGAGTCACATGGAGGCAATGAGCGATAGGAGGGGATTCGTCTCTCGCGGTATAGGGAGTTAATGTTGCGCTGTGTTCGATTGGCTATAACAGGAAATCCCTGGCCAGGGTTGCTGAGATTTACTGGTAAGTGTTACCAGTAGTTTCTCGAATAGTTATAGACCTCGTATCGACACGACTTATCGAGCTATTGGGGTCTGACGTTTACCACCCCTAGGCGAGATATGCGACATATCAGACGATCAGACCGGACTGTACGGTAGTGTTACTGGTTGGATTCACAGGAGTATGAGCGGGCTTGCTCGTCGATCTTCTGATCGCTCAATACCCGGGTGGCCGTTACGTTTAGCAGACCGCTTGCGGCTTGTGGGTGTTTGATATGATCATCATCTGCTGCCGGCGTATTGACGAGTCTTTAGAGTCCTACACAGAGGTTTCCTGGCTCAAGCAAAACGAAATAGGAGCGCATATGAGATATGTGCAGGACCGAGAATAATACCAGTATGTGATACTGTATTCGATTCTCGCGATGTGACATTGATCGGTTATATGCGATATAGCCGAGTTATCGGATCAAGTGTTGATTCGATAAGATGTTACTGATGATACCAGTCGGTTATGTGCGACATGACCGGATCATTGAATCAAGAGTTGATTTAATGCATAATTATATATTTGATATATTACTTTGCATTAACTAGTATTGGTTCACTTTAAATGGATTTTCTCACTCGGGTGTGCGCATTGCATATGCGATATGATTTTTGTGCACTTGATTGTATCATGTTTGATGATACATATCTTTTGTGTTAAGTGTAATGAATTAAACCTAGGTTAAGTAAATGATTAGGGTTTTCTTTTATTCTTTCATTTATCTTTTCATTTGCATTTAAAAGATAAATGAGAAAAGGAAAAGAAGTGAAAAATGGTGGCTAGTTTTGTTTTTAACAAGAAGCTTCATGAAGCTTTCATGAAGTCACCATTTTTTGTCTCATCTCCTTAACCCTAACCATTCTTTAACCTTAGTCAATTCTCTACACTTAACTTGAGTTATGTTATGATAAGAATGGATTATTCTTTTCTTTTTTAATTTAACTTATCATATCATTTCTTCATCTTCTTCCTTGAACAAAAAGAAAAAAACCTTCACTTCATCAATGGTGGATTGATGAAGAGTGTGAGAAATCCAATTCTAAAGTCTACCCACTTCCTATTTCTTCATCCTCTACCTCTTGCCAAGTAGTAGAGTGTGTTTCCTTCACAAGTTTTTAGGGCTTGGTGAAGGTGGAGCTTGATTTAGCGATGCCTCGACGTAGATCATCTTCGGCATGGACATTGACGACCTAGCTCGCTTATTCTTCGACGAAGCCGACACTAGAGCCCGGGAGTTCACTTGGACAGTGAAGGCACTTCGTTGCGGAGCTATGGAGGTGGACAAACGGATCTACAAAGGTTGTATTTCTGTATTCCTTTAGTTAAGTGTTAACTAGTTATCTTTTCGCCTAAACATCTAGCAAACGATCCGTAGTCGGGTCTCTCGGCACCGTTAAAATTTTAATTTGGCATGATCGATGCCTTGTGAGACCTCACTAGAGTGCCTAGGAACCCTACACGTGGTGCGCTTGGTGCTGAGCGCCAGACTTGAAGCGCTGATGCGCTTATTATGAAACAGCGCACACATGAGGAGCACGTGGCGCGCTTGGCACTGAGCGCCGGACTTGGAGCGCTGATGCGCTTCTTATGAAATAGCACACATGTGAGGAGCACGTGGTGCGCTTGGCGCTGAGCGCCATACTTGGAGCGCTGATGTGCTTCTTATGAAATAGCGCACACGTGAGGAGCACGTGGTGCGCTTAGCGCTAAGCGCCAGCCAATGAGTGCATAGCGCTCCTTGTGAAATAGCGCAACGTGAGGAGCATGTGGCGCGTTTGGTGCTGAGCGCCAGACTTAGAGCGCTAAGGCGCTTCCTGTGAGATAGCGCACACGTGAAGAGCATGTGGCACGCTTAGCGCTGAGCGCCAGTCAATGAGTGCATGGCGCTCTTTATAAAATAGCGCCCACGTGAGGAGCACGTGGTGCGCTTGGCGCTGAGCGTCAATCTTGGAGCGCTGGGCGCTTCTTTATAAAATAGCGCACACGTGAGGAGCACGTGGTGCACTTGGCGTTGAGAGCCAGACTTGGAGCGCTGGGGCGCTTCTTTATGAAATAGCGCACACGTGAGGAGCACGTGGTGCGCTTAGCATTGAGCATCAGACTTGGAGCGCTGGGGCGCTTCTTTGAAATAGCGCTTGAAGTGCTGGGCGCTGAGCGTTAGCTCTGATTAACTTTGTGCTCTGAGAATTAAATTCTTATTCATATGAGACTTTGTCTCATAGATCTAAGAACTAAGTTCTTATTTTAACAGAAGATGTTACAATCTCTTTTGTTTTTATGAAAGACTCTGTCTTCGTTTTATAGATCTGTGATCTAAAGATAACTAAATTCTTCTCCCTCCCTTTTTATGATGAGATATTATGATCTCTTTTTATGAAAGACCTCTGTCTTAAAGATCTATGATCTAGAAAAAGAACTAGGTTCTTCTTCTTTTGATGAGATGCTTTGATCTCTCTGTTTTATTTACCTTGAAGAAATTCTTCTTCCGAGAGCTTGCTCTTCTCTTTGAAATTTCTCAAAATTTGGGAAGGGGGTTCCTCTGTCCAAGACTTGAAGTCTTAGGTCTTTTATATAGTGGAGGCTGATTTGTTGAATCAGTTGAAGAGATCTTTTCTCTAATTGATTTGGGGATTTCCCCACCGTTGGATCTTTGATCCTAGGGTTTCTGTTTTACAGAAGACAATCTTCTTGTTTTTAACAAGATTGGGAAATATTTTCCCATACAGAACTTATTCTGTATCTTGGTGATTTTTAATCACCATTGGATCTTTGATCCAACGGTGCTCTAATTTTCAGAGGTAACTTGATGATTTTTAGTAATCTTTGTTGGATCTTTGATCCAAGGGTGGGGAACATTTAGTTCCTGCGCTAGCGCTCTCATGTTTTATACGTGAGCGCTGCATCAGAGTCTTTGACTCTTGGTGCTAGCGCGCTTAGCGCTAGCGCTCTCGTGCTTTGCACATGAGCGTTGCATCAGAGTCTTTGACTCTTAGCGTTGGCGCTGCTAGAGCTAGCGCGCTCATGCTTTACATGTGAGCGCTGCATCAGAGTCTTTGACTCTTAGCGCTTGTGCTGCTAGCGCTAGTGCTCTCGTGCTTTGCACGCGAGCGCTGCATCAGAGTCTTTGACTCTTAGCGCCGGCGCTGCTAGCGCTTGCGCTTTTATGAAGCGCTGCTTCATTTCAAATTTCAAAATTTGAACAGAGTTTTGCTCTGATTGGGGGAAACAAATGCCCCCCACCGTTGCGCTCACGTGGCTTACACGTGAGTGCTGCGGTGGCAGCATCTCCGCCATTGGATCAACTTAGACTTTGAAACGGCTCTCAGTGCCTATAAATAGGGCCTTTAGCCCTTGAGATAACCTATGTTCATCTTCTTGTTTTCTCTTGAGAATTAATTCTCCTTCAGAGCCAAGCTCTCTGTCTTAACAACTCTCTTAGAGTCAGAACCCTATCAAAAATCTAGGTAAAGATCAAATCTTTGAAGGGATTATTTCATAATCTAGGGTTTCACCCATTAACAGAGCTTGGCTCTTCTTAAATCATATAGATTTTTAGGGTTTCTCAATAGTTCTTTACTCTTTATAGATCTAAAGAGATCTTTCTTAGGGTTTCTTAACCTATTAACAGAGCTTTGCTTTTTTTCAAAACATATAGATTTGTTAATCTTTCATTAAGAACTCTTAGAGTTTGTTCATGGATCTTGAAGATCGCGTAATTTTTAATTCATTAAAAGCTTTTCTTGTAGGGTTTCTGATGGGTTACTCCATCATCTTCACAGAGCATAGCTCTTCAGAATTTTTTTTCCTGAGGAATTTTTATCCCCTTCATCATTAGAGTTGACAGATGTCACTCTGTTGTAGAGCGCTGCTCTCAAGGGAGATTAACTCCTTGGCCCGAGGGGCCCTCATTAAATAAGAATCCTTTTAGGATTTCCTAATTTAATGACTGTCTCATCAAATGATGAGACTGTTTTATTAATGATGACATCATCTAGATTGTGTGGGTCCCCCCTTGGTCCTTTTCCACTGCATTGCAGTGTGGCACGAATTTAAAGTACCAAGTACCAAGACTTAAACTGTAGCATTGACGGCTAATCTTTTGTTCTTTTTATACGCAGATACTATGTCTTTCGACATTTCCTTCCTGTTTGTTCATTCGTAAAGTGGGTTCTGTTCAGACCATAATATTGCATTTATCATTCCCCTATTCTTATCCTTTTTATAAATAAACAGGTACTCTTGACGCACGTTTGTTGCATATTACAGGATACAGGTTTCTGGAGCAAATACAGTATAAAAGACACAAAACAACAGAAAAGGAACTTTTGACCAACAATAAGACGAATCCTAGTCAAGCCCAGTTCACATAGGCGCAAGGCAACGAATGTCAAGGTGAAACGGTTAAAAAGCCCAATACAAGTCTTCACTGAAGATCTGGAAAAGACCTCGAAGCCCAACAGAGAAAACACACATAGAAACAGAAAGCCAAGAAGCCCAGAAGAAAGCCCACAAAAGCTCATAGCCCACATCCCTTCTTTGGCCGCGGAACCGCGGCCAAACCCATGCTGGCGCCGCGGTTCCGCGGCCGTTAGGAACACGTGTCGGTGGATTTTTCTTCTGTTGCCGCGACGGTTCTGGTGTTGGGATTCTCAGGGGTCAAATCTGTAAATTCATGTGTGCGAGAGTCTGTAACCCTAGTTTTTATATTTTCCTATAAATTGTAGTCTCAGATCTGTAAAAACTATGCCTCTTTTCAATCAATAAAATTCAGAAATTCTGAGAGAAAAATTCAGATCTGTTCTTCTTGTTTGAAGGGAGCCGTCAACCTAGTAAGTATTTTATTCTTTTAATTATAATGTCTTCTCATCCCCTAATGAGCGAGTAGTCTCCTCGCTTGTTAGGGTTAGCCCTAGGGAAAGGGTTGAGAGATGAGATCTCTCGCCCCTTTCAATGCCACCTTCACCTAATGAATTAGAACTTCACGCATACGAGCACAACCGCTCCCTGCGGCATCCTACCCTTCGAGGTAACGATGAACCGTAGTATAAAGGGCCGGTTCCGCGCGTTTTCCGTGAGGGTTAGGATAATTATCAACAAAGAAAGGATACAAATCTAGAGGAAGAAATATCTTCCCAAAAGATTTGTATCCACTTTATTGATAATTAACTTAACATCTAATAGATCTAAAACAAAGTAGGCATTGAAAGCGGTGATGAAAAAATTTAATCTCCAAAACTTCCCCTAAGCCTAACCCTAGCAAGATTCTTAATTAGATTAATTAGATCAGTATTTTAGATTTTTATAAACCAACCAAAACTACAAATTGAATCAACTCGTTAAAACACATAAAAGGAATTTACCCGTCTCTGTGGATCGACCCGTACTCACCGGCTAGCTGCGAAGCGACGCCGTTTCTGATTGCGGTAAACTTACAAATTTTTGGATTAATCAAATGGCGCCGTTGCCGGGGACGGCGTAATCTTTCTTTTTGTGAATTTTCGGGTTGATATAAATTTTAAAAATTATAAAAATCTGAAAATATAAAAAAAAATACAAAAAAATAATAATCAAATTTGATCTGTTTGAAGGATATATCTTTTGGATCTTGCAGGAACAGCGAAGAATCACGGATCTGGAATTTTACAGAGGGCAAATCAAAATTTGGAGCATAAGAACAGAGAGAAATTGTAAGCACAGAACAGTACAAAAATTTCCAGAGGCCGATCCCTCTTCTCAGCCGCGCTTCCGCCGCATTAAGGGCCCCAGGACCGCGGTTCCGCGCTTTGTTGGCCACGTCAGAATCTCAAATTTGCTCTGTTTGTTTTCTCTCTCTCTCCTCTGCAATCTCCCATATATCTCTCTGTAAAACGTTTTCTGCAGGATTTCTTTGCGTAAAGAGTCTTTCTCGCCCTTCTCGATAACAGATTTTCTGCAGGTTTCTTTGCGCCGCGCTAAAAAATTCTGATTGCAAGTGAAATTTTATTTGTTTTGCATAATTTAACCGGACTCTAAGGGGCTAATTGACCAATCTCAGATTGGGTGGGGATTTCATCACCCTTCCCAGGACCCCAGAAAACACCTAAGCATTTTGCATCAACCACAATTAATTAAAAAAAGATTAAACTCAGACCTAAGGACATCGAGCTCAATAGGAAAAGGACTAGTATAGGCATCGGCCGTTTATCCTAACCGACTTTGCGGTGTCTAGGTTAGTGGTTATTAATTAGGCCCACTGTAGTGGTGGTTCCTTCCCACTTACCTGGCCGTATTTGTCCGTGAAGAGGCGGTTTGAGGTCCTATTTCTAGCCCTAGTTGGGAGCTGTCTAGCAAACCTAGGCAACCCTAGATCTAGGCCTGATTGTGCATGTGTGGTTGATACATTTGTGTCACGAGTCCTATTTTCTAAAACCGTCTTGCAAAACTCTCCAATAAAAAAAATAAAGAAATAAAGAAAAATCTTTTCAAAACTTGCAACTTGCCGCTAAGAAAACTTGCACCTCACTTCCACCATTTCTCCTTCATTGACGTTATCTTACCCCCACATTCTGTTTTTCTATTTTTTTTTTCTGACTGCACTACCCTTTAGTGTATGTCATCTTGGACTAGGGATACTAACGCCCGATTAGTCCGTGTTTCGTTGGTACCGACCAACGAACCCTTCGACGAACCCTTCGTCGACATTCCGTCCATTTCCTTACCTCCATCTTCAAATTCTTCTTTCGAAGGTATGTCGGGACACGACCCCAACTATACCTTACCTACGGGAATGATTCCACCTCTGCCAGGTGCGAATAACCCGAATCTTCCGCCTGTTGTAGCGCCCGCACGAGTTGCGCTCCAGGATCTCTTCTACCCCGTCCGCACTTCCTTACCTACATGTCTTTCACCCCCACCGGCGAATGGGGATAATTTTGAAATAAAACCACACTTCATCAATATGCTGCCTAAGTTTCATGGTTTGGAATCCGAAGATGCATATATTTTCATTAATAAATTCCAAAACGTTTGCAGCATGATGAAGACAACCCAATTAAGTGATGACGCAATAAGGCTAAGGGTCATTCCTTTTACCTTATGTGACCTAGCCGAGAAGTGGCTATACAGCACCGCATCACACTCCATTAGAAATTGGGACGAGTTTGTGAGAGCTTTTCTGAAAAAGTTCTATCCTCATCATAAAACTGCTAGAATCCAAAACGAGATTATACAATTTTCACAGCTTCCGTCCGAACCATTCTGGAAGTGCTTCGAGAGATTTAAAGACCTACTTGTTCAATGCCCTCATCATGGGATAGAAAATTGGCAACTTTGCCAAACATTATACGAGGGATTGAACGCAGCAACGAAGCAGTTGCTAGAAACAATATGTCAAGGTCATTTTCTCTCCAAGTCTAGCGACGAAGCTTGGCAGTTTCTTGAGGACCTAAGTGAGCAAACAATTCAGTGGAAGAGTACCAAGACCACATCATCTTCTTCAGTTGGTCAATCTAGGGCAGGCATACATCAAATAGATATGTCGATAGCTATGAAGGCCGAGATGGCCTCACTTATGAAAAAGCTAGAAGCCATTGAGACAAAAATCTCATCGACTTCTCATGCCCCTACTCTACCCACACGAACTGTTTGTGCTTATTGTTCTAATCCATCGCATTTAACCGAAGAGTGTCCTTATAATGCACCTATTCAAGGGCAGGATCAAGTCAATGCTGCATTCCAGCAAAGACAAAGAAATGATCCGTACTCTTCGACATACAATCAGGGGTGGAGGAGTCACCCAAATTTCGCTTGGAACCAAAATCAACAAGGCCAAGGAAATAACAATTTTCAAAGAGCTCCTCCACAACAACAACAAGCACCCTTACAAACTCAAAACCAGCAACCTTTCCAACAACAACCTTATACAAATCAAACGAACAATTTGGTTCAACCAAATGATGATAAGGTTATCTCGCTCGAAAAAAGTCTAGATGCATTTCTTAAGCAATCTACAGAATCCGCAGCAAGATTTGAAAGTTATGTTCAATCTTTAATGAATAACAATGCCTCACATGATCAAAGTATCAAATCTATTGAGGCACAAATTGCACAATTAACTGCTGCGTTGAGCGAGAGAGAAAAGGGAAAGCTTCCATCTCAACCATTGCCCAATCCCGGTCACACACAAAATGCATATCACAATCACAATGTAAATGCGGTGACCACGTTGAGATCCGGAAGAGAGTTGCAAAATAATGTGGGAACTAGTGATGACATCCCCGCCGGTGGTTCTTCTTCCCCTTCTTCATTTTCTTCACTTCCTTCTTCACCTTTTTCTTTAGAGCCTATTCTCCACCCTTCACACGGCTCTACTTCTTCTGACTCGAACGGACCCATTTCTCACAACACGAACACATCCACACTGGGATCCGTTCCTACTCCACATTCTACTCCACAGACATTTGACTCAACAAATTTTCAGAATGCTCCATTCCCAAACAGGTTGAGTCCTAATAAACCAAATGCACAAGTGGAGAAGATTGTGGAGATATTTAAGCAGGTTAGCATAAATATACCTCTCTTGGATGCTATCCAACAAGTCCCTTCATATGCGAAAATCTTAAAGGGCTTGTGCACCTCGAAGAGAAAGGCATCTCAAGTACCCAAGAAAGTGCTAGTGGCTAGTGCAGTGAGCAATGCTATTAACCACCATCAAACCTTACCCCAAAAACGAAAGGACCCCGGCTGTCCTACTATTTCAATCACAATTGGGGATAAGAAAATTAATCGAGCACTTTTAGATCTTGGGTCTAGTGTTAACCTGATTCCTTACTCCGTGTACGAACAATTAGGGGTTGGAGAGTTGAAACCCACTCGTTGCACTCTCCAAATGGCTGATCGATCAATCACCTATCCAAGGGGTCAACTAGAGGATGTGTTGATCAAAGTCGGGGAATTCATATTCCCCGTTGATTTTATCGTTATGGATACACAACCTGTTGCTAACCCAAGAAACCAAATTCCGGTGATTCTTGGTCGACCATTTTTGGCCACTTCCAATGCCGTAATAAATTGTCGCAATGTCTCCATGACTCTATCCTTCGGAAAGAGGTCTAGTGAATTCAATATTTATAAGATGGGAAGTCTGCCCCCCGTGCCTAAAACTAGTACACGAGAAGTTTGCTCTATTCACGAAATCACGCAGGAGGACTGCGAGCTTGAAAGATTTCTATTTGATGAAAACAGTTTTGACGCCACTAGTGCGTCCCTCCTTGAGCCTACTACCGTTGACACAACCGATGTTGATTATGAATGTTTCACTTTTTTGGATGATGACGACTCACAGCCCGAATATGAGTCGTTTGAATTTTTGGATGAGTCAGTCGAACCATCTGAATCGGTTGTTTGCAGTGATTTCGAACCTGTGTTGGAGTCCTTTAAGTTCGAGGTAGATTCCGCAATGATTCTTACGCCTCCGAAACTCGAACTAATGTCCTTACCGCCTCACCTTAAATATGCTTACATAGGTGAGAATGAGACTTTTCCCATTATCATATCAGCCTCTCTAGCCTTCGAGCAAGAGAACGCTATTTTAAAAGTCTTACAAGATAGGCGGCAGGTTTTCAGTTGGACTATGGCGGACATCGAGGAGATCAGTTCCCTTATAATTGAATATCATATGAAATTGATGGATGATGCCATGTCATTAGAGAACCCACAGGAACATCTTGGGGGTATTGTGGTGAGCCAACTTCCTCCCTTAGAAGTTGAAATACCCCCATTTCTTTTAATAAGGTACGAGAATGCCAACACTCCACTGATTGCTGATCATTTACATTCTCGTTTCAATGTATCACCATCACCTGTATATTTACCTCCACACCTCCCATACCACTACTTCTATCTTACCAAATTCTTTGCGGACCACCACAACTTATTTTTCCACCAACCAATATTCTTTACCGATAAATTTTTCAACTGGTTGGTGTTGACCTTTGGCCGGTGCAAAGTTTGGCAGTAATGTCTAACATAGTTTAAATGAAGTTTGGGGGAGGGTCTTTTTGTATATATTTTTGTTTTTCTTAACAATAAAATATAAAAATTATAAATAAATAAACAGGGAAGTGCCGGTATTTGACCCTCTTGGTTGAGCATGACAGTGAGGACACTGTCAAGTTCAAGTTTGGGGGTATGCTGGGTACGTCTTTTTTCCTTCGCATTCATTTGTACATATTTTTGCATTTGCATACTTATTTGAAAACCCATAAAAATTGAAAAATTTCAAAAATTATAAAAATTATTGTATTCAATTTTGGCTAATTGACTAGAGTTTGACAGATAGGTTAACTGGCTAGGAACAACTAGATCTTTGACTTAGTAAATTAAAAACCCTAAAAAAAATAACATTCCTTAAAGTTTAACGGTAGAAAATATATGCCTTGTAGTTTATTTAGAAATAGGCAAATTTTGAGTTCACTTCTTGGGCTAAGTCGAAACAAAGGAAAAGTATTGATGTTCTTATTAGAGTATAAGTTTGAAAAATAATTCCTAGCTTAAATCTAGATTCTGAAAATGTATACCCTACAATTTGCACAATCACGCACCTTGAAACTTGGAATAGTAGAAGAGACCTTGAAATGCTCTTGTCTAAAGTTCTTAGTACAATGGAAAAAAAATATGTGTGAATGAAGAATAAAAAAAAAATGGACACTGGTTTCTGTGATTACTTAAGGCTGTAAAAATAGAAAAATATTTAGCGAAGGTGCTTTACCACCTAGTGCCTTAGACCAACTGGTTTGGGAGTCACTGCTAAAGCCTTGGGTGTTGCAAAGACTAGGAAGTACGCTTTAAAGTGCAAACGCATTTTGTAATCGGTCGTTGGTACCTCGAGAAGTATTAACGGTCGCATGAAGGATGTGTAAGCAAATTTCATTCACCAACTAATTAGTACTTTGGACAATGGACGAGAGTACGATTGCTTGATTTGAATCTCCAAGTGTAGGGGTGATCTATACACACACGTAGGGGTATGTGATTGGAATCTAGATAAGAGAAAGGAATGAAGAATAGAACTTGTATCTTTAATAGAGTTGATAGAAATTCCTAAGTGGAGATGAAACCCTAGAAGGAAAACTTAAAAGATGCCGAAAGCTAAGTAGGTCTACATAACATATATAATCTTAAGTTAAATAATGAGGAAGCGTGAAGAATGTGGGTGGATAATTTACAAGTAGAAGATAATAGAATTCCTTGTTAAAAGACCTAAGTGAAGAACAAAAGTCAATGGGCAGAATTGATAGGATTTTGTGGGTGTAATCCGCTGAAAACCCTCAGGAGACAACACTCCTCCTACTAGGGACACCTAGAGGTTTAACGGCTTGTTGCACGTGCTCAGTGCAATCGCGTTTCCCTGCGAAAGTGCGGTTAGGATTTTAGTGAATAAAATAATAAGTTTGCTCGAGGACGAGCAAAAGGTAAGTTTGGGGGTATTTGTTCAGACCATAATATTGCATTTATCATTCCCCTATTCTTATCCTTTTTATAAATAAACAGGTACTCTTGACGCACGTTTGTTGCATATTACAGGATACAGGTTTCTGGAGCAAATACAGTGAAAAAGACACAAAACAACAGAAAAGGGACTTTTGACCAACAATTAGACGAATCCTAGTCAAGCCCAGTTCACATAGGCGCAAGGCAACGAATGTCAAGGTGAAACGGTTAAAAAGCCCAATACAAGTCTTCACTGAAGATCTAGAAAAGACCTCGAAGCCCAACAGAGAAAACACACATAGAAACAGAAAGCCAAGAAGCCCAGAAGAAAGCCCACAAAAGCTCATAGCCCACATCCCTTCTTTGGCCGCGGAACCGCGGCCAAACCCATGCTGGCGCCGCGGTTCCGCGGCCGTTAGGAACACGTGTCGGTGGATTTTTCTTCTGTTGCCGCGACGGTTCTGGTGTTGGGATTCTCAGGGGTCAAATCTGTAAATTCATGTGTGCGAGAGTCTATAACCCTAGTTTTTATATTTTCCTATAAATTGTAGTCTCAGATCTGTAAAAACTATGCCTCTTTTCAATCAATAAAATTCAGAAATTCTGAGAGAAAAATTCAGATCTGTTCTTCTTGTTTGAAGGGATCCGTCAACCTAGTAAGTATTTTATTCTTTTAATTATAATGTCTTCTCATCCCCTAATGAGCGAGTAGTCTCCTCGCTTGTTAGGGTTAGCCCTAGGGAAAGGGTTGAGAGATGAGATCTCTCGCCCCTTTCAATGCCACCTTCACCTAATGAATTAGAACTTCACACATACGAGCACAACCGCTCCCCGCGGCATCCTACTCTTCGAGGTAACGATGAACCGTAGTATAAAGGGCCGGTTCCGCGCGTTTTCCGTGAGGGGTAGGATAATTATCAACAAAGGAAGGATACAAATCTAGAGGAAGACACATCTTCCCAAAAGATTTGTATCCACTTTATTGATAATTAACTTAACATCTAATAGATCTAAAACAAAGTAGGCATTGAAAGCGGTGATGAAAAAATTTAATCTCCAAAACTTCCCCTAAGCCTAACCCTAGCAAGATTCTTAATTAGATTAATTAGATCAGTATTTTAGATTTTTATAAACCAACCAAAACTACAAATTGAATCAACTCGTTAAAACACATAAAAGGAATTTACCCGTCTCTGTGGATCGACCCGTACTCACCGGCTAGCTGCGAAGCGACGCCGTTTCTGATTGCGGTAAACTTACAAATTTTTGGATTAATCAGGTTCCCTGAAGCGCCTGTGGATAGGGAAGTCTTTGCACTGATCAAAGATCACGACACGGAGCGAAAGAACCTTCATTTATGGGGGGACGTGGTACAATCAGATCATCAGGGGTCGGCGTAGCTTTTCCTGCGCAGCACCCTCGGAGCACATTTCGGAGATCCCTTATGCAGATGCAACCACGTGAACTATGCCGTGGAGGAGATCAATTGGACTTCGGAGGGTTGCCTTCAGCCTTCTATGGCCGCGATACCCGTACAACCTCCGACGGCTTTAGATACTCTAGGGCGGCGTATATGCCATGGCGAGTCACGCCCTTGGGGACAGCCGTATATGATAGGCCTAACTCCTCATCATCCAGCTGGGTATTTGCAGTGGGCCCGCTATATTTTGTCGGCCAAGAGATCTTTGCTGCTGAGGCTTGGGTTGTACCCCACCGTTTAAGCGTCTCTCTTCCAATATTCCACGCCTCCAGCATGGTGGGTCAAGGCTTTTCTGGAGCAATGGAATATTCTGACCCACACCTTCCTTCTGTCGGATCTAGAAGTCTCAATCTCTTTAGAAGAGTTTGCAGAGATCTCTGGCTTACCCGTTAGGGGAGAACACTACGAGGAGTTGCTTCCTCCGGATGAGTATATCTTTGCCACCAAATCAGTGGTAATGGGTCTTACCCTGGAGAACGCCATTCAACACTAATTCCCGAGCTTGATCAAGGTGTTGAATATCTACGAAAGTCTATTTCTGGAGTCCGGAGGGCATGGAGTCAGCTACGCAGACTTCATCGCTTGCTTTCTTCGTCCGGAAGCCTTATCGAAGCAAGCTACGCTGTTCTCCAGGCTTGACAATCCGTTTGGTTTTGGTTTGGATAACCAACCGACGGCGGAGGCGGATTTAAAAGTTTCTTTAGTCCGGCTACTCCTGTCGTTCCCTTCGCGGAGCTTGCTGCTCCGGACATCGATGAAGAGATGTTCATGCTGGGGTTCATTGGCTTATGGCTAAACTGGTTCGTTCTTCCCATGCACCCTCGTTATATGAGGCCATCAGTCTTTTACCCAGCCCATCGTATGGTTGCGGGAATGCAAGTGGCTATCGGGATTGCTGGGTTGGCACACCTGTACCATAGTCTCAGCTTAGCGGCGGACACCACTCAGCCAGGGGTACAGCCCGTCACTTTCTCGCTGCATTATTTTACATCATGGATCGAGCTGCACGTACTTGGCGCTTTTGGTGCACATAAACGACCTCGTTTCTACGAAAGTTATAACTTCCCTCGGATTATGCGCCTAGTTGACGCGTCCGTTTTAAATCCGTCACAGCGGGAGGCTAGGGGTGTGACCCTTCGTCCGCCTATGGTTGGAGATGGCATGGCCTTTGTCGATAAGGTTTTAACCATCGGCAAAGAATCCGAAAAAACGGTGCAGCCTCTACGTGATACTTTTAAAGATGGGGCCTCTACCTTGAAAGCTCGGGAGATTCTTCATTTATACTCAATCAGGCCGGGCTTTCTCGTGTATAGGCAGAATGATTCGGCGTTGTTCATGAGGTACAACCCTCACTGTTTCGCCCAGCAATCAAGCTATAATCAGGGCGTCCCGCTCGAGGCCTTTCTAGCTGAGCCAGTTGCCACAGAAGAAGGTATTCACAACGCATTACACCATTTTATGCGGTTGAATACCGGCTCCAATTTCTTTATCGGTGAGCCGAGTTGCATTCCGCGAATCGTGAACGCATATGTGGCGTGGTATCAACATTCGATGGGCGCCGTTATTAGGGAAGAAAAGCGATTATTGCTTGATCGCAAGGGCACAGCCCCGCTGGTAATCCAGTCGTTCCCTTGAAGCGACGGACCATCGTCCGTCCTCTCTTGAGAGAAGTTGTTGCGGCTGTGGTACCACGTGTTATGCCTGAGCTGCCCCAACCCCGTGCTCCTGTAGAAACGGTAGTTATGGCGTCTCCCGAGTCTGACGTGGGTGAGGAGATCGGGACACGCCGCCCGAAGTTGCCCGCCAAGCGCAAACTTGTGTTATCAGCTGCCGGCACTCGCTCACAGAAGAAGAAGAAATCGCTCTTCTCTATGGACGTTGTATTTGGTCAGGAGCCCCATGCTCCTTACAGCGAAGGCTTATCCGAGTACGGGACCAATGAGGGTCTATTCATTGCGCCGGATGATACCAATCTGGAGGCTGCTATCGCGGTTTCAGAGCAACTAGCTCGCGATGAAGCAGCACTAATCACCATGGCACAATCAGGTATACTTCGGCCATATCTTTCCGCGGCTATTTTAATTATTATAGTTTGAATGATGCTTTTTTCTTCAACAGGTATCTCCGCTGAATAGGCTCTCGCAGCTTCCCTCAAGACTTTTGAAGAGGAAGAAAGGCTTCGCGCTTCTTTGGGCCTCAGTATATTTCGGCTCATTGTGCCTCCATTCCCTTTTTCTTCATGGGTAGTATGACCCTTCTTTTTCATCTTATTGCAGGGACTACCTCGACTCAGGTTATCCCAAGTGCGGTTCCGATCTCGCATGGTGGCGTGGCGACGCCTCCAGGGCCGGCTGCTGAAGTCCCAGCTCCCCCAGTATTGCCAAAAGAGCCTTTGCTTAAGCAGCCGATGACGGACGCCGTAACAACTCCAGAGGTAGCTCCTGGCTCGGACAATGACGTCACTTTGAAGGAGGTCTTGAGGAGGCCTTTTTCTCACTGCCAAGGCTGATAAGAAGCGCAGAAAGCGTACGGCGAGGGAAAGTGATGTCAGCTTGGCTGTGGGTGCAGGTTCAAGCGCTCTTCCATCCGTCGCTATTTCTTCCGAAGATGCTCCAGCAGCCCTGTCTACCGTCCATAAACAGGTTGTGAGCGTGGCTCGGGAGGCAATTGAAAAGCCGCCCCAAGGTAACGTAATACTGGGTCTTTTTATTAGAATTTGATCTTCAAATTCTTATATAGCATATCTTGCAGGGCCAAGTCCTGGCGATAAGGCGGTAGGTGAGATGACGGCAACCACCGAGCCTAAAGCGGCTACTCTTTCTCAGGAATCTGGGACTGCCCTAATTGCCACTCTTTCCCCTTGCGGTTCCCTGCTATCGGCTGGCATTGTGAGTGTCACGACGGTCCACGTAGAATCAGGGGATGAAGCCACTGGCGCTGAAACCATTCCACTCAAGGAAAGCGAAGAAACTGCAACGCCCAATGATGCTTTCATCGCAATTTTGGCTGATGACCCATCAGGTAGGTCTCGATTCGCTGTTTACTTTTGTTTCAGAATCCCTTTCAGTCCCTTCTGATGACAATTTGTTTGTTTTGAATGCAGGTGTGGTGAGCGCTGAGGTTGTGCCACCCGAAGAAGCGTCACCGATTGCTGCTCCGACAGTCGCCGTCCCTTCGTCTTCTCTTATGTCCTCCCAAATGCTGGAAGGTATGGGTTTGCGATTTATCTAATTTAAATTATGGATACCATCTTCCTTGTACTGACCATGCATCGTCGCAACCTGGCAGGAGTTCTCTTTGATCATCTTTATCAGGTGTTGAATCCGTATTTCTCCATCCAGTCGGGAGTCAGTCTTCCTACCGGTGTCGGTGAGTATAGCTTTTAACCGACATCATTTCCTTTCTTTTGTGGGAAAACATGTCGTTGCTAATTCTTCTTTGCATTGATTGCAGCGTTACAGATTGGAGGAGGGGACGAGAGAACATTCGCGCCTCCGGTACTCTTAGCTTTACCACATGTCGTAGCCGGTATAGTAGACCCTATTACTCATGCATTTTCTTTATCTCTTTAGCCGACATCTGATTATGATTTGTTTTGCAGCGATCGCACCGACTCTAGCTCCCTTCGAGTCTCGAATTCTAATGCCGGCAGGGCCCTTTGTTAAACACCCATCTTCCAGGGTGCTGCGAACAGCCTGCGAATGTTAAGTGAGTTCGTCGAAGATCTTGACGCCGAGGCTTTCGCATCTGCTGCAAATTTTGCTGCTGAGGTTAACTCATGTTGGCGATGATCGCGAACTTCCACAGCGAGGGCGTCGTCGAGTCTTGGGTTAATCACTGCAGGAAGATTGAGGCCTGTCTGTATGAGATTGAGCTCAGGCGTCCTGCTCCGGAGGTGTTAGCTTCGAACTCCCAGTAGGCTGCATGGGTTGAGAAGAGCGTTCCTTTCCTTCTCTATTTCGAACAAGAGGCAACCCTTAAGCGAAAGGAACATGAGGCGACTTCTGTCGAGTCTGTCCAACTGCGTGCCGAGGTCGCAGCGAACGCTGCACATCTGAACTCCATCTTTGAAAACCTTCAATGATGTATTTCTGACGGGCTGGTGCTGAGGAAGAAGCTTGACTTTACTGAGCAGGTTGCGCAGAGTCAGGAGGCTATTCAGCAGGAAATTGATGAGAAACTTTCATCCTGTCTGCAGCAATGGGCCCAAGTCAAAGCGGAGCTGGCCGCGGCGGCTGATCGCGAAAAGGAGCTAAGAGGAGTGCGTAAGCGACTTGCTGATTTGCTAAAATCGCCTCCTTCTCAATAGCTGCTTTTGTATCGATTAAACATTTGTAACTTATGAATAAAATGTATTCATTTCATTCATTTTTTTCTTTTATTCCATTCATTTTCATATGATGTAATTTGTATCCAATTGAATTCATGAATAAAGGAAACATTTCTGTATTATTGCCTTCTTTTCTTTGTTGTGTTGTTGTCATGTGATTTTATCAAATTTGGCCTGTAGATGATAGATAATATTTCATCTTGAATTCTCTGTAGGGTAGTGATGGCTTAGGAAACAGGTTCAGATCTGCCGTCTAAGACTTTTCAATTTTATGAGCCATGAGGGCCTCATAAAGACTTTTTCTCCCTACGAGTCGTGGGGATCTCGTAGGTGTATTTTCTTCTTAGGAGTCGTGAGGACTCCTAAGTGCTTTTTCTCTTGAGAGTCGTAAGGATCTCAGAAGAGAATTTTCTTCCTTCCAAGTCGAGAGGACTCGTAAGTGGTTGATGAGTTGACTTGTTCCCCAGTCGAAGCGTTGCTTCGACGGGAAGGTCGAGGGTTGACTTTCGCCGTTACGGTGTCGGGGTTGACTTTCGCCGCTACGGTGTCGGGGTTGAATTTTGGTTGTCTGTGAACTGCAAAGTCTCGGAACTGGGGACTTTGCCGTGGCTCCGATTGGTAGTGCTGCGTTCATATCCTAGTGGAATGAGGAGGAACACCGTTGTTGATCTACAGGCTGTAGATGTTGCCATCAAGATTTGGAACTAGGGACTTTGCCATGGCTCCACTTCGTTGCGACTCTGAGGTCGGTTGTTGAAGTTACGTCTGCATTCAGTTGGAGTGAGGAAACGTCTTTGTCGATCTTTAGGCTATAGATGTTGCCGTCGAGATCTAACTCTCCCTTTTGACAGAGTCCGGTGGGGAAATGTGGCTCCCTTTCGTTTATGCCCATGGATTGTATACAAGGGTCAGTATGGACTCACCTGTAGGGCAAAAGTTTCATTTTATACGTATTTTGTTTTCTTTTCGCGATGCTCTATCATTTCAGCTTTTTATATCGCGAAAGTCGCGATTGCCCAATCATTTCGGCTATTTATTGCGGTGCCCAATCATTTCGGCTATTTTGTATGCATAAATTTTACTTGCTGATTTTGTTGCAAGTTTCCCCATCATTCCGTCTATTTCATATGCATTTTTGGCTCGCTGATTTTTATCGCGAGTATGGAACTTGGAATCTAGTGCCAGTCTTAGAATTAGCATCGCTGCGACTGGAATATTGCCAGGAGCGAATCATCACTTGCCGTTGTCGATTCGAACAAAGGTGGATTAGCAAACAGGGTTAGGATCCTGTCAACTAAGGATTTTGACTTCATGAGCCGTAAGGGTCTCATAAAGGTATTTCTCCCTACGAGTCGTGAGGATCTTGTAGGTGCATTTTCTCCTAAGGGGTCGTGAGGACTCGTAAGTGCGTTTTCTCTTGTAAGTCGTAAGGATCTTACAAGAGTCCTTATAAGTCGAGAGGACTTACAAGTGTTGTTCACCAAGTGGGGGAATTTCGCGCCATTGGCGGGAACTTGGTGGGGGAGACGTTTATTTATGCCCGTAGATTGTATACAGGGGTCAATATTGAACCGCTTGTAGGGCAAGATTGGGGTGTATGACGGCTTAAGAACAGGTTCAGATCCCTGTAGCTTAAGGCTTTTGAATCCTATGAGCCATGAGGGTCTCATAGGGGAGTTCTCCTTACGAGTCGTGAGGATCTCATAAGTGTAGTTTCTCCTCAGGAATCATGGGGATCCCTAAGTGTGTTGTTCCCTTGTAAGTCGTAAGGATCTCACGCAGGTATTTTCTCCTTACAAGGTCGAGAGGACCATGTAAGTGTGCACGAAATTTTTATTTTATTTTTACGAGTCTGCGCCCTTTTGGGTTTTCACAAACTCGCCGGTAGCCCTGCTGTTTTTACTCACGGAGCTCTTTCGGGTTTTCATCCGTGCCCATTTCGCTTACGGACGTACCATTTTTTTTTGGCGCGTTAGCTTAAGGATGCTGCGGTTCATAGTAGTTTACAAACTTTTCGGTCAGGCGTAATATTTTTTCAAGAACCGACCGTTTATTGGCCTAAAGGGTCTTTCGCCATGCATATTCATGAGCAAGTAAGCCCCACCTTGGTAGACCTTGTCTATGATATACGGGCCCTCATAATTTGGCTCGAATTTCCCTCGTTTGGCACAGTTAGGGATCCTAGGTCTTTTTACGACTAGCACGAGTTCGCCTTGGCGGAATGTTCTCGGCCTAGTCAATCTTTCGTATGAGCGCGTCATCCTTTCTTTGTAAGCCTCCAGGTTTTGCTGTGCCATGAGCCGGGTTTCGTCAAGGACGTCGAGCTCCTCCAGCCGAAGATGAGCATTATCTTCATCTGTTAGCTCGTAATGAACCGCCACTCGTAGAGAGGGTAGCTCTATCTCCAAGGGGGGTACCGCTTCTGCGCCAAATACCAATGCATACGGCGTTGCATTTGTGGCTTTTTGAACGTAGTTCGATACGCCCAGAGAGCTTCATACAATCTCTCATGCCAGTCCTTTTTGTTTTTGGACACCGTCTTTTTTATGATCTTCATCAAGGTCTTGTTGAAAGCCTCAGCTAGACCATTAGCTCGGGGATTATAGACCGAAGAGTATCTCCAGTCTATATTATGTTGCTGTGCGAAGCGGCCGATTCTGTGACTTCTGTAGGCTGGCCCGTTATCGGAGATAATCCGTCGCGGAGTGCTGAACTGATATAAGACGTGCGTCTTGAAGAAATTGAGGATATTCTCCGACTTCACTTCTCTCAGTGGTACTGCTTCTGCCCACTTAGAGAAGTAATCGGTTGTTGCTAATATGAACCGATGTCCTCTGGTTGATGCTGGTTCGATGGGCCCAATAATGTCGATTCCCCACATTTCGAACGGCCAGCTAGCCACCGTTGGGTGTAGAGGATTTGGATGCTAGTGGATGAAGTCCCCGTGAATCTGGCACGAGTGGAATTGCTTCACGTATTCGAGGCAATCTTGAATCATCGTGGGCCAATAGTAGCCCATCCTTTTGATCTTCAACTTCATCTTCGGCTCGTCTTGATGAGAACCGCAGAGTCCGTCATGAGTTTCTTGGACGAATTTCTTTGCTTCTTCCGGTCCTAGGCATCTTAGCCACAGAGAGTAGAATGATCTCTTGTACAGAGTATCATTGACGAAGGCGAAAGACAGAGCTCGTTTCACGAGCTGATGTATTAAGGATGTGTCTTCAGGCGTTCGATGGCATTTGAAGTAGTCTATAAATACTTCTCTCAAATCCTTAGCCTTTTCCTGGTATTGTATTTGTAGGGCCATTTGTTTGGTCGCTCCCTTTTCTTCGAACGACTCCGGAGATATTTCTGTTGGCGCAAGAACCCAACGGCTTTGCACAATGATCCTCACGTCATCGAGGTTTTCGTCAGCCAGTTCTTTAGCGAGTTTGGCTAACGCATCCGCTTTGCTATTTTCCGCACGCGGTATGCTTTCCAAAGCATAGGCCGGGATTTGAGTCAGCAATTGTTGTACTCTCTCGCCATACTTCACAAACTCTGCTTTGCACGTTTGATAGTCGTCGTTTACTTGACTAACGATCAGCTGGGAGTCTCCGTATATGAGGAGGTTTTCGATTCCCATGTCAACAACGACTCAAGACCTGCTATCAAAGCTTCACATTCGGCTTCATTGTTCGTCCTCGGCTCTGTTTAAGAAAAGGAAAAGCGCATTATCCCTCCTTGTGGAGTCACGAAGATGAGGCCTACCCCAGATTTGATTATGGGGGAGCTGTGCTTTCGCTTCTTCATGGAAGATGCTCTGTCGAAATAGATGTCACGACCCGAAAGTACGGAACATGACCGGCACTTAAACTACGAACGTCTCGAGGCGTACGTAATCTAAGTAAACCGAAAACCCAGAAATCCAAACCAAGAAAAGTAGTAGAGTGCAGGAAAAACCAACTTAAAGCAAGTAATTTCAATAGCATAAGCCGAATTATGCGGTTTTTAAAACATCAAAAATTTACTGAAAATTTCGGCAGAGTCTCCTTTGTAAATACTGGCCCCCAAACAGGATACAACATGAATAGTATACGAAATCAAGAAAAAGGCATCCCCAAGCGGGAGCTAGCTCTTCGTCAATCGACGGTCACAACCACACAAGCAATATAATATACAACGCCAACGGCGAGGATCAAAACTCAAAAGGAAACTCAAAACCACCAGAAATAAAACGAGCGACTCTAAGGTCGAAAGAATAAACAACACTGGTCTCTATCTCAATAAATACATGTTTGGTTGATGGAATTTACTAGATACAACGGAATAATATTATACAAGGTAATATGATGGGTACGATACAAGAAAAACCCACCTACTAGCAAGTCACCCGAATAAAACTGAGCCCGCAAAGCCGTAATGAAACCTGTACGGCAAACCTGCAAGAAACTGGGGCACAACGGGGGTGAGTTGCCAACTCGTGAATAGAAAAACATCTACGCACAGAAATCGCATAAATAACGCAACCTGGGTCAATGATCATAATATATCCTCAAATATAACCAGCAGCCTATAACAAGGCTAGGGTAAATATCTAACCCGAGTGTAATCTCATGTGCCCGTGTCAGTGCCTCAGGTAGCAATATATCATATGAATGAGGTATGAATGCATGGAACAGAATGCATGTACTGACGAAAACTTCTTTCATAAATCAGTGAGATTTCTGTATTTTTAAAGTGAGGTACCATAAATGAAATCAGCATAAAACAGTGCCCAGCATCGACACAAAACAAGTGTCCAAATATCTCGATATCTCTGTATCACAACCTCTGTACCTCAATATCTCAAAATCAATATCTAGGGTGTCGTCAATCCAGACCGGCCCCTACCATCCATCTCAAGACCACGACGGTATCCTCCGGATATCCGACGCGTCGGTAATATCACCGGTCGGTAGTGCTCCCCTGCCAGGCTCAACGTCAACAACACATTCCTCTTGCCCCGGGGTACCGCACCGGGCCCACCATGTACCCGAAACGGTTCATCCATCTCCTCGAATCGGGTCTCGAAATCCATCAGCAAACTCATGGTGGACGACTCATACATCATAGGAAAACCGCATTTTTTTATTTAAAAAGAAAGAAAGCAGTTTATATATGTTTTGCGGTTTTCCTCCAAATTCATAAAATATCATGGGAATCCGAATCATCAATAGCATGTAAAACCATGAATACAAGCATGAGAATCCATGAATACGGCATAACAATGAATAACAGTATGCATGAAGTAGCAGGTAATAACTACAATGTCTAAACTATTAGTTAACATGCTATGTCAAGCAATAATATTTTCTAAGGTGTACGTGACATGGCAATTACCGATGAAGATGTGTGTGAGCCGGCAAGTAAGTGTACGTGGTACATACGCATCATCGGTAATGGTGCTGGTGTCCTAACAGCATGATATCAATAATAGAGTATGAAACATAATATAAGCATGCGATGCGAAGCGAACCACAATAAGGAGCGGGAGCTGAAAACTAGACGCAACTATAACTAATCTGCATTAATCTAATATAAGTCCTACAAATGATGCCTTTTGAAATAACACGAATCATGGGGTTTTGAAAATAGGGGCTACGGTGTTTTTATGAAAAGATACGTCCTTTGAAATATCCGTAGGATCCCTTGACCTGTCTTTTAAAATACCCACGACCCGCTTGTTTGAAATAGGTGGGAGTCTAATCTAATCTAACAACTACACTAAACTATAAGGTTGAACTATAGGTAAGGAAACCGCCTATCATCTGAGTCGATACATATACATACCTGTATATGTATAGTCAGTGATCCCGCCTCAATAATATCATATCCGATACCATATCTATAATCAGGAATCCCAAGTCAAGAGTGCGGATCAATCATCAATATATAGCTCGTACGTAAATCCGTCGTACGGCATCCCAAATCTGGGTACGGGTCAATATCACATTCATTATACTATTCATCTGATATCCTCTTTATCAAATATCATGATCGGGGTACTGATCTACGTCTAGTACAATATTGATACCATCTATGTATGCATGCATGTATAAGAATCACTACGTCAAAAGACCCGCTAAAACATCATGTCGTATCTCAATACGAACCAAAACACATCACGGATCTTCTGGCCTCAAGCCCAATATCATCGACTCATCTCAAATCCTAATTACTATCCTCAAATCCAGTATATAAACACATAGTCCCATACCCATGTGTAAATATACACATCAATATTTAATCCCATGTACGCACATATGAAAGAAGAATGTATGCAAATATGGGTGTGTGTGTGTATGTGGTGCAACCACTACTCTAGGGTTTCGCAACACTAAACCAATCCAATCACACCAAGGATCCATCTCTATCATCAATAATCTCAAACAATATATAAACAATATATATATATATATATATATGTGTGTGTGCATACGTATTCGTATACATCACCACGAACTGCGAGGGTGCTATACGCCATCCACCCGACTTCTCTCCGTAGATATAAATCTACTCACCTGGTCCTCGCTTGCCGGTGCCGACGCCGCCACGCGCTTGCTTGTCGTCTCGAAGTCCACATGGGGTACCTACATATCATAACGCACCGTATCGCATTAAAATCCGACTCATGACCAAAACGACGCACGAATCCCACATAGGTCAAAACCTATGGTTTGCTTTCACAAATCAACCCAAAACCCTCCACATCGGCGTACAACGCCGAGTGATCGTGAAAAACTCAAACACGCCAATCATGGTTTCAAAACTCACTAATTATATAAGGAATAGGTTTTTCATTCGTCAAAACCATAAAAGTACACAAATCGTTTTATTTCCCAAAACTCTAGTTAGCGGTCGTTAACCGTTTTAATACAAATCTTGATGTTTAAGCAAAACGAGTTGTCAAAATATTCGCTAAATAGCTTAATTAGGCCACATAAACACTTACTAGATTTTAATCTCACTTCTTTATATTAATTACAAAAATCTAGTTTGCAAACCAACATAATTAGAATTTTTTTTATCTAACAATTTAGCTTAAGTTTTAAAACCTAGTTTACAAAATTATGCAATTTGGACAAATTTAAAAGTAGCAATTAGCAAGATGCAACAAGATTAAGTTTTCTATGTCTTAATATGCTAACTACACCATGACATTATAAACATTTTATAAAAACCCTAACCTTATTTAAAAACCCTAACCTTGAATTTCTAAATAGAAAATTAAACCAATTTAGATACCTAATTAAGTTGATTACAACAATTATCAAGAAGATAACACTTGGAGCAAGATTATACCTCACAATTTGTAGATCTATCTTGCAAGAATCTTAGCCTCCAAAACTTGCTTCCATGCTCCAAGATCCACACTAGATTGGTTAAAGAATAATGGGTAATTGTTGGATTTGGGATTTATGAGGTTTTAATTTGATTTTTTCTTGAATTTTTTGAGCACTTTGTGTTGGAAATGAAGTGGAAAGATTTGGGGCTGATCAAGGAGGGGTCTCGGCCAGATTGGGGGGGAGAATGAGTGAGGAGAGAGAGGGGGAATGGGTTTGTGGCAAAAGTCAACAAAACCCATACCCCAAAGTCAACACTTACTCTTTTCTTCATTCATTCTTCTCTTGTTGTTTGCTTGGACTTTTCTCAAGTGGGGAAAAAGAAGGGGGCTGCTGAATTCAGCCAAGGGGAGAAGTGAATGGGGGTGTGTGGGTGTGGGTACGGGTGTGGGGTGATGAAAAATGATAAATACAATACCCCAAACATCCATTTACGCTAAAAAAAAGCCTTTTTTCTTCAATAATTTCTAAACCGTTTTGGCAAATGATTTCGTTCCAAAAACCACATGATAAAATTTTATTTAATGTTTTATGATGCACAAAATTTGTTTCAACTCATTCCAATTTATAATTTTCCCTAATTAAATGTATTAGTGACGGCTTAAAATAATAATAAAATAATATTTTTTTCAGAAAATTTGAAATTTCACCAGCGGCTCAATAAACACCAAATAATAGCAATTACATAGCTAGAGTATGTATATTTAATTTTTATAATAAGATATTTGTGTTTTGGCTTTTTACAGAAAACCCCCTTATTTTACCGATTTTTTTCGAAATTTCACCGAAACGATTTTCAAAACGTTACAATCTTCCCCTCTTAAAGAAATTCGGTCCCCGAATTTAAATTCAAACTCCCCCAAATACTAAAACATCTAAGAAAACCATCAAGTCGTCGGGGCTCCGAAATTGTAAATACATAAAACAAATCGTAGCGCAGCGCATGTGCATGAAAAATGAGCATATAACTCAAATCAGAACTCCGTCAAGCATCCCGCAATCATCGGAGTCATGGGGAAGACATCAATACCAAATCCAAAGCAAAACCAATATGATATAACTCGAAACTATACATGTAAATATCGAATCTATATCTGTAAGTATCTGAAGGAAATAAATGCCAATCTCTTTAACTCGCTGTGCAACGCGTATAACACTGCACAGTGGCGGACGTCTATCATAAGAAAATAACTATATACATATATACCTTTGTTTGAAATGTACGTTCCGCCGTTTTGGAAACAATTTGGAAGGGTCTCCTTGTTTTAAACATTTCGTGTCATATCAGACACGTAGGTAAATACTGAGGCTATAGCTCGCTTTTTGGAAATCCCTTCAATAACTATCAATGCATGCAAAATATATTCAGGTACTGTCCTCTGACTAGTCCTGCTCAGTACGAAAACACATAGCAATATCATAAAAACGTACTGCTCTATACGAAATCAATCCCCAAAATATGCACATGAATGCTACGTGCATCTGGTGCGCACGGAAATCAAAATCCATGAGTGTGCCATACATGCGCACAGAAACAACATCTAAGTGCATCGGGTGTGCACGAAACATCTGTCGTAGGCAACATGTGTGCCTGACAGCAAAATCAGGTGCATCTGACATGCACGAAAAATTCTCAATTTAGTGCCTCTGGTGTGCACCAAAATCACCCTTCAAAACATGCGCCTAACATGCGCGAAAATCCAAATCAGGTGCATCCATCGTGCACGAAATCATGAAATCCAATATCAAGGGCCGAACGTGCGCAAAATCAATCAGGTGCACAAGGTGCACAAAACAAATATCGAGTATCACAATCGAAATCGAAGTCCAGTGCATCTAAGTGCACAAAAGGCGTATCACTGCACTGCAAGCATATAATAACTATACAGAGTGCAGGAACCAATTCGTGTGCATGCATACGCACAAAACAACTCAACTGTTTAAAACCGTAAAATCACAAACATGTGAAACTAAAGCACGAAAACGATATCAAGTGCAATACTGTGCAAAGATCGTAAATCCTCAATCATCAAAATCAAATCATACGAATAAATCACCCAAAACATCGAAATCAATAATGGCGGAATAGTACCGCTCAAGTGCATCCTCTAAGAATCTCGGACCAACTGTCGTGGTCACTCATAGCATGTCTCATCGACGATCCTGAACTCTGGCCTGCTGGTGTGCATAACATGACCGCTCCTGGTTTCAAGTCTTCCTTGTGGATAACCAATCTCACGATCCACCGGCTCATCGGCCCTGTCAGGTGTGCTAACGGGAACGATTCCGTTTTGGCACTTCTCTGGTCATCTCTCGGTCAATCCGCATGACCACTCGTAAAGCAACATGTCACTGGAGTCGGCCTCTGGCTCTCTAAATGCACGTGACACGTCTGATCCTGGGTGCAATTATCATTGCAGCAGTGTCCTGAAAGGAATCCTACTCAATGTCTCTTCCAGTCTCAACTCTGCCAACTGTCCAGGAGTCATCGTCCTTTACTATATCTGCTTCTTGTTCCGGAACGGCTGCATACTCATCGCGACTCATTCTGGAAGGTATATCCAAGTACAATGCCTCGGCATGCGCATCGCATCTCTGATGTCGGCGGAGTGGAACGTCATCATATCCAGATCTTGTACGAACCTCTTACTCCACTTTTCTCTAATGTCGACTGCTTCGGACTCGTCTCGTCGTGGCTGCATGGACTGAGCTCCAATGACTATCCTCGTATCTGGAGTCTCCCAAGAAATGCATCTCACCACCTAGCATCTGAATTAAGTCGAGCCATCCGATCGAGTCGTCAAAACCTCATAATCCCCCCAGAGCTCAACCTCTTGGGCACAGTTTAATAGTATCGAGTACATACCACAGCATCGGTGGTCCAGCCGTAGAAGGGCAAACCCAAGCCTCACTAATGGCGCCGCGGAACTGCCGCAAACCCTAAGGTTCAAAGGCTTTCACACGGTCATTAAGTCGAGTTAGGGTTTCATTCTTCTAGAGGGACCATAGAATTGCCTGCATGTCTTTCCGACTACTTTAAACTTGGAATAATAGGTTTCTGACATTCGATCGTCTCTGTCGACTCCCAACGTCTCCGCGTGAAGTCGTCTCCAGCTGGAATCAATCTATCTGATGACCTCGCATCGGGGTAGGCGAACGATCCACATGTCCTAGTCATTCATCCTCGATGACTAGCGACCTTCTATCATCTCTTAGTACAACTCATTCTGCACTAACTCCAGCATCTGGGGCAATATCTCGTCGTTCGCAGCAATAACTGGCTCGCTCGTCTGCACGCTGAACGGTGCCTCAATCATCAGGAGTAAGCAATACTTCAATGGTCATCAAAATCTGGCTGGCCTCTATCAGTGTCTCAATCCTCTAGTGCAAATCAGCACGTCCGAGTAATCTCATAAAGGCGATCCGCCAAACGCTCGTAGCGCGGAAACACAGTAAAAAGACACATCTCTGCAATCGTGTGTCGCCGGAATTTCGCCCTGGTCAGTCCTCGTTCGTGACGAGCTTGTGCTGACCGCAACTCTAGCCGTAGCTCTCCCTGCCTCTAACCGTAGCAGCAAAACCAAACTGGTACCGATGAGGCTAGATCAGGAAGGAATATAATACTGAACAAGGAAATGTACATCCTAAGGCTTCCTAAGTGGAGTGGCGTGTCGTAAATATGCCGCGGAGCATACCAACGATACGTCACTCTACTTTAGTCACCTATTCCATCAACCAAGGGTCATCCTACGCTCCGAAGGTTAAAACCTAACGCTCTGATACCAACTTTGTCACGACCCGAAAGTACGGAACATGACCGGCACTTAAACTACGAACGTCTCGAGGCGTACGTAATCTAAGTAAACCGAAAACCCAGAAATCCAAACCAAGAAAAGTAGTAGAGTGCAGGAAAAACCAACTTAAAGCAAGTAATTTCAATAGCATAAGCCGAATTATGCGGTTTTTAAAACATCAAAAATTTACTGAAAATTTCGGCAGAGTCTCCTTTGTAAATACTGGCCCCCAAACGGGATACAACATGAATAGTATACGAAATCAAGAAAAAGGCATCCCCAAGCGGGAGCTAGCTCTTCGTCAATCGACGGTCACAACCACACAAGCAATATAATATACAACGCCAACGGCGAGGATCAAAACTCAAAAGGAAACTCAAAACCACCAGAAATAAAACGAGCGACTCTAAGGTCGAAAGAATAAACAACACTGGTCTCTATCTCAATAAATACATGTTTGGTTGATGGAATTTACTAGATACAATGGAATAATATTATACAAGGTAATATGATGGGTACGATACAAGAAAAACCCACCTACTAGCAAGTCACCCGAATGAAACTGGGCCCGCAAAGCCGTAATGAAACCTGTACAGCAAACCTGCAAGAAACTGGGGCACAACGGGGGTGAGTTGCCAACTCGTGAATAGAAAAACATCTACGCACAGAAATCGCATAAATAACGCAACCTGAGTCAATGATCATAATATATCCTCAAATATAACCAGCAGCCTATAACAAGGCTACGGTAAATATCTAACCCGAGTGTAATCTCATGTGCCCGTGTCAGTGCCTCAGGTAGCAATATATCATATGAATGAGGTATGAATGCACAGAACAGAATGCATGTACTAACGAAAACTTCTTTCATAAATCAGTGAGAGTTCTGTATTTTTAAAGTGAGGTACCATAAATGAAATCAGCATAAAACAGTGCCCAGCATCGACACAAAACAAGTGTCCAAATATCTCGATATCTCTGTATCACAATCTCTGTACCTCAATATCTCAAAATCAATATCTAGGGTGCCGTCAATCCAGACCGGCCCCTACCATCCATCTCAAGACCATGACGGTATCCTCCGGATATCCGACGCGTCGGTAATATCACCGGTCGGTAGTGCTCCCCTGCCAGGCTCAACGTCAACAACACATTCCTCTTGCCCCGGGGTACCGCACCGGGCCCACCATGTACCCGAAACGGTTCATCCATCTCCTCGAATCGGGTCTCGAAATCCATCAGCAAACTCATGGTGGACGACTCATACATCATAGGAAAACCGCATTTTTTTATTTAAAAAGAAAGAAAGCAGTTTATATATGTTTTGCGGTTTTCCTCCAAATTCATAAAATATCATGGGAATCCGAATCATCAATAGCATGTAAAACCATGAATACAAGCATGAGAATCCATGAATACGGCATAACAATGAATAACAGTATGCATGAAGTAGCAGGTAATAACTACAATGTCTAAACTATTAGTTAACATGCTATGTCAAGCAATAATATTTTCTAAGGTGTACGTGACATGGCAATTACCGATGAAGATGTGTGAGAGCCGGCAAGTAAGTGTACGTGGTACATACGCATCATCGGTAATGGTGCTGGTGTCCTAACAGCATGATATCAATAATGGAGTATGAAACATAATATAAGCATGCGATGCGAAGCGAACCACAATAAGGAGCGGGAGCTGAAAACTAGACGCAACTATAACTAATCTGCATTAATCTAATATAAGTCCTACAAATGATGCCTTTTGAAATAACACGAATCATGGAGTTTTGAAAATAGGGGCTACGGTGTTTTTATGAAAAGATACGTCCTTTGAAATATCCGTAGGATCCCTTGACCTATCTTTTAAAATACCCACGACCCGCTAGTTTGAAATAGGTGGGAGTCTAATCTAATCTAACAACTACACTAAACTATACGGCTGAACTACAGGTAAGGAAACCGCCTATCATCTGAGTCGATACATATACATACATGTATATGTATAGTCGGTGATCCCGCCTCAATAATATCATATCCGATACCATATCTATAATCAGGAATCCCAAGTCAAGAGTGCGGATCAATCATCAATATATAGCTCGTACGTAAATCCGTCGTACGGCATCCCAAATCTGGGTACGGGTCAATATCACATTCATTATACTATTCATCTGATATCCTCTTTATCAAATATCATGATCGGGGTACTGATCTACGTCTAGTACAATATTGATACCATCTATGTATGCATGCATGTATAAGAATCACTACGTCAAAAGACCCGCTAAAACATCGTGTCGCATCTCAATACGAACCAAAACACATCACGGATCTTCTGGCCTCAAGCCCAATATCATCGACTCATCTCAAATCCCAATTACTATCCTCAAATCCAGTATATAAACACATAGTCCCATACCCATGTGTAAATATACACATCAATATATAATCCCATGTACGCACATATGAAAGAAGAATGTATGCAAATATGGGTGTGTGTGTATGTGTGGTGCAACCACTACTCTAGGGTTTCGCAACACTAAACCAATCCAATCACACCAAGGATCCATCTCTATCATCAATAATCTCAAACAATATATAAACAATATATATATATATGTGTGTGTGTGTGTGTGCATACGTATTCGTATACATCACCACGAACTGCGGGGGTGCTATACGCCATTCACCCGACTTCTCTCCGTAGATATAAATCTACTCACCTGGTCCTCGCTTGCCGGTGCCGACGCCGCCACGCGCTTGCTTGTCGTCTCGAAGTCCACATGGGGTACCTACATGTTAGTTATATGTATGCCCTAGAGGCCATTACTGTACATTGGATGTATATTGTAGTGGATGCTGGGACATGTATAGGGAGGACTTTCTTGCTCGACATGATAGTATGCTATCTGGTTACCCTTTACCTTAACGTGTACACTGATTGTCTCTCTGTTACATGTTGGTAAAGCCCTTAGGATGTGTACTTGACTACCTGGACTATGATGCGGATCATACTAGTGGGGACATGGTAGTCCATAAGTACATCCTTGAAAGTCCCTAGTCGTGGGTATATCGAGATGGGGCATCGATATACCAGAGTAGACTAGCGTGTACCTTCTCGACCCATACAGATGGACGATGGATGATCCCATATCCATCGGTGTTTGACATCAGAGATGATATACGGGTGCTCAGTAGAGACTGGGTACACTGGACGGACTCGCCGAGAACTCCCAGATGGTATTATACCTTATGTCAGATGGCAGTTCTCTGGTGACACTGGTACAGAGTAGTCTGTTGACCCGAGATCGTCATAGAGTCTTGTGTGGTTCCCACTGTGCTTTGATTTCCATCTTACCACGTCCAAGAGGGCGTGCAAAACGGTGGTTTTTGGGTACAGTCCCGAGTCACATGGAGGCAATGAGCGATAGGAGGGGATTCGTCTCTCCCGGTATAGGGAGTTGATGTTGCGCTGTGTTCGATTGCCTATAACAGGAAATCCTTGGCCAGGGTTGCTGAGATTTACTGATAAGTGTTACCAGTAGTTTCTCAAAGTGTTATAGACCTCATATCGACACGACTTATCGAGCTATTGGGGTCTGATGTTTACCATCCCTAGGCGAGATATGCGACATATCAGACGATCAGACCGGACTATACGGTAGTGTTACTGGTTGGATTCACAGGAGTGTGAGCGGGCTTGCTCGTCGATCTTCAGATCGCTCAATACCCGGGTGGCCGTTACGTTTAGCAGACCGCTTGCGGCTTGTGGGTGTTTGATATGATCATCGCCTGCTGCCGGCGTATTGACGAGTCTTTAGAGTCCTACACAGAGGTTTCCTGGCTCAAGCGAAACGAAATAGGAGCGCATATGAGATATGTGCGGGACCGAGAATAATGCGTGTATGTGATACCGTATTTCATTCTCGCGATCAATGTGTCGAATGGTTGTATGCGATATAACCTAGTTATCGATTCAAGCGTTGATTCGATAAGCCGATACATTGTATACTAGTCGGTTGTGTGCGACATGACCGGATCATTGAATCAAGTGTTGATTTAATGATTTAATGCATAATTATATATTTGATATATTACTTTGCATTAACTAGTATTGGTTTACTTTAAATGGATTTTCTCACTTGGATGCACAAGTTGTATATGTGATATACTTTTTGTGCAAATGTTTGTATCATGTTTGATGATACATGTTAACTTGGTTAAATGTAAAGAATTAGACCATGGTTAAGATTATGATTAGGGTTTTCTTTTCTTTATTTATGTATTTATTCATTTTGGAAAATAAATGGAAAAGAGAAAAGAATGGTGGCTTCTTTTGTTGTTTAGTTAAAGCTTCATGAAGCTTTGACTTAGTCCACCATTCTTATCTCATCCTTAACCCTAACCATACCACTCAACCATGATTAATTCTCTACACTAAACCATGGTTCTAAGATGATAAGAATGATTTATTCTTTTCATTTTAGAATTATCTTATGATATCTTTTCTTCTTCTTCCTTGAACTCAAGAAGAAAACCTTGAGGTCATCAATGGTGATTGATGCAAATGAGTGAGAAATCCAATTCTAAAGTCTACCCACTTCCTATTTCTTCATCCTCTACCTCTTACCAAGTAGTAGAGTGTGTTTCCTTCACAAGTTTTTAGGGCTAAGTGAAGGTGGAGCTTGATTTAGCGATGCCTCGACGTAGATCATCTTCGGCATGGACATCGACGACCTAGCTTGCCCATTCTCCGACGAAGCCGACTCTAGAGCCCGGATTTCTTTTGGACAGCGGAGACGACTTCGTTGCGGAGCTATGGAGGTGGAGCACCGGATCTACAAAGGTTGTATTTCCGTATTCCCATTAGTTAAGTTGTTAACTAAATTGTTTTTCTCCTAGTTTTCTAGCAAACGATCATGTTAGGGTTTGTAGGCACCGTTAAAATTTGAAATTGGCATGATCGATGCGTTGTGAGACTTCACTAGGGTGCCTAGGAACCTTTCACTGGTATCAGAGCCTAGCTAGAGCCTTAGGTGAAGTCCAGACGGAATTTGAAGTCCGAACGAACCCGAAACCCGATCGCAAACATGCTCTCTGTCCTTTTTTCAAAAACAGGGATTTTTCAGTATTAAAAATATTCAGAAAAACATGCAGGAAAATCTAAGAGTAACTGTGCAATTCGTAGCCCTAATTCAATTAAAGCGCCGCGCTTCAGCGGCACGAGCATGGCTCGTGCGGCGGAAGCGCGGCCTTTTTGTCGTTTTCTGAGGTGACGTTTACACAGTAACTCCTATTTAACTGTGCTTGTTTTCCTGGGTATTTTTGATATTTTTTCAAGAGTTGAATTTTCTGGAGTTGTTTTGGGGATTCGGTGTTTCGATCGGAGTATCAGATTTTGTCTATGTGGCTTTCCGGATAAATTTTAGAATATGTTAAAAAGTTCGACCGGATATAAATACCCAATTTTTCCCCTGTCGGGAAATTTCCAAGTGTTGGATTTTTCCGAAGTTTAACGACGTTCTAAGTAGTGCAAGTAACTCGATGGACCCTCTAGAAGACAACAAACCTTAACTCGATTATGTGACCGTCTTGAACTGCCCTTTGAACCTTCGGGTTTGGGGCAGTACGGCGTGCCACATGTGAGGCGTTGGCTTGACCCTTCTACGGCTGGACCGTTGGTACTGAGGCACGAACGGAATGTTGTTATACTTGTTTCATGTGTTGATCAGTTTCGGGAAAACTTGGGTGTTCGATTGTTCGATCGGAAAGTTTAACATTTTCTATTTATCCGGAATGGGATACAATAATTGGAATTCACAATAGTTATGAGATAACTGAATGAATGTTATAAACATAGCACTTTAGTCTCACTTGATCGGTTGCCACGGAATTTTGATGCGATCAAAAGTCCGTCGCAATCACGTAGCGTACGCGGATACTCGCCGGGTAAACTTAATAGACAGCTTCACTCCATAGCCCCGACCAAGTGACTGTAGGAGAACCCCATCGCCGAAAGCATCCGTTCGGGTGCTCGCGGTGGCGGTGTTCCGCCTAGGTGCACTTCGTCGACGGTATTAGGGGTGCGGCCGTCTACTGAAGTTTGCGACGAGTATTCGATCAGGATGTCGGGAATCTTGTTGAATTGCCCGACTTAATATTGAAAAGAGTTTTCGATTTTGAGACTAAAATGCGGGGTTTATAATTGTTAGGCATGTGATGTCTAAGGAATTCATTTGATTAGGCATGCGATGTCTATGCAGATTGCGGATTCCAACTGTTGTAGTTTTACACTTTCTTTTCTGTGACCGTAAGTGTAATATGTGATATCGCCGGTTTCGTTGCTATATGTCAACGACAATTGGGATGCGCATATTTACTTACGTTGATGACATGCGATGTTATGTGTTGCTGGATATGTTATATTGGATCGTCGTGTTTGAATAGCCGGGGGTTCTTATGTGAGATGAGTGTTTTTCATTTTCATTCATGTAAAAACTTGTATGTAATATTCTTTTATTGGGGCACTTCCAGGTAGCGGATGATGTCACCATTTGTATATTATTTACTTTTCCGCACTAGGATAGACCCAAGGAGGAGGGCACAAGTAACCGGGTTCTGGAGTCCAGTGGGAGACCAACTCGAGGAGTCGAGGCCGGGTCTCCTAACTCTAGAATTGGTAGGGTTGCTTGCCGCTCTCGTAGGGGTCTAGGGGTGTGGGTTTGGCTATTCATCGCGACCGTGGAATCCGTGTTTTATGCTGGCTCGTATTGAAAACACGGACGTCCTAGTATATCCAATATTTCAGATGTTTCTTCTGCTGCGATATCTGTGATGTGATCATGTGATGTTCTGTGATAGATACAGTATATAGTATATATGATATATTATATAGACGTTACTTATGTTTTACACCCGCGCTAGCCCTGCCCCGCTCTGTCGTTAGTTACCTAACCTAACGGTGCACGAGGGGACATCGAGGCGAATGCGGATGGCATAAGTGTACGTCGTATTTATCTGTGATGTTTAGGTACTTAAATGATGGGACCTCATTAATGAGATTAATGAAATAAAAGAAACCTAAGATGTTGTAGAATCGAATTTCAAAATAAAACAGGTAGCTACAGTTCTTGCTTTGCACAGCGGTATATGTGATATATCCTTCACCTTATTCGATGAGGAAAGGACCGAGATCCCTTCACCGGGAGTGACTCCTTTAGCAATAACTGGCAGATGCTACACCCTCGGTTTGTCTTTTGATTGCTTTTAAGAGTTTTTGCTTTGCACAGCGATATATATGATATATCCCGCACCTCATTCGACGAGGAAAGGACCGACGATCCCTTCACCGGGAGTGACTCCTTTAGCAAAACTAGAAAAGCCTCAAAAACACTCCATTTCAAAATTCATTCGATACTACAACGATATCAAGTTCATTACGCAATAGGTTTTCAGAAAAACCTGTCGTAGCCCTTCGTCATTTCAGATAAGTAGTAGTTAGTATTCGTGCTGCGTTTGTTGGCCTTTGTCAAGGCGCAGTGTACGGTAGCTAACTGGTGCTTATCTGCTTATGCATATGATGCAGATTGGGTTAGGGTAGTCGTGCGACCTTGTTGGCCTTTGTCAAGGGCCGTGCGGGTGGGTTTAATTCAATCAGGAAATGACGGGTTGAACTTGACTAGCATCCTATGGTTTGTTGGCCTTTGTCAAGGTCATAGGAGGTTAGGGGCAAAATATTATCGGGAATTTCAAGTGTTGAAATTTGCAATGAGATTGCATACCTTCTATGAGATAGTTGGATCCCGATACCCGCTGCGAGTAAGAGTTACTCCTGGGAGAGTTTTATACATTACAATTAGCCAATCAAGTAGGTGTCTAGAAAGGTGTCAACGGGGTTACGCCTCTGGGAAAACGAGGTTTACATTAATTAGGTTCGTGCGAAAGCACGGGGGACCTCCCTCAAAGTACCGACACTGGCCTGGCTGAAAGATTGGCGAACTTGTAGTGTGTAATTAATCCCGGCTAGTCTTTCCTTTTAGGGTTTGAAGGAAGATTTGATAAAAAGCAGTGGGAGCCATCCTGATTAGATAAAATAATAACCAATCTATTCTTGACAGAGCGCACGCTGAGTGTTTTCTTCTCTCTCTCTCCTGGTAGCGACCATATCACGCCTTAATCAAGATAATAATACGGAATATTGACCGAACCAGCTTGTTATACTGAGCTGGGGAACGTTGGTCCCGCTCCAACTTATAATTGTTATGAGACAGAGCAGGAAATTGGGGATTACCAGAATTCCCGTGCCGCCCAAACGAAGAGAGTGCATGCTGATGCATCATCTTCGGGTGTGTTCTTTATACAGAACTGTTTCTCAGTATCCTCCGTATCCTGGGTATATGATACCGGATAAGGATCCCAGATATGTAATCTGTTACATAGGGCTACAAAAGGGTAGAAAAACTGAGAACGGGTGATAAGTTTCATAAGGCAGAAAACGGGGCAAGAGTTGCAGCCAAGTCTGTCGGTCACTGTCACCCTGTATTACCGATACATTGATTCTGAACGAATGTTATTAGATACCGAACCTGATATACAAAATCATATCAGTCTCTTTATTAGTAGAGAAATGATAAAATTTTGTATTGTTGGATAATGTTTTGAACATTTCCTATATCAAAAGTTGATCGGTTCAGGCACGTTATCTAAAAGCATTGATGTTCTAAATCAAACTACAGTTCATAGTATATACAACACACACAAGAGGAAGAGTTCAGAAATGAACGATTCCCTCTTGAGGTATTGTAGACTAGGTCATATCAATGCGACCCGACTAGCTGAGTTACATTTAGATGCATATTTAAATCAGTTTGAATTTACATCTTGTGAAACTCGCCAGTCATGTCATAATGATAAGATGACCATAGCTCCGTTTATTGGAAACAGAGAAAGAGTTAGTGAACTCTTGGGATTGATACATGTTGATGTATGTAAGGTCCCCTGTCTACATATACCAGGATTGGTTCTTTATACTTCATTACGTTCTCTGATGATCTCTTTAGATTCAGACATATGTTCTTGTTGAAACACAAGTCCGAACCTTTTGAGATATTCACAGAATATAAGTTAGAAGTAGAGAACCAAAATACGGGTATAAATATTATGTCCTTTGATGTGATCAAGGAGGAGAATACTTGAGCACGGAATTCCTGGACTATTCTAAAGGAGAATGAGATTCTCTCTCGGCATTACTCCTCCGCATACACCATGGCACGATGGTATATCGGGGCGGAGCAATCACACCCTATATGATAAGGTGCGCTCTATGATGAGTACTACTGAGTTACCTATTTCCTTTAGGGTGTTATGCACTTATGAAGCTGCATACCTATTGAATAAGGTTCCAATCAAATCAGTTGCCTACCACTTCATATGTGATATGGAAAGGGAAGAGCCCATCTCTTAAGATAGTTAAGATTTGGGGTTGTCCGGCATATGTCTAAAAGCAAAATCCGGAAAAGCTCGAGACAAGGTCTGTAATGTAGAACTGGAAAGGTTCCAGCTATACAAAATACAACAGATGATTTGGTACAACCAAAGTATTCAGTAGATTCCAACGAACCTCAGCCTCTCCGCCGATCTAGTAGGGTTCCTCACCCACCTGAGAGATACTTCGGTTTCTCTATGACAGTGGGAGCGAGGAATGCATCATGAGATAATGACCCAACTAGCTTCGAGCTGGCCATCAGGAGTAAGACTCTGTAAGAATGGCTGGATGTTTATCGATCTGAGATGGAATCCTTATACACCAACAAAGTATGGACTTTGGTTGCTATATCTGAAGGGTTAAATCCCCATCAGGAGCAAGTATATCTTGAGAAGATTACTTGGTGTAAATGGAAAAGTTGAGACTTTCAAAGCTAGACTTGTTAAAGGTTTTCATCATTGACCAGGCGTGGATAATGATGAAACCTTTTCAAGTAACTATGCTTAAGTCCATCCAGATCCTACTTGCCATGGCTACATACCATGACTACGATATCTGGTGGTTGGGTGTCATGACTGCTTTTCTAAATGATGTTTTAGAAGAGTGCGTCTATAAGTACACAGCCAGAGGGCTTCGTAGACAGTGGGAGCAGCGGAAACGTGTGCAAGATGTTTTATCTGATAAAACAGGCATCGCGGAGTTGGAACGTCTGTTTTGATGTGTTAGTCAAAGAGTTTGACATCATCAAAATGGTAGATGAACCTTGTATAAACAAAAAGGTAATAGGGAGTATGGTGGTGATCCTCGTAGAGTACGTGGATGACATACTCTTGATAAGAAAGATGTTTCTTATGCTACGCTCGATCAATCTCCGTTTATCACAAAGATTCTCCGTGAAGGATCAAAATGATACCTCCTAAATCCTGAGTTTTAGATCTATGAGATAGATTTAATTGGATGTTAGGATTCTCACTAGTTGTAGTGAGATGATATCAATAGATCCTGGGGAGAATCGCTGGAAGGGTTCCAGGGTGATAAAGACGACTGAATGTCAGTCGCAGGCATTGTCTTTACCCTCAGTAAAGGGACGGTATGTTGGAAGAGTTCCAAGAAAGATACCGTGACATACTAGACGATAAAGGCAGGATACATCGCTACTTAAGATGCTACCAAAGAGGCTGTTTGGATGTATAATGGTTCATGAGATGAACTATGTTCCTACCATTGTGATTAAATGGAGTTGTGGCTTTTGCCAAGGAATGTCCGTCCCATCAGTGATCCAGACTTATTCTATGGCAGTATCGCCTGATCATGGAGATGGTTGATCTCCAGGCTGACAAAGGTTAGGAGAGTAGACTCAGAGGACAACACGGCGGATCCACTCACGAAGGCCTATTCCCAGAGAGAGACTTTTATGGGATGGTTGAGTATGAGATACTACAACCACTGCTACAGATGGCCCTAGTGCAAGTGGGAGATTGTTAGTTATATGTATGCCCTAGAGGCCATTACTGTACATTGGATGTATATTGTAGTGGATGTTGGGACATGTATAGGGAGGACTTTCTTGCTCGACATGATAGTAAGCTATCTGGTTACCCTTTACCTTAACGTGTACACTGATTGTCTCTCTGTTATATGTTGGTAAAGCCCTTAGGATGTGTACTTGACTACCTGGACTATGATGCGGATCATACTAGTGGGGACATGGTAGTCCATAAGTACATCCTTGAAAGTCCCTAGTCGTGGGTATATCGAGATGGGGCATCGATATACCAGAGTAGACTAGCGTGTACCTTCTCGACCCATACAGATGGGCGATGGATGATCCCATATCCATCGGTGTTTGACATCAGAGATGATATACGGGTGCTCAGTAGAGACTGGGTACACTGGACGGACTCGCCGAGAACTCCCAGATGGTATTATACCTCACGTCAGATGGCAGTTCTCTGGTGACACTGGTACAGAGTAGTCTGTTGACCCGAGATCGTCATAGAGTCTTGTGTGGTTCCCACTGTGCTTTGATTTCCATCTTACCACGTCCAAGAGGGCGTGCAAAACGGTGGTTTTTGGGTACAGTCCCGAGTCACATGGAGGCAATGAGCGATAGGAGGGGATTCGTCTCTCCCGGTATAGGGAGTTGATGTTGCGCTGTGTTCGATTGCCTATAACAGGAAATCCCTGGCCAGGGTTGCTGAGATTTACTGGTAAGTGTTACCAGTAGTTTCTCGAAGTGTTATAGACCTCATATCGACACGACTTATCGAGCTATTGGGGTCTGACGTTTACCACCCCTAGGCGAGATATGCGACATATCAGACGATCAGACCGGACTGTACGGTAGTGTTACTGGTTGGATTCACAGGAGTGTGAGCGGGCTTGCTCGTCGATCTTCAGATCGCTCAATACCCGGGTGGCCGTTACGTTTAGCAGACCGCTTGCGGCTTGTGGGTGTTTGATATGATCATCGCCTGCTGCCGGCGTATTGACGAGTCTTTAGAGTCCTACACAGAGGTTTCCTGGCTCAAGCGAAACGAAATAGGAGCGCATATGAGATATGTGCGGGACCGAGAATAATGCGTGTATGTGATACCGTATTTCATTCTCGCGATCAATGTGTCGAATGGTTGTATGCGATATAACCTAGTTATCGATTCAAGCGTTGATTCGATAAGCCGATACATTGTATACTAGTCGGTTGTGTGCGACATGACCGGATCATTGAATCAAGTGTTGATTTAATGATTTAATGCATAATTATATATTTGATATATTACTTTGCATTAACTAGTATTGGTTTACTTTAAATGGATTTTCTCACTTGGATGCACAAGTTGTATATGTGATATACTTTTTGTGCAAATGTTTGTATCATGTTTGATGATACATGTTAACTTGGTTAAATGTAAAGAATTAGACCATGGTTAAGATTATGATTAGGGTTTTCTTTTCTTTATTTATGTATTTATTCATTTTGGAAAATAAATGGAAAAGAGAAAAGAATGGTGGCTTCTTTTGTTGTTCAGTTAAAGCTTCATGAAGCTTTGACTTAGTCCACCATTCTTATCTCATCCTTAACCCTAACCATACCACTCAACCATGATTAATTCTCTACACTAAACCATGGTTCTAAGATGATAAGAATGATTTATTCTTTTCATTTTAGAATTATCTTATGATATCTTTTCTTCTTCTTCTTCCTTGAACTCAAGAAGAAAACCTTGAGGTCATCAATGGTGATTGATGCAAATGAGTGAGAAATCCAATTCTAAAGTCTACCCACTTCCTATTTCTTCATCCTCTACCTCTTACCAAGTAGTAGAGTGTGTTTCCTTCACAAGTTTTTAGGGCTAAGTGAAGGTGGAGCTTGATTTAGCGATGCCTCGACGTAGATCATCTTCGGCATGGACATCGACGACCTAGCTTGCCCATTCTCCGACGAAGCCGACTCTAGAGCCCGGATTCCTTTTGGACAGCGGAGACGACTTCGTTGCGGAGCTATGGAGGTGGAGCACCGGATCTACAAAGGTTGTATTTCCGTATTCCCATTAGTTAAGTTGTTAACTAAATTGTTTTTCGCCTAGTTTTCTAGCAAACGATCATGTTAGGGTTTGTGGGCACCGTTAAAATTTGAAATTGGCATGATCGATGCCTTGTGAGACCTCACTAGGGTGCCTAGGAACCTTTCACTACATATCATAACGCACCGTATCGCATTAAAATCCGACTCATGACCAAAACGACGCACGAATCCCACATAGGTCAAAACCTATGGTTTGCTTTCACAAATCAACCTAAAACCCTCCACATCGGCGTACAACGCCGAGTGATCGTGAAAAACTCAAACACGCCAATCATGGTTTCAAAACTCACTAATTATAAAAGGAATAGGTTTTTGATTCGTCAAAACCATAAAAGTACACAAATCTTTTTATTTCCCAAAACTCTAGTTAGCAGTCGTTAACCGTTTTAATACAAATCTTGATGTTTAAGCAAAACGAGTTGTCAAAATATTCGCTAAATAGCTTAATTAGGCCGCATAAACACTTACTAGATTTTAATCTCACTTCTTTATATTAATTACAAAAATCTAGTTTGCAAACCAACATAATTAGAATTTTTTTTTATCTAACAATTTAGCTTAAGTTTTAAAACCTAGTTTACAAAATTATGCAATTTGGACAAATTTAAAAGTAGCAATTAGCAAGATGCAACAAGATTAAGTTTTCTATGTCTTAATATGCTAACTACACCATGACATTATAAACATTTTATAAAAACCCTAACCTTATTTAAAAACCCTAACCTTGAATTTCTAAATAGAAAATTAAACCAATTTAGATACCTAATTAAGTTGATTACAACAATTATCAAGAAGATAACACTTGGAGCAAGATTATACCTCACAATTTGTAGATCTATCTTGCAAGAATCTTAGCCTCCAAAACTTGCTTCCATGCTCCAAGATCCACACTAGATTGGTTAAAGAATAATGGGTAATTGTTGGATTTGGGATTTATGAGGTTTTAATTTGATTTTTTCTTGAATTTTTTGAGCACTTTGTGTTGGAAATGAAGTGGAAAGATTTGGGGCTGATCAAGGAGGGGTCTCGGCCAGATTGGGGGGGAGAATGAGTGAGGAGAGAGAGAGGGAATGGGTTTGTGGCAAAAGTCAACAAAACCCATACCCCAAAGTCAACACTTACTCTTTTCTTCATTCATTCTTCTCTTGTTGTTTGCTTGGACTTTTCTCAAGTGGGGAAAAAGATGGGGGCTGCTGAATTCAGCCAAGGGGAGAAGTGAATGGGGGTGTGTGGGTGTGGGTACGGGTGTGGGGTGATGAAAAATGATAAATACAATACCCCAAACATCCATTTACGCTAAAAAAAAGCCTTTTTTCTTCAATAATTTCTAAACCTTTTTGGCAAATGATTTCGTTCCAAAAACCACATGATAAAATTTTATTTAATGTTTTATGATGCACAAAATTTGTTTCAACTCATTCATTTTTATAATTTTCCCTAATTAAATGTATTAGTGACGGCTTAAAATAATAATAAAATAATATTTTTTTCAGAAAATTTGAAATTTCACCAGCGGCTCAATAAATACCAAATAATAGCAATTACATAGCTAGAGTATGTATATTTAATTTTTATAATAAGATATTTGTGTTTTGGCTTTTTACAGAAAACCCCCTTATTTTACCGATTTTTTTCGAAATTTCACCGAAACGATTTTCAAAACGTTACAATCTTCCCCCCTTAAAGAAATTCGGTCCCCGAATTTAAATTCAAACTCCCCCAAATACTAAAACATCTAAGAAAACCATCAAGTCGTCGGGGCTCCGAAATTGTAAATACATAAAACAAATCGTAGCGCAGCGCATGTGCATGAAAAATGAGCATATAATAAAACAAATCGTAGCGCAGCGCATGTGCATGAAAAATGAGCATATAACTCAAATCAGAACTCCGTCAAGTATCCCGCAATCATCGGAGTCATGGGGAAGACATCAATACCAAATCCAAAGCAAAACCAATATTATATAACTCGAAACTATACATGTAAACATCGAATCTATATCTGTAAGTATCTGAAGAAAATGCATGCCAATCTCTTTAAGTCGCTGCGCAACGCATATAACACTGCACAGTGGCGGACGTCTATCATAAGAAAATAACTATATACATATATACCTTTGTTTGAAATGTACGTTCCGCCGTTTTGGAAACAATTGGGAAGGGTCTCCTTGTTTTAAACATTTCGTGTCATATCAGACACGTAGGTAAATACTGAGGCTATAGCTCGCTTTTTGGAAATCCCTTCAATAACTATCAATGCATGCAAAATATATTCAGGTACTGTCCTCTGACTAGTCCTGCTCAGTACGAAAACACATAGCAATATCATAAAAACGTACTGCTCTATACGAAATCAATCCCCAAAATATGCACATGAATGCTACGTGCATCTGGTGCGCACGAAAATCAAAATCCATGAGTGTGCTATACATGCGCACAGAAACAACATCTAAGTGCATCGGGTGTGCACGAAACATCTGTCGTAGGCAACATGTGTGCCTGACAGCAAAATCAGGTGCATCTGACATGCACGAAAAATTCTCAATCTAGTGCCTCTGGTGTGCACCAAAATCACCCTTCAAAACATGCGCCTAACATACGCGAAAATCCAAATCAGGTGCATCCATCGTGCACGAAATCAGGAAATCCAATATCAAGCGCCGAACGTGCGCAAAATCAATCAGGTGCACAAGGTGCACAAAACAAATATCGAGTATCACAATCGAAATCGAAGTCCAGTGCATCTAAGTGCACAAAAGGCGTATCACTGCACTGCAAGCATATAATAACTATACAGAGTGCAGGAACCAATTCGTGTGCATGCATACGCACAAAACAACTCAACTGTTTAAAACCGTAAAATCACAAACATGTGAAACTAAAGCACGAAAACGATATCGAGTGCAACACTGTGCAAAGATCGTAAACCCTCAATCATCAAAATCAAATCATACGAATAAATCACCCAAAACATCGAAATCAATAATGGCGGAATAGTACCGCTCAAGTGCATCCTCTAAGAATCTCGGGCCAACTGTCGTGGTCACTCATAGCATGTCTCATCGACGATCCTGAACTCTGGCCTGCTGGTGTGCGTAACATGACCGCTCCTGGTTTCAAGTCTTCCTTGTGGATTACCAATCTCACGATCCACCGGCTCATCGGCCCTGTCAGGTGTGCTAATGGGGACGATTCCGTTTTGGCACTTCTCTGGTCATCTCTCGAACAATCCGCACGACCACTCGTAAAGCAACATGTCACTGGAGTCGGCCTCTGGCTCTCTAAATGCACGTGACACGTCTGATCCTGGGTGCAATTATCATTGCAGCAGTGTCCTGAAAGGAATCCTACTCAAGGTCTCTTCCAGTCTCAACTCTGCCAACTGTCCGGGAGTCATCGTCCTTTACTATATCTGCTTCTTGTTCCGGAACGGCTGCATACTCATCGCGACTCATTCTGGAAGGTATATCCAAGTACAATGCCTCGGCATGCGCATCGCATCTCTGATGTCGGTGGAGTGGAACGTCATCATATCCAGATCTTGTACGAACCTCTTACTCCACTTTTCTCTAATGTCAACTGCTTCGGACTCGTCTCGTCGTGGCTGCATGGACTGAGCTCCAATGACTATCCTCGTATCTGGAGTCTCCCAAGAAATGCATCTCACCACTTAGCATCTGAATTAAGTCGAGCCATCCGATCGAGTCGTCAAAACCTCATAATCCCCCAAGAGCTCAACCTCTTGGGCACAGTTTAATAGTATCGAGTACATACCACAGTATCGGTGGTCCAGCCGTAGAAGGGCAAACCCAAGCCTCACTAATGGCGCCGCGGAACTGCCGCAAACCCTAAGGTTCAAAGGCTTTCACACGGTCATTAAGTCGAGTTAGGGTTTCATTCTTCTAGAGGGACCATAGAATTGCCTGCATGTCTTTCCGACTACTTTAAACTTCGAATAATAGGTTTCTGACATTCGATCGTCTCTGTCGACTCCCAACGTCTCCGCGTGAAGTCGTCTCCAGCTGGAATCAATCTATCTGATGACCTCGCATCGGGGTAGGCGAACGATCCACATGTCCTAGTCATTCATCCTCGATGACTAGCGACCTTCTATCATCTCTTAGTACAACTCATTCTGCACTAACTCCAGCATCTGGGGCAATATCTCGTCGTTCGCGGCAATATCTCGTCGTTCGGAGCAATAATCATCAGATAACTGGCTCGCTCGTCTGCACGCTGAACGGTGCCTCAATCATCAGGAGTAAGCAATACTTCAATGGTCATCAAAATCTGGCTGGCCTCTATCAGTGTCTCAATCCTCTAGTGCAAATCGGCACGTCCGAGTAATCTCATAAAGGCGATCCGCCAAACGCTCGTAGCGCGGAAACTCAGTAAAAAGACACATCTCTGCAATCGTGTGTCGCCGGAATTTCGCCCTGGTCAGTCCTCGTCCGTTGTGCTGACCGCAACTCTAGCCGTAGCTCTCCCTGCCTGTAACCGTAGCAGCAAAACCAAACTGGTACCGATGAGGCTAGATCAGGAAGGAATATAATACTGAACAAGGAAATGTACATCCTAAGGCTTCATAAGTGGAGTGGCGTGTCGTAAATATGCCACGGAACATACCAACGATACGTCACTCTACTTTAGTCACCTATTCCATCAACCAAGGGTCATCCTACGCTCCGAAAGTTAAAACCTAACGCTCTGATACCAACTTTGTCACGACCCGAAAGTACGGAACATGACCGGCACTTAAACTACGAACGTCTCGAGGCGTACGTAATCTAAGTAAACCGAAAACCCAGAAATCCAAACCAATAAAAGTAGTAGAGTGCAGGAAAAACCAACTTAAAGCAAGTAATTTCAATAGCATAAGCCGAATTATGCGGTTTTTAAAACATCAAAAATTTACTGAAAATTTCGGCAGAGTCTCCTTTGTAAATACTGGCCCCCAAACGGGATACAACATGAATAGTATACGAAATCAAGAAAAAGGCATCCCCAAGCGGGAGCTAGCTCTTCGTCAATCGACGGTCACAACCACACAAGCAATATAATATACAACGCCAACGGCGAGGATCAAAACTCAAAAGGAAACTCAAAACCACCAGAAATAAAACGAGCGACTCTAAGGTCGAAAGAATAAACAACACTGGTCTCTATCTCAATAAATACATGTTTGGTTGATGGAATTTACTAGATACAACGGAATAATATTATACAAGGTAATATGATGGGTACGATACAAGAAAAACCCACCTACTAGCAAGTCATCCGAATGAAACTGAGTCCGCAAAGCCGTAATGAAACCTGTACGGCAAACCTGCAAGAAACTGGGGCACAACGGGGGTGAGTTGCCAACTCGTGAATAGAAAAACATCTACGCACAGAAATCGCATAAATAACGCAACCTGGGTCAATGATCATAATATATCCTCAAATATAACCAGCAGCCTATAACAAGGCTAGGGTAAATATCTAACCCGAGTGTAATCTCATGTGCCCGTGTCAGTGCCTCAGGTAGCAATATATCATATGAATGAGGTATGAATGCACGGAACAGAATGCATGTACTGACGAAAACTTCTTTCATAAATCAGTGAGATTTCTGTATTTTTAAAGTGAGATACCATAAATGAAATCAACATAAAACAGTGCCCAGCATCGACACAAAACAAGTGTCCAAATATCTCGATATCTCTGTATCACAATCTCTGTACCTCAATATCTCAAAATCAATATCTAGGGTGCCGTCAATCCAGACCGGCCCCTACCATCCATCTCAAGACCACGACGGTATCCTCCGGATATCCGACGCGTCGGTAATATCACCGGTCGGTAGTGCTCCCCTGCCAGGCTCAATGTCAACAACACATTCCTCTTGCCCCGGGGTACCGCACCGGGCCCACCATGTACCCGAAACGGTTCATCCATCTCCTCGAATCGGGTCTCGAAATCCATCAGCAAACTCATGGTGGACGACTCATACATCATAGGAAAACCGCATTTTTTTATTTAAAAAGAAAGAAAGCAGTTTATATATGTTTTGCGGTTTTCCTCCAAATTCATAAAATATCATGGGAATCCGAATCATCAATAGCATGTAAAACCATGAATACAAGCATGAGAATCCATGAATACGGCATAACAATGAATAACAGTATGCATGAAGTAGCAGGTAATAACTACAATGTCTAAACTATTAGTTAATATGCTATGTCAAGCAATAATATTTTCTAAGGTGTACGTGACATGGCAATTACCGATGAAAATGTGTGTGAGCCGGCAAGTAAGTGTACGTGGTACATACGCATCATCGGTAATGGTGCTGGTGTCCTAACAGCATGATATCAATAATGGAGTATGAAACATAATATAAGCATGCGATGCGAAGCGAACCACAATAAGGAGCGGGAGCTGAAAACTAGACGCAACTATAACTAATCTGCATTAATCTAATATAAGTCCTACAAATGATGCCTTTTGAAATAACACGAATCATGGGGTTTTGAAAATAGGGGCTACGGTGTTTTTATGAAAAGATACGTCCTTTGAAATATCCGTAGGATCCCTTGACCTGTCTTTTAAAATACCCACGACCCGCTAGTTTGAAATAGGTGGGAGTCTAATCTAATCTAACAACTACACTAAACTATACGGCTGAACTACAGGTAATGAAACCGCCTATCATCTGAGTCGATACATATACATACCTGTATATGTATAGTCGGTGATCTCGCCTCAATAATATCATATCCGATACCATATCTATAATCAGGAATCCCAAGTCAAGAGTGCGGATCAATCATCAATATATAGCTCGTACGTAAATCCGTCGTACGGCATCCCAAATCTGGGTACGGGTCAATATCACATTCATTATACTATTCATCTGATATCCTCTTTATCAAATATCATGATCGGGGTACTGATCTACGTCTAGTACAATATTGATACCATCTATGTATGCATGCATGTATAAGAATCACTACGTCAAAAGACCCGCTAAAACATCATGTCGTATCTCCGTACGAACCAAAACACATCACGGATCTTCTGGCCTCAAGCCCAATATCATCGACTCATCTCAAATCCCAATTACTATCCTCAAATCCAGTATATAAACACATAGTTCCATACCCATGTGTAAATATACACATCAATATATAATCCCATGTACGCACATATGAAAGAAGAATGTATGCAAATATGGGTGTGTGTGTATGTGTGGTGCAACCACTACTCTAGGGTTTCGCAACACTAAATCAATCCAATCACACCAAGGATCCATCTCTATCATCAATAATCTCAAACAATATATAAACAATATATATATATATATATGTGTGTGCATACGTATTCGTATACATCACCACGAACTGCGGGGGTGCTATACGCCATCCACCCGACTTCTCCCCGTAGATATAAATCTACTCACCTGGTCATCGCTTGCCGGTGCCGACGCCGCCACACGCTTGCTTGTCGTCTCGAAGTCCACATGGGGTACCTACATATCATAACGCACCGTATCGCATTAAAATCCGACTCATGACCAAAACGACGCACGAATCCCATATAGGTCAAAACCTATGGTTTGCTTTCACAAATCAACCCAAAACCCTCCACATCGGCGTACAACGCCGAGTGATCGTGAAAAACTCAAACACGCCAATCATGGTTTCAAAACTCACTAATTATATAAGGAATAGGTTTTTCATTCGTCAAAACCATAAAAGTACACAAATCGTTTTATTTCCCAAAACTCTAGTTAGCGGTCGTTAACCGTTTTAATACAAATCTTGATGTTTAAGCAAAACGAATTGTCAAAATATTCGCTAAATAGCTTAATTAGGCCACATAAACACTTACTAGATTTTAATCTCACTTCTTTATATTAATTACAAAAATCTAGTTTGCAAACCAACATAATTAGAATTTTTTTTTATCTAACAATTTAGCTTAAGTTTTAAAACCTAGTTTACAAAATTATGCAATTTGGACAAATTTAAAAGTAGCAATTAGCAAGATGCAACAAGATTAAGTTTTCTATGTCTTAATATGCTAACTACACCATGACATTATAAACATTTTATAAAAACCCTAACCTTATTTAAAAACCCTAACCTTGAATTTCTAAATAGAAAATTAAACCAATTTAGATACCTAATTAAGTTGATTACAACAATTATCAAGAAGATAACACTTGGAGCAAGATTATACCTCACAATTTGTAGATCTATCTTGCAAGAATCTTAGCCTCCAAAACTTGCTTCCATGCTCTAAGATCCACACTAGATTGGTTAAAGAATAATGGGTAATTGTTGGATTTGGGATTTATGAGGTTTTAATTTGATTTTTTCTTGAATTTTTTGAGCACTTTGTGTTGGAAATGAAGTGGAAAGATTTGGGGCTGATCAAGGAGGGGTCTCGGCCAGATTGGGGGGGAGAATGAGTGAGGAGAGAGAGAGGGAATGGGTTTGTGGCAAAAGTCAACAAAACCCATACCCCAAAGTCAACACTTACTCTTTTCTTCATTCATTCTTCTCTTGTTGTTTGCTTGGACTTTTCTCAAGTGGGGAAAAAGATGGGGGCTGCTGAATTTAGCCAAGGGGAGAAGTGAATGGGGGTGTGTGGGTGTGGGTACGGGTGTGGGGTGATGAAAAATGATAAATACAATACCCCAAACATCCATTTACGCTAAAAAAAAGCCTTTTTTCTTCAATAATTTCTAAACCTTTTTGGCAAATGATTTCGTTCCAAAATCCACATGATAAAATTTTATTTAATGTTTTATGATGCACAAAATTTGTTTCAACTCATTCATTTTTATAATTTTCCCTAATTAAATGTATTAGTGACGGCTTAAAATAATAATAAAATAATATTTTTTTCAGAAAATTTGAAATTTCACCAGCGGCTCAATAAACACCAAATAATAGCAATTACATAGCTAGAGTATGTATATTTAATTTTTATAATAAGATATTTGTGTTTTGGCTTTTTACAGAAAACCCCCTTATTTTACCGATTTTTTTCGAAATTTCACCGAAACGATTTTCAAAACGTTACAATCTTCCCCCCTTAAAGAAATTCGGTCCCCGAATTTAAATTCAAACTCCCCCAAATACTAAAACATCTAAGAAAACCATCAAGTCGTCGGGGCTCCGAAATTGTAAATACATAAAACAAATCGTAGCGCAGCGCATGTGCATGAAAAATGAGCATATAACTCAAATCAGAACTCCGTCAAGTATCCCGCAATCATCGGAGTCATGGGGAAGACATCAATACCAAATCCAAAGCAAAACCAATATTATATAACTCGAAACTATACATGTAAACATCGAATCTATATCTGTAAGTATCTGAAGAAAATGCATGCCAATCTCTTTAAGTCGCTGTGCAACGCGTATAACACTGCACAGTGGCTGACGTCTATCATAAGAAAATAACTATATACATATATACCTTTGTTTGAAATGTACGTTCCGCCGTTTTGGAAACAATTGGGAAGGGTCTCCTTGTTTTAAACATTTCGTGTCATATCAGACACGTAGGTAAATACTGAGGCTATAGCTCGCTTTTTGGAAATCCCTTCAATAACTATCAATGCATGCAAAATATATTCAGGTACTGTCCTCTGACTAGTCCTGCTCAGTACGAAAACACATAGCAATATCATAAAAACGTACTGCTCTATACGAAATCAATCCCCAAAATATGCACATGAATGCTACATGCATCTGGTGCGCACGAAAATCAAAATCCATGAGTGTGCCATACATGCGCACAGAAACAACATCTAAGTGCATCGGGTGTGCACGAAACATCTGTCGTAGGCAACATGTGTGCCTGACAGCAAAATCAGGTGCATCTGACATGCACGAAAAATTCTCAATCTAGTGCCTCTGGTGTGCACCAAAATCACCCTTCAAAACATGCGCCTAACATACACGAAAATCCAAATCAGGTGCATCCATCGTGCACGAAATCAGGAAATCCAATATCAACCGCCGAACGTGCGCAAAATCAATCAGGTGCACAAGGTGCACAAAACAAATATCGAGTATCACAATCGAAATCGAAGTCCAGTGCATCTAAGTGCACAAAAGGCGTATCACTGCACTGCAAGCATATAATACTATACAGAGTGCAGGAACCAATTCGTGTGCATGCATACGCACAAAACAACTCAACTGTTTAAAACCGTAAAATCACAAACATGTGAAACTAAAGCACGAAAACGATATCGAGTGCAACACTGTGCAAAGATCGTAAACCCTCAATCATCAAAATCAAATCATACGAATAAATCACCCAAAACATCGAAATCAATAATGGCGGAATAGTACCGCTCAAGTGCATCCTCTAAGAATCTCGGGCCAACTGTCGTGGTCACTCATAGCATGTCTCATCGACGATCCTGAACTCTGGCCTGCTGGTGTGCGTAACATGACCGCTCCTGGTTTCAAGTCTTCCTTGTGGATTACCAATCTCACGATCCACCGGCTCATCGGCCCTGTCAGGTGTGCTAATGGGGACGATTCCGTTTTGGCACTTCTCTGGTCATCTCTCGAACAATCCGCACGACCACTCGTAAAGCAACATGTCACTGGAGTCGGCCTCTGGCTCTCTAAATGCACGTGACACGTCTGATCCTGGGTGCAATTATCATTGCAGCAGTGTCCTGAAAGGAATCCTACTCAAGGTCTCTTCCAGTCTCAACTCTGCCAACTGTCCGGGAGTCATCGTCCTTTACTATATCTGCTTCTTGTTCCGGAACGGCTGCATACTCATCGCGACTCATTCTGGAAGGTATATCCAAGTACAATGCCTCGGCATGCGCATCGCATCTCTGATGTCGGCGGAGTGGAACGTCATCATATCCAGATCTTGTACGAACCTCTTACTCCACTTTTCTCTAATGTCAACTGCTTCGGACTCGTCTCGTCGTGGCTGCATGGACTGAGCTCCAATGACTATCCTCGTATCTGGAGTCTCCCAAGAAATGCATCTCACCACTTAGCATCTGAATTAAGTCGAGCCATCCGATCGAGTCGTCAAAACCTCATAATCCTCCAAGAGCTCAACCTCTTGGGCACAGTTTAATAGTATCGAGTACATACCACAGTATCGGTGGTCCAGCCGTAGAAGGGCAAACCCAAGCCTCACTAATGGCGCCGCGGAACTGCCGCAAACCCTAAGGTTCAAAGGCTTTCACACGGTCATTAAGTCGAGTTAGGGTTTCATTCTTCTAGAGGGACCATAGAATTGCCTGCATGTCTTTCCGACTACTTTAAACTTGGAATAATAGGTTTCTGACATTCGATCGTCTCTGTCGACTCCCAACGTCTCCGCGTGAAGTCGTCTCCAGCTGGAATCAATCTATCTGATGACCTCGCATCGGGGTAGGCGAACGATCCACATGTCCTAGTCATTCATCCTCGATGACTAGCGACCTTCTATCATCTCTTAGTACAACTCATTCTGCACTAACTCCAGCATCTGGGGCAATATCTCGTCGTTCGCAGCAATAACTGGCTCGCTCGTCTGCACGCTGAACGGTGCCTCAATCATCAGGAGTAAGCAATACTTCAATGGTCATCAAAATCTGGCTGGCCTCTATCAGTGTCTCAATCCTCTAGTGCAAATCGGCACGTCCGAGTAATCTCATAAAGGCGATCCGCCAAACGCTCGTAGCGCGGAAACTCAGTAAAAAGACACATCTCTGCAATCGTGTGTCGCCGGAATTTCGCCCTGGTCAGTCCTCGTCCGTTGTGCTGACCGCAACTCTAGCCGTAGCTCTCCCTGCCTGTAACCGTAGCAGCAAAACCAAACTGGTACCGATGAGGCTAGATCAGGAAGGAATATAATACTGAACAAGGAAATGTACATCCTAAGGCTTCATAAGTGGAGTGGCGTGTCGTAAATATGCCACGGAACATACCAACGATACGTCACTCTACTTTAGTCACCTATTCCATCAACCAAGGGTCATCCTACGCTCCGAAAGTTAAAACCTAACGCTCTGATACCAACTTTGTCACGACCCGAAAGTACGGAACATGACCGGCACTTAAACTACGAACGTCTCGAGGCGTACGTAATCTAAGTAAACCGAAAACCCAGAAATCCAAACCAATAAAAGTAGTAGAGTGCAGGAAAAACCAACTTAAAGCAAGTAATTTCAATAGCATAAGCCGAATTATGCGGTTTTTAAAACATCAAAAATTTACTGAAAATTTCGGCAGAGTCTCCTTTGTAAATACTGGCCCCCAAACGGGATACAACATGAATAGTATACGAAATCAAGAAAAAGGCATCTCCAAGCGGGAGCTAGCTCTTCGTCAATCGACGGTCACAACCACACAAGCAATATAATATACAACGCCAACGGCGAGGATCAAAACTCAAAAGGAAACTCAAAACCACCAGAAATAAAACGAGCGACTCTAAGGTCGAAAGAATAAACAACACTGGTCTCTATCTCAATAAATACATGTTTGGTTGATGGAATTTACTAGATACAACGGAATAATATTATACAAGGTAATATGATGGGTACGATACAAGAAAAACCCACCTACTAGCAAGTCATCCGAATGAAACTGAGCCCGCAAAGCCGTAATGAAACCTGTACGGCAAACCTGCAAGAAACTGGGGCACAACGGGGGTGAGTTGCCAACTCGTGAATAGAAAAACATCTACGCACAGAAATCGCATAAATAACGCAACCTGGGTCAATGATCATAATATATCCTCAAATATAACCAGCAGCCTATAACAAGGCTAGGGTAAATATCTAACCCGAGTGTAATCTCATGTGCCCGTGTCAGTGCCTCAGGTAGCAATATATCATATGAATGAGGTATGAATGCACGGAACAGAATGCATGTACTGACGAAAACTTCTTTCATAAATCAGTGAGATTTCTGTATTTTTAAAGTGAGGTACCATAAATGAAATCAGCATAAAACAGTGCCCAGCATCGACACAAAACAAGTGTCCAAATATCTCGATATCTCTGTATCACAATCTCTGTACCTCAATATCTCAAAATCAATATCTAGGGTGCCGTCAATCCAGACCGGCCCCTACCATCCATCTCAAAACCACGACGGTATCCTCCGGATATCCGACGCGTCGGTAATATCACCGGTCGGTAGTGCTCCCCTGCCAGGCTCAATGTCAACAACACATTCCTCTTGCCCCGGGGTACCGCACCGGGCCCACCATGTACCCGAAACGGTTCATCCATCTCCTCGAATCGGGTCTCGAAATCCATCAGCAAACTCATGGTGGACGACTCATACATCATAGGAAAACCGCATTTTTTTATTTAAAAAGAAAGAAAGCAGTTTATATATGTTTTGCGGTTTTCCTCCAAATTCATAAAATATCATGGGAATCCGAATCATCAATAGCATGTAAAACCATGAATACAAGCATGAGAATCCATGAATACGGCATAACAATGAATAACAGTATGCATGAAGTAGCAGGTAATAACTACAATGTCTAAACTATTAGTTAATATGCTATGTCAAGCAATAATATTTTCTAAGGTGTACGTGACATGGCAATTACCGATGAAAATGTGTGTGAGCCGGCAAGTAAGTGTACGTGGTACATACGCATCATCGGTAATGGTGCTGGTGTCCTAACAGCATGATATCAATAATGGAGTATGAAACATAATATAAGCATGCGATGCGAAGCGAACCACAATAAGGAGCGGGAGCTGAAAACTAGACGCAACTATAACTAATCTGCATTAATCTAATATAAGTCCTACAAATGATGCCTTTTGAAATAACACGAATCATGGGGTTTTGAAAATAGGGGCTACGGTGTTTTTATGAAAAGATACGTCCTTTGAAATATCCGTAGGATCCCTTGACCTGTCTTTTAAAATACCCACGACCCGCTAGTTTGAAATAGGTGGGAGTCTAATCTAATCTAACAACTACACTAAACTATACGGCTGAACTACAGGTAATGAAACCGCCTATCATCTGAGTCGATACATATACATACCTGTATATGTATAGTCGGTGATCCCGCCTCAATAATATCATATCCGATACCATATCTATAATCAGGAATCCCAAGTCAAAAGTGCGGATCAATCATCAATATATAGCTCGTACGTAAATCCGTCGTACGGCATCCCAAATCTGGGTACGGGTCAATATCACATTCATTATACTATTCATCTGATATCCTCTTTATCAAATATCATGATCGGGGTACTGATCTACGTCTAGTACAATATTGATACCATCTATGTATGCATGCATGTATAAGAATCACTACGTCAAAAGACCCGCTAAAACATCATGTCGTATCTCAGTACGAACCAAAACACATCACGGATCTTCTGGCCTCAAGCCCAATATCATCGACTCATCTCAAATCCCAATTACTATCCTCAAATCCAGTATATAAACACATAGTCCCATACCCATGTGTAAATATACACATCAATATATAATCCCATGTACGCACATATGAAAGAAGAATGTATGCAAATATGGGTGTGTGTGTATGTGTGGTGCAACCACTACTCTAGGGTTTCGCAACACTAAATCAATCCAATCACACCAAGGATCCATCTCTATCATCAATAATCTCAAACAATATATAAACAATATATATATATATGTGTGTGTGCATACGTATTCGTATACATCACCACGAACTGTGGGGGTGCTATACGCCATCCACCCGACTTCTCCCCGTAGATATAAATCTACTCACCTGGTCATCGCTTGCCGGTGCCGACGCCGCCACACGCTTGCTTGTCGTCTCGAAGTCCACATGGGGTACCTACATATCATAACGCACCGTATCGCATTAAAATCCGACTCATGACCAAAACGACGCACGAATCCCATATAGGTCAAAACCTATGGTTTGCTTTCACAAATCAACCCAAAACCCTCCACATCGGCGTACAACGCCGAGTGATCGTGAAAAACTCAAACACGCCAATCATGGTTTCAAAACTCACTAATTATATAAGGAATAGGTTTTTCATTCGTCAAAACCATAAAAGTACACAAATCGTTTTATTTCCCAAAACTCTAGTTAGCGGTCGTTAACCGTTTTAATACAAATCTTGATGTTTAAGCAAAACGAATTGTCAAAATATTCGCTAAATAGCTTAATTAGGCCACATAAACACTTACTAGATTTTAATCTCACTTCTTTATATTAATTACAAAAATCTAGTTTGCAAACCAACATAATTAGAATTTTTTTTTATCTAACAATTTAGCTTAAGTTTTAAAACCTAGTTTACAAAATTATGCAATTTGGACAAATTTAAAAGTAGCAATTAGCAAGATGCAACAAGATTAAGTTTTCTATGTCTTAATATGCTAACTACACCATGACATTATAAACATTTTATAAAAACCCTAACCTTATTTAAAAACCCTAACCTTGAATTTCTAAATAGAAAATTAAACCAATTTAGATACCTAATTAAGTTGATTACAACAATTATCAAGAAGATAACACTTGGAGCAAGATTATACCTCACAATTTGTAGATCTATCTTGCAAGAATCTTAGCCTCCAAAACTTGCTTCCATGCTCCAAGATCCACACTAGATTGGTTAAAGAATAATGGGTAATTGTTGGATTTGGGATTTATGAGGTTTTAATTTGATTTTTTCTTGAATTTTTTGAGCACTTTGTGTTGGAAATGAAGTGGAAAGATTTGGGGCTGATCAAGGAGGGGTCTCGGCCAGATTGGGGGGGAGAATGAGTGAGGAGAGAGAGAGGGAATGGGTTTGTGGCAAAAGTCAACAAAACCCATACCCCAAAGTCAACACTTACTCTTTTCTTCATTCATTCTTCTCTTGTTGTTTGCTTGGACTTTTCTCAAGTGGGGAAAAAGATGGGGGCTGCTGAATTCAGCCAAGGGGAGAAGTGAATGGGGGTGTGTGGGTGTGGGTACGGGTGTGGGGTGATGAAAAATGATAAATACAATACCCCAAACATCCATTTACGCTAAAAAAAAGCCTTTTTTCTTCAATAATTTCTAAACCGTTTTGGCAAATGATTTCGTTCCAAAAACCACATGATAAAATTTTATTTAATGTTTTATGATGCAAAAAATTTGTTTCAACTCATTCCAATTTATAATTTTCCCTAATTAAATGTATTAGTGACGGCTTAAAATAATAATAAAATAATATTTTTTTCAGAAAATTTGAAATTTCACCAGCGGCTCAATAAACACCAAATAATAGCAATTACATAGCTAGAGTATGTATATTTAATTTTTATAATAAGATATTTGTATTTTGGCTTTTTACAGAAAACCCCCTTATTTTACCGATTTTTTTCGAAATTTCACCGAAACGATTTTCAAAACGTTACAATAGAGTTCCCATCGGGTGTCACTATCTCCTTTCTCCCTGTCGATCGTGTCAAACGCGTGCCCGTCTGGCAGTTCGCAATTTAAGGGTGAATCGGCAGGTATCGGGTGTTCAGGGAGGAAGTCGGCGATGGCCTGGCCTTTCACTGTATTGAGAGGTCGGTATGTTATTGAGAACTCCAACAAGAGGAGGGCCCATTTAGCGAGCTGTTCCGTTAGAATGGCTCTTGACATCAAATATTTTAGAGGGTCCACTTTTGATATGAGTTGGACCTCATGCGCCAATGCATAGTGCCGAAGCTTCGTTATCGCGAAGATTAGCGCCAGGCAGTGTTTTTCGATGGGGGAGTAGTTATTTTCTTCCCCTAGGAGAACCCGACTCAAATAGTAGAGGGCTCTCTCCTTCCCTTGGTCATTTTCATTTGCCCATAGTGCGCCTAAAGAACCTTCAAGGGAAGTTGTGTACAGGTTTAGGGGCTTTCCCTTGACCGGAGCAGTTAGTACCGGCGGATTTTGTAGGTATTGCTTGATTTCATCTAGTGTCCTTTGGCATTTGCGATCCCAGACGAATAGGGTCCCTTTATTCATTAGATGACTGTAGGGACGATATTTTCCGGAGAGGTTAGCTATGAACCGTCGGATATATGTGAGCTTTCCTTAGAGAGATCGCGGTTGCTTGAGAGTTCTAGGAGGAGGCATTTCCATGATTGCCTTGATCTTCGACGGGTCTATCTCGATGCCCCGGTGTCGTACGATGAATCCTAGGAATTTACCTGAGGAAACTCCGAACGTGCATTTGAGAGGGTTCATTTTCAAGTTGTATTTCCGAAGGCGCTGAAACACGATTTTCAGATGCTCTCACTGTTCCTCATACGATTTTCTTTTAACCACAAGGTCGTCGATATAGCATTCGATGATTTCATGTATGAGGTCATTGAAAATCTTTGTCATGGCCCTCTGATAGGTGGCGCCGGCGTTCTTCAGACCGAAGGGCGTCACTTTATAGCAGAATATGCCCAGAGGAGTCCGGAAAGCGGTATGCTTCCGGTCCTCGAGATGCATCTTTATTTGATTGTACCATGATGATCCGTCCATTAAGGAGAAGACTTCGTGAGTGGAGGTGTTGTCTATCATCAGCTTGGTAACCAGTACAAGAAAATCATCCTTCGGGCAGGCTTTGTTGAGATCCCGAAAGTCCACGCATATGCGCACTATCCTATTTTTCTTCATCACTGGGACGATGTTGGCAATCCAGTCAGGGTACTGAACCACTTGGATGAAGCCGGAGTCAATGAGCTTCTTGACATCGGTGTTGATGCTCATTTCAAGTTCGATCTGCATTCTTCTCGGCGCTTGTTTGACTGGCTTGATATCCGGAGATATTGCCAATTTGTGGACGGCTATTTCTGGATCTAATCCTGGCATCTCGGAGGCGAAGCAATCTTTATACTACATGAGTACGTCTTTGAGCATAGCCACCTTTTCTTCCGACAACAGCTCACTGACGAACGTCGGCCGTGGGCCGTTTGCTGTCCCCAAGTCGATTTTTCTGTGGTTATCTGCAGTAGTATGTATCCCATATTCCAACTCTTTTGGCGCCGGTGGAAATTCTGAAATCAACTCATCTTTATCCTTATTTTCGAAGCACCAGGAGAGGTCATCCATGTCCTCGGGCACTCCTTCTTTTGACAGCGTTATCACGTGGCAGGTACGAGATCATTTCCAAGATCGATGTTGATCCGGTTCTACTCTTGTCATATACGTGGCTTTCAGTACATGCTTTTGTGGTGGGGTTACCCTCCAACTGCTGGATAGAGTGAACCTACCTTGCCGATACTGGTCTTCTACCCAGTTTTTGAATGTGAAGCAGTCTTCGAGAGGATGTCCTATCGCTCGGTGATAGGAGCAATAATCCGGGTGAGAGACCTCGTCTGCTTGTTCGGGGTGTTTGGACTCCGGGAGCGTAATCATTTGATGTTTCATGACAAAATTGAATATCTTCCTTGTCTTGTCTTGGGGAAAAGAATATGCTCGACCCATCTTCTTTATAAGAGACGGATCCTGGCTGCCCAATTCTTGATCGCGTGGCTTCTTGGACCCGCTTTGCTGTTGTCGAACGTTTTTTCCATTCTTCAGTTTGTCTTTGCCTCCACGTCGAGTCTTCCGTATGACGGGCTGGTGACGAAGGGCATCGTCATTCTCCATAGCCTGCTAAAGGAGGGGCTGTGTCCTGGCTTTCTCGTAAATGGCCATTTCGCGGCTGTGGTCATCCTGGACCTTCTGACTCGCTTCCCGTACTAGCTTGTCCATTTGTTCTTCAAACGACGGACTCGGCATTTTTATGGCAGGGCTGCGTTCTGGCTCAGCGTCAGCGTCTTTTAAAAGAGCATCCTCTTCTTCATCAAGGTCCTTTATGACATGGCAGCCATGGAACTGCTCCCGTTTCTTGGACTGGATATATCCAAGTCCGATCGCTTCCATTTTTCCGTTGGGAAATTTTCGCTGAGTACCGGGGACGTTCCAGATCCTGTTGTAGAATTGGGTCTGTCGCGCTGTCTGCTTAAAAGGTATGCCTTGGCGCCTCAACAGCCTTTTTAATCCTTCTGTGTAGTATCTGGACAAACGGATGGGTTGGAGACTGTCAAGTGCCGAATCGGCACCATGCCAGATTTCTTTCTCCACTTTGATTTCCGCAGATCGATAAAAGAGGATCGCCCTTTCATCTTTTCGCCTGGGAGGGACGTAGAACGTCTGCAGTTCTTACACAGTATATGTTTTGAGCGTATCAAGCTCTCTGTAGTGTTGTCGCGGAACCATAGCGATTTGCAAGCTTTGATCTTCTCCAGTGAAGGTCTGTATCGATGGACGGACCGAGAACACTGCGTTAACTTCGTCTTCAGAGTCGCTACCAAAGACCAGAATAGGGGTAGATGGTCTCGTCTTGTTGTATTGGGGTGGCCCTGAATAAACTATCTCTTCTTCCTCTTCGGTATCGCTCCCAAAGACTGGAATAGTGGTGATAGCTTTCTGCTTATTATCCGGCTTACGGCATCTTTCCGTGTCTTCAAAGTCTAGCAGGAAATACTTTGCATCCTCGTATTTTCGGACTTCATTTACGGAATATGGATTCAGTTCGCCTGTCACGGTATACTCGAGACCATCCTTGAAATACTTCATACACTAATGTTGTGTAGAAGGGATGATGTTGTACTCGTGTAACCAAGGACTGCCGAGCAAAGCGTTGTAGCATGTCTTGGCGTCAATGACATGAAATTTGATGTCAGTGACGAGCAGCCAAAAGCGTAACGTCAGAATTACAGACCTGAGCGTATGTGATGACTGGGAGTCGAATCCGAAGATAGTGATTTTATCCCGAGCGAGGTGTTGAATGCTCATGCAGATTTCTTTTAACACCCTCACATTTAGGAGGTTGACAGAGGACCCGTTATCAACTAGGATCTTCCCTATCTTGATGTCATGGAAGTATCCGGTAACATACAAGGAACGGTTGTGCTCGCATGTTCCGAGGAGGAGATCTTCGTCGCCGAAAGTGACGTCAGCAGTGTGCACTTCTTCCAGCTCGTCCTTCATCTTTTCTTCGGCAAGGAAAGCTTGAAACTGTTTGGGCTCTTGTAGTGCCTTGATCAGAGAATCTCTCGCCTCTTTAGATAGCAGAAGGGCATCAAGAATGCTTCGCTGCGAGGGTATCTTCTGTTAATTATGTATATGCCCTAGAGGCCATTGTTGTACATATGATGTATATTAGAATGGATGCTTGGATATATATAGAGAGGACTTTCTTGCTCGTCATGATAGTATGCTATTTGGTTTCACTTTATCTTAACATGTTGACTTGTACTGGTTTACTGTCTTACTCTCACATGTTGATAAAGCCCTTAGGATCTGTACTCGACTACTGGGACTATGATGAGATCATACTAGTGGGGCCATGGTAGTCGATGAGTACATCATATAACTGTTCCTAGTTGAGGGTATATCGAGACAGGGAATCGATACACCAGAGTAGACTAGCATATACGCATCTTGACCCATATGATGGGCGATGGATGATCACATATCCATCGGTGTTGGACATCAAGGATGGTATGCGGGTGCTCAGTGGAGACTGGGTACACTGGACGGACTCGCCGAGAACTCCCAGATGGTGATATACCACACGTCAGATGGCAGTTCTCCAGTGACACTGGTACAGGGTAGTCTGTAGACCCGAGATCGTCATAGAGTCTTGTGTGATTCCCACTGTGCTTTGATTTCCACCTTACCACGTCCAAGAGGGCGTGTAAAACGGTAGCTTTTAGGTACAGTCCTGAATCACATGGAGGCAATGAGCGATAGGAGGGGATTCGTCTCTCCCGGTATAGGGAGTTGATGTTGTGCTGTGTTCGATTGGCTATAACTGGAAGTCCCTGGCCAGGGCTGATATAAAGATTTACTGGTAAGTGTTACTAGTAGTTTCTCGACCCGTTATGAGCCACACATCGACACGACTTATCGGTTATTAGGGTCTGACGTATACCACCCCTAGACTTGATATGCGACATATCAGACGAAGAGACCGGACTGTACGGGAGTGTTACTGATTGGATTCACAGGAGAACGTACAGGCTAGCTTGTTGATCTTCTGATCGCTCAATACCTGGGTGGCTGTTACGTTTAGCTGACCGCTTGCAGCTTGTGGATGTTTGATATGATCATCACATGCTACCGGCGTATTGACGATTCTTTAGAGTCCTACACAGAGGTTTCTTGGCTCAGGCAAAACGGAGTAGAGGAACATATGTGATATGTGCAGGATCGAGGATAATGCGATATGAGATACCGTATTATATTCTCGCGATATTTAGATATGAACCGGGTCATCGGATCAAGTGTTGATTCGATGAATCGGTATATGATATATTAGTCGGTTATATTCGATATAGCCGGATTGTCGGATCAAGTGTTGATTCGATGATTTAATGTATAATAATATATATGATATATTGTATTACATTATCTAATATTGGCTCGCTTTATTATTTCATTTTCTCACCGGATAATACATTGATATATATGCGATATATATTAAAGGTATTATTTCTTTTGTTACAAATATATAATATATGTGATATATATTATAGTAACATGATATGATTAATAATGAAACATGTTTAGTGGTGATTAAACAAGGTTAGGGTTTAATTGGGCTGGTTTCTTCTTGAACCTTCTAGAAGTTCTTCTTTTGTCATGAAGAAGATATTATGATAGATATTTTCTTGTGACTCATTTCTTAACCCAACCAAACCCTTGCCTTAGTTAACTCTCTACAAGGGTTATCCTTGTCATCATTAACCATGGTTGCATTATTATTCATATACTCATTTCATTATTCATCACAAAAGGATTATCTCATTATTCATCATCTTCTTCTCTCTTGAGTTTTTGAAATAGCTTACTAGTTTTTCCTTTGGTGATGAATTCATGTGAGAATTTGATATAAAAAGAAAGCATAAATACTACTCCATCATCCTCATCTAATCTAGCCCATTAGATTAGGGTGTTCATCTCATTAGAGTGAGAAAGCTTGAGTTATAGCAACTTCGACGTAGATCATCGGAGAAACGGAACACTACAAGCTAGCATGGATCATTCGAGTCGTGGAGCCTCTCTTGAGTCCGGGAGATCGTGGATTGCGGCGAAGGGACTTCTACTCGGAGCTTATGAAGCGAAGGAGCGGACTACAAAGGTTGTAATCCCTCACACTTAGTAGTAAAGATGTTTACTTGCATGTTAAACCCTAATAATCTAGCAAAGATCCCGGCTTTGGGTTGTTCGGCACGTCTAAATTTTTATTCGGGCATGTTTGATGCCTTATGAACCTTCACAAGAGTGCCTAGGAACCCTACATCTTCCTCAGGTGTGCCAGAACGTTATAATACACCTTGTTTTTCTTGGGCGGGGCCTTGGTTGCCAGCTCTTCGACGACTCGGTCATTAAGGCCGATATCTTCAGGGACTTTTTCTTTCCCCTTATCTTTTTTGTTCGATCCTTTGTTTGTGGGTCCGAGATTCTTTTCGGGTAACGTGCGATTGCGCAGCTGAATGTTCTCGCAGGTCTTCGTCTCTTCTGCTTCAGAAATGGATTCCTTAAAGAGAGGGCCGAGGGCTATTTCTTCATCAGAATCGCTCCCGAAGGTGAGAACTTGCGATCCCCCGGAATCAACATGTGACAGTTGTCGGAGGTTCTTTTGCGCTCATCTGTCGTGCTTCTCTGCTCTCGACGAGTTTTGCGCTTCATCCGCTTGAAATGCTGTCGATGAGCAATGTATCCCCGCCACCAATTTTTAAAGGCCATGCATTCCTCAATAGGGTGGGTGATCCTCCGATGATAGTTTGGATATGCATCTAGTTCATCGGGAAACGTATTTTCTGAAGTGCCTTCTTTGAAAGGTGGCAACCTCATTCCCATCAACAGGGCTTTAGAGAACTGCTTTCTTGTCTTAAACCTTCTTTTGCTGACGACAGAAGTAGTTCTATCCGGTTGGGGAACTTTATGACTTCTCAATACCAGAGCTTCTTCAACACGACGCCAATGTTTGGCCCTTTCATATATGGCTGTTTCACGCTCTCGGTCAGATTTGCTTTTCTGAAGAGCTTCGCTCAGCAGTCTGTCAATCAATTCGTCCGATGGCTCCAGTGATTTTGGTTCCGGTTCCGGATCTGCCCGTAATTTCTCTGCATCAGGACCTTCTTCACCATCTATTGACGAGTGAGAGATCATGTGGTAGCTCGCCACATAGTTCTCAGGTTTATCTGACGAGTCTTCTCCCCCATCATTGTCATCATCTCCGTCCTCAAGGATATGGTTGAGAAACTCTTGGAGCGTGACCGGGGTTCGCGTCTTCTGGTTATATTCTTCCAGCGTGTCAATATGTCTTTGCAGGTCCGTGCGCTTGTCATCAGGCTTCACGGGCTTTTTGGTCTTCTTATTCTTTTTTGAAGACTTCGACGACCGGGCATGGGCGTTTTGACTATCACTACCAATTCTTGGCGTCGGGCGCGCCTTCAACATTCCCTCGATGACCTCGGGTTCTAGCGGACCTTTCCACCTAATCGCCGGGCATGTTCGGAGATCCTTTAGCATTCTTTTTGTTTTGGCTAAAAAATCGACCTCCCATGGAGCTTCTTCTATAAAAGAGCATGATGCTCCCGGCGTGTCCACCTTTTTAAGAGCGTGCGGCCGTGGAGGGTTAACACTCCAGTTTACATACAACGCGAATTTGCCTTGCTGGTACTGGTCCTCAATCTAATTTTTGAAGACAAAGTAGTCTTCGATTGGATTGCCCATTATTCGATGGTAGGGGCAGTAGTTGGGACTGTTGACGTCACCGGGCTGCAGTGGGCGTTTCCGATCCGGTAGGATGATGAGTCTGTTGCGCACCGCCAACTCGAACAATCTTCTCGTTTTATCCCGAGGAAACGAATAAGGGCGTTTTAGCCTCTCGTTGAAGAGTCGATGTCTATCACTTTGGCGATCAGCTGGTTTTGGACCACTAGGCTGTTGTTGAGCATTGGCGACAAAGGTCGCTTACCCCCTTTCCCTTTTCGTTTCGAGGCTCCATTTTCGAGGAAGACGGTCTATGGCCCATCTGATCCATTTGGGCCAATTTGTCAATCAAGGCCTGGAAGGTAGTCGGCTTGAAAAACATCATGAACTGGGATATGGTCGCCTGCGGATCGAGGGTACCTACGAACATGCCTACTGCGGGAGCCTCTTCTATCCGTTGTTCGCACTTCGACCATAGATTCTGCCACCGTATCGCGTACTGAACCCATGTTTTGCCTGGCTTCACCCTGGCGTTAATTAGTGCGGTGATCGAGGTGCGCTCGCTAGCGCTTGCGAATCTCTGCGTAAACAGTGGCTCCATTTCTGCAAATGTCTTGACAGAGTCATTCGAGAGTTCGGAATACCACTCGAATGCTGTCTCCGACAAGCTGCCAACTAATTGGCGAAGCAGTAGCTTATCGTCACCTCCGGTGTTGCCGCACAGAGCCCTGAATTGAGCAACGTGCTGGTGTGGATTCCTCGTCCCCTTATATATATGGAATTTAGGGACCGTATACCCCGGCGGGTATTTTAGTTGGTTGTACCAACCCGGATAGGGTCGTCCAGTCTTAACAATTTGGTCGGCCGCTTCGCTCGCCTGATGAGCTCGTATCTGTTGAGCGATATAGTCATCCAGGACGGCTTTGGAGATGGTCTCCTCTTTGGCTGCTGATAGAGCCGGAAGAGGGTTCGATTTCTCCCCTCTGTCGTCTTCAAAGATAATCGGGGGGTCTTCAGCTGGAGGATCCGGCTGTATCATCATCCTGACCATATCTTGGAATAAAAGCGCCATTTGTTTTATGTTGGCCGCTTATTCCGCGGCCTCTTTGTCTTTCCTCTCGAGCATTCTTCGGAGGAATTCAGCATCAGTTTCCTGTTCTTGGCGCTGCTCCGACGATGTCTCCGGGCTTGCTTTTGGCCCGGTGAGTGCAGCCATAGTTGTCAGCATCTCCTGGAGCTTTTGCTGTTGTTGCTCCTGAGCCTTGTGAGCGGTCGATGACCCGTAGAAGCACGGCTTTCCTCTTTTCCAGAAGCCATATAAACAGTATGCACTACCATGCCCCCAGACTTTGGGCGTTTGGATTCAATGTCCTTGCGATTCGTCACAGACGCAGGGATCTTCTCCGGCCTTCTCCTTTTGTGGATGGTTGAATTTGATGGAGCCGTTGCATCCGGAACCCAAGTAGATGATACCTTCTGTGGTATGACAGGGTGGTCCTTCTCTTGCCAAACCTTCATCTTCTTCGGTTGGCGAGAGTAGTCTTGGTTAACGACAGAGTCTTGGACTTTTCGTCAGACCCTGTGAATTTTGGAGGACAGCCGCTAAGGGGGCTGCTCTGGCTTTGCCTTTGTAGCGTTCTCCACAGGTGGAGTAGATCTTTTCAATACAGCAGTTGGAGAGTTCTTACGCACCCTCCTAAGTGGTTCAAAGTTGTTCCCAGTTAGAACAGCAGTATCAACTTCTACCATTGGAGCTGGCGGAGTTAGTCCAGAAAGGGAACTGCCCCCAGCTTTCCTCACTCGGCGCCAGTGGCGACGTCAAGCATGCCTTGCAGACGGTATTGGTTCAGCTATGGGGGTGGCTTCATCATGCCTCCTGCTTTTGTGAAGGGTTGCTGCCGGTGCCAGCCTCTTGAAGACTAACGTCCGCTGAGAAGAAGCGCCCAACCTGTCGAAGATTGACCCTTGGTCAGGAGAAGCAACTTTGGTGATCTCGCCTGAAGCGGGAGTTGGAGCGGCCAGTCTTGTGAAGACCGATCCATTAGTAGGATAAGTCTCTCTGATAACTTCATTTACTGGAAGAGGGATGGCTATCTGTTTTGGGATATCCCTCTCAGGTATCGCGGGCTTCTTCATAGGCCCATTGGAGCTTTGGCCTAGTCTATTAAAGACTGAGACGTTGGATTTAGGTGACCCGTTGAGAGGGGCCACGATAGTTGCAAGCCGATCAAAGACCGACTTCTTCGGAACTTCTTGCGACGGCAGTGGGGCGTTGAAGCTCATTGGTGGGAGCATGTTCCCAAAGAACAGCCCAGTGGTGGCTTGCGTCACCTGTTCCACTCGCATCGTGAAAACGGAGGCTGCTTGAGGCCTATAGGTCACTCCTCCAGCAAGGACAGAGTGGGAGTTGTTGCAGCTAGTGCAGTTGAAAGCCATTGATCTTCTGTTTTTTGCACGGAGCAAGACACCAAATCTTAGTAACTCGAATCCAGGGGCAACCATAGCAAATCGCGATTCGTTCGCGAAACACGACACACGAAGTGTGGAGTGGAAAGAGGAAAAGGTCCCACCGGGTGTGCCAGAATTTGTTTACCGCCGAAAATAGAGACGACACCGCGTAGGTCGTCTTGCCTGAATTTGGGGGCAGATGCTATTTGGTTTTATCCGTCCACCTCTCCGAAGATTCCAAGTTGATTTATGGCACTATGTATCGAAGGTTTAGACGGATACGGCCGATGTAGCAGACTTCGTCAGATTCCCCCTCATTGTGAGGGGTTTTTGATTGTGGGGACGCTCTTCCCTGCAGGCGTAAGCCCCTGCAGTTAATTACGCTACCGCATCGCAGTAACCACTTTCTCCTTCTTCAGATGGTCACTTCATGTCGTGAATGTTTGTTTTATTTTTGGTTGCCCATGGATTGTATACGGAGACTAATTTATGTTGTCGCCCATAGGGCGTGGATTAGTCCAAATCCGTATTTTCTTAGATTTGGTTTTGGGTTGGGTTTAAGGATCGTTAATCTCATTTGAGACTAAGATCAACTTAAACGTTTGTTAAGGATACGTTAGTCTAATTTTAGACTAAGATCTACTTAATAGGATCATTTAGATCCAACAAAAGAGCATTTGGACTCTATTGTTTTAGTTTAGGGACATTGCGGTCCATTGGGTTTAAGGACATCATAGTCCGTGACAGTTTAAAGACATCATAGTCTACAAAGTTTAAAGACATCATAGTCTATGAGTTTAAGGACCTCACAGTCCATAAAGTTTAAGAACATCATAGTCCATGACTTTAAGGACCCCACAGTCCGTAAAGTTTAAGGACATCATAGTCCATGGAATGCCTGGTTATCAGGACCCGCCACCTCTCTGAAAACGTTGAAGAATTACAACGACACATATCAAAGGAATGAAGAGATGTACCCTTGAACCAATATTGGTTAGGAGATCTGTAGTCAAGTTTGGGACTAAGATCAGTTAAAAATATTTATGAGCATATGGGCTCAATTAATCTGAATTAGAGATATGCGGCCAATTTGGGCTCGGCCCACTCAGTTAAAATGTTGAACATTTAATTAGGCTCAGTCATTTTCATTTAACAATGCTGAGCATTGGTTTGGGTTCTGACAACCTGTAATATTTTGGAAAATTAAGAATATTTAATTATGATTTTTATTATAAAAATAATGAAATTGATATTTTTACGAAAATGATATCGCTTATGAATTTGGGTATCGGAATCATATCCGAAAAATGTAATTATTTTGATAAATATAAATAAGTGGGTGATATCAAGAAAATGATATTTTAATTATTTTATCATGACATTGTATTTGTCATTAAGCAAATGATAATTAAGTGATACATTTATCATTTCATATCTTTTATGTTATATGGATTTGGATTTATGATATGAAGGTTTTTACTTATTGTTATATTTTTATCATGGATGGCATATATCATTATATGTTAACCTTCACACAAACATCTCATTTTCACCCTTACTTATAACCTTACACCTCCTCCTTCATAGCTTTACACCTCATTCTTCATATCCAACACCTCCTCCTTGCATGAATCATTCATGCTTCATCAAGTGACACAGCCTCCTTTCTCTCATGACACCTCCACCTCTCATCCTCCACCTCATGCTTTCTCTACATATCTTCTCACTTCATTTACACATAACACTTAGAGAAATTCAGTAGCTATTCCAACTGAAACAATACCCTTTTCAGCTCCAAACCAATAAATTTTCTAAGTGTTCATACTAAAAGAATGAGAGCAATGACTCCCTTCATCAACTTGTGCACATCATCAAGCATGATCTATTACCAATCATAGATACTTCCACATACAAATTAAGAGCTGGTGTTCTACTATACACAAATATCTATAGGTATATCTTCCTCTCTTTTCAAATTATTCAGTTCTGTCCAATATCAGTTTCCTTTGCAAAAACAGAAAACATGAACTTTTGTGATGTTAAACCTACTGTAAATAAATCTGGAACTAATACATATAATCACTAGAAAAACTAGCAAGACCAGAAGTATAATGAGCCAGAGACAACACTTGAAACCAGAGCCCCAAACTCCTTGTTTGATCCGGCGAGACCAACCCCAAATCCGGTGACGCCGGCCCCATGATGTCTTTTTGTGTTGGTTTTTCTTCTGTGGCCTATTTTGAGTAAAATTTGGTCTCTAGTATTGTTTGGGTTGTCTAAATATTTAAACAGTAAAATCTGGGAACGTTTTAGAAATGGCTTTATCAAATTTCAGATATTTACGATACGAGTTTGCGTATTTCATACTGCGACTGAAACATCGAAGTTTGTACGTTAATTTCAGTGAAATTTTATAGTTTTGGGGTTAAGTGTGTTGTAGGTTCTAACCTACGGGTGTTTAGCTTGTTGTTTTGATTTTCGATATGATATTTACATCTATGCGATTTAAATACGAATATAGGTACGATTCGAGGATTCCAAGACGGCGTTGGCTATATAGCAACGTGGATTCAGCAAGCTTATTAAGTTGGTGAGTAGATTTACATCTACGGGGGAAGTCGGGTGGTTAGCGTATATCACCCCCGTAACCTTATAAGTATTATTATGATATCTAGTTAGTGTAGCATTTATTCAAGATAATGATATAGTATCGCATCTTGTATGTCTTTCATTTGCATAAAGTTTCATATGTAGTTTTAAATAAGATACGTACGTGATGTTAAATCCGTATGCATAGATATGGTTTGATGGATTTGTACGAGGGATTATACCGTACTTGAGATGATACAGATATAGCGATATGATGAGATATTATAAAAGAGTTTATATGTATTGGAATTGATGAAATTCGTATGCCGAATAACGGCAAGGTTTTCCTTTAGACTCGTAGCAATAGGTGATATTCCGTTTTAGGACGTAATACATGTGTAAGCTATATTCTTTTAAAAACCACGATTCGTTTACCTTTTATTAAAATACTAGGATGCAGTGCCAATTTCCAAAACGAATATCTATTTTAAATCTAGGGCAGCTTTCTTATTTCAAACGTTTCGTTTACTCCTAAAGATAATGGTATAGCTCATAGCAAGTAATTACAGTAGTTACGTTTAGATTACTTTACATGTTTGCATTATATTATCGACGTATCTACGATACGAACACTCTGATAGAACACTGCACAAATACCAATGAATACTATGCTGCACAAGCACGTAAATATATGTTACACTACACCTCATTGGTACTGCCATGTCACTGTAGAACCGTTCTGTTATATAATGCGTATATATACATGTGTTAATATAAACAGGTTGTTACACCGTAGAACACTTGCACAAATACTAATGATTGCCATGTTGCACGAGCACAGACGCGTATGCTACACTACACATCATTAGTAGTGCCATGACACAGTAGAATTGAGATCATTATGCCTATGTGATATAATTACGTAGTCTTTCTTTATTCCTGTTGTAATTTACGAATATTAGTACTATAGATATTGTATTTGATTCTTATGGATTTCCTGGATATTTTACTCCTGATGATATATATAGGTGGTATGGGACACTGTTATATATGTATATATATAATATATCATCAATATAATTTATGCAAGTATTCTTATTCCTTACTTGATATTTTGATATGATGAGCTAAACGTCCACCATGAGTTTTGTGTTTTCTGATTTTGATTCCGAACTGGGTGGGGTAGCTATACGGTTCGGATTTGTGAACAATCCGTACTGAGTGGGGTAGTTATACAGCGGGATACATGGTGGACCCAGTTCGGGACCGAGGGGCAGGATAGCCGCATTATAGGCGGAGAGCCTAACGAAGATACTCGATACCGGAGATAGAGATGAGCATGGCAGATATCCAGGGGATACTGACCGGGGTCCGATTGGGCATGGCGGATATCCAGGGGATACTGATCGTAGCCAGGATATCAGGTGGCGATCATCTGTTGAGGTGGTGTCAACGGTAGCTGTATTTACGTGTCGATGATGGACACGAGGGATTTCTGGTTTTTGGGTGCCGATGCTGGACATCCATAGATATATATTGATATGTGGTTATCATGAGATGTACAGTAGATTATGGTTACTGTAGCCGACCAAGACTGATCCGGGGGACAAGACCTGTATATATTTTCACGGACATTCATATACATAAACAGGATTTCAAACATGAGCTGTGGCCTTATTATTTTGACGTGTCTGAGATGACACTGAACTCTTTTAAACTGTAAACCTCTTAAAACTATTTATTAAAATAGTAGGATGTATATTCTAAATAAGATACCTATTATATTTCATACTATCATGTCTGCTTTATGCCGTGATATATCTATTCCACGGCTATTTTAAAGAAGAGGTTTATATATACATATTTTCGGCTACATTGGGCTTATACCTATATATAGGTCATCTGCATTGATATGTATTACTTGGGATTGCATGATAGATAGTGTTGCATTATAATACATATGCATATCATATAGTATATTGTACAGATTATGATAGTACTACATATATGACTTAGGTATAGTCGTGCATTTCGATTTCTACCTTTAGATGTACTTTTATTCACTGAGTTGGCAACTCATCCCCGTTGTGCCACAGTTTCTTGCAGGTTTTACCGCTTGGATTATCAGCAGGTTTGGGCAGATTTTTCTTCTCGGTGATTGATGGGTATGTGAGTTACTATTGTATCGTACTCGCACTTAGTTATTTTTATATTCTTATATCTAGTGAAAACTCCATCAACTTAGAAATGGTATATTGTGGACTTAGAAGCGAGACTTAGAAATTGTGAGATCGCACTCTTTAGAGTCAACTTCTGATATAGATTTTTTGGTCGTTCCGTCTTTTAGACGTGAAAGCTAGCTCCCGTTGGGATGCTATTTTATTGTTGTGGTGTATCGGGTTTTTATATAAAATTTTCAAAGGAGGTGATGTCAGATTTTCAAAACGTCATAAATGTTTTTCAAAGAGTTTGACTTCATCAAAATGGTAAATGAACCTAGTATATACAAAAAGGTAGTAGAGAGTATGGTGGTGATCCTCGTAGAGTACGTGGATGGCATACTCTTGATAGGAAAGGAGTTTCCTATGCTACGCTCGGTCAATATCCTCTTATCACAAGGATTCTCCATATAGAATCAAGGTGATACCTCCTAAATCCTAAGTTTTATATCTATGAGATAGATCTAAATGGATGTTAGGATTCTCACTAGTTGTAGTGAGATAGTATCAAAACGATCCTGGGGAGAATCACTGGAAAGGTTCCAGGGTGATAAGGACGACTGAATGTCAGTCGCGGGCATTGTCTTTACCCTCAGTGGAGGGACGGTATGTTGAAAGAGTTCCAAGCTAGATACCGTGACTTATTAGACGATTAAAGGCAAGATACATCATTACCAAGGATGCTACCAAAGAGGCAGTCTAGATATATAAGTTCATGGGATGAACTTCGTTCCTACCATTGTGTGACAATGGAGTTGTGGCTTATGCCATGGAACCCCCGTCCCATCTGAAATCCAGATATAATTCTGAGGCAGTATCACCTGATCATGGAGATGGTTGATCTCCAGGGAGATCGAGGTTCGGAGAGTAGACACAGAGGACAACAGCGCGGATCCACTCACAAAGGCCTTTTCCCAGTAGAGACTTTTTATGGGATGGTTGAGTATGAGATACTTCAACCACAGCTAATTGTTGGGTATGTAATACCACAACAGATGGCCCTAGTGCAGGTGGGAGATTTTTAGTTATATGTATGCCCTAGAGGCCATTACTGTACATACGATGTATATTGTAGTGGATGCTTGGACATATATAGGGAGGACTTTCTTGCTCGACATGATAGTACGCTATCTGGTTACTCTTTATCTTAACATGTACTCTGATTGACTCTATGTTACACGTTGATAAAGCCCTTAGGATGAGTACTTGACTACCAGGACTATGATGCGGATCATACTAGTGAGGACAGTGTAGTCGCCAAGTACATCCTTCAAATGTTCCTAGTCGTGGGAGTACCGAGACAGGGCATCGATACTCCAGAGTAGACTAGCGTATGCGCTTCTTGACCCATATGATGGGCGATGGATGATCCTATATCCATTGGTGTTTGACATCAGAGAAGGTATACGGGTGCTCAGTGGAGACTGGGTACACTGGATGGACTCGCCGAGAACTCCTAGATGGTATTATACCTCACGTCAGATGGCAGTTCTCTGGTGACACTAGTACAGAGTAGTCTGTAGACCCGAGATCGTCATAGAGTCTTGTGTGATTCCCACTGTGCTTTGATTTCCATTATACGAAGTCCAAGAGGGCGTGCAAAAAGGTGGCTTTTGGGTACAGTCCCGAATCACATGGAGGCAATGAGCGATAGGAGGGGATTCGTCTCTCCCGGTATAGGGAGTTGATGTTGTGCTGTGTTCGATTGGCTATAACTGGAAATCCCTGGCCAGGGTTGCTGAGATTTACTGGTAAGTGTTATCAGTAGTTTCTCGAACTGTTATAGATCTCAAATCGACACGACTTATCAAGCTATTGGGGTCTGACGTTTTCCACCCCTAGGCGAGATATGCGACATATCAGACGAAGAGACCGGACTGTATGGGAGTGTTACTGACTGGATTCACAGGAGAATGTACAGGCTTGCTTGTTGATCTTTTGAGCGATCAATACCTGGGTGGCTGTTACGTTTAGCTGACCGCTTGCAGCTTGTGGGTGTTTGATATGATCATCACCTACTGCCGACGTATTGACGATTCTTTAGAGTCCTACACAGAGGTTTCTTGGCCATTTAGTTTAGGTTGTTTGCTTCACTAATTCCCAATTGGTGAAGAGATAGCTTGAGTTGGAGTTTTCTCAATGTAGATCATCTTCGACCTCGAAGACTTCAAGCAAGTTTGTTCCTTTCGCCTAGTGGAGCTGTTCATATCATAATTTTGCATTATTATATTCCCTATTCTTATTCATTTTACAAATAAACAGGTGTTTTTGATCCATGTCTGCTACATAGTTGCAGGTTACAGGTTCTCGGAACAAAAACAGTGAAAAAGATGAAAAGACGATACAAAGTGAGATTACGACCGATAAATGGTGGAATCTTGATCATGCCTACAGTTTGAGGGATAATGAAGATCAATGAACAAGTTCAAAGGCAGCGCAAGGTTCAAGACTTCAACACAAAGCAGGCGGTAAAGTCCACGAAAGTATTCACTGTGGAAATCTGGAAGAAAACTAAAAGACAGCCTGAGAAACCAAGCAAAGAAACAAGAAGCAAAATGCAGCTAGAAGAAACCCAGAAGAAATCAGCAACCAAGCCCCCTATACGGCCGCGGATCCGGGGCCAAACCTGCCTTTTGGCCGCGGTTCCGCGGCCATGGGAAGCCCGTGTCGGTGGAAAAATCCTGTGGAGGCTGGCGGTGCGTTGACTAGTTCTTTTGTTAGGGGGTAAACTTGTAATTGCAGATATGACGCGATTGTAACCCTAGGGTTTCTATGTTCTATAAATAGAAACCCTAAAACATATTTTAGGTTATGCCTCTTTTTATTTCATCTATTCAGAATTTGATTCCTGTGTAAATGTTTGGAGAGAGCCATCAATAAAGTAAGTAATTTTATTTCATTGCCTTAGTTAATTTTTATTCTGCCTTAGTATAATTTTATTATCTGCCCTAGTTAGATAATTAGAAATGTTTTTCAATTCCCTAATGAGTGAGTAGTCTCCTCGCTTGTTAGGGTTAGATTTGGGGAAGGCTTGAGAGATGAAGATCTCTCACCCCTTTCTTGCCCATCATACGTTTTTTATAGGACTCCATGCATACATGCACACACCGTTCCCTACGGCACCCTATCCCACGAGGTAGCGGTGATACCGTAGTATAAACGACCGGTTGCGTATGTTTTCCATGGAGGTTAGGGTAATAATTAAGAAAGGAAGGACAAGAACCTAGAGGAAGAAACATCGTTTCTTCCCGATGGTACTAATCCACTTTATTAATTGTTACCATAACACCTAAAAGAGATCTAAATTAGGGCATTGAAAGCGGTGAGGAAATCTTCAATTTCCAAACTTAACCTAAACCTAACCCTAGCAAGATTCTAGTCTTAGTATAAATCAGTTTAGTTTTTAGCGATAATCAATTCACACCGTTTAGAATTAACTCGTTAGACCAAATTAGGAAATACACAACATCCCTGTGGACCGACCCGTACTCGCCGGCTAGCTACCAAGCGACGCCGTTCTTGATTGCGGTTATAAATATTTTTGATTCATCTTTTAAAAAGCGAAAGCACAATTTCATAACAATCAAATGGCGCCGTTGCCGGGGATGGCGTAGTATTTTCTTTTTGCAATTTCGGGTTAATATAAATCATAAAACTCATAAAAACTGAAAAATATAAAAATATAAAAAATTTATCATCTTTTTATTGTTTGAAGGGTATTTTCGTTGGAATTTTGCAGGATCGACGAACGAGTTCGGATCTAGAAAAATCCAGAGAGCGAAACAGAAAACTGAAGATCTGAACAACAGAGGATTACAGCAACAGAGGAGCATAAGAAATCTGGAGAACTGAACCGCCTTTCCAACCGCGTTTCCGACACATAAGCACCATATTGGCCGTGCATCCGCGGTGGCTTGGTGACGTCAGCGCGTGGAAAAATCACTGTAAGTTTTCTTTCTCCTTCTCTGAACCCCCTGATATCTCCTCTGTAAAAATTTCCTGCAGGGTTCTTTGCACCAAAAATTTCTTCCCTTCTCAATAACTTGATCTTGTGCAGGATTCTTTGTGTCGCGCTTAAAAAATTGTTTGCAAGTGATTGTTTACTGCTTTGCATATTTTAATTGGACTTTAAGAGGCTTGAAACCAATCAGATTGGGTGGGGATTTCATTACCCTTCCCATGACCCCAGAAATCACATAAGGCATATTGCATTGTCCATCAATTAATTAAAAAAAATATTAGACTCATTCCTAAGGACTTCGTGCTCAATAGGACAAAGGAATAGTTGTAGGCATCGACCGTTGATCCTAACCTGACTTTGTGGTGCCTAGGCTAGACAGGTAGTGAAAGGTAATTTTAAAAGGCCCGTCTCACGGTGATTCGTGAGTGGATCCCTCATTTCTCTACTTGTGCTTACCTGGCCACAACTGGCGATGAAGAGGTGGTTTGAGGTCCTACTTCTTGCCCTTTGGAATAGTTAAGAGCTGTCTAGCAGACCTAGGTGACCCTAGATCTAGGCCTGATTGTGCATTTGTGGTTGATTGAACGTGTGTCTAAGCCTTTTATCGAAAATCTTTTTTGCAAAAAGCTCCACATAAAAAAAACACAAAAAGAAAAAAAGGAAAATTTTACAAAAACTTGCAACTTGTCGCTAAAAATCCGTGCACCCCACTTACACCACTTTCTTTCCATTGACGTTTTCTTACCCCCACATTCTGTTTTTCACTTTTTGACTACACTACCTCTTTAGTGTATGTCCGGTTAGACTAGGGACACTAGTGCCCGATTAGTCCGTGTCTCGTTGGTACCGACCGACGAAGCTTTCGACTCCGAAGTCGAAATTCCTTCCACTTCCTTACCTTCACCTTCACTTTCTTCGTCTTCTAAGGAGATGTCGGGATTTAATTCTAACAGCACCTTACCCACAGGACTGATTCCACCTCCGTTAAGTACGAATAACCCACAACACCCGCCTGTTGAAGTGCCCCAACGAATCGCGCTCCAGAATCTTTTCTACCCTGTCCGCGCCGCCTTACCTACTTGTCTTTCACTCCCACCGGCAAATGGGGACAATTTTGAGATCAAACCCCACTTCATCAATATGTTGCCAAAATTTCACGGACTGAAATCCGAAGATGCCTATATCTTCAGAAACAAATTCCAAAACGTTTGCGCAATGATGAAAACAACCCAATTATCAGATGATGCTATAAGGCTAAGGGTCATTCCTTTCACCTTATGTGACTTAGCCGAGAAATGGTTATACAGCACAGCATCACATTCAATTAAGAATTGGGAAGAGTTTGTTAAAGCTTTTCTTAAAAAGTTTTATCCACATCACAAAACCGCGAGAATTCGCAATGAGATTATTCAATTTTCCCAGCTTCCTTCCGAACCCTTTTGGAAGTGTTTTGAAAGATTCAAAGACCTACTTGTTCAATACCCTCACCATGGTATCGAAAATTGGCAACTTTGCCAAACTTTATACGTGGGATTGAACCCAGCAACGAAGCAGTTGCTGGAAACCATTTGTTAAGGTCACTTTCTAACCAAATCTAGTGAGGAAGCTTGGCAGTTTCTCGAGGATCTTGCTGAGCAAACACTTCAGTGGGAAAGCACTAAGACCACCTCATCTTCTTCTGTTGGTCAATCTAGGGCAGGCATACATCAATTAGATATGTTGATTGCAATGAAGGCCGAAATGGCCGCACTTACGAAAAAGCTAGAAGCAATTGAGACCAAAATCTCATCGCCTTCTCCTGCCCCTGCTTTACCCCCACGAACTGTTTGTGCTTGTTGTTCGGATCCATCACATCTTACCGAAGAGTGTCCTTACAATCCACCTGTTCAAGGACAAGATCAAGTCAATGCTGCCTTTCAGCAACGGCAAAGAAATGATCCATACTCTTCGACTTATAATCCGGGTTGGAGGAGTCACCCAAATTTTGCTTGGAATCAAAATCAACAATTCCAAGGAAACAACAACTTTCAAAGGCCTCCTCCTCCACAACAACTAGCACCCCAACAAGCTTAATACCAGCAACCTTTCCGAACAACCTTACCCAAATCAAACGAACAATTTTGTGCCTAACAAATTTTACCCTCAAAACAATTTTGTTCAACCAAATGATGATAAGGTTACCTCACTAGAAAGAAGTCTAGATGCGTTTCTAAAATAATCTACACAATCCGCAGCAAGGTTGGAGACTTCCATTCAGTCTTTGGTGCACAACAATGCTTCACATGATCAAAGTATCAAATCAATCGAGACCCAAATTGCACAACTAACTGCTGCGTTGAGCGAGCAAGAAAAAGAAAAGCTTCCATCTCAACCATTGCCAAATCCCGGTCATACACACAACGCACATGTTGCATATGAACAACAAAATTATAATGTAAATGCTGTGACCACGTTGAGATCTGGAAGAGTGTTGCATAATAATGTGGGGAATAGTGATGACACCCCCGCCGGTGGTTCTTCTTCATCTTCTTCTTCTTCATCTTCTTCTTCTCCATCCTCTTCTTCTTCATCTTCTTCGTTAGAGCCTATTCTTCATTCTTCAAAAGGCTCTTCTTCTTCTGATCCGAACGGACCCACATCTCACTTCACGAACACACCAATACTGGGATCCGTTCCAACTCCACATTCTACTCCACAGACATTAGACTCAACAAATTTTCAAAATGTTCCTTTTCCAAACAGGTTGAGATCCAATAAACCAACTCCATAAATGGAGAAAATTGTGGAGTTATTTAAACAGGTTAGCATAAATATACCTCTCTTGGATGCAATCCAACAAGTCTCTTCGTATGCGAAAATCTTAAAGGGCTTATGCACCTCGAAGAGAAAATCTCAGACACCCAAGAAAGTGCTAGTAGCTAGTTCCGTGAGCAATGCTATTAACCAACGTCAACCCTTACCTCAAAAACGAAAGGACCCTGGCTGTCCTACAATTTCAATAATAATTGGGGATAAGAACATCAATCGCGCACTTTTAGATCTTGGGTCTAGTGTTAACCTGCTTCCATATTCCGTGTACGAGCAATTAGGTGTTGGAGAGTTGAAACTCACTCGTTGTAATCTCCAAATGGCTGATCGATCAATCACCCATCCTAGGGATGAGTTAGAGAATGTGTTGATCAAAGTAGGGGACTTCATATTCCCCGTTGATTTTATTGTTATGGACACACAACATGTTGCTAACCCACAGAACCAAATTCCGGTGATCCTCGGTTGACCATTTTCGGCCACTTCCAATGCCGTAATAAATTGTCGCAATGGCTCTATGACTCTATCCTTCGGGAAGATGTCTAGTGAGTTCAATATTTACAAGATAGGAAGTCTGCCCCCCGTGCCTAAAACTAGTACACGAGAAGTTTGCTCGATTCACGAAATCACGCAGGAGGACTGCGAGCTTGAAAAATTTATGTTTGATAACAACAGTTTTGACGCCACCAGTGCGTCCCTCCTTGAATCTAACATAGTTGGCACAACCGATATTGATTATGAATGTTTCACTTTTTTGGATGATTTTGACGACTCACCGTCCGAATATGAGTCCTTTGAATTTTTGGATGAGTTAGTTGAACTATCCGATTCGATTGTTTGCAGTGATTTCGAACCATTGTTGGAATCCTTTGAGTTCGAGATAGCCTCCCCAATTTTACCTTCAATTGTTTCGCTTCCGAAACTCGAACTCAAGCCTTTGCCGTCTCACCTTAAATACGCTTACCTAGGTGAGAATGAGACCTTTCCCGTTATCATATCGGCCTCTCTAGCCCTCGAGCAAGAGAAATCTCTTGTAATGGTCTTGCAAAATAACCGGCAAGCTTTCGACTGGACTATGGCGGACATCGAGGAGATTAGTTCCCTCATAATTAAATATCATATGCATATGATGGATGATGCCAAGTCAATAAAGGATCCACTGAAACATCTCGGGGATTGTGTGGATAATCAACCTCCTCCTTTAAAAGTTGAACCACTTCATTTTCTTTTAATAAGCTACGAGAATGCCAATATTCCACTGATTTCTGATCATTCACATTCTCGTTTTGATTCATCATCACCTCCTATCTCTTCACTTCCACGTATATACAGACACTTTCCATACCACCACTTATCTCTTCCCCAATTTTTCTTGGCTTGGTACAACATGTTTTTCCACCGACCGATACTCTACACAGATAAATTTTTCAGCTAGTTGGTGTTGACTTTTGGTCTTTACAAAGTTTGGCATTGACTTGTAACATCGTTTAACTTAAGTTTGGGGGGCCTTTTTGTATATATATTTTTGTTTTCTTTTAACAATAAAAAAATTAAAAAAAAATTATAAATAAACAGGGGAGTGCCGACATTTTGACCCTCTTGGTGTAGCCTGACAGTGAGGACACTGTCAAGTTTATGTTTGGGGGTGTGCTCGGTAAGCCTTCTTCCTTCGCATTCATATGTATATTTTTGCATTTGCATACTTATTTTAAAACCCATAAAAATTGAAAAAATTTTAAATTATAAAAATTGAAAAGTTCAATTTTGGCTATATTTGACTTTAAGTTTGACATGACGGTTGACTAGCTAGGAAAAACTAGATCTTAGACTTAGTAAATTAAAAACCCTAAAAATAATTTTTCTTAAAATTTAACGGTAGAAAATATATGTATTTGTGATATACTTAGAAATAGGCAAATTTTGAGTTCACTTCTTGGGCTAAGTTAAAATAAGGGGAAAATATTGATATTTTTATTAAAGTATAAGTTTGAAAAATAATTCCTAGCTTAAGTCTAAATTCTGAAAATATATACCCTACAAATTGCACAAACACGAACCTTGAAACTTGGAATAGTAGAAGAGACCTTGAAATGCTCTTGTCTAAAAGTTCTTAGTACGAAGAAAAATAAAATAAAAATACAAGTGTGAATAAAGAAAAAAAATGAACACTGGTTTTTGTAATTACTTAAGGCTGCAAAAATAGAAAAAATATTTAGCGAGGGTGCTTCATCACCTAGTGCCTTAGACCAACTGGTTTGGGAGTCACTGCTAAAGCCTTAGGTGTTACAAAACTAGGAATTACGTCTTAATGCGCGAACACATTTTGTAATCAGTCGTTAGTACCTTAAGAAGTATTAACGGTCGCATGAAGGATGTGTGAGCAATTTCATCTAAAAATTCACCAACTAAAAATACTTTGGACGATGGACAAGAGTATAATAGCTTGAATTGAATTTCCGAGTGTAGGGGTGATACATACACACACGTAGGGGTATATGATTGGGGTTTGGATGAAAGATAGGAATGAAAGATAAAACTTATATCTTTAATAGAGATGATAAAATTTCCTAAGTTGAGATAGAACCCTAGAAGGAAAACTTAAAAGATACCAAAAGCTAAGTAAATTCACAAGAATATATATAATCTTAAGTTAAATAATAAGAAAGCGTGAAAAATACGGGTGGATAATTTCTGAGTCGAAGATAATAGAGTTTCTTGTTAGAAAACCTAATTGGAGAATAAAAGTCAATAGGCAGAATTGATAGGATTTTGTGGGTAGTATCCGCTGAAAACCCTCAGGAGACAACACTCCTCCTACTAGGGACACCTAGAGGTTTAACGGCTTGTTGCACGAGCTCAGTGCAATCGTGTTTCCCTGCGAAAGTGAGGCTAGGTCTTTTTCGAGAATAAAACTAGTTTTGCTCGAGGACGAGCAAAAGATAAGTTTGGGGGTATTTGTTCATATCATAATTTTGCATTATTATATTCCCCATTCTTATTCATTTTACAAATAAACAGGTGCTTTTGATCCATGTCTGCTACATAGTTGCAGGTTACAGGTTCTCGGAACAAAAACAGTGAAAAAGATGAAAAGACGATACAAAGTGAGACTACGACCGATAAATGGTGGAATCTTGATCATGCCTACAGTTTGAGGGATAATGAAGATCAATGAACAAGTTCAAAGGCAGCGCAAGGTTCAAGACTTCAACACGAAGCAGGCGGTAAAGTCCACGAAATTATTCACTGTGGAAATTTGGAAGAAAACTAAAAGACAACCTGAGAAACCAAGCAAAGAAACAAGAAGCAAAATGCTGCTAGAAGAAACCCAGAAGAAATCAGCAACCAAGCCCCCTATACGGCCGCGGATCCGCGGCCAAACATGCCTTCTGGCCGCGGTTCCGTGTCCATGGGAAGCCCGTGTCGGTGGAAAAATTCTGTGGAGGCTGGCGGTGCGTTGACTAGTTCTTTTCTTAGGGGGTAAACTTGTAATTGCAGATATGACGCGATTGTAACCCTAGGGTTTCTATGTTCTATAAATAGAAACCCTAAAACCTGTTTTAGGTTATGCCTCTTTTTATTTCATCTATTCAGAATTTGATTCCTGTGTAAATGTTTGGAGAGAGCCATCAATAAAGTAAGTAATTTTATTTCATTGCCTTAGTTAATTTTTATTCTGCCTTAGTATAATTTTATTATCTGCCCTAGTTAGATAGTTAGAAATGTTTTTCAATTCCCTAATGAGTGAGTAGTCTCCTCGCTTGTTAGGGTTAGATTTGGGGAAGGCTTGAGAGATGAAGATCCCTCACCCCTTTCTTGCCCATCACACGTTTTTATAGGACTCCATGTATACATGCACACACCGTTCCCTACGGCACCCTATCCCACGAGGTAGCGGTGATACCGTAGTATAAACGACCGGTTGCGTATGTTTTCTATGGAGGTTAGGGTAATAATTAAGAAAGGAAGGACAAGAACCTAGAGGAAGAAATATCGTTTCTTCCCGATGGTACCAATCCACTTTATTAATTGTTACCATAACACCTAAAAGAGATCTAAATTAGGGCATTGAAAGCGGTGAGGAAATCTTCAATTTCCAAACTTAACCTAAACCTAACCCTAGCAAGATTCTAGTCTTAGTATAAATCAGTTTAGTTTTTAGCAATAATCCATTCACACCGTTTGGAATTAACTCGTTAGACCAAATTAGGAAATACACAACATCCCTGTGGACCGATCCGTACTCGCCAGCTAGCTACCAAGCGACACCGTTCTTGATTGCGGTTATAAATATTTTTGATTCATCTTTTAAAAAGCGAAAGCACAATTTCATAACAATCAGGAGCCTAGCGAGAGTCCGGGAGACCACTACTTGGAGCGAAGGGACTAGTACACGGAGCTTTTGAAGTGAAGGATCGGTCTACAAAGGTTGTATTCCTCATTCACTTAGTGTAATGTTTGATTACATGCTTGCTTACCCTAATTCCTCTAGCTAGATCCTTGGTTTGGGATACATAGCACACTAAAATTTTATAAAATGGCATGGTTGATGCCTTCCCAAACCTTGTAGTCATGCTAAAGAACCCTACACAAAGATTGTATATATATGCTCATTAGGTTATGAGTTACACTGGACGGACTTGCCGAGAACTTTTGGATGATATTATACCTATCATCAGATAGCAGTTCTCTGGTAACATAAGTACAGGGTAGTCTTTAGATCTAAGATCGTCATTTGTCTCGTATAAGTTCCCACTGTATTTAGATTACTATCCTACAATGGCTTTAAAGAGTCATGCAAACAGGTTTTAGTTGGGTACAGTCCCAAGCAACATAGAGGCAGTGAGCGATTGGAAGGGATTCGTCTCTCCTGGTATAAGGAATCGATGTTGTGCTATGCACGGTTGGAAAATACCATAAGACCTTAGCTAAGACAGATGAGATTTACTGATAGTTAGATCAGTAGTTTTTCGGGATGGTCTTGATCCATATCGGCCCCACTTATCGGGTTATTTGGGGTCTGGCGTTATCCGCCCCCTAGACCTGATATGCGATACTCTCATACAAAGTGACTGGACTGTATAGGGATTGTCACTTATTGGCTCAGTAGGGGTTTGGATGAGCTTGCTTGTCGACCTTTCTTTTTACAGATACTTAGGTAGCTGTTACGTACAGCTAGTTCCACTGACGTGCTTGTGGTTATGGATTTTATCCAGTAGCTACCGCCAGCATATTTTCGAGCTTTTAGAGTCCCACACAGAGGGTTTCCCGGCTCAGGCGAAACGATGTAGTGTACGTATATTGAAACGTACGGGAGTTCGATTAAATATATGCATTTGATACACATACTTTAATTTAGTGTTTTGATAATACTAGCAAATTTGAAAGATAGCCGAGATTTGAAAGATGGTCGGATTATCACATGTAGATTATATGTGTGAGCTAGTATTATATCTCTCATTTTCTCTCTTTTGAATATTTGTATTTTGATATGAATATTATATCTCTATACGAATACGGGTATGTGTATTTGATACATGTACGGGGGTGTGTCTGTGTGTGTGTGTGAATATATATGTGTGTGTATGTATATACATACTTATCTTTTTGGATGGAAGGTGTGAGATGTGTGTGGACTTGTGACCCACTTGTATGAGTCACAATTCTACCCACATCTTCACACAAGAGATAAGAGTAAAGGTGAGAGAGGATATGGCATAGATTATTCATACATATCCTCTTGGCTTCTTCTCTTCTCTCTTGGATTTTGATTTCCATATAGAAAAGAAAAAAAAAGAGAAACCAAGAGATCACTCACTACATCTTCTTCCTATTAATTCATCGCAAGTTGCTTCACTTGGTGAAGCTTTAGCCTAAGTCCGGATTCCTTCAGGTGGATCATATTTGACGAGAAAGATCAACGATCAGTGTAACGACCGTGTTTTCTGATACCTAATAAAATATCTTTTATTTAATTTTCTAGTATCACGTAATTATTTACATGTTTCGTTGATAGGAAAAAAAATTTAAAGTAATGTTAGTAATTTTTAAAGCATTGAAATATAATTAAAGGAATTTTCTAAAACTCTATTTATATCTTTCTAGGCTTAAAATGTTTTAATAAAATTTTATAATGCCTTAAAATAATTTGCATATTTTTATTATCAATTAAAATAATTATTTCGTAAATAAAATATTTCCAAGGATAAAATAGATTTCTAAATAATTATGCGAATTAACAAATATTGTATATATGGAAATATTATTTAGTTTTAGCCCAAAATTATTTTTAAACTGAAGGAAACAATAAAATATATTTTCTGGAATTTTCTCATATCTTTCCCGTATTTTACGATATTTTTAACAATTGTTTTAGCCCAAATTCGATTTTCATAAATAAACAGTTAGATTTTAAAAATAAAAATAAAAATATTAAATACCCTTAACCTGGACCGTTGGATGCAAAGATCCAACGGCCCAGAACACCCGGCGGCGCCCACGTGGTGGGGACCACGCGAAAACGCATGATCCCCACACGCGGACGCGTGGGCGTGGCGGCGTGACTCAGGGCCGTTGGATCAAGATCCAACGGCCCAAAAACCCTAGCGGCGGCGGCAATCATTCGAAAATCATCAGCAGATCATTGAGCATGGATTTTGGTGGTGATTTTGACAGATTTTGGATTTTTTTGTTGGGGAAAAAGACCCTATAAATAGTGACCTTCAATCAATGATTTATCACACCTCAGAACTCCAAAAATTCTGAAAAAATTACGCACGCCTTTGTATCGACGACGCCGACGCTGTGGTTCCACCAAATCATCGAGAAAAAATCCAAACATATAGCTATTGAGGATTTAGTACGAGCCTATATTTTCGACCCATCGGCATCCAACTCAAACAAAAGATAGGATCCGCCTCTCTCCACTCATCTGTCACCTTCCTTCTTTTAATGATCTTAGTTTCAACTTCTAATCACCAACCTTGTATTAAAATGATGTTAAAATATTTCCGCATGCCTATTTTGGTACCCTTTAATGATAAGGATTTGACCCCATATTTAAAATGGTTTAATTAATTGCCTCTATATGCGTGAATATTGCACCCTCATCCTACATGGAAAATGATATGCTTAAAGGTATGACTCATGGGGCATCAATCCACTTTTTTTTGTACACCCACTTACCCATGTTACCAATAATATCTCGAAACGGGTTACTTCCACAAAATACCCTTATTTTATTAGCATGTTGTATATATTTAAAATACTCATAGAATGTGAGACGTTTGAAACAATACCTAGACACACTGAAACGTTATATTTTTACTTGCACTCTTATACTCTAATTTACCTCAGTTTTGTTAAAATTCCATACCCTTTTAAGAGGGGATAATGCTAATCTAAATAATTATGCTATAGTTTTTCAAGTTCACCCCTTTCACTTAGAAAGGAATATTTTTAGTATAATTTTCTCAGCCTATTAAATAAAGTTTAATAAGTTACCCTAATAGGAGAATATTTTATATGAATCGTTAAACTATTAAAATTACAATAAAATATCTTAATTCATCCTAAAAAGATATAATTTCATTTAAATACATTGACCTTTACTAAAAGGCTATTTTCAACAAAGACCGTAACTCGTATAACGATATTTCTCTAAAGAATATCTAAAACTTTATTAAAAGATAATTTTCAAATAAATACCCTAACCTTTTATTAAAAGGATATTTTCTCAGTAAAATACTTGGGTTTCCAAAATGATAAATGTTTCAAATATCATAGTTTTCTTATAAACAATAAATATCATTAAACGTTATCATTTTTTATTAACTAAGCATTCTATTAAATGATATGAAGCATCTTACAAACCTTAAAAGATAACAAGATAAAATGAGTGGTTGTGGAAGGCCATATTAAATGAGATCAACTGTTTGATTACAAGTTTATGACATACATGACAAATGATACAGTTAGGGTTAGAATGCGCGGACCTAGCTATGGAATACTTATATATCAGGATCCCTGCAGGCAGGGTGAACAGTCCAATGTATGGACAACTAATACTAGCACGATATTCGGGCGAATACTAACCCTACTTTGAGGGTGAATGGTCCAATGTGTAGACAACTACTAACTCGATATTAGGGCGAATACTAACCCTACTTGAGGGCGAATGATCCAATATATGGATGACATACAATGTGGAAATTCCATGCCTAGATGAATATGCACTAGCTATAATCCGTCAAAACCTTTATACTGAACCACGGGGACGAGTAGTTTGATTAGGCAAGGAGATGCGGAACTCAGATTCCCCTACTACTCGATCATGATCCCAGGAAGTGAAACCGTACATTTCACTTCCCCAGTTGTTGTTCCGTGGCCACAACGGAATAATTGCGAGTATCCGGACCCTTGTTTGACAAACTAAAATGATTGAAATACTTAGTAGATACCTATTGATGTTCACCACCAAACTCATGTAATATCATGCGCTATACCCACACGTTACTTTATCTACCTTTCTTTAGGAGACACGAATCATTCAGCATCTTGGATGTGGATATTTTACCAATTTAGACTTGTTGTTTATTATGGAACTGAAGGGTGAAAATACTTGTACACTTGAGCGATATTCACGCTAGACAAAGCTCCATCGTAGTCATGGGACACCTTTCGGGGATGTTCATTCTACCGCATTAATTGCCGCCTCAGGCACGAGCGCCAGCTCATACTACTTCCAGCTAGTTATGGGATACTTCAAGGATACGAGTATGTCCACCAGTCAATTCTATCAATACACACCTTGTTTAACCTGATCTAACTATTAGACTGAATACCCAATTGACTTGACTTGAACTTTTACCTAACATATACCTCATACAATCTACTCATATTCACATAAACCTCTGTCAACATATCTAATTTGTATGCACCTCATACCTTTATACCCATGTACATCATATACATCATACTTATATGCAGTTGCTCGTTTCTATACCTTTACTTCCTTATGAAGCAACCCTACCCGAGTGTAACTCGCTGACGGACTTTCCTTTCTCTCTCTACATGAGAGACTATCGCATTTTGAACAAACTTTGCGTAGTCTGTGGGTCTTCGGATCATGCTATTGGGGACTGTCCTCAAGGAAGGAGACGATTAGGCCATGTCAATAAGCCGGCTAACTGTGGGGCACCAACACAGGGAAACCGGCTACTTTCCGCCACTAAACTAACCGGTCAAGGGGAATCACCAAAGGGACCACTCTTGCCATCACAAAAGCGTGTTTTCCAGCAAGCGCAGCGGAATGGACCCAAACGCCAGACCTTCACCATGACAGTCGAGAAGGCTGGAGCCATAGGGCAAGTTAGCAAAGATACTCCTTCCTTTATCAACCTTTCTTTCGATACCATGCTTATTTATCTTTCGATGCAAATCTTAGTTAAACTCACCATAATTCCTCTAGTTTCCATAATTTCGACTAGTTGTCTTTATATCTCTCAAGTTTTCCATCAATTCACAATCTTCCTTAAACTTCCAAACTTTTCTATCCGGAAGCAACTACTGATTTTACATTTTCCGACTCTTTATACCTAAACCCTTCATAGACTTTCCCTGCATCAAGCGATACACCAACTCCCGGGGGCAACACATGCAGCAAAGATGATTCCTGACAGCGTTACTGAATTCCGTGCCTAGTAGTGGTTACTCCTTTGTAAATTTAAATATGAAATTATTCTAAGGAGGGTAGATCGTAACTATCGCACCCATTCTTGCCATTCCTAACAGACCCGGAAGTTTTCACATCTATTACGATGTTTGCGGGGAAGGGACTTGGTGGTGCGATGTATCGGCACGGCGATATAGTTGTATATGCGTCAAGACAACTAACGACTTGTGGACGAAACTATCCTGTCCAGATCTAGAACTGGCGATTGTGATGTTCATCTTGAAGATATAGAGACACTACTATAAGAAGAACGTGTGGACACGGATGGTCGAAACACATGAAGCGAATGAGAGGAGTCAAGTTTTATATAGGAGAAGTGCCGATCGGTTAGGACGATCCTGAAGATGTAGAATTTGTAAGATTGAGATAATTGTAGAAAAAGTGGAGATGGTGATACAATGAAGAGAGAGGAGAAAGCTCAGCCCACGACTCATCAGCCGTTTAACATCTTGAAAAGAGACGGTGGGTTTGTGTATAGCCTAGTTTTGCTATTTTCTTTGGAGGGCGTGCATAATGCTTTTATATCTCACACTTAAGAGGGTATGTTGGTGACCTTAGTCATACTTTTGATCGTTCCGAGATCACGGAAAGGTTGGCGTAACCTACAAGCAGCAACCAGTCGGGATGCTAGAAGAATGAAACCTTGAGGGACAAGACAATCTAGCTGGTTAGAGTCATGAGGAGAAAGAACTACTAGGCAGACATATACGGAAGCGGGGAAACGAGACGAGAGAGCGAAACCCAAATTTTTTTTCTTTCTCACTAATCTTTTCTTTGTGATTTTCCTTAACCTACCTTCTGAAATTTCGAGAAAGAAATTATTTTAAGGAGAGTAGATTATAACGACCGTGTTTTCATATACCTAATAAAATATCTTTTATTTAATTTTCTAGTATCACGTAATGATTTACGTGTTTCGTTGATAGAAAAATATTTTTATTTTTTTTAAAGTAATGTTAGTAATTTTCAAAGCATTGAAATATAATTAAAGGAATTTTCTAAAACTCTATTTACATTTTTCTAGGCTTAAAATGTTTTAATAAAATTTTATAATGCCTTAAAATAATCTGCATATTTTTATTATCAATTAAAATAATTATTTCGTAAATAAAATATTTCTAAGGATAAAATAGATTTCTAAATAATTATGTGAATTAACAAATATCGTATATATGGAAATATTATTTAGTTTTAGCCCAAAATCATTTTTAAACTGAAGGTAACAATAAAATATATTTTTTGGAATTTTCTCATATTTTTCCCGTATTTTACGATATTTTTAACAATTTTTTTAGCCCAAATTTGATTTTCTTAAATAAACAGTTAGATTTTAAAAATAAAAATAAAATAAAATAAAAATATTAAATCCCTTTAACCTGGACCGTTGGATGCAAAGATCTAACGGCCAGAACAACCGGCGGCGCCCACATGGTGGGGACCACGCGAAAACGCGTGATCCCCACACACGGACGCGTGGGCGTGATGGCGCGACTCAGGGCCCTATAAATAGGGATTTTGGTGGTGATTTTGACAGATTTTGGATTTTTTTGTTGGGGGAAAAGACCCTATAAATAGGGACCTTCAATCAGTGATTTCTCACTCCTCAGAACTCCAAAAATTCTGGAAAAAAATTCCCATGCATTCGTATCGACAACGCCGACGCTGTGGTTCCACCCAAGTATCGAGGAAAAATCCGAGCGCGAAGCTATTGAGAATTTAGTACGAGCCTACATTTTCGACCCATCGGCATCCAACTCAAATAAAAGATAGGATCCGCCTCTCTTCACTCATCTGTCACCTTCCTTCTTTTAATGATCTTAGTTTCAATTTCTAATTACCAACCTTATATTAAAATGATGTTAAAATATTTCTGCATGCCTATTTTGGTACCCTTTAATGATAAGAATTTGACCCCATGCTTAAAATGGTTTAATTAATTACCTCTATATGCGTGGATATTACATCCTCATCCTACATAGAAAATGATATGCTTAAAGGTATGACTCATGGGGCATCAATCCACTTCTTTTGTACACCCACTTACCTGTCACGACCCAAAATTGGCCCGTGACGGCCCTAATACTACGCAACGCCAAAAGACGTAACGCAGTAAAAGAAAACCAAAACCCAGAAATCTAAACCAAGAAAATACAGAAAAGATAGTATAGTTTTTGAATCATTTGAAATCGCAACCCAAATTCTTTAAAAGTCTTACTTTCTTTCTTTAAAATTTTGGCAACACCCCCTTTTTGTAAAAACTAGCCAAGATGAATACAATACAAATATACGACGCCGTAGCGAAGAAATAAAGACAATAGAGAGAAAGTTGTATATAAAAGACGACAAATCCACAATTAATATACAAAAACGTCATCACCAAGTCTCTAAGTCAACAATACAATAGTAGATGGAGAGTACAAGATACAACGAATGTACAATATGAAATACAGATAATCATCTAACCCACCTAAGCAAAATAGTACTGTGAGCTGATGCGGTATCTGTAGCAAAAGATGATAGATGGATACTGAATAGCCTGCCTCGACTACTCAGGGGAACAACCTGAAACACCTGTGGCACAACGGGGGTGAGTTGCCAACTCGTGAATAGTAGATAACATATGCAGGTAATCGCAGGAATGTACGTACAGCATGAATCTAAGATATGCGATTACAGTAATAACATGTCATGTGAATGAAGAATAGTGGAAAGTACACTAGCAGGTACAATCAATATGTGAAGCAATGATGACATGATAAAAGTATGCAATAACTATGCAATAGGGATATGAGAAAGCAAATATGCAACTATCATAAGGGTACACTAACAGGTACTACCAATATATGAAACCGTGCATAAAATAGATAAGTGTGAGGTATGGGGTGGAATATGTCATTTCCACGGAAACCTGACATCGTGGCAGGATCACAATCCATCAAGACACTCCAATCCACAAATCCTCAAATCAGCCCCCAAACTGGGCTCTCACATCATATAAGTCTCACATCTCCTCAATGTACAATATCGAGTAATCTCCTATATCCCGAATGTACAAATCAACAATCACCTAGGTATGTCCAATACCCAATCTCAATGAATCACCTAATAACCCAAGTCAAATCTCCAGTAAGAATCTAACATCCTAAAGGTATATATACAGAAATAAATATGATGAGGGCAATACACATATATTAGCGTCCCATTCCACTAATATTGGTGTAAGGGTATATGTAACAACGGCTAAATCCCCTGTTATATATACAAAGGTATTAAAAGACATATCATGAAAACAGTGTGCCAAGCATCGACACAGAAATCCTGGCCACGTATCATACGCTATCTCGAAAGCACGAGTGCCTAGCTCTGACCCTCGCCTTTCGACGTATGCATACGTACATGACTCCCAGCGATGTCTCCGTGATCCCCGCCGAGTCATGGGTACTGTCACCGGTAGGTACTCGCCCGCCTCTAGGCTCAATCGGCAAAATCCATCGATCTTCTTGCCGAGGGGAACCATACCGGGCCCCACCATGTACCCTCATACGGCAACCACACCTCGTATGGAGTATATAATCAGCACCGATAAAACTCATGGTGGACGCGCAAATATCATATCAAGGAAACCGGGTTTTTCAATGTATGCATAATTTCATGAACTCCCGCGGTTCCCAAATCCCGAAAACACCATGAAAAATCCAAATAAATGAATGCACAAATCCGGGAATAAACATATGCGATATATCTGAAATGCGAGCATATAAATGAGAATATGTAGCTGAAACCAGATGTATGCGAAAACAATAAGGTACAGCTAAGTATAGATGTCTACCTGTGAGCAAATGATATGGTATACCCCACTGGGTAATAGTAAAATATGAGTGAGGTATACCTGTAGATGTATCGTAAGGGGTATGTGTACCTATCACTAATGGTACGATACTCTATAGGTATATAGGTATGGTAATGTCATATGTGGTAAGCAGTACGAATCAATGTCACAAGGTCCCTAACCAAGCAATATAGTATCGATAAGTGGTTGTGTGTGACATGGCAATTATTGACGGTGTGTGTAGCATATAATCAGTGCTCGTGCAACATGAAACGTCAATAATGTGTGCAGTGTCCTATGGCTGCTAGTCACGGTACAGCTATATTAAGGAAATACAGTAAAGGCGCAATTCTAACACTGACGTAGAATATGCGACAAATATTAGAATCCTAGCCCAGACGCATAACGCCATGCGGGCGATTCCCCTGTAGATGTTAAATCTACTCACCTACGCTCCACGCTAGGTGAATCCTACCATCTGCTCCCCCCTGTAGCAGTGTCCGTAGTTCCTGCCTGCAAACCTGCAAATAAGACATGGAAATCATATATAAGCTTAATATTCCGTAAAACGCGATATCGAACTAAAACGAGAAACTCGCGTTGCGAACTAAACGCGCGTGTGCACGATACGCTAAAACGTGTGTATACGCGTCTAGAACTACCGCGACATGCCGCGATACGCTGGATCACAGAACCCACTCACGTATCGCGCGTATCGCGCAAACAAACGGACACCAAAAACGATATATGATCCCAGATTTCCCTACAGGTCAAATATTACAAAACTAGACATGCCAAAACACTATACAACACAGAAGACAACCCTAGCCAAGACCCCAACACCCCTGCCCCCTACTTGGCCGCAATTTGCGGCCAAACACATTAAATCTGCGGCCTGGTTAGGGAAATAGGGGCTCGTGTTTTAGTGGTGGTGTCTATACCTAGTGAGCATGCCCCAGTTTTCTCAATTTTGTTCTGAAGGTCCCGGGTCCAAAGCAGATCACAGAATGCCAATAAATCGCTTAAAAACGCTAATATAGCACAACACACAAACCCTATGGTATTTTAGTGAAATCCAGGGAATTCTCAGTGTAAGTGACCCTAACAACACTTAAATAGCTAGGGTTTGTCAACACAATCATCACTTATCCCAATTTCCACACAATTCACTATAATCTAGCACTAAACTCACTAATTAACACTAACCGACACCAATTAACACATAACTAAGCAAACTAGGAATTGGTGTTCAGAAATTATACCCTAATGAACCCTAGAGAGCAGGTGAAGAAGTGGAGAAGAGCTGCTGTAGTGGCTGGGGCTGCTGCTGCTACAGGTGCTGCTACTGCTGCTTGCTTCTGCAGTTGTTGCTGATGCTAGTGTCACTGCTGCTGCTTCTGTTGTTGCTGTTGTTGTCACTGCTGTTGCTGCTGCTATCCTCTGCTGCTGCTTCTCTCTCTTGGTGTGAGTGTGTGTGTGTGGGAGAATGGGAGTGAGAGAATGGGAGTGAGAGAACACAACAAGTCAACCCCCTCCTCTCTCTCTCTCTCTTCATTAATGAAGGCATGGGCAAAGCCATAATGCCCCATCATGCACTCTCTCTCTCTCTCTCACCAAGGTCAACCATTCAAACAATATTTAAAATTCCATTTCAAATTCATTTTCATTTTTAAAACAACCATACACACTTAAAAAAAACCCATAACACTTAAACAAAATATAAAACTAGATTAGGGAATGGTTAGTTCACCATGTTGCTAACCATGGTTAAACCCCCAAAACAACCCTAGTTATCATGCACAAGTGTGTGCAAGCCTAGGAAAAATATAATAAAATATTCATTAAATAGGATAAAATAATTAAAAACTAAATTGGTAAACTTTTTATTAAAAACCATACATTAGAATATAATTAGCTACAAAACTCATTCTAAGGTGTTACATTACCCATGTTACCAATAAGATCTCGAAACAGGTTACTACCACAAAATACCCTCATTTTATTAACATGTTGTATATATTTAAAATACTCATAGGATGTGAGACGTTTGAAACAATACCTAGACACACTGAAACATTATATTTTTACTTGAACTCTTATACTCTAATTTACCTCAGTTTTGTTAAAATTCCATACCCTTTTAAGAGGGGATAATGCTGATCTAAATAATTATGCTATAGTTTTTCAAGTTCACCCCTTTCACTTAGAAAGGAATATTTTTAGTATAATTTCCTCAGCCTATTAACTAAAGTTTAATTAGTTACCCTAATAGGGGAATATTTTATATGAATCGCCCGGTGGTTACTAGACAATCGTCCCTGAAAAGGACACAAATCCAGCCGTCCATGTGCAGCGGTTGTCAACACGAAGTCGTTCTTGTAGAATAGCACCTCTAATAGATTACCCTAATAATAGGGTAATGTTTTACGTAGATACCTCGTGGTTGATAAGCAATCGTTCCTGAAAAAGATACAAATCCTGTCGCCCATGTGCAGCAGTTGCCAACACGAACGTATTTTCTAAAATGTTACCTCAAATTTAAAACACCATAATTTTATAAAATTATTAAATTACAATAAAATATCTTAATTCATCCTAAAAAGATATAATTTCATTTAAATACATTGACCTTTACTAAAAGGCTATTTTCAACAAAGACCGTAACCCGTATAACGATATTTCTCAAAAGAATATCTAAAACTTTATTAAAAGATAATTTTCAAATAAATACCCTAACCTTTTATTAAAAAGATATTTTCGTAGTAAAATACCATGGGTTTCCAAAATGATAAATGTTCCAAATATCATAGTTTTCTTATAAACAATAAATATCATTAAACGTTATCATCCTTTATTAACCAAGCATTCTATAAAATGATATGAAGCATCTTACAAACCTTAAAAGATAACAAGATAAAATGAGTGGTGTGGAAGAACATATTAAATGAGATCAACTATTTGATTACAAGTTTATGACATACATGACACATGATACGGTTAGGGTTAGAATGCGCGGACCTAGGTATGGAATATTTATATATGAGGACCCCTACATACAGGGTGAACAGTCCAATGTGTGGACAACTACTAACCCGATATTTGGATGAATACTAACCCTACTTTAGAGGTGAATGGTCCAATGTGTAGACAACTACTCACCCGATATTCGGGCAAATACTAACCCTACTTGAGGGCAAATGATCCAATATATGGATGACATACAATGTGAAAATTCCATGCCTAGATCAATACGCACTAACTCTAATCCGTCAAAACCTTTATACTGAACCACGGGGACGGGTAGTTTGATTAGGTAAGGAGATGCGGAACTCGGATTCCCTACTACTCGATCATGATCCCGGGAAGTGAAACCGTACATTTCACTTCTCCGGTTGTTGTTCCGTGGCCACAACGGAATAATCGCGAGTATCCGGACCATTGTTTGAAAAACTAAAACGATTGCAATACTTAGTAGATACCATTGATGTTCACCACCAAACTCACGTAATATCATGCGTTATACCCACACGTTACTTTATCTATCTTTCTTTAGGAGACACGAATCATTCAGCATCTTGGATATGGATATTTTACAAGTTTAGACTTGTTATTTATTATGGAACTGAAGGGTGGAAATACTTGTACACTTAAGCGATATTCACGCTAGACAAAGCTCCATCGTAGTCATGGGACACCTTTCGTGGATGTTCATGCTACCACATTGATTGACACCTCAGGCACGAGCGTCAGCTCATACTGCTTCCAGCTAGTTATGGGATACCTCAAGGATACGAGTATGTCCACCAGTCAATTCCATCAATACACATCTTGTTTAACCTGATCTAACTATTAGACTGAATACCCGATTGACTTGACTTGAACGTTTACCTAACATATACCTCATACAACCTACTCATATTCACATATACCTCTGTCAACATATCTAATTTGTATACACCACATACCTTTATACCCATGTACATCATATACATCATACTTATATACAGTTGCTCATTTCTATACCTTTACTTCCTTATGAGGCAATCCTACCCGAGTGTAACTCGCTGACGGACTTTTCTTTCTCTCTCTATCTTTGGAATGTCCGTTAGATGAGAATGAGTTTTATGACGAGGATCAAGAGGTGGAGCCAATAAATGAAGATTACACAAACTTGACGACAGAAGATTAGCTAGTTTTAATTTTGTTGTTGCCCACATGTTTAGGGCTTTTGTTTCTCCTTCGATATAATTAAACTACTTAGTTTGTTTTACTCTTTCTTTTGGGATGTAATAAAGTTTGGTTAATGGAAATAAATGCCTTTCATTTTTATTGTTTTTGTTTTGGTACACATATTGCATATAGATATTCATAGGCTTAACGTAACTGTATTGAATAGACCACCTTCAATACAGTTAGGTTGCGGACCATACCACGTTATCCTTCACCTTCTTTTGGGAAGCGGGACGTGACAATCAGGCTCGTTCCCGGTGGACTAGGAGCCAAGTTAGGGGTATCTACGTATTCGTAGACATGCTGCAAAGGTAGCTAGCCCCCTCTAACTTGTAGTTTAGTAATTCTAATTTGCTAGTTTAGTATTTGGTTCGATTTCTAGGTTTTTAGTTGCAAGTGCTTGTTTAAAAATCGTTGTTTTCAATTCTGCCTTGGCCGCAAGTCTAGCGGCGCGAGCACTAAAAACTTACAAAAAGAATCTCAATCTTTACCTATTCAGGCCTTAGTATAATGGACTTTTTACCGTTCAAACAAATACTTCTTTGCACGACATGAGGAGGGACAAACATGGCCGAAGAAGTTATGTCCCAAGTTTGAACAATTAATTACAAGCAGGGCTACCGATGCTAGGTATGCTTGGATCGTGAGATTCAGCCACTCTGAATTGCAGGTGACTGACAAAAATAGAAAACAATATATTGTAGTCATCAATGGTAGGAACTACAGTTGTACGTGCAATATCCCTAAGTTGCAAAAGTTATGATGTTGACATGTAATTTCAACATGTACACGAGTAGAGGGTGGGGGAAACATTGCACATCACGAGCTTGCTTCAAATTGGTATTCTGTTTCCAAATACAGTGTTGCTTATGCTCCGTTGTTCCATCCTATACCTGATAGCCGATATTGGGAGGAGAACAGCGGTCCATCGATATTTCCACCTACCGGTAGGAGACAAGCAGGACGACCATGTTCTACTCGTTTCAAAGGTGTTATGGATAAATCATGAGAAGGACGTAGGCAAAATAGATGCAGCATCTGTAACGAGTATGGTCATAAAAAGGCACAATGCAAAAATCTTCCAGCACCACGTTGCCCTTGGTAATCACATTCTACACTTTGATATACATGCAAACACACGCACAAATAGACATACATGTGTATGTGTGCACGCACACATGCACACACATAAATACATGCAAACACACACACAAAACAAACATACATATGTGCACACACACATTAATACATGCAAACATACAAACATACTTATCCTTTGATATACATGCTCATTTTTTTATAGTACATATAATACGAATTTATCATTGTACAGATTTACTTATGGATCCTGGACCTATCGATACAAGCGTTTTGTACCTGTAGGCCGAGCATAGATCATCCAACACCGCATTAGTACAGATAAAAAATTGTAATGTTTACTTCAAATTTCATATGCTATTTATATGTTGCTGATACAGGTCCTTTTATTTTAATTGGCAGAGCCATCAGGTGATTCATTGCGTTGATCACTCATGTCAGTGCAACAGGATCCCATTTGGAGATCCTCGTGTCCAGGCGCAGGTGCAACAGGCAGGTTTTCATCTCATGTCCAGATTATATACGTCTAGATAGACACCTGATTATGGCGCTGGTAGATAAGTGAAAACCGAAGACGTCCACATTTTATTTCAGAGTAGGTGAGATGACTATCACCCTGTAGGACATCGCTGTGCTTCTTAGTCTCAATATAGACGGACGTGTGGTTGCAGCGAATTTCAGTCATGATTAGACAGATTTGTGCAACCGCTTGTTGGGTAAAACTCCACAGGAGAGAAAAGGCTGGTATTAAGTTGAGTTGGTTGCAGGAGGTGTTTAGTGTTGAGCCTCCTATAGATGTACGCCTGTGGCAGTTGAGCAGCATACACGTGTCTATATTCTGCATCAGATAGAAGTTCGCTTATTTTTGGACAAGAGTAAAAGCAGAGTTAGTCTTAAGTGGTGTCACTGTTAGAGGATCTCGATGAATATGCCACTCTATAGTTGGGGGGTGTAGTTCTTTTATTCCTCTATGACGAAATGAGCATGGCTGCATCGATGGAGTAGAAGGTTCTTGGGGTTGTCTGACGTTTTTTCAGGTATAAAATATTTAATTGAGAATTACTCTTATTTTGCTGAATTAAATTGATATTCATTGTAATTCATATTTTATTTCAGATATGATCATGGACATATCTCCCTATTGGTCACCCGACCATTCAACCTATGTGCATATTTAAACTTTCAAGTTTTTTTTAACTATTAACTTGTTGTTGTGTGTAAACTGTGTGCAGGTGGAACGCGACCAGGTCATGGGATGTGACACCGGATCACAGCTTTCGTATCTACCGCAACGAGTTCGACATAATGGAGGAGACATCTATTACGTGGACACCGTACACACATGTGCTGTTGACCACTCTATCTCCATTGTGCTTGCTAGGTCCTATTTATATCAGAATATTACATTTGATACCGCTCATTCTTATACACGTTTACATATAGATAGGTTCTTTTGATCCGTGTTTGGTGCATGTTACAGGTTTGAGATTATCAGGGGCGTTCGGTCCAAAATGATGCAAATCACGCACATTCCCTATTAAAATTACGCGTTTAGAACAGCTAGCCAAAATCAGAGAAAATACATATTCATCCGCATCAAATCCATCAAGTGATGTTTACAAGTTCAAGAGACAAAACAAAAGAGAATGCCATTCAAACCATCAAGAGATAAGATGTGATATGCAAAAGACTTTGAAAAAGGAGTTTGAATAATTTGCAAGTGATTTAAAATGTGAAATAAAGAATTTAGACTTTGAAATTTGGAGAAGAAAACAAAGAAAGTTGAAAATGTTGACTGCTAATTATCTGAGAAAGAAGTTTGCACATCTGAGAATGCCAAACTGAAGATTAAAGCGACATAAGACCACTGAAGAAAAATAGAGTGCTAATTCCAAGAAGAGGCGGCGGATCCGCGGCAAGTTGTTAAGGGAGGCGGAGGATCCGCAGCCGGAGATGACGCAACCAGTGACGATTTTTCATGGGCAGCTTGGTCATTTCAATTACATCAGGAAATTGCCTAGAAACGTATTTTTGAGAGCCTATAAATAAACTAGATCAGAAGCACAAGAGGGAGATCGATTCTTAGGCTAAAGTTATGTAGTTTAGATTAGGTTTGCTTCTTCTTCTTGTTAGTTTAGCCATTAAAATTTGAAGAAGCTTGAATTCTTTGTTTCTTCTCCATCTTGCAACTTCATTTGTTGAGCTTGTAAGGTTGGGTTGAGATTATTGAGTTCAAGTGAGTGTATGTTTAAATTCCTACATCAATAAAGGTTTGTTCTTTATTTTTTATTATCTTGCAATTTTACTTAATGTCTTGTTCTTTTAATTCCTTAGATAAACTTGTGTTTGATTTGTTAAAGTAGATAATTTGTTTTCTTGATTTTTATTTATCCTTTTTCCTTAATCTCTTAATCCATTCTTATTCTTTGATTTTATTCTTAATAGTGAAATAATAATTATCACTTGTTGGATTAAGAAGAGGGTAGTTCGAGAGACAAAAAACTCTCTCGTTCTATCCTTTGTCCACATAATTAGATTGAAATTCCGTCCCAAAGAAACATAACCAATGCTTTTAGACGCGCTATAAGTAACATGTAGTTGCGACCTAAATCGACGATTAAGTGCGTTTGTTTGATCGAAAGTTGGAAATAAACGCAAAGAATAGAAGGGCAAGTGTCAATTAGAACGGACTTAGTACGGCATGACAACTTGCAAATACCCTTTTAAAGTATCATAATCCATGTTGTTTCCGATTACTCCGGCATCAATTCTAATTTTAGCACAAAAAAGACTACGGAATTCCTAACTCAACTATCTAATCCGAAATCCTATAAGTGCGCTTGGACATATCATATATCACATTGCTAACAAAGAACATTCTTAGACTTTGTGACATAACTCGTCTAAAACAAGAACCGAAAATATTCCATCTCTCAGTGGATGACCCGTACTCATCACAGCTGGTTACAAGTGACACCGTCCTGATTGCGGTATTTAGAAGTTCATAGAACACACGATTTACAGATCAATCAAATGGCGTCGTTGCCGGGGAGACAGTGACGTACTTCTTTCTTGTTATTCGGGTTAATTTTTGTATATAAAAAACATCATTTTGTTATTATTTGATTTTTTGTGCGAGTGTGTAGGAAAAGGAGAAGAGCAAGTTCAGTGCTAAAATTGTGGAAAGTTTGACCTACATATCAGGGATACACCGCAGCAGATCAAGACGAAACCGTACCAAAATTTGGAACAAACACAGTGATCCAATAAAAAACCAGAGGCTGAAAACCAGAAGAATAGAACAAGGGGAGTGTACTGAAGAAATTTGGTGTTTAAATTCCATAATCTCACTATGTTTCCACGTTCATCCAATACATTTTGTCGCGGATCCGCAGCCTAAATGTGGCTTTAGAGCCCCAATTTTTTTGTGAGTTCTTCTATTCTCTAGAAACCCTCTCTGAGCTCTATTGAATTGCCTTTTCTGTAGTATTCTTTGCGCAATCTCTCTCTCCCTTTCCAATAAACTGTTTTTGTACAGAATTCTTTGCGCCGCCGCCAAATAAAATTTTTGCAAATACCGTTTTGCATAAATAATACGGATTTTAAGGAGCTATAACACCAATTCAGATTAGGTGGGAATTTCATTACCCTTCCTAAGACCCCAAAAATCACGAAAAGCATATGCATTACCATGGAGCTTAATTAAAAAATATCTAAGACTCGGCCAATTAAGGACTTATCGTGCTCAATAGGACAGAGAAAAGCTGTGGGCATTCGGTCGTTTATCTAAACTTGGATTTATGGTATCTAGACTAAACAAGTGAGGAGGTAATTTTAAAAGACCTGTCTCACGGTGATTTGTGAGCGAAACCCTCATTACCTCACCTCTGCTTACCTAGCCATAATTGGCATTGAAGAAAACGATTCGAGGGTTATTTCACAACATGTCGCTTTGGAACAGTTAGTAGCAGTCTAGTTGGACTTTGAGGACTCTACCTCTAGGTGTGAGTGTGCATGTTTTTGTTGGGATACGGCGCCCGCGCCGCGGAGGCCGCGGGCGAGGCGGAAGCTAAAACAAAAACTTTTTGCGGGCACCGGACGCCCGAACCCAAGATTCGAACCAAACACCCTAAACTAAAATACTAAAACATACAAGGTTTGAGAAATACAACCTTTGTCGCATATCCACCCAATTGTAGAAGACTCCTCCAAGCTCGTAGCCATCGGGAACGCGCTTGAGCATTGACCACCCTTGCCGAAGACGATCCACCTGAGGGAACGCGGAGGAGGCTCTAACCGATGGTCCAAAGTTGCTAGGTTTGAATGGTCGGTGATGTAGGAATACTCCACTAAATTTTCTCTCTAGAATCTTGCTCAAAAATAGGAGCAAGAAGGAGAAGGAGAAGGAGAAGGAGAAGGAGAAGCATTGAGCATGAGCCATGGTAGGAGGAGATGGAAAAAATCCTCTAGTGAACAAGTGTAGAAAAGAATGGCAACTAAAGAATCAACCATGATGCAATAGTGCATCCAAATGGATTTAACAATATAAAATCCCAAGCCATGCTTTCCTACATTCCCATAACCATGCTTCATGTTCTCTTACTTTCTACCTCATTTCCCATTTAATTTTCCAAAAAGGAAAATCAAATATGAGGTGTCCTTCTTCTAGAAGTATTCTCGTATAAATACGGAATACTTCACTAGGTATATATATCGCTACATATACATGTATCCGTATAAAAATACAAATAGCACCAAAGAAAGAAAATGAATAGTGAACAATAATACTAAAATATATGTATCAAAATACATATATAACTTATTAAATCAAAACCTGATTTAATAATCCGGCTTAATCCTAAGCCGGCTGGTATTATCAACCGTCCGATTAAAGTTCGTGTATTGCGTACACGTATTTACTCGGACCCCTTGCACGTACCACCGTACGGCTCCTACATCTGTCGCCTGAACCGGGAAAACCCTCTATGTGGGACTCTAAAGACTCGACAATACGGTAACAGTGGGTTTAACCACAAGCACGTCAACGGCACTAGCTGTACGTAGCAACTACTCAGGTACTTATCGAAAGGGGGGTTGACAATCAAGTACGTCCTTACCCTACTGAGCCTGAATGTCACGCCCCGCTTCCCGGTATACGGCGAAGGGAACGCGACGAGGCCGCTACGTATATACTCAGAAGTACATACGCTAAGCGTATCTAAGCAATATAAAAATAAATACACAAGAGACAAGATATAATAAAAATAGCAACTTTTATTTATTAACATTCTTTTGTACAATACATGGAAAGGAAATACAGCTGAAATAAAACGATGCCTAAACAATGGCATAACAGGAAATGAAAAGTACTGAATGGAAAATGTACAATGAAACTAGAGCTCTGGTTCTTCAGCAAACTGCTCCAAGTCTTCTGCAGATGGCTCGATCTCTGCCGGGTCCAAACTACCTGACGACAAACAGGTAGCTCGGTAAGTCCCAAAGATAAGAAGAAAGTATAATAGACAGAATAAGAAGGTATCTTTTAAAGTTGTATTATCTTGTTATAATGTTGTATTAACGTTGTTGTTTGTTACTTGGTACAGAAGAATGCCAGTATATACGAGAGGAGTCTCTATATGCCAGAGACTAGAGGCACGTATAGTACAAGGAACCGTTTATGCCACGGTACAACAGCAACTGGATTCATGTTAGGTGTATTAAGTCTTACAGTCTCGTGCCACTTTTAACACCTTCCGTACCAATCTACCCCTTAAACCCCGTAGCGTTTTATTTGTATTGTTTTGTACTGTAAATTGTATTAAGTGTATAAATGAAAGACTGACCGAAACCATGATATCAGTAAACGGATGTAACCGTAGGATCATGTAAATGGAATAACTGGAGAACCATATAAATGGAATGTATATCCATGGTTCGGTTCAGTCAAGTCGTATAGATTGATAATTGGATTCATAGATTCATGTTGAAGATTGTAGATTGTAGTTTGTACTTGAATCATATCTAAGTCAGATTAATCAGACTCAAACCCGAGTCAGACAATTAGAAATGTAAATCGAAATCTTGATTATTTCTTAAACCTATAATTGCTAGGGTCCTTAGGGTAATTTATAAAACTTGAGAGGGGTTTATGTAAAAATACTTTTATATACTTTTCAAAATACACCTCAAGTATTCATTATTCGTCTTTAGAGTTGTAATGAAGGTGGATTTTATATTGTGATATTTTTAGTGAAAATATCCTAATTTTATAAATAAAGGTATTTATTTGTAATATTGATTTATGTGGTATTTATGGTATTTTAGTGTAAAATTGGTTCTTGTGATTTTTAGAAAAAGGTGGAATATTTATATCATAAAAAAATAGATATTTTAATGATAAATATACATATATTTCTACAAAAATAATTTTAATATATTTTGTTATATTCTAAAAATCTCATTTTCTTAAGATGTCGTATTTTAAATCTTTCGAGACCGAATGCTCCTTACGGAGGTCTGAATCTCGCACTACTAAGCACGAGAATGTGCGATAATCCGCACCATCCCGAACGGGTTCCCCAAAATGGGTTGTAGCGGCGCTTTGCAAAGATTGTAAAATACTAAATCCTTTAGAAAACGGTTTTATGAAGTAAATGGTATTTATTTGTAAAGATGTATATTTTTCGTATTGTATGTTCTAGATTCTCCTAAGTTAACTAGTCTATTTCTAACTGGTCCAGACGACAAGTTGTGAGATGCCTCAAATCGCCTCTTCACCGCCAATTGTGGCCAGGTAAGTACAAGTGAGGAAAGGAGGGATCCGCTCACGAATCACCGTGAGACGGGCCTTTTAAAGTTACCTTTCTCACTTGCCTAGCCTAGACACCACAAAGTCAGGTTTAGATAAACGACTGATGTCCACAACTTATCGTATTTTCATAATAAGAGGTATTTATTTAAAAGTGTATCAACACTAAATCTTTTAGAAATGATTTTATTAAGTATGTGGTATTTAAATGAAAAGTATTGTGTTCTCATATTCTAAGTTCTCGGGGGTGTTGCATATGAGTGTGTGAGGAGGTAGGTCGTTACCTCGTGATCTACTTTAAATGTATAGCATGTTTGATGGAGTTAAATGAAGGATTGAAACAATGTGGTATTTAAATGAAAAAATACGATAAATTGAGATAGCTATCATTTCATGTGATGAAACTTGTTCAAATTGTTTGATTAGTGTTTAATAGTCAACATGAGGAAGTTTAAATATGATTGTATTAGTGAGAAGTGGAATTTTATAGAAAACCGAATCGGAAATCGGATTTGTTCCGATTCCGTCGGGTTTTGTAAATCCGTATTTTTTTGATAAAAGAGGTAAGAAGAAATTGGGACTTACGAGTTTTAGATTACACAAGAGAGTGAGAGGGAACTAGAGGGATCGCCGACGTATTGCGTCGTCGCCTGTAGTTCCTAAAACGATCGCCGGATATTCCGCCGGGAATTCGTCGGAGTTTCGCCTCGAGCTTGTTTTCAAAGTACACAAGTTTCATTGGAATTTTGAGAGAGTGGGCTCAGAATTTTGGGTGAGAGGGTAGAGGGTAGGGGGTGTATTTATAGGGTAGGCTAGAGTTAGGATAGATGAAGGGTTTTTAAATAAAAAAATTGTAAAATGTAGGAAATTCATTAAAAATTGTAGTAAATGGGGTATATTTAACTCTCTGGAACCGATCCAATAAATTAGAGTGTACAGGGGGTTTCAGAAGCTGAAGAGACACATTTTTTGTGTTGACGACTCGGCCGTCCGGCCGAGTCCGGCCGGCGGCGCCGGCCCGAGTCGGCCGGTCCGCCGGCCGACTCGGCCGAGTCGGGGTGTCAGAAGCTGGGGGGTCGCCGGAGTAAGGTACTGGTATTTTTAGTTTTTCAGGTTTGGTTCAAGTTTTGGGAGTTATGGTGTGTGGACTGTTGGGCTTCCAAAGAATTTAAAACAAAATAATATTAAAAAATAATGTGGGGCAGGGGATTTGAACTCTAGTGGCTTGGTTCAGCAGTGCAAGGTATTACCAATGAGCTACAAGCTCCTTCTTGTAATTATTGTGTGAAATAAATACTTAAAGTGGTAACAGCAACATTAAATACCCCAAGTATACTTCAAATTTAAATCAAATTTATGTACACTAAAAATGGAGTTGTTACAGTCTACCCTCCTTACAAAAATTTCGTCCTCGAAATTTACAACTTTTATTTAAGGACTAGTTTACAAAGAGATGAGGATATCTTGCACGCATTTCATCTTCTCTTTCCCAAGTGGACTCTCCTGGAGTGTCTTTCCTCCACATCACTCGAACCAAGTTAACTTCCTTGTTCCGAAGTGTCTTCACTTTCCTGTCCACGATCTCTACAGGCTGTTGCTTACAAGACAAATCGGGCTGTATAGTGAGCTCGGAATGATCAAGAACATGGCTAGGGTCACTCACATACCTTCTGAGTTGGGATATGTGGAACACATTATGCACTCCTTCCAATGAGGGTGGAAGCGCTAAGCGGTATGCCACTTCACCGACTCGTTCGAGTATGTCGAACGGTCCAATGTATCTCGGACTTAATTTACCCCGTCTTCTAAATCGGATCAATCCGCGGTTCGGAGATATCTTCAAGAATACGTGATCTCCTGGCTGGAACTCCAAGTGTCGTCTCTTCGCATCAGCCCAGTGTTTCTGTCGATCTTGGGCTATACGCATCCTTTCCCTAATAGTACGAACCACATCAACGGTCGCTACTATCATCTCTGGTCTAAGAAGTTCCCTATCTCCGATGCCGTCCCAACTTAATGGTGATCGACACTTCCTTCCATACAATGCTGCAAAAGGTGCCATTCCTATGCTTGCTTGGTAGCTGTTATTGTACGCAAACTCCACAAGATGCAGGTGATCTTCCCACGATCCTTTGAAGTCTAGCATACACGCTCTGAGCATATCCTCCAAGATCTGAATAATTCGTTCCGACTGACCATCTGTTTGTGGATGATAAGCCGTGTTGAAGTTCAGACTTGTTCCCAAGCTTGCTTGTAGACTCTGCCAAAATTGCGATCGGAACCTGGTGTCACGATCGGAGACAATGCATACCGGTACTCCATGAAGTCTCACAATTTCCTGTATGAGTTCATGGGTGTCAGAGATAGTACATTATGAAGAGTTTAAATCTTAAATAGATTATTACCTCCATGTACTTCTTTGCTAGTGTCTCAGTTGATTGGCCAACTCGAAATGGGATGAAGTGAGCCGACTTTGTGAGTCGATCCACAATGACCCATATAGCATCGTTACCCTTTGTGCTGCGATGAAGAGCAGTCACAAAATCCATCGTGATGTGTTGCCACTTCCACTCTGGGATTGGTAATGGTTGAAGTAGTCCAGCTGTCCTGTGATGTTCAGCCTTTACTTGCTGACATACCAAGCATTTTGCAACACTTCTGGCTATTTCACGCTTCATTCCATGCTACCAATAATTCTGACGTAGATTTTTGTATATTTTGGTACCTCCAGGATGTACTGAGTAGGGAGAGCTGTGAGCTTCTTTCATTAACTCTTCCCGAACAGGACCTTTTGGTACACACAATCTGCTGCTGTATCTCAAAGATCCGTCTTCATGGATGAATGAAGTCTGTTCTGAGTCCATTCTCCACTTTTTCTCTGATCTTTTGCAACTTAGAATCACTTGCTTGAGCTGCTTTGATCTGATTGATAATGGTTGATTGAGCTTGTAAATTCATCAAACTTGAAGTATTACCTGGCATGACTACCTCAATCTCCATCTGATGCAAGTCTTGTTGACACTTCCACTGAGAGATGAGATTCATTACTAATGGTTGGCGACTAAGAGCATCAGGTACTACATTCACCTTCCCTGGGTGATATTGCAAGTTGAGGTCAAAGTCCGCCATGAGTTCTAACCATCTTCTCTGCCGCATATTCAACTCCTTTTGAGTAAACACGTACTTCAGACTTTTATGATCTGTGTAGATGTTCACTCGTTCACCAAGTAGATAATGGTACCAAATTTTGAGAGCAAAGATGACGGCTGCCAACTCCAGATCATGCGTCGGATAATTGCGCTCATGAGTCTTCAGTTGTCTTGAAGTATAAGCCACAACGTTACCGTGCTGATGTAGGACACATCCTAATCCCTTACCGGATGCATCACAATGCACTTCGAATCCTCCAGATTGATCCAGTATTACGAGAATAGGTGCTGATGTTAACCTTGACTTGAGTTCTACGAAAGCTTGTTCGCATGCTTCTGACCATACAAATTCTTCATTTTTACGTGTGAGCTTGGTCAGGGGTGTTGCTATCTTCGAAAATCCCTCAATGAACCTTCTGTAATATCCAGCTAAACCCAAGAAACTTCGAATGTCCTTCACTGATTTTGGTGTAGGCCATTCTCTAACTGCTGCAACTTTCGCTGGATCCACAGAGATTCCTTCTCCTGATACGATATGTCCAAGAAAACCAACTTGCTTTAGCCAAAACTCGTACTTGCTGTACTTGGCATAGAGCTTATGTTGTCGAAGAGTTTCCAGAACAATTCGTAGGTGCTCTGCATGCTCTTTCCGACTCTTAGAATACACTAGGATGTCATCGATGAAGATGGCAACAAACCTGTCTAAGTACTCCCGGAAAACTTGATTCATTAGGTTCATGAATATTGCTGGTGTATTGGTCACTCCAAATGGCATCACTAGAAATTCGTAATATCCATAGCGAGTTCTGAAAGTTGTTTTGTGAATATCATCTTCCTTGACCTTCACTTGATGATAACCTGAACGAAGATCCAATTTAGAGAAAACACAAGATCCACTTAGCTGATCGAATAAGTCATCGATGCGCGGGAGTGGATACTTGTTCTTTATAGTGACTTCGTTCAAGGCTCTATAATCGATGCACATTCTATATGAACATTCCTTCTTCTTCACCAGTAGTACAGGTGCTCCCCAACTTGAAGTGCTAGGACGAATCCATACTTTCGCCAATAATTCGTCTAACTGTGTTCGGACTTCTTTCAAACCTTCCGGACTTAATCTATAAGGTGCTTTGATCACCGGTTGTGCTCCTGGTACTAAATCAATACTGAATTCAAGAGCTCGATCGGGAGGCAAACCTGATATATCGTCAGGAAATACATCGTCGAACTCTCGAACTACCTCTGGTCTTTATTCTTTCTCCACTTGAGCTGCTGCAACTACTGCTTCTCTTGGCTTCGCTTTGTAGGTACTTGGCTCCAGGGTACGGTCTCTGCTTTTGAAATAGAAGACCGGATGGTCTGGAATCTCGAATACTACCCTCCTTTGACGACATTCGATGGTAGAATAAAAAGTTCCAAGCCAATCCATTCCTAGAACCACATCGAAGTTTCGGTATGTCCAGTACTTTGAAGTCAGCATAAAACTCTCTGCTGCAGACGACGACTGGACACAGGCCGTATCCCATGGTTGCCTTTAGAACGCCATTTCCTGAACTGACATTCCAGCTGGATACAAGCGGTGAGACTAGAATCGCATGGGTTCGGACAAACCGTTGCGACATAAAGCAGTGCGATGCTCCGGTATCAAACAGTGCTAGTGCAGGTAGTGAGGCTACTAAGATTGTACCTAAGGTATGTGGGATATGTATTAGGTATAGGGAAGTTATGTAGATAAACGAGACTGAAATAAAAGTTTGAGAAGAAAAGTTTACCGGTAATGACTTGGCCAGTGGCCTCAGCTTCTTCCACTGACATAGTGAAAGCCTGGTGCCTTGGTACATTCCTCCTGGCCTGAGGAGAATTCCTCGGAACGTTCCTTTGAGCTTGATGGAACTGACGAGGAGGTGGTGTAGCTTGTGGTCCTCTGGGTGGTGCAGGTAGTGCAAGTCTTGGAGCAGGGGCTTGGATGGCTGGGCGTTGTGGGTAATTGTTTGCTGGCTTGGGTGCAGCAATTGGATTTTGTTTGTGAGGACAAGACCCAATACCATGAGCAGCTGAGCCGCAGATCAAGCAAAGGTTGTATGCACGCCGGCAATCTTTCGCCAGATGCCCATTTCTCTTGCAGTAGTTACAAAAGGATGGGCTGGGTCTGTTGATTGGTGCTCCTGGACGTCTTGGCACAAAAGGTGGTCTGGACGAGGCTCCTCCTGCCATCTGGTTGACAGGGCGCTTAACTCCTGCAGACCGAGGTCTGCCCCTTGCTTTTATCACTGCTTCATAACTGCGGGCAGCTTCCAAAGCATCCTCACAAGTCAGAAATTTCCCTGTGGCTAGTGCAGCCTGAATTTCTGTGTCCAAACCTTGTTGAAAGCGACGGGCTCTGATATCATCCGTCGGTATCAAGTGTGCTGCGAATCTGTTTAAGGATTGTGTTAGCTGCGTGGTATGTGATATTTAAAATTTGAAATACTGTGACATATCTTACCGACTTAGCATGGTGAATTCAGCGTCATACTTATCTACGGACTTGTCCCACATCGAACCTTGTTGTAAATGAATGAACTGTTGTTCCATGGCAAACCTGGCAGTCACAGGGAAGTATTTTACGTCGAACTTCTCGCAAAAAAGTCTTCCATTCAATAGGCTGTACAAGACGGCTTTCTTCCGCCTTCCACCAGTTGCGAGCATTGTCCGTGAGCTGCAGTTTCACCATACGAACCCAAGCTATGTCCGCCACTTGTGCTGCCGCCAGATCATCCTCTATGCTTTGTGCCTATTCCTCAGCTTCAAGAGGACTTCCCTTTCCGGAGAACTGCTTGGGATGTAAATCCCTGAATTGCTTTACCCCAGGTGCGTCAGTCTCGGGACGGTTCAGGAGTTGTTGATGTCCCTCAAGAAGGCTGTGGATCGCCTCAAGTAGCACTGTTTGCTCGGTGGGTGGCGCAAGAACAGCAGGAACGATTGGTAGTGGAGGTGGAGGTGTGTTGTTGACATTGGTGCTGGTGTTGTTCTGGGAATCCATAACCTTGAAGAAAAATTTGGGTTAGGACAGATTCAAGTACATGAAATGATAAGATTCAAGGAATATGAAATTGTAAGATTTAAGGAACATGAATTGTAAAGAATGTTTTAGTTGCGGGTTCTTGTGTTATATTTCTTAGGTTGTTCACGCAGAACAGAACTGCATGATAGAGTTTCATACAGTTCTGACCTGCATGGGCCGCCAACAAAACCTGTCACGCCCCGCTTCCTGGTATACGGCGAAGGGGACGCGACCGGTCCGCTACGTATATACTCAGAAGTACATACGCTAAGCGCATCTAAGCAATATAAAAATAAATACACAAGAGACAAGATATAATAAAAACAGCAACTTTTATTTATTAACATTCTTTTATACAATACATGGAAAGGAAATACAACTGAAATAAAACGATACCTAAACAATGGCATTACAGGAAATGAAAAGTATTGAATGGAAAATGTACAATGAAACTAGAGCTCTGGTTCTTCAGCAAACTGCTCCAAGTCTTCTGCAGATGGCTCGATCTCTGCCGGGTCCAAACCACCTGACGACGAACTGGTCGCTCGGTAAGTCCTAAAGATAAGAAGAAAGTATAATAGACAGAATAAGAAGGTATCTTTTAAAGTTGTATTATCTTGTTGTAATGTTGTATTAACGCTGTTGTTTGTAGCTTGGTACAGAAGAATGCCAGTGTATACGAGAGGAGTCTCTATATGCCAGAGACTAGAGGCACGTATAGTACAAGGAACCGTTTATGCCGCGGTACAACGGCAACTGGATTAATATTAGGTGTATTAAGTCTTACAGTCTCGTGCCACTTTTAACACCTTCCGTACCAATCTACCCCTTAAACCCCGTAGTGTTTTATTTGTATTGTTTTGTACTGTAAATTGTATTGAGTGTATAAATGAAAATCTGACCGAAACCATGATATCAGTAAACGGATGTAACCGTAGGATCATGTAAATGGAATAACTGGAGAACCATATAAATGGAATGTATATCCATTGTTCGGTTCAGTCAAGTCGTATAGATTGATAATTGGATTCATGGATTCATGTTGAAGATTGTAGATTGTAGTTTATACTTGAATCATATTCAAGTCAGATTAATCAGACTCAAACCCGAATCAGACAATTAGAAATGTAAATCGAAATCTTGATTATTTCTTAAATCTATAATTGCTAGATTCCTTAGGGTAATTTATAAAACTTGAGGAGGTTTTATGTAAAAATACTTTTATATACTTTTCAAAATACACCTCAAGTATTCATTATTCGTCTTTAGAGTTGTACTGAAGGTGGATTTTATATTGTGATATTTCTAGTGAAAATATCCTAATTTCATAAATAAAGGTATTTATTTGTAATATTGATTTATGTGGAATTTATGGTATTTTAGTGTAAAATTTGTTCTTGTGATTTTTAGAAAAAGGTGGAATATTTATATCATAACAAAATAGATATTTTAATGATAAATATACATATATTTCTACAAAAATAATTTTAATATATTTTGTTATATTCTAAAAATCTCATTTTCTTAAGATGTCGTATTTTAAATCTTTCGAGACCGAATGCTCTTTGCGGAGGTCTGAATCTCGCACTACTAAGCCCGAGCATGTGCGATAATCCGCAGCATCCTGAACGGGTTCCCCAAAATGGGTTGTAGCGGCGCTTTGCAAAGATTGTAAAATACTAAATCCTTTAGAAAACGGTTTTATGAAGTAAATGGTATTTATTTGTAAAGATGTATATTTTCCATATTGAGTATTCTAGATTCTCCTAAGTTAACTAGTCTATTCCTAGCTGGTCCAGACGACAAGTTGTGAGATGCCTCAAATCGCCTCTTCACCGCAAATTGTGGCCAGGTAAGTACATGTGAGGAAAGGAGGGATCCGCTCACGAATCACCGTGAGACGGGCCTTTTAAAGTTGTCTTTCTCACTTGCCTAGCCTAGACACCACAAAATCAGGTTTAAATAAACGACTGATGTCCACAACTTATCGTATTTTCATAATAAGAGGTATTTATTTAAAAGTGTATCAACACTAAATCTTTTAGAAATGATTTTATTAAGTATGTGGTATTTAAATGAAAATGTTTGTTTTCTCGTATTCTAAGTTCTCGGGGTTGTTACATATGAGTGTGTGAGGAGGTAGGTCGTTACCTCGTGATCTATTTTAAATGTATAGCATGTTTGATGGAGTTAAATGAAGGATTGAAACATTGTGGTATTTAAGTGAAAAAATACGATAAATTGAGATAGCTATCATTTCATGTGATGAAACTTGTTCAAATTGTTTGATTAGTGTTTAATAGTCAACATGAGGAAGTTTAAATATGATTGTATTAGTGAGAAGTGGAATTTTATAGAAAACCGAATTGGAAATCTGATTTGTTCCGATTCCGTCGGGTTTTGTAAATCCGTATTTTTTTGATAGAAGAGGTAAGAAGAAATTGGGACTTACGGGTTTTAGATTACATAAGGGAGTGAGAGGGAACTAGAGGGATCGCCGATGTATTGCGTCGTCGCCGGTAGTTCCTAAAACGATCGCCGGAAATTCCGCCGGGAATTCGTCGGAGCTTCGCCTCGAGCTTGTTTTCAAAGTACACAAGTTTTATTGGAATTTTGAGAGAGTGGGCTCAGAATTTTGGGTGAGAGGGTAGAGGGTAGGGGGTGTATTTATAGGGTAGGCTGGGGTTAGGGTAGATGAAGGGTTTTTAAATAAAAAAATTGTAAAATGTAGGAAATTCATTAAAAATTATAATAAATGGGGTATATTTAACTCTCTGGAACCGATCCAATAAATTAGAGTGTGTAGGGGGTTTCAGAAGCTGAAGAGACACATTTTTTGTGTTGACGACTCGGCCGTCCGGCCGAGTCCGGCCGGCGGCACCACCCCGAGTCGGCCGGTCCGCCGGCCGACTCGGCCGAGTCGGGGTGTCAGAAGCTGGGGGGTCGCCGGAGTAAGGTACTGGTATTTTTAGTTTTTCAGGTTTGGTTCAAGTTTTGGGAGTTATGGTGTGTGGACTGTTGGGTTTCCAAAGAATTTAAAACAAAATAATATTAAAAAATAATGTGGAGCAGAGAATTTGAACTCTGGTGGCTTGGTTCAGCAGTGCAAGGTGTTACCAATGAGCTACAAGCTCCTTCTTGTAATTATTGTGTGAAATAAATACTTAAAGTGGTAACAGCAATATTAAATACCCCAAGTATACTTCAAATTTAAATCAAATTTATGTACACTAAAAATGGAGTTGTTACACTGAATGTGACAATCTCCGTACAGTCCGGTCTCTTCATCAAAGAGTATCGCATATCGGGTCTAGGGGTGGATAACGTCAGACCCCTACTAACCCAATAAATCGTATCTGAGTCTAGCTCATCACCAACTAAGATACTACTGATCAACTATCAGTAAATCTCGCCCACCGTGGCCACGGATTTCTGTTGATAGCCAACTGAACACAGTGCAACATCGACTCCTAATATCAGAAGAGACGAATCCCTAACAGTCGATCACTGCCTCCATGTGGCTCGGAACTGTACCTAACTAAAACCTGTTTGCACGACTCCTTTGAGCCGTGGTACGGTAGTAATCAAAGTACAGTGAGAACTCACACGAGACAAATGACGACTTCAGATCAAAGGACTAGCATGTACTCATGCCACCTGAGAACTTCCATCTGACGATAAGTATAATACCATGTAGAAGTTATCGGGCGAGTACGTCCAGTGTACTCACCTCCAGTGAGCACCTGTATACTATCTTAGGTGACACAACACCAATAGCTTGTGAGACCGGCCACCGCCCCTCGTCGGGGTCTCGAAGCGTATACACTAGTCTACTCCGGAATATCGATGTCCAGTCTTGATACTCTCACGACTAGGGACATTTAAGGATGTGCTTATAGACCACCCAGCTCTCATGTATATGATCTCCATCATAATGCTGAAAGTCAAGCAAGAATCCTACGGGCTTCATTATTATGTATTAGCGACACGTAATAACAAGTAAAACGTGTATAAATCAATGATAAAGACAAACCAGCTAGCATATTATCATTTCAAATAAGATTGTTCTACCTGTATAGGTCCTCCCTCAATTATCATAATCGCGTGCCTGAAATTACAATAATTGCCTTGAGGGCACTATATCCAACAGTTTTGATTATGATTGTTTGAAGTTAAGTCTTATAATTCTGTATTCCTTATTTTTCAAAACCAAACAAAAATTTCAAAATCCAAAAACTCTTTAAAAAAACTCAAAAATTTATAAAAATTCGCCCACCGTCCACCCTTTCTATCTTTCACTCCTATCATGGGTACCCCTAACCGACCTACTCTTACCGAATTTTGATACCCTCAACCAGATATTTCATCGTATAGTTCTTTCTTTGGTAAAACTTCTAACGATACATCCATGCCCAAAAATTCTTTGAAAGATCAGATAGATACTTTCAGAAAAACCAATTGGACACCACAATCCACTTCCTTTCAACCATTTCAAACTTTCACACCTGTAACGACCCCAATATTAATATACCTCCGTATTTTCTTTATTTAGTAAAATTTATTTATTCTTAGTATTTTCTGTATATTTTGTTTTTTATAAATATATTATTTTATTCTTCCATCTATTTTTCCCAAACACATTTCTTTAAAACTAAATTTTAACCTTTTTTCAAATTAAACATAAGACCTAACCCAACCCATAACTAAAATCCATTTTCATTTTCATTTTTTTAAATAAAACTATGAGCCCAAAAGCCTACTTTTTTTTTAAGCAACATCATATATTTAATTCTTATTAAATATGTGTATGAACAACCTTGTAGCTCATTGGTTAAGTCTTTGCATTGTTATTCAATAGATCACGTGTTCAAATCTCCATTCTTGCAATTATTTTTTTTATCAATTTTTATTCTTCTCATAACCTACAAATGAGACCTTTCATTTTATCTTATTTTTAACTCCTAAAATAATTAGAATGGTTATGAGCCATGCTTTATTAGAATTATGGTGACCATAAACTTTTTTATATCTCACTCCTCTTTCTTTTCATCATCACACATTTCTATCATTTCACATATCTCTCTTCATCTAGATTCTCCGAAGAAGAACATGAAGAATTTCTCAAGAAAATCTCGTTAGAAACGCGAGGCTATCGGCGGATAGACAAGTCCGGTGACAATATCGACTTGTGTATGTAAGTCCCTTCTCTCTTTCCCTCCATCCATCTCTTTATCTTTCTCTTTTTTATATTGCCATGAAAAACTTTCCTTGTCATATTATAATCCCTAAATAATTAATTAAATAGATACATATATAAATAATGAATACACACAAATATATAGTTTGTAAAGTCTTTTTCATTACTCTCAATCCATATGTTAAGATTTCGTAGTGACCAATTAAGATTGTATCGTTTGTTGTTGTATTTTAAATTACCTTATTAAATTTTGTAAAAAAAATGAAGTTACGAATAAATACCATGGCTTTCTCATTTATCGCATATGACATATCAATACCATTACTTTTAAAATAATTTTTAGAAATTAATTTTTACTTCTGGAAATTTCAAGAAATTTAGCTTGGATAGAATATGTTTTTTTGTGCACTCTGTACAAAAATTTAGATCAAATTGCTTAACGGTTTAGGAATTACATCGTTTTTATTCACTGTTCGTAAAAAAACAGACAACTGTATTTATCGGTCAACTTCTTAGACACATAACTTGGTCTACAGATATCCAAATTGAGCAAACTCAACTATTTTAGACATATACATCAAAATATATAGATTTTATTGGTTTTAAGTTTTTACTAAAACCCGACGTAAAATATAGAAAACTGCGTTACAATATTAAGCGACGAATCTGGACAGAATCTGTCCTGATTCGCACATTGTTTTTAAATTAGACATAACTCAAACTCCCGATATCTGTTCGTGACAAACTTTAGATGTGTAGATGCATAATTGATAGAACTATAATTTTATGTATACTATATTACTTAGAAATGCATGAAACAACTCGATATAGGCTTTGCAATATAACATATAGTTGCTGTCCAGAAATCTGAATTTCTGTTTTAAACGCTGATATTAAAATGATCCTAAGTAGAGCTTCAGAAATCCAAATCGTGCAAATCTTGGTGTTCGGGATAACTAAATAGAAAGTCCTACAATTTTATAATAATATTCGTAACCTGAAACCTGATGGAAATTAACTCAAACTGCGTTTTAAAAATGTGTGACGGTACTGAACAGATTCTGATTTGTTTTGTGCGACGATACGAAAACATGTATATCTCCCAAACCGGCAGTCGTATTTAGGCAAGACTGGAACTCACATGTGCATAACACTTAAGGCTATGTTTTAGTTTATATTCTAATTTCAAATGACTTGATTAACTAGTCATACATATTACATATTTACAACATTGTTTTGGACGTTACTTTTATACTTATCTCATATTATGTTCTGTGATCGCTAATTTATTTTTATTTACATGACTTGTGATTAAATCATTACATGTTAGAATTGACTTGATCTTGACACGACTCAATCATGAATACTTGAACCCAGTATGTATACTTGAACCAACTTGACTTGAATCATGAATACAATTGGCATGACTTGCACTTGACATGATTACATGAACTCAACCTTGAAAACTTGATATCATATATCACCTTTTGTATTCATAGATTCGATCAAGACTCAAAACATTAATCATAGACTTATATACACGGGGTGTTGGGGTATTTTGAGTATGAATCCAACGGAATCTCATGATTCCCATTAATACAAATCATGTTGCTGTGGTACCGGGCTGAAACGGTACAAATCATGTTGCTGTGGTACCGGGCTGAAACGGTACAAATCACGAATTCACGAATGAGGGCCCGTGTTTCCAAGCTTCTGGATGATAGCCTGTTGGGTTTGGAATACTTCAATAACAATTGAAGTCCCGCTATTTTTTACCCGTGATTCCTTGCCCCTGGACGATAGCCTTGGGTTCGAGAATACTGTTGAGATTGGTTGACATTCACATTTGAACTCACGTTAGTTAATTTTACCCTTTTAGAGACATTTTAGGACACTTGCATTCACTTCATGTTCATTATACCTACACTCCACGGTCATGCTATACTTGTTTACTATGCTTATATTATATTGTCATGCTTATATAGTTGTCATTAACATTATCATGTTGTACTTGTTCATGTTTTATTTCCATTCATACTATATCACATGTCACCTTGCATATTCATTTATATACTTTCACATCTCACCTTTCTTGGGGAATTACCGAGCGCAAGTTCGCTGACGGGCATTCCACCCTTCTTTCTTTCTTTCTTGGAATATTCGTCAGGTGACATTGAGACAGAAAAGATAGAAGTGGTCGAAAAAAAGTACAACCAGTTCGTATCATAAACAGACGTATAGTTTCATTCAGCTTTTCATTTCACCTTATTTATGTATGCCTCCTTGTTAAGGCTTATCATGTTATATATCTTGTATTCAGATATTTTGTCTACTATGAATCATGAATGTAATAAATCAGTGTTGGATTTCATTTTTTTTTTGTTCTTGTTACTTTATGTTGCTTATAGACGCTTAGCGTATTTATTTCGAGAAATGACCTTCTCGGAATAAATACGTTGCGGGCTTGCCACGTTATCGTTTCCATCTACCGGGAAGCGCGGCGTGACAACACCTTCTTATGTTGATAACCCTTCTGAGGGTAATGTGGTGACTCTTAAAACTATGTCCATTGCTGAGCACATTGAATAATCCTGTAGCCGATCTTTCGCTCCTTTCACCACTCCGAATTCTTTAAGACAACAATTCTAATCATCTTCCTATCAAAATGTTGATCCTATTCCTACCCAGTCTACACATCCATTCAATTCCTATCATTCCTACCCAACATTTATATCGTCCTTAGACATTGCTTCTGAACATCCAATGGGGAGTTTTACATATCCAAACGAATTCGAATATTTTATTGAAACCCCATCACAACCCATGTCTAGTATTGAAAAATCACTAGAAGAGTTTTAGGTAGCTTCATACCGACAGATGGAGGAATTGAATTCATCCATGGCCGCACTCAAACAACCTAACGAACCATCTCAAGATTTTACATTGTATAATGTGTCAATAGAACAATTTGATGATTTGAGTAGTGAAAGTGAGCCTTACACCCTTCAAAATCAAACCTACCCGTTTACAATTGAACTCCACAACTCTAATTCTGAAAATCTATCGAATGAACAAAACGATCCACTGATTGAAGATAACATGTTTGATGAGTTGCGCGACTACGATGTGTTTGATTTACTCGATTGTTAAGGGACTCTTTCAAGAAAAACCACCACTACTCCTTTTGATCCCTATATCTCCAATCTAGAAATACAACCGATTGAAAACTATACTTTTAATAAGGTATCTGAGAAATTGAAGTTTGACTTGATTGAGAATATCGAAATTGGGGATAATTTTGATTATGAACCCACAATTTTGGATGAGTTTTTCTCACCACTTCAAAACCTTCCTTCAGATTCGTGTGGGCATCATCTCGAACCATTAACTGTTGTTCCCGAACCACATTTGCTTCTTGATATTGTTGATAATGATTTCAATGAATGCATGGATGAGCTAAATTTTGAGGAGAAAGGATAACGTTGAGGATGAGCCTGATTCTTTAGATGAGTCGGATTTTTCGATTCATCATGTCCCTTCCATTAACTGTGAACATCCACCTAAACTTTTAACTGACTCCATTTCTCAACCACTTCCTTCCATCTTTTCCATCATTTCCAAATTGCAATACGACATGTCGACTTCATCATTCACATCTAGTTCACCAAGTTCGGTCAGCCCATATTTTCTCACGAATCTTGAGAAGTTTGAATTTATTTCTCGAATACAATCCGGTTTTACACTTCGATCATTACAGACTGTACTAATTTATTCAATTAATTTACAAGCTCAAGTTCGTGCTCCATTTATTTCTTCCTTTCGTTCATCTTCTCATCTACCGAGACTGTCTACCACTTCCGTCCATACACGGTCTCGCATATTCTTCATGTCTTTTCTTTACGCATTCTTCCACCAACCCTAAGCTAATCATGATAACAATTTTGAATGGTTGGTGTTAACTTTTGGTCTGTGTAAACCCATGTATAGACTGATGGTGTTCCCTCCCCCCTAACTATAACGACTCTGAAAACCCCTGTACAAAATTAACATGTTTAATGTATAGAACGAGTATTTCAGCTTGATTAGGAGTTATAAATTATTTTTGTTCAATAAAAGCAAGAAACAACTTGTAATCCATTGGTAAAGGCTGTACACTGTTGTGACATAACCTTTTTGAAATCTATCAGTCCCAATTATTTTTAATATTTTTTCATTTTAACTTTTCGGACGCCGAAGAGCTGCACGTGCAATACACGGATAAACAAAAAGTTTCAAAAAAATCAAACGGGATAAATGAGGAGTTAACACAGATTAAAGCACATGGCATGAAATTCGAGACAAGTGGCACAAATTTGACCGCTCATTTTGCCCATTTGGCAGCTACCGGCGGTCCGATCTTGGCCAATCGCCTCTGTGGTTCGCTCACGCGTCTCTTTGACTCTTCTCTACTCCCCTGTAGTGTTTGATTACACTGCAATTTAACAGAGACCATTCAAATCCCCCATTAACATCATTTTAATTCATTTTTTTAATTCCCATACTCTTAAATTTCACTAAAAATACCACCCCATCTCCTATCTCTCTCCCATTCTGAAAATTCCTATCAAAAATTCTCAAAATTCTCTAAGTGCAAAGTGGAGTTAAATAAACCAAGAGGAGTAGCGATCAAATCTCGACGACCGGAGCTTTCCCGACTATACCACGATTCCCGAAGGCTTCCCCACTCTCTTTTCCTCTCTTGTTAACGCTCTAACAATAATTCCCTTCTCTCTCTCATTCTTTTCATCTCAAATCAATTTCAAAAAAGATATCGACAAATGGAGTTAACATTAAAAACCTTTTCTTTTAAATATTTTTATCATTCCTGATAGGTCAATATGTCAAACAATTACCTTAATATCACTTCAAATTAATATTCACATCATTTTCTTTTTGTGTAACCAAAATTCCATGTGAAATATTCTTATAACGAACTTTTTCATAAAATACCATGAACGTTAATATTACCTTTATTTCGATAACTAGCATATATACCTCGAAGAAATTCCCAGGGTAATGACTTACCCTACACGCACACTTTGAATTCATAGCACGATATTTAGTTAGAATTTTTTCATCTAAATGAAACAATTTGCAATAAAATACCATCACTTTATAAATATACGTTTTTAATCGTTATTTGAAAACCTTTGCAATTATGCCTCTACAACCCTCTTTAGATGACCCACTTGTGAATGGTGCAGATTATCACACATCCTTAGGATGGTAGAGCAAGATGCAGAGCTCCTCACGGAGAATTCGGTCTCGAAAAGAATGAAAATACGATTTAAAAGAAATACGACTTTATGAAACAAATTAACTTTGGAAAAATTATATATAATTATGAATCTGTATTTTCAATAAAAATAAATGGTGAAAATTATCTTTTAAAATGAAAGATTAAAATTTTAATAAAATATCACCAAGTTTATAAAAGAAGTAGTTTTCATTAAAATACCATAAACTTTTAAAAGCTAGGTTTCACCACTAAAATTAAAATACATGTTCATAAAAACTCTTAACATTCTAAATCACCCTTGAGATTTATTTTTAAATGATATTAAAATATTTTTCATAAAACCACCTCGAGAAATGCAAACAATATAAGTACAATGTAAATAACAATAATAAATCTCTAAGGACTCTACATTAATATAGGTTTAAGCGGTATCATTTCTCTTGAACCCTAGAGAGCCGGAAAAAGTGAATGCTTGCCTATTCAGGTTAGACAACAAATTAACGGAGTTATCAAAGGGCAATTGTCTTGGAAAAAGACACAAATTCTGCCGTCTATGTGCAACAGTTATCCGATTACTACCGAACTTAACAATTTCAACAGTTAAATCCATTTACAAGAAATATCTATAACTCGAATACAAATTCGAATCCAAACTTGATTTTAAACTCGAACTTGAATCCAAACTCGAACTCTAATCCAACTCAAATCTAAACTTGAACGTGAACTCGAAATCAATCTACTCGACTAACTTGACTCGACCCAAGATTACAATTGACATGACTCGCATCCTATTCGACTTACTTGACTTCGTTTTTCAACTTTTGCAATCTATAGTTTCGATCAAGACTTGTTATAATCAACCAATCAAATTAACTAAGGATATTTTACCGTTATAATATATATTATGCTTGGGGTGTTTGGGATAGTTTCTTATGTGAATCTAACGGAGTTTCAGGAGTTCCGTATTAACCTATTTTTTTTATTTACTCGAATCTCAGTCGGGTCAACTCCTCCACAGCTTGGAATCTCAATGCTAACACATGAAATGGGCCCGTGTTTCCTTACTCCTGAGGCCCCACTCTTGAGCTCGTGAATACTTCTACGGTTGCGTTGATATTCACACTTAGAATTTAACGTTAACATAACGACCATATAAAGACTTATAGATGCATATACACATATTTAGATCTACACATTTTTACAGGTCATTTACATTATTTCTTTATATACTTGTCATTTTTCACTCTTACTCTATCTTTAGGACTTACTGAGCGCTAGTTCGCTAACGGGTATTCCACCCACCTTTGTTTTCTTGGAATGTTCGTCAGATACGGTCGAGAAGGAGGAAGTGGACGTTACTGAGGAGGATTACGACCAGATAGCTACTCAGGATTAGCTTAACTCGCTTTTTCTTTCAGTTTATATATGCCACCTGTTTAGGCATATTTACTTTTCCAGTTGAACGCATGTACCCGTATATATTTCAAGTTTGAATGTAAATAAAGATATTTGTTGAAAATTATACAGTCTCCATTTATTCTTGCACTGTGTATTATTGTTTCAATACGCTTAGTATATTTATTTAGGGAATGATCTTCTTTGAATAAATATGCCGTGGGCTTACCATGTCATCGTTTCCGTCTACTAAAAAGCGAAGCGTGACACTAATTTTGAACTTCAATACTTAATAGTGGAAACATTGTTTCACTTAGGTTTGGGGGGGCCTTTTTATGTATATATATTTTATTTGTTGTTTTCTTGTTCACAAAAAAACTCTCCGATAATTTTGAAAGCTCAACAATTTTGGGACCTCTTTGTGTAGCATGACAGTGAGGACACTGTCAAGTTTAAATTTGGGGATATTTGTGGGCTTTCTATTCTTTCTATTCTTGCATCCATATTTATTTTTCGCATGCATTAGCACGTTTCCTTTTTTGCAATTTTTCTTTTCTTTTGCATGTTTAATATTTTTCATTGCATCATGTTAAATTCCGTATTGCATTTATATTAAAAATCCAAAAAAAATCACAAAATTTCAAAACCCATAAAATTCAAATAAAAAATACAAAACATAACAACTTTGTCATCAAGTTGGCTAGTGGAAAAGCTTAGATTTATAATTCCGATGGTTTAGTTTGATAAGATAGAAATAACAAATCCTATTTTTAGATATTGAAAACCTGAACGATAACCCTTTGTTAAGTTTAACTTTAGCTAATATACATTTTTGCATCACACTGCACGTGTCGTGAGTTTTGAAAATTAGATGACAAGTTTGATATATCTTAAAACTTTTAAAATTAATATAAAAAAATTAGGATCAAACTGGTTTGTTTTGAAATAAGTAATATCAAGAATGGTTTATAAAGTGTAGTGAATATGAAAGAATATTATTGATACTTTAATAGAGACTAAGTCTGAAAAATAACCCATCTGAAACTTGATTGGAGTAATTACACTCCTGATTTACACATACACGTCTTTTATCTTAAAAATAAATGAACGACTGGCGATATCTTCGTTCACATTGAATTGTTATGATTTTCACATTAAAATGAGTCTTTTTGTTTTAGTGCTTTGGTGACTTGGGTAATTAAGTCCGCTGTGGTGTTTCTACACCTAATGCACTAAAACCAATTGGTTTGGGTGCATTGGCCCAAAACTCGCTAAGAACCTAGAAAGTCCATTTTAAAACAAAATTAAGCAGGTGTTCTTTCCGAGTTAAAATTCCTCATGATTCTTTGTGTGAGAATAATCTTGGCTTAAGACGGGTTTTTCTTATAAAAATATTTTAACGGAGATATGAAGGTTTTTGCATGATGATAAAGACTATCGCACATTCACGAAGGTGTGTATGAACAAAAACAAGTAAAAAGTGGAGTGAAGAATAAGTTTTGGTTTTCTATTAAAAATGATATAAATTCTGAATTTGGAACCAAGCTGAAGAATGAAACTTGAGAAAAGCTTAACTCTTTACAAACTCGCGTGATTCTTTTGAAGTTTTTTCTGGTCTGTATTTGTGACATTATGACTTTAATTGAAGTTTTTGAAACGTAACGACGATATTTGCACATACACGTAAAGATATATAGGATCTTAAGTTAATGAAAAGTGAGGTGTGAAGAATAAGGGGATGATATTTCTAATTTTGGGTGATAGAATTTCTAGCTCAGATATTATACCTTAGAATTAGAATCGACCGTGATCTTATGAAACTAGCTAAACGAGATTTTGTGGGTAGTATTCGCTGAAAACCCTCAGGAGACAACACTCTTTTTACTAGGGACACCTAGAGCTTTAACGGCTTGTTGCACATGCTAAGTGCAACCGTGACGCCTATGAAAGTGAGCTTAGAACTTTTTGTTTTTCTTTGAAAATAAAATAAGTGGTTTTGATTGGGACAAGCAAAAGATAAGTTTGGGGGTATTTATTTATATCATAATATTGCATTTGATGCCAATGATTCTTATACACATTTACATATAGATAGTTTCTTTTGATCCGTGTTTAGTACATGTTACAGGTTTCAGGTTATCAGGAGCGTTTAATCCAAAATGATGCAAATCACGCACATTCCCAGTTAAAACGACGTGTTTAGAACGGCTAGCCAAAATCAGAGAAAATATGGATTCATCCACATCAAATCCGTCAGATGCTGTTTACCAGTTCATGAGACAAAACAAAAGGGAATGCCATTCAAACCATCAAGAGACAAGATGTGATATGCAAAAGTCTTTGAAAAAGGAGTTTGAATAATTTGCAAGTAATTTAAAATGTGAAACAAAGAATTTGGACTTTGAAATTTGGAGAAGAAAACAAATAAAGTTGTAAATATTGACTGCTAATTATCTAAGAAAATCTCTGAAGAAGTTTGCACATCTGAGGATGCCAAACTGAAGACTAAAGCGACATAAGACCACCGAAGAAAAACGGAGCGCCAATTCCAAGAAGAGGCGACGGATCCACGGCGTTAAGGGAGGCGGCGGATCCGCGGCAGAGATGACGCATCCAGTGACGATTTTCATGGGTAGCTTGTTCATTTCAATTACATCTGGAAATTGCCTAGAAACGTATTTTTGAAAGCCTATAAATAGACCGGATCAGAAGCACAAGAGGGAGATCAATTCTTAGGCTAAAGTTATGTAGTTTAGATTAGGTTAGCATCTTCTTCTTGTTAGTTTAGCCATTAAAATTTGTAGAAGCTTGAATTCTTTGTTTCTTCTCCATCTTGCAACTGCATTTGTTGAGCTTGCAACATTTGGTTGAGATTATTGAGTTCAAGTGAGTGAATATTTAAATTCCTACATTAATAAAGGTTTGGTCTTCATTTTTATTATCTTGCAATTTTACTTAATGTCTTGTTCTTTTAATTTCTTAGATAAATTTGTGTTTGATTTGCTGAAGTAGATATTTTTGTTTTCTTGATTTTTATTTATCTTTTTTCCTTAATCTCTTAATCCATTCTTATTCTTTGATTTTATTCTTAATAGTGAAATAATAATTATCACTTGTTGGATTAAAGAGAAGGTAGTTCGAGAGACGGAAAACTCCCTTATTCTATCATTTGCCCACATAATTAGATTGAAACTTCGTCCCAAAGAAACGTGACCCTCGCTTATAGGCGCGCTATAAGTGACATGTAATTGCGATCTAAATCGATGATTAAATGCGTTTGTTTGATCGAAAGTTGGAAATAAGAGTAAAGATCGGAAGGACAATGGTCAATTAAAATGGACTCAGTAAGGTGTGACAGTTTGCAAGTACCTTTTTAAAGTATCATAATCCACGTTGTTTCTGATTACTCCGATATCAATTCTAATTTTGGCACAAAGAAGAATACGGAATTCCTAACTCAACTATCTAATCTGAAATCCTACAAGTGCGCTTGGACATATGCTTGGATATATTACATATCACATAGTTAACAAAAAACATTCTTGGACCTTGTGACATAACTCGTCTAAAACAAGAACTGAAAACGTTCCATCTCTCAGTAGACGACCCGTACTCATCACGTCTGGCTAAAAGTGACATCGTCCTGATTCCGGTATTTAGAACTTCATAGAACCAACGATTTACAAATCAATCAGACCCACTTTTGGCGTGCAAGGACACCGATCATCTGCAACGAGATTATTGAGATGCATGTGCTAGATCGTGTCCTTCGCCAGTTCGGCATGAGGCAACATATACCAGGTGCGGTGGAGCAGACACCGCGTGAAGGTGGAACGCTGGCCAGAGAAGTTTGGCTCATGGAATATCATATTTGGGTGGATCACTGGTATGATTAGGAAACATCATCCAGGTTGAGAGACACCCAGTTATACCGATAGAAGAATACCTTATTTGATATTGGATGATCATCCACATATTCATTCTCACGGCAGTCCCTCCGCCGATCACATATACGCCATGAGCACCGATAGAGAGAGATTTGGTAACTTTATATCAAACCTTATAAATATATAATCTTATTTTTACGAAATTCATTATCTTATTTACCATCAATATAGGTGCAAACCATGTATGAGTTGAAGAATATCACTGATGAGGGGATTCGTGGCACTAGGGACCCAAAGAGCGAATGTATGAACATCAAAGCCCTCATAAAGAGTGTGTTCGCGAAGCACGGATTCACACGTCCTCCTATCGTGCGTGCACCACCCATCATATATTCACGACGAAAACGTGGATAGGCACAAGCAGAATCATCTCAGCCACCACTGTCTCATCATCCCGATGAGTATGTGCATGGACTATTCGACTTGGCGCCGACGAAACCGGACCATCACAGCCTCCGCTTCGTGCAAAAAAGAAGAGGACACCATACGAGTTGAGACGACTATGTTAGATTTTGTAGTCGAATTCATGTTATTGTAGTCAAATTCATGTGTAGTCGGCTTGACTTTATTTATATATATTTAGGCGGCGTATATTTTGCGTGGATTGTATCTCCGCCACGTGGATATCGAGTTAGCTCCTGTATAGAGATGCGTTTATTTTACTGTTGTTGTACATGAATTTTATTCAAAATTTATGAAGGAGGTACTATCCGTTTTTCAAACGTTAACTCTTTATAAAACAAGCTTATTTAATAGACCCAGTCACGGATCGAGAGAGAGAGAGAGAGAGAGAGAGAGATTACTTAACAGATCCAGTGAAGGATCTATTTTTGGCGCAGTTGCTTACTGTGTCCCCTCTCAAATGTATGAGACACAGTGTACCCTATACATTTGAGAGGGGAAATTGTATAGGGCGCATTTGACAAGTGCGTCCCATAGATTTTTTTAAAAAAACGCCCAGCGTCAGAGCTGAGCTGGCGCTGATGTGACGCTTAGGTGATCAAAAGCAGCCTAGATTTGTAATTATTTTTGAAAGCGGACTAATTTTAATAATATTTTTTTAAATAGCCTAAATCAAAAAAATTGTCCTCACTTATATCCTGTGTTAAAAAACATATCCTCTCTCAAAAATACATATATAATTTTTACTTACATCATCATTTAGGTGCAAGTCGAGTTGCATGAGAAATAATAGGCTTTCAACATCACCCATCAAGGCCAAGGGCTCATGGCCTATTGGTGGGCAATAGGATTTTATGTGGGGACTTTCCGGGATCAAACCGGGGGTCTCTCATCTAGGGCTTCGCGCACGCAACACCGGTAGGCTTCATTGCGTCAAAAAAAATATCACCATCAAATCTCAGCCGTTGGATCCATGGATTGATATTCCCAAAGGGTCACAACACTAAATTTCTCTCGCAATCAAAACCATAGAAGAAATTTATTCTAGATTCGATCCTCACGTTTCATTTGATGCCATTTTCGTTTCAAGCTACCCCTGCCGAAAAGAAGCTTCTTTTGATCGAATTTTTATTCTTTTTCCCTTCAATCATGATATTTTAGGCTCAATAGCTCCAAAAGATCCAATCTTTTTGTTGTTCTCTGCGTCTTCATTGTTTTGTGTAAGAGATTCTTATTCTTTTTCAGTGGCAACCACCGTTCAATTTCTTCAATCTCAAGAGTTGTTAATTAGTTCATAGTCAACTAATTCATCTTTCATTGTTTCTTGGTTCTGTTTCAGATTTGGGAACATGGGTTTGTCTCTGATTGAGGTTTGTTCATGACCCATTAATTTTATTCTTGTAATTACGAGGCATTAATGGTTCCCAATGGTTTTTTTTTTTTTGGCTCAGGGTTTTACCAAGTCACTAGCTATGACTGTGCTATCTGAGATTGGGGACAAAACCTTCTTTGCTGCTGCTGTAAGCTTTTATTTGGGTCTTTTTTCTTTTTATTTGTGCTCAATTGTTGGATGCTGTGTTTATGCTCACTATAATTATGAACAAAATATAAGTTTTTTTAATATATAAAATTGAAATTTTAAATTTAGATGCTTGGTTGTTGTGCTAGATATAGGGCACAATTAACCAGCTTGCTGTTCATATTTTTATTTTTGGATTTAGATGCCTGTTTGTTGTTGAAAAAGTTACCTGCAAGCAGAAAAAGCCCTAGGAAAGAATTCTAAATCAATAAGGAACTTAGGCAAAGAATAAGGCAATATGGATGTTATTTCAGTTCGAAGTTAATTTTCTTTCCTTAATTTCGATGTGGTCTCTGATCGCCGAGTCAGATGCTAATTCAACTCCTTGTCAGAAGGAGTGGCTAATTCACTGTCTTGTTAAAAATACGTTTATACTTTATAACATAGTTGATGCTTTTGTTAGTTGCTAATAAACTCTACATTCCACTTGCGTGATATGCGTTTGTTATGATAAGCAAAATATAATTCGTCCACTGACACGGTGTTTCACTGCCATAGATCTTGGCGATGCGTCATCCTCGAAGGTTCGTTTTGTCAGGTTGCTTAACGGCATTGATTGTGAGTTCTTTCATGTCCGATAGTAAATTATTCTTTTGATACGTTAGTTCAAGATTTTCTTCAATCTGAAGTTATTTACAAAGTATGTGTCATATATAGGTGATGACAATCCTCTCTGCTCTTCTTGGATGGGCTGCTCCAAATCTAGTAAGCAAGTGTTTTTCCGTAAGAGGGTGAAAATGTTTTCCATGTTTCTTTTACTGCACGCCTAATATAAGATTTTGTATTGGTTGATTGCAGTTGCTTTCTTTGTTTAGCTTTTGACTAGATATTTTATGGGAGTGCACTTGTAGAATATCTAGGTCCTATTTTGAACTGATATGCCAAGGCCGGTTGCTTTTTTGTGAATATGATGTTGAAACTTGCATATAATTATCCTGTCACTGATACTTACTCTGTTTTAGAGCAATGTTATTCTTAATAGATGCCTGGTTGTGAGTTTATACTAAAGCTGACATCTTATGCAAATAACCCTATCCATCTTTAGTTCAAGTTTCAAACATCAGAGCTTGCTTTCTTGATGAGGTAATTGACATGCCAACATATCTTCTGCAATATGAAAGGTGGCATCATTAACCATTTAAGCTAACATAAATAGCTTAGTAATTATTAGAAATAGAGAAGTGCTGTAAGAAGGGCTGGGGCCGAGATGTGCTGTGATGGAAATGCTTGCATTGAAACAATATTCTAACTAGTGTAGTATGACTTATCTATTGATCACAAGACCTCGTACATGGAAATATGGAATCTAGTATTCTTTTTGAAGGAAACTTGTCTCTACAACAAAACATATTTTGATCAAACTTATCCTAGTACGAAAAGATTATTCTTTAAATATATATGTTTTGGGAGGTTGTCCTGTGCTTTGTTAATGTAGATTCACCCGGGAAGAATTCTACTTCCCAATATGTATGTTAAAATAGAAAAAATTTCCTTCTGAAAGTGTGCCTGGAATCTAGAAGTTACTCTTTGATGGTTTCTAGGTCATTTTGGGGCAGGTTCTCAGAAGAAGAATTATAGTTTTATTTGTTCACTTGAACTAATCTGTGAATTTGACTATATGGCTTTGTTTCTATGCATATTACTCTTGGATTTATAACCTGCAAGCAATTATTTGTGATTTTAAAGGCTTCTACTTTTTGGTTGTGAAGCAGGTGCTTACATGAGCCAATTTGCGCCTATCCCTATCATATCAAATATTTTTGGAAAGCATCCTATTAACTAATAAGGAAATGCCATTATACAAATTTATTTTAGAGCATAGCATTATAACCAAAGTTTATAGTGCTGCACGGTGAACATTTTGATATTAACACATGATCTGTGTATGCTTATTGTCACATGATAGAGTTTGATTTCTACATACAAGTATATTTTTTGCTTGCCTTGAATTTAGTGACTCATATCTGACCTACCTGTCGATCCCTGTTGATGGTGCCATGTTTGCATTACTTGCCGTGCTCCCTCCAAGCTCTATGGTCTAGCCTATGAAATTAGTTGAGCCCGTGGGGCGAGCCGATGCCATGCACCGAGGGTTCGGCCCAGTAGGAATTGGCTGAACCCAAAGGCGGAGCCCTCATGGGCCAGACCTTTACTTGAGGCTCAAGTATCTAAAGACTATTTATATTTTTGTATGGCTTACGGTTTTATGTGGAATCTCTTTCAAAAAAAAGGCATCCGCCTTTTGCGCTTTGTGTGTGAGATTTGGGGTGTAATTGGGAGTAGGGTTTGAATGTTTCTGCACTATCATTTTAACCTCACAAATTCGAGATTATAGTAGATTTCTTCTCCTTCACCCGAGTACGTAGGTCGATTTGGCCGAACCTCGTGAAATCAATGTGTTATGTTTTGTTTTGATTTGCTTCTTCTCTCTATAGTTTTCTTATTACTTTGTGGTTTGTCATAACGTATACGTTGTGAGCAAGGTTATACTTGCTTTTGTGGTGCCTTGTAAACAATGATGCTTCCTTCTCTTATGTTTATGCACATACTAACACATGCATGCCTTCATGTGCCTATGCATGCCTCGTGTATACCATATAATCATTATCTTATGAATTATGATTAAACCAATTCAAGGACTTCCTCACAAGGATCCTATCACGTTGCTGTAGCAAATACTATGCAGAACTTACTTTCTGAATGATAATCCACATTGCTTCGGAATGTCTTTCTACTTGCATAATAAGTTGAAACTCTACCAAAATGATACAGATTTCGCGCACATGGACACACAACATAACAACCGTACTGTTCTTTGGATTTGGGCTTTGGTCTTTATGGGAAGGGTTTACAGAAGAAGGGTATAGTTCTCTACTGACCTCCTTTGTTTATTTGGGGATGTACAGATTCTTTTTAAATAGTCATAGTGATATTTCTCCTGTTTCGATTACTAGGGGAGCTGAAGAATTGAAAGAAGTGGAATCCAAACTGGTTGGTTATATTATCTCATGCCTTGAATTGCTCTATTCTATCTATTCACATCGGTTTATATGAAACTATTAGGGTGGTGAGTTGAAAGCTGATGCAGGAGGAGCCAAAGCAAATTCTGAGGTCAGTTGTGAAACTGCTCTTATAAGTTAATCACGATGTAAAAGTTTTTTTTGGACTATATGAGCAGGACCAAATCAGTCCGTCCCATGGAAAAAAAATTATTTAAAAACACAACCAAAATTTACAAAAAATTGTCATAAGTAAGCTGTAAACTACCTGCAACGAATCACAGTGTAAAAACTAATTCAAATTTTATATTTCTTTTATATTTTGGTGTCTGATGTTTCCTGACTAGTTCGGCCACGCTTAAATGATGGTCGAGTATTATGCTGAGTGACACAGATGCTGTTGACATCATTGGCATTGTTTATTGCGACACTGCATAAAATGCAGTAGAATTCTCCATTTATTTAGGCAGAAAAATTTATTCCTAATACAGTTTGTGTTTCAGATCTTACATCTCAAAAGCAGATGATAATTAAAAGGCTCAATTTCTCAAAACTGCCATGTAGCTCTCTTGTATAGCACTTATACCACCGCAATTGATTTATTAGTACAGACACCCCCTCAGCTTGTGGATCAAAGCCCTCGATTTCTACTCTAACGACTCAAATGATTGTCTACTTTAACTCTAAAACATGTTCGTGTTGTTTTAACAGTAGAAATTTACTGTTTTTTGAGAGTTATGATTGTAATTTAAGAGAGGTTGTTAACTCTAATAAATCACTTGAGGGGAGGGGTTGTTCAATTAACCCTGATCAAAATCCATGCATGGACATCCAGGGATCGAGTCTTTATTGTATCAATTTTACAATAAACATTTCTGCTACATTAGCTTGGCTTGATTCTTGGTAGTACAAAACTATATGCTGAAAGCTTAGCATGCAACATCTAATTACCATTTATACCTAGAAATCATGGTTTAGGATATAGAGTAGCCATTCAAGTTTTTATTATGCTTATATTAAATACGAACAAAAAGGAGATAAATTCCCAGCATAGCAAGGTTAAATGTTAGCGTTGATGAGAACGTCTCTACCTTATTTTATCCCTTAAAAGTTTCAATTTATGAACTTAACTCAAGATAATACCTTGAAATTTAATGTGAAGATGTAGCAGGTTGTATATCGCTCTCAACAAACTACCTTAATATCTTCAGTATCTATTTATCAGTGTGCACATATTCTTTGCTGGTTCTGGGAGCTTATATACCTTTATTTCCTTCACTTGTAGAGCAATGATGACCTGAAGAAACAACAGAGGAGATTGCTCACACAGTTTTTCTCGCCCATTTTTCTCCAGGTACTGATTAATTATACAATGACAAATTTGTTGGAAAGTTAATGCAGAAATCATTTGTTTATAATTTTAATTGGGTTTTTAAATATCTCGTCTCTAAAACTTCCATATTTCTAAATTTCACCCCTGAAAATACATTTTTCTAAATTTCACCCCTAAAACCTGAGTTATTCATAAATCTCCATCTAGTTACTTTAACTAAGCATCTGAAGAGAATATTCATCACCCTGAGTTAACACTCGTTAATTGGCTTAGTAAAAGACGAAGATGCCTCCAAAATGTCATCTTCTTCTTCATCTAATGTTACAAATTGGGGCCAGTGTTAGGGTTTCTTCTTAATTTCAAAATTTGGGCTTTTAAAAAGACAAAAATTAGAGCATTTTCTATTCATCCATTTCTTATGTGTTGATGTGGTATTGGTTGTGTTCCTTCTTGGTATCGCATGAAAACCCTGGGTAACAAAAATGGGGAAAAACACTTTTATGCAAAAATTATGCTTTAAATCAGAAAATTAAACTTAAATCTGAAACTACCCTACAACTATGCTTGGAGCTCGAAGCCTCGTATCTTGAAGCCTGCAGCAAGAGAATGCAACAACTAACCCCTAGTTAAATTCTAATGGAAGATGTGATAACATAAATATTTTTGGTTAACGGAGTAGTTTTAGGGGTGAAATTTAGAAATATTGAAGTTTTGGGGTGAGGTATAAAAAACCCTTTTTAATTTAGTAAATATATTGTATCTTAAATCAAAGAAATCGTAACGAATAAATATTGCAAATAATTGAAATGTTGTAAAGTAAAAAAATAGGTTAAAAGTTTTTTGGCCTAAGAGATGAGGTGAGTTTATGAGCTCTTGGCCATAGGGATGATCGCCGCCGCCTCTCGTGCATACCACCAAGAAGTTATCCTTCCCAGCAGTATAATACCCTTTCATCAGAGTTCTGGCAACGTACTGAGCTAACCGAGTTGACCCTGCTAGTAAAACGAGAGAGTTCACGGTTAACGATTCGAGAGTTGAGACTGCTTGGGAGGTTTGGATTCATAGATGGGCAGAATCTTGCGGCTGCCCGCCCTTTGATCAGTGATTCACCGGCCACTAGATCGATAAAAAATCTCTCCAAAATATGCTTTTTGATCGGTGATTCACCAGCCACTACATTCAGGGATCTCACCTTATTCTCAAACCTGGTGAAGAGCTAAATCAGAGTGCGGATCTTGGAAACGGTGGTGATCAGCTAGCTGCAAGCAATCTGTTCAATCAAATCATCCAGTGGACTGGAGAAGTGTTACTTGACTTTGATCGACTACTTATTCTTACCAACTTTCCTGATTTGAGCCGTCGAGGAAAATTCACCTAAGATCACATATTTCGACCTAAGGTGTGCATTCTACTTGAGAATAGAAGATACTGGTCCGCTTCCAGTCTTCTCCTCAACGATTCTCTTATCAAAAAAGAAAAGTAAGACAAGGCGATCAAAGGCCGTTCAGAGTGCTTTAGCGGGCATACTTCTCTCAAAGAGCATGATCCGCTCCAATTTCCTTTAATAGCAATCCAGCACTAGCACTAGAAAGTGACACTTAACTAGACTGACATTCAATGCAGGTCGCCCGACAACCCAGAGCCATTTGTTGAATCTGGACTCTCGAATTAGTTTTACGATAGAAGCTTTCAACGGGGTTCGAACCCACGACTTCTAGCTAGAATTTCGCTATTTGTATTCTGCTAGTCCTTGGGAACGGCGTAATGACGGACAATTCGAAGAATTCAGATGTTCGGTACCTCTCTTGAGAGACACTTTCTAACCAGTCTCCAGTTTCGTCCACGAATAACAACTCCTCCGAGGAAGTGAGGACCTTCTTCAATCAACCTTGTCACCAGGACCTGACAATCTTTCTGCAACTATGTTGGCTCAATCTGCAAACCAACCAGCATGATAGATGTTTTCCCTGGTTAGATCTGGTTGCGTTACCTCTCTCGCCACAAAATGATTCACACAGTTTTGTTGTTTTTTCATCCGGAAAAGGCTGTCAAGAGTTTGACCTCGAGATTGGCGCATCAGATGCCCAATAATTGAAATAATTGTTTAGAATAAAAGAGAGAAAATGTTAGTATTTTTGTACACCCTTTTGTTCTAAAAGGTTACACCTATTTATAGATGAAAAATCTCAAGTGAAATAACCCATGTAAGCATGTCTTTAGGTCTTTTGCCGTTTTGCTCATACCCTTAGGCAATCAATGTAAATAATGTGTGATAATAGTAATAGTAATAATTAGGCTAAAACAATTGCAAGCATTGAAATTTCAGTTACATCAGATTAAATAGGCTGATAATTGTATTAATTGGCCAAAATAATTGGGTTAAATGAAGGAATAAAAGCAAAGATAATTATGTGAATTAATTATATGAAATAACTTGGTTTTTGTTTAAATTGAATATTATCAAAATATCCAACGAAATATAACATCATATAACATTTATTTTCGTTTGGTTCTGGATGCAGGCATTTTCCATTACTTTCTTTGGTGAATGGGGTGACAAAAGCCAGGTACTACTACTGCTCATTTCACGCCGTGGATTTTGAGATTGGGCAAACTTTTGCATATCTTAGTTATATTTACCCTTCTTCAGATTGCTACAATTGGATTGGCCGCGGATGCAAACCCTTTCGGTGTTGTCCTTGGCGGTATTTTGTAAGACCAAATCTTGCTTCTCGTGTTTATTTGTCAAAGATTCTCCGTTTCATATCGTTTTGTATGATCCCTTTTTTTCCCCTCGATGCAGAGGACAAGCACTGTGCACCACTGCTGCTGTTATTGGGGGCAAGAGTTTGGCTTCTCAAATATCTGAGAAGATGGTAAGCAATTCGTCTCAAATATCTAAATTTGCCGAAAAACTGCGAAGTGTGATTATTAATTCATAGTTAATCTGTTTCATATAAAATATAGGTGGCTCTCTCAAGTGGATTGCTATTCCTCGTGTTTGGGCTCCAGTCGTTGCTGGCCGCTGCTGGAGAGTTGCAATGAACACCAACTCAAGCATCGCTTAAGCTTTATTCAGAATTTAACATTATTCTTGCTCGTGCTCCGTTGATAATATGATGCGGAGTTGGAGTGAATCTCTTTCTTATTATCTCTCGTTGGATATGAACTATGTGTATCTGGAATATACATGCCTCTTAAACCTGGATGAGGTTTTTGGTTCTTTACCTTTTTAGTTCATAGGTATTAACGACAAAGAAAAATAATAATTCATATAAAACTAGATCATTGAGAGTATATACTCTGTATTTACAGTCATTCAAATGATTTGGATATGATTATGGTAGAATATAGTGATGTAATTTGGAGTCCATTTATTGTTGAGAAAACGAGGCCTCGAGTCCATTTGTAGCCTCTGGGCTCTATCAGCCTATGAGTCTGGACACTGCAGTTCTGGGCTTGCAGTGCATCAACCCATTGATTGAGTTCAGGCACTATCACGAGTTTAATTCTTGAATTTGTAAGTGGTATGCATTAGATCATTAGAAGATTAATACATGAAAGCCGATTAATCTTCTGTAGAGAAAGACAATCGGCTTTAAATAGAATGAAGATGGCTCGGTTTAACCTGGAGGCTCAACTTGTGGCAAAGGGATGTATGCAAATAGTAAGTTCGAGCTCAAAGAAAACTTCCCTTTCAACTTATAGTCATGGTTTTTTTTAGCTGATACATGCGATTCAATAATACACTAAATCAACATTTTTATATGGAGAATTTGAAAATTCAATATATGAATGGATCAAGTTCAAGACTATTTGGATAGCTTTGTTTGTGTGTGTGTGTGTTGTGGGGGATGGGGATTGTAGTCTTCTATGGATCGTACTTGGAGGTTTTTATCAGAAAACCACCTTATAATTTGATGAAAAAACCATCATGAGGCATACAGCATCAGCAAAAGGCAACCATGTGTTTCAAATAACCCTCTCGGCTTTAAGCGTACTACCAAATGACCTACCCTTGTTCTTAATAGTCGTAAAATGTAACTACCAAATACCATCTTAACTGCCATCCTCCTTCACAGCTGAGCGACATGGATCTAACCCTGATTTCGGTGGATTCGGTCCGGACCGCTCTCTAAAACGGTCGTTATTTGTCGAATCACGGTCCCGACGTCATGCCAGCCTGGCACTGAGGTCATCATCAGACCCAACCCTTTCCTTAGCTTTTTGAGTGTTGGATGTTGTGTGTTTTATTCCTTTTGGTGCTAGTAGTGGCATCATTCTCATCTTTGAATGGGGGTCATGCTTGGAATAGACTAAGGCTACACACATGAGGGGGACCAAATCCAGGGCATGCGCGCGCCCACCCAAAAAAAAAAACCCTGCATCAATAGAGCCTTTAAATTGAACATAACAACTTACTAAAAGCTGAGGTTTCAAATGTTACATGGCAGTAAAAAAGAGTAGTGCAGTCCAAGGCAAAATGATTGCAAATGTTTTGTGAGAGGGCAGCAAGAGAAGAAGGCGTGGAACTATAAAGCGGAGCAGGCAGGAGTAAGAACCACTACTTGCACCTTATTATCATTCTACATCATTACACCTGCAAATTTTATATAAGGAGGAAACCGAGCCTCTGCTGACATAAGATGATAGATTTCTTCAATTTGATATTGGAATATAAACATCGTCCATTTTGATCAACACGACCTAAAAACTACGTATACACAAAAGCTCGTGTAATTTATGTGTTTTCTGAACTTTCTTTGCTGATGGAAGGAGTAAGCATTTCTCATAGATACACGAGCAAAATGCATGATAATGACAAGAAAATTGGCACGCGTATATTTTAACTTTTGAAGATCGACATGCACGGTACCAACAGAGGAATTAAAATGTGTAAAGTTGACCTTTTTGACCTCCGCAGGAGTAATTTCTTCGTGTGGCGGTTGATTTTCTGTTTTCTCGACGTATAGCAGGCTAAAATGCATGAAATTGTCTTACAATTACTCTATTAGCAGAAAATTAATCCGGCCTTCGTCTCAAAAACCCGCGTTTAGCCTCCGTGACGGTAACCACACTATTATTCCAGCTAGCTACATCGAGGAATATTCTGGGAAAGTTGAGTTTGTTAAAACAGGAGGGCGGTTTTCTGCTAATCTGACGAGAAAAATCGGGAGGCTGTGCAACTTGGTCTGAAAAAGATTATAATATCCATCATTTATTTAAAAAAAGATTCTGCTTTTAAACTCTCATCAGCAGGCCTGGTCGGTTCTAATTCCTTCCCTTTTTTCTATCCTGTCTTTGAACCAGGGGGATCTCACTGCCTACACCGTATTGTTTAGTGTGTGTGTGTGTGTATAACAAAGCGCTTTGTGAGTGCCCAAGAAAAAAAATGAAGGAAAGAAAAAACCAATAACTTTTCCTTAGTTTGCAAAGCTATATACAAAGGTAAAGTCGATCTATGCTCAAAAGTTCATAACAAAAGAGATTTAAAAGGAGATATATAGGTATAGATAGAGCTCAAGAATCAAATTTTAGATGGAGAATCAAGGTATAGATCAAGGGCTCTTCAATGATCAATTCATTCAACCCTGGCCTTTTCCGTCGATCCAATCGTTGAACCCGTGCCAGTACTTGTCCGGCAACGAGTACTATCCGGCTGTCAGTGAGCATGATGGTTTGTTTGCGTCGTCAACGCCTTCTTCGATCTACGATGGTGTAAGTTGTGGTGGCATGTTGCCGTCGGATCAATTAGGGTTTGGTGGCTTTTGTAATATGGGGTCAAGTAGCAAGATGAGTGCACAAGAGATCATGGATGCGAAAGCGCAGGCTGCGTCTAAGAGCCACAGCGAGGCCGAGAGGAGGCGGCGCGAGCGGATCAACGCACATCTTGCGAGGCTGCGCAGCTTGCTTCCAAGCACAACCAAAGTAAGAGAAGTGATTAATAATTAGATTTTCACACTTATATCTATATTAATTATTTTTTTATAATTAATTTTTTGGTCATGATCTCAGCTATATATTAATATGATTTGTTATCAAGAAAACAGTTTTATATATCAAGTGATTTGTGGATACTCTCCAAATTTTTTTTAGGGCTTCATATGGAGAAAGAGAGTTTTGTTTATTATATTCACCTATTTTTCTTTATGATAATACAATTGAGATTACATATATCTATATATCACTAAGAAGTTGAATTGAAGAAAAAACTTGATGATTAATTCCATGAGATTAATATTTTAATTTACTACCACTTCACATTAGATGCCAGTACTTAATACATTATAAGAACCATAAATTAAGAATTGGCAAAAGGTACCCATTACTCTTCACACCATATATATTGTTATATACGTTGGTCTATACCATATATATATATGGAAAATCATTGTTATTTATTGCTGTTAAATAATCAGGATTATTTTGAGAGATCCCAAGATCCATGCAAATGAATTAAAAAGTGTAGAGAATCAAGATATTGTGTATATTCTCGACTACGTACTAGCTAATGTGATGCTTGCCTACATTTAATGACATGAATCACAAAATATATCCCACAATCAGTAGTGATATCACAATAAATAAGTTAGGAGATGCTATTTTTTTGACTTCTAATGAACTCAACACTCCTGGTTCACATTCCTTCATATTTTGAGAGTGAGAGAGGGATGGCATGCAGTAAAAAGAGAGACCGGAAGAAGAAAAGGCTGCCACAGGAAATGCTTGTGCTGGGGATGAGCATGCATGCAGTGGTAGAAAGACAAACATGCGCACTCTTTCTCATGATCATTCGTTGACCCAATTAGGCCGCTATGGAAGACCAGAAGTACCATAGTGGTTATCAAATAGCTTCCCAAAAATTATCATCTAATTAAACCTAAAACTTACTTTCAATATTTGAAAGAAGTAGATAAAAAAATAAATTCTTATGTCTTTTATTATGAAAAACAGAAAAAAAACTATTTTTTAATAATAACAGATTATTAGATTTTGGATGTATTAAAGAAAAGCAATAAACAATTAATTCTTTTTCTTGTTTCTTATGCTCCGTGGCTTCTTCCAATGTCCCAAAATGAGGGGAATAAAATTTTGAATATATACATGCCATGTAGGATCCACCTCATCCAAATTCTTCTTCTATCATACAAGCACTTGAAATACCAAAAGTTTACTTCCGGTACTTCCATGTAACTTTATTTTAAACAACCATGCTCTATATACACATACACACACGCTACTACAATATCCACTTGTCCCTACGGATTTAGTCGTAGGGGTAAACTGTAGTCTCTACGGATTAATCCGCAGGGACAAAAATAGCTCCGTAGGTTCAAAGGCCGCAGGTGAAAATATTTACCCTGAACATATCCCTACGAAGTAAATATTGTCCCTACGGCGTAATCCGTAAGGGCAATTAGCCCTACGGATTATTCCGTAGAGACATAATCTTTTTTTAATTTATCTGTTTATAAAATAAAATAATTGCCCATACGGAGTTATCCGTAGGGCCTTCTAAATGCCCCTACGGATTACACCTATGGGCAAGTTTTGCCCATACTACTGACTCCATAGAGAAGACATCCATTCACTTAGGTGTAGAGTTGTTGGTGTATCTGTGTTTCATAGGAAAGACACCGGTATCCAAGTATTAGTTGTATTCTGTGTATGTGTTTTAATTTATAATTTCGCTTAGGTGTAAAGTTATTAGTGTGTATGTGCTTTGTGTGTGCGTGTGTTGTGTATTCGTGTTGTATGTGTGTGTTTCGGCTGTCGGGGGTAAGACTTCTATTCCATTAAGAACGTATAGAGCAGACATCCATTCGCTTGTATTTTCATCCGCTTCAAGTAAATTTCGGCAGCACCTTCACGCTGTAATAGAATAGATAATCATTTCAATATTGTGAAACAATATTGAAATGAACATCTAATCTATGTTTGTATACGGAGAACAAGCGGAAAAGTACCGACGAAATAACCCGAAACGAATAAAAACACAAGTGAATGCAGGTGTCTACTTTATACATTCCTAAGTTGTCTAAATTGGACAAATCTATCGGTTATCATACGATTGAATGTTCTCGTCACATAGACTACACGACGGTTGTTAGCAACGAACGATACCGTCCGATATTTAACAACCTTCGTATAGTTTTATATCACGACGAATATCGAACGTATGTTTACCAATAGACGGGGACTAAACCGCGCTTTGATTTTCACATATGACGATCGATGAGCATATGAAAATTTCATATTATCATCAATTATCATATATACACTTATTATAAGATTTAACTTGAATCAATTTAAATTTTTTACATTTACATTTACGTTTCGGTTTCAATTTCAAGGCTTTTAAATTTTTAATTTAGGCTAAAGTTTTTTAAAGTTAAGTTTCTTAATCAAGTTTAAGATTTTGGTTTTGGTTTTGGTGTTAAGTTTAAAATTTTGGATTTAGTTTTGATGTTAAATTTAAAATTAGGATTTGGCCTTGTTTAATATGAGAGATCAACATCATCATTATCACAAATACACACACAAACACGTACATATCATCATCAACATTATCTTCTCTCTCTCTCTCACACACACACACTTACATTAACACTAAAATACCCTAACCATAACATTCACTCTTAACTCTAACCTTATTACCTTTATCCTAACCCTAGACCTAATTAACTCTAAACCTAGACCTAATTACAGCGCAGCCGTCGCCGACGCCCACCAACACCGTTGCCGCCGCCGCCGCCATCCACCACCGACCACCACAGCCGTCACCACAATTCAAAATTCTCAAATTGAAGCCGGCCTACACATCAAATTCAATTTACGAAAATAAAAATAAAAATTTATCGATAAATTAACTAATCTGTTGACGAATTCGACAGTGACAAAAAAGTCGGGAAAGAGCTTGACGTTGATGAAGAGGGCGGTGCTGGAGGTTGTATGAGGTCGAAGAAGACGACAAGGGAGAAGACACGGTCGAAGGAGGGGATGAGGTCGGAGGAGGGGTCGAGAGCTCGGAGGAGACGAGGGAGGAGGCGACGAGCGCGTGCAGGGAAATTTTGGGGGGAATTAGGGTATGGTGATGGAGACGTTAACCTTTGGTTTTTATTTTTTTTAATCTTGAAATTTGCCTCTATGGACATATCCGTAGGGCCTTATCTTGCGGTACCGTAAGGACAACTGCATAAGTTAAATTTTAACAAATTTTTATTTATATATGTCCCTACGGTATTATCCGTAGGGACATTAGTTGTCCCTACGGATTAATCCGTATGGATATTCGTTAATTGCCCATACGGATTTTATTATCCGTAGGGAAAAGACATCTTTGTGCTAGCTGCAATATATACCCCAAAAAAATACTACCAACGAATTTTTAGATCTCATTCACACTCCTGTGCCCACTAACTCCTGAGTCCAATTGATACATATTAAGAAACACTTAATGTCAAATTTGCATGCGACCACCACAAACTTTCTCATCACTGTAGCACCGACCACACTTCATTTTGTTCATATCTTGTAAGTACTTGTGTGGGTACTCACATCATCTAAACTTCGAAATTTTGATAAAAGGTATAATTCTGATATGTTTGTATATCTTAACATTTTCATGCATGGACTGAAACATGGCTTTTATGCGAGCGATCTTATCTCACTTAACATTGTTTCTCTTCATATTATATAATAATGCAGACAGATAAAGCATCACTGCTAGCCGAAGTGATCTCGCACTTAAAAGAACTAAAGCGGCAGACATCAGAGATGGCCGACGAAATAAACCCGCTACCAACCGAAACCAACGAACTCACACTCGACACCACCAACGATGGCGGCGGCAAATTCATAGTGAAAGCTTCGCTATGCTGTGAGGACAGGTCCGATCTCATTCCTGAACTCATCAAGGCTTTAAAATCTTTGAGGCTGAGAACTGTAAAGGCTGAGATTACGACGCTAGGCGGTAGGGTTAAGAATATACTTGTCATCACCGGAGAAGACGGGTCTGATCAGCTAGAACAGCTGTGTATCTCGTCTATTCAGGATGCGATCAAGGCTGTCATGGAAGGAAGCACGGCCGATGAGTCGTATCCTGTTAACGGAGGCATAAAGCGGCAGCGGACGAACAACTTCTCAAGCTTGCTACAAGGGTCTATGTAGTTCAATCTCTCTATCTCTTCAAAGCCACAGCATAGGTAAAATGATATATAGATCAACTTTCTATATGCATGCATATGGTTTTATTCTCCGTACGGTTTGTCGATCTTTTTCTTCCTTTTTAATTCCAGAGTGGTGGTTTTTTCAGCCACAGATGGGTGGGGGTGTTTCTTTTCTTGTAGCGATTGGGTGTACAATAATAATCGCTTTGATATTGGAAGAACAAAGCGGGGGAAATGCAAGTGAGGTGTTATTTTTCTCCTTTTTCTCTCTCTAAAAAATCTTTAGAATGATGCATATATATATGGTATGAATTCTGCAGTAATGGATCTAATGATCTTATGGTTGAATTGTTTGAAGCGCACCTTGTGTTAATTTGGATCACTTGATCCCTATATCTATATACTTTGCATGAAGCTAATGTAGGCGCGCGCACCAAGCATGCATGCATGCAACTGTCTGGTTCTATGAGTTCTTGTAAGGTGATTCAATAAAGTGCATATCACGGCATAAAAAGAAATATCGGAAGTAAATAGTTAATTACCTTTTATGCGGAGAGTGTGATCGATCCTGTATCGGCCGCGGTTGTAGCTTGCAAAAGGATCAAGAAGTTATTTAAGGAAGTTGATCGAAAGATAGGGACTTTGAGATTTGAAAATCTCATACTATCACTACCATTGCAGTGAAGTTCCACACTGGCAGTCATACGTCAGATATGTCAGATATTTAAGGAAGCACACATGCAGCGCAACGCGTGCGCGTGTATATATATATATATATAGATATATAGATATATTGTATTCAATAATTTTTTCTCAAAAATAAAGTATTTTATGACGGAGAATGTAGCATAAATTGTAACAAAGATATTTCAAAACAACACACATATAGGTTATTTTTATATAGGCATCCTAAAACATCGTTATTATGAAAAACACCTCTAAAACTTTATATTTTTAAATACGCCATCTAAAAATCTTAATTAAACTAAATTGGTCTCTATATATACTTAATTATCATTCTAAAATTTTTAGAAATCTACGTTAAGAGGCTAAAATGATAATTTGAAGACGAGTATCTGGAAGAATAAAACTAATGGGTTTTGTACAAAAAAAATGAAAAGAGACGAGGATTTTGATGTTACATAAGACTTTTCATCTCATAATTTATCATATTAGCTTTAATCCAATTATTAATCTTAATTATAAACTTAAGTAAATGGGTGTTTTTTAGCTAACGGATCTTTTTAGGGGGTGCTTTTCAAAACACCAATGTTTAAGGGGGCCTAATTCCAAAAAATCTATGCATGTACATGTGTTTGTGTGTGTTTTCTCTCTCAAAGTTTTGCTTCACCAATAATTACAAATTAAATGGAAATTTATATCTTAGAAGAGACAAGTGTATAGATATTTAGAGTTTTGCTTTACAAAATGGTAAAAGTTGATGTGTGAAACACTTGAGATTTTCTCGTTTTTTACATTTCTTAAAGAAAAGGGAAGGGAGGACATATTTATTTATTGTTTTTTTTGAGATAATAGATAGAATAAATTATCCGTCCATCAACACCCTCACCTCCACCACTGGGCTACTCCAAGCCCTTATATTAATTTATTGGGTTTTGGTTATATAGTGATTATTTTTGAAACAAGATTTCTTTAAAAAAAATAGAAATAATGAATAAATCTTTGAAACAAGATTTTATTTAAAATTTTCTATCATTTTCTCATTTGCCCGTTTGAGATCGAACATCTCTGTTTACAAAAAATATACAATGAGATTTATACTCAATTTAATTAAATAGAAAAAAAAAACACAAAATCAATGGTGGGAATTGAATCCACCCACAACTTCCGCTAGAAAACATGTCATCCACACAACTTGAGCAATAGTACATTTATGATGGGCTCATGAACACAATGTATATAGAATATACTTCCATAATATGTTATTGTACTATTAGATCGAAGGGATTATTTTTTTGCATGCAATCCTAGTTTGATATTTCCAAAAATAAAATGTTTTACACAGTATCTCCAAACAAAACCTACATCAGATTGATCCGAACCCTCCACATGCCAAGTCCTCCGTGACAACACATCCATATAAAATGTTTTTACTCTTATATGCAAACATTTTAGTTTGTCACTACTACATGAATCGGTTGTTTGAGTCATCATTTCGTTAATAAAAAAAGCCGATCTTCGAACTGAAGGCCAAGGAGCCGAGACTTTGATACTTCTACCTTTATTACGTAATCACGATCACAAGATTCCTACTTGATCCCAGCTTTGTATCTCTAATCCGTCAATATATGAAACATCGAAGATTTCAGTAAACATGATTTTTAAGTTCTATGCTTGAATTTGTCTAAAATTCTACTACTTAGTTTTAAATTTATATAGCTGGAATTTTCAATGTATAAAAAAATGCCCTACTGACCAAGATTTCTAGCAGAATCAAGTGTTTGCATAGCTAGGCTTTGGAACATGAAAAAGAGTTTGTCTTCCGGTTCCTCTGACGGCAAAGAGCAGACATCATCCACATTTACACACTCTCACAATTATTTTAAGGGGTTTTCTTGTATAGGATATCAAAAGCTAACTATATTCCATATATTTATCATCCCATAAACTTAATATTTTGATCATCACCCCTTAAACCAACTAGCCATTTTAAATTCCTATTCTTTTTATGCAAATAAAGAATATTGAGAATATTTCATAGCAATTTCATTATACTCATGGTGTATTGAATGAGATAACGGTAGATGAGCATTTTGCCAATTAAAAATCAAAATACACAAAATTATAACCTTTTAAGCGAGATGCGCTTTGACTTTAATTATAATGCACATCTTGAGTTCCAGAGGGTTCCAGATCTAAATAATCAAGCCAATCATGATTATTTTTGTTAAGGACTCCAGTTAAATCTATAATAAGTTTCTTATAACATGTGTTGTTTCTGATAATGCGACCTCGGACGTAGACCGCATCATTGAAACCCTTAAAATGAATTACTAAGCTCTTCAAATTTAAAACCTCTCTTCCGTCAATTCTTCCGCTCTTTTTCCAGACTTATTTCCATCCCCTCTTCTTTCATATTCATGCTCCAAGGCTAAACTATCCTGTTAAAACCCCTCGAAAGGTTTTCCGCTATAAAAAATCTATGCCTGTAATATTTGTATGGTTGCATGCATTATTTAATTAGATATGTTGGTTAACTGCATACATATTGTTAGATATTGCAAGCAACTATACAGATATTACATGCCGGAGGTTTTGGACAGCGGAGAACTTTTCCGGAGGGTTTTAGGAGATTCTTTGCGTCATGGAATTTTTTACACCAGATGACATTTTACAGCAAAAACCATGGTATATTAAAAAAATTATTTTCTGCGGTGTTGGAGTGATGCATGTGAAAAAACTCTTATTTTAACGAATATTTTATAAAGAAAATCAAAAGAAGCGACGTGGACTGATGGGAACCGCTCACTCTTCCATTATTCAATGTCCTCCTCCTTTGATTCCACTTTTGCTCGCTGGTCGTTCAATTTTGCAAAGATTTGATCTTTTTATACGCCCTTTTCGATTGCGATCGTGATCGCGATCGCATTGTTGTTTCTTTTCACGGATGTCTGCTTCGCTTTTGTTTTCGATCCAATCTCTTCTTTTACTTTCGAAACCCTAGCTAGCTCTGTACCTTGAATTCTCCCGCTGCTTCTTTTCGAGTGCATTGCAGCCCTAGCGGTCGCGAACCCTTGAACAGGTGAAAATTCATTTATGACAATTCTACTCTGTGATTCATTTACTAGATTATGTGATATTTTCGTGATATGTTATTATCAAATGTTGCAGGGTTTTTTTTCTTTTAAGCAATTCTGCAGTTTTTTTAAGCTTGTTCTCATTTTAAAGATTCGTAGGCAGTTTTTGAATGTCTTAGGCATGTACAAATCGTACATTATTGTGCCACCATATGAGCTTTTTAGCTAATGACCTGTATTCTGAGAAATTGGGGTTAATACTCTGAATAGATTGCCGAAGTCTCCATTTAAGGAATATAATTCGTAGCATATCGACATGCTAAATCACAACTATTTCACTTTTGTTGTACTCTAGTAAATGCATATAACGTGTTTATTCTAGGCCCGCTCCTTATAAATATCTACATTATCTTTATCAAAATTCTGACATTGAATGACTATATATATATATATTGTGTGTGTGTGTGTGAGCGCGCATATTAATTTTCCAGCACTTAAGTGGGTCCTTTGTTTTGCATACACTAACCTTTATGAAATTTTGTATTAGTTCCTGGAGGAGGAGGCAACAAGGTTGAGGCAGCAATTGTGTATCTTGCAAAATGAAAAAAAAATATCATTGTACATCTTTAAGGTGAGCACATTGCAATCTAACCATTTTATTATCAATACTAATAATGTAAGTTACTGTTTCAACAATTTTAATAGCTCAATACAATTTTTTTTAACACTTCTACATGCTGTAAACTATGAGGATCTTGAGTCGTATGTTAACCTAAAACCATTTACCCTAGATCCTGCAATTTACTATGTGGATGAAATTATTGAACATATTGTAAGTCCACGGTAGCGCCCCGGCCGTCTAACAGACGCCAAATGCGGAACAAAAACTTTTTACAACTGGCGCTATCGCGTACTATAACTCGGATCTACCATTAAAGCTAAACTAACAAACTACAAAGTAGGTAGAAATGTTATACCGAACGATCCGAGTCCTTCGGTCTTCAACCATCATCCCATGCTTTGTTGCGGCTGCTCCGATCTACTGAATCTCCAGTCTTCTCGTCCAGGTGGCACCACGTCGACGGATCTTTAAACGGGCTCCCGCCTCTGAACCGAGGCAACTCGATCATCAAGTTTGCTAAAAGAGATGACCAAAATTGATGTAGAGAATGAGTAGAACACTTTGTCTCGTTACGTCCAAAGCTATGGACGAACGGTTAATGAAGTTGCCTTTTGGATCGGGTGGAAATGTGAAATGAGTATCTATCAAATTTCCATACACTAAAACTATCATCTTTTTCTCTCAAGCAACCATGAACTCAAGCAAGAGGGGCCGGCCACTCTTAAAGGGGTGAGTGTAGGAGCAAGGTGGTAACCATAAAGGAAAAGATCAACAACAAATATCCTTAAGCATTACAAGAAACTTTAATGCAAAAGGTGACTCACTTAAACATCTCATCAACTCATTAATGCAACCTAATGAGTCACTTACCTAGTCACCATTGTAGAACATTCCACACTCATGACTCACCTCATGACTCACCCTCAAAAAGAAAAGATAAATCCGCATTTAACCGAATGTTAAATACAGCCGATAGAAAACTGGAAACTGGCAACTTCCAAAAGTGATCCTGAAACGAATTTCAGGATAATCCCGTATCAGTATAAACATATCAGCATTTGTATTACGACCGAATACAAATGCAACTGAGACAAAGATATTATATCTACACAGTATAATACTGGATTCCGGCTTAAACCAAAGCCTACCAGTATTATCTGCCCGAAAAATGACTCGTGCGAAAACGCACGTGTATTTTCCGAACTCTGCCATAAAACCATACGGCCTCTACAACGTTTCGTCCGAACTTGGGAAACTGTCTGTGGGGGACTCTAATGACTCATCAACACACTAGCACTGGGTATAACCTCTAGCACGTCAGAGGTACAAGCTGTACGTAACGGTTGCCTATGTATTGATTGAAAGGGAAGCTGACGAGCGAACTCATCAATAAACCCTACTGAGCCTAACAGTGACAATATACATACAGTCCGGTCCGTTCGTCTAAAGAGTATCGCATATCGAGTCTAGAGGGGTGGATAAAGTCAGACCCCTAATAACGCGATAAATCGTATCGGCATGAAGCCCATCACCACCTGAGAAACTACTGATCCAAATCAGTAATTCTCCGCTACCTCGGCCGAGGATTTCTAGTGATGGCTACCCGTGCACTGTGCGACATCAACCCCCAATACCGGGAGAGAAGAATCCCCGACGATCCGCTCACTGCCTCCATGTGGCTCGGGACTGTACCCAAAAAATACCTATTTGCACGTCTCCTTTGAGCGTGGTAGGATAGGAATCAAAGCACAATGGGAACTCACACGAGACAAATGACGATCTCAGGTCGACAAACTAACCTGTACACATGTCACCAGGGAACTGCTATCTGACGATATGTATAATACCAACTAGCATGATCCCGGCGAGTCATGTCCGGTGTACTCATAATCCAATGAGCACCTGTATACATCTTAGGTGAACTAACTGACACCAATGGCTTGTGAGACCGGCCACCGCCCCTTGTCGGGGTCTCGACTGTATACACTAGTCTACTCTGGAGTATCGATGTCCTGTCTCGAAACTTCCAGGACTATGGACACTTTTAAAGATGTGCTTACAGACCCCAGCTCCCACGTATATGATCGCCATCATACTGCTGGCTGTCAAGCAGAATCCTATGGGCTCTATCAACATGCAATAGCGAACTAAAGCATGTATACGATGATAAAGACAAACCAGATAGCATACTATTATCTCGAGCAAGACTGTCATATCGGTATAGGTCCTGCTTCAATCATTGCAATCACGTACCCGCGATCCAATAATTGACTTTGAGGGCACTATCTCCAACAATCTCCCACTTGCACTTAAGGCTAATTATTGCGATGTCGCATACTCACAGCCCGTGTGATACCGAACATCCAACTCCTCTACTAATCAGTTTCACAAATCTAGTTTGTAAAACTCTTGTGTTCGAGAAATAACCTCAGTGAGTGGATCCGCCCTGATGTTTCTTTCTATATCTCTCTAAATCTCAAGTTCGCGGAGAAAGCCATCTCCCGAATCGAGTAATACCTGTCTTAGAATATGTCTAGATATCTGATGGGATCTAGTTCATAAATGAACTTCAAATCCAAACTTCTTAGACTGTAGTGATCACTGAACCTAATCAGTATCCAGCACCAAGCCTCCCACAGTATCCTGTTGGATCACCTGTCCATAATACTGTCCCTCGTCAGAGGGAAAACTATAACTCTGACAATTACTCTGTCATCCAGGTCATCTTGGAAGCCTGAAATGATAACCGTCTCCCGAAGGAGGCTGCCGTCATCAAATCTGTAGAACATTCACTTATGTTCTAAAACTACTTCCTAATGTTTCTTCAGGATTGGATTAATATAAACTTATCGCATCTAGTGCAAAAACAACATCTGGTGTGGTACTTGACATCGCACGATTGACTCAATTACCTAAGCAAGTGATCTACCAATCATGCACTTCCCTCTCTCCTTTAGTCTGTAAGACACCTTTAGAGAGGGTGACTCCATCACCTGCAGGTACACCACCATGTCAGGAGTCATCTATTCTAAATACTATTAGAATACTGTCAAAGTACCCATATTGGAAAACTACCCAAATCTAGATCTAAAACCATAGATCTAGTAACCAGAATGTCTGATATTATACCCATATCCTTTGTGGAGAAACAACTGTGTGACGACCAAAGTACAACCGATCTTAGTATAGGAATTTTACTTCCTACTCTGTGTATGTCATCCAAATACCAGGACATCACACCCTACTACCTTCTTAACAGATCCATCCCCTATTCTGATGAAGTCAAAGCCAGGACTGTCTCATCAGAATTAGATGATCTTATCTCCGCTATATTTGCTCAAGCTTATAAATAGACATAAGCTACTTGTCCCCTATGCTTCCGCTACTCCTACTGACTACGACAACCTTCTGGCAGAATAATATCTACGCACACTTCTAAAGCTAGTTTAGAACGGCGTTATACTTATCCTCCTGCCGGGTCTCATAGTCTAGAACAACAGTAGTGTCAAGTCTGGGTAAACCAGAACCTCCCTGTCACCGTCCTTGAGGCTACCGGAGTACCTCTCGGGTGTCTGAGGTTACCCACCATATCTGCGGAGTGGCTATTGGAATGTCAAACCTGATTGAATATATAGATCCTATTAAATTTTCCATAATTGTTTACGGTTCTGGAAACACTTCCAGTTTCACCATACTCCCACTACTGTTTTCTGAAAAAATCCATTTTACTAAAACTGTGGCGAGTCAAGAACAATATCACTATTGATCTTCCAGATAGTAGAAATATCAACCCTCGTCAAAGCCAGGGTCAACCCACAAACAACCATTACAGAAACGTGCCTTGAGTTATCCAGTGTCTGGTTTTAAGCATAAGCTGGACAACTCCCCGTATCTTAACATCGTTAAGATATGAACCATTCTATATACAATATAGAAATAGATGCACTAATTTAATTGGAACCAGATTCAAATCATACAGCTGTCTCCAGTGCATATCAACTTAATGGAGAGAGGCTACTCAGTATTACTCAACTTAGGAATCCATCCAATTATGAGTAACCTTTAGGAGAAACAAGTTTCAAAAAAACCATTACTTGAATACCGATCACAAGAATCTACATCTTCGATCTTATTGAAGAATCCCGATACTTGCGATACCTGGTTCTCTACTTTATTCTTATACCCACAACTTCTCAAAACTTAGACATTGTATTTCTACGAAACACTTGTCTAAAAACTAGAGAAGTCACAAGTAAACAGAACATAGTACGAGGACTTACCTCTTTATCCTGACGGACACTGGACAACATATAATACTCTGTATAAGTTCGCTGAGTTGAATAACTTAGAACCTGTGCATCGCAGATTGAAAACTGTACCTAGGCGATTTCCTCAAATATCACCAATTACAACGAATTCCGATATAATGAGGATGATCATCTAATTCCTAATAACTTACTCCCACTTATCATCTGTAAAACCATACAGATATGAGAATGAAACCTGGTAACCTGGAGTAAGTATCTAATCGGGAAATCAGTTTTCCTTTAACAATGTACTGAAACATGAAAATGTTTCGTTGGGGTATCCTGGCATTCTTAGTAATGCCTCTTCCATAATCCAATTCATGACTTTAACCGTATATTTTCTTTGCCATCTCTTCAAATCCCTTTATTTGTCTTTATTCATTACCTTCTGTACACCATTGTTAGGCTAAATGGTTTTCTTCCTTTCCTACCGTTCGGCACCAGCCTATGGTTTGGAAGAAGACTATCCAGTAAGCATAACAGGTGTACCCTCCTAATCCTAGGAGTACTCGCAACTTGAGAGAAGGTGGTGATAAAAGATAATTGAATAATACCTTATTCTATTTCTCCCGAACTGGGGAAAAAGCAAAGGTGAAATAGGAGTAGCGATGAAGTACGCGGTTTGGTCGTGAATGATAACAGTCGCAATTTACTTTGCCCTCTTTTTAATCCCTTTATTTTGTCTTTACATATTACCTTCTGCACACCCTATTTAGGCTAATTGGTTTTCTTCATTCCCTACCTTTCGGCACCTGCCTATGGTTTGGAATAAGACTATCCAATAAGCGTAATAGGTGTATTCTCTTAAACCAAAGAGCCATCGCAACCTGAGAGAAGGTGATAATAAAAGACAACTGAATAAACCAATTCTATTTCTCCTGAATCTGGATCCATCCTCAAAGAAGTCCTTTTGAGTTCGTATATAACCATATGGTGGATCTATCCAATGGAAGTGGATGTCCGTAGTAATAAGGGGTGTTCTGAGAAATACAAAGGGTAAAAGGAGCGGCAATAACTTATGCAACTATAGACAATCCAAAAGCCAGTATTTTAAGAAGGTTCGGTCAACTTGGTCACTGAGTCATAGTCTAGGGTCGGTCAAAGCTCGCTGCCAAAGAGAGAGAGAGAAAAGAAACACTCTGCGTGCACTCTAACCTAGATCAGAATGGTTATCAATTTATCTAATCAGGAAACCTCCCACTGTAATCTCAAATTCTCCTCCAAACCTGAAAGAAGAATTAGTCGGGATCACCCGAAGAGTAAACCAACTCATCAGTGAGAATCGGGATCCAACTATCATCGCATGATAACTTGATGGAAGCCACTTACGTTATCACACTCCAGAAGGTATACGCATGCTTGGCAAGTTTGCTGTTTGTTTGAAACTCCCGATATGATTTTTGCCTCATGCTCTTATGACCTTGACGAAAGCCAACAAATCATAAGTCACATGTCAAGTTCTACCCGTCATTATCCAGGTTAATTTGAACCCACCCGTACATACCCTTGACAAAAGCCAACAAGGTAATACGACTGTCCCAAACCAACACATCTATCTATGCAACAAATGAATACCCAGCAGCTACCAAACACTATGCCTTGGCGAAAGTCAACAAACATAGCTTGAATACTACTGACCATCCATAAGATACGACGGAGGGCTACGACTGGTTTTTGGCGAAAAACTTTTAACGTAATGAAATTGATCTCGATGAAGGAACGTGATAGCTTTTTATAAAATATAGTGACGAAAACCTTTGCTAAAGAGGCCACTCCCGGTGAAGGGATCTCGGCTCTTTCCTCGTGGAATGAGGTGCAGGATATTCCAACCGAATATCGCGATGCAAAGCAACTTGTAATCGACTATATTGAAGTTATTACCCTGATGTAAACTTCTTCCCAAGGGGTCACTCCCGGTGAAGGGATCTCGGCCCTTGCCTCGTCGAATGAGGTGCAGGATATTCTAACTGAATACCGCTATGCAAAACAAAAGGAAACATCTTTGTAATAACACCTTTTAAAATTTGTTCCAACAACATCAAATATAAGTTTGTTTTATCTTGCATTGATAAGAATCAACGCAGTCCCATCAATCAATCACACAAGAAAAGAACGAAAATATAATGTACGTATATGCCATCTGCATTCGCCACTGGGTCCCGTCATCACCCGTTAGGTTACTTAACTAACGACAGAGCGGGGGCTGGACTAGCGCGGGTGTAAAACATAACATCTGATAGTATATATACCAATATACAATAATTGCTCCAGGTATGATAATATGCAACATTACAGAAAAGTAATAAGCATCACAGAACAATACAGATAATCTGGGATCCCCGGGTTTCACAGAGCCGCTACTGAAACCCGACGTTCCCCTGGTCGTGTGGATAGCCTGTGCAATGAAACCTAGACCCCTACGGATGCGGCAAGTTACCCGCCAAAACCTGAAGCGAGGTAGTCCCTCACAGCATAGTGAATGGAACACCCGACACTTCACGGAATCCGGTAAATTGAGCATCCCTCTTTGGGTCAAGCTGTACCCCCTACGAGTACGGCGAATAGTCTGCCAATTCTAGAGTGAGGTCCCTTTGCCTCTCAATGCCATGAGATACGGACCTGTTGCCCTCCAAAACCCGGCTATCCGTGCATTCCGTCGTGGGGTAAACCTAGTACAGAAATGAAAATATGTACAACGGGTACATCGACCTCAACCTGGTCATGCCCAAAAAAGAATATTATACAAATAGGCAGTGACGGCAGTCCACATGTTGGACGCTCGCCCCGCAATATCAAATGTACAAATGAATCCAAACAGCACTACCATTGCACACTGCTATCCACCACGACATATCCGCAACATCACAGCACAACACAGAACATCAACGCGAATGTCATGTTCGCAAACCTGTCTAAAAGAACTATAGCAATTAGATGCGGTTTACCGCTCAAATGACATTCCCGGTCGGAGATATAAAGTAAGTACTGTATAACTAACAAGTTTAAAATTTCGATCGACTAAATTTCCCGAAGTGGGCCCCATGTACATCTGCTGTATAGTAACAAAATCTGGGCCCAAAAGAACAGTATCAAAAACCACAATTTCCACATATGAAGATACTGTACAAATTTGAAACACTGAACCCACAGACTGGCCGCGGATGCGCGATCAAACCCTAGGTTTGACCGTGGATCCGCGGCTGTCTTGTAGGGTCACATGACCAAATTTGTACAGTAAGCTTAAAAACCCTGCTTGGTTTTTTGTGATATGTAAAATAATTTTTAGACTCTTTTAAAAATCGACAGAAACTCAGAACTGAAAAAGTGTAGTTTTTGAAAATTCGTTCGATCGATATTTTAAACGTGTTAGCACAAGTTAGTATAGCTTAATAGTGAGGTTCTGATACCACTGTAAGTTCACGGTAGCGTCCCGGCCGTCTAACAGACGCCAAATGCGGAACAAAAACTTTTTTCAACTGGCGCTATCGCGTACTATAATCCGGATCTGCCATTAAAGCTAAACTAACAAACTACAAAGTAGGTAGAAATGTTATACCGAACGATCCGAGTCCTTCGGTCTTCAACCATCATCTCACGCTTTGTTGCGGCTGCTCCGATCTCCTGAATCTTCAGTCTTCTCGTCCAGGTGGCACCACGTCGACGGATCTTTAAACGGGCTCCCGCCTCTGAACCGAGGCAACTTGATCATCAAGTTTGCTAAAAGAGATGACCAAGATTGATGTAAAGAATGAGTAGAACACTTTGTCTCGTTACGTCCAAAGCTATGGACGAACGGTTAATGAAGTTGCCTTTTGGATTGGGTGGAAATGTGAAATGAGTATCTATCAAATTTCCATACACTAAAACTATCATCTTTTTCTCTCAAGCAACCATGAACTCAAGCAAGAGGGGCCGGCCACTCTTAAAGGGGAGGGAGGTGAGTGTAGGAGAAAGGTGGTAACCATAAAGGAAAAGATCAACAACAAATATCCTTAAGCATTATAAGAAACTTTAATGCAAAAGGCGACTCACTTAAACACCTCATCAACTCATTAATGCAACCTAATGAGTCACTTACCTAGTCACCATTCTAGAACATTCCACACTCATGACTCACCTCATGACTCACCCTCAAGAAGAAAAGATAAATCCGCATTTAACCGAATGTTAAATACGGCCGATAGAAAACTGGAAACTGGCAACTTCCAAAAGTGATCCTCAAACGAATTTCAGGATAACCCCGTATCGGTATAAACATACCCGCATTTGTATTACGACCGAATACAAATGCAACTGAGACAAAGATATTATATTTACACAGTATAATACTGGAATCCGGCTTAAACCAAAGCCTACCAGTATTATCTGCCCGAAAAATGACACGTGCGAAAACGCATGTGCATTTTCCGAACCCTGCCATAAAATCATACGGCCTCTACAACGTTTCGCCCGAACTTGGGAAACTGTCTGTGGGAGACTCTAATGACTCATCAACACACTGGCACTGGATATAACCTCTAGCACGTCAGAGGTACAAGCTGTACGTAACGGTTGCCTATGTATTGATTGAAAGGGAAGCTGACGAGCGAACTCATCAATAAACCCTACCGAGCCTAACAGTGACAATATACATACAGTCCGGTCCGTTCGTCTAAAAAGTATCGCATATCGAGTCTAGGGGGTGGATAAAGTCAGACCCCTAATAACGCGATAAATCGTGTCGGTATGAAGCCCATCACCACCTGAGAAACTACTGATCTAAATCGGTAATTCTCCACTATCTCGGCCGAGGATTTCTAGTGATGGCCACCCGTGCACTGTGCGACATCAACCCCCAATACCGAGAGAGACGAATCCCCGACGATCCGCTCACTGCCTCCATGTGGCTCGGGACTGTACCCAAAAAATACCTGTTTGCACGTCTCCTTTGAGCGTGGTAGAGTAGGAATCAAAGTATAGTGGAAACTCACACGAGACAAATGACGATCTCATGTCGACAAACTAACCTGTACACATGTCACCAGGGAACTGCTATCTGACGATATGTATAATACCAACTAGCATGTTCCCGGCGAGTCCTGTCCGGTGTACTCATAACCCAATGAGCACCTGTATACATCTTAGGTGAACTAACTGACACCAATGGCTTGTGAGACCGGCCACCGCCCCTCGTCGGGGTCTCGACTGTATACACTAGTCTACTCTGAAATATCGATACCCTGTCTCGAAACTCCCACGACTAGGACACTTTTAAGGATGTGCTTACAGACCCCAGCTCCCACGTATATGATCACCATCATACTGCTGGCTGTCAAGCAGAATCCTATGGGCTCTATCAACATGCAATAGCGAACTAAAGCATGTATACGATGATAAAGACAAACAAAATAGCATACTATCATCTCGAGCAAGACTGTCATATCGGTATAGGTCTTGCCTCAATTATTGCAATCACGTACCTGCGATCCAATAATTGACTTTGAGGGCACTATCTCCAACACATATGCCCTTTACTTTGGTGCATACTGGCCTATGGAGTAATAAACAAGTGGACTTTGAGCCCGAAAGCGGCACTATTCTTATATTTTTTTGTTTCTAACCCTATTCCATTTCTTCTCATAGTTTCCAACTGACAAAACCGTTTTCATTTTATTGAACTAATGGAAAGAAATGCATTTGCATGTATACCTTCTTAAAATTAAAATCAATGTTCCAACTATTGGCTTATGCTTGCTCACTGACGACTTTGAAAAAAAACTATTAATATGAGGAAGTATTTGTACATGTCAGATCTTCAAAAGTAATATGGGACACTGGAATATTCTAATTAGACTAATTAACTCGTTGCCCACAAAAGCCTTTTTTGACAAACGAATGACGAGCTACTGGTTCATTTTGAGTACAAGTCATGCAAGAATGAGATAGTTAATTGTTATTAATTTTAAATGGTTCCAATCCATCATATCTTTTTGTTGCTTCCTAAATTGTAGTTGTTTATGTTTATGCTTGTTAGTGAACAGATGTTCATAAAAGATGGTCATGAGGTATTTTAATTTTATGGAACTGCTTCCATTTATCAAAAAGCCACTAATAGTATCAAAAAGGTGTGCATCATGGGGGAAGGAACAAATAGCAAAATAAAGAAATGAGAGTGAATCCAATAGGATACTGTCTCTACACAAGGCTTATTACTACCATTTAAGGGTCATGTAAGCATTGTGAAGATGGCCATTTTGAGTCCTTAACTAGCAAGATAATTGCTCGACATTCCTTATATTGCCCCTTCTAATTTGTCATTTGGTAGCTTAAATAAGCAACTACAATGATCTTCAATAGAAAATGCTCATTTGTTGCATGTTCTCGTCTATATGCAAATCTACTAATAACTTAGTTTGAATATATGCTAAATTATTAGAAACTATTATAAACTTACAAGTGTCTTGTATAAATAGACATCGTACTTCCAAAAGTATTAAAAAGCATGTTGAACTATCAATAATCATAACACCTATCAAAAAATACATATTTGTTGTTCATTGGGATAAGCAATACCATTTTTTTAATCTAACTCAATTCTAAGCCATTCTAATACTTTCTCCGTCTACTCCATAGAAGCTCTAAACAATATTTAACAATACTAGTCGTCAGCGCCGCATCTCTCTCTCTATATATATATCACACACTCTCTCTCACACACGTATAGAGGAGGCAGCGTACGCTGGTGACTAATTTGTATTGTTAAATATTATTTAGATGTAGGTTATCTCAACCAATTGAAGGAACGTTCTTGTGCTGCTCTAGTCACGATCTCTTTTGCCCAACGGTCGGAAGATGACCACACTGAGATGGTGAGAAATCCTCATGAAATATCCTCAAGATAAGAAGGAAGAGGAAGTAGACGGAGTTTTCTAATAGAAGGCAAAACCCTAGCTCCGATTAATTGTTGCAAACCCTAGGCATGCACACAATATTTATAAGGGGCAACCCTATTTAGGTTCGGTTCGAGCTCGATCCGACCCGCCCAATCACTTGGGCATATGTCTGGGTCGGGCCCATTTGCCCAATAAGTCCAAATGTTCAATTTTGCATTAAAATTATATAAAGAGTGTTCCAAAAATAATTATGAGTTTTGCACCGGAGCCAATCTCTTATATCACTTCTACATGGGTCAAAGCTAGATGTTTCAGTTTCATACAAAATTATATTTCTCCTAATCAACTGGATATTCGAATTATCAGCTTATTATTTGAAGCAATCTATTCTACCTAGATGTTTATTTCATATTAAGAACTCTTTCCGTTGAAACTGACTCTCAATTTTACCAAGAGCAGAAATATAGGTAATAGGCTCTACATGAAAAAACAGAGAAGCCAGGAAGCGAATCTTGCTGCGGTTTTAGAAGTAAGAGATTCCTTTCTATTTTGGCTGGACTCGATAGCTTTGCATATTACCATTTTTTAACAAAATTTTCACGAAATGATTTCTCCAATAACTCCAACTTTATTGGATCGCCACTTGCATGCTTACGATTTTGAGGGAAATTCTGGAATTTCGTCGAGTTTGCATGGCAACTCCTGGCAAAATATCATTCCATCAACTGACAATTCAAATTCTTTGCCGATGAGTTCCTGGATTTCTCTTGTTTCACAAATAAACTGCCATGCAATGAGTTTTTCTTCAAGCAATGAACTAGTTGCAAATTCAACTCATTCTCTAAAGGAGGATTGGTCTCAAATCATTTAAGAACACTCAATTTCAAAATCAAATGATGAGACATTTGGAGTAATTTGCTTTCATTTCAAATTGCTAGTCATTTTATTCCCAAATTCATGTATCATTTTAGAAGAAGATTAAAGGGTTTTTATTCCCAAATCCATATAGAATTTGAAATAAATAATATTATAATTCGTGAATAAAGACTCGATGATAATATGAAGACAGGAAAAGAGACATCATTGAGGACGATCGGCGGAGGCGTTTGGTTTGTGGTTGATTGTCGAGGTTCATTTCTGATCGTCGGTCACCGATTGGCAGTGTTGGGTCGCCAGTTGTGGCAGTCGTTGGTTTGTCATTGGAGGTTCATTGTCGTCGGTGATCGGTGGCATTTACTCAAAGGTCGGCGGCGGTCATAGGTATGTCGATCAATGACAATCGATTGTCGGTCGGTCACCGATCGCGACGGTGGTCGCGGCGATTGACCATCTGTTTTTGGTGGATCACTGGTCGCAACAATGGTCTCGGCGTCCGGACGCCTGTGTTCGGTCTATCGCCAACAGTCTATCACCTGTTTATCGATGGCGGTTAGTCGTGCCATCGGTCGCAGGCGGTCGGTCGTTGGTTTTTGGTCGGCCGTCAGTAGTCAATCAGTTGTTTATCGGTTCCGAACTATCGCTAATGTCAGGTTGTCGGTGTCCTATCACCGTCTACGGTGGCGCTGGTGTTGTCAGCGATCGGTCATCGGTTTTCGATTGGTCGTCGATGGTTTATCGCCGACTTATCATCGGTTGTGGACTGTGAGCCTTGGTAAGCTGAGGTCTTGAAAATTTTAGAAATCAAGGAGGTCCCCGAGGAATTTGCAAATCAATGTTTTGTTCATGTTTCTATTATAATTTTAGATGAATTTTAAAAATCAAATTCTAGGATTTTAATAATAACCTACGCCTAACACTTTATTGTGAAACGATAGTTTCAAATGATATAGGACTAACATTCTATTTCAAATCCCACAAATTTTTGTCATTTGATTTGCAAATTATTTGGGACTAACACCCCTAATTGATTGTACGATGCATATGCCGAAGGGAACTAATGAAACTTCAACATATATAAATTTTAGAAATGTGAATAATAATACTCAACGGCAGCATGGACGAAAATATTGTATTCAATTCTTCCATAAAACCTCAATTTGCTGGTCAATCGATAGCTGATCCTACTCAAAATCTGAGATTGAACAATGAAGTTTACAAGGACTGGGCAGTTTCTGATATGAATGGACATAACAATTATGTCAATTTGTTTATCTGACAATAAAGCAATGACAACGATAGCTTTTGAAATTTTGAGGATGATTACTTGTTAGAAAATTCAGCGATACATTAGGGATTGAGTTCAAATGGTTGCAGTTTTGATGAACCTGCGAATTTGATCGAATCAGCGAGATTCTCCTTGCATTATCAATACTCAAAATGCATTTATAGCTCTTGTTGCCAAATTTGCCTCGCACAATTAATTTAATGCCATTTTGTCATCATCTTAAAACCCCATCCCGTTAATTTTTTGCAAATTTGCTCCTCACAATTGATTTAATGCCATTGCCATCTTAAAATCCCAACCTGTTAGCTTTTGGCAAAATTTGCCCCTCACAATTGATTTAATACCATTTTGTCATCTTCAAATCCCATTCTATTACCACAACAAAGTGATGGATCACTATAAGCCAATCAACTTCCATTCCAACTTGAAAATTATATAATTGGTCCTTATGTGAAAATTATATAATTGGTCCTTATGTAAAAATTATTGGATGATAAAAACCGAAAATCTTTGACACATGTTCACATTAGGTTGGTAATTTCAGCATTATTTATTAATTAATATCAATTTATGATATGTAGCCCTTTTTATCTTACTGTCAGCATCTAAGTTGAATATATATATATATATATATATATAAGGAAAAAGGCCATAGAATGGAATTTCGTCACGTGGCATCGAAAAAATACACCTTCCATTTTATTCAACAATCGGTACCCATCATCATCATCTTTACCATCTAAGATGTGGATACACCAAATGTCATTTGATTCTACTATTTTTTCACCGTTGAATTAGCAACGTAAAAAGTTCTATTGTCAGTAAATCGTTAATTTTGCGCCCACTAAATCAATGGTGAAAAGTGGTAGAATCAATTGAAATTTGGTATATCCTCGTCTTAGATGATAAAGATGAAGTCGATAAACGCCGATCGTCAAAAAAAATCGTGGAGAATGTATTTTTTTGACGCCATAAGAGGAATTATTTTCTATGGCACCTTTCCTCCATTATTCTCTCTATATAGAGAGAATAATGGAGGAAAAAGGCCCAAGGAGGCTTTTTTGTCGGGTGACGTCAAATTTCTATATCCTTCATTTTATTTGACGATCGGCAATGTCCATCTTGATCTTCATCGATTAATATGTCGATACACCAAATTTCATATGATTGTAACACCTTTTCATTGATGATTTAATGGGTGCAAAATTAACGGTTTATGGCACCAGTACCAAATAACTTTTAGGATTATATCCCCAACTTCAAATAGCTTACATACTCATACACCTTCTCATGTTTAGGAATATTCTTATGAACACTCTTCTTCTTCATGCATATCTTTTCCCAAGCCTTGAGCCCGGGGTATTTCTCTTCGACACTAAAGTTGCCGTCTTTTTCATAAACGCGAAGCCAAGGTGTGTAGGCTATGAGTGCAATATCTAAATAACCGAAAATTTCTCCACCAAAATAAGTTTTATCTTCAAGTTTGGATTCCAACAGCTTCACGCATGTGGCATGATTATTTGAAATTCCAAAGATTTATAAGTTTAACATTTCATATAAAATCGGCTTGGGATTCATCTGCGGATCATGACCGTTTGGATTTGATGTAATAACGTTTTATAATTTGCTATCTCATCATAAAGCTAAGAACCAACCTATTTATTTAGGCTTATTTCATGGAAACCACCATGTGGTTTACTTGAATTTTTCAAAACTACCATGTTGTTCAAACTCATAACGAAAACCTTCGAACTTTTATTTCGTTACACAGAAACCCTGTGGTATGATTTGTAAAGTTTTTTGGCAATTAATAGGTTATGTGACCCCCATTTGACCGATTCTTGTAGTTTTATCCTAAATTATCCATCATAATCTCATTATTTAGATTTTTTCTTCTAAATATCGATTCAATTTCAAATTAAGGCTTCTTCTCCAAATCCTCAAACTTAAAGTCTTGTTCTCCGAATTAGGGCAAATTGCTTATTAAATGGCTCTTGGATTATGGTTTATCTTCAACGCATCTAGATGATTCGAAATAAGAGATTAATTTAGTCAACTTTTGTAATAAATAACCATATAGAGAGAATAATGGAGAAAAAAGGCCCTATTAGACTTTTTTGTTAAGTAGCGTAAAAAAACAACACCCTTTATTTTATTCGACGATCGGCACACATCATCTTTATCTTTATTATCTAAGATGTGGATACACCCAATTTCATATGATTCTACCACTTTTCACCGTTGAATTAGGTAAGCCGTTAATTTTGCATCTATTAAATCAACGGTGAAAAAGTGGTAGAATCACATGAAATTTGGCGTATCCAATATTCACATCTTAGATGATGAATGACGATCGTCGAAAAAATCATGGATGGTGTATTTTTTTGACGCCATAGGAGGAAATTCCTTCATATAGCACATTTCCTTCATTATTCTCATATATGTAATGGGTCGATTTAGGGTGTAATTTTATAAGTTCCAGTGATCTTGCTCATGCGTATTTAGATTTTCATTGACTTACACTGCGCTCTAATTTAGCCATAAATCTATTCTCTATGAATATGGAACATATATTTTTCAACAAGTCTATTAGTCTTGGTTTTGTTAAGAAAACTATTATGCAAAAAATATTATTCTTGAAACACATTGTTGAATTACGAGCATAAAATATTAAAATAGTCGGCCTCAAAGAATCAGAAAGATTAAGCAAAAGAATAACCAAATTCATTTTGTTTACAGATAAAAGGAGAAGATGTAAAATGATTTTGAGTGGAAATTAAGTGGAGGGAATGAAAGGAGAGTAAGGAGACATGGAAAGGGAGGCGGGGATGAAGAAATGAACATACTTGCTTCTGTTATAATAAAGGGAAAAATGGCCAAAACACATAAGGTGCAATGCATGTGTAATTTTTCGGTAATGAGGGTACTTTAAAAATAGGTTAGAGAAGTTTCTAACAATCTTAACATTATGAGGTCATTTTTTCTTCTTACAAACTACAAGTTTAGGATGGACTCTAATAGTTTAGCATTAAATACATGTATAGCATAATAACTAATTTGATTTAGGGATATGGAAAATAAGCTATACATACATCATGCCTACTTGTCACCATATATTGAGTCCAAATGAGATTAATGCAATGAGTTTCTAATTTTGAGACATCGTACAATTTTATTTTGAATTTTTTTGAGAAAGAGAAGATGATTCCAGATCATCTGTTGCCTCTTGGGTGCGACCTTGTATACTTAGAAGTTCTCTCGATAGCATATGCAAATTTTTGTAAGGGATATACATATATTTATGGGTTCCTTCCCGTTTTGGCTAGTTTGGTCAAGTTTTTTCTTGTAATAATTTGTCTTAGTTTGCTAAATTGGAAATGATCTATTTTTGTGGGCTAGTTATTTTTATGACTCGTAGTTAAATGCAAGACTATATATAGATGATCCTAGCCCTTCTTGTCAACTTCTTATTTTGAGAGAATTTGGAGGATGTCAACTGATCTTGTAGACCTGTAGTTGATGTGAAGCACGGATACTTGTAAATGCCTCACGAATAGTCCTTGATCGCGAATCGGAGTCCGAAACTCTTGGAAATTTTCGTATTTCTCGAGACTTATAAATGTCTCACCAGCCTCTTTCAATTCAACGCCTCTTTTTCTTTCTAAAATTAAGGCTCTTAAAAATTTGAAAGTGTATTGAATATCTAACATAATACAATTATTTATTTATATTATTAAAAATTATATGTATATCGTAATAAATATGTTGTGAATTTTCTATATCCGTGATCCTTCAAGGAGTCACAAAACACACTAAGAGTCGCAGCGGAAAATTAATTTATCAGGATCACGTGCAAATAAACTAATTGAAAAAGATTTACCGGACAATCTACCAAAACAATACAAATTATCAGAATCCTACCAAATAGCACAAACACAAGATTTACCCGACGTCGAAAGCTTCCACTATTAAGAAAGTATTACACGAGAACATCCTCTTCGATCATCGCCCAAATACAATGCCCGATCCCTATACAAAATCCTCTCTTTCGGCTACAGCTCAGCCATCCAAAAATTAAAACCCTTTTAATTTTATGCTTAATGGATTCTTGCCGCAGCCTCTACCGATTCTTTAATTGGCTATGTGGATTTGTTAAAGCCCTGCCCGCATGCCTCCAATGATTTTCTGGCCTTTAAGACTTGTGGATATTTTCTAATTTATTCATCAAATCAATTATATATAGCCTCTGTTTAATTCTTGGCCGCAGATTCCATGAAGGCTTGCTGTGGATTGATTTTAACCTTGGCCTATGTATCTTTTATATATAGAGAGAGTTAGCTAGAAATCACATATTAACTAATATATAAAATACTTGATTATCTCAAATAACCAACACATAACTAATAGAGATATCTTAGAGATTTAATATATATTTCCATGAGATATCCTTAGAGATAATCTTGGAATTTAAATTAATGATTAATTTTAATCCCACTACGTGCATTGCACGTACTCACTATTTTGGGCTCTTGATCTTGGGCTCCAAATTTGTAATCAGTTTCAACAATCTCTACCTTGATTCAAAGTCATCACAATCTCGACACTTTCTCGAGAAATTTGGAACTCCTGCTCTCGTCGTCGCCGTGCCTCATCAATCAATTAGGCAGATCAAGTCCAAGCACTGCTTGAATTCGAAATCAGGAACCATCCATGTAAATGCATCTATCGGTCTCCTATGGGTACCAATTTTTGTAAGAGCCATAACCTTCTTTCCGTCCTCTAAGAAGAACACTCTCACCTCCTGTGGAATATTCAAAACTAACAATTTTCACAAATACATGGTCTTCCTAACCGCCTTCAAGACGGTCAGTAATCCTGCCTCTCTTGTTGATGCCGTAATAACAATATGAAGCGTTGATATACCTGACACTGTATCCGTGTCCCTGTAACCCGTCTTCGATCTCCAACTGTCCCTATCGCCGGCTATTCCTGATGATGACATCAATCTGAAGTGTGTTTCTAACTGAGAAGACATGGGCTGAGTCTCTCCTCCATACCAAGCGAGAACCTGCTCAATATACCGCTGCAATGGATGCAACTCCCCATCCATGACAATATGCATGCCACGAATCTCGCATGCAGACTTTCTGTCGAACTCCTGATCCCGTATCCTCGTAGCTTCATCCCTAACCTCTCTCGTGCGCATAAATCCCATAGGCCTCCACACAAATGGTTGTACCGGACTCTCCGCTTGAATCGAAGTATTGACCACCTCATCTATAACATGGATTGAAGCCTTGAGCACCACCTGGCTCAGTGATCCTGTTCCCTGCTCACCATCTGACTAGTCTGTTTTCTCCGAGAAATTGCAAACTCATTGACCATCATATTTTGGCCGATTACTCCACCCTTAGTACCAGGACACCACAACCTGTACTCTTTTGCTTCGCTTCTAGAATTATGAAGCCCTGAGTAATTTCCAGCCCCTCCGGTCCATACCTCCTTGGGAATTATCATGTCTACTGCCGTTGATGGTGACTGATCGATGAGGTACTCAGCAGTAGATAAGACCCCCGCCCGAAATTCCCTCAAAACTGCAACCATAAGCCATGAATACATGTTCTTCCCAAATATCTTCCGAACCATACGTTGTGCTCCGCCAATATACCTAGGATCAAAAGTGGTGACACATAATCCTCCTTGACTTGCAGAACCCTCTACCATGCTCGGAACGAAGAACCTTCACGCGCTTCCTAAACCGCTTCTCCACAACAGCCTTCCTGAAAATCTCAAAATTCTCAATTTTTGACTCACAACGTACACCCACAACTTTCTAGAGAAGTCATCAATGAAGGAAACATGATGTCTGACTCCACCTCAAGAACAAACCGGTGCCGGAACCATCTCTGTCTTCTTCTCTTGAATACAATCCTCCCGAAGATTTCTCTTGCCGATCTCTACACTTCCAAATGACTACCTCTTTCGAGACCACTCCAAACTCGCCTTGCCAATATGGCCCAATCGTGGACGCCGCTCCTTGACGGAGTCTGAACCGGTAAAAAATCTAACATCTCCTAAGACCGTCCGTCCCTGAAGAAAATACAAACTCCTCATTCTCTTCGCCTTCATGACAATACGAGTATCTTTGAAAATCATTATGGAATCTCTATCGATCACGCACTTGTAATAGATCCCGTCCAAAGCACCTAATGAAATCAAGCTCCTACTCAGATCTGGCATGTGCCTGATATCTGTCAACGTTCGAACTCTCCCATCATGTATGCGGATCCGAACTGCACCAATCCCAACAACTCTGCTTACCATACTGTTCCCATAAAGACCGAGACTCTATCAACTGAACGATATGTAGCAAACCAACTCCGATTCGGAGTCATATGGAATGGACATCCTGAATCCAATATCCACGATCCATGTGCGTCTGAAGACGCACATACCGATAGAATCGAACCATCACTACCCTCATCCGAATCTTCCACCGCAATTGCAGTACAGGAAGACATCTGCTTGCTTTTCACCTTGCGCTTCGGACAATCCATTTTCAAATGTCCGCTCTCCTTGCAAATAAAGTACTTGTCATTATCACGATTTCTCGATTTTCCTTTAGAGCCTCCATCTGAACGTTATCTGACAGACAACGTTTCAACGTGACTACTCTTCACCTACTATCTTTTCTCTCAACACCTCACTATGCAGATCTGCTTTAACATTTTCTAAAAAAAGTTTATCTCGGCCATACACTATCGACTTGACGAACTGCTCGTATTCTGAGGTCAACGAACAGAGCATAATCATTGCCTAATCCTCATTCTCTATCTGCACCTCCACGTTTCGCAAGTCCATTACGATCTGGTTGAGTTCGTCCAGGTGATCTTTGACGGATGTCCCCTCCTTTATCTTTAACATGTACAATCGTTGCTTGAGATAGAGACGATTTGTAAGAGATTTCTTCATATATAGGGACTCCAACTTACTCCATAACCCTGCTGCCGGTGTCTCTTGCGCAAGCTTGCATAGAACCTCGTCAACCAACTGAAACTGTATCGAACTGAAGGCATTGTCCTCCATCTCTTCTTTCTTATCATCCGTGGTCATCTCTGAAATAGTCTTTTGTAAAAACAATCTTGTGAACCCCTGCCTCTTGAGAATAACCTTCATCTTCAACCTCCAAAAGCTAAAGTTCCGCCCATCAAACTTGACCGTCTTATAATGCGTAGATTCCATCTTCGTAAATAATCCGAAAACACTAAATCTGATGCTCTGATAACTCTTGTTGTGAATTTTCTATATACGTGATTCTCCAAGGAGTCACAAAACACACCAAGAGTCGCAGCGTAAAATTAATCTATCAGGATTGCGTGCAAACAAACTACTTGAAAAAGATTTACCGGATAATCTACCTAAACAATACAAATTATCAGAAGCACACCAAACAGCACAAACACAAGATTTACCCGACGACGAAAGCTTCCACTGTTAAGAAAATATTACATGAGAACGCCCCTCCGACCACCGCCCAAATACAATGCTCAATCCCTATACAAAATCCTCTCTATCTCTCTCTCTCGGCTACAACTTAGCCACCCAAAAATTAAAACCCTTTGTTTAATTTTATGCTCGATAGATTCTTGCCGCAGCCTCTGCCAATTCTTTAATTGGCTTTGTGGATTTGTGAAGCTCTGGCCGCATGCCTCCAATGATATTCTGGCCTTCAAGACTTATGGATATTTTCTAATTGATCACAGTAATTCATATTATTATTATAGTAACACCCCATGCTTAATAAAGTGCATCCTAATTAGTATTAGAACTGTAAGTGTAACCCCTGATCGATATTTGTGCATCCATACCATTAATTCTATATCTATTCGCATACCATGTCACATTATTTCATATTACTGTTATATTGGTACTCCATACTTGATATTGTGCGCCCTACATAGTAATGAGGTAACCCCTGATGAATATTTGTGCATCCATGCTTCTATTGTACATCCGTACCTGCTACAGTTTTATTATGAGCATACTTGATACCTGTGCACTACTTGACATGGCCTGATACACTACTACTTGACCTGACTTGATACATGTACACTACCTGACATGACCTGGTGTACCACTGCTTAACCTGATACCTGATCTTGTTACTAATGCCGACAATCTTGACCTGTTGTCCCTACGGACATATCATGTTGTCTATTTGGACAAACATGTACCTGCTTGATCCTGTGTTGGCATTAGCTCCAGATTATTCAATACCTGATTTGAACACATAACTTGAGGGTATGGGGAAATCAATGATGAAACCTGACTTGTAACTCGACAGTTCGATGCCTTTACTAATCAGTCTTACGGGCTAGGCCAGCCCCGGAATGATGCTGCTGACATCATTCGTCTATACATGTTACCTATTTACTGCCTAGCGGCACGTCTCTGATTCAGCCCGAAAATCTTGACCGTGGTCCCGGGCATGCACGGGATACTATTGAGTTACATCGACGATTCATTAAATTGATTTCACAGACTTGAGAGTAGTTAACCCAGTAGCTTAGTTCAGATTACTCACTGCACGTCATATATGCTTTTACCCTTTACTGTTCCACATTCGTGTTTATGTTATGCTTTTATTACTGTTCATACTCATGCCTGCATATCCTGTTATCTCTTGATTATATTATTGTTGATATTATGATGCACTGACGTCTGAGTCTTGCATGGCCCAGATCCTCTACTTTTGCAGCTGACCGATCAGGAGTATTTCAGTGAACAGTCCGAGCAATGAGGACCTGTTAGTATTTTAGTTTAGTTTTCTTTCAGCATTCTCAATCCTGATGTGAGCCCGTATTTGGGACGTACATTCCAGATTATTATTGTTTATTGAATCTATTGCTTCCGCATATTATTTCTTGACTCGTTATTTCTGGCTTATGGACATGTACTGGATAGTTTCTTTATTTTCTTGTTTTTGATATCTATAGACAGCCGTAATGTGACTGTGGAGGGATGTTTCCTAACCACATGTAGCATGGTTGGCTCTGTCACGTGCCTATCTTAGCGCACTCTGGGAAGCGGGGCGTGACAGTTTAATTCTTGGCCGTAGGTTCTATGAAGGCTAGCGATTGATGGAGTCAAAAATTACACCCCGGTTGACCAAGTCAAAGTCAACCCCAAGCCAAGCGGGCCCAAGCCCAGATCAAGTTGGCCCATGCCCAAGTCGAGTCCTGTTGCAGGCCTCTCCCATGCCGAAATGAAATCATGTAATAAATAATTTTGATGTAATTTTTTTATGCATGAATGGGCATAAAGCTAAATTTTTGTAAAGTCCATGACCCATGTGCAAAATAAATGAGCACATGAGACATGAGATGGACAAAATGCCATTTTGTAAAGCCCAAGGGGCTATATGTAAATTTGTAAGCCTATATAAGGTAAAATGATAATGAAATAAAGGATACAATTCATTCTCCCAAAAAAAGCTAGGGTTTGTGCCTCCATCCTCTCTCTTTCAAGTTGTGTTCTCGTTCTTTTCATTTTTCAATTAAATCAAGAGTTTCTTTTTTTTAAAACTAAATAAAGTTTACCATAAACCCACCTCCCAAGACTCCATTAAGAGAAGAAAAATGGTCTCTTTTTTATCATCCAAGATCTAAATCTTGGAGTTTCAAGAGAACCCATTTTGAGTTTCTTTTCAAAGGAGAATGGAGGAAATATTTTGAAGTTTAACTGCACAAATAAAATTCTTTTGGAGTTTAACTCTATAATAAAAACTTTTTTTAGGAGAGTTTAACTCCGAATAAAATTGTTTTGGGAGTTTTAACTCCAAATAAAATTTCTTTGGAGTTTAACTCCATCACAAAAAAAAGGAAAAGAGACTTTTTTTTTAGCTCCTGCTTCCTCTCACGTGCAGGAGAGGGGAGCTCTCACTAAGAGTGAGTTTTTCCTCTTTCTCACGTGAGGGGAAGGCTCCCACAAAGTGCTACTTGCTCCCTCTCACGTGCGAAAGAGGGAACTCCCACCAAGTGGGAGTTTTCTCCGTGAGAGGGAGAGGCTCCCCATTTAGTGGAGTTTAACTCCACACCACATAAAAATCTTCTTGGAGTTGAACTCCATTTAAAATTCTTTTGGAGTTTAACTCCACATTTAAAATTCTTTTGGAGTTCAACTCCACAATAAAATTCTTTTTGGGGAGTTTAACTCCACATTAAATCTTTTTGGGAGTTCTACTCCATTTAAAATTCTTTTGGAGTTTAACTCCACAATACAAATCTTTTTGGAGTTGAACTCTATTTAAAACCTCTTTTGGACACAATAAAATTCTTTTGGAGTCTAACTCCGCAATAAAAATCTTTTTGGAGTTGAACTCCATTTAAAATTCTTTTGGAGTTTAACTCCACATTTAAAATTCCTTTGGAGTTTAACTCCACAAAAATATTCTTTTGGAGTTGAACTCCATGTAAATTTTTTTAAAAATCAATAAAAAATAATAATAATAATTTAAAAAAAATTAATTTGGAGCCCCCACGCGAGGAGGAGGCTCCCACCAAATGGGAGCCTTTTCCCTCCCCTCACGTGAGGGAGAGGCTCCCACTAAATGGGAGCCTTCCCCTCAGTCACGTGAGGGGGAGGCTCCTACTTTTGCCCCCTCACATGAGCCCCCCACGTGAGGGGGAGGCTCCCATTTAGTGGGAGCCTCTTTCCTCCCCTCACGTGAGTGGGGGGGGGAGCCTCTTTTTTTCCCCTTTGTTTCTTTTAATCTTTTTATTTAAATAAATAAATAAATATAATATTTTAAAAAAATTCTCTAAATATTTATTTTTGTTTTATTATATATAAATATATATATATATATATATATATATATATATATATATATATATATCCTTTTTTTACAAATGGAACAAAACCAAATGAACACGTCCCTATTGTTATGTAAAAAAAACACACCCCCAATGCATCACATTGAGTTCGCATGACCGGTTTGATCCGTCAATCGGAGATTCGCTCGCTCCAAAAGCGAGGGGTAATTAAAGGTGGCTTAGTCCGCGGCTGCCGGAGATTCGGATCCCCACATCCAATAAACCCCGGCCTGTCCTAGGCAGGGAGATCTGTAGTACGCCTGACAAGTACGCGCGTATTCCTATCTCAATGGAGTGACGAAAAACACCTTGCAGATTCTGGCACGCCCGGTGGGACAAATCTCTCCTCCCATATTTCGGGTTAAGCGTTCATGCGAACTCAATCAATATACATATCGATTACCTGTACTGAAATCTTGCCTCTTTGTGCGGGGGTTAACAGTTTCCAATTTCCATCTTTGAACGCAAGTCGGTATTTGAATGACTTTCCTTTGCCCCAGCTGGGGGCAAGGCCATCGACACCGACAAAGCAACAAGGCATCTCGGGCAAGCTCCAGCGGTGCCCCTGACAACTGCTCAATCGGGTATCTTCTCTAAGCTCCCCGTCGGATGACCTCTAAGTCGTTAAACTGGAAACAGATGACCACCACGTCGTTAAACTGGAAACAGATGACCTCTAAGTCGTTAAACTGGAAACAGATGATCTCTAAGTCGTTAAACTGGAAACAGATGACCACTAAGTCGTTAAACTGAAAACAGATGACCACTAAGTCTTTAAACTGGGAACCGCCGACCACCGCGTCGTTAAACTGGGAACCGATGACCACCACGTCGTTAAACTGGGAACAGTCGACCCCTAAGTCGTTAAACTGGGGATGTAAAAATGCGTGTAAAAAAACGCCGAAATGATGGGGCAACTCGCAATAAAAATCAGCGAGCAAAAATAAAGATGAAAATAAAGCCGAAATGATGGGGCAACCGCGAATAAATAGCCGAAATTATAGGGCAATCGCGACCTTCGCGATAAGAAAAGCTGAAATAATAGAGCAATCGCGGTAAAAAAAGGCGAATGATGAGTCGCTCCTGGTACCATATTCCAGTGCAGCTATGCAGACGCCGACCAAAATCCAAATTCTCAAACGGCGAATGATGAGTCGCTCCTGGTACCATATTCCAGTGTAGCGATGCAGATGCCAACCAAAATTTCAAATCTCTGAATGTCCCCAATGACGAATGATGAGTCATTCCTATACCATATTCCAGTGCAGCGATGCAGATGCCAACCAAATTCTAAATCCTCAATGGCGAATGACGAGTCCCTCTTGGTACCATATTCCAGTGCAGCGATGCAGACGCCAACCAAATTCCAAATCCTCAACGGCGAATGATGAGTCGCTCCTGGTACCATATTTCAATACAGCGATGCAGACGCCAACCAAACTCTGAATGTCCCAACGGCGAATGATGAGTCTCTCCTGGTACCAATTTCAGTGCAGCGATGCAGACGCCAACCAAAATCCAAATATTCAAACGGCGAATGATGAGTTGCTCCTGGTACCATATTCCAGTGCAGCAATGCAGATGCCAACCAAAATCCAATTTCCCAAAATTCTTCCGGCCCTACGGTTGGTCCCCAAGTTGACTACCGTTTACAATCCACGGGCTCAAATAATTCTCATCATACCCATGCCCCACCGCAGTCACCAGTCCAGCGGCCGGTCTTCGTCCTTGGAATTATGCTCCATTGGGAAGACCCACTCATGTGTCCTCACGATACATGAGGAGAATGAAACTTACGAGATCCTCTCGACCCGTAAGAAAACACCTTCGTGAGATCCTTACGACTCACGAAGGAAAAGCACACTTAGGAGTTCCCATGACTCCTAAGGAGAAAATACACCTACGGGATCCTTTCGACTTGTAGGGAGAAATGCTTTTATGGGACCCTTACGGCTCATAAAATTGAAAAAGTCTTAGGTGATAGGGACCTAAACCTGTCTCCTAAGCCATCGCTCCCCAACAGGCAAAAGCAAATGATGAATTGCTTCTGGCACATGTGCTTCAGTGTTAGCAACGCTGATGCTGACCCTATCCCAAAATTCCAAGCTTCCGATCCAATAGACCCCTAAGTCTTTAAACTGGGAACAGATGACCTCTAAGTCGTTAAACCGGGAACAGATGATCCCTAAGTCGTTAAACTGGAAACGAGTGAGATCCCCTCATGGCAAATGATAATTCGCTCCTGCTACCATATTCCGGTGTAAGCGGTGCTGATGCTAAACCAAAACCAAAATCCCCAAATCCACTTATGGCAAATGATGATTCGCTCTTGGTACCATATTCCAGTGTAGCGATACTGATGTCAACCCAAATCAAACGAACAACCTCTGCGGCGGAATCATGCTTCATCCCAGAATGTACCCCGTGTCGAAATCATGCTTCGTCTCGGGATATCTACTTTCCCTGCCGGAATTATGCTCTGCCTCGGAATCAAGTCAACCAACGACACTCCGTGCCGGAGACAAGTCGACCAGCCAGCGACACTCCGTGCCGGGGACAAGTCGAACAGCCAGCGACACTCCGCGCCGGGGACAAGTCGAACAGCCAGCGACACTCCATGCCGGAGACAAGTCGACCAGCGACACTCTGCGCCGGGGACAAGTCGACCAGCAACCTCCCTGTCAGAATCATACTCCGTCTCGGAATCAGGTCGACCAGCGACACTCCGTGCTGGGGACAAATCGAACAACCAGCGACACTTCGTGTCGGGGACAAGTCGACCAGCGACACTCCGCGCCGGGAAAAAATCGAACAGCCAGCGACACTCCGTGCCGGAGACAAATCAAACAGCTAGTGACACTTCGCGCCGGGGACAAGTCGAACAGCCAACGACACTCAATGCCGGGGACAAGTCGACCAGCCAGCGACACTCCGCGCCAGGGACAAGTCGACCATCGACGCTCCGTGCCAGGACAAGTCAACCAGCGACCTCCCTGTCGGAATCATGCTCTGTCTCGGAATCAGGTCAACCAGCGACACTCCGTGCCGGGGACAAGTCGAACAACCAGTGACACTCCGTGCCGGGGACAAGTCGAACATCGACACTCAGTGCTGTCGACCGTCCATGTCGTAAAAAGGGCAGTGCCGGCTTCCATAAAGCGGGAACTAAATCAAGTCGCCTTCACGTGAAAGAAGATCCATCAATTTCATGCACACGACCCACATGTGTGGTGTGCATTTATTGATGGAGCACTTTGTTGGGGTTAAAAATTACACCCCGGTTGACCAAGTCAAAGTCAACCCCAAGCCAAGCGGGCCCAAGCCCAGATCAAGTGGGCCCATGCCCAAGTCGAGACGAAATGAAATCATGTAATAAATAATTTTGATATGCGCATGAATGGGCATAAAGCCAAATTTTTGTAAAGTCCATAGCCCATGTGCAAAATAAATGAGCACATAAGGCATGGGATGTACAAAATGCCATTTTGTAAAGCCCAAAAGGCTATATGTAAATTTGTAAGTCTATATAAGGCAACATGATAATGAAATAAAGGATACAATTCATTCTTCCCAAAAAAACTAGGGTTTGTAGCTCCATCCTCTCTTTTAAGTTTTGTTCTCTTCCTTTTCATTTTTCAATTAAATCAAGAGTTTAGCTCTTTTTTTTTAAACTAAATAAAGTTTTACCATAAACGCACCTCCTAAGACTCCATCAAGAAAAGAAAAAGGGTATCTTTTTTTTATCATCCAAGATCTAAATCTTGGAGTTTCAAGAGAACCCATTTTGGGTTTTTTCTCAAAAGAGAAAGGAGAAAATATTTTGAAGTTTAACTCCACAAATAAAATTCTTTTGGAGTTTTACTCTATAATAAAAACTTTTTTTGGGGGAATTTATCTCCGAATAAAATTGTTTTGGGAGTTTAACTCCAAATAAAATTTCTTTGGAGTTTAACTCCATCACAAAAAAAAGAAAGAAAGGAAAAGAGACCCTTTTTTGGGCTCCTGCATCCTCTCACGTGCAGAAGAGGGAAGCTCCCACTAAGTGGGAGTTTTTCCTCCTCACGTGAGGGGAAAGCTCCCACAAAGTGGGAGTCCTTGCTCCCTTTCACGTGAGAAAGAGGGAACTCTCACCAAGTGGGAGTTTTCTCCTTCAAACGTGAGGGAGAGGCTCCCCATTTAGTGGAGTTTAACTCCACACCACATAAAAATCTTTTTGGAGTTTAACTCCATAATAAAAATCTTTTTGGATTTACACTCCATTTAAAACCTCTTTTGGAGTTTAACTCCACAATAAAATTCTTTTGGAGTTTAAGTCCGCAATAAAATTCTTTTTGGAGTTGAACGCCATTTAAAATTCTTTTGGAGTTTAACTCCACATTTAAAATTCTTTTGGAGTTTAACTCCACAAAAATATTCTTTTGGAGTTGAACTCCATGTAAAAAAAATTAAAATTAATAAAAAAAATAATAGTAATAATTAAAAAAAAAATTAATTTGGATCCCCCACGTGGGGCGGGGAGGGTTCCCACCAAATGGGAGCCTTTTCCCTCCCTCACGTGAGGGGGAGGCTCCCATTTAGTGGGAGCCTTCCCCTCCTCACATGAAGGGGAAGCTCCCATTTAGTAGGAGACTCTTTCCCCCTCACGTGAGTGGGGGAGGCTCTTTTTTTTCTTTCTTTTTTTAATCTTTTATTTTAAAAAATAATAAATAAATAAAAATAATTTATAAATAATATTTTAAAAAAAATCTCAAAATATTTATATATATATATATATATATATATAAATATATATATATATATATATATATATATATATCCTTTTTTTTTACAAATGGAACAAAACAAAATGAACACGTCTCTATTATTATGTAAAAAAAAACACCAATGCATCGCATTGAGTTCGCATGACCGGTTTGACCCGTCAATCGGAGCTTCTCTCGCTCCAAAAGCGAGGGGAAATTAACGATAGTTTAGTTCGCGGCTGCCGGAGATTCGGATCCCCACATTCAATAACCCCGGCCTGTCCTACGCAGGGAGAATCTGTAGTACGTCTGAAAAGCGCACGCGTATTCTTTTCTCTATGGGGTGACGAAAAACACCCTACATGGATTGCTTTTAATCTTGGCCTATGTATCTTTTACATAAAGAGAGTTGGTTAGGAATCATGTATTAACTAATATATAAAATACTTGATTATCTCAAATAACCAACCCATAACTAATAGAGATATCTTAGAGATTTAATATATATCTCCATGAGATATCTTTAGAGATAATCTTGGAATTTAAATTAATGATTAATTTAAATCCCACTAAATGCACTGCACGTACTCACAATTTTGGGCTCGTGATCTCGGGCTCAGAATTTTTAATCAATTTCAATAAGATATTCATATTTATTTAATTAAAAATCGATATAAAAACGTATCCCGTATCCAAGATTTTTGGAAAATTACGAATTCGCTAATCCGTATCATATCATATCCCGTATCCGTATCCACACTCATGCTATATAGGTTGCAGGATTATGGTAAGCCCCTTTGTTTGTAATAGATTCCTTGGTCAGTAACTTGATACATGTTAGATTAGGAAATACTTTCATGTAATTACTGGATATTATTGTTATCAAAAATATGTTTAGTTTCTATTCAATGTGTTGGGATTATTATAGATTATTAGTTAGGTTATGATTATTGGTTATCAATCAGTTTATTTGGAGTTGTATAAATTAAGATGATTTTTCTCATAATAAAGATGATCGAGTTTATTACTTTCTTATCATTGTATCAGAGCTAATGGCTCGATCCAAAATTTATTTTCATTTATATTTTTAGTCTATCAATCCAAAATAAATAAATTCTTCAACAATATCCGATTTGAAGTTTTATCTCTTTTATGGGTCATCAACAATAGCCTCCATTAAAATCAAATTTGCGCAACCATCCTTATCTACGTCGCTTCTTCACAAGGCATTTCTAGCAAAAGAGATTTCGAGGTTCAGTCCATCTAGCTTATGCGAAAGAGACTACGTATTTCGATGTTCGGTCCACCTAGCTTATGCGAAAGAGGCAAGAGGTCACGCCCACCTTGCTTATACCATAAGAAATTGTTTTCTTCATCTTTCTTTTTGCAGGTTGTATATTCAGACTGAAGATATTATGCATACTCTCGGTTATATCCCATGTGAGTTGAGTTTGAGGGAGGCAGTTAGATTAGGAAATACGTTCATGTAACTACTGGGTATTATTGTTATAAAAAATAGGTTTAGTTTCTATTCAATGTGTTGGGATTATGATAGATTATTAGTTTAGTTGTTATGATTATTGGTTTTCAACCAGTTTATATGGAGTTGTATAAATTAAAATGATTTCTCTCATAATAAAGATGATCAGGTTTATTACTTTCTTATCAGTACCAATTAAGAGAGACGCCCTGTATGGTCGACTGTTGATGGCTGTTCGAACATGATCAAATTCTTCATGGAACCGTGTGCTTCCAATGCCTATCCCATCTTGATGAGAAATGGCCAGATAATCACATTTCTTTTTTTTTCCTCAAGTAAATTAGATGACGATTATTACATCTTAGTATGACGAGTTTAATGTTATTCTTGTGAGACACTGAGAGTTGTGAATCAGTTAATTAATCTGTCAGATTGGACAAAGTACTCATTTACGTTTTGTATGAGTCCTCCTTTGCTACCGAAGCTAGATAAATGATATATTCTTCTAAGATTTTAGATAGTCATTTGTGTAAAGAAATTAGAAAAGATCAGTTTGCTAGAAGTTGAAATTTGAAGGTCATGCAGTTTACAGTGGAAGGACCATGTAAAGATGTAAGTTACAGATATGGTTGATGTTTCATAACAATTTGCTACACATAGCAGATCAGGAATTATGTTGAATTCAGTAGAATAGGCATGGTCCTTACTGGAGAGGTGATGAGAGTGCCTTGTTGAAGTCATTTTAACTGATGGTTCCATATTAGCGCCAAAATTTGGAAAGCATACTTACTAGATATTGACACGATGAGCGGGCTAACATGTGTCCATTAGCTAAGGCTAGGTAAAAAGATGAAATCAGACTAGTAGACCAGAGATGTTGCTATAATCATTAGTTAGTTATGGCTTCCCTGTTTAACGACAATTGCATTTTCTTTGTTTGTGCCACCAATCTTTATGAGTCTTGATGGTTATTGTTTGTGATTGATAATTGTTAATTTATTGTCCTGGTATCATTCCTAATTATTATTTGGCAATAAACTTATTGCCATTGGATGATAATTCTTACATCTGCTTTTTCGTCTTTTTTTGGGGATAATCCAGGGAGAATGAATGATATCAATGATTTTCTTGCAAGTTCTGTAGTTGTTGTTACTGTCTCAAGCTTGTTGCCTCCCTCTACCAGAACTGGTGATTCAAAAGGAAGAGATATTGAGAAAAGCACAGGTGTTTCCATGCAATATACTAAATGCTAGCTTATAACAAATATATAGAACTGACCTAATCTTTCCTTCTAAAAAATGAACTATGCTTTGACCTTATCTTGATTATCAAACACTTCTCTGTGTTCTTATTAATATTATTATAACGAAGTATAGGACGCATATTTTTCGTATGTGCTAGTGATTTTGCTTTCTAGTTCTTACATTTCCATTGCTATCCACGGTGCATACATATATCATTATGAAATGAGATGTAAATATAAATCTTAGTTGCGACTTCTTTTCTAGCTTGATTTAGTCTGACTGCATATGTAACACTGATTAATTAGGAATAATGTTTCATTTCAGCAGGAAGCTTCATCACATTAATATTAATATAGTTTTTGAAAATTATTGCTCTTTTAATATTGTAATATTAAACCCTGTCTTCAGCCAAGACCTTGCACAGGTTTATCGCCAAATTTATGTACAGAATTCTCGAATCAAACTAGTTTGCTATTTATTGTTCACTATAAGAAGATTTACAGAGAAAAGGTGTCATTTTACAACCAACTGATTGTAGATTACTTATGATGGATGTTGTTGACTAATACCGATACTGATGCTGGTGATAAGCAGAGCATGTTGTTTGGTGCACTTGAGTTTGAAGTATGAGTTTGTAATGGTTAAAAAGGAGAGTTTGAAAAACCTCCTATAGTGTTTTACTTGTATTCAATTTTCCATTTCATCATCTGTGATTCTCTTTTAAGATCCAGACATACACCGTTATCCGCCTTCTATGTTAATACAGAGGGGATAGAAGTCGGGAAATCAGTACATCCCACTTAATATTTGAGTGATAAGTGGCACATATATAGTAGGACACAAACTTAAATGAAAGATGCATGGATATTCTTATATTTGATAGAAACACTTTAGACTTATCCTAAAGTTTAAATAACATATATATGTTCTAAATAAGTTGTATACATGAAATAATTTTCTATCTTGTTATTCAATAATGCCGAAAAGTTAATAATGTTTGAGTGATGGATTTTGATTTTGCCATTAGTCTTAATGACTTTTGGATGCCTTGTTGCCATAGCACTATCTATGATGTAAATACCAAATTTATATGCGGGGATATTCCTTGGAACATTCCCGCCCGCATCTAGTTTGGACACATTCTTGTGTAAAATTGCAATCACCCCCTCCTTAAATATCTCCTCCATCTAGGTTGGAAAATTCTGATGGGTCCCCGCCTTGAATATCTGTTAGTCCTTTATTTTACACCATCTAACCCTGATATAATGGAAAATTGTGATTTCCCCACTCCTTAATCTCTCCCTCACTCCTTTCCTATCTCTGCTGATCAAGCTAAATTCAGTTAGAAATATTTTAGTCTAGCCCTTCCCTCGAAAATGTTCGTTTTCCAGTCCCTAAGAAATTGCATATTAGTTGAAAATTTTGATTCAAAAAATATCAATATGATATTAGATTGGTAAGTGAATCATTACATCCAAATCTTTTCAGTTCCATAGATAGATAATTATAAAGAAGCCACTATAAATTTCAAATACATTTCTTCAATGATTCCATAATTTATCAAGAATAAAACATAAATATCACTTGGTAGGTTCTTTTAGTCCTCAACGTGTTGTCAATAATCTATGGCTGTAGGCTTGTATTTTAGTAAGGGTGCTTCGTACATGGAATGAAAGATTTTTGGGATTCCACACGGTTGGGAATGTGATGTCCAAGCATATGATTCCACCCAGTGGAGGAAGATCGATGACAGGAGACGATGATGGCCAGCAACAAGAAATGGAAGCGGTCGGTGAAGGTGAGCGACGGAGGTTGTGACCCTGGTATCCTTCGTTGTGTATTTGGATGCAAAGTATATTTATTTATAAGTTTGAATTCCAGACATCAAAAAATTTCTAAATAATGTTAAGATCTTTTCAGGGCAAATTCGACCGGCAATTTTTATGAACATTTCAATTTACAAATTATATCGCTATATTGATCCTTTACAATTTTTTTTGGGGATACGACCCTCTTCGGAATCAAACCGTTGACCTCTTGCTCTGGTACCGCATTCGTTATACCCAATTTGTACATGTAGAAAACTTTAGTTAATATAAATTTTAGCCTAGACTGCCAGACCCATGTTGATATCAAGGCAGTAAGACAAGTAGATTGTTGGCTACGTTAGGATGATATTGTGTGTATATTAAATCACTTAGCCCGTTTGTTACAGAAACAAACCATAATTATCTGATAATTTCCTTGCTTATGCCAATTTCTAGAACAGCCCGCTCTTTAAAGCGCGGCGCACTTGCTAGTATGTTTAAATAACTGGATTTGAATGTTCTTGCAATTATAGTTTCTTCTCATGCTGTTAAAATAATTATTAAATTTTCTGTGTTTGCATCACGTTTCCTTCTGTTGTTCATGCTAAAACCAAATTATACTAAATCTCCTTCCCTTTGCATGGCACATTAAGTTTATGTGCTCTCTTGAATTAGTTGATCTTTAATGAAATTGTCATGAAACATCCTTTCTATGTTTTTATTGATTCGGTTACGAAAATAAAAATGTTTTAAGGAACACAAGAACACATGATGCATCATTCTTACCACCATGTCTGTATTATGGCATCGTATATGCCCTCTATAATTTCTCTCTGTCTGATGGAGGATCAAACGGATACCTAAAGGCGTCCCTGACCATCTCTTTCAGTGGAATATTTGGTAATGAGAATGCTTCTTAGCTTTAGGGATCATTTACGGGGGACATTTACGGGGGACAAATTTTCCTAGTAGAAAAACTGCAATAGCGAGGGAAACATTTACGGGGGACAAATTTCCCTCAGCAATGTGTACACTATCAAGCGAATTTTCTCTCTTGCTAATATTCTTTCGGCAATGATCTATTTCTAAGGGGGAAAGAATACATTGCCGAGGGAAAGTATATAAAAGCGTAAATTTAATTGGGCCAAAACATAGCGAGGAAAACATTGCCGATGGATATATCCCTTGGCAATAGTCGCATTAGCAACTAAAGAAATGCATAGGGAACATTGCCGAGGGATAAAATTCGCTTGGTAGTGTATACATTGTAGAGGGAAATTTGTCCATCGTAAATGTTTCCCTTGTTATTGCAGTTTTTTCTACTAGTGAAGTAACGGTGATTAGTCTCTTTTATGTTCTCCTCCTCTCCCAGATACCAAACTATTATGTCACAAGACTTGTAGCATAATTGAGGCTTGACATTAGTGTTTTATTAATGCTGCAAGGGTTTTTAAGGCTATTCCTGTTTAAGCTATCAACAGACTACACCGTCTTGTGAGTAGTGTTGGGAGCTTCTGCTGGCCACCCCTCCCTTTGAAAAGGGATGCAGTTATCTCCTTCCGATTTCTGGATGAAGCTACTTTTGTTTCTTTCACACTTAACTGGCAAAATATACGTTGATGATACTTTATATTAAAAAATGCCCAGGGACTCGATTTGTGTTAATTGTGGTCCAAGTCTTTAAGATCTACATCATCGTGAAAATTACAGTTTATGGTTTTCCATTGATTTTGTATGTTTGTCTCATTATTACTTGATCCTGCCAGAAGAACAAAAGCCTATGTATGTATTCATGCATGGGCCTATTTATTTATGTGTAATTATATAAATAACTGCCATCAGAATTTCTAAATGGCTGATACCTCTTCTTTTTATCTTTCCGTTTGAACTCTGAAGATGTTCTCCATCTCTGAGATCATCATGTGTCGTCTCTTGGGACTTCACTTAGAATATTGATGATCATGCTGCATGACGAATTGTAATCTTTATACTTGGCACAATAGCAAGTTACCAAAGTACATGTTTTGACTGCCTCCATAACCAGATAGGTTTTTTCCTATAATTTTCATAAACGAAATACTTGGAAACATCACCTTCGGAATGCAAGATAGATTTCGAGATACCTTGTTCACTTGGTCAAAGCACACCCTATATAACCGTTGTATAATGTTCTTCTTATTTATACATACACAATAAATTGCTCCCAGTAGAATGATCTTGTAGGCTCCAACCATGAGTTTCACCTGAAAACATGGCCGAACACCTGTTATTTGTGACGCTTCTTAATTCAAATGAAGCCCCCTGCAATATTCAATAACACGTTGCTTGATTAGAATTTGGAAATTAAGAATTTTTGTAATCATTTATTTTTAGCATAAAATTACCCAAGCTTCCGAGCTTCTGCTTGTGACCTATATGTTTGCTGCTGGGGCTGGCTTAGCTCGAGGTGAATGGTTTCTTCTTCATCCTCGACCATTCTAACATCATTTGGAACATGTGAGCCACTACTAACTGTTCCATTGATCCCACTTCTTGCATATACCTGAGAATCAAGATTCTGTTATGATTATCTTTTTTCATTGTTTTCTTCCGTCTTTCATTCTTATAAATGTATGGTCATTGGTGTCTATTGACAATTTAAGTCACTACCTTCTTATGTAACTCAATGTTTTCTTCCCGAATGAGGTTAACCTTCATGTGAAGTTCAATATTTTCTTGGTGAATGAGGTTACCCTGCAACGGAAACAGTGTGAATTCAAACCATTAAAACACACGAGAATGAATACAGGGGTTTGATTTCTGTCTTTTGTTCAGACCTTCCGATTTAGTTCTTGAATTTCATCCATCAAAATTTGGTCCTACAAATAGAGAAGTAAATGAATTAGCAGTAGCATAAGCGTTTAAGATAATGTTGTAAGAAATGAGCTGATTTATCTGAAGACCTTCTTCACTCGGATACTGTGCAAACTGAGTTCTAGTTGATTCTCTAAATTCTGTAGATCTTCGACACTTAGGCCAGATAGGTCTTCTCCCATCAACTGCCTGCCATCATAGAAGCACTAGCTTTTAAAGCTCACTAGCTCTATTTATGAAATGTTTTAGCACTGCTGTATTTGTACGTAAAATTAACGAAAAGTCTGTACAATTTTACATTTTACCATTCGTTGGCCTACCATCATATATTCTAGATTGTGGTGCCAAACTACTCAGTACAGTGTCCGACTATGGAGTGATAAAAAAAATGTTGCTAATTCCATCATGTATCTGCTTTTAAGATATAAAATGAGTGGACCTAACCAAATACTAGAAGACCGCCTAAATGGCCTATGCAAAGCAGTTAGTGCCCTGAAACACTGCAACAATTGCAAGGAAAAATGGCCAAAATTTTTCAGCATCTTGCCACTGAGATGTTTGCAACCGTAAATTATAAGGTCGTCTGATAGCATTGTTAGCCAGCTGAAAGGAGCTTTTAAGTTTCAGAATCATCCTTTCTGGCAATAAAATGTCTATTTACGCAATTTATCATGCTTTAGAAGACGACACATGAAAACATTAATGCATCGACCAACATATAACACAGTTGGGATACGACTGAAAATGAGTGGAATGAATCCGACCCGTCTCTGACAGCTGGATATGCAGACACACACTCACAACACATGCAAAATTAAATGCACACAAGAACTCCATTTTTTTAGCGTTACCAGTTCATTAGATGTGATATTACCCTAATTTTTATTGTTCTTGACTACATCGACAGAATATGCAATGGTGGATCTTCATTTTGTAATTTGGCCATTTCGATAAAAAAAATGCCGTTACATGGAGGAAAGGTGCCATATGAGAAAATTTCCTCCTATGGCGTCAAAAAAATACATACTCTGCATTTTTTTTCGACGACCGACATCCATCTTCGTCTTTATCATCTAAGATGTGGATACACCAAATTTCACGTGATTCCACCACTTTTTCATCGTTGAATTAATGGGTGCAAAATTAATGATTTACCGACAATAGATATTTTTACATTACTAATTCAACGGTGAAAAAGTGGTAAAATCACATGAAATTCGGTATATCCACATGAATGCCGATCGTCGAATAAAACGGTGTATGGTGTAATTTTTTGACGCCATCTGACAAAAAAGCCTCCTAGGGCCTCTTTTCTCCATCTCTCTCTATACACACACACACACATCACGCACGTGCACACATGCACGGGTGCTCACTCACAAGACACATGTATATAAGGATGCAGAGTATAAGTAGCACGGCAGAAAATTGCATGCATTGGTGGCTTGAAAAGTTAACAATCTGTCGATTTTTTGGATGATCGACACCGGGCATATTAATCCCTATGTCCTAAACTATGGTTACACCAATTATCATATCGTTTGGATACTCTTGCCCATTCATTTAGAATTGTAAAATGTTGTATTGTTGGAAAACTGTTAATTTTGCAATCAATTGATGCAAGACGAACGGTATCCGATTCACATGAAAATTGACATACACATATTAGGCCTTGATGTCAATATGGCCGGTGCACGTTGTCAAACAAAAATCAACGAATGGTTGTTTTTTAGAGCCGCCAATATAAAAAATTTCCTGCCGTGCCGTTTTATACTCTTTGTTCTCTCCACACACATGGACAAGCCCGCTCCCACGCCCGCGTGTGTACATGCGACATTAAAGTGGATATGGATTATAGACAAGTGTGTGTATATGTGGGGGCGCGCGCGCATGCAATGTTAAAGTGGATAGGGATTTGGAAGTCCCAATGCGCTGCCATTTCCTATCCATCCTCTGTTGTTTGTTGGAGAATTATTCATGAAACGGTGTTTTCTGTTTCTTAATGATACAGACTCCACCTTATTTTCAAATATTGAACGCCTTGACTACTTTAATATTCATTCAGATTTGTGGATAAAAATGATGCTCGATCTTTCTTTCTAAATCATGACCCCATTGGTCCCCCCCCCTCCTTCCTCCTTCCCCCTCTTCCAGTTCTGCATTTCATAGTATTCCATCCATCACACATTCAACGTAGATATTGCAACTAGTTATAAATCGATCACGGTTTTCACTGCCTAATTAATATATTTTGTTATGTTTCAATAAATTCTGCATTTTTAAAATTCATTTGAACCTATTTAACACATGATAAGATTTTTTTTATGTAATATGTGGAGAAGGAAGTTACCTGTACTGTTCTTGTAAACTTTGTAGTTGCTGTCTCAAGCTCGCTGTCTCGCTCTGCCAAAACTATTAGGTAAATCGCACACCGTTTAGTCTTTGCAATATGTTATTTATACTATGCTAGCTAATTATAAAGTATAAATTTGAGATAAAGCTGGAGAGAGTAATATCTAACTATTCTAATAAACATTATTATATCAGACGTATCTAACAAACTGACACTTGTATACATAGTAATGCTTTAGCTGCAGCTATGTAATATCAGAGTTGCGATGACCTTCAGGTATCTGTAAATCAAAGTTAGACAAGATATTGCAAAATAAATTGTCAAGTGAAAAATATTTAATGCTGATAAGTTCATATATGTATGAACAGTCCCTTAGTGCCAATGTTACACTTGTACTATGTCTTTCTATTTTGCATGAAATCATCAAAGGTAATATACATATGGAAGTTTCTAGATTCATGATTTTGTTTATTTATCTTTACCACATGCATAGTGAGCAACTTCCGACAGCAATTATGACGTTATTTTAAATTATCTGTTTACATTGTTTGCAATGTATTATTAACCGTAAACTTTCTGGGGCTTATGTTATATATTAGAATTGTTACTGGTGGTGATTTAGAAGTTACTTAGCCAATGTGCTCAGGGAACACCATGAACATGCCCAACACTATTTGTTCGTTTGAACTGAATCCCCAAAGCATTGCAAGTGGAAAAGTAACTCCAGTATTTTACTTAGAAGAAGCTTTCTGTTTATGATGCCAGTAACATCACTTTAGTCTTCTTATAACGATAGTATTCTTTGTAATTATATATAGGCCTGATTCCCCTTTTAATGATATATGTTGTGAATATTTCGAAGCTAACGTAAAGTTTTCATGGTTGATGAGGTGTCTAATGTTCATATGACATAATTCCTGTGTACAAGGATTTAAATGGTATCCCTTATAACTAAGGTATTTGCAATATAGAAATCTTCCTAAGGAGGGGCTCAAGTTATCTGCATAAGGGATGCCTAGATACTCGTAAAAAATCCAATACCACAAATATTATTGAGCAATGCTGATATTTGGGGTAGCCACTAATCATCCAACCTAGTGTATGTTATTAACTATCAGGCCATTGTATGAAATTATTGAATGATTCTCAAGTTCAATAATTCAAAATCCTTTGCAGGCCCGGTGTTGGATATTTGAATGATAAATGCTCTATTAACTTGTTTTCTTTTACTTCCAACTTAATATGTCAACTCACTAATGTGGCTACCTACATGACATTTAATTTCCCAACTAAGCTTCCCTTCTTTTGGCATATATTTCCATTCTCCTCCCCAATTAAAAGTTTTTAGCTCTCTCCTCCCCACGACTTTCCTCTCTCCATTGCCACACCGCAGGCATCTCCATCGACTCTTAGACTGGCTGCTCTTCCATTGGCATTGTCGCTCTGTCGGGTGTGTTTGTGATCGCAGCCAAATTAAGGTAATATTATTTGTTCACATCTATTGTGTATAACCTTGTTATTTCTTGTTCTATCGATCTTTCATACATTTGAAGACGTGGTAGATTATAGAACAAGGTTGCATAGAAGCAGATAAAGTTTGTTGGATTGGATGCAGAAGCTTGCCCCTAAAGCAAGTTGGTACTTCTGGTTGAGTTTTGATACATTGAATCGTTTTTTAAAATCCCTTTTCTGCTAAAAATTATTCTTAGACAAAGATAGTGTCTCCTAAGAGAGCCTGTAAATCTTTCTTTCATTCTTTTGTTTCTCTCAACATAATTAGACTGTGACAGCAAGCACTTCGGCTGTGGGATCTGACGCTCTCGTTGTTGGGTGTGGCTAGGGATCTGATAGGTGATGCAATTTAATAGTTGGTAATAAGGTGATGGGGCGTTTGGATCTGATAGGGTTTTGATGCGGTGGTGTGAATGGCATCAAGTGTTTGATGATGATAATGATGGCGATGACAGCAGCGATTGATGGGTTAGATTATGTTTGGGTCATAGCTTATATACCATTTGAATGGAGACAAGAAAAAAGAGGTTGGACGAATTAAGTTATTCTTCTTCTTTATTGTTTTCTTCTCCTCTGATATGTATTTATAGATATATAATGACAACGACCAACGAGAACATCAAGCCTTCATCCCATCGTTTGTTGTTGGCTGCACGAATGCTTTCTCCATTTAGCTCTGTTAAGTGTCATCTCCTCACTAATGTTCAGATAGGCCTACTGACAATTCAGAATTATATAATATTCTTTTAACCTATTACTAATACTATGTATTTCAAGATCGGATCATGTGTCTGGCCCTGAGCAGATGTCTTGCCGAACCGCAGCTGCATGGTTGTGGTACAACGAATCCATTCACACACATGCGCACTACCTTACTTTTTTTTCTCCCATCATATCATAATGATTCATGGGCATGGGATTGTGATATACATTAAAAGTGTGATATTAAGCATTACATGCACTGAGGTATTCAGGAAACATCATTTCAAGTCTGAAATAGTGTATGTACCTGAGCCTCAGACTTCACATTCGCTTCTAGTTGCTGCTGCTCTTTTTTTGTCTCACCGTATCTATCAATAACTGACTTTATACTGAAATTGAAAAGTTAGTAAACATATAAGAACATGTGCATGGTGTATATACTCTCTAATAATTCAGTAAGTAAGGGCTGCATGTGTGCATATGCGCGTGCGCGCGCACGCGCGTGAGTAGGGAGGGATTTGGATTGTAATATTTATCTCTATTTGATTTTTCCCTTTTAGACAGTGGATTCTAAGAAAATATGTACAGGCCGTTAGAAAAACTCCCCCTCACATTTGTTATCGATCAATTCGTTTATCTCATCATGGATTTCCTAAAAATCCAGACGCTCTATAGATTATCATCTATTATCCAGAGGATTCATGTCTTGTTACATTGGTCTTTCACTTATGCCTTGGAATCACTGGAGTATAAACAAAGATACCTATTCCTTCAATCGACAATACACCTCTAAAGTACAAAATCTCTCTATTCAGTGTCCAAAGTTTCATCTGAGGACTGCCTCTTCTTTCCGGATTTCTGATTCAGTCTGCTAAAATCAATAATTGGCGTTCTCTTCCATCCTATTTTAATGAAATCATTCATGTATGCATGATTTGACTATCTCTACTATATGAACCCAAACCCAAGGGGCCTATCTGTCCTCTTCTCCCTTTTCCAAGAAAAATTTAGAAACGAAAAGTTCCAATCTCTAAAGTGATTAACATCAACTCGATCTAAATTTGCGTTTATTCTTTATGCTAACCTCCCCAACATATCTAGCAAACATCTAATATGATTAGATTTGAGATTGAACTTCGCTGGATCTCTGCATGTCTGACTACTGATTTGTTCTATTTGTAGAAGGTAACTCAAGTAATCTCCGGATACATGAAATTTTCTGGAACTGTAGGCTTCACGGTATTTAGTAGGGTATACGTGGTTGGGGATATGATCGGGTACACTCCAGTTGGGATCTATCACGGAATCCACATTTTGAGGAATGTGGGTATCCAACATCTGTCCCCTTAAAATTTGAATACCAATATGGATATCGTTAGGCTATTCTAAATATCCGAATAAATATCAGGATAACCAAATACACATCTGTAGCACATCTTCTACTGTATTATGCATAGAACTTTAATAAAGAGTACGAACTGTGAAGTCTAATTATTGTTTTATGCAACACCGTGATTAATAACTAATGCAATTTTATATGTGGCTCTTATACAAACTTTTGAAAGGACTAATATTGAGGTTGTATTCAATTTAGTTTTCGTATCTGAATTTGACCATGATAATACCCTCTTATATTTGTACTATATTGAAGTCGTAATTCTGTGACATCCAGTAAGAAAACTTATTCCATAGCTTACCAATATTCACATTTGTTGCAAAATGATCCACTTGAAGAAGACTGATACAGACATAATTCAAATACCTATATCAACTTACAGCCCTAGCATGTTGTGATATCTACAGCAATTCTCGATTTCGACTCCTGTAGAGCTTCTGCATGATATGCAATATTTGCTCCTTTTGCTCCTTTGTTCTATGAACATATTTTAGTAGGATTACCTTTTCTCTATATTATTGCAAGAGATTTCCCCTCACATTTGTGTCATTCAGGCAATGGTATGCACTGGGTTTACAGTTATAAAAGTGTGCTGCCCAAGTCTAACTTTGCTATTTAGTTTATATCCTATCTCTAGAAAAGAGTATTCAAAGTTCCCGCCTCCAATTGATTTAACTGCGCTACATTATTCTCAGATTGGATGATCTCATTCTCAGATTGGCTTCTGTGTGTTATTTAGTTTCCTTTTTTATTTTAGGGGATCATTCTTTAAAAGAAAGATTTCGAAGAAGATATAGATAAATAGGGATGATATCCTGGATGGAAGTGTCACAAATTTACAAGTCTATGACCTTATTTGCCTCTTATTTTGCAATTAACCGATATTCAGACCTTTACTATAGATCTTTCTTCAGACTGCAGACGTGCTGCATGCATGACTCTAGGGGAGCTTGTTGCGGTTAATCTACCGTAAGTGTTCATTATCTTAAAAGAGGTTATTGTATGTTTATGCTTATTTATAAGGTAGACATCTGAATGTTCAAATGAGATATCCAGCAAGATCTTTAACTATTGCTCGAATTACATTTTATGATATATTGTCTTATTTCCTCTTATCATTTGTATGTTTGCATGATCATACCTACAACTTGGTTTTGATTAACTTGTATATGTGCATGATCCTGTTTTTTAAAAAAAGTTATAGACAGTTGACCTCAAAGCTTCCAGGACAAGCATAATCATGAGGTAAAAACAATAACTGCCAAAGCTTGAAGGAGGAAAATAAATCTTATAATAAATATCAGAGATCAAGAGTTCAAGCCTGAAGCAAGTGATCAATTTTGCAACTCTTGGGAGATCGATGTGATTGTTGATATTGTGTGGCTGCACTCTTCTGACATAAGTCTAATTAGCCATGAGCATAGACTGGGAATGACTCAGCGGTGTCAGTTATGTATGTTGGTGCAGGTAATGTGTGTGCGAGTTTTTGAAGACACCCTCCTCTTTGAAGAGATTCACATGTCAAGATTTGGCAAGTTATTATGTGGATAATATGTATGATCCATTCAAGTAGAAGAAGATTCACATTTCACTCATCGATGCATATGTTGAAGGTCTTTAATTCCATTGATTTTTCATACGTATATCAAAGTAGGGCGATCAACTTGAATGGAATGGATCGTTCAAATATATCGTAGATCGAGATTTCCCGTTTTTAAAAAACGCCGACTGGTTTACAATGGATCACTCTCCTATGTATGTATGTATGTATGTATGTGTATGTATGTATTTATGTATATGAGGTTAATGGAGGAAAGGTGCCATAGGAGGGAATTCCCTCCTATGGCGTCGGAAAAATACATGCTCCATGATTTTTTTCGATGATCGGCATACATCACTTCCATCTTTATCATCTAAGATGTGGATACACCAAATTTCATGTGATTATACCATTTTTTCACCGTTGATTTAGATGGTGCAAAATTAATGATTTACCGACAATAGAACTTTTTACATTGCTAAATCAACAGTGAAAAAGTTATAGAATCACATTAAATTTGGTATACCCACATCTTAGATGATAACGACGAAGATGATGGATGCCGATCGTCGGAAAAAACGAGGGGGGTATATTTTTACGATGTCATAGGAGGAAATTCCCTTCTATGGCATCTTTCCCCCATTATTCTCTCTCTCTCTCTCTCTCTCTCTCTCTCTCTCTCTATATATATATATATATATATATACACCCCATGGTTTATTATCAGAACTATAAGATATATATCATATACCATTTGCTCACAAGTTGTCGTTGTTTCTTAATGTTGGTACAGCGGCTGGCCTAGCAGAGTGATCTTGTTGCTGTTCTTCTAAAACTATGCATTTTGTCGTTCCATCAGAAAATTTCTGAACCCTGAACTCTATATTATGTATGTAAAAGTTATAGAAGGAAGGTATATTTTCCTGTACTGGGATTATCTTATTAGTTAAGCTATATCCTTTTTTAAAAAATGCCAGGTTTTAGACTTGACTTGTTAGATTTTGCAGCTGCATTTGATGGTCTTATTTTATTATTTCTCCTGACCATTATAAATTTACTTAATACCCACTGATTTTGTTTATTGCTTTAGTTGTTTGGATTGTTGGCACCGAACGGAATGCGGATCATACCAACTGCTAGGAACCAACCGTACGGTTGACACCAAAATTTTGAACTCCAATAAAATAATCCTAAAGTTACCATTTGTGGGCATCTTTGGAGTCGGATATCCTCTATAAAATACGGGTATCTTTAATTGACCAAAATCAAAGCTAATATCCGTTTTGATAAAGCGGTTGCGGGTATCTCGAAAAAGATATCCGCATGTGTGGTCATTGACTGTTTTCATTATGTTAGTGAGGGAGTTATTCTTTAATCCCACTGTCTTTAAAATAAGAGTTTTATAACTACTCCACTTATATATATATAAGAGTTTTATAACTACACACCTTAAAGAAAGAAGGAAAAATGACCCCTACCTCATTATTCACATTATTCAACAAAAGTAAATTCTCCACTTTCTTTTACTGGTTCCGGAGACTTTTAGATTCTTTTTGATCTATCTCTTATAACAACAAAAACAACAAGAAAGAAAAAAGAAGTTGGTGATTTTGATGGGGAATTTCTTTTAATATTTTTTTATTTCTTGCTTCTAACATGGATCTCTATATGAGGTATATTTATGGTTGAGAGCTTGGAGAAATTCTATTAATTCCTACAAATCAAGAATTTCCTGATGGACTTAAAAAATGATTAATATCATTTTTTAAGACAAACCGAGAATACAAAAGTATCTCTCTTTGGAAAATAGAGGAAACCCTAATTTTTCATACATATTAAAAATACGATGGGGGATTCTGTCCAAATTTTAATAAATTCAAAACAGAATTTCGGATTGAATCTGCCTTTCCCGGCACATCTGAGAAAAACAACCATAACTCTCATCCAAGAGTATCAAATCATCATCCATTCGAAACGTATGAAAACTAACTCGATAAACTTTGAAACGAGACCATATATGAAGATAAATAGTTATGAAATAATAGATTTTCAGATATGTCAAATGATGTCCGCAGATTCGCTGGTTAAGTCTGTCAGTCTAGACACATCTTAGCAAAACGGTTATAACTTTCACTCGAGAGCATCAAATCGCGATTCGTTTGAAGTATATGAAAGCTATTTTATTAAGTTTCCAAACGAGACCATGCAAGGACACGAAAACTTTAGAACTTATATTCTTAATGCACTTTGAACATTCAGTATAATTCTATGTTCTTTTCAAAACTTATATAAGCGGGAACGTTTCAAACATCGCGGATATCTTAAAGAATACCTAATGAATATCATAAAAGATTTTCGTCGTATATCTAAAAGATATCCCCATGGACATCCACAAATATAAAAAAAAGAGGCGGATATCTCCATGAAAGATGTCCGTTGCGGGTATCTTAAAATATATACTCGCAAACGTCAAAATGGAGCGGATATCTCTTTGAAAGATATTCGTTACGGAATAGACTCCTATTAATATGGAATGGCCTGAATTATTCGATTTGAATTACAATTGTCAATGCATCCAGAACTTCTTAGGCCAAAAAAAAGAATTTTTTTGATCAAATCAAACCACATAATTTAGAGTTTTTTTTTGCTATATTAAAATAGATACCTGCAAACGTCAAAATAGAGCGGATATCTTCAAAAAAGATATCCTCTACCGAAGAGATATCCGCAAAAGCCAAGGAGGAGCGGATATCTATCCATTCCATATAGGGTTTAAACCCCGTTTGAATTACAAAAGATCTTGTTTTTGTTTTGTTTGTCTAATTGTGGGTCCCGCAAGTGAAAATATCCATCTGACTTTAAATATAATATCTAGTTTTGATATTAAGACTACTGATTTGAAGTATATCTGTATTTCTTTTCTCTTTATTTGAACTTGAGATGTAAAGAAATGCATATGTACCTATATTGTAAACAAATAATGTGAATGAAATTTACTTGGATGATTGTTTTTATGTTATCTTTATTTTTGCAAGTAAGCTTATATGTGATGTGATCTTTATTCAAAGTGATTTGATTTAGAATAACTTAACAAAGTATCCCGTTTAAGTATCTCCTAAGACAACATGGTATAATTAACGGTAAGTGTTTGCGATTACCGGAAGTTTCGAACCCCAAGACCTTCTGGTTAAACTTTAAAACTTGTTTTGTTTAAACTCTATTTTTATCTTAACGGTCGATCGTTAGAGATCATAAATAAAGTAAATACACACTGCTGTAAAAATTTGTATTAGTAGGAATTCGATGTAGCCATACGGTCATCATGTTTGAATGATACGATTCTGCATGTTTTATAATTCTAGCGTTCACCATTTTCTTCTTATTAAAATATTTGTTTTGGTTGGTTATAATATATACTACAGAAATTTCAAGGAAAGTATGGATCTATTTATATTATACATAAGAAATCAACCACATGTGTGGCCACAAATGTGTCCTGGACTTTCAATTTTTCAGAAATTATAAATTGCAGCTGGCTATCATTTTTCTTTGGAATTTAAGTAGTTTCTTTATTGCAACATAAGAAAATCATAAAATTTCAAATATATAAATCTGTATTTTTATGTTTTTGTAAAATATTTTGTATGTAAAAAGCACATGAAAATCATGAATAATCAAAAGTAGTAAAATTTTCCGTTTTTATTGGTTTTCCCTTTTTTGCTTGCTATTACACACCAAAATCATAATATTTTAAAAAAAATCGTGATATTTTTAATTATCAAAATTTTGATTGATATTTACATAAAAATCGAGAAATTTTTAAAAATCTATTTTTTTTCTATTTTAAAAAAGAAATCCTTAACTAATTCCAGCTAAGGGTATTAAGTGACCAACTTGTAAGAGAGCTTTTGATATTTTTGCCAAAAAAGGCTCAAAATGTTTTGTTGTTTGGTAGATCAAGTCTATGCAAGCATTTTACCAAAAGGTTAAGCATTTTCCGTTTTGTTTGAGCAATACTTTATTTACCAGCTTAATCCTGTGAGGCTACAATAATCTACCTAAAAGAGACAATCCACAGTCATGATGTCCGCATCACTCTCTCTCTCTCTCTCTCTCTCTCTCTCATCGCTTCAAACAAAATAAAAAAGACAACACATGTATAAATCACAACTTGTTCCATCAAGGCTTTAAGCCTTCAACGATGAAGCAGTTTTTGACCAAAATAGCCCTTCTTTGTTGCCTTCTCTTGATAAAAAGTACAAAAATGTCTCTCTTTTTCAATCTTCATTTTTCCTCTTCTTTCTTTTTCATCTTAAATTCAAAGGGACCCATCGTTCTCCTTCTCCTTTATCTTTCTCCAACCCTAAAAATTGATTCAAGATCATCAACTTTCTACTTCCCCGCTACTTTTTTCTTCAATTAACAAAGAAAACAAAACACACACACACACACACACACACACACACATCTCATTTTCTCTCGCATTTCTTCTCCTCTAAACTCCGAAATCTCTCTTTCTTTCTTTTCCCATTCTCAGTTCAACAAAGTCATCACTTTCATTTTCAAAAAGTCTGTTTTCACTTTTCACTTTTTCTACCCCTCCAATTTCAACTAATTAAACTTCATCTCTTTCTTCCACAAATTTCACCCAATAGCTCAATTATATCATGACAAGGACTTGATTTTGGGTGCATTGAAGAGAAGACAATAGGCTTCATTCCAAGTTTGATTTCGAGTTTGATTTAATATTTGTTATTGGGTTGATTGGAAATGAAAGATATTAATTGGTTTCATTTAAAGTTTAAATTAGAGCTTGACTTACTTTGATTTTGGATTCATTATAAAAATGAGTAATGGGTTTGATTATGGGTTTTATTAATTTTGGATTTGATTTTGCATTACATATTAGGTTTGATTTACGGCTAGTTAATGAAAAAGGTTTGGGATTTGATTGGAGAAGATCTAATGTTTGTTTTAAGTTGGCAAGTAATTCTAATGATTTTGATTTGATGGAAGAGGGTTTGGGTTTGAATTTAAAGTATTGGAGTTTTTTTCCTTGAAATTTAAAGTTCGATGAAAAAGACCAGGTATTTTCGAAATGTTCGGCTCATATCCAAGGAATTAACTTTTCTAGACGACAATAGTACTTCAATGGGGTTTAATGTAATTTTTAAAATAAGTGTGGTTTTCTTAAAGTGTCGAAAAGATCGACGTTGTTTAGTAAATTTACCTGTACACTCATGATGATTATTTAGATATTACTTTAAGACCAAATTTACCCCGATTATTCCTGCTAAACCAGCCTCATAATTCCACCATATTTGAGATGTCCATTATCTCAGACACTAATTTTGGAAACGTTATGTATATTCTGAGCGGTTTTTGAAGACACGTGCTTGCGAGATCTTAGAAAACATTAATATGGAATCCTTATGAGAACATAGAAGAGGTTCACGCATTAGGCTCTTATATTTATTAAAATTCATGTCAAAGGCAATACCGATATTTTTGGTATCTGGCTATTTAGTTGGCAATTCAAGTGATTACCAGATCCTTTACCACATGCAAGCCATGCTAGCTTAGGGGCTGTTTGGTTGCAGGATGGTGAAATTTGGATTCCCAAATAGAAGCAGTAGGACGACGTTGGAAGGGGGTACTGTCTCTCGGCTCGGTTTCTTCAACTACTCTTTCCGACGAGATGGAAAGTGCAATCACCAAAGGCGGCTATTCGGAAACCGGAGTCAATCTCCGAAGAATGGATAGGCTTTGAAATTTTTTGGATTATAAAATTTTGTATTTTGTTGGTATTGAATTTGTAGATCCTTATAATTCTTGTTTGGTTGGTAAAAAGAAAGTGAGATTTAGATTTGAGGATTTTAGAGAGAGGAGTTAAAGTACAGAGAGCCCCACTAAACGGTGCTAATCCTTATGAATCCATTGTTTTTTTTAGGATTCATGAATCCTTAAAAATGGTACGCCCAACACAAAACAAGTAAATCCACAAACCCCAAAACCTTACAACCAAATAAGAATCCTATAATACTCACTCTTTTTTTGGATTCTTAAATCCAAAAGACGACTAATCCCCAAAAATCCTTGAACCAATCTGGTCCTTATGATCCTCTGCAACTTATATCTAACAAATGTTTGAATTTCATTTTGAGGTCTATACATGAGATTTTGTGAATAATTAAGGAAATATAGTAAATTCGATCATAAATTAGCCATAAATTCACTAGAAAATATATATTCATATATATAGGAGGGTTCTTAGATGTAAGGCTTAAATTTCTACCATGTCATCATATATTTAGACTTGATTCTACTTTCCTTGGCATGCATGTATCCAATGAAATTTCTTCTCTTATCCTGATCCACTTAATTTCCAAATTAACATATTTGCATGGAGAATGGTACTGTTCTCTCTCTCTCTCTCTCTCTCTCTCTCTCTCTCTCAAATGAAGCCTTCTTCAACATGATAACATTATCCTACTGTTACATTCTCTTCTAGTACATAATACAAGGTAAACAGATCCATGAAATGAAAAATTAAGGGAATAAAAGGACATGCTACATATGATGAGAGTAATTGACGAACCTGGTATTTGAGAAGTCGTAGAGCCTGCCGGTGCTGGAGAAGATCATGAGACCGACCTCCGCATCGCACAAAATGGCGAGCTCCTTCGCCTTTTTGAGCAGCCCGTTCCGTCTCTTCGAGAACGTCACTTGCCTGCTGGTCGTGTTGTCGATCCTTCGGATCACAATCTTTCCTCTCCCCATGCTTTATCCGATCGATATCCCGACCGATCCAGATATGTTTCAGATCTACTAAATGATGGATTAATTAGGTGAAGAAAACCCTTGGCTAGTTACCTTAATGATGTCTCTCTCTCTCTCTCTCTCTCTCAGATCTCAAAGCAAAGCTAGGTGTTTAATTAATTGATTAGTACTAATTAATATGTTGGGATTAATTAAGGGGCAACCAATAATGAATTGTTTCTTGTCTTGTATTATTAGAAATGGTGAGTATCTTTCTTTTTTTGGCGATGGATGCCCTAATTAATTGGCTTCATTTGTCTATTTCTAATTTTTCTCACAGCCGAGGTTTCTCACTCTGCAGCCGCCTGCCTTGTCGATTGCTGACACGTGGAGGTAAAAAATTAATAAAGAAATGTAGTGTGGCTGTAAATTCCACTTTTGGGCATACATGCTGGAAGTACTACTTCTGCCATGTCCAACTTTACTACATTAAGCATTAGATTCAACACCAGCATTTTTCAGGGATTTATACGGATTTGATAGTTGATACAGGTTTTACAGTATTTTGTATCTAATAATCGTAACTGAATTCAAATATTGATATGGATAGTTATCAGAAATATGAAAAAATTATTATCCGTATTTGGTATAAACCGGATACTGATATGGATAAAAAATGAAAATGGGAGAAAAAACATACTAGATAAACACAAATCCGATACAAATACAGATATGGATATGAAATTATAGTGCAAGGGCTGAAAGGCACATGTGCGAAAATGACTATCTAGTGAATCATGGAATAGACATGGGAGTGCAGATAAAATAATTTCTCATTCAAAAATGCAGCTTGTGATTCATGCATGACCCAATAAAGGATCGGGCCTCTCTCTAAATATACGAATATAATTCACTAAAGAGGTAAGTGTAACTACGGGATTGCACCGCGCTACTACACGACACACCCAGCACGGGTATGTGGGGCCCACACACTCAGGTGCGGGGCCCGTGGCTTCTGGGTGTAGTCGTGTAGCATCTTGTCCCTTCACTAATTAAATATGCTTAATTAATAACAAAACTTTGATTAGCTTATCTTCACATAGTGCTTTGTAGCCTGCCCATACCTCATCGTTCTAGTCATATTGTATAATTACTATTTTTCCATTTCTAGCTCATATTCCAGTCCCTCCATAGGCTGATTCAACACATTTAATTCAACATATGGGGACCGTTTATTTCAGTATTTTTAATTTTCTATACAAGGAATGGCCCTCGAAATGGAGGGGAAAAAAAGTAAAGGATAGACGAAAAAATAAAAATAAAAAAACAACCCTTGAACGCTATAGATTGCTTCCTTTCTAAATTTTTATTTAGTGTTTTGTTAATCTCATTTTGAATTTCCAAACCTTTAATATTAATTAAAAGAACACAAAAATCGTCATGATTTAAGAAAAGACATCTGGTACTTCTCTACTGACTATTAAGGCCTTTTCATGTTTTCCCTAATTAGATAATAATAGATTAGATAGCTGGTAAGGTTATGATTAATCTACCCTTCTTTGATCCTCCTTTCCTCTTTTCTAAACCTCCTTCCTTATTCACAGATTTTTACAATGTCTTGGGGGAAAAAGTCACCGTAGGAAACAATTAGAGACTGAGAGCGCATCAAAAAGCAAATCATAAAGAAAGGGAAGAAGAAGAGCCATGAAAGGGCAGTTCTGTTTACGATTTTAATTGCATGGTAAATAGATAGAAGTTACCTTGGAGGACTAACCTAGCCTAATCTTGAGAATTAGGAGAAGGGGGAGGGGGGGATGTCTTCTTTAAGAAATGCCATGTATTTTGGTGAGAAAGAAGAAGAATAAAGTTGCCCTTGCTCATAATATTTCATGTATACGAACAGTGCGCTTACAAACTCACAAAGCAAAAGCACGGGAGCATGGAGATTTTGAGTCCTTTGTGACTCTTTTGCCGAAGTGACAAATTGATGCAGCATGCCTCAAGTTTTTCATGCGTGAACAGTAATGAATTCAATATATCAAAACTGCCTGTGCTTTGCATCTAACAAGGAATCACGAGAATGGAGAAGCTTAACCAAGCCAAAATCTTGAGTTGCTACATTTTAAGCTCGAATTATTTGAATAATACTTCTAATTTTATTTTTTTTCGACTCGTAGTTTCATATGTTTATTTTATTACTGAATGAGCCAAGCTCATAAACGAATATGCAAAGCTTGAATGGAACATGTATGTAGCAAAAAGCTCGGCTTGCTCTCCACTCCTTCAACGCAAACATGCTACCAAATTAGGCAAACATACTACCAAATTATACATATCGTTATTGGGTGAACATAACCTTTTTTCCAAAAGAAAACAGAAGTTACCAAACGAGTTAAGGTAATCCTGAGTTCAGCTAGATAACTAAATGTGCGGTTTATTACTAAATAAATTAAATTTAAACGAGACATAATCAAGCTGACACAAATTAACTAGGTACAATTAGCATACCAAAAAACTATAACTAGTACATGTTTACATGATATTGACACGACTACCATAATTTGATATTGGACACACGCAATGGATGCAAATAAACTTCTAATACTGCATATCAAATTATATATGCTCATAAAATTGCAAATTTTAACCTCTCAAATGGCTCATGTAAATAAACATAAAAAATCATCGCCCATGTCGTCAGCAATTGTTGTTAGGGCCCCCTAGCTAGCTCTTGATATTTTTCATTAGACATCAAAATTCACAATTACAGGGGAATGAGCAAAAAGATCCCAAAGAGTGTGACTACCATCACTACAAACAGTTAGATAAGATGAAAGAAACAGAGACGATTTCCAAGAGATCTAACCTAGAGATTTTACTGCTATGCTTGGGAGTAGTGGGATAAGTTGATCACCGATTGCAGATTCAAAGCTTCTGAAGAGCAATGATAATCAGCCGCGTTATTTTTCGATCGGCCTGAGCTTCAACAACCAGGAAGTAACAAGTTTCTGATCCATGCGCAGGTATTGACGAAAGAAAATTTATTCGATCAATCAGAAAATTTTCCCCTGTTCCTTCGACAATATTCTAGACGCATTTAAGCTCTAAAATACCATTAAGCAAATTTCAAGTTTCTCCTTGATGTACCTGACCAACTCCATATGGAAACCTGGAGAAAGAAGAGGACTCATAACACCTCTATGTTTCGTGTAAATTGATTTCTAGGTCCATCGATGTTTAACTTGAAATATCTTTAACGTGGCCTTAAAGGGTGATTTTTCTAAAGATAACATAAGCAGCAACTTCTGATATAAGCTCCAACTTCTTAAGAAACATTGCGTTGTACGTTGTAAGTAACCGATGCAAGACACAGTAAGTCTGATACGCTTCTTTCAGTCATAGAAGATGGCATTGAATTTCTATCAAATCTGAGTAGTCATATTTGAGTAGCCAAATTAAAATACAGCCTCTGCTTTCGCTTCAGAATATGCCTTGCATTTGCTAGGCTAAGAAAAAATAATGTGTTTGGAAGGCACTGTCACCTGCTATAGCTCCAAGAAAATAACTCTCATATGAAAATAATAACTGCGGAAATTTGCTATTGGGAAGTTGGAGAAATCGATAGCAGCAACAAAGGTGAATAATCGACCAAGGAGCCCCTAAATTTCTTAGTGCCCAATGACACCTTCAGTTTTCTGCGACTCTGAAATGCCTTTCAAGAATTAAAAGGGCATTAATCGGAAACAAAGAAAGCACACTCTCGGCTTATTGATATATGGACCAGAAAAAAGCTCAATGAGATTAAGGAGTTAAACTTATAAAGTTTTATTTACTTTCCCACTATTAGTATAAAATAAAAGTCAACAGAAAAGTAAGTGAGATGTTAGGGGGCAGCCACCTTGGTTCTTTAAAGGAGCGGGAGTATCAGATTCAGTTTAACTTGGACAAGCCCTTGCTAATAAGTTGTGAAGCATAATAAAATTGAGGAAGGGCATCCCCATGCTCTAAGCCTCTAATGCCGCAAGCCAATACTCAGATAACTTGAACCAGCTTGATAAATTGAGATAAAAGTCAAATGTGCAAACTCTGAATTAAAAAATTCTCGTCAAGCTCGTCAGAAGCCTTTCTCCACATCAAGTTGAAAACTAAAATTATGACCCCTTGTTAATTTGACCAAGTCACAAGTAATCTCCTGAGCAAGAGTGATGCTATTAATAATGTTCAGATTCGGATAAGTGTTGCACAAGAGCAAAAAAATTGGTTTGGATGATAACCCATGCAAAGTGTAGCCACCATGGTCAAGAGAATTATCTTGGTCTATAGAATGAGCACAAGGATTAATCTCATCCAACAAAACTATAGAAACCAGAACTTCATTCATGTTGTCAGTGACCAGTGAAGGAATAATGGGCGAAATGGCAAAATAGTGTCAATATAATGAAAAGAGAAGACACGCATAATGATGAAGAACGCGGTTCTTGGGATTGTGTTGACCTTCTGCCCAATCACCACTAGAACTCTTCAATTTAAGGATACTGGGGGCTTTTGTTCTAAAGGCTATCAACATTATTAAAATAGAGTATATTTCTGCCACCAGCCTGAAGCCACTTTATGTTTGATTTCTGTCTCCAGAATATCACCTCTCAAGACTTAAAGCAAGACCTATTCAAAGTTAGACTTTGTTTTGCCAAATAAGCGATCGAGTTGTCAAACTAAATAAAACTTGAAAGTATAGCTCAAAGGGGTCGTTGTCATAATTGTGTTATCATATCACTTTGTCTTTAGCGTTATAGCATTTAAAATATTTTATTTCAGGTTGCCGAACACATCATTAAAAAGAGTAAAGCCGTCTCTTGAGCCTCTTATGTTTACAAGAAAAGAAAGTTGGGATCAGATAAATAGGAAAGGCTTGACGACTACTTCTTGTACCACGCAAAAGTAATTTATGGGGCCAGAGAATACTGGAGCACTCTCAAGGAGCATAGTCAATGATCAGAACAGGTTTTTGGGGAGGTCAAGGATTTCTAACTAAATACTGTTGGAAAACACAGCAGGTGGCTTAGCACCAGAATGCTTAGATTTCATAAAAGTCATCAACCAGTAAACGAGCATTGAGAGACAACAATATCATCCTTTGATCATTCTTCACATCTTACTGATATTGCTTGCAATAAAACAATTAAATCCAAGCTATAAGCTGAAACATAGTTTGCTTGAGAAGTGTCAAACATAGACTCGATAATGACAAATAAGGACACGGGTAAATTTAGCAACGGATTTAGCCCTCATAGATTGAGGATGAGTAATCCCTTATATTCCAATACAAATTCATTATCAGCTATATCATAATTGAGGGCTCAAGCCTACCTGAACTAGCCATTCTACAAATAAAAGAATTGTTACCTTTTCTCTGGGCCTACTAATCTTATTTCATTGTTTAATGTTTCCAGGCTCATTATTTGGTCTGAGTTTTGGCCAGTAAGCTTAAATAGTGATCAGTCTCATGCATCACGTGACACGTCATTTCCTTCTTCTGTAAACTTGTTCACCATTCAACAAGGAGAAGAAGGTTTTTGCTTTGGAGCTAATAATTGAAGGCCAAGCACTAGAAGTATAAAGTTTGAGAAGTTACTGCAAGATAACCTTTGCCGAGAACCACTTTACCCAAAATCTTAATTAAGCTGTTGGGATGTAAGATAACTCGTATATCAAGCTAACACACACTTTGCCTAAAGCAGGCATCTGTGCCATGTGTAAAGGCCTCTGGTGAAAATTCTCGCTTGTAAAGACTGCATAAATGAGTAAATAAAAGTTAATCAACAATGACGAGAATTGAGCCAAGGTTTAAAATCCTTGCATTGGTACTTGTACTGACGGTCATTATGGGATTCGAATCGGCCACCTTAGACCACAATTCGGATTTTATCGTTTTAACAAATGAAAATCTAAAAGTTAGTAAAATTTTAAAATAAATAGTAGAAATAGCTATAAACAAATTGACATATTTTTTGGTAATTAATGATGTCTAAAATGGTTTTTTAAATATGTTGTAAACATAACTATAAATTTTTAGAAATTTGTTTAGTTATAAATGATGTCAAATAAACCAATAATCCATTAATAAACCCACTAACCATCACACTAAAACCCCAGAAGTGTATTATTGAACCAAACACCAAGGTTTCAAAGCTCGGTGTCGATTTCAGTTTTGGAACTCGGACGCTCATATTTTGGCCAGAATTAGCCATCTTGGATAGAGATCAGCCAAGATTTGAAACCACGGTTTGAATCCATGATCTCTTAAAAACTAATGGTTTGACACCATGCACAAACCACTTTATCCAAAAGCTTAAGCTTCTAGGCTGTGAGATAACTATGTATATTCAGCTTAAAATTACAACAAGAACTTCTGTTTGTTATATGTAACCTAGTGCAGAAAGCAAAAAATTCAACAACCTTGAGTGTTCAGAATTCAGGTGGCAAGTGTAAGAGTTTCTACTGTGAGGATATAACTCCAGTTATAGAAGTAGGAAGCTGTTAATTGGACAAAATGCAATAGATATTGCGTCCAACCAAAAACAATGTGGTAAAGGAGCCCAATGAAGTAGACAGACCAATTTCAAACAATATGCCTATACATCCTCTAAAACAATTTCATTTTTTGTTGAGTGTGATGCATGGAAATAGATGGGTTTGTCATTTACGCACAAAAATAAAATTTCAGCCAGTGAGTCACCATTGCCATTAGTTTGAATTATTTTAATTCTGCTGAAAATAGATCTTTCAGTTATTAATTAATACCTTTGAATCTACTAATATAGCCATACATATCGAGTGCAACAAATACAAGTCGCACACTGAGAGGTAATAGCAAGAGGATGAATAGCAGTATCAAAAATGAGAGGCAACAGATACAAGTCATCATACATTAAAATGTGATGAAGCAAGAGGATGAATTGCAGTAATTGATTCTCTAGGTTGAAGATGATTTGGATAGGGAAAACATGACACATTTTATTGTCAAAAGTTCAATTTATAATTAAACGAAAGTTATTCAGTGGCCTGCAAGAGTAAAGCTGAAGGGATGACCTAATAAAGAAGTCACACACTGTAACTTAGTTGTCCACCAAAGTAGAACGGTCAATATCAGCTATTGCAAACTTCAAAAAATGAGATATTGGAGACCCCTGAAGTAGGAGCTATAAGTAGACATCCTGTGTCGATACCATCCAAATGATAAGTGATAACCATTGGATCACAAAAAATAACAACTGTTACCATGATAAAATCAACGAACATATCCCTTGATCTCAGATATGCATAAAACAGCCTAGTCAATTGAAGAAGAACCACCAAAGATGTAGATAAAATAGCATAGCCAACATGAGATATGTATAATTAGAACCATTACCAACAAGTGTAGAAATATTATAGTGGTAACTGGTAAGCCTTGTCTAAAGGAAGATGCGAGGAGATGAAGTCATTTGGAGTCTCCACTGAATCAAGACAATAATTTAGACCGCTAACGTTTTAATGTGAGTGGGGGGACCGCACTCTCTAAGCCTAACATACAGAAATTCCACAATTGGGACACTCAAACAGTGTGCTTATTTCAACTGTGCCAAGCAGTATACAATGAAGTATAAGCAGTTTATAGGTAGAAGAGGATGCGCGTCAAAGGACTTCTCCTTACAATGTCCATGACTCCTGTGATGAGTTGATGACGACAGAATTGAGAATTGGTGTGGTTTGACTTCATGACTGTGAAAGTTTGGTGAAAGGGGTGTAAGTTGCAGTTAGAAAAGGTATGGATGATCGCTGGAGACTTATTTTCACTCTTCAATGTGAAACAAGTCCACCATAATAGTCATCAAACGTGAGAGGGGTATACTCTGTATTTAATCAAGTCCATTAATAATGGACTCAAATAACCCAGGCTTCCTAATGTAAACTTTAGCCTAGATGGGCATGTGTTCTCCAATAGAGCCCAAGCATCAAATGCAGTATCACAAGGCAGGAAGAGGATTTATCAAGGGAAGAGACTGTTGTGGCCAGTGGGTAGGGTTGCATCCGGATCCGGATAGGATACTAGTTTCTGGTCAAACATGGATACAGATATGTGGTTAAAAAGTTTCACGTACACAGATACGGGATACCAAAAAAATGCGGGTAATGAGAAGCTAAAAAAATGAAGCCCATGTCCTAGATACGAATACGGATGTTTGGATATAATACAATAATATAGCATTAATATATATAATATAACAATTTAATATAATGATGTGTGTATAATCTTAGCCATTGAGATTTTAAAAAAAAAACTATTCTACTCCAGGCCATTGAAATTCTATAAACTTCTTTATAATACTGTACTATATTAGTAATAGAAACATCTAGATTGCAATTTAATATCTAAATCATCACAAATTACAATTTATAACAAAAGATCTAACCATCAATCTATTTTCTCGCCCCAAAAAACCCTAGCACCAGCCCACACGACCACCGCCTCCATTCCCACCACAAAGCCGTTCCAGCCCACAACAACCACTGCCTCCACGCCACTCCGCATCAACGCCTCCTCACCTCCATGTGGGGGTGAAACTGGGCCGGATTGAGGCAGTTTTTCATAATTTTTATACCCGGCCTGAAATTTAAAACTTAAAACCCAAAAACCGCTCAAAATCAACAGGTTTACAATGGTATGTGCATGCGCAAATTTTGGTTTCGGGCGGATTTCATGTTTAGGCGAGCAGTTCGGTTTTTGCAGATTTTTTGGGCTTAACCTTGATTTGAGTTTTAACTAATATATACACAACGCTTATACTTTGACAAAATTATATCAAAATAGATTTATAAATTAATCTATTATATATGTATTTGTATTCATATTCGTCTTCTCGTATCTGTATCCATTTATGCCAATAATGGATATGAGATTTTGTTACCAAATTGTATTCGTATTTGTATCCGTGACTGCGCAGCAAATATGAATATGGTAATGGCAATATCTGATCCGTATCTGATCCGGAAGCAACCCTAGTTGTGGGTGAGCAATGATATCAAGCTGGAAAAATCTAAGGCGGAGTTGTCACATGATAAGGATAGAGATGTATTATAGGAATGGTCATGATGGTGGTTATCCATGTGAATACTCACATTAGATATCAAATAACTTGCCTCGATAAAATTTACAACTAGTAATTGCAAAGGCGTGTATGTATATGCATATGTACATAGGCTGTGCTGATGTAGCTATCTCCCATTGATTAAAAAAGTTTCTACCGAGTCTGCACTCTCACAGACAGTGATGGTCTCAATAAAATCCCGAACCAAAGATAAAGCAACCTTTCATCAAAATCCCAAACCTCCGGTAACAAATATCCTTCTCAACAAGTCTTAACAGACTTAGTTACTTGCTCACTTTCATTAAACCCAGAGCCTACAAGAATCGAGCCTTCATTTCGCATAGGAATCTCGCATGTCTGATTTCCACTCAACATAAACCAAAAGATTCCTAAGTAACCTTTGGTCCTATTGGTATAGAAATTGATTGTAAATGCAAAAAGGGCTTGAGCTTTGACAGCTGGCTTTTGAGGAGGTGAGGTGATGTTCTGGAATCGGGGCGGTCACACAGAGAGAGAGGTGACATTCAATATGTTGTAGAGAAGCATGTTGCGCATGTGGGATTTCAGAAACAAAATAAATTGGGAATTTTTCATCCGGTTAACAGGACATTAGCACTGATAAACAAATATCAGCTACTACTTTTGTGAGTGTGTGCGCGTTTCTACTATCGGAGGCTTCATTTTCACCTTTCTGAATCCAGCACTCTACAACATAAATTCTGGAATTACCTAGCAGTGTAAACCAAAAGCTTGTGTAGAATCCTCACTAGTTATTGCAGAGGGAGGCAACAAGCTTGAGGCAGCAATTGCACAACTTAGCAAGAAAAACCGTTACCACCACCACTGGTCCTAGAGTAATTCAAAATAAAGCACATGTTATAATATAATCATGCTAATTCAAAGCTATAAAAAGGAAATTACATATGACATTATCCAGAATGTACCATGATCTATAAATGTATAGAACAGCAGCCGTAATGTAATGGCCAATGTATGCTTTGTAATATTACCATACAGATAATTCATAATCAGTGCATATCCATTGTATTCATTAGCCTCTGTTGACTGAAATTTTAACTTCTGATAGATTCGTCGTTGAGGAGACGTATCCATAGAGATTATGATTAATGGATTTTTCAGGGATGCTTGGGGAACTCTTTTTCCAGCATTTTAATACTTGTATTGTATTCTAAATGTTTCGAACATGTATTAATGTTAAAACACCAATTATTTATAGGTCAACACTAATTTGTATTCTTAGTCTAGATTTGCTAAAATGACTTCTTATTATAATGTCTTTGTGTGTGTACCAAAAAACGTTAGCATATGTCAGTCAATCGTGTTCAAATCCGACTTGTATTCATATCCAAATCGATCGAATTAGGCAAATGGCATTGAGCAGTACACAAAATACTACAATATTCGGTCAAACCACATATTTACCACACAAACAGTATATTCGGATAAATAACGTGAATATTCGGCCGAATTGGCCTATTAGTCCGAAAACAAAAAACCTGGGACTAAAAAATTAAATGTAAGATCCACAACTTAATTAAAAAATAAGTGAGACTCACACTAATTATTTCACACTCTCTACTCATTCTTCTTTCTCAACCGAGACTCGAACTCACAATATTCCGATTTAGTTCGGACGTCTTACCATTAGGCCACAGAAATATTAGTTTTCTATATTTTTATAAAAAAAATTTTAAATTTCGGTAAATAATATTTTATATGAAAATATTGATGGTCGTAAAATCTGAATAAACCGAATATTCGCCGAATAAACCGGATAATCTTTATTCGCCGGCCAACCGAACAAACTTTGAATCCGTTCTTTACAACATTGGCTCCTAGTGGGTTGAAAAGATGAGAAAGAAGTATTCATGAACAGTTTGGATAGAACCAGTCATGGGTGTTGTGTTGAACAACAATCCTAGAAAAACATAAAGACTTCAGTAGAAACCAGTTATATTCTTAAACTAATGAACATTCCTAAAATAACATAAAGACTTGATAAACCAACTAGATAGCTTATTTATCCTCTGTAAGGAAGTTAGAATTCTTAATCACTGCAAAGATTATTCCCTTCTAGCCATTGTTGTCTTCTATAAAAGTCACGACCTCCTATTCGTGTTGGGATAGACTTCTTTAAAAGGGAACGTATGAATAAAGTAAATTTCAAGGACAATACTCCAATAGCCTGTTAAAAAGACACTAAAACCCCAAATACATCAACTAAATGGATATAGATGCCTTTATTATTGTCATTCCCTCATAATGTACTATAAATTACGTCCTAAAACCTACCTAGCATATTAGTGGGTGGTTCTTACTATATATAACATATATAATTCATTGCCATCAATCACAAGAAATATACAATATATAGTTCCTTATCATGTAGATAGCATCTATAAATCAAAAAACATCTTAGAGTTATAGGTTTATTTTAAAATCTTCTCAAAACTATAACTCAAAAAAAGGTCTACTTAAGCATTGAAGGCTCTCAGTTATGAACTTGCAATAGTTTGTCCAACCACGGATTAGTTGCACTTGCACCCAATGTCGATAAAATAGTAAATGTTGTAGTTAAAAGTTCTAGGATCATAGCTGAAGTAACATCAAATAGTAATAGTCTTACAAGATAATCGATTATATAGCTATAAAGGATACGCTAGATGTTAATATATAAAAAGGAAATGTCCTTTAAAAATAAGATATGATTCCTTTAGCTTAAATCAATTGATATTGGGGATGTGGATATTCTACTTAGAGATTCATTCACATCAATTTCTTTCACTTAAAATTCTCTCCTTTCCCTTCTTGAATTAATTACTGAGTAGCGTATAATGCTAATTTCTTTTAAATAATCAATTATGATTAATGATGACCCTGATATATTGTGTGCTTGTGTTTATCTTCCTTTGTTGTCTTTACTTGCCTCGACTTTCTGCAATTGACTTTCTTAAATTTGGTTATGGCTTTAGTTCTTGCTATAATGCTAGTTTCTAACCGTAGATCCTCATCTCTTTCACCCTGTTGTCGTACTTCTTAAGTTGGACCCACATGTTTATTTATTATTTATGTTACCCTTGTTTGCAATTATTGTAATACCAGTCATCTTCCACATGTCTTTTATTTTCTTTCTGGATTTGATATGGTTAGGCTAATGACACTACTCAAAGGTCTTCTCGGTCTGTAGAAATTGCATTTTCATTAATAAATATAAGCACATAAAGTTAAATTTCTTAATGGGCTATAGTCCAGATCCCATGCCAAAAATGACGAAGAGCATAAGTGTCTTTCATATTATCCCAGCTTTACTCCTCATTTTGGGTATGATATAACATGGGTGATGCACTTGAAAAATGACTTCCCAACTATGGGTATAGGCTATAATAAGGTTATTATAAAATATAGTTAAGTCTCTTAACTGATAATGATATAGCCCCTGTCCATATTGACTGAGAGGTCTCCATGCATTCACATTAGTCTATAGTACTATAACTTATTCAGTTGGTTATGTTAAGTCATATTTACATTTATATTGCTTATCTACATGGGTAATTGCATTTCCTAATAAGCTATAGTTATCACTAAATATTCTCATATATGTTATAACAATGTCTTGGTTTATTGATCGTTTCAAAAGTTATCGATAAGGCTATTAATTACCCTTTATAGATTGGTTGATTAGCTTAGAGTAATGAACTTTAGTCGTAAATTTTTATCATTAATGCTTCTAATATCCTTTATTTTTCGATTGCTTTGGTTGTATGGTTTGTTTTCATGGTTTCAGCTGAAGTGTCAACATTTGTTAATCTTTTTATCTTATTTATAAGATTTTCTTTATGGTTGAAGGAATTACTCGCTTACTGAAACAATTACTCTCTTGTGTTGATTATTATTTCTTATACCTTCATCTATATCTTAGTTTTGTACTTGGCAATCAATTGTGTGTGTGTTAGGGTTAAGTTAATGGGGAGCGCTTCATCGCAAACCGGTCCGTATTTTTTAAAAACGGGAACTCTCGATCCACGACATATTTTAACGATCTGTACCGTTCAAGTTGATCACCCTACCCTCAAATATACATGTATGAAGAATCAAAAGATTTTAAGACCTCTAGCCTATACATCGATGTTGCAAAAATGAACGTCTTTCGATAATGCAACATAAACTCCATCCGATGCATAGACTAAAGGTCTTAAAATCTTTTCATTTTTCATACATATATTTGAGGGTGTGGTGATTAATTTGAACGGTTCGGATCGTTAAAATATGTCGTAGATTAGGAGTTCCCATTTTTTTAAAAAGCGAACCGGTTTGCAATGGATCACTCCCCTCAAGTTAATATGAAGTTCTCTTTTTTACATGTTAGTTTTGGGCTAAGTATGAATATGATTGTTGTTAAAGAGAATATATTTACATTTGGAACTATAATTTAAAGGATTTTCTTAGAGTATTATCTTTGGAGTTGCATTTACAACTTGGAAGTTGTTGAAAACTACCTGCTTGAATAGACTATGACTATTGCTCTAATTTGGGATTCTGAGTAGCAGATTTTCTCCAAAGGATGACCACTAATTCTTTGAAAGTTTTACATTATTCTTCTATATAGCTTAAGAATTGGAGAGGTGTATAGTTTATCTTGTAATTGATCTTTACTCTTCACTTTCTTTTCTATTTTATTCTTAGTTTGGAGTTGCAAAATTTGGTATGTTGTATTGGCCTTTTGTTTTCACTACTACAGCACATGTTAATATAATTGTTTTGGGACGGGCTTTTTTGAGCTCAGCTCCCCCCCCCAAAAAGGAGACATCCCTAATCAGAGCTGAATGAAAGAAAAAGGCCACAACACTCGCCAAATGGCCTAAAAATTTTATGCTTTCATATCTTACCTGCAAATTCTTAGCTAAAATCGATAAACAACATAGAGACAATATACTAATCAGTACATCCAAAAACTTACATATATGCACGCTCTAAGAATGCAATTGGTTGGTAAAAAAATACCTCATTGCATATGAGGTTTGAGCTTATGTAAACATAATACACTCTAAAATTATATTAGTCAAGCAAGTGTCTAAGAGGAAGTAAAATTGATTGTGAGAAATTTCAATATGCAATCATTCATCATCGAAGGCAACTTGAAAACCATTAGGTTGTAAAACGAAGAGGGTGAATATCATTTCTATACGAACTGAATCGTAATTAGTTTTTTCTAAGAGTGATTCTATTGATGATGTATGATGTTAATAGCAAGTATGCTGGATTTAAATTTCTTGCATTTACTAATCATCCTTGCAGCAAATAGTGTCAAAACATGTAGCACTAGCTTAACACCGGTAATGGAAAATCCCTAACATCATTCAATTTAATAATAGATGGAAATAAAAGAATTGATACAATTTCAATAAACGCTTAATAATGGTTCAGTAGTCGCACCTTATGATGCATCGAAGATATATGCATGAATTTTTAAAAAAAAGTATCATGTCGTCACTTGGTACCAATCTCAAATTGTGTTCTTTTTTGGATCAGACTTGTATCACTCATAAGATGTGAAAACTTGTTGGCTTAGTACAAGTCTCACACTGTCTTTTTTCTTTTGAATTCCTCGTCACTCACAAGATTCAAAACACGGGAATTCTAAGTTGATTAAAAAATAGTTGTACTATCATTAGGGGTGGTAATTGAACGAGCCAGCTCGGGTTCAGTTTGAGCTCGGCTTAGTACCAGCTCGTTTAAGCTTGGTTCGTTTATAAGTGAGCCGAACTTCAGCCAAAAATCTAAATTCGTTTATTAAACGAGCTGAACTCGAGCTTGTACGGGCTCGTTCGATACCGGCTCGAGCTCTTGTTAAGGAAAAAAGTTAAAAGTGAGCTATAACAACGCCTACTTATTAGATTTTATACTCAACTCTCATAGATACTTATTAAATAGTGTATATGAAATTTTATTAAGAGTATATACGACCTATGTAGCACGGGTTCGGATATGGATATAATACGGATTCGTGGATTCATAATTTCCCAAAAATTTAGGATACATGATGCGTTTTAATATCGATATTTATAAATATAAATAAATTAAGATTTACATATAAATATGTAGCGATGTAAATAAATAATGGTTATATTAGATATTCGATACATTTTCAAATTTTTGAGAGCCTTAATTTTCGAGAGATAAAAGCGTCGATTCCAGAGAGGCTTATGAGACATTTACAAGTTCGGGTGAATCCGAGAGTTTCTGAGAGTTTCGGACTTCGATACGCAATCGGGGACGATTCGTGAGGCACTTACAAGTATCTGTGCTTCATAGTATAAGGCAATTAACCTCATTTCATACTCGGTTCCAGCTATCTCATTTTCCTAAAATATCGAAATCCCTACACAAATTTTTGGATGCGTATCCTCATCTCCTTCAAGCCCCTAATTCTTTTTAAACCATTCTTCATGAAATGCCTCTGCTCATTCTTTTTTATCTTTAACACCGTTGATCTATGATGGGAAACAACACGGAGCTCGACTTGGGCTCGACGTAGGCACCTCATGCTGGCAGTTGAAGCTTGATCTTCTCCTCCACAACCGAGTTCGACTTGGGCTCGACAAAAGCTCAACAAGTCTTACGGACCGAACATGGACCTATACTAGTTGGCTCAAGACGAACTCAAGTCGAGCTTTGAGCTGGCCCAAAATAAGCCAAGCCGAGCTCGGACGAAGGTCAACTCGCTCAAAGATCAGCTCGGTTACACCCCTAACTATCATAGCGTTTGGAGCACGGATCCTTGCAACATGTTTGTTCATGTTCAACACATATTGGACAGTTCACAGCGCACGTCTGACAAGTGTCCGACACGCTGCATATGTGTCTGGATAAATTGTAAACATGTCGCATATGTATCTACATGTTAAATGTATGTTGTGTATGTGTCTATAATAGATCAACATCTAATATCAAATGTTTTATATTAAAACTTGATTAATGCTTATATCTAACTAATTTTTCTTACTTTATTCATTTATATATTTTAGTTGATAACTTCGCATAGTTAAATTAAATTCTAGTTTAATACATTATTAATATGTTAGTTTTTCGACGATGCATATGGATTTGTCTTGGGTAATAGTCTTAATTTTGGTGAATATGTTTATTTATGATATTCACTTTGATGGATTTCACTTTGATGGATTTCTTATGCTATGTCGTTTGAGCATGAGTATGGCTTTATGATATTAATCGTCTTTTTAGGTATTAGTTTTCGCTAGGTAATTTGCTCAAACTACCGTAGAATAAAACTTATGTGTCACACCATAAAGATTTGGAAGAGTGTGGTTGAACACAAGCTAAGAAAGAATGTTAAGAAAACAGAAAACCAGTTTGGGTTCATGCCTGGACGATCGACGACAGAGGATATTCATTTGCTTCGTCAACTTGTCGAGCGTTTTCGTGAGAGAAGAAAAAATTTGCATATGATATTTATTGATTTAAAGAAAACGTACGACAAGATACCTAGAGAAGTATTATGGGGGACAATGATGAAGGAGGTCCCCGTCAAGTACATTGGACATGATAGCAAATATCATAACTTGCGATGGCCTAACGAGTGAATTTTCAATTACAATTCGCTTATATCAAGAATCCGCATTAAGTATGTTCATGTTTACCATCGTGATGGATGAGCTCAGTAGAACTATCTAAAATGAGGTACCTTGGTGTATGATATTTGCTGATGATATTGTTCTAGTAAATGAGATGAAATCTGGGGTTAATACCAAATTGGAGTTATGGAGACAAACGTTGGAATCTCAGGGGTTCAGATTGAGCAGGTTCAAGACAGCATATATGCATTGCAAATTTAGCAAACAGAGAAGTCGGGACCAAATTGGAAGGGCAAAAGATATCATAGAGCGATCAGTTTAGATATTTAGGTTCCATCATCCAAAAGGATGTGGAGATCGATAGTGATTTTAATCAAAAGATCCAAACTGGTTGGTTGAAATGGAGGAGTGTAACAAGGATTTTATGAAATCGTAACTTTCCGTTAAGGTTGAAAGGGCTATTCGGCATGCCTTATTATATGGTACAGAATGCTGGGCTCCTAAGAAGTATCATACACAGAAAATGCACGTAGCGAAGATGTGCATACTTCGTTAGATGTGTTGTAACATTAGAAAAGATAAAGTGCGAAATAAGGATATTCGTGCAAAAGTTGGTGCAGCACCTATGGAGGAAAAGATGCGGAAAAACCGGCTAAGATGGTTTGGTCATGGGCGATGCAGACCTATAAAAGCACCGGTTCAACGAATGAATAATCTCGATATAAGCAATGTCAAAAAAGCGAAAAGGAGACCGAAGAAAACATGGATGGAGGTGATACGAAAAGATATGGTTGCCAAAGGTCTCAATGAAAGTATATTGTTCGATAGGAGTGAGTGGAGGTGAAGGATTAATGTGCTGGATCCGGCGTGATTCTCATGCTGGTTCATATAGCCTAACTCATATGCTTAGGATAAAAGACTCAGTTGTTGTTGTAGTTTTCGCTAGATAATTGTTATAAACGAATATAGTTATGCTAAGGGTTTGATAGGATATATTTTATTTACTTTTACATAATTGTATACATGTATTTATGTTAACTATTAAATTTTCATAATATTGCATCCTAATATCGTCATTTTTAGGAATTTGTTGCCTTCATATCCATATCTTGTCGTATCCGATACCCTTTTCCATGTCCTCATGCTTCACAGATCAGAGCTATACTCTTTTAAAGTCCCAAATTTCTATTAGTCATTGTATGCCACCATATATTTTACATCAGCTTAGCAAGAGAAATTAAATTTTTTAGAATTCAATCAAAAATTAATCATGGAGAATGGTTAAGCTCATGAAAATAAGGTATATATTGGATTAAAAAAAGGGTTTGCAAGAAACAAATACATTGCAACATTCACTGCTACTCAACTATTCCAAGAAGATTTATAACTCATAAGAGGCTTCAATAACACTATATAAAGACTTGGATCCACCGATATCAATAGAATAGTTATTAGTTAAGATAGGTCAGCATTTAACAATGAAATAAACATGCAAACACCACTTAAAATTACTAACTTCTTTCAAAGGAACTAATGATCCTTGAAAGTCGTCATTCGGAAGCCCGCATCCAAAAAAACAAAACTTGATTAAGATCATTCATCGAAAAGGAAGGATATTAGAACTCGAGTCAAATCTTTCTCACTAAAGCCAGCTTTAATATTCCACGTTATAACCTGCATAGATATCTAATTAGCAAACAATTAATACTTGAATGATTTTCAGAGAGACTTTGGGGCAATTAAACTATGTTTCATAGGGATTCATGAGTATGTTATGCATGGGTTGCGCTTCAGATTGTATAACCATAAATCCTACAGGAGTGATGTGATATAAGACAACTACAGTTAGGAAATTCCAAAAAACAATCATAGCTGTCTAGGTTAACCAGTCTATCCCCCCAATCCCCCAAAAAAGGTTTATTCCACAATGCCCCTGTAACCAATTGCTAAAGCCTTAAAGGCTGGATAATAGTAACAAATTAAGCAACATAATTTAATTAAACCCATTTTATGAGGTTATTACCCTAAAAATCTCTGAGAAATACCTGCTATAGGAATAAGAGATTCTAGAGGCTAACATCCTCTAGAAGATAGACCTGATTTCAGAAGAACATGTCTTATATTTTTTATTGTTAGTCATTACTGTTCGTTAAGGATCCATCCTAAGTTCCTAACATATATCCTCCCTAAGTAACTGCTACAATTGTAGAACAACAAACTGAAGATAGCGAATGATTTCCAAGTTCTGATGGCTTCATGCAGATTGCAGCCATTGGTTCAACATGACAATGCTACAGTACCAGTGCTGGTAATGCGCCATTAACCTTTAATGTTATAAATGCCCAGATTTAATATTTATAATGCATAAGATACAGCCTAAGTGGCTACAAACAAAGAGCATTTTCATTATAGTATGGAAATATACCGTTGATATTTCTTGCAAGTTACACATATGTTGGTTTTGCTGCCTCAAGCCAATTGCCTCCTCCTTCAAGAACTAAAGAGTACAGCACACATAGATTAAACTACGTTAGATATATTGAATAAGAAAAAAGGTAAAATAGAGAAATATTTCTTCTCCATTTTACATAATTTGGATAATTTATTCTGTGCCTGTTCAGGTATATTAACTAAAAAAAATTAACCATATAGTGACCCAAGATTCAAGTCTTAGATTCAGGTTCAATATTATTGTATGCATGAATCATTTGTAGTCTTAAAACAAAAGGACAGAGAACAGTTAAAGATGAAGAGCAATAAGATGTAGAATGTTCAGATAAACATGGCCTACAACTCATCACACAAGAAAGGCTCACAAATGTCAAAAGACTTTGTTAACAGAAAAGCAGACATGATTTCTTTTGGATGTTCATGTCAGTGCGATAATCCAAATCAACAAGCATATTGACAAATGATAAGGGATGAATATGAACGAAATTAGACCAGGACCTAGCTAATAAAAATTTTCAGTCAAGATCAATTCAAGCTTATATGGAGTTTGCTGTGAAACCCCCCACCCCACCCTTGAACAAATACGATGAATTATTCAAAGGATATTCAAGCCTACTTCATACATGCGCAAGTACATCAAATGTCATTCTATTTGGCTATTTAACTAATGATTACGAGAATTACATTATTCCCTAAGGCAAAAAGATTATCATTTCTTCTTATCAGGATGCATCCCACTCTAGAGATTGTGGGGAGTTGCTATTTTGTTAAATAAGCTTCAAATACATAATTCAAAATGGTAGGACTCAATGTTACTAATGGCCTCTCAGGCTCATATTTCATGTGTTCACGCTTGAGCACAAATTTAGATTGTTGATTTTCTGTTGAAAGTCAATGAAACCAATACCTATACACACGTACAAAACATGCAGACAATTAATAATTTGATGAGAAAGTGCTTATATAATATAGATGTTTCCACTTTCTACTAATGATGATCAAATGGTGTTGTCACACATAAATAGAAAGATACATGAATATTATGCAACAGCATTTATTTATTTATTTGACACTGAGAACTAGGCAAGATTGAGTGTTGCAGTGATGATGAAGATGCATGTAGATCATGCATTTGAAATTTGTTCAGTGATTCTCATTCAAGTTACAAATCATTCTTTGGGTATATTACACTCACATTTTATGAAAGAAGTTGAAGAAAATGTATGCAAAAGAACGAAATGTAGTGTATTTCTACAGAAAAGGAAGGAAAAAAAGCTTTATCGGTGAGCATATGAGAGTTACTAATCACATCAACATAGTAATGCTCGTCTCCAAGTATTAGAAAACAACAACCATACATGAATACACATAGCAACAACAAAGAAGCTGAACAGTATTAAACATGTCAAGTGATGAATAGTTCTTCACCTGTAACAGCACCCAATGTTCTAGCTATCCAAAGACTAAAGTATGGAGGAAGAAGAAAAAGAAGAAGAAAATTTAGAGATTAGATCTGGAATTTGAGAGAAGGATATTATAACAAGAGGGGGAAGGGGACCAGAGAGAGAAATAGAAACATCTAGGCGAAGAATAATTCCTAAAATATTTGAATAATGAGAAAGAGGAAAGGATCATGTGCATTCCCAACACCATATTTACTAATAAAAAGCGTTATTATGGCGATGGATACAAAGAGCTGATCTTGGGAAGGACAGAATATTTAAATTTATCATGCAGACGGTGTACAATAAAATATTTTGGAGACGGCGAAGAGCCAAGTTCACCAGCAACAATCTGGTCTCTGTGGAGAAGTTGGATGAAAATATCTGTAGAAAAAGCAATATGTATATCATTAGTTTAATTGAAAGGGCAAGTGTCGAGCTTTTTCACCCACTCACAAACTTTTGGAACATGGGTTGGATTAAACAAATCCAAGCATTAGTTGGGGGACTATTGTCAATCTTTAAGTGGGTTGGAGTTGGTGAAAGTCCTACACTCTTGACAAGTTTCAGTGTGCGCTTTATTTGACACCTGTGAAACTGTGAAAGTGCTGAGATCTGCCAAATATTAGTGTCATTAAAGGAGTCAGTTCACAGTTGGTTGCTTATGGTATGGAAAAGCTATTGCTTTTCAAAGAAATTCAAAAACTTGTTTGTTCTTTCATTGAACTCCAAACAATACATACATTTACTACTTCTCAAGTTTTGTAAGAAAATAATTGAAATATTATTTTGACCAATCATATAAGAAGCATATGCAAACTCGAGTCAAACTTTTCCACATAGTCAAAAATTGTTAAGCTCCCACTGCTCGTTGATACTTTCAAATATAAAATACTTTCTAAGTCTATGAAACAAACAATAAAAGTATGCAAATTATGCTCCTTCAGTAAGTACTTCCTGCTTCAAAAATTGAGAAAACAAGCATTTACAAAGTTGCATCTAAAATAGCTTACATGGCATTTTTTAAGTAGTTATTTCTACAGTTACGTTCGGTACTTAAAATTACTTCAACTGCAACCTCGCCTACTTCAACTAGAACAGCATATTTTGGAACATCATATTTTGGTGTCGGCATTCAGATGAACAAGAAACAAGTTCTAAAGATAGGAAAATGAGAGAGGAAAAACATATTTCTCAAGGCAAACATTTACAAAGGGTAATGAGAGGGAAAAACACATTTCTTAAGGGAAACAACACAACGGGTAAATAGGAAAGGAAACAAAATTGCAAAAGGACACTTTATAAAATCATGTGAGATTCACATTGTCTCCGTACAGGGAGAGAGGTGAAAGTAACTGGTGACATTGCAACATGCATAGCATGGTTTAATGATATTCTACTGTCCTATTGCACGCACCCCCTTTCTATAAAATCATGCTATGAATTAAACAAATCCAACATGGGTTTGAATCAATTGGAATTAGTGAAAGCTTGGCAGCGCTGACAATTATCAGACTCGGTAATGAATATTAGTATCGTTAGAGGAGACAATTGACAGCTAGTCGCTTATGGAGTTGCAAATTGCTATTTGATATTAAAATTTGAATGCTACTCATTCAGCAATTTGAGTGATTTTAAAGTAACTTACAAAGAAAGAAATAGTTATTAATGCTTGTCAATATTGAAGTGTGATGTGTGCATTATGTTCGCGTGCAAAGTTTGACTCCTTTTGTTACCATGTCAAGAAGCTATCTACGAAAGGGCTATATTAACACTAGAAGTGTAGGAAAAGGATTAACACCGTTTCTTTTTAATAGTCCTTTCTTTTTTATTCTTGCTCACTTATTAAGAAGAGTGTTACTCTTAATCTAAAATCTCATAAATAAAATTCCTTATTTAACATTATGATTGAGTTTTATTGGGAGAGATTTACACTCCCAATCATAGTTTGAAATCTTGGCCGAATCCGATCTAAGATGATCAATTCCGATCCCAAAAATGACCATCCAATTCCGAGATTGACGTAGTCCGATACCAAGTAATATTGTGTTAAACATTTATAATAGGTTTTCGACTTTCATATTAAGTTTATTAATGGTTAGTAGATTTGCTAATGGGTTCATTTATAGGTTATTGGTTTACTATTAGGGTTGCATCCGGATAAGGATATCCGGATATCAGCCGGATACGGATACGGATTTTGATATCCGACCGGATACGGATATATATTTAAATATTCTTCCGGATACGGATATAGTTTTAGCAAAATTATCCGGATACGGATTCAGATATTCAGATATGTGAATTCCAATATGGATATGGATCCATATATCCCAAAAAAATACAAGAAAATATTTTTTAAATTAATTTATCATTGATAATGCCTATTTAAACCATACGTTTTTTACTCATTTTATATGCTATACATTTAAAATAATATTACTACATTTATTTCATCAATCTTTCATAAATTTTTTTAAATACGCTAATTATATTTAGTATATTTGTTAATATATATATATATATATATATATATATATATATATATTTATTCATATAATATTCGTTTTCATACAATTTTATCTCTATCAAATATTTTTAAGTCATTAAATAAGCATTCAATCAAACATATCAATTTTCCGCTTCAAATTTATATTTTTTTTATATCGTATGTTATTTTTATAAATATCCAACTCATTTCCGTATCCATCTCTTTAATATCTGCTTTGTATCGTATCCATTTTCACGGATACGGATATAAACATTTCTTACCAAACCATATCTGTATCCGAAACTAGAAAGCGGATACGGATATGGTAATTCTCATGTCCAATCCATATCCGATCCGGATGCAACACTAGTTATTATGGTTGGTTTGACATCATTATTACAACTTTAGACATCATAGAAAAGAAATTGACAAATTATTATAATTACTTTCAGTGTTTATTTTTAAAAAATTCTAATTCTTAAAAAAATCTCAAACGGTATAAATTTAATATTCCGATTCGATACTGCCAGGATTGCTGATTCCGATCCCAAAATAATCATCTGATACCAATCCCAATACCGATATTTTAAACATTGCTCCTACTTAGAGATAAATTTGGATCTTCATATATAAATTGAAATGGTTTTAAAGATATAAAGTAAAATATGTTTCTTCACATTATAAATGGACTTGAAAAAATAAAAAACGGAAGAACAAAAAAGGAATGGCGGGAGAAATTGCTTATTTTATCAATTTCCCACTCCTAAATATCTAAACCTTCCAACCCTTAAAATAACATAGACAAGCAAGTGACTCTTTTTAACACTCACATACAAACAAGCATGGCTCATGCGCTAAAACTTTCCACTTTGGCATGGAAGTTCACTGCTTTCATTCATGTGAGGAACGTTATAGGAAAAAACGTGCATGTATGCTAGAACCCACACCCACAAACATGCATTCATAATTTAAATTTTTTCAATTGATCAAATTAAAATGGATAAATTGGCATCCCCTATCTATATCTAGCCTAACAATCATTATTACTAAACCGATTTATAAATGCATGATACCACTGAGCTGAACTACAAATGGTTTACCAAGATTCAAATCAAGACCTCTTCAAAGTCACTGAAAGGTTGACCCTATGATTTCTATGTGAGAATGTGATCCAAGATTGCTAAGTTCTAAAGGGGCTATACATGAAGAGTTTTATATATAATTAACCCAAATATAAAATCAGGATCTAATGTGAGCTCATCTATTTGAAGATTGCCCTTGAACAGATGTTGAATTCTTTCAAATGGTCGTTTCTTGTTAGAGCATTACCATTGCACCTCCAATTTCCTCTATTCCCACTGTCATGTTAACACCTAGCTGATCACCAAATAATATAGTTAAATAGGCAGCGGAGTCAATCTTTGGTGGCCTGCAACCTCGAGAGACTTCGTCGGCTATGCTACAGTAGTACTAAAAAACTAGCAGCGTCTTGGTAACTGACAAGACACAAACATAAGTGATCTTTCTAAATTCCAGTGCTCTAAATGTCGGTCGACATTGCCGGAATATCGGCGTCATGTCGGTTTTGGAAAGAAAACGATAAAGATATGCAAAAAAAATTCGGTTACTGATATTTTGTAAATGTCGGCGTTTTACCCAACACTATAACGACCGTAAAATACATGTACTCTTTTCTTTATAATAAGAACTTTTCTTTTGAAATTCTATATATAATCATTTCTTTTCGATTATATGTATGATTATTACTTGTATCCCTTTCGTTAAGACGATGAGATGTGGTTCTAGAAGTCATAAGATCGAGCTTTTGATGTTGAAACTTTTTATTTATTTAATATAGTTATGGTTAAAAGGGGTCAAATTTATTTTTAAGAAATTAGTTTGAAATTTATAATTTTATTTTAATGTGAATATTTATTTTAATTTTTTTATAATTTAAATTTTTACTTAAAATCAAAACCTTTTCTAAGTCGTTTGATCTAACCCAATTAAATTCTAGCTCTTAATCTTTAAAACCATAATCCCTAGTTCTATATATAAACCCTAGATCTCTTCAAACCCTAATTTTCTCTTCTTCTCCACTGTCTCCTCCATCTTCTATCTGCAAAATCTAACCTAAGAAACCAAGCGAAGGAGGAAGACGATCCCGATTACGCACGAGTCTCGATCACTTCGCGTCTACCTTTACACGCTTTAGAATTCTACCTTCGTAAGTCACCTCTTCTTTTTTTTTCCCGTCGATCTTCATCGACAAATTTTAATTTTAAATTTTATATGTTTTAATGATAACAGTCAAAATGTTTATGTACATTGTCTCAGTATAATACATAGAAATACTATAATTGATTACTAAGTGAATGATAGAATCATGACTCGTGTAATATTTCACGTAATTACAAGAGTGTCTTTACAGTGGTTTGGTTTGTAGATTAGTGATACTAGCATGAATTATATTACCACTTACATTCAGTTTATGTATTTATTAGTGTTATTATTTTAATTTAAATATAGACTAAATTTTATATACGTCATATAAGTAGTTTCGTTGGTTCATTTATTTTATTATTGAATATTGTAGTAGTTTGAATGAGTAACATCAACTGTATATATTTTTTTTTATCATGTACTAGTTTTAATGATAACATCAATTTCAGAGGATATTATTCATGTTGATAGCCTTTGTTTTGATTCAATAAATATGCTTATCGTATATTGACAAGATGCATGTATCACATAGGGATTAAGGTAGCATTGTTCAGTATGTTTTCATTCATAATGAATACTTTCAAAGAATATCTGAAATCTACATTAGTTCAATATGCATGTGTATATAATGTTATCATATAGTCTGTTCAACTGCAAGTTGCGATATTGATAATTGTAGTACTATATAGTAGCATTTAACATTTATGGTATTAGTTTAGTTTATTGTTTATAATAATTACGATTGTGAATACAAGGTATATATATTATCGTAACAATAAAGTAGTAGCTATCATACCACTTAGTTTATGTAACATGGTACTCGTTACATCAATGTTAATAAGATAGATAGTATAGAAATTTCATATTTATATTATGTTATGTATTAAAGTATATTTTTAATTATCAAAGCTAATACATATTATGTTTGCACAATATTAATGTATGCTTCTTTTAATTCAATAGTCAATCAGAATTGTATAATAAAATAATATCAGGAGCATATATATAAAAAGATGACAAAACATATATTGTTTTATTAAGCATGGAAATATATCATAAGTCGAAGTTCATTTATATGTATCATTATTACCATTTGTTTATCATGAAGTTCGTGAATTACAAATCTTGAATCTCGTGAATCCCGTGAACATTACATGTATAATAGACACTGGTGTTATTGGATATATATATTTATATATATAATACTAGTATTGCGTTAACTTCTTAAAATGAATAATTCACATGAGGATGGGAAGTTCGACGAATGGGGTAAATACGTGTAATGGGGATCATACATGATCGCCGTAGCCCCGAATATTACGAGACAATACATTACTAATTCATGAATCTCTTGAATCCGTATTTTTATTGTTCCGAAAGGAAACGGAATATCTTCTTTACACGTAGAACCCTTATGAGTCGACCTATAAGTGATTGCAACTTCATGCTATATGTGTGTGTTGCACTTCATCTTGAATTTGACATGACTCCGTGAATACATAAGTCTATGAATCTATGAACTCGTGAATCTATATATATCTGCACTTTAATATTAAGAATATCATGGGGAAGGGGTAGCTCGAAGAATGGGGGTATTTACGTGTAACGGGAGTCATACATGATCGCCGTAGTCCCGGATATTACGGGACAATGCATTACTAACTCATGAATCTCTTGAATCTGTGTTTCTGTTGTTCCGAGGGAAAAACAGAATATCTTCGTTACGTGTAAAACTCTCACTGATCGAGCTTACAAACATAAAACATGATGGTAGAATCTAGAGAATAAACAGCATGTTATTGTTGTTTTATTTATGCTACTTTTATTTATATGTGTTTGATTGTTCTTTATATATATGTGTGTGTGTGTGTGTGATATATGCCCTAGAGGCCATTATTGTATCATACTGGATTGTATATTACATTTTGGAAGCTTAGAATATTCACAGCCATAAGTCTTGCTCAAAATGGTAGTATGCTACTTGATTTGATTCTATCTCAATATATGCATGTGTTTCTTTTAACATATCGATTATACATATTGGTAAAGCCCTTAGGATTTTGCTTGACTACTAGCGTTGTGATGGCAATCACACTGATGGGCGCTGAGTAGTCTATAAACACATCCTTATACAGGTCTCTAGTCGTAGGATTATCGAGACGGGCATTGATACGCCAAAGTAGACTAATGTATACGCTTCTTATCCCAGCAGGGAAGCTGGTCTGTCCCACAGCCATTGGTACGTCGTACCGGAGATAGTATACAGATGCTCATTGGGTTGTGAGTTACACTGGATGGACTTGTTGGGAACTGTCACGCCCCGCTTCCCAAAATACGGAATACGAGGGGTAGACAAGGCCAGCCATGCTCCTACGGTCAAGGAAATGTCCTGCCGTAGTCACACTTCGGCTTCTAGTTTATCATGGTGAACAGTAAACGATGCGCAGGTAATGAGAAATGCAGTAACTGAAAGATACAATAATGTAAACTGACCTGAGGGGGAACAAATGAATGTAACTCTGGATAGCAAGTCGAGGTGTCTGTGATACACGTCTAGTTCTGGTTTAGGCTAAATCTTCTCCTCACACTGAGCATGCATACTCAGGTCGTCAGAGCGACACAATAGCAATATAATATATATATATAATCATGTGACAATTCTAACAGTGGTAATAGATATGTGAAACAGTAAATCAATGACATCATGAATATGAATGTGCAGTAATCAATGCAGCGGAACAGTAAAGGCAGTAGAACGATATGCCACGTATGTCAACACAGTAAGTATGGTATATCAATGCCAGTATCCCTATCAGTCTCTAAGTCTCACTGTACAGGTCACTAAGTCTATCGTCAGTCCAAGTGTGAGAGTCAACCACTCGCGAGTGTCCTCCACCCAAGGGTAGAACTCAAGGGCAAGGGACCACGGGCCCAACATGTAACATGTATATCACGGTGTATATCACGTACCCTGTAAATCTCCATATATCTTCCTAAATATATATATAAGCCGGCAAGGGACTCCCGAGATTCTGTTGAACTCACACTCAAACTACCCGACACCCCGTGGTCTACATCAAACGCTAACCATAATCTCAAATACCAATCGGTCTGTGACAAGTCTGCACGAGAACTGGAGACAGGATCTCCATCAAGCACGTCCCAACTAATATCCAAGATAAATGGCAGTGTCTGGTGCCTTATCTGTGACACCCATGCAAGAGCTTCCATAAGTGTCCCATACCACTTATAGTCACACGTACACGCGTCCCACAGACGTCGACAATGCAATAAAATAATAAGGTTCACTGATTGTGTACAAGTACGTGTCACTTCCATTTATCCATTCACTTTCACTTATTCACTTTCACTTAATCATTCACTTTCACTTATTCACTGATACACGAACACTGACGTACTTGCCACAATCATCACTAAATTCTAACACTGGGTAAATGCACGTTATCACTAGGTTATCACTGTAATGACAGGTATGAGATATGATGCGTAAAACAGCATATGAAACATGATTAAGATGTCATAAAATAGTATTCTATCACTTGCACGATTTATCATGAAACATATGTATACAGTATAGCGAAACGATAAACAGGTGGTAATTAATATGTTCTGTTAGCTATCCATCAAAATTGGTTTCATGCCAATCGGGTTCCAGGTTCACTAGTTATGGTCGTTTCATTTTAAGTGTTCACTGCTGGAAATCCAATTTCTGAACTGGAAGTCCGTTTCGTAACACATTTTACTCTCAGTTGGGAGCATAATTAGGCGACTCTACAGTTAAACTAATTGTATATTTTACTGTTATCTTTCCAATGCATCAAACAGATTATCGATATCAGTTCTGTATTAAAAGTTATGTTATGTACAAGGTGCTGGTGTAAAAGGGATCATTGCAGAAACTGCAGATTACCACGGTAGTCTAAAATACAATTTAAATATCAAATGACGGTGAAACGACACGGGACCAACTTCAGGGGTTAGCTAACTAAATTATCTACGCGACCATATAAGGTTCCGCGCATTTTCAGTTTAAAGAAGGGGTGTACAGGTGTTCCCAAGGACAGGTATTCGAACGAACGTTTCCCCGGACTGCAGTTCAGGGTCGCACTCCGATCCAAATATCATCATGATTTGATTACAGGAATGTCTAGAAACTAATGTAGGGTCATAGTTCGTCGAGTTGGCTTCGATTTGAGCCCTCGAGCACCTCAATCCAGCATGTATTTAATTTATGGTGATTTTTATGGTTTTCAGGTACAGAAAATATCCAGTTTTACAGGCAAACTTGGGGGTAGCTGTTTTAGTTATGAACGGTCATATTTTCTAGCAAAACTTGCGCAGGGTATCCATCACAGCAAGGGCCAAAGCATTATATCTAGTTCCGTCAAAATTGATAATGATTTTCTGTGGGAACAAGCATCGAACAGTTTGGTGACAATATATAACATCAAGCAAACATGGAATATATCTACGATTCTGATTTGTAATATATACGGAATAGCATGAAAGCAAGTAAGAACTTGCCTGGAGAACGCCTTGGGTCACACGGTAGCAGCGACGTCACGAACGCGCGTTGTAGGCCGCAACACAAGTTCGCGCGAGCTTGGCTCGAGACTCGGATTTGACGTCGGAGTTCGCCGGAGCGACCATCGCCGATATCGTCGACCCCGGCAAGTCCCAGGTCAGCCTCGGAGCACCACCTCCACTTCCAACAGAGCTTAAGAAAAATGGAGCACCCAACAAAGATTGAGCTCGGCCAAGCAATTGGGCTCACTGGAAATTAAGGAAACAAGCTCTCTCTCTTTCACAAAGTAATTGCTCCCTGCACAAACATTTTGTGCTGTGGAATGAATGCTCTCCTGCACACATATTGTGCACTCTCTGTTTGTGCTCTCTGAAGGAATGAATCAAGCTCCCTCTCTCTTAAGAATGAAGCAGGCTCCTCTATTTATATTGCTTCAATGTAACCTCTTTACATTAATGAATCCACTCAAATATTCTATCAATCCACACTCACTCCCCACAGTGGCCGGCCCATCACTACATTCATCTTTCCAGCACTTGCATTGTACAAATATTCCTCACTTTAATTAACCATCAATCCTTTTAATTGCCTGCACACTCAAAATGTTTTTATTCCTTACTTTTCATAAATTAACCCAAGCATCTTCCATATTAATGGCCGGCCCACTCATGTAAATTCTCCAGCACATTCACAATATTTAATAAATCAATCACTAGCATCTCCAGCAAACATTCATTCATGTTTGCCCATTATGCTATCATACAAATTAATGCACACTTCTTTGTATTAATTAAACAACCATTCCTAAACAATGTGGCCGGCCCATTATGTTGAATGCAATCAATTCATTAATTAATTTATGCATAATGATTCAAGCAGCACATACATGTTGCACTTTAAAACCTTCTTATGCAAACTGTTCCATTATGAAAGTAAGCATCTCCAGCATACTAAAATTATAATGTTCCTTCCTTAAATTTAATAAAACCCCTTCCACAAAAGTTATTTGCACAAATGCAAATAACCCCCTCCATCAGAAAAGTCCGGCCGGGAAAGAACAAAGGAAAACCGGCCGGAACGGAATGCAAACTGGCAACTCCAGAAAACTGGTCCCGTAACAAATTACAGGAAAACCCCGATACTGTGCATACACACCCGCATCTGTATTCCGACCGGATACAAATGCAAAGAGACAAAACTACACTATTTAATACTAGGATCCGGCTTAAGCCAAAGCCGGCTAGTAAAAACCCGTCCGATCCTGATCCGTATCTGATCGAACCCTGCTATATCTCCATACCCAAAAAGTAGCCGTAAATAAAACTGGTATGAATGAACTAGGGTATTACAGGAACTGTTGGTTGGTATCGTCAAGTAGCAGTTCCCGGATGACATAAGTACAGGTTAGTCCGTTGATTTGATATCACTATTTGACTCAAGTGTGTTCTCACTGCACTTAGATTACTACCCTACCACGGCTCAAAGGAGTCGTACAAACAGGTAGTAGTTGGGTGCAGTCCTGAAGCACTTGAAGACAATAGCGGTTAAATAGGATTCGTCTTACCCGTTATTAGGGGTTTATATTGCGCTGTGTTCAGAAAGCCATTACACAGTCCCTGGACGGCAAGCGAGATTTACTGTTAGGTACTCCAGTAGTTTCTTAGGGTATATTGGGCTCTACTCCGGCACGACTTATTGCGCTGTCAGGGTCTGACGTTTACCATCCTCCTAGGCCCGATATGCAAGTATCTTAGACGAACAGACCGGACTGTATGGAGATTGTCACAGATAAGCTCAGTAGAAGTTCGGATGAGTTTGTTTACCAGCCTTCTAATCGACAGATACCTGGATAGCCGTTACGTGCAGCTACTACTGCTGACGGACTTGTGGTTAAACCTACTGCCAGCGTACTGTCGAGTCTTCAGAGCACACAGAGAGTTTCCCTGCTTCGGGCAAAACGATGTAGAGGCCGTATGGTTTTACGACCTCTACATCGTTTTGCTCGAAACAGGGAAACTCTCTGTGTGGGACTCTAAAGACTCGACAGTATGGGCGGGGTTCCGATCACATACGTGTACTGGCTACACGGATAGTGTTCGGACGGATAATACTGGTGGGCTTTGGTTTAAGCCGGATCCTAGTATTATATTATTAGATTATTATTATCTTATTGTATTCGTATTTTTCGGAATACGGATATGTAAATACGGTGAGGGCATTCTTGAAATTTCACAAAAGATGCTTCTAGAAGGGGACACCTCATTATTTGGTTTATCTATTTTGAAAAAATAGATTAATGAGGTCTAAATTGGAGACATCCATAGCATGGGGTGAAGCATGGCTCTTTGTATTTGTTTATTAGTATGGACTCACTATTCAAGCATGGTTGATATTTTCTATTGGAAAATATTGCATGCTTGAATGAGTGAAATGTGTGAGCCATTCTTCACTTGCCATAACCATTGCTCATTTGTTCATTCTCTTTCTCTCTCTATACTTTCCTCTTCTTCTTTCTCAAGACCCTAACCTTCATATGAGTTGTGAACCCTAGGGTGTCATGAGATAAAATACTCCATTAGATACTCTACATCTTCTAGACTACCTAGCTTAGTGTCACGCCCCGCTTCCCAGAGTACGCTAAGATGGGCACATGACATAGCCAACCATGCTATCTGTGGATAGGAAAAATCCCTCCACGGTCACATACGGCTATAGAGATATCAAGAACAGAAAAGTAAACTAAACTATCTAGTACATGTTCATGAGTCAGAATGAATGCGTCAAGAAATAATGATATACGGAAGCAAAAGATACAATAAATGAAACACCTGGATAGTAAAACTACATACCGACAGGAACTTCACCGCTCGGCCTAACAGCGGCAATACTCCTGATCAGTCTGCAACAAAGGTAGAAGGATCTGGGCCATGCAAAACCCAGACGTCAGTGCGTCATAACATCATGCAACAATATGTAAACAGGGTAGCAAGACATGCAAGTATAATCATAAATAGTTAAGCATGTGTAAAGCAATCTAAATCAGGGCAGTGAAAGGTAGCGTGCAGTGAATAAACTAAACTGGTCTGTTGGTTATCTACTCTCAAGTCTTTGAAATCAATTTGATAAATCATCGATGTAACTTAATAGTATCCCGTGCATGCCCGGGACAACGGTCTAAGACTCTCGGGCTGAAACCGAGACATGCCGCTAGGCATTAAAAGGAAAAGGGTAGAGACGAACGATGTCAGCAGCATCGTCCCGAGACGGGCCTAGCCTCTAAAACTGATCAGTATAAACAAGCAACTGTCGAGTTACAAGTCAGGATTTCATCATTGATTTCCCCAAACCCCCAAATTATATGTGTTCAAGTCAGGTATTAAGTAATCAAGAACTAATGCCAACTCAGGATCAGGTAGGTGCAGGTTTGTCTGGATAGACAACATGAACGGTCCGTAAGGACTACATGTCAGGTTTGTTGGCATTAGATACAAGATCAGGTAACAGGTCAAGCCATGGTACATCAAGTCAAGTCAATTAATGCATTTAGGTGTCATGTCATGTCAAGAGTGTATGGTACCATGTCATATCAGATAGGAAGCGCAACAGGTCATGTCAGGGAGCACAAATAATATGTGGGTGCTCACAAATCAACTAATATAAACATGGTTATAAATAAACAAGCATGGGTATTATCATAACAATAAAATGGCACACGTAATATGATATGCAAATAGGTACAGATTAAACTACTTGGATGCACGGTTATCAGTTTGAGTTTTAAGGGATAGTTTTAACATTTCATTAAGGCAGTATACCAAATGTGGATGATAAAATCATATTAATATGTACCAAAACAATCTAGATATGAAATTGAATATGAATTAGACTAAATGTATGCAACCGGTCGTCCGATAGGGTATAAACTACAAAAGGGTATTATGGCTATGCAAACGATTATGATTATGAGATCTAACATATAAATGTGGTTATTTAGGTTTAGTAAACTAAATGCAACGGTAGGTTTCAAGTTCTAGATCTGAAATATGTAAACGGGACATCGTGTTGTTAACTTGGAACTCATGAATTTAGTTTCTATTTATAGCTTTAATAAGAAAATAGATAAATTAATATAAGAATAGTATGAATAGCATGGAGCAAATTTCACTTGCCTGAACGGATAACAAAGCGGTACGCGCCACGTCGGATATCGGGGAAAACGTCGCGATATGTCCACGCGAGTACAGAACAGAACCAGGTATGGCAAGAACATGATCACGCTATCTGGAAACGTCCTCAGGGTCACCCGGATCAACAGCGACGACCACGGCTCCGTCGATCAAAAATTCAGTGAATGCTATCTTAATCGAGCTCAAGAACATGAAGTCTTCGAGAAATGGAGATGAAGTTCGACACGATTCTAGGGTTCTTTCTCCAGGGAGTCAAGAATTGAGTCCTCGCGTGGGAGCAGTTCCAAACCATGGGCCAGGATTCAGCAATGGCAGAATTCAAGAGGATGGGAATCGATCTTCAAGCGATGGGGGTAACTCTCAAAACCCAGTTCATTGATGATTTCTTCATAATCAAAAGATTGTCCAACCAAAATCTCTCAGATTGGAGTTTCCTACTTTTCTGGAGATGAGGATGCCCTAGCTTGGTGTAAACAAGTTAATCAAATCTTCTTGTATTATGAAATTGAGCCTATGGAATGGGTGCAAGTGAGCTCTTTCTATTTCAAGGCAGAAGCTTTACAATGGTTTCAATGGCTATCTGTTAATGTTGATCAATACAGCAAATGGGAAGTGTTTCAAAAAGAATTCTTGGTGAGGTTTGGGGCTCCTGAACATGCAAGACCCTTTGATTCATTTTCAAAGCTCAGACACACTACTTCAGTAAGGGAGTAACAGCCAAAGTTTGAGCAAATTTCAGGGTTGCTAGAGAGATTACCACCTGTATATGTGATGGATAAATTTGTGGGAAGTTTGAAGGATGAGATCAAGTTCGAAGTGATTGTTACGAGACCAAATTCATATAGAGATGCAGTGGCGACGGCGAGGGGTTGCCGGCGACGAGGGTGTCGCAGCCGCAGAGGATTTTCTTGGGTTGAAGTTGGGGGTGTGGGTTTGCAGGGACTCGAGGGAAGGAGGTGAGGAGTCGGAGAGGATAAGAGGGGAAGATCGGGATCGAGGGGACGGCGACGGCGGCGAGACGCGGTGGCATGGGTTGGGGTTAGGTTTCGTGATGGAGGCGGAAGAGGAAAAAAAAGAAGATGAAGGGAGAGGAGAGAGAGACACAATCTTTAAAATATAAAATATATTTTCTTTAGAGAGAGAGAGAGATATAAATCTGTTAAGGAAAATCTAATAATTATTTTCTGAGTTGAACAGTTACAAAGAAATATAGAATATAATATTAGTCCGATTTGAGATTTTGGCAAATACAAACTTACTTCAAAACACGCCCGGGTCGGGTCTAAAAATTCAGATTTAAAATATTAAAAATATATGCAACTTCCAAATTTCAAAATGGGTGCTCAGTTAAAGAAAATGCATACCCCCAAGAACGGATGCACGTACGTGCACGTAGCCATCCAAAAACGTCTGTTTCACTAAACGGGACGGGAACACGATGCAAGGATGCTACCACAAGGTTAGGGGTAACAAACAGGCTATGAAATGCAATTTTAAATTATTTTTTCGTGATTAAAAATGTTATATGATAAAACATGCGATGTCAGATGAAATGCTAATATGCAGCTTATACTAGATGCACGTGTCAAAGCGACTCAGGGTAACTTATAACTATAAATCAAACAAGTTCAAGCAAGCGGGTCGGGTCGAATGCAATGTAAAATGTAAAATACCATTCGCACCCAAACACGCTAAATCAAGAAATATCATGAGTAAAGAAAATATGGGAACTGGAATTGGTATAAATGAACTCAGGTGTTACACTTAGCAAACTAGGTACCCTGGTTACCTCGGTTTAGAGGTTGGAGCTTGAGGTATAGACCCTCGGATGGATCATCTTCGACACGAGGAGGCCGACGATCAAAAGTGGTCCGGATCTTCGAGGAGCTCAAGGAGAGGAGAAGAAAACCCGAAGGACAAGGTTCTAGAAGGTATAAAACTCTTACCGGGTAGTTAAACCTCGAAGCAGATTTAGCTAGTTAAGGTTTCTGTTAAGATCCTGAAGGTTAGTCGATGTTGCGAAGTAAGAAAAATCATTTTTTTTTGTAAATTCCGCCTTCCCGCGAACCCGCGGGCTGCGCGACATCGACTTACAGTGGTATCAGAGCCTAGTTAAACCTTAACTAGCAGTTTAAACGATGCATAAAGTTTCGAAACCGAAACAGTCGAAACAAAATCTAAGTTTCTGTCGATTTCTAAAGAGGCACTAAGAATTATTTAAACAATTGCCGAGTGCTCTTCTTGTTGTAACTAGAACACCATAGAAAAATGAGCCCCAAAATTAAGGATTTGGCCGGCCAAATTGTCATTTTTCCCAGCCTGGCTGGTCCAAGTATGGAGTTAGGTGTTGGGTTTTCTGTGGTGTTTTGTACTCTTGGATTTAAGGTTTCAGGTGGTGTTTGTTTTTTTGCCCAGATTTCATATTATGTTATCTTTGTGTTGGGGCAATACGGAGTATTTCGAAGTCACAGTTTTAACATCGTTTATAAGTTTCGGTTTGTATATATGTTGTTAAACTTCCGCTAATTGCTATGCGTCGATTAGTGGGTGTTGCACATGTCTATATCTTGATGATAGTTTGTGCATATGAAGTATTGGATCGTCGTGGATGAATAGTCAGGGATGTGAGAAGAGTGTTTTCTTTTTTTGCATTCATGTAAATTTATAAATTGATATAATATTTTTGCGGGGCACATCCAGGTTGAGGTTGTAGCCACTGTTGTATTATTTCATTTCCTTTTTCATACACCTAGAATAGACCTAAAGTGGGGTGCACAGACTACCGGGTTCTTGAAGTGCCGAGTGGCCTACTCATTTTATTGAGGGATGTTGCTTCACTTCGGGAATTTGGCGGATAGTTTGCCGCACTCGTAGGTGTCTAAGATGTGGTTTGGCTATTCATCACGACCGTGTAATCCGTCTTTCGTTCTAAGCTAAAAAGAAATACGGAAATTCCTAGTATATCCAATATATTCATCTGTGATCTGAAATGCCTATTATTGCGTGAGACGAATATATATATATATATATATATATATATATATATATATATATATATATATATAAACGTCGCTTATGTTTTGCACCCGCGCAAGTCCAGCCCCCGCTCTGCCGTTAGTTAAGTAACCTAACAATGCATGATGGGGGCCCGTAGCGAACGCGGATGGCATAAGCGTACGTTCTATATTCATTTCTTTTCTGCAATGGTAGGGTTGAATGATGGGACCGCATTAATGTTGATTAATGCAAGGAAAACACACCAAAGTTTAAATCGTTGGATCAATTTCAAAACCACTCCGTTTTCTTGAAAAACAACTTTTAAATGCGGAGCCTAAACCACTCCTTTTAAAAGCTATCATGGTTCCTTCGACTATATCAAGTTCATTACGTTCACGGTTTTGCCAAAACCATCCGTAGCCCTCCGTCATTTCAGGTGGGTATTCAGTAGTATTCAAGCTATGTATTTTGACTTTCGCCAAGGCATAGTGATTGGTAGCTGCTGGGTATTCATCTGTAGTATAAATAGATGCGTTAATTTAGGACAGTCGTACAGCTATTTTGAGCTACGTCAAGAGTTTGTACGGGTGGGTTCAAATTAACCTGGATAATAACGGGTAGAACTTGATTTACGTCTTATGATATGTTGGCCTTCTTCAAAGTCATAAGCGTCTGGGGCAAAAATCCACATCGAGAGTTTCTAAGGAAAATGAAACTTGCTAGTGTTGCATACCATTTGGAGTGGGATGATTTTGGTAGGATTCCTTCAAGGTTGTCAAACGATAATATTTGGATCACGGTCCTACTGTGAGTATCCGCTACTCTTCAGGAGATTTTTCACTAAACAATCAATGCTATAAACTAAGTAGGTTCCTAGAACGGTGTTAGCGGAGCTACGCCTTCAGGAAAAAGAGATTATGTAAGTAAAGAATTTCGCGAAAGCGTTGGAAAACCTCCCTTGAAGTACCAACACTAACCTGGCCGAAAGGTTAAGCAAGAATTGTAGGATGAGATTAATGCCGACTAATTCCTCTTTTATAGTTTGAAGGAGGATTCGAGAAACAATGGGAGTCATTCTATTTAGATAAATTAATAACCAATCTAAACTTGCAAGAGCATCATGCCAAGTGTTTCTTCTCTCTCCTAATTGCAGCGACCAAAATGACCGGGCTTAAGTTACTGCTAGATAATAATAAATTGACTAGGCCAAACTATAAAGATTAGCTAAAAATGTTTAGATGGCTATTACCTATGACAAGCTGGGCTACCTCCTTACTACCAAATCCCCCGCCGTCCCAGGTCCAAATTCCACCGCCGCGGATGTTGAAATCCATAAGACATGGGAAAAAGACAGTGCGAGAGCCAGGTGCCTCGTGTTAGCCTCAATAAATAATGAACACCAGAGGCGGCACGAGAAAATGGACTTAGTTTCCATCTTCCTCCATAACAAGAATTTATATGTAGAGCAATCTCGTATTGCAAGATATGAGACCTCGAAAAAATTGTTTCAAGCGAGATTGGCTGTCGGGTCATCTGTAGGGGACCACGTCCTTACGATGAATAGCTATATTGAAGAGCTCACGGACCTTGGGACCACGTTGGAGAACGAGTTATATACTGACTTGATTCTACAGTCCCTCCCCTCTACCTACGCCCAGTTTATCTTGAATTTCAATATTCAAAGAAAGAAAGTTTCATTTCCAGAACTCAACATGTTGAGGAGCACTGAGGGCACCTTGCAGAAATCCAAGGAGACACCCGTTCTGCTTACTGGGGAATCTTCCTCTTCTAAATCCAAGGCGATAGCCAAGGGAGAGAAGAAGAATGCCTCCACCAAGTCGATAGGCGGTGTCAGTAAGGTAGAGGAAAAGGACTGGGCAAAAGTTTCGAGGCTAACAGTAGGGAAGGAGGAATGTTTCTATTGTCACGGGAAAATGCGTTGGCAGAAGGAATGCAGGGCTTGGAAAGCCAGAAACCAGGATTCAAAACACGTGGCTTCGGCTTCAGGTGTGTTTATAATTGAAAACTGTCTGCCAATTAACTCTACTTCCTGCGTACTAGATACCGGATCAGGATCTCATATATGTAATTCATTACAGGCTCTGAGAAACCGTAGATTTATCAAGATAGGTGATATGGCTCTCAGGGTTGCTAACGGAATGAGCTGGATACTGTATCCGTAGAGGAATATCACCTAGAATTGACAAGTGGGCAGATTTTGATTTTGCGTAACTGTTTGTGTGTACCTAGTCTGGCTTGTAATATCATCTCTGTATCTTTACTTTCTAAAGAAGATTATGATTTTACATTTGTAAGCGATGTCGTCCATATCCATGTTAATCAAAACTTGATCGGGTCAGGTACACTAAATAACGGTATATACGTATTAAATCAAGCTCAGGTTTTCAACGTCCAGAACACACTCAAAAGAAAGTCTCCAGAATTAAATCAGGCTTTCTTATGGCATTGTAGACTGGGTCACATCAATGAAACACAATTGACGAAGTTACATAAAGAGGGATATTTGGATCCGTTCGAATATCAGTCTTATACAACTTGTCAATCATGTCTCAAAGGAAAGATGACAAAGACTCCGTTCATTAGACACGGGGTAAGAGCCAGGGAGCTCTTGGGACTCATACACTGCGACGTGTGTGGAACAATGTCTACACATGCAAGAAGTGGTTATTCCTACTTCATTACTTTTACGGATGATTTCTTAAGGTATGAACATGTATTCTTGATGAAACATAAATCCGAGGCCTTTGAAAAATTCCGGGAATACAAGAATGAAGTGGAAAAACAAACCGGCAAAAGTATCAAGACACTTAGATCTGATCAAGGTGGTGAATACTTAAGTGCCGAGTTCCTGAATTACTTAAAAGAGAATGGAATTCTTTCTCAGCTTACTCCTCTATACATACCTCAACACAACGGTATATCGAAAAGGCAGAACCGAACCTTATTGGATATGGTACGTTCCATGATGAGTAACGCTGAGTTACCGCGATCCTTTTAGGGTTATGCACTAGAATCAGCTGCATATCATTTGAATAAGGTTCCTACTAAGTCAGTACCTACCACACCATATCAGATGTGGAGTGGGAAGAAACCCTATCTTAAATATCTGAAAATATTAGGATGTCCAGATTTTGTAAAAAAGCAGCATGCGAACAAACTCAAGACACACTCAGTACTGTGTAAGTTTGTGGGATACCGAAAGAACTCCAGGGGTATCTTTTCTATTACGCGGAGAAACAAAAAGTCTTTGTTTCTCGGCATGCCCATTTTTTGGAAACTTCAATTTCTTGAAAAAAAAATAGGTGGGAGCGCAATAGAACTGGAAGAAATTCCAGAACCACAAGCTATTACTGAAAACATGATAGAACCAGAAGTTTCGAAAGAACCGGACATCGCCGCGCCACTCCGCAGGACTAGTAGGCAGTCTTATCTGCCCGAGAGATACTACGGTTTTCTCATAGACGGGAATAAAGATGATTGCATCATCGACGGTGAGCCAACTAGCTTCCAGCAAGCCATTCAGAGTAGAGACTCGGTAAAATGGCTGGATGCAATGCGGACCGAAATGGAGTCCATGTACACCAACAAAATATGGACTTTGGACGTTGCTCCAGAATGGGTAAAACCCGTAGGCTGCAAATGGATCTTCAGAAAGAAGATTGGATTAGATGGCCAGGTTGAAACCTATAAGGCTAGACTTGTTGCGAAAGATTTTCGTCAAAGACCTGGTTTGGACTATGATGAAACATTTTCTTCAGTGGCTATGCTCAAATCCATTCAGATCCTTCTTGCCATTGCTGCCTTCCACGATTATGAAATTTGGCAGATGGACGTAAAGACCGCTTTTCTGAATGAAAATTTGAAAGAGTGTTTATATGGATCAGCTAGAGAGTTTCACAGAGAATGGGAGCAGTGGAAAAGTGTGCAAGTTGCTTAAATCCATTTATGGATTAAAGCAGTCATCGCGGAGTTGGAACATCTGTTTTGATGAGACGGTCGAAAAATTCGACTTTATCAAAAATCTAGATGAACCATGTATTTACAGTAAAATTGTAGCGAGAACCGTGGTATTCCTCGTCTTGTACGTGGATGACATTCTCCTGATAGGAAATGACATTCCTATGCTACAATCAATCAAAGGATTCTTATCATAAAGGTTCTCCACAAAGGACTTGGGTGATGCCTTCTACATTCTAGGGATTCAAATCTATCGTGATAGATCTAAACGGATGTTGGGACTTTCACAATCAAGGTACATCGACACCATACCGAAGAGATTCAGTATAGAAGATTCAAAACACGGTAATCTACCGGCTTGTCACGTTATCACCCTCTCCAAAGAGATGTCTCCCAAGACTGATTTGGAAAAGGATCGCATGACTATTATACCCTACGCTTCTGTAGTAAGGTCTATAATGTATGCGATATTGTGTACCAGACCAGATGTAGCTTACGAACTGAGCGTTGTAAGCAGGTATCAATCAAACCCAGGGAAGAAGCACTGGACAGCAGTGAAGAACATTCTCAAGTACCTGAGAAGGATTAAGGAGATGTTCTTGGTATACGGCAGTGAAGACCTCCAGATTGAGGCCTTCGCCGACTCCAGCTTCCAGAGTGATAAGGATGACTCTAAGTCCACGTCGGGTTATGTATTTACCCTCAACGGAGGGACGATCTATTGGAAGAGCTCCAAACAAGACACCGTGACTCGACGATGGAAGCGGAGTATATCGTTGCATGTGACGCCGTGAAAGAAGCAGTCTGGATGAGGAAGTTCGTGACAAAGCTTCAGGTAGTTCCGTCCATTGTTGATCCAATACCACTGTATTGTGACAACGACGCTATAATTTTAGCGAAGGAACCAAGTTCCCATCAGAAGTCCAGACACATCTTGAGGCGATTCCACCTGATCAGGGAGATCGTTGATCGCCGGGAGATCGAGGTGCGGAGAACAGAGACAGAGAACACTGCAAATCCACTCACAAAGGCTATCCCTCAGACACAGTTCGAGATACTAATCAAGATGATGTCTGCGATATGCCAATACATGGTCTTAGTGCAAGTGGGAGATTGTTAGTGATATATGCCTTAGACCATTATTATATCATACTGAATTGTATATTATATTTTGGAAGCTTGGGATATTCACAGTTATAATAATAGTCTTGCTCAAAATGGTAGTATGCTACTTGGTTTGATTTTATCTCAATATGTGCATGTGTTTCATTTAGCATATCGCTTATACATATTGGTAGAGCCATTAGGATCTTTGCTTGACTACCAGCATTATGATGGCAGTCACACTAGTGGGGGCTGGATAGTCTATAAGCACATCCTTATACAGGTCCCTAGTCGTAGGATTATCGAGACGGGGTATCGATACTCCAGAGTAGACTAGTGTATACGCTTCTCATCCCAGCAGGGGAGATGATCTGTCCCACAGCCATTGGTACGTCGTACCGGAGATAGTATGCATGTGCTCATTAGGTTCTGAGTTACATTGGACGGACTCGTTGGCAACTGCTGGTTGGTATTATATGTATCGTCAGGTAACAGTTCCCGGATGACATGAGTACAGATTAGTCTGTTGACTTGATATCACTATTCGTCTCAAGTGTGTTCCCACTGCACTTAGATTACTACCTACCACGGCTCAAAGGAGTCGTGCAAACAGGTAGTAGTTGGGTGCAGTCCCGAAGCACTTGGAGGCAGTAGCGGGTAGATAGGATTCGTCTTACCCGGTATTGGGGGTTGTATCACGCTGTGTTCGGAAAGCCATTACACAAAGTCCCTCGCCAAGACAAGTGAGATTTACTAGTAGATACTCCAGTAGTTTCTCAGGATGTATTGGGCTCTACTCCGGCACGACTTAATGCGCTGTTAGGGGTCTGACGTTTACATCCCCCAAAGCCCGATATGCGAATATCTTGGACGAACAGACCGGACTGTACGGAGATTGTCACAGATAGGCTCAGTAGGAGTTCAGATGAGTTTGTTCATCGGCAATCTTATCGACAAATACATGGGTAGCCGTTACGTGCAGCTAGTACCGCTGACGGACTTGTGGTTAAACCCACTACCAACGTTCCGTCGAACCTTTAGAGTCCACACAGAGCGTTTTCCTGCTTTGGGCAAAACGGTATAGAGGTCGTATGGTTTTACGGCAGGATTCCGATCACATACGTATACTGGCTACACGGATGGTGTTCGGACGGATAATACTAATGGGTTTTGGTTTAAGCCGTATCCTAATATTATATTATTGGATTATTATTATCTCATTGTATTCGTATTTTTCGGAATACGAATACGGGTATGTATATATGATGAGGGCATTCTTGTAATTTCATAAGAGATGCTTCCAGAAGGAGACACCTCATTATTTGGTTTATCTATTTTGATAAATAAATTAATGATGTGGAAATTGGAGACATCCATGGCATGGGGTGAAGCATGGTTCTTTGTATTTGTTTATTAGTTTGGACTCACTATTCAAGCATGGTTGATATTTTCTATTGGAAAATATTGCATGCTTGAATGAGTGAAGTGTGTGAACCATTCTTCACTTGCCATAACCTTTGCTCATTCTCTCTCTCTCCATACTTTCCTCTCCTTCTTCCTCAAGACCCTAACCCTCACATGAGTTGTAAACCCTAGGGTCTCATGAGATAAAATACTCCATTAGATACTCTACATCTTCTAGGCTACCTAGCTTAGCGAACTAGGTACCTTAGTTATCTCGGTATAGAGGTTGGAGCTTGAGGTATAGATTCTCGGATGGATCATCTTCGACACGAGGAGGCCGACCATCAAGCGCGATCCAGATCTTCGAGAAGCTCAAGGAGAGGAGAAAAAGACCCGAAGGACAGGGTTCTAGGAGGTATAAAATTCTTACCGAGTAGCTAAACCTCCAAATAGATTTAGCTAGTTAAGGTTTCTGTTAAGATCATGGAGTTTAGTCGGTGTTGCGAAGTAAGAAAAATCGTTTTTTGTAAATTCCGTCTCCCCGCGAACCCGCGGAGTACGCCACATCGACTTACAATATATATATGTGTGTGTGTGTGTTCTACTTTAACAACCTTTTTAACCAGGGACTTACCGAACTTTAGTTCGCTGATGGCATTCCATTTTTCTTGTTTTTCTTGGAATTGTTGTCAGACAACATTAGGGCAGGCGGTGGTGCTAAATCAAGACAACTGAGGAGGATTTTGACCAACTTACTTTCCAAACGGATCATTAGTTATCAATCCAGTATGCATTGTTCGAGGTTTCATTTTACGGCCTCTTTTATCCTTGTGTCTTTTTGTTTATGGAACACTTCTATCTGTTTGAACGTGATTTGAAATAAATATTGTTGGATATCTTTATAAGCCTCAACTCTTGTACTATATTTTCCTTTGCTGCTTATACAGACGCTTAGAGTATTCGTGTCGAGCAGTACTTCTCGATATGAATACGTTGAGGGCCTCGTTTGCTCTCGCTCTCCGTCTTTTAAGAAGCGGGACGTTGGAAGGTTTTATTGTTGGCATATGCAGGTCCGTTCTGCATGACCATTGAAAGCAGACAATACAAGAATTTAAAAATCCAACATTTAGCTTTTCTTTTGAATCTCATACCCTCCTTCGAATCCATCTTGAACTTCAATTTCAACTTTCTTGGAGATCATATCTCGAGATATCTTATAACTTTTGGTTCGTTCCTTCCCTTAGATCGTCATTCCTGCATATTTTCTTTTGAATAGAATATCGACAATCGGGAGCATGAAAACGATTGCACCATGATATCGCTCTTGAATCATAGTCCCTTAAATCCTTCCTTACTCTCCTGACGATCATGACTCAACATGGACCCTATCATTTATTGTGCTCTTTTAAATTTCCTCTCTTGAATCCGCCTTAAGTCCTTTCTTATCTTCCTTGATGATCAACTCTCGACGAAGAAACGGAAGTTCGAACCCTTCATCTCTGTCATTATCTTTTCTTATAACCTCATTGATTCCATCAGGATTTCTTGAATCCCTATTGCTCCTTGCTTGCACCTCTTAATGTATCCATTGCATACGTTTTTGAACAATTCTTGATCTATCCTAGTAGTCCTTTTCCCGGATTTGTAACTTCCGGTTCGGAAGCATCTAATGTCCTTCTAGTGCATCGTATCCCTTCTTACTCGACTGATGGAGCGCGAAGACGACAAGCGACCGTGTTATCTCTACCTTGTCCAATAGCGACATAATCCACCTGAATTTCGGGAACGAAATTTATTTTAAGCAGGATAGAATGTAACGACAGTAAAATCCATGTACTCTTTTCTTTATAATAAAATCTATTCTTTTGAAATTCTATATATAATCATTTCTTTTCGATTATATGCATGATCATTACTTGTATACCTTTGGTTAAGACGTTGAGATGTGGTTCTAGAAGTCACAAAATCAAACCTTTAAGGTTGCAACTTTTTATTTATTTAATATAGTATTGGCTAAAAGGGGTCTAATTTATTTTTAAGAAATTAGTTTGAAATTTAAAATTTTATTTTAATGTGAATATTTATTTTAATTTTTTTATAATTTAAATTTTTACCTAAAGCCAAAACCCTTTCTAAGTCGTTTGATCCAACCCCAATTAAATCTTAGCCCTTGATCTTTAAAACCCTAATCCCTAGTTCTATATATAAATCCTAGACCTCTTCAAACCCTAATTTTCTCTTCTTCTCCGCTGTCTCCTCCATCTTTTATCTGCAAATCCTAACCTAACAAACCGAGCGAAGGAGACAGACTATCTCGATCATGCATGAGCCTTAAAAAGGCTATCTTTACATGCTTTAGAACTATCGTAGATCGTTCTACCTTTGTAAGCCCCTCTTCTGTTTTCCCTATTGATCTTCATCGTCAGAGTTCAATTTTTAATTTTATATGCTTTAATGATAACGATCAAAGTGTTTACGTACATTGTCTTAGTATAATACATAGAAATAGTATAATTGATTACCGAGTGAATGATAAAATTATTGACTCATGTAACATTTCACGTAATTACAAAGTAGTGTCTTTATTGTGGTTTGGTTTGTAGATTAGTAATAATAACATGAATTATATTACCACTTACATATAGTTTATGTATTTATTTGTGTTATTATTTTAATTTAAATATAGTGGCTAAATTCTATATAAGTCATATAAGTAGTTTCCTTGGTTCATTCATTTTTATTACTGAATATTACGGTAGTTTGAATGAGTAACATCAACCGTATATATTTTTGATCATGTACTAGTTTTAATGATATCAATTTTAATGATATCAATTTCAGAAGATATTATTTATTTTGATTCAATAAATATGCTTATCATATATTGACAAGATTGTAGAGTGTTTCTTCATCACCCTGTTGAGATAAGAATACGCGTCGTTTGTCAGGCATATTACAGATTCCTCCTGCCTGGGGTAGGCTGGGGTTTAATGATTGTGGAGATCCGAATCTCCGACAGCCGCGGACTAAACTACCGTTAATTACTGTTCGCTTTTGGAGCGAGGGAACCTCCATGAAGGGTGTTTTTTGTCATCTCATTAAGATGGGAATACACGTCGCTTGTCAGGCGTACTACAGATTCCCCTGCCTAGGGTAGACGGGGGTTTATTGATTGTGGGGATCCAAATCTCCGGCAGCCGCGGACTAAGCTATTGTTAACTACCCCTCGCCTTTGAAGCGAAAGAACCTCCGATTAACGGAACAACTGATCATGCGAAATCAATGTGCAGTGTGCGTATCTGTATGTATTGAGGAGTTTTGGGTATATCGGGGGCCTCACAGAGTTTACGGGGGTCCCCGGGTATATCGAGGGTCTAACGGGAATGTGTTGTGGAGTGTGTAAAAAAAGGGTGTGATGAGAATTATTTGAGCCCGTGGATTGTATAAGGTAGTCAGTTCGGGAACCAACCGTACGGCTGGGAGAACTTTGGGACTTTGTTGGCGTACTTTGGGAATTTAGGGATTTGGATTTTCGGTTGGCGGCCGCATCGCTACACTGGAATATGGTACAAGGAGAACATCATTCGCCATTGGGAATTTAGGGATTGGATATTTTTTCTTTTTTTCGATTGCTCCATCATTTCAGCTTTCCTTACCGTGAAGGTCGCGATTGCCCCATCGTTTCGGCTATTTATTCGCGGTTGCCTCATCATTTCGGCTGTTTATTTTCATTTTCATTTGACTCGCTGATCTTTATTGCGAGTTGCCCCATCATTTCGGCATTTTTTTTAATTTTTTAATATATTTTTTTACATCCCCAGTTTAACGACTTAGGGGTCGACTGTTCCCAGTTTAACGACGTGGTGGTCAACTATTTCCAGTTTAACGATGTGGTGGTCATCTGTTGGAGCCTCGGCTCGATTCTGCAGGAAGCATGGACTCTTTTGGCTTAATTGCATAAGCAGGCTTTCCGTCATCTAGACCGAGCCGGTGTTGGATAGCAACAACCACGTCATCGTCATGGCTATAAGGCGTAGGAGGACTTGTTCCTCTGGGCTCCATCATGTAGACCGTATGGGTTGTGTACTCATCTACCGCTTCTTCATTGGCAATATTGCTCGTTTGGCTCTTAGCTTGTTGCCTTGGTCCGCTCTTTTCAGGAAAAGACAGATGTCTGAAAGTATCATGTTCCCGAAGGACTTCGGTCTCCGTTTGTATAAAATTGGCGATCGCAGCTTGACTGTTTGCTAATACGCCTTTAGACTGTTCTATCTCTCCTTCCTTTTATTGCTTTTCAACCTAATCTTTAAAGACAAAGCAGTCTTCAATAGCATAACCTATCACTCTGTGATGGGCAATATTTGAGGTCGTCGGTCATATTCGCTTCTTAAGGTCTTTTTTATTCTGGTAATTGTAGACCGTTTCTTAGAGCATCTTTGAATATTTTACGGACTTTGTCCCTTTTGAAGAAATAGACCTTGTCCAGCTTCTCTTTCAAAGGCGATTCTCATTCCCCTCCCAATAATGGCTTTCGAGATTGGTTGACATTGGGCCTACTCGTCCCTCGCCTATTTCGGTCAGCCGAAGTGTTAAAAAGATTCAGTATCGTCGGAATTTCAGCCTTTGCGATTATCGTCCTTTCGGTTTCTTCAGGACCTATTGTTATTTTGGGAATCGGAGGAGGACTCTTGCTTTGAGCGCTCCAACATGTGAACTTTCCTAGTCAGCTCTTAGAATGTTTTGAGACCCGCGGTGCATAGAAACGGGGCCATCCAATTGTTGAGATTTCCGACGGGGAGGCCGACATATTGGTCTTGCTCTATCAGCGGTTCACATTTGACGGAGAGATTACGCGATCAGGTTATAAAACCCGTGCATCTTTCGTTGTTCTTTGACTTGGTCCTTACGAGGTCAGCAATGGTGATCTTATCGCTGACACTCATGAACCTTTGTCGGAACAGAGATTCCATTTGGACGAAAGTAGTAACAGAGTCATCTAATATACTCGTGTACCGGTCAAAAGCGACATCGGTTAAGCTATTAACGAACTGGCGGAGGAGAAGCGCATCATTGCCCCCAGTATTCCCGCATGAGGCTTTAAAATGGGTGATGTGCTAATTCGCATTTCCCATCCCATCACATCTTCCGAACTTGGGGATGACTAAGCCGCCAAGAAACTCTACCAGATCATACCGAGCAGGATATGGTCTCCCACTACTCCAGATATCTTTTTGCGCTTTGGCTTCGGCTACCAATATTTTGGCTTTGTTGACGACCAAATCCATAATTTGATCTTGCATTAGTGGGTTGCTGCCATCGGTAGTCAAGACATTTTCCGAGATAGGATGTGGCCGACTTTCATGCAGCTCGTCATCCACCTTTGGATTTGAGGAAATAGACGTCGGCCGCCTCGGACACCGTTCCCGGTTCATGAGCAGAGCCTTGCGCTTGATTGTGCGGCTAAGAGGCAAATTGGTCCTTGAGATGAAAGACGACGTTTGTCAAGTCATCAATCTTTGAGTAGAGCTTGGCCATCTCCTTGTCTTTGTTTCTGAGCTGCTTCTGGAGCTCTTTGAGAAGTTGCTGCTCTGCAATCTTGGGACGGAAGATTGGCTCCTCTTCGCTTTCCGAGCCTGACTCCTCATGAACCGGGAGATCTTTCTTCTTATCAGCCTCACTAGAAGGGTTTTCATTACCTTTCAGAGGAGGTTGGTGTAACATCCTAGTTCTTTTATACCAGTTACAGTTATCGTATTTGCTTATTTTGGTATTTTCTTGATTTATCGTGTTTTGGGTACAAATGGTATTTTACTTTTTACATTGCATTCGACCCGACCCGCTTGCTTGAAACTTGTTTGATTCATATTTATGAATTATCTCGACTTGTTACATAGACATGTGCACTTTCATGAATACTGCATACTGGCATTTTATCTGGGATTGCATCTTTTACCAGATAACATTTTAGATCGCATAAAATAATTTAAAAATACATAACATGGCCTGCATGATACCCTTAACCCCGTGTTAGCATACGCGCATCTTGTTCTCGTCCCGTTCAGTGAAACGGACTTGTTTGGATGGCTACGCGCACGTACGTGCATCCGTTCTTGGGGGTATGCATTTTCGTTACCTGAGCATTCATTTTGAATTTTGAAAGTCACATATATTTTCGTATTTTAAAACTAAATTTTTAGACCCGACCCGGACGCGTTTCGGAATATTTTTATATCCCGCCAAAATTCAAAGTATTTAATATTTAAAATTTCGTTTACAGTTCCTATTTAAAACTAACTAACTAAATATATTTTTAGATTAAAATTTTAACTGCAAAACAAACTCAACTCTCTCTATGACACTGGCCCCCGCCACTCTCTCTCTCTTTCTCCCTACTAGCTGCCAATTTTCTTTCTCCTTACTGTTCTCTCTTTCCTCTCGCTTACTCTCTATCTCTCTCCTCTCGCGCTTCTTTCTCTCTCCTCTCGCGGTGGATTCAGATGCGGTCACCCCCGATATGCTTTCGTCACCTCCCTTAACAACTCCCCATTTTTCTCGTCGTAACCTTCCTTAAAAAAAACCACCGAGCTCTCTTTCTCTCCCTCTACACAACCCATCATCACTCCTCCGTCTCCTCAAACCCTAACCCTAAAAATCTTTGCCTCCTCACCCTCACCTCAACCGAGCCCTCGTCTCTTCCTCCTCCACCTTCTCCCTTCATTCCCGAGCACTCCTGCACACACCTTTGCACCCAAGAACCCACCTGTACCTCGCCGCCGGTCACCTCGGCCACTCATCGCCATCTCCAACCACCTCTTCTCTCCATCTCCTCTGCATTCTCCTATACCAACCCAACAACACCCGAACCAAACCCAAAACCACATCAAACAAAACCCTAACCGAACCCCAACACCCTAGATCGCCGGAGTTCCGATCATCTCCTCGACACCAGCACTCATCTCCTGACCCCTGTACACCACAATCCAGTGAGCATCTTCCCTATTTTCTTCTTCCTCTTCTTTCTTTCTTTTCTTCTTTTCCTTTCTCTTTTCTTTAATTCTTGAATTCTATGTTTCCGTAGTTCGCCGGAGCCGGGATCGACGCCGACGATCCAGACGACATACCTTACCTGCGTGATCACCCTCGTGCGTTTCTTGGACCCGTTCCGTGTGCCGTGCGTGCGTCGCGACATTTTGCCGATGTCGGAAGTACCGTACACATCCGTTTCTTGATCCGTCTAGGCAAGTTTATCTTGCTACATGCTACATTACTTTATATATATCTATTTTAATAAATATAATACTGGTAATTCAAATTATGCACCTCGTGTTTACTTTTACAGTTTTTCGACATCCGTCTGCATCCGTACGTGTTACTTTACATCTAGCGCATGCAAACCTAGCTTGTTACATACTATATTACAATATACTGTACCCAATGGAATATTTACATCACATATTGCTTAGGTGTACATCCCACATTACCATTTTACAGTTTTACTGTTTTCGGATACCCGTTTGCATCCATCTCATTTAAAATATATATAACTGTATCTATAGATCACATTAATACATAATACTGTGATATTCGCACCCTATGTTTAATAAAGTGCATCCTAATTAGTATTGGAACTATAAATGTAACCCTAATCGATAATTGTGCATCCATATCATTGATTTTTTTATATCTATTTGCATACTATGTCACATTATTCCATTTTATTGTTATATTAGTACTCCATACTTGATTTTGTGCACCCATACTTATTACAGTTTGATTATGAGCACCCGCTTGATACTTGTGCACTACCTGACATGACCTGATACATACTGGCATGACTTGATACCTGTGCACTACTTGACATGACTTGATACATGTACACCACCTGACATGACCTGATGTACCACAGCTTGACATATTACCTGATTTTGTTACTAATGCCGACAATCTTGACCTGTTGTCCCTACGGACATTTCCTGTTGTCTATACAGACAAACATGTACCCGCTTGATCCTGTGTTGGCATTAGTCTCAGATTTATCAATACCTGACTTACACACATAACTTAGGGGTATAGAGAAATCAAAAATGTATCTGAACGTAACTCAAAGGGCTATTACATCTTGTTACCGTGGTCCCGTGGGGTTGAACGGGTCATAGACTTACAGTCTATCATATCTTGTTACCGTGGTCCCGTGGGGTTGAACGGGACATAGACCGATGGGTTACGATGAGGATTACATTGATTGATTTCGATAACTTTAGAGTAGATAACCCTATAGCACAGTCTAGATTCTCAGTGCACTTCACCTGTTTATATCATGTTCACTGTTCTATATTCATGTTATTGTTTACTTGCTACTGATGACTTGTTACTGCTCATACTTCATGCCTGCATATTTCATCACATCCTCCTTACTTAGAATTATTGATATTTTGACGCACTGACGTCTGGGTTTTGCATGGCCCAGATCCTCTCTCCCTGTCGCAGGAAGTCTAGGAGTATTTTGATCAACAGGCTGAGCAGTGAGGACCTGTTATTAGTTTAGTTTAGTTTTCTTTCAGTATTTTCATTCCTGATGTGAGCCCGCATTATGGGACGTACATTCCAGTTTATTATTGTACTTGGATCTTTGCTTCCGCATTATTTTATTTCATGACTCGTTTATTCTGGCTTATGGACATGTGTTAGATAGTTTATTACTGTTTTTGATATCTCTACAGCCGTAATGTGACTGTGGAGAGATATTTCTTACCCACATGTAGCATGGTTGGCTCTGTCACGTGCCTATCTTAGCGCACTCTGGGAAGCGGGGCGTGACAGTTGGTCTTAGAAAATGGCAGCCACATTCACACCAGATTGGATTTAAGATGTGATGGCTCCGTCCTTGTTCTTGCAGCGCGTGCTCGCCATGTAAACAGTATGAACCACATATCCAGCCATCTTTTTATCTTTGGCGGCCGATTTTTCGGACCATCGTTGTGGCCCTTCCTTTTCTGGAAAGGACATGCGACTGAAGACGGTTCGTCTGACTGGGTCCTTGGGTGGCGCTATCCGGATCGCAGCTTTCTTGACTCTTGAGGTCATGGCATTCTTCTGGACCAATTTCAGTGGTTCAAACGCTTTACAACTATTCAGCTGTTGTTGCGGGGCAACCCTGTTCTAGGAACCTCATGAAGTTCAGCCTAGCAGGAGCCCTAGCCCTTTTGTTGGCTCTGTATCTGAGCCTTTTCTGTCTTAGCTTCTCGATTTTGAGGGCTTGACGGGCATCCGTCATCCAGGAAGCCATCATGAGTCGATTGACGGGAGCTTAGAGAAGATACACGATTGAGCAGTTGTCAGGGGCACCGCTAGAGCTTGCCCGAGATACCTTGTTGCTTTGTTGGTGTTAATGGCTTTGCCCGGGCCAAGCAAAGTTGTTCAAACACCGACTTGCGTTTGGGTAGTGGTACCCTTTAGATCACCACATTTGGGCTCCTGCCTTTCGAGAACGGTATGTCTGTTACTGGAGCTTGAGGAGCTGGGATGGTGCAACACCCCAGTTCATTTATACCAATTCCAGTTCGGGTAGTTCTTTAATTATAGTATTTTCTTGATTTATCGTGTTTTGGGTGCGAATAGTATCTGACATTTGTATTAGCATCCGACCCGACCCGCTTGCTTGAAACCTGTTTGATTCATGTTTATGAATTATCATGACTTGCTACGTAGACTTGTGCACATTCATGAATACTGCATACTAGCATTTTATCTGACATTGTATCTTTTACCATATAACATTTTAGGTCACGTAAAATAATTTTAAAATACATAACATGGCCTCAATGATATCCCTAACCCCGTGATAGCATCCGCGCATCTTGTTCTCGTCCTGTTCAGTGAAACAGACTTGTTTGGATGGTTACGCGCACGTACGTGCATCCGTTCTTGAGAGTATGCTTTTTCGTTACCCGAGCATTCATTTCGAATTTTGGTCGTCGCATATATTTTTCATATTTTAAAACTGAATTTTAGACCCGACCCGGGCGTGTTTTGTAATATTTTTGTATCCCGCCAAAATTCAAATTTTAATTAATATAATATTTATTTTAAATTCGACAGTTTAAAATTTCTTTAACTTACAAATCTTTTAAAACTTAACATCCTAACTATTTTTCACTCTCTTTCTCTCTGACTTGGGCCCACACTCCCCCTCTCTCTCTTTCCTCTCTCCTCTTCCTTCTCTCTTCCTCTTCCCCACTAACCGACGAATTTCTTTCTCCTCCCTCTCTCTCCTCTCGCGCATCTTTCTCTCTCCTCTCGCGGTAGGTTAGGATCTCGTCACCTCCCCCTCTGATACGCTCACCTCCCTTCTTTCCCTAAACTTCCTCCTCGTTTCTCGTCTTCCTCCTCTCTATAAAACCAAGCGAGCCCCGTCACCTTCAACCCATCCTCACAACTCAAAACCTAACCCTAAACTCCCCGTTGCCTCCTAACTCCCTCAAAGCCTTCTCTCCTCCTCCTCGCCAACTCCACTGCATACCGAGCACCCCTGCACATACCCCTGCACCCAACTCAACCTATAAGAACCCTGCACCGCCACCTCACCTCGTCGCCGATCACCCCTCGCCGTCGCCATCTCCTTCCACCTCTCCTCTCCACTGCATTGCTTCTCCTACACCAATAACCCTGCACACATACAACACCCCAGTAAGCAAAACCGACCCAAACCCTAACCTAACCCTAAACACCAAACCCTAGATCGCCGGAGCTCCGTTCATCCCCACAACACCAGCACCTCATCTCCTAACCCCTATACACCACAACCACAGTAAGCCAATCCCTTCTCCTTCTTCTTCTTCTTCTTCTTCCTCATCCTCCTCTTCTTTCTTTTCTTTTCTTCACTTCTTGATTTCTGTTTTTCATATATAGCCAGAGCCGGGCGTGACGCCGATGATCCAGACGACCCAGGGGACGTACCTGACCTGCGTGATCACCCTCGTGCGTTACTTGGAACCGTCCCGTGAGCGGTGCATGTGTTGCGACGTTTTGCCGACGTCGGACGTACCGTACATATCCGTTTCGCATTCCGTCTAGGCAAGTTAACCTTGCTACATGCTATACCACTGTATTCTATGCCTATTTGATTTATAATACCCTATAATGATTAGTTTTGCAATTCACATATTCATTTTTCATATTACACCGTTTTCGGACATCCGTTTACATCCGTATCAATTATTTCACGTCTAGTGCAGGCAAGTTTATCTTGCTACATGCTACAATACTTTTCATACATCTATTTTAATAAATATAATGCTGGTATTTCAAATTATGCACCACATGTTTACTTTTACACTTTTTCGACATCTGTATACATCCGTATATATCATTTCAGATCTAGTGCATGCAAACATATCTTGTTACATACTATACTATAATATACTGCATCCAGTTTAGTATAACATTTCATATTGTTTAAATTGTACATTCCGTAATTACCAGTTTATCATTTTACGGTTATATTGTAGGGTTAGTATAGCACCTTGTGAAGGTTTTGACAAGCATCAATCGTGCTACTTTAAAATTTTTGGGGTGCTAAACAAACCCTAACCAAGATCTTAACTAGAGACTTATGATTAAACATGGCAAGTAAATAACTTTACTTCTAAAAGTTTGGGATTACAACATTTGTAGTCCGTTCCTTCGCTTCATAAGCTCCGTGTTGAGGTCTCTTCGCCGCGATCATCATATACCCGAACTCTAGAGAGGCTCCATGAAGAGAAAGATGCAAGCTTGCATCCAATCTTCAACGACTAAGATGATCTACCTTGAAGAATCTCAAACCCAAGCTCATGCTTCACTAATCAAGTATTAGCAAAGCAAACACCCTGATCTAAGTGGCTAGAATAGATGAGGATGATGAAGTAGGAATTTAGCTCTCTTTTGTTTTCAATTTCTCACTTTATTTCATCATCAAAGAAAAAGCTAGTCAAGGTTTTCTTCATGAAGAAAGAAGAAGACGATGAAGCAAAACCTTTTTTGATGAGTAATGAAAATCATTGTTTTGGTTATAAATCAACCATGGGTTAACAATGAAGGCTTAACCCTTGTAGATAATTAACTAGGGTAAAGGGTTTGGGTTGGGTTAAGAAATATCTACACAAAATATCAAAGGTAAAAGTCAAAGCTTCAAGAAACTTCATGAAAGCTTAACCCTAATCCAAACCCTAACCATGTTTAAACTCCTCAAAACATATTGCATTTGTAACCCTAACTTGTTATAATATTATATATCACATATATAATATATTTTGTAACAAAATAAAATAATACAATTAACATATATCGCATATATATCAATGTATTATCCCGTGAGAAAATGAATCAATAAAGCGAGCTTATATTAGTTAGTGTAAAGTAATATATCACATATATAATTATACATTAAATTATCGAATCAACACTTGATCCGATAACCCGGCTATAATACATATAACCGACTAATATAACATGTACCTTTTCATCGAATCAACACTTGATCCGATGACCCGGCCATATCACATATCGCGAGAATCTAATACGGTATCACATACACGTATTATTTTCGGTCCCGCACATATTACATATGTGCTCCTACTCCGTTTTGCTTGAGCTAGGAAAGCTCTGTGTATGACTCTAAAAAATCGTCAATACGCCGGCAGTAGGTGATGATCATATCAAACACCCACAAGCTGCAAGCGGTCAGCTAAACGTAACAGCTACCCAGGTAATGAGCAATCAGAAGATCAACAAGCAAGCATGTACATTCTCCTGTGAATCCAATCAGTAACACTACCGTACAGTCCGGTCTTTTCGTCTGATATGTCGCATATCCAGTCTAGGGGTGGTAAACGTCAGACCCCAGTAACCGATAAGTCGTGTCGATATGAGGTCCATAACAGTTCAAGAAACTACTGATAACACTAACCAGAAAATCTCAGCAACCCTGGCCAGGGATTTCCAGTTATAGCCAATCGAACACAGCGCAACATCAACTCCCTATACCGGGAGAGACGAAACCCCTCCTATCGCTCATTGCCTCCATGTGATTCGGGACTGTACATAAAAGCCACCGTTTTGCACGCCCTCTTGGACGTGGTATGATGGAAATCAAAGTACAGTGGGAATCACACAAGACTCTATGATGATCTCGGGTCTACAGACTAACCTGTACCAGTGTCACCAGAGAACTGCCATCTGACGTGCCATCTGACGTGAGGTATAATACCATCTGGGAGTTCTCGGCGAGTCCGTCCAGTGTACCCAGTCTCCCCTGAGCACCCGTATACTCAATGTATATGGGATCATCCATCGCCCATCTTACATGGGTCAAGAAGCATACGCTAGTCTACTCTGGTATATCGATACCATGTCTCGATACACCTGCGACTAGGAACATTTGTAGGATGTACTTAGCAACTACACTGTCCCCACTAGTATGATCTGCATCATAGTCCTGGTAGTCAGTACTCATCCTAAGGGCTTTATCAATATGTATCATAAAGACTATCAGAGTACATGTTAAGATAAAGAGCAACCAGATAGCATGCTATCATGTCGAGCAAGAAAGTCCGCCATATATATGTCCAAGCATCCACTAAAATATACATCGCATGTACAGTAATGGCCTCTAGGGCATACATATCACTAACAATCTCCCACTTGCACTAGGGCCTTCTGTTGTAGTATCTCATACCCAACAATCAGCTGTGGTTGAAGTATCTCATACTCAACCATCCCATAAAAAGTCTCTACTGGGAAATAGGCCTTTGTAAGTGGATCTATGCTGTTGTCCTCTGTGTCTACTCTCCTAACCTCGATCTCCCTGGAGATCAACCATCTCCATGATCAGGTGATACTGCCCAAGAATATGTCTGGATCTCTGATGGGACGGGGGTTCCTAGGCATAAGCCACAATTCCATTGTCTCACAATGGAAGGAACAAAGTTCATCTCATGAACTCATATATATCCATAGTGCCTCTTTTGTAGCATCCTTGGTAACGATGTATATTGCCTTTAATCGTCTAGTATGTCACGGTATCTAGCTTGGAACTCTTCCAACATACCGTCCCTCCACTGAGGGTAAAGACAATGCATGTGACTGACATTCAGCCGACCTTACCACCCTGGAGGCTTTCCAGTGATTCTCCCCAGGATCGATTGATACCATCTCACTGCATCTAGTGAGAATCCTAACATCCAATTAGATCTATCTCATAGATCCAAAACTAGGATTTAGGAGGTATCACCTTGATCTTATATGGAGAATCTTTGTGATAAGAGGAGATTGACCGAGCGTAGCATAGGAAAATCCTTCCCTATCAAGAGTATGTCATCCATGTACTATACGAGGATCACCACCATACTCCCTATTACCTTTTTGTATATACTTAGTTCATCTACCATTTTGATGAAGTAAAACTCTTTGACTACTACATCAAAACAGACGTTCCAACTCCGTGATGCCTGCTTTATCACATAAAACATCTTGCACACGTTTCCGCTGCTCCCACTGTCTACAAAGCCCTCTGGCTGTGTACTTATAGACGCTCTCTTCCAAATCATCATTTAGAAAAGCAGTCATGACACCCAACCGCCAGATATCGTAGTCATGGTATGTAGCATAACAAGTAGGATCTGGATGGACTTAAGCATAACTTTGAAAGTCTCAACTTTTCCATGTACACCAAGTAATCTTCTCAAGATATACTTGCTCTTGATGGGGATTTAACCCTTCATATAAAGCAACCAAAGTCCATAATTTGTTGGTGTATAAGGATTCCATCTCAGATCGCTAAGCATCCAGCCATTCTCACAGAGTCCTCGCTCTTGATGGCCTGCTCGAAACAAGTTGGGTCATCATCTCATGATGCAATCCTCGCTCCCACTGTCATAGAGAAACCGAAGTATCTCTCAGGTGGATGAGGAACCCTACTAGATCGGCGGAGAGGCTGAGGTTCGTTAGAAAATATTGAATCCTTCGGGTTTACCAAATCATCAGCTGCAGTTTATATAGATGGAACCCTTTCCAGATATACCTCATGACTACTAATTTCTTCACAAGAAATCTCCTTTCCAAAAGGTAGCATGTTAAGAAACAAAACACATTTTGTTCCTCAGTTTGGTGGAAGATATTCCCTTACGAATGCTTGGGATATCCAACAAACTTCCACAGAACTGACCTTGCCACGAGTTTGTCCGGATTTTGCTTTTGGACAACCCCAAATCTTAACATCCTTAAGAGATGGGCTTTTCCCATACCATATCACATATGGAGTGGTGGGCACCTGATTTAGTTGGGACCCTATTCAATAGGTATGCAACTTCTCAAGTGCATAACTCCCAAAAAGGAAATAGGCAACTCAGTAATTGTAACGTTTCAGAAATCGTTTTGGGAATTTTCCCGTTTTAGGGCAAAATTGTCGGTAATTTCCGTTTTAACCCGATTTCGATCAAACGTCCGTATAAGCTTGCCGGCACCCTTTTTAGCTAAAATAAAGCTTGTGCGCGAACTTTAGGGGTATTTGGAAGGTTTTGGTTCAGATAGAATTTTTCCCAAATAAAATATTATTTTAAGCGGTATTTGGTGCACGTAAATCGGGAAATTTCTTTTCTTAAGAATAAATTTATTTTTTTGTCACTAGAATATTTTGGAAACTTCTTTTTAAATATCTAGATATTTTTTTGAGTGCAAAAGGTTTTATTTTAAAAAGAAAAGAAAATGTGTAAAGGTGGCAAAGTGCATTTATTAAGCATTTATTACTCTTTTTCCTAGCAATTTCTTCACAAAAATACCCCCCTCACCCCCTTGGCCGGCCCTTCCCTTCCCCTTATCATTCCCACTCTTTCTCAACTCATTTTGCATCAAATAAATCATGAAAAATCCAAATAAAATCACAAAAACTCAAATATATTCATTTTCCTTCTTTCTTCTTCACAAAAGTGGCTTGGATCTTCATTCAAAACATCATTTTTGAGGAAAAGATGATGAGTTTGGTTTCTTGGTTTTGATCTTTTGTGGAGGTATAAAACCCTAACCCTAATCATTTTTATTGTTTCTAAATTTCTATTTAGAATATTAATTGTTTATTTAAGCTTTTAATTTCATGTTTGAAATTAAAGACTTGATTTTTATAATAATCTAGTTAGGGTAAAACTTGATTTATGTGTTTAATATTTTATTGAAGTGTTAATTTGTGATTAGGAAAAGATTAACCTAGTAGAAAATGTTAATTTTTGCTAATGAACACTTTGTTTAATATTGCAATTTTGCTTACTAGGTTTTTGCTAAAATTTATTTAGCAACTGTTAAAAATATAGAAATGGTTTTGATAGCTTAGTTAAGCTATTTTAAGGTGTTTGTAATCGCTAGATATACGTTAGCTTGAAACTAGTGCGAAATATTGCGATAGGTTGCTTACTAGATTTCGGGGGTTTTCCGACGTGGGTTCGATTGGTCGTTGCGAGGTTCTATTGTATTCCTCGTAATTTTTTTGTTGTGTTGCGCGATCGGGACGATCGGGGTCTAGACTTAGTGTTTTGTAGTTTAGCGAGCCCAATTAGGGTTTTTGGCCGATGTCGTGCGCGATAGATGCGCCAAGGGCGCAGTGTAATTTTCCGGACGTTATCATCGCGTTTCGTTGTCTTTTCGTCATTTTAGGATTTTTGCTTATGTGATATGTTTGTGAAATTTTAGGTTCGCAAGAGGGGACTTCGGACGCTACAACAAGGGAAAACAGGTGGTAGGATTCACTTAGCCAGGAGCGTTGGTGAGTAGATTTAACATCTACAGGGGAATCGCCCGCATGGCGTTATGCGTCTGGGCTAGAGATGTTATTTCTGTCGCATATTCTATATCATATTTAGAATTGCGCATTTCCCCTATTACTTAGAAATTGTTTGCTTGGACTAGTATCCTTAGGACACTGCACATATTATTGACGATTCATGTTGCACGAGCACTGATTGTATGCTACACACACCGTCAATAATTGCCATGTCACGCACAACCCACTTATAGATATGATATTGCTTGGTTATGGACATTGAGACTTTGATTCATATTTCTTTACGCATTAACTTATAGCACACCTGTATACCTAAATGCTTACACATATGCTCTGACATACTTACATGCTAGTTACCTGTATACCTATAGAGTATTGTACCATTAGTGATATGTACATGCACACTTTATGACATAGCTACAGGTATACCTTGCCCATCTATTTCACTTATACCCAGGGGGTATACTACATCATTACTTATAGGTAGATACATATATCTTGCTATACCTTTATGTTTTCACATACATCTGGTTATAGCTACATGTTTACCTTTACCTAATGTTATTTTAGAATTGGAGAAAATTAGGAACTGCATGATATTTATATTAACTTGTTGCAGTTAATTAGCGGCTTTTCCTTTATATGCTTACATTTCCTTTTATGTTGCATATATTATATTCATGGATTTTCGCATTGAGATATGGATTTTTCATGATGTTTTCTGGATTTGTGGACCGTGGGAGTTCATGAAATTATGCATTATTTGAAAAACCCGGTTTCCCTTGATATGATATTTCAACAGCCACCATGAGATTTATCGGTTCGGATATATATATATACCTCACGCGAGGAACGGAGGGGTCCGTGTGTGGGTACATGGTGGGGCCCGGAGGTACCCGGGGCAAGAATCTCAGTGAGGAGATGAGTTAGTGGGGGAACCATACTTTCCGGTGACATTACCAATGACTCGGCGATAATCATGAGGATACCGTTGGGAGTCATGTACGTATAGATACGTGGAAAGATGAGGGTCAGAGCTGGGCACTCGTGCTTTTCGGATAGCGTGTGATACGTACCTATCAGGGGGCCAATCGTGGTGACAGCACCTGATAGACCAGCATTTCTGTGTCGATGCTTGACACATTAGTTTCATGATATTTCTTTTTTACTCCTTTGTATATATAACAGAGGTTTAGGCCGCTGTTATATATGCCCTTACACCAATATTAGTGGAATGGGACGCTAATATATGTATATTGACATTAAATTATATACATCATCATATTTATTCATGCAAATATATTTAGGATGTTAGATTTTTACTTGATAATTTGATTTGGGATATAGGTGATTCATTTGATATTGGATACAGGATATTTATGAGATTGCTGATTTGTACATTCAGGATATATGAGATTTATTCGATATTGTACATTCAGGATTTGTGAGACTTATATGATATGAGAGCCAATTTGGGGGCTGATTTGAGGAATTGGGATTTGGATTTGTCTTGATGGATTGTGATCCTACCACGATGTCAGGATTCCGTGGAAATGACATATTTCATTCCATACTTCACATTTATTGTTTATGCACTGCTTCATGTATTAGTAGTACCTGTTAGAGTACCTTTCATGACTGTTGCATTTACATACCTTTATTTATATGCATTGCTTCATGTATTAGTTGTACCTGCTAGTGTACCTTTCATGATTATTGCATTCATATGACTTTTTATTGCTATTAATTGCATATTTTATATTCACGTTGTACGTGCATACTCGCGATTACCTGCATTTGTTATTTACTATTCACGAGTTGGCAACTCACCGCCGTTGTGCCACAGTGTTTGCAGATGTTTCTCAGGATAGTCAGAGGCAGTCTATTATCACACATCTTATCATCTTTTGCTACGGATACCGCACCAGCTCACAGTATGCGGTTTGCTTAGGTGGGTTTGTGGTTATTCGTTGTATTGTATATTCGTTGTATCCATGTACTCTCCATCTACTATTTTCATATTGACTTAGAGGCTTGATGAGGACGATGGTGTATATTATGTTGTGACTTGTTGTCTTTTAGACAGTTTCCTTTCTATCGTCTTCTATTTCTTCGCTACGGCGTCGTATATTTGTTGTGGTGGTTGTTTTCCGCCTTTGGGCGTGGATTTGCTCCCGTTGGGGATGCTTTACTTTATATTTATGTTGTACCCATTTTTGGGATTGGTTTTTATAAAGGAGGTGCTGCCGAAATTTAAAGGAAATAAAGTTGGACTTTTAAAGAATTTGGGTTGTGATTTCAAAGACTTTTAAACAATGTTTCTTATCTTTTCTGGTATTTTAATGGTTTAGATTTCTGGGTTTTGGCTTTCTTTTACCGCGTTATGCCTGTAGACGTTGCGTAGTATTAGGGCCGTCACGTGCCAATTTCGGGTCGTGACAGTAATACTCATCATAGAGCACACCATATCATATAGGGTGCGATTGCTGCGCCCCGATATACCAACGTACTGTGGTGTATACGGAGGAGTAATGCTGAGAGAGAATCTCATTCTTCCTTAGAATAGTCCAGGAATCCCGTGCTCAAGTTTTCTTCTCCCTGATCACATCAAAAGACATAATACTTATACATGTTTTGGTTCTCTACTTCTTAAGTACAAAGAATCAGTCCTGGCATGTGTAGACAGGGGACCTCATACATCATCATGTATCAATCCCAAGAGTTCACTAACTCTTTTTCTGTTTCCAATAAACAGAGTTTTCGTTATCTTATTTTTGTGACATGACTGGCAAGTTTCACAAGATGTAAATTCAAACTAATTTAAATATGCATCTAAATGTAACTTAGCTAGTTGGGTCACATTGATATGACCTGGTCTACAAAACCTCAAGAAGGATTCGTTCATTTCTGAACTCTTCCTCTTGTGTGTGTTCTGTACATTAAGAACTGTAGTTTGATTTAGAACGTTTATGCTTTTAGATAACGTGCCTGAACTGATCAACTCTTGATATAGGAAATGTTCAAAACATTATCCAACAATACAAAATTATATCCTTCTTTACTAATAAAGAGACTGATATGATGTTGTATATCAGGTTCGGTATCTAATAACATTCGTTCAGAATCAATGTATTCTGGTAATACAGGGTGATAATTGCCAACAGACTTGGCTGCAACACTTGCATTATTTCCAACTCTTGAAACTTTTCAACCGTCCTCAGTTCTCTACCTATCTGTAGCCCATGTAACAAATTACATTGGCGGGATCCTGATCCGGTATCTCATACCCAGGACGTAAAGGATACTGAGAAACAGTAACAAATTACATTGGCGGGATCCTGATCCGGTATCTCATACCCAGGACGTAAAGGATACTGAGAAACAGTTCTCGGTAATGAACACACCCGAAGAAGATGCATCAGCATGTACTTTCTTCGTTTGGGCGGCACGGGAATTCTGGTAATCCCCTATTTCCTGCTCGGTCTTATAACAATTATAAGTTGGAGCGGGACCAACGTTCCCTATCACAGTATAACAAGCGGGTTTGGTCAATACATCCGTATTTTTATCTTGATTAAGGCGTGACATGGTCGCAACCAGGAGAGAGAGAAGAAAACACTCTGCGTGCGCTTTTGCAAGATTAGATTTGGTTATTAATATATCTAATCAAGATGGTTCCCACTGTTTTAGTCAAATCTTCCTTCAAACCCTAAAAGGAAAGACTAGTCGGGATTAATTACACGCTACAAGTTCGCCAATCTTTCAGTCAGGCTAGTGCCGGTACTTTGAGGGAGGTTCCCCTCGCTTTCGCACGGACCTAATTAAAGTAAATCTCGTTTTCCCAGAGGCTAAACCCCGTTGACACCTGTCTAGACACCTACTTGATCGGCTAATTGTAATATGTAAAACTCTCCCAGGAGTAACTCTTACTCGCAGCGGGTATCGGGATCCAACTATCTCATAGGAGGTATGCAATCTCATTGCAAATTTCAACACTTGAAATTCCCAATAATACTTTTACCCCTAGCGTGCTATGACCTTGACGAATGCCAAACAACCCATAGTCCGCTAGTCAAGTTCAACCCGTACATTTCATGATTGAATTAAACCCACCCGCACAACCCTTGACGAAAGCCAAACAACGTCATACGAATACCCTAATCCAATCGCATCGTATGCAAGCAGATAAGCACTAGTTAGCTACCGTACACTACGCCTTGACGAATGCCAAACTACCGCGGCACGAATACTAAGTAGTACTTATCTGAAATGACGGAGGGCTACGCAGGTTTTTAAGAAAACCATGAGGGTAATGAACTTGATATCATTGTAGAATCGAGTGATTTTGAGAAAGGAGTGTTTTTTAGGCTTTTACTAGTTTCGCTAAAGAGGTCACTCCCGGTGAAGGGATCTCGGCTCTTTCCTTGTCGAATAAGGTGCTGGATATTCTACAAGGAACGCCGCTATGCAAAGCAAGAACTAGAGCTACCAGTTTTTAAAACAATTTTCTACAACATCTTTAGGTTTCTTTTATTTCATGAATCTCATTAATGAAGTCCCATTTTATTATGCTTCACAAGCATCACATTTGAAACGAAATCAACAATATAACATATATCTCATATATAATATAAACATTCGTCTCAGGCAGTAATATGATCTCATCACAGAACATTGCAGCAGAAGTTAACATATGAAATATTGGATATACTAGGACGTCCGTGTTTTATTTCGAGCCAGTATAAAACACGGATTCCACGGTCGCGATGAATAACCAGACCCACATCTCTAGACCCCTACGAGAGCGGCAAGCAATACTGCAATTTCTAGGGTTAGGAGACCCGGTCTCGACTCCTCGAGATGGCCTCCTACTGGACCCTAGAACCCGGTTACTTGTGCTCCCCTCCTCGGGTCTATCCTAATGCGGAAAAGTAAATAATATACAATGGTGACATCATCCTCAATCCGGAAGTGCCCCAATAAAAGAATATTACATACAATGAATTTTACATGAATGAAAATAAAAACCCTCATCTCACATAAAAACCCCAGCTATTCAAAACACGACGATCCAATATAACATATCACAGCAACACATAATATCTCATATCATCAACGTAAGCAAGTATGCGTATCCCGATTGTCGTTGATGTATAGCAACGAAGCCGGCAATACCCCACATACTACGCTTACGGTCACATAAAAGAAAGTGTAAAACTACAACATTTGGAATCCACAATCACTTTAGACATCTTAAATCCGAAATATCACATACTTCGCATTTCATGCCTAACTATATGAATTCCACATATTGTATCACATTCCAGATAAATAGACAATGTTAAACTTTCCGATCGAATAATCAAACACCCAAGATTTCCCAAATAGATCAACACTTGAGCGGAGTTCAAAAATCCCAGAACATGTCACAGCCCCAATGAACCAGCCGTAGAAGGGTCAAACCAACGCCTCACATATGGCAACGCTAAACTACCACAAACCCTAGGGTTCAGTGGCGGTTTTGACGGTCACATAATCGAGTTAAGGTTACGTTCTTCTAGAGGGTCCACAGATAAACTTGCATGATTTCTCGAAAGTTTTAAACTCAGGAAAAATCCAACACTTGAAAGTTTTCCGACAGTTGAAAAAGTGAGTTATTGATATCCGTTCAAACCTTTTAACACGTTCTAAATTATCCAAAAAACTAAACGATGTTAAAATTTCCGATCGAATCAACGAGTTCCCAATATTTCCCAGAAAACTCAACACTTTAAGCATGAAAAAGTACCCAAGAATAAAGCCCTGAAGTATTACCCCCTAACTCCTAAAGTTGGCCGCGGAACCGCCGCCAAACGCATCATTTGGCCGCGGTTCCGCGGTCCCTTGAGGAAGTTATGGTTTCATACTTCACAATAATTCTTAGAATTCCCTGCATGATTTTCTGAGTATTTTTAATATGAAAAATTTCAACTTTTGAAAAAGATTCCAGAGAAGGGGTTGTTTCGGGGTTTCGGGGTTCGATCGGACTTCTAACTTCGTCTAGAAAACGCCTAAAGCTCTAGCTTGACTCTGATACCACTGTAGGGTTATTATAGCACCTTGTGAAGGTTTTGGCAAGCATCAATCATGCTACTTTAAAAATTTTGGGTGCTAAACAGACCCTAACCAAGATCTTAACTAGAGACCTAGGGTTAAACATGGCAAGTAAACAACTTTACTTCTAAGAGTCTGGGATTACAACATTTGTAGTCCGTTCCTTCGCTTCATAAGCTCCGTGTTGAAGTCCTTTCGCCGCGATCATCATGTACCCGGACTCTAGAGAGGCTCCATGAAGAGAAAGATGCAAGCTTGCTTCCAACCTTCAACGACTAAGATGATCTATCTTGAAGAATCTCAAACCCAAGCTCATGCTTCACTAATCAAGTATTAGCAAAGCAAACACCCTAATCTAAGTGGCTAGAATAGATGAGGATGATGAAATAGGAATTTAGCTCTCTTTTGTTTTCAATTTCTCACTTTATTTCATCATCAAAGAAAAAGCTAGTCAAGGTTTTCTTCATGAAGAAAGAAGAAGATGAAGCAAAACCTTTTTTGATGAATAATGAAAATCATTGTTTTGGTTACAAATCAACCATGGGTTAAGAATGAAGGCTTAAGCCTTGTAGAGAATTAACTAGGGTAAAGGGTTTGGGTTAAGAAATATCTACACAAAATATCAAAGGTCAAAATCAAAGCTTCAAGAAGCTTCATGAAAGCTTAACCCTAATCCAAACCCTAACCATGTTTAAACTCCACAAAACATGTTGCATTTGTAACCCTAACTTGTTACAATATTATATATCACATATATAATATATTTTGTAACAAAATAAAATAATACAATTAACATATATCGCATATATATCAATGTATTATCCCGTGAGAAAATGAATCAATAAAGCGAGCTTATATTAGTTAGTGTAAAGTAATATATCACATATATAATTATACATTAAATTATCGAATCAACACTTGATCCGATAACCTGGCTATAATACATATAACCGACTAATATAACATGTACATTTTCATCGAATCAACACTTGATCCGATGACCCGGCTATAACACATATACCCGGCCGATATCACATATCGCGAGAATCTAATACGGTATCACATACACGTATTATTCTCGGTCCCGCACATATCACATATATGCTCCTACTCTGTTTTGCTTGAGCCAGGAAAGCTCTGTGTAGGACTCTAAAGAATCGTCAATACGCCGACAGTAGGTGATGATCATATCAAACACCCACAAGCTGCAAGCGGTCAGCTAAACGCAACAGCTACCCAGGTATTGAGCAATCAGAAGATCAACAAGCAAGCATGTACATTCTCCTGCGAATCCAATCAGTAACACTACCGTACAGTCCGGTCTCTTCGTTTGATATGTCGCATATCCAGTCTAGGGGTGGTAAACGTCAGACCCCAGTAACCGATAAGTCGTGTCGATATGAGGTCCATAACAGTTCGAGAAACTATTGATAGCATTTACCAGTAAATCTCAGCAACCCTGGCCAGGGATTTCCAGTTATAGCCAATCGAACACAGCGCAACATCAACTCCCTATATCGGGAGAGACGAAACCCCTCCTATCGCTCATTGCCTCCATGTGATTCGGGACTGTACCCAAAAGCTACAGTTTTGCACGCCCTCTTGAACGTGGTATGATGGAAATCAAAGCACAGTGAGAATCACACAAAACTCTATGACGATCTCGGGTCTACAGATTAACCTGTACCCGTGTCACCAGAGAACTGTCATCTGACGTGAGGTATAATACCATCTGGGAGTTCTCGGCGAGTCCGTCCAGTGTACCCAGTCTCCACTGAGCACCCGTATACTCTCTCTAATGTCAAACATCAATGGATATGGGATCATCCATCGCCCATCTTACATGGGTCAAGAAGCATACGCTAGTCTACTCTAGTATATCGATGCCATGTCTCGATACACCTGCGACTAGGAACATTTGTAGGATGTACTTAGCGACTACACTGTCCCCATTAGTATGATCTGCATCATAGTCCCGGTAGTCAAGTACTCATCCTAAGGGCTTTATCAACATGTATCATAGAGACTATCAGAGCACATGTTAAGATAAAGAGCAACCAGATAGCATACTATCATGTCGAGCAAGAAAGTCCTCCATATATATGTCCAAGCATCCACTACAATATACATCGCATGTACAGTAATGGCCTCTAGGGCATACATATCACTAACATATATGATATCCGTTTGCATTCATATCATATAGAATACATATAACTGCATCTACGGATCACAATAATACATAATACTGATGTTTTAACACCCCATGTTTAATAAGTGCATCCTAATTAGTAATAGAACCATTAAAGGTAACCCTAATCGATAGTGTGCATCCATGTCATTGATTTTGTATCTATTTGCATACCATTCATATTATTTCATATTATTAGTACTTTATAATTGATCTTGTGCACCCATACTTACTACAGTTTGATTATGAGCACCCACTTGATACCTGTGCACAACTTGACATGACTTGATACATGTAGACTGCTTGCCATGACCTAATACACCATTACTTGACCTGACTTGATACTTGTATACTATCTGACATGACCTGATATATTACTACTTGACTTGTTACCTGATCCCGTTGCTAATGCCAATAATCTTGACCTGTTGTTCCTACGGACATATCATGTTGTCTACTTAGACAGACATTGATCATGTGTTGGCATTAGCCCTAGATTTATCAATACCTGACTTACACACATAACCTTAGGGGTATGGGGAGATCAATGATGCAACCTGACTTGTAACTCGACAGTTCGATGCCTTTACTGATCAGTCTTACGGGCTAGGCCAGCCTCGGGATGCTGCTGCTGACATCATTCATCTGTATATGCTACCTTTTACTGTCTAGCGGCACGTCTCGGTTTCAGCCCGAGAATCTTTGCCCGTGGTCCCGGGCACGCACGGGATACTATTGAGTTACATCGATGATTCATCAAATTGATTTCAGAGACTTGAGAGTAGATAACCCTATAGCACAGTTTAGATTACTCACTGCACGTCACATGTGCCTTTACCCTTCACTGTTCATATTTATGTTACTGTTATACCTTATTTACTGTTCATACTCGTGCCCGCATGTCTTGCTACTCCTTGATTATATTATTTTGATATTACGACGCACGTCTGGGTTTTGCATGGCCCGGATCCTTTACCTTTGACGCAGGCCGAGTAGGAGTATTTTGATCAACAGGCCAAACAGTGAAAACCTGTTATTAGTTTAGTTTAAGTTTTCCTTTCAATATTTTTATTCCTGATGTGAGCCCGTATTTTGGGACGTACATTCCAGATTTTATTGTACTTGGATCTTTTACTTCCGCATTATTTTATTTCACGACTCTTTATTCTGGCTTATGGACATGTATTAAATAGTTGTTTATTATTCTTGATATCTCTACGGCCGTAATGTGACTGTGGAAGGATATTTCCTATCCACATGTAGCATGGTTGGATCTGTCGCGTGCCGATCTTAGCGCACTCTGGGAAGCAGGGCGTGACAGATGGCATTAACTGGCACGAACAGAATAGAGCCAAATGGTAGCGGCGGCTCCTCCCACTGTCGTCCGAGACTGGCGTCCATCTTCATCGTATAGAAGATAGAAGCTGTGTCGAAAGCTGAGCTTATCCTTGGAGACATTGTTGAAGCTTGATCACTTGAAATCCTGCATGAAAGAGCATTATTTTAGTATAAATATCGATATATATGTTGATTGAGTTCGCATGAACGTTTAACCCGAAATATGGGAGAGAAAATGTCCCACCGGACGTGCCAGGAGCAATTCATCATTTGCCTTTGCTTATTGGGGAGCGATGGCTTGGGAGACAGGTTTAGGTCCTTATCACCTAAGACTTTTCAATTTTATGAGCTGTAAGGGTCCCATAAAAGCATTTTCTCCCTACAAGTCGAAAGAATCTCGTAGGTGTACTTTCTCTTTAAGAGTCATGGGGACTCCCAAGTGTGTTTTTCCTTCATGAATCGTAAGGATCCCACGAAGGTGTTTTCTTACGAGTCGAGAGGATCTCGTAAGTTTGTTCTCCTCATGTATCGTGAGGACATATGAGTGGGTCCTTCCCAAATGGAGCATAATTCCAAGGACAGAGACCGGCCGCGTGACTGGTGATTGTGGTAGGGCATTGGTGAGGCTGGCCGCGGGGCTCGACTTGGACATGGGCCCACTTGACCTGGGCTTCGGCCCGTTTACTTGGGGTTGTCTTTGGCTTTGACTTGGTCAACCGGGGTATAATTTTTGACCCCAACACTCCGATTAACAAGTCAAACGGATCATACGAACTCAATATACAATATGTGCTTGTTGTGTTTGGGAACAAGTTTGAGGATGCTTCGAACATATCAGGGGCCTCGCAGAGTTTTTACGGGGGTCCCGTGGCTGCCGGAGATAGCGGGCTGGGGTCAATGGGGTGAGCAGACCCCTTGTGGAGTGCGTGGCAACGCCCCGTTAGAAATTTTTTTCTAATGGAAGAGGTAATGAATGTATATGTAGCAAGGTGCGCACGTAATAAGTGCACACCTGCGTAAACGCGCACGTACTAAGGTGCGCACTTGGCAAAGGGACGCACATGACAAGTGCACACCTGCCGAAACGTGCACCTAGCAAGGCACACACTTAGCCTGGTGCGAAAGAGTGAAGAGGGTCAAAAGGTCCCGAATAGGCCAAAAGGTCCAGCAATATGCGCACTTAGGGAGGTACGCACCTGGGCTGATGCGCACTTGGATAGATGTGCACCCAACGAGATGCGCACCCAGCCAAATAGGCACTTAGCACGGTGCAAGTAGGGTCAAAACCCAATGAAGCAACGGTCCAAAAACACCAAGATTTTGACCTTTGAAGATCAAAAGGGGCTCTTTTTTTCTTTTTTTAGGCCTCCTGACGTGCACACATTGAAAAAAGAGAGAGAAAGGCTTGCGCAATAAAGAATGGCTCAAAACTCAAGATTTTGTTTTTTGTTTTTTAGGGAATCAAGATTAAGATCATTTCTTCTTTATCAAATCATCATGGGGACCTTTTATAGACTTACATCATTTACATTTAGCCCCATAGCTTCTACAAAAATTGGTTTATTGCCTATTAAAAAAATACATTTAGTTTTTCCTTTTCTTTTCTTTTCTTTGGTCGGCCCCCCTTCATGTTCGGGCTCGACTTGGACATAGGCCAACTTGACCTGGGCTTGGGTCCACTTGCTTGGACTTGGGTTCGGGCTTGAGCCCACTTGACTTGGATTTATGCTTGGCCCGGGACCACTTTTCATGCCTTGACTTTGACTTATTGACCTATTGACCTCGACTTTGGGATGTAAGTTTTGACCCCAACAAATATGCCTATATCGCATAGGGATTAAGGTAGCACTGTTCAGTATGTTTTCATTCATAGTGAATACTTTCAAAGAATATCTGAAATCTACATTAGTTCAACATGCATGTGTATATAATGTTATCATATAGTTTGTTCAACTGCAAGTTGTGATATTGATAATTGTAGCATTGTATAGTAGCATTTAACATTTATTGTATTAGTTTAGTTTATTGTTTATAATAATTATGATTGTGAATACAAGGTATATATATTATCGTAATAGTAAAGTAGCAGCTATTATACCACTTTTTATGCAAAATGGTACTCATTGTTACATCAATGTTAATAAGATAGGTAGTATAGAAATTTCATATTTATAGTATGTTGTGTATTAAAGTATATTTTTAATTATCAAAGTTAATACATATTATGTTTGCACAATATTAAATAATGCTTCTCTTAATTCAATAGTCAATCAGAATTTTACAATAAAATAGTATCAGGAGCATATATAAAAAGAAGACGAAACATATATTGTTTCATTAAGTATGGAAATATATCATAAGTCAAAGTTCATTTATATGTATTATTATTACTATCTGTTTATCATGAAGTTCGTGAATTACAAATCTTGAATCTCATGAATCTCATGGGCATGTATAATAAACACTAATGTTATTGGATATATATATTTATATATATAATACTAGTATTGCGTTAACTCCTTAAAATAAATAATTCATATGAGGATGGAAAGTTCGACGAATGGAGATAAATACGTGAAATGGGGATCATGCATGCATTACTAACTCATGAATCTGTGTTTCTGTTGTTCCGATGGGAAACAGAATATCTTCATTACATATAGAACCCTTATGAGTCGAACCTATAACTGATTGCAACTTCATGCTATATATATATATATATATATATATATATATATATATTGCACTTCATCTTGAATTTGAGATAACTTCGTGAATACATGAATCGGTGAACTCGGGAATCTTAGGAATCTATATATATATGCACTTTAGTATTAAGAATATCATGGGGATGCAGTAGCTCGAAGAATGAGGGTATTTACGTGTAACGGGGGTCATACATGATCGCCGTGGTCCCGGCTATTACGGGACAATGCATTACTAACTCATGAATCTCTTGAATCCGTGTTTCTGTTGTTCCGAGGGAAAACGGAACATCTTTGTTACGTGTAAAACCCTCACTAATCGAGCCTACAAACTTAAAATATAAAAGTACAATCTAGAGAATAAACATCATGTTATTATTGTTTTATTTATGCTACTTTTATATATATATATATATATATATATATCATGTTCTATTTTAACATTCTTTTTAACGGGGGGCTAATCGAACTTTAATATCACGGTGATTCAGAACTGGGGCACTTTTCTTGTTTTCTTGTTTTTCTTGGGAATGTCGTCTGACGACATTATGGCAGGCAATGAGGCTAGGTCAAGACAACAGAAGAGGACTTTGACCAACTTACTTCCCAAGCCGATCATTAATTATCAGTCCAGTATGCATTGTTCGAGATTTCGGTTTATGGCATCTTTTATCCTTATCTTTTTGTTTATGAAACACTTGTGTCCATTTGGACGTGATTTGTAATAAATATTGTTGGATATCTTTATAGGCTTTAAATTCCTGTACTATATTTTCCTTTACTGCTTATACAAACGCTTAGCGTATTCATATCGAGAAGGAATGCTTCTCGGTATGAATACGTTGCGGGCATCGCTCGCTCTCGCTCTCCGTCTTTTAGGAAGCGGGTGTGACATTTACCGATATATGGAAAAAAATTACGCAATTTCCTTTCGATTTTTGGCTTTGTACATTAAGTAATTAACACAGTTCATCGTAAAAATAAAAAACAAAAGACATCTTCACTGCCTACGACCGCCCACTTAATAGGTGATCACTCTACCACTGAGTTATTGAGTAAGATATAAATTTAATAAAACTAAAAATATAAATAAATTATTTTTTTCAAAAATATAAGTCATATAAATGACGTTTACATTATAAAAATGTAAAATCCTGTATTTGATAAAATCACCCGACATTTCACGATATCCGCTTTCCGACATCAAAATCATCAGGCCGATACGACACCGACATCTGAAATTTAGAACATTGTTATATTCCCTATCCTAAATAGCTATTTTGTTCTCACCCCTTCATAGCGATGCTATTCACATTGAGAGATGCCTTTTATCTACTTATGGTGGTCTTTTTATCCCACCACACTGCCCAGATACTACGCTCATCGATGCACACGATGCTTTCACTATTAACTAAGAATCTAAGACGAGTATTTCACCAACGCATGCAAATTTGGGAATTTCTTCTACATTAATGTCGGTGTTCAAGACAAAGTTCAATTATATAGTGAAGCTGCATCTACAGACTAGATGGCGCAATAATTCTAGCTTATTTAAAAGTAATATTGATCATTTCAATATGTATACAAAAAAATGAGATTAGAACAGCATGCATATAAATAAATTTAAGCATACAAATTTGATACAAATGTAATAGCTCGCAAACATTTTTAGGGAACTTGTTACGTAATGAATCACAAGGGACTACTTAATTCTAAGTTTTAGTCCTGGTATGCTGCAGATCAGATAAATAGTAGGTTGCTAAACAATAATTCTAATCCTATACTTACAGCTACCAGCAATGGACAACTCTTTAGATTCAAAAATTCATTATACAAATAATGCACAAGGTCTTTGACTTCAGAAAACTTTTTTAAAAGAGAATATTAACTCTCATTAACATTGCGTTTTGTTTTGTCTTTTTGGTGGGGTGGCGGGCTCCGTTAATAGTTACTCCATATTTAAAAAGCGCTACATTTAATGAGGAAACATGGCCTGCAGGCCCAAACTGCAGTGGCCTCTCACATGGGCCAGTGGGGTTCGCTGGCTATTCACAGTTAGGCCCCTGGACCCACTAACCCATGTGAGAGGCCGCTGCAGTTTTGGGCCTGCAGGGTCCTGCAAGCCCTGTTTTCTCACATATAATAGTATCCCAGACAATGTTGTAGATGACCAATTTTGGTAGAAATGCGCCTGCTGCCTAATCATATGCATACAGATGAAAATGATTTACATCACCTTACATATTACAATCTGCGTGTAAAAGATAAGAATGGAAAAGCAAGCATAGGAAAGAGAGGCGCTAGCAGATATAAATAATGTGGGCCTACAAGAACCATAGATGTGGTTTGCAAAACCTCTCATATATTTGATTTTAAAAGTCTTAATGGTCTTATTTTGATGATTATGTTGAAGATTGACATCATTACTCATAATAAGATTAGTAGAAAGGATCATAGATAAGTATTTGATAACCAGAAAGCATTGTAATGGTACAGCTTAAAACAAATTTCATTGTTAAGATGGTCATATTAGCTCATTCTAAGTTAATGTGATTACCTAGATTTGGATAAGTGTTTGCATGGAAAACATCTGCACCTTTTAATCACCAATTCTGGTAGAGGGAGGCAGCAAGCTTGAGACAGCAACTACAAAACTTAAGAAAATCATCGGCTATTTTTGTTTTCCCTGGATTAAAAGTGGAAAAAAAATTTGTTTTCCCTGGATTAAAAGGGGAAAAAAAATTAGAACGGTCATCAACGACAAGTGTTCATTGAAAGTATAGATGAATTAAATTGCTGATGTCAACAGTTTATATGATTAAGATGCACAACATTAGTCAGGGATGCAGATCACGATGTATGGAACTCAAATAATAAGGCATGTTATCATAAGGAAGATAGACCTACAAGACTACACCCGCAGAATTTGGAAGTAAACTAAGGCTTAAAAACCAGCCTTTTGATTTAGAATATTTCACAATATTTTTCTCATCTGATTGGAATCTATTTCCAGTTGCAGCTTCAATAATAAAATGAAACAGTGGCTTGCATGATTAACTTTGAATAACTAAATGCCAAAGATAATAGTCTATCTACGCAGAGTGAAGAACGATCATCCATTGGTTCAAATTGCAAATCCATTCTGTTCATATTCAAATACAGCATTTAGAATTCACCACACAAAATGGAAACTGATTTAGTTTTCGTAATTACGATTTAAGTGGGATATGGGGAGTAAGTCATGGTTTGATTCAAACAATATTCTAAAAAGCAGATGTCGGTGTCGTGTCGGCACAAAAAATTCATGTTGGATGTGCGATATATCTGGATATATTTTTTAGATGTCGAACTATAAATTTTTGTGTTCTAATGTAGACCTTTACAATGTTGGAATACATTAAATCTTATAAATATAATTCCATAGAAAGTCCGCTTTCTTAAATGAGTTTAGATTAAGAATTGTTAATTAAATTCAAATTTATTCGGTAATTTAATATGGAATTGAATGCTTAATTTTTCTATAATGGCCATGATTCCTGAGAAATTCAGCACAGAGAGAGAGAGAGAGAGAGTTTTCAAAAATTCAGCTTCAAAGAGACTGTGTGAGTGAGCCCAAATTTAATATCTTGCCTTTTGTCGAAGGGGGCTTGGATCTAGAGTTTTTCCAAGGTTTGTCGATGACGAGAGAAGGCTGCTCGGATCTAGGGTTTGTCGATGTTTAAAGGGCTTAAGAAATCTTAGGTTTGTTGGTTTTTTCTTAAACGATGAGTTAGTAATTGCGGAGGTTTTAATAGTTTCCAAAAAACCTAAAACCCAAAGTAAATTTTAATAAAAGAAAGTCGTGATATTTTAACTGAATCAAATTCTCGGAACATTAGTTTTGAAGATTTAAATGGTGCAAGTACTAACTTATTAGAAGTTTCTCCAAAGTTTTTGGTGAGTAGAATTGAACTGATAGTTGAACATTAGTTTTAAAGTTCACTGGTATACATGTAATGCATTTTCCCTCCATCAGTTTATTGAAAATAACAACAATGAATCAGTTTCTCCAAATGGTGCAAGTACCTATCTTAGTAAAAGTTTCCCCAAAGTGATTGGTGAATAGGATCAAGCCGATAGTTGAACATTGATTAGTTTTAAATATAAACATGTATGTGTAATGCATTTGCACCCGTCGGTTTAAAAAAATAAAAAAAATAAATCTAAAACTATGTGAAGAGAAGGAAGAAGATTAAGATCACACAACTGCCCTTTCATCGTATAGACAGTTTGTTTATTACTCCATAGTCCATATGCTAACAAGCACCAAATAAATGGGAAGAATTCATCCATAGAGCATGTTGCAACATAAATTGATTTTTAGGTTGACACTAGTGATTCAAGATGCGTATGCCTTGCAGCTTTTAGAAGCAGTGTTAAAAATAATTTTATTAAAAATGTTAGAATTATTGAAATAGAGTAATATTACACCATTGATAAGGATAGTAATAAGTAGCCTTTCATAAAGGTATGATTGTGATGTGCTCACCTTATTATGTACCAGCAAGATATACAATGCCTGCCTCAATCCTACAGTTGCTTGCAAGATATACAATTGCTGCCTCAACTCTGCTGCCTCCTCCTCCAAGAACTAATAAATAATTTCATACAGGTCAGTAAACGCAAAACAAAGCACCCTCTTAAGTAATACAAGGCAACAATATTTATCAAGAAATTTTGTGTCAAAATATGGATTAACATGTAGAATAAAACAGCGCCAACCCAAGTAAAAATACTTATATGCAGTTCCCTGTATAGTAAAGATGTGACATACTTATGATTTAGTATGTCAATATTCTGAGCATTGTATTTCTAAAATGGCAACGATTGCTTTTTTTCATTGTAGCAACCCTACTTTATCAAGTGCCAAGTGTTTCTAAGGTGAATTATTAGGTCAAACCCTTGGGAGTCCGCTTATAATTTCATGGTGGGACATCCAAATGGATGATCCACATCATCCATTGAATGCCTTTGAATGGTTGTATATAAAAATACATTATTTGGACAGCTCTTTGCCATCGATCAGGCGTTCTTCTATGTTCTATAATCGACAAACCATCGATCGCATGATTTTTATATACAACCATTCTAAGGCCTGTAGATAACAAGAATTGGATCATCCACTTGGAGGACACACCGTAAAATTTGAAGCCGACTGGGTCACCTTAGCAACACTTTCACCGTTGTGTGTGTGTGTGTTGGTTATACCTCATGCGCAGCACAATAATATCTGTGAATATTGATAAGTAAGCACATGACTGTGAGCTACATGCTCTTTGGTTAGACTAGTTATACTTCATATCTACATAGTGGCAATAATGGGTTACAATCATGACATGCTAATTACGAAAGGTGATAAATTGGCAATAACACAATAGCATTGGCATGATAATTGAAAAGGGAATATCCTCTAGAGTCTAGAGTGGATGCCGGCTAATTAACCACTTGTCCATCTCACATAGCCTTAACCAGGTGCGAGGAAAATCCTCTTGTAGTACTCATTTGAAATAGTGACTGGCTATCAAGGTTTTTTAAAATGCTCGGTGGTGCTGGGGAGTGACGCTATGCGGTTTTTATTTTAGTAATTAAAAATATTTGGGGATGGAGATGGGTTTTATGGCGAGGAAAATGATGGAATTGGAGATTTTATTAGATATGGGATGTGTTTTTATGTTAAAGGGGCCATAAGCATATTAAATCCAACCAGTTTGCAATAATAAAATAATTGATTAAGTAAGTAGGGATGCCTAGGAGTCCGCTCGCTTTGGTGTTTGTTTGAGTGGGTACCTAAGCAGCCTAACACACTCAAGCGCCACACGCGCTTGATTGGACTACTAACGAGAGAAAAATCTGGGCAGTCTTATGTCGGTTCTTCCTAGGTGGCCGCAGAGGCCGTTTTTTACAACATTATTTAGATATGAGACAACTGACCTCGATAATACAAACGTTTGTTATCAAGTTAGCCAAAAATGTAAATCATCAAACAAAGTTGTAAGGAGTTAGTGTTTGCCGTTATAAGAAAAAGTTTTTCTTTCTATTGTATCTGGATACTGATTATCCTCTATGTACAAGTGAAAGAAATTTCCTACGTTGGTAACTAAAGAACAATGACACTATGACAGACCACCCAAATGGTAGATCCACATCTTTCAATATGTATTACTTTTACAATGAAAATGTGTTTCTTAATAAATTTGAAAAGTTAGCATATGTTTGCCAATACATCAAAACGATGGAAAAGAAACTATCTCATTAATGAGCCTACTTGTCCATAAAATTTGCTCTTTTTATAATTTCCGTCCATATATCTTTCATGACAAGAAGTTCCTAATGGCAGTCATGCATGATACATGTATGATAACCTCCATGTGTTATATATATATATATATATATATATATATATATATTGCAAAGCATTGTAGAACTCTCTTGTAGAGCTGTCGATAATGAGCAGTCGCAAATGCTAAATGGAACCATGCAAAGTATTGAGTAGCATAACCATCACTTTCCAATGAAACATACTCAAAACAATTAAATATAACATGGTTATATAAAATAGAGAATAGCAAGAACACAAATACATCAATGCAAGCCAATCAAACTGGTGAAATACATCATTTATCCGCTTCGGCATTTTAATCTTTTTCTTTTCTTTTCTTTTTTCTTTTTGGGAAAATAAAAGAACTTTCCATGTAAACAAGCTTAGAAAATGCAATGCCCTAAAATTGTAATCTCTCTATGCCCTAAAATTAGCCAGTAACTGTAGCAGAAATACAATCCATCTCACCTGTCGAAGCGTCCGCGATCGCTAGAACTGCATTGCATCGAAATTGCGAGATGAAAAGGATTTTTATAATAAAAAAAAATAAATAAACAAAATTGAAGAGGAAGAAACGGGAAAAATTCAAACGAACTGCAACCTAGGGCTACAGTATCGATGGGCATTGATGGCGAACAAAAGCAAAACAAGCGAGATCTCTGAAAGAAACAACGACGCTCACGATCTAAAAGCGATCAAAAGGAAGAAGGAAGGAAAAGGATAGGATCTTGCAAACGAGAGAAATAAATGGAATTAAATGAGGAGGGATTGAATAATGGAAGAGGGAGCGGTTCCTCTCGATCCACGTCGCCTCTTTGAATTGAATCGGATAAAATAACCCTCGGGGATTCGAGAAATGGGAAAGAGGGATTAAAATATTGGTGTGATTAGGTCAGTGGAAAGAGGCGACAAAAGAGAGCTACAGTGGTTTCTCGATGCTCGACAGGTGATGTTTTTGGCAAAGTGGTACGGATGCGCTGAATACGCATTGGGACCGGATACAAATAGCGGCTGTTTTAGGCAGTTATTTGTCCGGTATAGTATTTATATTTGTTAAGGGGCGGTTTGGTTATAGGTTTGTTTGGGATTTGGATTGTGGAATCTTGGATTCCACAATTTTGTGTTTGGTTGGGGCCCGTTTGGCTGCAGGATTATTTGAGATTTGGATTGATTCCACAATTTTGTGTTTGGTTGGTTAATTTGGATTTCAATGATTTTTTTGTTTTTTATGGGGCCCACCACAAAACATAGATTCTTGAATCTTAAAGAATTTTAAGGATTTTCAAGGATTTGACGCTATTCATTGTACTTTTAGATGGAACCCTTGTACTTTATTTATTTAATAATCCTCTCTCTATTTATTTCTCTCTAAAATTCTCAAATCCAAATCCCATTTTATTTTCCCCAACCAAATAAAGATTACAAGAATCTACAAATCCAATACTAAGAATCCAAAACCAACCAAACAGCAAATTACCAAATCCAGAAATTTCAACTGTGCTATTTTGGATCCAAATTTCATAATCTTGCAACCAAACAGGCCCTTAGGGCCTGTTTGGTTGCAGGATTGGTATGGATTTGGATTGTGAAATCCTAGAATTCCATAATTTTGTGGTTGGTTGATAGATTTGGATTTCTATGATTTCTTTATTTTTTATGAGGGGCCCACCACAAAATAAGGATTCCTGAATCCTAAAAAATTTAAGGATTTTCAAGGATTTGGCACTATTCATTGTGCTTTTAGATAGGACCCGTGTACTTTATTTATTTAATAATCCTCTTTCTATCTCTCTCTTTCTACAATACTCAAATCCAAATCCCACTTTATTTTCACCAACCAAACAAAAATTACAAGAATCTACAGATCCAATACCAGAAACCCAAAACCAACCAAATCCAGAAATTTTCAACCGTGCTATTGTGGAATCCAAATTTCATAATCTTGCAACCAGGCCCTAAGGTCATCAGACTTTGAGTTTTGTGATGTTGAGTTTAGATCGATATGCTGGCCTAATTCTAATATCATGTATTGCACCGCAATCAAACAGTCATGGTTGGAAACGTAGACACATGATTCAAGGGTTATTTATCTAAACGATCGTGGTTGAAACGACTAAATAATTCAAGTCGGCCAGGATTATATGAAAATTCCATCCGACCTAAACCCAACTGCACCCATGCATGAAATTATTGGAAAAGGAAAATACACGTATATCTTGTCCCAATCGGGTTTGATTTCGAAACATTGTTTAATAGCCAAATATGCGTTTTTCGATTCGCATCTGCACTATGCTTCCATCCATTCTGGCTTGATATCCTTCTGCATATATTTATAGCGTATGCAACTTTCATCCCCCTCCTATGCCTGTGTTCGTGCCATTAAGAATTCTTAGGCCAGGCCACCATGTCTCATTGCAATTTTATCTAAGTGTGTCTTGGCATTTATTTGAGCCATGCATTCCTCGTTCACATAAACAAGAAAGGAGATTGGTGTTGTAAACATCAAGAAATAATTGAAAGGGGGCCTTGCTTATTGATGGTGCTTGATACCGGTGATTCTCCGGATCATGACACGTGGCAGATGACGTGTCACAAAGCTTACAAAAAAGGATCAAGATCGGTATGTTAGAAGCATACCCCGGGGCTCTGACCCGAGGGTGTGCCCGACCTTCGGTGGCCTTCCAGACCACTCCTACGATCACTGTTTACCGCCGAAAGACGCGACCGGGACGTTAAAACGTCTGGCCTGAATTTTTGGGCAGATACTATTTGGTTTTATCCGTCCACCTCTCCGAAGATGCCAAGCTGATATATGGCACCGTGTATCGGAGGTCTGGACGGATGCAGCCGTTGTAGCAGACTTCGTCAGATCCCCTCTCGTTATGAGGGGGTTTTGATTGTAGGGACGCTCTTCTCTGCAGGCGCAAGGCTCTGCAGTTAATTACGTTACCGCCTCACGGTAACCGCTTTCTCCTGCTCCAAGAGGTCACTTCGTATCGTGTGTATTTGTTTTATTTTTTTTGGTTGCCCGTGGATTGTATACGGAGACAAATGTGTGCTGTCGCTAGTAAGGCATGGATTAGTCCAAATCCGTATTTTCTTAGATTTGGGTTTGGTTTGATTTAAGGATCGTTAATCTTGTTTGAGATTAAGATCGACTTAAATATTTGTTAAGGATACGTTAATCCGATGTTGGACTAAGATCTACTTAACGGGGTTTCAGGATCATTTTTGATCCAACGAAAGAGCATTTGGGCTCTGTCGTTTTAGTTTAGGGACGTTACGGTCCGTAGATCACCATTTTTTGTATGAAGGTTTAGTTTAAGGACGTTGCTGTTGGATATAGTGTCCTCAAAGTCAATTATTGGATCGCAGGCACGTGATTGTAATGATTGAGGGAGGATCTATACCGGTAGGACAGTCTTACTCGAGATGATGGTATGTTATCTGGTTTGTCTTTATCATCACTATTACATGTTGATAGAGCCCATAGGATTCTTGCTTGACTACCAGTATTATGACGGCGATCATACACGTGGGAGCTGGTGGTTTATAAGCGCATCCTTGAATGTCCCTAGTCGTGGGAGTTTCGAGACTGGATATCGATACTCCAGAGTAGACTAGTGTATACTGATTGAGACCCCGACGAGAGGCGGTGGCCAGGTCTCACAAGCCATTGGTGTTAGTTTGTTCACCTAAGATAATATACAGGTGCTCATTGGGTTATGAGTACACTGGACGAACTCTTTGGGAACCTGCTAGTTGGTATTATACCTATTGTCAGACAGCAGTTCCTGCAACAAGTCCAATTTTAGTGTAAAAAAATTTTGCTTAAAAATTAATGTATACTTAAGGTATTTACTTTTGCTGTGATTACTTTAAGTAATTAATTCACTCCTTAATTATAAGAAGGAGCTTGTGGCTCATTGGTAATACCTTGCACTGCTGAATCAAGCTACCAGAGTTCAAATCCCATACCCCACATTATTTTTAATATTATTTTATTTTGTATTTTTAGAATACCAACAGTTTACACGTGCATATCTCACAAAAACCCTACTACACAAGAAAACTTAAATGCACCAGAGAGTTAGTGAGACGACGGCGCACCCTCCGACCGACCGACTCGGCCGGACCGCCGAGTCGTCAACAGAGAAGATGTGGAGTCTCCCCTACCCCCCTGTACACTTTAAATCGTCAGACCATTTCCAGAGACCTTTTAAATTCCCATTTACTCCACTTTTATTACATTTTAATATATTTTAATACATTTTTTTTCAATTAAACTCTTCATCTACCCTAATTCTAGCCTAACCCTATAAATACCACCCCTAAACACTACGCCCTCACCCTAAAATTCTGAGCCAACTCTCAAGAAATTCCTAGAAACCCTAGTGTGCAATCGAAGTGAGCAAAGAGGCGAAGCTCCGGGGAAATTTCCGGCGACAATCCTAAGAACTCCCGGCGATGAATTGACGCACTGGCGAAGCCTACGTCTCCCTCTTCCTCTCATCTAACCTTGAAACCCGTAAGCCCCCCTCCCTCTTTTCTATTCTTATTCTAAAAATACGAGGTTTTAAAACCCGACGGAATCGGAACAAATCCGATTTCCGATTCGGTCCTTTCTCAAAATCCAATATTTTCTTAAATACAATCATACAAAACTATTACATGTTGACTATTAAACACTAACTAATCATATTGAACAAGTTCTATATCAAAAGAAATTTCTATTTCCATTTTACCGTATTTTTTTCATTAAAATACCATATAGTTTCATTTCAACATTTAAACCATCAAATCCTTGCTATACCTTTAAGTAGATCACGGGTAATGACCCACCTCCTCACACACTCATATGCAACATAGCACAATACTTTTGGGAACATAGAATACGGGAAAACAACACCTTTTCAAATAAATACCATTACTAATAAAACCATTTTCTAAACGATTTAGTATTCATACAAATCTTTGCAAAGTGTCGCTACAACCCATTTGGGGAATCCGTTCGGGATGGTGTGGATTATTGCACATCCTCAGGATTAGTAGTGCGAGATGCAGACATCCGCAAGGAGCATTCGGTCTCGAAAGATTTAAAATACGACATTTTAAGAAAATGAGATTTTTAGAAATATAAAATATATATTAAAATTATTTTTATACAATTATATATATATATATGTAACATTAAGATATCTATTTTGAAATATTATAAATATGCCAACTCTTTTCAAAAATCATAAGAATCATTTTACATTAAAATATCATGAATTCTATACAAGTCAATATTACAAATAAATATCCTTTATTATGAAATTAGGATATTTTCACTAGAAATATCACAATATAAAATCTACATTCATTACAACTCTAAACACGATTAATGAATACTTGGGGTGTATTTTGAAAAGTATATAAAAGTATTTTTACATAAAACCCCCTCAAGTTCTATAAATTACCCTAAGGACCCTAGTAAACATAGGTTTAAGCGGGACCAATCTCTTGAGCCTCAGGGAGCCGGAGAAGTGGGTGCTTGCCTATTTAAGGTAGACAACTTAACAACGGTGTTATCAACACGATGATCTTCTTTGAAAAAGACACAAATCCTGCCGCCCATGTGCAGCGGTTACCGATAACATCAAAACAATCAGGACTTCAATTTCTTTTCTAATTGTTCCGACTCAGACTGAGTCTTATTATAATAATCTGACTTGAATATGATTCAAGTACAATCTACAATCTACAATTCAACATGAATCCATATATTCAATCTATTCAATCTATATTGACCGAACCGAACCATGGATATACTTCCATTTACATGATTATCCAGTTACATCCATGATTCTCCATTTACATCCTTTTACTGATATCATGGTTTCGACAAGTCATCCAATTATACAATCTATATTACAAGACAACACAATACAAACAATACAAACAAGATACTGCGGGGTTTAAGGGGTAGATTGGTACTGAATGTGTTAGAAGTGGCACGAGACGGTAAGATTTAATACACCTAACCTGAATGCGGTTGCTGCTGTACCGTAGCATAAACGGTTCCTTGAACTATACTTGCCTCTAATCTCTGGCATATAGAGACTCCTTTCGTATACACTGGTATCCTTCTGTACCAAGCTACAAATAATAGCGTTAACACCAAAACAATATAATACAACTTTAAAAGCTGCCTTCTCTTTTTATCTATTCTATTTCTCCACTTATCTTTGGGACTTACCGAGCGATTTGTTCGCTGACGATATTCTCTTTCTTCTTCTTTGAATATCGTCAGGTGATCTAGACACACCGGAGATCGAGCCCACTAGTGAAGACTTGGACCACTTCATTGAAGACCCAGAGCTTTAGTTCATTGTACACTTTTATTTCTGTACTTTTCCTTTTCTGTTATGCCATTGTTTAGGCATTGTTTTCATTCAGTTGTATTTACTTTTCCATGCATTGTACAGAAAGAATGTGAATAAATAAAGTTGCTGTTTTATTATATCTTGTCTCTTGTGCATTTACTTTTATATTGCTTAGATACGCTTAGCGTATTTACTTCATAGTAAATATGTAGCGGCCTCGTCGCGTCCTCTGCTCGTACACTGGGAAGCGGGGCGTGACAGTTCCTAGGTGACATGTGTACAGGTTAGTCTGTCGACCTGAGATCGTCATTTGTCTCGTGTGAGTTCCCACTGTGCTTTGATTACTACCCTACCACGGCTCAAAGGAGTCGTGCAAACAGGTTTTAGTTGGGTACAGTCCCGAGCCACATGGAGGCAGTGGGCGGATCGTCGGGGATTCGTCTCTCCCGGTATTGGGTGTTGATGTCGCACAGTACACGGGTGACCATCACCAAAAAACCTTGGCCAAGGTAGTCGAGAATTACCGATCTAGGATTGGTAGTTTCTCTGGTGGTGATGGGCTTCATACCGACACTAAATATCGCGTTAGTTGGGGTCTGACTTTATCCACCCCCCTGGACCCGATATGCGATACTCATAGACGAACGGACCAGACTGTACGGATTTTGTCACTGTCAGGCTCAGTAGGGTTTCAGGATGAGTTCGCTCGTCAGCTTCCCTTTCGCTCAATACATGGGCAGCCGTTACGTACAGCTAGTACCATTGACGTGCTTGTGGTTAAACCCACTGCCAGTGTATTGATGAGTCATTAGAGTCCCCCACAGAAAGTTTCTCAAGTTCGGGTGAAACGTTGTAGAGGCCGTATGGTTTTATGGCAGGGTTCGATCATATACGTGCACTTATGCATGGATCCTGATCGGACGGATCATACTAGTGGATTTTGGTTTAAACCGGATCCTAATATTAGATTTGTTGGATTACTTTCGTCTCGTTGCATTCGCATTCAGTCGGAATGCGGATGCAGGTATGTATATACAGGTGAGGGGTATCCTTGTGATCCGTTGCGAGTTTACTTTAGTAGATGCCATATCTTTTTATTGGATTAAACATTTTTTTGTTTAAATGTTTAATGGAGGAAAATGTGAGTACAAGTTTTGTCCACATGCATCTTTTCATGCCATATGCAAATGGTGACTCATGGTCTTGGTTTGGGTGAACATTAAATGTGACATGGATTGATTTTGTGGCTAATTATGGTTAGTGGGGATATTTTGGAGAGAGAGGGGCAGCCATGTGATGGCTTAGGGCTTTGTATTATGGATATATATCTCTCTCTCAAAAGATCTCACAACACAACATAAGCATTTCACTTCTTCTTCTCTTGAGCTCACATTCTCCTCTAATGGCTTTTTCTTCAACCTCCACCCATCCCTCTCATGAGTTGAGAATCCATAGGTGTCTTGAGACAAAGTGATCACACACATTCTCTACTTCATCTTGGACATGTCGGCTAGCAAACTTCATGTTCGAGTTGCTTCGGTTTTGAAGCGGGAGCCCGTAAAAAGATTCCTTGATGTAGTGCCATTTCGACGAGGAGACCGGAGATCGAGCTTGATCGGAGATGCCGCGAGAAGCTAAGGATGGTGGCTAAAGACCGAAGGGCACGGATCGATCGGTATAGCCATTCTAACTTCTTAGTAGTTGCTAGTTAACGGTTAATGGAATGATCCGAGTATTTGGTTATGGTAGCGCCAAGTTTTGAAAAGTTTTTGTTCCGCATTTGGCCTCGGAAAGACGGTCGGGGCGCTGCCGTAACCCAACATGGTATCATAGCCACTCCATTAACCCTTACTAGCTTGTTCTAACATGTTTAAAATATCGATCGAACGAAATTTCCAAAACTGCATTTCCATTCATGAAGTTTCTGTCGAATTTTTAAACTGGTCGAAAAATTATTTTCAGTATGTCAGAAAATCGTGCAGGCTTTTTTTAAGAACCCCGAAGAAATTTGAAAGCACATTCTCATCATCGAACCACGGAACCGCGGCGGAAACATCATGTTTGCCGCGGTTGCGCGGCGGTATGGTGGCAACAGTGCACCATTTTTCTCCTGGGTGTCTTTCATGTGGAATTGTGGTTTCTGGAATATTTTGTTTTGGCCCTGATTTGTTTGAGTGCTGAGTTTTGCACTTAGGGCCCACTTCGGGAAATTTTGTCGATCGAAATTTTAAATATGATAGTTCACAGTACTTACATTACCATCTGCGACCGTGAATGTCATTCGAGCGGTAAATCTTGTCTAATTGCTATAGCTCTTTTAGACGGGTTTGCGAACGTGACATTCACGTTGATGTTCTGTGTTGTGTTAGTGTATATGCCCTAGGGGCCATTATTGTATCATACTTGTATGTATATTACTTAATGGAAGCTTGGGATATTCACAGTTGTATATACAGTCTTGCTAAAAATGGTAGTATGCTACTTGGTTTGTGTCTACTTTAATATGTGCATATGTTTCTTGTAACGTATCACTTATACATATTAGTAGAGCCCATAGGATCTTTGCTTGATTACCAGTGTTGTGATGGCATTCACACTAGTGGGGGCTGGGTAGTCTATAAGCAATATCCTATACTTGTCCTTAGTCGTAGGATTATCGAGACAGGGCATCGATACTCCGGAGTAGACTAGTGTGTACGCTTCTCATCCCAGTTGGGGAGATGGTATGTCCCACAGCCATCAGTACGTCGTACTGGAGATAGTATACAGGTGCTCGTTAGGTTACGGGTACACCGGACAGGACTCGCAGGGGGGCTGTTGGTTGGTATTATACCAATCGTCAGTTAACAGTCCCCAGGTGACATGAGTACAGCATAGTCCGCAGACTTGACACTGCTACTTCGCCTCGAGTGTGTCCCACTGTTCTTAGATTGCTACCCTACTACGGCTCAAAGGAGTCGTGCAAACAGGTAGCAGTTGGGTGCAGTCCCGAGCACTTGGAGGCAGTGGAGTTTAGAAAGGATTCGTTTCTCCCGGTATTGGGAGTTGATATCGCGCTGTGTCAGAGAGCCATTACGCAAAGTCCCTGGCCAGGGCAAGCGAGATTTACTGGTAGGTTCCAGTAGTTTCTCAGGGTGTAATGGGCTACGCTCCGACACGACTTATACCGCTATTAGGGGACCGACGCTTGCCGCCCCCTAGGCTCGAAATGCGATAGTCTTAGACGGACAGACCGGACTGTAGGGAGATTGTCACATCAGGCTCAGTAGGAGTTCGGATGGGTTTCCTCATCGGCCTTCTTATCGACATCTATCTGGGGACCGTTACGTACAGCTAGTGCCGCTTGCGGTCTGTGGTTAAACCCACTGCCAGCGTAGTGTCGAGTCTTTAGAGTCCCACACAGAGAGTTTCCCTGCTCCAGGCGAAACGATATAGATGTCGTATGGTTTTACGACAAGGGTTTAGACGCATACGTGTTTAAACGCACGTACGACGTTCGGACAGTTTTTACTAGTCGGCTTTGGTTTAAGCCAGATTCTAGTATCAGGTTATTGGATTTATACAGTCTAAAGTTTTTTCCATGTTTTCACGGATAGGAGGGGCGTTCTCGTAATTTGTCGGGAAGCTTCTAGATGGATGATGACATGGAGGGTAAGGTGGCATTAGCACTTAATGAATTTGTAACTCACTTAGATGAATCATTTAAGTGAGTTAATGAAGCATTTATTGCTTAATGACTCACTTGATGATTCATTGCATATATTTAATGAAGCATGATGATAATGCATTTTGATTTTATTCTTTTTGATTTTCTTATGCTTCATAATATATTAGAAGTGAGAAGCTTTTTCATTCATTCTCATGCTCACCTTCTCTCTCCTCAAGCTCTCTCTTGAAACCCTAATCCTCCCCTCTCATGTGTTGAGATCAAGGATTAGATAGACTAATACATCCATAACCTCACTTTATATCCCCTAGGTAGCTTAGATTAGCACTTTGAGCAACCTAGTTATCTCAAGTTAGAGATCAAGCTTGGCGTAGGAGCTCTCGGATGGATCGTCTTTGACTCGAAGAGGCCGTTGAGGTGCCGATGTTCCAAGGAGCCTACGAGGAGTAGAGGACAGCGATGAAGACCCGAAGGACAAGTAACGTGAGGTATAACTTCGAATCCGAGTAGTTAAACCTCTCATAGTTTGCTAGTAACGGTTTAGATACGATTCATGCGCTCAAGTCCGTATTACGAAGCTTTGATAATCGTTTTTCATATATTCCGCCTCCCCGCAAGTTCGTGGGGTGCGTGACATGGACTTACAGTGGTATCAGAGCCAACTAAACCATTACTAGCTTGTTAGCAACTAATTAGAAGTTCGATCGACGGAAAACACGAAAACGAAACCCCGGAACCCTAACAGTTACTGTTAATTTTAAACATGTCTAAAAAATTATATGATATGCCTTAAAATTCACAGCAGGGAAATATAATAATACTGGGAAAATACGAGCCCCTAACTCGGCAAGACGACCGCGGATCCGCGGCAAGAAGGTGCTTTTGGCCGTGGATCCGCCGCCGAGTCAACTCCGAGTTGACTCGGATTTGCTCAGTAATTCATATTTTTTGGTGTTTTGGTTTCCTGTATGTTCTGTTTCTACCCAGGTTACTTCAGTGCAGGTTTGCTTTTGGGGTAGACACGGATAAAAGTTGTCGATCGATGTTCTAAGTTATTTGCTAATTGGGTTTTTATCTGTAATGTTTAATGTGTTCGTAAACCTCCCTTAACTGCTAGTATGTCAGTTGGCAGGGGGTTGCACATTTCTGTAATGTTTACTGTTTGTGTATATGGACTTGATTGAAGTGTTGTGATGATTAGCCGGGGTTTGAGATGAGTTTAATATTCATTCATTCGATGTAAATGTAATATGATGTAATATTCTTTTGCGGGGCACATCCAGGTTGCGGTAGTAGCCACCGTTGTATTATTTCTTTTTACCGTTTTTGCTCCTAGGATAGACCCAAGGTGGGGTACACAAACTACCGGGTACGTTGAAGTGTTTAATAGCCTACTCACGTTGTTGAGGGAGACCGCTTCAATTCGGGTACTTGGCGGGTAGTTTGCCGTACCCGTAGGGGTCTAGGGTGGGGTAATGGCTATTCATCACAACTGTGTAATCCGTCTTTTATTGCAGGCTCAAAGCAAATATGGATTGCTGGTATATCCAATAAAGTTCATCTATGATCTAGAATACTTATTATTGCGTCTGATGAATGTACAATATCTATATATGATAGCTATTAGACGTCACTTATGTTTTACACCCGCGCTAACCCAGCCCCCGCTCTGTCGTTAGTTAAGTAACCTAACGGGTGATGACGGGACCCCGTGGCAAATGCGGATGGCATAAGAGGACGTGGTATTTTCGTTGTTTTCTGCAATGATAGGATAACTGATGGGACGCATTATTATAATGCAAAGAAAATAAACCGAAGTTTAATCGTTGGAACAAATTTAAAAGAAACCACTCTGTTATTTTAAAAGAGCAGAATTTTTTAATTGCGGAGCTTTAACCACTCCTTTTAATAAGTATCAGGTTCCTTCGATTATATCAAGTTCACTACGTTCACGGTTTTGCCAAAACCATTCGTAGCCCTCCGTCATTTCATTTGGGTATTCAGTAGTATTCAAGCTATGTATTTTGACCAACGCCAAGGCATAGTGTTTGGTAGCTGCTGGGTATTTCATTTGTTACATAGATAGATGTGTTAGTTTGGGACAGTCGTATTATCATTTTGGCCAACGTCAAGGATATGTACGGGTGGGTTCAAATTAATAAGGATAATGATGGGTAGAACTTGACATATGACTTATGATATTTTGACCAACGCCAAGGTCATAAGAGCATGGGGCAAAAATTTATATCGGGAATTTTTAAAGAAACTGAAATTTGCAGAGAGATGCATACCATTTTGGAGTTTGATGAATGTTGATAGGATTCCTTCAACATTATTATACGATGCTATTTTGGATCCCGATCCTACTGTGAGTATATACTACTTATCAGGAGATTCGTCACTTAACGATCAATGCTATAAACCAAGTAGGTGTCGAGAAAGGTGTCAGCAGGGCTACGCCCCCAGAGAAAAGAGATTATTTAATTAAGGAACTTCGCGAAAGCGTTGGAAAACCTCCCTCGAAGTATCGACACTGACCTGGCTGAACGGTTAAGCAAGTATTGTACAGTGAGAATTGTCCTGGGTAGTTCTTCCTTTTTGGTTTGAGGAGGGATTCGAGAAACAGTGGGAGCTATCCTGTTTAGATAAATTAAAAACCACTCTAAACTTGCAAGAGCATCATTCTAAACGTGTTTTCTTCTCTCTCTTAATTGCAGCGACCTTGTGACCACGACTAGGTTACATCTAGATAACAAATTGACTGAATCTGACTTATATGACTGGCAAAGGTCTGTCCAGATGTCCATGGCCTATGACAAGCTGGACCACCCTATTACTACTCAAGATCCCGCCGTCCTAGGTCCAGTTTCTACCGTCACGGATATTGATATCCGTCAGACAAGGGAAAAGGATAAAACGAAAGCCAAGTGCCTCGTGTTAGCTTTAGTTGATGGTGTATACCAGAGGTAGCACGAGAAGATGGACTCAGTTTCCATCTTTCTCCATAAAAATTTGTATGGAGAGCAATCTCATATCGCAAGATATGAGACCTCGACTGAGTTAATTCAAGCGAGGTTGGCCGTCGGGTCATCTGTAGGGGACAACGTCCTTACAATGACTAGCTATATTGATGAGCTCAAGGACCTGGAGACCACATTGGGAAACGGGTCAAATATTGACTTAATTCTACAATCTATGCCTCCTGCCCTGAAGGAAACCAGGGAAGTAGAAGGAAAGAAAAGGGATAAAGTTTCGGGACTGGATATAGTAAAAGAGGGACGTTCCTATTGTTATGGGATTGAGCATAGGCAGAAAGATTGCAGGGCTTTAGAAGCCAGTAGCCAGGATACGAAGCATGTTGTGGCTTCAGCCTCAAGTGTATTTGTTATTGAGAACTGTTTGTCAATTAACTCTACTTCCTGGGTACTCGATACCGGAGCAGGATCTCATATCTGTAATTCATTACATGCTTTGAGAAACCGTAGAGTTATGAAGGTAGGTGATTTGTCTCTCAGAGTTGCAAACGGAATGAGCGTGGATGCTGAATCCGTGGGAGAATATCGCTTAGGTTTGACAAGTGGGCAGATATTGATTCTACGTAACTGTCTGTATGTACCTAGTATGACTTGTAATATCATATCGGTATCCTCACTTTCAAAAGAGGGATATGATTTTACATTCGTAAGCGATGTAGTTAACATCCACCTAAATCAAGTTTTGATTGGGTCCGGTACATTAGATAACGGCATATACGTATTGAATCAAGCTCAGGTTTTCAATGTCCAGAACACACTTAAAAGAAAGTCTCCAGAATTAAATCAGGCTTTCTTATGGTATTGTAGACTAGGTCACATCAATGAGAGAATGTTGACTAAATTACATAGAGAAGGATATTTGAATCCGTTCGAATATTAATCTTATGCTACTTGTGAATCTTGTCTCATAGGAAAGATGACAAAAACTCCGTTTACTGGACACGGAGTAAGAGCAAGCGAGCTCTTGGGACTCGTACACAGTGACTTGTGCGGTCCAATGTCTACACATGCGCGAGGTGGTTATTCCTACTTCATTACTTTTACGGATGATTTCTCCAGGTATGGATATGTCTTCTTAATGAAGCATAAATCCGAGGCCTTTGAGAAATTCCAAGAATACAAGAATGAAGTGGAAAAACAAACAGGCAAGAGTATAAAGACATTGAGATCTGATCGAGGTGGTGAATACTTAAGTGCCAAGTTCCTGGGTTACTTAAAAGAGAATGGAATTTTCTCTCAGCTTACTCCTCCATACACACCACAACACAACGGTGTATCGGAAAGGAGGAATCGAACCCTATTGGATATGGTTCGTTCCATGATGAGTAACGCTGAGTTACCGTGATCATTCTGGGGATATGCACTAGAATCGGCTGCATATCTTTTGAACCTAGTTCCTACCAAGACTGTGCCTACCACACCATATCAGATGTGGAGCGGAAAGAAATCCTATCTTCAGTATCTGAAGATTTGGGGATGTCCGGCTTTTGTTAAAAAGCAGCATGCGGACAAACTCGAGGCACGATCAGTACATTGTAAGTTCGTGGGATATCCAAAGAACTCTAAGGGGTATCTATTCTATTACGCAGAGGAACAAAAAGTTTTTGTTTCTCGTAATGCCCATTTTCTAGAATATCAGTTTTTAGAAAAGGAAACAAGTGGGAGCGAAATAGAACTGGAAGAAATTCCAGAACCACAAACTACTACTGAAAACATGGTAGAACCTGAGGCTTCAGAAGAAAGAGACATCCCAACGCCACTCCGCAGAAGTAGTAGGCAGTCTCATCCGCCCGAGAGATACTATGGTTTTCTCATAGACGGGGATAGAGAGGATTGCAATATTGACTATAATGAGCCTACTAGCTTCCAGCAAGCCATTCAGAGCGGTGACTCAGTAAAATGGCTGGATGCAATGCAGACCGAAATGGAGTCCATGTACACTAACAAAGTGTCACGACCCGAAAGAGCACGTGACTGGCCCTTGAAACCTATGAAGCCTATAGAACTCCATCTGATCCAAGTAAGCCAAAAGCCCAGAAATCTAAAACCATTTTTAAGAATAAGTAAAGAAAACTGGTTTTAAAGAAGTGAAGAAATACAGGTTTGAAATTAAGGTTTTTAAATAACTAAGCCGAATATGCATTTAAAAACAGTACAGTCTTTTCTAAAATTTCGGCAGAGTTTCTTTTGTAAAATTGGCCCCGAGTGGGGTAAAACAAGAATAACAGTATATATATGCAATGATAAAGGCATCCCCAAGCGGGAGCTAGCTCTTCGTCAATCGACGGTCACAACCACACAATGATATAATATACAACGCCAAGTGGCGAGGATCAAATCCAAAAGAAAGCTCAAAAGCAACAAGAAACCGCAATACTACTAAGCGCGACTCTAAGGTCGAAATATACAACACTAAAGTCTAGGTCTGAAACAATATACAAGTTTTGGTTGATGGAAATTCTAGATACAATGAAATAAATAAATACAATGGTGATTCTTGATATGAAAGAATCCACCTACCCAAGCAAATCACCCGCAAGAAGGTAGTGTGCCAGAAATGCCGCAAAGAAACCTGTACGGCAGAACCTGCAAGAACTGTGGCACAACGGGGGTGAGTTGCCAACTCGTGAATAGAAACATCTACAAGCAGAAACCGAAAGCAAGACATAATCCTAGGTCCATACGATCAGTATATAAAAAAAATCCTCAATATACAAATATGCAGCCTATAGCAAGGCTAGAGTAAATATCTAACCCGAGTGCAATCTCATGTGTCTGTGTCAGTGCCTCAGATAACAATATAGCATATGAATGAGATATGAATGCGTGAAAACAGAATACATTTACATGAAGCAACTGTTTTCATACTTTTAGTGAGATTTCCCTTGTATTTTTAAAATGAGGTACCATAATGAAATCAGCATAAAACTGTGCCTAGCATCGGCACAACGAAATCCCAATATCTCGATATCTCAAGTCTCAACCACAATATCTAGGGCGCCGTCAGTCCAGACCGGCCCCTACCATAAATCTCAAGACCACGACGGTATCCTCCGGATATCCGACGCGTCGGGTAAAATCACCGATAGGTAGTACTCCCCTGCCAGGCTCAACGTCATCACCACATTCCTCTTGCCCCGGGGTACCGTACCAGGTCCACCATATACCCGAAACGGTTCATCCGTCTCCTCGAATCGGGTTTCCAAATCCATCAGCAAACTCATGGTGGACGACTCATACATCATGGGAAAACCGCACTTTTATTTTAAAAGAGAGAATATGATTATTTGTGTTTTTGCGGTTTCCCTCCAAATCCAGAAAATCTCATAGAAATCCAAATCCAAACCTCAATAGCATGCAAAATAGTGAATATATGCATGAGAATCCATGAATGCGGCATAACAATGAATAACAGTATGCAGGAAGTAGCAGGTAATAACTACAATGTCTAAACTATTAGCTAAAAGGCTAAGTCAAGCAATAGTATATTTTCTAAGGTGTACGTGACATGGCAATTACCGATGAGATGTGTGTGAGCCGGCAAGTAAGTGTACGTGGTACATACGCATCATCGGTAATGGTGCTGGTGTCCTATCAGCATGATATTAATACTGGAGTATGAAACATAGTATAAAAATGCGATGCAAAGCGAACCACAAAAAGGGAGTGGGAGCTGAAACTGGACGTAACTAAACTAATCTGCATTAATCTAACATAAGTCCTACAATTGGTGCCTTTTGAAATAACACGAGTCATGGGGTTTTGAAAATAGGGGCTACGGTGTTTTTATGAAAAGATACGTCGTTTTTGAAATATCCGTAGATTCCCTTGAGCTGTCCTTAAAAATGCCCACGATTCGTTAGTTTTTGAAATAGGTAAGAAGTCTAATCTACTCTAAAACTACACTAACTAAACGGCTGAACTAACAAGCTGAACTACAGGTAAGAAAACCGCCTAACATCTGAGTCGATATATATATATAGGTATATAGTCGGTGATCTCGCCTCAATGTCATATCGTGAGATATCCTCGAGTTATGAGTGCGGATCTATCATCAACATCGGCTCGTACGGTAAATCATCGTACGGCATCCCCAATAGCTGGGTAGGGTTCAACATTTCACTGTCTCATCACATAATAGGTATCACTATCATCAGATCAAATAGTCTGGGGTACTACTCTATGTCTAGTACAATCGATACCATCAAAGAAGTATGCATGCGGGGGTAAACACATATCCCAAGCCCGCAAGAATCACAAGTCATATCCCACATATGAATCGTATCAAATCACCGATCTCACGGCACAAGCCCACACCATCGACTCACCTCCAAAGTCATCCCATATCATCACACACGGTGCAAGTACAAGAAACACACAAGTGTATACGTGTGGGTGCAAATCTATCCTATGGTTCGCAACTAGGAGCTATGCTGGTTATTTCTACCCCTAACTAACCAAGACACACTAAAGCTATCACACACATAAATATTCTACATAATACTAATTACGGACTGCGGGGGTGCTATACGCCATCCACCCGACTTCCCCCTGTAGATATAATCTACTCACCTGAATCCTGCGTGTCGGTGTCGATGTCTCCGTCATCTTCCGCATCGCCTCGGATCGTCGCGGTGTACCTACACACATCACACGTATCGCATCGCATCAAAACCAATTCAACACTTGAAACGTCACACTAAAACCAATACGATACGCTAAAACCGACACGATACACAAAAAGCTTATAGGTTAAAACCTACGTTTAGCCTTCGCAAAACAACTCCAAATCACTCGATATAGACGTACAAACGTCACACGATCGAGATAACACACAAATATCAAAATCTGGAAATCAAAACACGCAAAACCAAATCAAAATTCAAAGCTGCAACTTGAGAAAATGCTCCCAGATTTCATCTCAGGCCAAACTAGATCAAATAAACAACTCCAGGGTGCTATGCAGGGTGCATGAGAGGTACAGAAGCAAAATGGGGGGATTCCATCACAGAGGGGCCGGCCACATCCACTGTTTGGCCGGCCTGGCCGGCCCCAATAAGGAATTGGGTGCTCGTGCATCTAGGGTGGTCTCCTGTAGTCCCAATTAGGTCTCTGGTATTGCTTATTTTGTCTAAAAAAGTTCCAGTATGCTCCAGATTTTCCTGGAAGTTTCAGGTGCTCAAAAACCGACATGAAGTCCCGAAATTCCGTATTTTTGGTTTCAGGTTGGATTGGGCTGGGTTTCTAGCCCTAGGGTGCTCATATGATCTCTATTGAACTCAATTCTCCCATCACAACTCACAATTCCCTCAAACCCTAACTAGTGTTTCCAAAAATCCACAATTCACCCGATATCGATTCTAAACATGCATAGGGGTATAAGTAATGCTAAAAATAAGTTAATGGTTCAGAAATTATCTCAATTGGCAACTCAAGAACTTTCTTGAGTTGCCCCAAGTGGCCACAATCCAAGCTTTCTTGGTCCATCTTGTAGATCTCGGGTTCGTGCACATTTTTAATGAAACCGACATTGGATTTTGGTGTAGTTTTAGAGGTGAAGAGAGGGATTGAAGAGGGGGAGAAAGATGAGGAAGGGCAGCAGCAGCAACACCATGAATGGAGAGGGAAATGGTGAAGGAAACGGAGGGGAATGGCTAAGGATGCTAAGTCAAAGTCCACCTCTCTCTCTCACCTACCCTCATTCTCATTTTCTTTTTTTCTTTTTCCCTTTTTCTTTTAATCCAAAACCCTACTCACAAGAATAGTGAACACAAAAGAAATCCATGGCTAGAAAAATGCACAAGTGTAGAAAATGTGATATGTGCAAGTTTTGCACAAAATTGCCGAAAAACCCGATTAGCGATTTTAATCGCGATTAGCACTAAATTAGTGTCAAAATGATCACAACAACTTAAAAATGTCAAAATTCACTAATTTATCCTATTTTGGAATTTTCCATAATTTTTCTCAAATTTTTCCTATTTATTTGCATTTAAATATAGATTTAATATTAAAATAATCAATAAAATAATATTAAATTATAAAAATTCCCAAAATTAATATTTTATATTTTTGAAATGTTACACAAAGTATGGACTTTGGATATTGCTCCAGATGGGGTAAAACCCGTAGGATGCAAATGGATCTTCAAAAAGAAGATTGGTGTAGATAGACAGGTTGAAACCTATAAGGCTAGACTTGTTGCAAAGGGTTTCCGTCAAAGAGCTGGTTTGGACTATGACGAAACCTTTTCTCCAGTGGCTATGCTCAAATCCATTCGGGCCCTTCTTGCTATTGCTGCCTTCCACGATTATGAAATCTGGCAGATGGACGTAAAGACGGCCTTTCTAAATGGAAATTTGGAAGAGAGCGTCTATATGGATCAGCCAGAGGGATTCATTCAGAGTGGGAGCAGTGGTAAAGTATGCAAGTTGCTTAAGTCCATTTATGGACTAAAGCAAGCATCTCGGAGTTGGAACATCTGTTTTGATGATGCTGTCAAAGAATTTGACTTTATCAAAAATCCAGATGAACCTTGCATATACAGTAAGATTGTAGGGAGAGCTGTAATATTCCTCGTCTTATACATGGATGACATTCTCCTAATAGGAAATGATATTCCTATGTTACAGTCAGTCAAAAGATTCTTATCACAGAAATTCTCCATGAAAGACCTGGGTGATGCCACCTACATTCTAGGGATCCGGATCTATCGTGATAGATCAAAGAGAATGTTGGGACTTTCGCAGTCCAGGTACATAGACACCATAGTGAAGAGATTGAGCATGGAAGATTCTAAGCGCGGCAACCTACCGGCTTGTCACGGAATCACCCTCTCCAAAGAGATGTCTCCCAAGACTGATTTGGAAAGGGATCGCATGTCGATTATACCCTACGCTTCAGCGGTAGGCTCTATAATGTATGCGATGTTATGTACCAGACCAGATGTATCATACGCATTGAGCGTTGTAAGCCGGTATCAGGCAAACTCAGGAGAGAATCACTGGATAGCAGTAAAGAACATTCTCAAGTACCTGAGAAGGACTAAAGATATGTTCTTGGTGTATGGCGGAAAAGACCTCCAGATCGAGGCCTTTGCCGACTCCGGCTTCCAGAGTGACAAAGATGACCCTAAGTCCATGTCAGGTTATGTCTTTACCCTCAATGGAGGGGCGGTCTGTTGGAAGAGTTCCAAACAGGAGACCGTTGCTGACTCAACGATGGAAGCGGAGTACATAGCTGCTTGCGATGCCGCAAAAGAAGCTGTCTGGATGAAGAAGTTCCTAACAGAGTTTCAAGTGGTTCCTACCAGTGTTGATCCAATACCTCTGTATTGTGACAACAACGGCGCTATAGCTTTAGCGAAGGAACCTGTAACATCCGTGCCCAATACTACTATTTTCTGTTACTGGTTGAGCATTAGATATTACTCATTTCATTTATCTTGTTTGTTTGGGTCTTACTGTAAAATTTTATCTGGCAAAGTCATTTCTGCATATAACAAATTTTAGCATCTAAAGTGAAATTAAAAATATCCATCTTGGCCTACTCGACACCCCTAGCCGCGTGGTAGCGTCCGTGCATCGAGTTCTCGTCCCGTTCGGTGAAACAGGCGAGTTTGGACGACTACGCGCGCGTACAGGTGGCCGACTTGGGGGTATGCTTTTTAATCATAAAACATTTCATATTAAAATTTGGAACCCGCTTAAAATCCTATTATTTGAATTTCAAATTTTTGGACCCAACCCGGACGCAATTTGGAAATGTTTCATTTAGCGCCAAAATCCCAAGTTAATAAAATATTCGAAACCATATAAAATTTCGTTATAATATAATCTTACTGTTACTTATAATCTATTAAATCTTTTAGTATTTTCTTTTAAGCTTTCCTCAGCCAATCACAGGGTTCTTAACCCCCGTGGGCCCCTCCAATATCTCTTTCTCTCTCTCTCTAACGATTCTCTCTCTCTCTCTCTCGTATCTCTTCCCCCCTCTCTCTAGCTTTCTCTATATCTTTCTCTCTCTAACTCTCTTTCTCTCTCTCCCTAATATATAAATTCCCCCCTTCATTTTTCCTTCTTCACGTAGCCCAATAGAGAAAACCCATCGCGAACCCTAGCCGCCTTCACCGTCGCCGCCGCAGCTCCGACGCCGGCGCCAGCGCCACCGTCGCCCTCGCCTCCGCCTCCTCGTTCCAACCTCAACATCTCCTCCTTCTCCCCGTGTGCACGGTACGGCAGCAACCCCGGATACCCCGTGCCTTCTCAGTACGGCCTGAGACGTCGCCGGCGACCTTCGTCGTCGCCACCCGCGCCACCTTCAGCATCTCCTCATCACCTGCGCACTCCATCCCCGACCACCTCCTCTCCCTCTCCACTTTCTTTCCCTTTTCCATACCCGAGCCCTAACCCATCGCCTGCAACCTCACCCTCGCCAGAAAACCCATCTCCACCAACCACCCGTCGTCTCCTCGCCTCCCAGCAAACCCCCTGAACGCCAGCACCACCTCTACCGACCGATTCTGCACCTTCCCGATCACCTCTCCCGAAAACCTTCACGTTGTCGTCACCGTCGCGGCTTGAACCGCCAGTGATCTTGTCGGCACCGATCGCCTCGCTGCCGGGTTGCCGAGAGAGCATCCATCTCTGTCCAGATCTCCCGAGCCCTTGCTGTGTCGCGTGGGTTCACGCCTCAGTTCTCGTGTTCGTCGTTTTGTCGAGGCAAGTATTCGATACTTGCTACATGCTATTGCTACTTTATAACTTGCCTTAATATTCATGTGTAGTTTAATGATATATTATTTAGTAAATCACCTTACATATCTTGCTTCATGTTTAACCCTAGTAGCATGTCAAATAAATTATTTCGTGATAAACCCGTACATGATAGATTGCATTTGATTCACTGCTATGATGCTTTATTTCCAGTTTAGTTTAACAAATATGCATAACCGGCTAAATTACAATTGCCTTCTTTAAACAGATTATACTTGTCGTAGCATTCTTGGAATACTCAATATATAATTAACCTGACTACAGCAGTTACGTTCACCGTCCTGTATTCACATGATATTGACACTATCTATTTAACACAATTGAAAATTGTACAGCTAGATAATAAATCAGATTATTGTTTAACGTGTTGATTTGAACATGAAGCTGCTTATATATCTGTTTGTGAGCACACCCACGATATCGTTACATCTTGATTAACGTTGTCACACATGGTATTGTACCGTTTACTATTGACTTGACCTGATGTACCATGACCTGACCTGTTACCTGATCTCGTGTCTAATGCCAACAAATATAACATGTAGTCCTCATGGACCGTTCCTGTTGTCTATCCAGACAAACCTGCTTTTACCTGATCCTGTGTTGGCATTAGTTCTTGATTACTGAATACCTGACTCGACATACATAACTTGGGGGTATGGGGAAATCAAAGGTGAAACCGACTTGTAACTCAACAGTTCGATACCTGTTCTGATCAGTCTTACGGGCTAGGCCAGCCCCGGAGTGATGATGCTGACATCACTCACCCATCCTGCTACTTGTTACTGCCTAGCGGCACGTCTCGGATTCAGTCCCGAGAATCTTGACCGTGGTCCCGGGCACGCACGGGATACTATTGAGTTACATCGACGAGTCATCAATTGATTTCAAAGACTTTAGAATAGAAAATCTGATAGAACAGTTTAGTTACCCACTGCACATTACCCTGCACTGCTTTGTTGGAGATAGTGCCCTCAGAGTCAATTATTGGATCACAGGCACGTGATTGCAATGATTGAGGGAGGACCTATCCCGGTAGGACAGTCTTACTCGAGATGATAGTATGCTATCTGGTTTACCTTTATCATCGTGTACTGCTTTAGGTGACCTGGCATGTCGCTATTACACGTTGATAGAGCCCCTACGATTCTTGCTTGACTGCCGGCAGTATGATGGCGATCATATACGTGGGAGCTGGTAGTCTATAAGCACATCCTTAAAAGGTCCCTAGTCGTGGGAGTTTCGAGACAGGGCATCGATTCTCCAGAGTAGACTAGTGTATACAGTCGAGACCCCGACGAGGGGCGGTGGCCGGTCTCACAAGCCACTGGTGTCAGTTGGTTCACCTAAGATGTATACAGGTGCTCATTGGGTTATGAGTACACCGGACAGGACTCGCCGGGAACCTGCCAGTTGGGATTATACCTGATGTCAGATGGCAGTTCCCTGGTGACATGTGTACAGGTTAGTTCATCGACCTGAGGATCGTCATTTGTCTCGTGTGAGTTCCCACTGTGCTTTGATTACTACCCTACCACGGCTCAAAGGAGTCGTGCAAACAGGTTTTAGTTGGGTACAGTCCCGAGCCACATGGAGGCAGTGAGCGGATCTGCAGGGGTTCGTCTCTCCCAGTATTGGGGGTGAGGTCGCGCTGTGTCTAGGAGAGCCATTACGCAAAGCCCTCGGCCGAGGCAGGAGATTTACTGGTAGGTATTCCAGTAGTATCTCAGGGCGTTCTGGGTTACACTCCGACACGACTTGTACCGCTTTTGGGGGTCTGACTTTTACCAACCCCCTAGGCTCGACATGCGATGCTTATAGACGAACGGACCGGACTGTACGGATATTGTCACTGACATGCTCAGTAGGGTGTCAGGATGAGTTCGCTCATTGACGTCCCTTTTGGTCAATAGCTGGTGGCCCGTCACGTATTGGCTTATACCTCTGACGTGCTAGTGGTTAAATCCACAGCCATAGTATTGACGAGTCTTTAGAGTCCACCACACTTACAGTTACTCAAGCTTTCGGGCGAAACGCTGTAGAGGCCGTATGGAGATATGGCAGGGTCCGATCAGATACGTGCGGTATTGCACGGATCAGGATCGGACAGTTTTGTACTAGTAGCCGTATAGTTATATGGCAGGGTTCGATCTGATACGTGCGGTATTGCACGGATCAGGATCGGACGGATATTACTAGCCGGCTTTGGTTTAAGCCGGTACTGGTTTAGTACAGTGTAGATTTTGTCTCATTGCATTTGTATCCGGTCGGAATACAGATGCGGGTGTGTATGCACAGTATCGGGGTTTTCCTGTAATTTATTACGGGACCAGTTTTCTGGAGTTGCCAGTTTGCTTTCCGTTCCGGCCGGTTTTCCTTTGTTCTTTCCCGGCCGGACTTTTCCGATGGAGGGGGTTATTTGCAATTTTGCAAATAACACATTGTGGAGGTTTTTCTTGCAAAAGTATTTATTATGAAAGCATCTTTTAGATACCATTCCTTTCATTCTTCTTTTCATGCTTTATGTAGATTAGAAGTGATGAGAAAGGATTTGATCTTTGATTAGAGTTGATGTGAGGTTGTGATGATGGTTTAGGATGTGGTCACCACTTGTGCTCCTACACTCACCTCCCTTCATGCTTCATATTCATTCCTCCACCTTATTCTCTTCACTTGATGAAAATGGTAGAACACTTGAGAGAGGAAAAAGAAAGAGAGAAAGAAAAAAAAGAAGATGAGAGCTTCATCTTGAGAGTTTCATTCTTGATCTCATTTTCATGCTAGAAAAATGCAAGCACCATTTTTCTAATCTTGTTTCCTCCATCATCCTCAATGGCAACAACATAACCCCAAATGAGACATATCATCTACACTACATTCTACAGCATTTCTTGGGCATGTCGAGTTGCCGGCTTCATGCCCGAGTTGCCTCGGTATTGAGGCGGGAGCCCGTAAAAGACGCAGGCGATGTGGTGCCCTTCCGGCGAGGAGGCGACGATATGGAGACTACACTTTTCGCGGGAGATCGGGACGATGACGAGAAGACCGGAGGACTCGGATCACTTGGTATACTTCTCACCCTATCTCTTGATTGCTAGCATTAGGTTAATGGTTACGATCCGGGTTTTCTTTGTCCGCGGTAGCGCCGGTTTTCGAGTAAGGAAAAAATTTTGATTCCGCATTTTGGCCTCGAGTACGAGGCCGGGGCGCTGCCGTGGCGCAACATGGTATCAGAGCCACGCCATTAACCTTTCCTAGCTTGTTCTAATGTGTTTTTCAGTTCCGATCGACCAAAATTCCAAAAACCGTATTTTTCCTTCACATCAGTTTCTGTCGAAATTTTTTGAAGTCCAAAAATTTTTCAGGTTGTCTCAGAATGATGTGCAGGGAGTTCTAAGAATACTGCAAAAATTTGGTAAAGTGATCATGCCGTACGACCGCGGAACCGCGGCCTTAGCCCCTCATTGGCCGCGGTTCCGCCGCAAGAAGTAGGCTTCACTTCACCAATTTTTCTCAGTGGGCTTGTGGGCTTAAATTAGGGGTTTTGGAATATTAAAAATGGGCCCAGGTTTTCTGTGAGTGCTACAGTTTTGATTGGGGGCCCACTTGTTAAGGTTTGATCAATCGGAAAATTTTAAACACATTATTTCACAGTATTTACATTATATCTGCGACCGTGAATGTCACTTGATCGGTAAATCCCGTCTAACTGCTATAGCCCGGTTAGACGGATTTGCGAACGTGACTTTCATGTTGATGTTCTATGTTTATGCTGTGATGTTGCGGATCGGTCGTAGGGGATAGCCTGGATGCAATGCTAGTACAGTTTTGTTGTATTATGTACATTTGATATTGCGGGGCGAGCGTCCGACATGTGGACTGCCGTCACTGCCTGTTTGTATTATTCTTTTGGGGCACGACCTGGTTGCGGTCGATGTACCCGGTGTATGTATATTTTACTTTCTGTACTAGGATTACCCCGCGGAGGAGTGCACGGATAGCCGGGTTCTAGGGGGCAACGGGCCCGCATCCCATGGCATTGAGACGGAGGGGGCTTCACTCTAGGATTGGCGGGCTATTCGCCGCACTCGTAGGGGGTACAGGTTGACCCAGGAGGGGTGCCCAAGTTACCGGATTCCATGAAGTGCTGGGTGGTCCATTCACGGTGCTGGAGGGGGCTGCCTCGCTTCAGGTTTTGGCGGGTGACTTGCCGCGCCCGTAGGGGTCTAGGATTTCATTGCACAGGCTATCCACACGACCAGGGGAACGTCGGGTTTCAGCAGCGGCTCTGTGAAACCCGGGGCTTCCAGATATCTGTATTGTTCTGTGATGCTGTACATTTCTGTGATGTTGCATTTTTATCACGCCTTGAGCGAAATATAATATATTGGTATATATATTAGTAGATGTTGTATATGTTTTACATCCGCGCTAGTCCAGTCCCCGCTCTGCCGTTAGTTAGCTAACCTAACGGGTGATGACGGGACCCAGTGGCGAATGCGGATGGCATATACGTACGTCAGTATATTTTCGTTCTTTGTGGTGTGATTAATTGATGGGACTGCGTTGATTCGGATCAATGCAAGATAAACAAACCTATTCTGATGTTGTTGGAACATTTTTCAAAAAGCTGTTATTGCAAGGACGTTCACTTTTGTTTTGCATCGTGGTATTCATTTGGAATATCCTGCTCCTCAGTCGACGAGGCAAGGGCCGAGATCCCTTCACCGGGAGTGACCCCTTGGACAGAAGTTTGCGTCAGGGCATTAACTTCACTATAGCCGATTACTTTTGCTTTGCATCGTGGTATTCAGTTGGAATATCCTGCACCTCATTCTACGGGGAAAGAGCCGAGATCCCTTCACCGGGAGTGACCTCTTTAGTAAAGGTTTTCGTCACTATATTTTATAAAAGGCTATGCAGTTCCTTCAACGATATCAAGTTCATTACGTTAAAGGTTTTTCGCCAAAAACCATTCGTAGCCCTCCGTCATTTCTTATGGGTATTATTTAGTATTCGTGCTGCGTTTGTTGACCTAGTCAAGACGAAGTGTTCGGTAGCTGAGTGGTACTTGTTTGTTGCATAAGTGGGATTGGTTAGAACAGTCGTGCGGCCTTGTTGACCTAGTCAAGGGCATGTACGGGTGGGTTTAATGCAATCCAGAATAATGACGGGTTGAACTTGACTGGCGGTTTATGGTTTGTTGACCTAGTCAAGGTCATAAACCGCTTGGGGTAAAAATCACATCGGGAGTTTCAAAAGAACTGAAACTTGCCAGGCATGCGCATACCTTCTGGAGTGTGGTGACGTGAGTGGATTCCGTCACGTTATCATGCGATGATAGTTGGATCCCGATTCCCACTGATGAGTTGGTTTACTCCTCGGGTGATCCCGACTAATTCTTCTTTCAGGTTTGGAGGAGAATTTGAGGTACAGTGGGAGGTTTCCAGATTAGATAAAGTGACAACCATTCTGATCTAGGTTAGAGTGCACGCTGAGTGTTTCTTTTCTCTCTCTCTTTGGCAGCGACCATTGACCCGACCCTGGACTTTGACTCAGTGACCAAGTTGACCGAACTTTCTTAACACAGGCTTTTGGATTGTCAGAGTTGCAGACCTCATTGCCACTCCTACTTTTACCCTTTTCTCCAGGACACCCCGTATTACTACGAACGTCCACTTCCATTGGACAAAACCATCGTATGGTTAGATACGAACTCGAAGGAATTCGAGGATGGTTTCCGGTTCTGGATAAAACGGATAGGATTATTCAGTTGTCTTTTCCCTTTTACCTTCTCTTAAGTTGTGAGTACTCCTTGGTTTAGGAGATAGTACACCTATTACGCAAATTGGATAGTCTTCTTCCAAACCTTAGGCTGGTGCCGACCGGTAGGGAATGAAGAAAACCAATTAGCATAACGATGGTGTGCAGAAGGTATTAAGTCAAGACAAAGCAAGGGATCAGTAGGAGGGCAAAGTAAAATGCGACTGATATTCACGACCAAACCAAGTATTTCTTCGCCAATCCTAAATCACCTTTGTATTTCTCCAGGACACTCCGTATCACTACGAAGATCCACAGTTTATTGGATACTCCATCGTATGGTTATATACGAACTCGAAAGGAACTTGTTCCAGTTCGGGGATGGATTCTGGTTCAGGAGAAATAGGAATAAAGTACATTCAGGTGTCTTTTATCTTCACCTTCTCTCGCGTTGCGAGTGCTCCTAGGATTAGGACAGTACACCCTTTATGCTTTTTGGATAGTCTTCTTCCAAACCATAGGCTGGTGCCGAACGGTAGGGAAGGAAGAAAACCATTTGGCCTAAAGGGGTGTACATAAGGTAATGACTAAAGACATATGAAGGGATTTGGAGAGGTGGCAAAAAATTATACGGTTATAGTTGTGAATCTGGATAATGGAAGAGGCATTACTAGGAATACCAGGATACCCCAACGAAACATTTCAATGTTTCAGTTTCACTGTGTACTGTTAATGGAAAAACTGATTTCCCAGTTAGACACTTGCTCCAGGGTATGTATTTACCAGGCATGATTCTCACATCTGTATGGTTTTACAGATGATGAGTGGGAGTAAGTTATTGGGAATTGGGTGGTCATCCTCATTATATCGGGATTCGTTGTAATCGGTGATATTTGAGGAGATCATCTGGGCTGTTTGCCGGTCGGCAAATATTTGGTTTTGAATATCCGCTGTTGTGCACCAATTTCAAATTGATATATCTGTACGCCTATTTTCATAGAGTGAGATATACCTTTTGATATTATGTCGATGACATTTACCTATATCAGTGGATGGTTAGGTAAGGAGCATTAATCAGCGGTGTAATTCTTCTTAACCATAAGTACAGTTTTCAACCTACGACACACAGTGAAAGAGTTGTTAGACTCAGCGGACTTATACAGAGTATTGTATGTTGTCCAGTGTCCATTAGGACAGAGGGGTTGGTCCTCATACTATATTCTGTTTACTTTTAACTTCTCTAGTTCTTAGACATGTGTTTCGTAGAAACACAGGGTCTAAGTTTTGAGGAGTTATAGGTATTTGAATAGAGTAGAGAACCAGGTGTAGCAAGTATCGGGATTCTTCAAAGAGACCGAAGATGTAGATACTTGTGTATGGTATTCAGTTGATAGTAATGATAAAGAGAAATTGCTTCTCTTTCAGGTTACTCATAATTGGAAGCATTCCTAAGTTGAGTAACGCTGATCGGCCTCCTTCCATTTAGTTTACATGCACTGGAGACAGCTGCATGATTTGAATCTGGTTAAATTAAATCAGTGCCTCTGGTTCTATATTGGATATAGAACAGTTCATATCTTAACGATGTTAAGGTACGGGGAGTTGTCCGGCTTATGATTAAAACCAGACACTGGACAACTCAAGGCACGTTTCTGTAATGGCTGTTTGTGGGTTGACCCAGGCTATGACGAGGGTTGACTTTCTACCATCTGGATGAACAATAGCAATATTGTTCTAGACTCGCCACAGTTTTATTAAAAATGGATTTTTCAGAAAAAGTAGTGGGAGTATGGTAGAACTGGAAGTAATTCCAGAACCACAAACGATTACTGAAGATTTGATAAGGAACCTAAAGATTCAATCTGGATTGACATTCCATTGGCCACTCCGCAGATACGGTGGGTAACTTCAGGCACTCGAGAGGTACTCCGGTAGCCTCAAGGACGGTGACAGGGAAGTTCTTGTTTACCCACACTTGCCATTGCTGTTGTTCCAGGCTGCGAGACCCGGCAGGAGGATGAGTATAGCGTCGTTCTAAACTAGCTTTGGAAGTGCACGTCTATATGACTCTGCCAGAGGGTTGTCGTAGTCAGTGGGAGCAGCGGAAGCATTGGTGGACATCAGGCTTATGACTATTTATAGACCAAAGCAGATGTAGCGGAGATAGATCATCTATTTCTGATGTGACAATCATAGGTTTGACGTCATCAGAATAAGGGGTGGATCTGTTGAGAAGGTAGTAGGAAGTGATATTCCTATACTACGATCGGTTATACTTTGGTCGTCACACAGTGTTTTCTCCGTATGGGATTTGGACATTATGTCAGACATACTGGTTACTAGATCTATGGTTTTGGATCTAGATTTGGGTGGTTTCCCAATCTGGGTACCTTGACAGCATTCTATGAGTATTTAGAATGGACGACTCCTGACACGGTAGTGTACCTGCAGTTGATGGAGTCACCCTCTCTAAAGGTGTCTTATAGACTAAAGAGGAGAGGGATACTCATGATTGGCAGATCACTTGCTTAGGCAATTGAGTCAATCATGAGATGTCAGGTATCACACCAGATGTTGTTCTTGCACTAGATGCAATAAGTTGATATTGATCCAATCCTGGAGAAACAGTCGGAAGCAGTCTTAGAACATAAGTGGATGTTCTAGGGATATGATAACGACAGCCTCATTTGGGAGACAGTTATCATTCCAGGCTTCCAAGGTGACATGGACGACAAGGAGGTTGTCAGAGTTATAGTTTTTCTTCTGACGAGGGACAGTATTTTGGACAGGTGGTCCAAGGCAATACTGAGGGTGGCATGGCGCAGGATACTGATTAAGTTCAGTTGACGATACAGTCTAAGAAGTTTGGATTTGGAGTTCATTTATGAGCTAGGTCCCATCAGACATCCAGACATTCTAAGACAGGTATTGCTCATTTCGGGAGATGGCTTTCTCCGCGAACTTGAGATATAGAGAGACATAGAAAGAAACATCACAGCGGATCCACTCACTGAGGCTATTCCTCGAACGCAATAGTTTTGCAAACGAGCTTTGTGAGACTGACTAGTAGAGGAGTTGGGTGTTCGGTATCACACGGGCTGTGAGTATGCGGCATCGCAATAATTAGCCTTGAGTGCAAGTGGGAGATTGTTGGAGATAGTGCCCTCAGAGTCAATTATTGGATCACAGGCACGTGATTGCAATGATTGAGGGAGGACCTATCCCGGTAGGACAGTCTTACTCGAGATGATAGTATGCTATCTGGTTTACCTTTATCATCGTGTACTGCTTTAGGTGACCTGGCATGTCGCTATTACACGTTGATAGAGCCCCTAGGATTCTTGCTTGACTGCCGGCAGTATGATGGCGATCATATACGTGGGAGCTGGTAGTCTATAAGCACATCCTTAAAAGGTCCCTAGTCGTGGGAGTTTCGAGACAGGGCATCGATTCTCCAGAGTAGACTAGTGTATACAGTCGAGACCCCGACGAGGGGCGGTGGCCGGTCTCACAAGCCACTGGTGTCAGTTGGTTCACCTAAGATGTATACAGGTGCTCATTGGGTTATGAGTACACCGGATAGGACTCGCCGGGAACCTGCCAGTTGGGATTATACCTGATGTCAGATGGCAGTTCCCTGGTGACATGTGTACAGGTTAGTTCATCGACCTGAGGATCGTCATTTGTCTCGTGTGAGTTCCCACTGTGCTTTGATTACTACCCTACCACGGCTCAAAGGAGTCGTGCAAACAGGTTTTAGTTGGGTACAGTCCCGAGCAACATGGAGGCAGTGAGCAGATCTGCAGGGGTTCGTCTCTCCCGGTATTGGGGGTGAGGTCGCGCTGTGTCTAGGAGAGCCATTACGCAAAGCCCTCGGCCGAGGCAGGAGATTTACTGGTAGGTATTCCAGTAGTATCTCAGGGCGTTCTGGGTTACACTCCGACACGACTTGTACCGCTTTTGGGGGTCTGACTTTTACCAACCCCCTAGGCCCGACATGCGATGCTCATAGACGAACGGACCGGACTGTACGGATATTGTCACTGACAGGCTCAGTAGGGTGTCAGGATGAGTTCGCTCATCGACGTCCCTTTTGGTCAATAGCTGGTGGCCCGTCACGTATTGGCTTATACCTCTGACGTGCTAGTGGTTAAATCCACAGCCATAGTATTGACGAGTCTTTAGAGTCCACCACACTTACAGTTACTCAAGCTTTCGGGCGAAACGCTGTAGAGGCCGTATGGAGATATGGCAGGGTCCGATTAGATACGTGCGGTATTGCACGGATCAGGATCGGACAGTTTTGTACTAGTAGCCGTATAGTTATATGGCAGGGTTCGATCTGATACGTGCGGTATTGCACGGATCAGGATCGGACGGATATTACTAGCCGGCTTTGGTTTAAGCTGGTACTGGTTTAGTACAGTGTAGATTTTGTCTCATTGCATTTGTATCCGGTCGGAATACAGATGCGGGTGTGTATGCACAGTATCGGGGTTTTCCTGTAATTTATTACGGGACCAGTTTTCTGGAGTTGCCAGTTTGCATTCCGTTCCGGCCGGTTTTCCTTTGTTCTTTCCCGGCCGGACTTTTCCGATGGAGGGGGTTATTTGCAGTTTTGCAAATAACACATTGTGGAGGTTTTTCTTGCAAAAGTATTTATTATGAAAGCATCTTTTAGATACCATTCCTTTCATTCTTCTTTTCATGCTTTATGTAGATTAGAAGTGATGAGAAAGGATTTGATCTTTGATTAAAGTTGATGTGAGGTTGTGATGATGGTTTAGGATGTGGTCACCACTTGTGCTCCTACACTCACCTCCCTTCATGCTTCATATTCATTCCTCCACCTTATTCTCTTCACTTGATGAAAATGGTAGAACACTTGAGAGAGGAAAAAGAAAGAGAGAAAGAAAAAAAAAAGATGAGAGCTTCATCTTGAGAGTTTCATTCTTGATCTCATTTTCATGCTAGAAAAATGCAAGCACCATTTTTCTAATCTTGTTTCCTCCATCATCCTCAATGGCAACAACATAACCCCAAATGAGACATATCATCTACACTACATTCTACAGCATTTCTTGGGCATGTCGAGTTGCCGGCTTCATGCCCGAGTTGCCTCGGTATTGAGGCGGGAGCCCGTAAAAGACGCAGGCGATGTGGTGCCCTTCCGGCGAGGAGGCGACGATATGGAGACTACACTTTCCGCGGGAGATCGGGACGATGACGAGAAGACCGGAGGACTCGGATCACTTGGTATACTTCTCACCCTATCTCTTGATTGCTAGCATTAGGTTAATGGTTACGATCCGGGTTTTCTTTGTCCGCGGTAGCGCCGGTTTCCGAGTAAGGAAAAAATTTTGATTCCGCATTTTGGCCTCGAGTACGAGGCCGGGGCGCTGCCGTGGCGCAACATGATTCACATTATTTGCTACTCTCGTTTTATTCATGTTTATTTTGCATTGCCTGTTATACTGTTCATATTATATTACTTGATGACATGACGCGCTGACGTCTGGGTTTTGCATGGCCCAGATTCTGTACCGCTGTCGCAGTCCGAGCAGGAGTACTTCAGCCAGCAGGCTGAGCTGTGAGGTGTTAGTATTAGTTAGTTTTTATTTCCTGCATTTATATCCTGATGTGAGCCCGCATTATGGGACATACTTTTCAGTTATTTGTATTGGATCATTTACTTCCGCATTTATTTATTATCGACTCCTGTTATTCTGGATTATGGACATGTTTTAGAAAATTTTATCTTGTTCTTGATATCTCTACAGCCGTAATGTGACTGTGGATAGATACTTCCTACCCACAGGTAGCATGGTTGGCTATGTCACGTGCCCAATCTAGCGTACTCTGGGAAGCGGGGCGTGACAGAACCCAGGTCCCATCAGAAATCCAGACACATCTTAAGACGGTACCACCTGATAAGGGAGATCGTGGATCGCCGGGAGATCGAGGTGAAAAGAGTAGAGACGGAGAATAACATTGCTGATCCATTCACAAAGGCCCTTCCTCAGACGCAGTTCGAGAGGCTATTCGAGATGATAGGTCTACGATATGCCAGTTTATGGCCCTAGTGCAAGTGGGAGATTGCTAGTGTATATGCCCTAGGGGCCATTATTGTATCATACTTGTATGTATATTACTTAATGGAAGCTTTGGATATTCACAGTTGTATATACAGTCTTGCTAAAAATGGTAGTATGCTACTTGGTTTGTGTCTACTTTAATATGTGCATATGTTTCTTATAACGTATCACTTATACATATTAGTAGAGCCCATAGGATCTTTACTTGATTACCAGCGTTGTGATGGCAGTCACACTAGTGGGGGCTGGGTAGTCTATAAGCAACATCCTATACTTGTCCCTAGTCGTAGGATTATCGAGACAGGGCATCGATACTCCGGAGTAGACTAGTGTGTACGCTTCTCATCCCAGTTGGGGAGATGGTATGTCCCACAGCCATCAGTACGTCGTACTGGAGATAGTATATAGGTGCTCGTTAGGTTACGGGTACACCGGACAGGACTCGCAGGGGGACTGTTGGTTGGTATTATACCAATCGTCAGTTAACAGTTCCCAGGTGACATGAGTACAGCATAGTCCGCAGACTTGACACTGCTACTTCGCCTCGAGTGTGTCCCACTGTTCTTAGATTGCTACCCTACCACGGCTCAAAGGAGTCGTGCAAACAGGTAGCAGTTGGGTGCAGTCCCGAGCACTTGGAGGCAGTGGCGTTTAGAAAGGATTCGTCTCTCCCGGTATTGGGAGTTGATATCGCGCTGTGTCAGAGAGCCATTACGCAAAGTCCCTGGCCAGGGCAAGCGAGATTTACTGGTAGGTTCCAGTAGTTTCTCAGGGTGTAATGGGCTACGCTCCGACACGACTTATACCGCTATTAGGGGACTGACGCTTGCCGCCCCCTAGGCTCGAAATGCGATAGTCTTAGACGAACAGAGCGAACTGTACGGAGATTGTCACATCAGGCTCAGTAGGAGTTCGGATGGGTTTCCTCATCGGCCTTCTTATCGACATTTACCTGGGGACCGTTACGTACAGCTAGTACCACTTACGGTCTGTGGTTAAACCCACTGCCAGCGTAGTGTCGAGTCTTTAGAGTCCCACACAGAGAGTTTCCCTGCTCCAGGCGAAACGATATAGATGTCGTATGGTTTTACGACAAGGGTTTAGACGCATACGTGCTTAAACGCACGCACGACGTTTGGACAGTTTTTACTGGTCGGCTTTGGTTTAAGCCAGCTTCTAGTATCAGGTTATTGGATTTATACAGTCTAAAGTCTTTTCCGTGTTTTCACGGATAGGAGGGGCGTTCTCGTAATTTGTCGGGAAGCTTCTAGATGGATGATGACATGGAGGGTAAGGTGGCATTAGCACTTAATGAATTTGTGACTCACTTAGATGAATCATTCAAGTGAGTTAATGAAGCATTTATTGCTTAATGACCCACTTGATGATTCATTGCATATATTTAATGAAGCATGATGATAATGCATTTTGATTTTATTCTTTTTGATTTTCTTATGCTTCATAATATATTAGAAGTGAGAAGCTTTTTCATTCATTCTCATGCTCACCTTCTCTCTCCTCAAGCTCTCTCTTGAAACCCTAATCCTCCCCTCTCATGTGTTGAGATCAAGGATTAGATAGACTAATACATCCATAACCTCACTCTATATCTCCTAGGTAGCTTAGATTAGCACTTTGAGCAACCTAGTTATCTCAAGTTAGAGATCAAGCTTGGCGTAGGAGCTCTCGGGTGGATCGTCTTTGACTCGAGGAGGCCGTTGAGGTGCCGATGTTCCAAGGAGCCTACGAGGAGTGGAGGACAGCGATGAAGACCCGAAGGACAAGTAACGTGAGGTATAATTTCGAATCCGAGTAGTTAAACCTCGCGTAGTTTGCTAGTAACGGTTTAGATACGATTCATGCGCTCAAGTCCGTGTTACGACGCTTTGATAATCGTGTTTCATATATTCCGCCTCCCCGCAAGTTCGTGGGGTGCATGACATGGACTTACATGTTGTGCTGTGATGTTGCGGATTTTTCGTTGTGGATAGCTTGCGTGCAATGGTAGTGCAGTTTGGATTTATTTGTACATTTGATATTGCAGGGCAAGCGTCCAACATATGGACTGCCGTCACTGCTTGTTTGTATATTATTCTTTTGGGGCACGACTAGGTTGAGGTCGATGTACCCGTTGTACATATTTTCTTTTCTGCACTAGGATTACCCCGCGGTGGAGTGCACGCATAGCCGGGTTCTAGAGGGCAACGGACCCGCATCTCATGGCTTTGAGATGGAGGGGGCTTCACTCTAGAATTGGCGGGCAATTCGCTGCACTCGTAGGGGGTATATATTGACCCAATGTGGGGTTCTCAAGTTACCGGATTCCGTGAAGTGCTTGGTGGTCCATTCATTTTGCTGAAGGGTTCTGCCTCGCTTCAGGTTTTGGCGGGTAACTTGCCGCACTCGTAGGGTCTAGGTTTTCATTGCACAGGCTATCCACACGACCAGGGGAACGTCGGGTTTCAGTTGCGGCTCAACGGAAATCCGGGGCTCTCAGATTATCTGTATTGTTCTGTGATACTTATTACTTTTCTGTGATGTTGCATTTATCATGCCTGGAGCGATTATTATATATCGATATATGTACTAGTAGATGTTGTATATGTTTTACACCCGCGCTAGTCCAGTCCCCGCTCTGTCGTTAGTTAAGTAACCTAACGGGTGATGACGGGACCCAGTGGCGAATGCGGATGGCATATACGTACATTATATTTTCGTTCTTTTGTGGTGTGATTAATTGATGGGACTATATTGATTCTTATCAATGCAAGGATAAAACAAACCTATATGATGTTGTTGGAACAATTTTCAAAAAGCTGTTATTGTAAGGACGTTCTCTTTTGTTTTGCATAGTGGTATTCGTTTATGAATATCCAGCACCTCATTCGACGAGGCAAGGGCCGAGATACCTTCATCGGGAGTGACCCTTTGGGCAGAGGTTTGTGTCAGGGTAATAACTTCACTATAGTCGATTACATTTTTGCTTTGCGTCGTGGTATTCAGTTAGAATATCCTGCACCTCATTCTACGGGGAAAGAGCCGAGATCCCTTCACCGGGAGTGACCTCTTCAGCAAAGGTTTTCGCCACTATACATTTGTAAAAAACTATCTAGTTCCTTCAACGATATCAAGTTCATTATGTTAAAGGTTTTTCGCCAAAAACCAGCCGTAGCCCTCCGTAATTTCTTACAGGTATTACTCAGTATTCATGCTGTGTTTGTTGACCTCTGTCAAGGCACAGTGCTTGGTAGCTGGGTAATGCTTGTTTGTTGCATTGATATGCAATTATTTAGGACAGTCGCACGGTCATTTGACCTCTGTCAAGGGCACGTTCGAGTGGGTCTAAGTTAATCCAGGACATGACGTGTTGAACTTGACTTGTGACTTATGATATGTTAACCTCTGTCAAGGTCATAAGTCGCTTGGGGTAAAAATCACATCGGGAGTTTTAAACATACAGGAAACTTGCCAGGCATGCGCATACCTTCTGGAGTGTGGTGACTTGAGTGGATTCCATCAAGTTATCATGCGATGATAGTTGGATCCCGATTCCCACTGATGAGTTGGTTTACTCCTCGGGTGATCCCGACTAATTCTTCTTTCAGGTTTGGAGAAGAATTTGAGGATACAGTGGGAGACATCCTGATTAGATAAAGTGATAACCATTCCGATCTACGTTTGAGTGCACGCTGAGTGTTTCTTTCTCTCTCTCTCTTGACAACGACCATGACCCGACCCTGGACTATAACTCAGTAACCAAGTTGACCGAGCTTTCTTAAAATACCGGCTTTTGGATTGTCTGAGTTGCATACAATATTGCCACTCCTTCTTTAACCCTTTGCATTTCTCCAGAACACCCCGTATCACTACGAACATCCACTTCCATTAGATAAATCCATCGTATGGTTATATACGAACTCGAAGGAACTTGTTCCAGATTCGAGGATGGACTCTGGTTCAGGAGAAAATGAATAGGACTATTCAGTTGTCTTTTCCTTTTACCTGCTCTCAGGTTGTGAGGGCTCCTAGGATTAGGAGAGGGTACACCTATTACGCTTATTGGATAGTCTTCTTCCAGACCATACGCAGGTGCCGAAAGGTAGGAAAAGGAGAAAACCAATTAGCCTAAGTTGGGTGTACAGAAGGTAATAAGTAAAGATAAAATAAAGGGATTAGAAAGTGGGCAAAGTAAATTGCAAACTGCTATCATTCACGACCAAACCACGTATTTCATCGCCACTCCTACTTTACCTTTGTATTTTTCCAGAACACCCCATATCACAACAAACATCCACTTCTATTGGATAAATCCATCGTATGGTTATATACGAACTCGAAGGAACTTGTTCCAAATTCGAGGATGGATTCTGGTTCAGGAGAAATAGGAATAAGGTTTATTCAGTTGTCTTTTATCTTTACCTTATCTCAGGTTGCGAGTACTCCTAGGATTAGGAGAGTACACTTATTACGTTTATTGGATAGTCTTCTTCCAAACCATAGGCTGGTGCCGAATGGTAGGGAAGGAAGAAAACCATTTAGCCTAAGGGGGTATATAGAAGGTAATGAGTAAAGACAAATAAAGGGATTTGGAGAGATGACAACGAAATATACGGTTACAGTCATGAATCTGATAATGAAAGAGGTATTATTAGGAATACCCGGATACCCCTTTGAAACATTTTCATGTTTCAGTTTCACTGTGCGTTGTTAATATAAAACCGATTTCCCAATTAGACCCTTACCCCAGGGTATGTATTTACCAGGTATGATTCTCACGTCTGTATAGTTTTACAGATGATGAGTGGGAGTAAGTTATTGGAAATTATGTGACCATCCTCATTATATCGGAATTCGTTGTAATTGGTGATATTTGAGGAAACCACCTGGGTTTTTGCCGGACGACAAATATTTGGTTTTGAATATCCGTTGTTATGCACCGATTTCAAACTGATATCTGTACGTTTATTTTATAAAGTGAGATATAAATTTTTGAAATTATGTCGATGACATTTACCTATATCAGTTGATGGTTAGGTAAGGAGCATTCAACAACGGTGTAATTCTTCATAACCACAGTACAGTTTTCAACCTACGACGCACATGGTTTGAGTTATTCAACTCAGGGGACTTATACAAAGTATTGTATATTGTCCAGTGTCCATTAGGACAGAGGGGTTGGTCCTCGTACTATATTCTGTTTACTTGTGACTTCTCTAGTTTTTAGACAAGTGTTTCGTAGAGATACAAGGTTTAAATTTTGAGAAGTTATATGTACAAGAATAAAGTAGAGAACCGTGTGTTGCAAGTATCGGGATTCTTCAAGGTAATCGAAGATGTAGAAACTTGTGTTTGTTCAGTTGATAGTAATGGTTTTGAGAAACTTGTTTCTCTTCCAGGTTACTCATAATTGGATGCACTCCTAAGTTGAGTAATGCTGATCAGCCTCTCTCCATTTAGTTGATATGCACTGGAGACAGCTGCATGATTTTGAATCTGGTTCCAATTAAATTAGTGCTTTTATTTCTATATTAGATATATATAGAATCAATTTATATCTTAATGATGTTAAGGTATAGGGAATTATCCGGCTAATGCTTAAAACCAGAATCAGAATAAATTCAAGGCACGTTTCTGTAATGGCTGTTTGTGGGTTAACCCGGACTTTGACAAGGGTTAACTTTCTACCATCTGGAAGATCAATAGTGATATTGTTCTTGACTCGCCACAGTTTTAGTAAAATGGATTTTTTCAAAAAACAGTAGTGGGAGTATGGTAGAACTGGATGTGATTCCAGAACCACAAACGATTACAGAAAAATTTTAATAGGACCAAAAGATTCAATCTCCATTAGCCACTCCGCAGATATGGTGGGAACCTCAGGCACCCGAGAGGTACTTCGGTATCCTCAAGGAGGGTGACAGGAAGGTTCTTGTTTACCCAGACTTGACACTACTGTTGTTCCAGACTATGAGATCCGGCAGGAGGATGAGTATATCATCGTTCTAAACTAGCTTTAGAAGTGCACGTGTATATGATTCTGCCAGAGGGTTGTCGTAGTCAGTGGAGCAGCGGAAGCATAGTGGACAAGTAGCTTATGTCTATTTATAGACTAAAGCAGATATAGCGGAGATAGATCATCTATTTTTGATGTGACAGTCATAGTTTTTTGACTTCATCAGAATAGGAGATGGATCTGTTAAGAAGGTAGTAGGGTGTAATGTTCTGGTATTTGGATGACATACACGTTATAGGAAGTAAAATTCCTATCCTACAATCGGTTATACTGTGGTTGTCACACAGCGGTTTCTCCACATAGGATATGGATATAAAATCAGGAATTCTGGTTACTAGATCTATGGTTTTAGATCTAGATTTGTGTAGTTTCCCAATCTGGGTACTTAGATAGTATTCTAAAGGTAATTTAGAATGGTAGACTTCAGGCACGGTAGTGTACCTGCTGGTGATGGAGTCACCCTCTCTAAAAATGTGTCTTACAGACTAAAGGGAAGAGGGATGTGCATGATTGACATATCACTTGCTTAGGCAATTGAGTCAATCATGAGATGTCAAGTACCACACCAGATGTTATTTTTGCACCAGTTGCAATAAGTTGAGATATTAATCCAATCCTGGAGAAACGTTCGGAAGCAGTTTTAGAACATAAGTGAATGTTCTAGGGATTTGATAACAGCGGTCTCCTTCGGAAGACGATTATCATTTCAGGCTTCCAAGGTGACCTAGGTGACAGAGCGACTGTCAGAGTTATAGTTTCCCCTCTTCTGAGGGACAGTATGATGGACATGTGGTCCAAGCGGATATTCAGGGAGGTGTGGCGCAGGATACTGATTAAATTCATTTGACGATACAGTCTAAGAAGTTTACTGGATTTGGAGTTCATTTATGAACTGGGTCCCATCAGATATCCAGACATATTCTAAAACGGGTATTGCTCATTTCGGGAGATGGTTTTCTCCGCGAACTTGAGATTAAGAGAGACATAGAAAGAAACCTCAGGGCGGATCCACTCACTGAGGCTATTTCTCAAACGCAATAGGTTCACAAATGGGCTTTGTGAAACCGATTAGTAGAGGAGTTAGATGTTCGGTATCACACGGTGAGTATGCGACATCGCAATAATTAGCCTTAAGTGCGAGTGGGAGATTGTTGGATATAGTGCCCTCAAAGTCAATTATTGGATCGCAGGCACGTGATTGCAATGATTAAGGGAGGACCTATACCGGTAGGACAGTCTTACTGGAGATGATAGTATGCTATCTGGTTTGTCTTTATCATCGCTATTACATGTTGATAGAGCCCATAGGATTCTTGCTTGACTACCAGCATTATGATGGCGATCACACACGTGGGAGTTGGTGGTCTATAAGCGCATCCTTGAATGTCCCTAGTCGTGGGAGTTTTGAGACTGGGCATCGATACTCCAGAGTAGACTAGTATATACTGATCGAGACCCCGACGAGGGGCGGTGGCCAGGTCTCACAAGCCATTGGTGTTAGTTTGTTCACTTAAGATAGTATACATGTGCTCATTGGATTATGAGTACATTGGACGGACTCTTTGGGAACCTGCTAGTTGGTATTATACCTATTGTCAGATAGCAGTTTCCAGGTGATATGTGTATAGGTTAGTCTGTCGACCTGAGATCGTCATTTGTCTTGTGTGAGTTCCCACTGTGCTTTGATTACTACTCTACCACGGTTCAAAGGAGTCGTGCAAACATGTTTTAGTTGGGTACAGTCCCGAGCCACATGGAGGCAGTGAGCGGATCGTCGGGGATTTTTCTCTCCTGGTATTTGGGGTTGATATCGCACAGTGCACGGGTGGCCATCACCAAAAAACCTTGGCCAAGGTAATCGAGAATTACCGATCTAGGATCGGTAGTTTCTATGGTGGTGATGGACTTCATACTGACACTAAATGTCGCATTATTTTGGATCTGACTTTATCCACCCCCTAGACCCGATATGCGATACTCATATACGAACGGACCGGACTGTACGGATTTTGTCACTGTCAGGCTCAGTAGGGTTTCAGGATGAGTTCGCTCATCAGCTTCCCTTTCGCTCAATACATGGGAAGTCGTTACGTACAGCTATTAGCACTGACGTGCTTATGGTTAAACCCACTGCAATGTATTGATGAGTCATTAGAGTCCCCCACAGAAATTTTCTCAAGTTCGGGCGAAACGTTGTAGAGGCCGTATGGTTTTATGGCAGGGTTCGATCATATACGTGTACTTATGCACGGATCATGATCGGACGGATCATACTAGTGGGGTTTGGTTTAAGCCGGATCCTAGTATTAGATTTGTTGGATTACTTTCGTCTCGTTGCATTCGCATTCAGTCAGAATGCGGATGCAAGTATGTATATACAGGTGATGGGTATCCTTGTGATCCGTCACGAGTTTACTTTAGTAGATGCTATATCTTTTTATTGGATTAAACATTTTTTTGTTTAAATGTTTGATGGAGGAAAATATGAGTGCAAGTTTTGTCCACATGCATCTTTTCATGCCACATGCAAATGGTAACTCATGGTCTTGGTTTGGGTAAACATTAAATGTGACATGGATTGATTTTGTAGCTAATTATGGTTAGTGGGGATATTTTGGAGAGAGAGGGGTAGCCATGTGATGGCTTGGGGCTTTGTATTATTGATATATATATATATATATATATATATATATATATCTCAAAAGATCTCACAACACAACATAAGCCATTTCACTTCTTCTTCTCTTGAGCTCACATTCTCCTCTAATGGCTTCTTCTTCGACCTCCACCCATCCCTTTCATGAATTGAGAATCTACGGGTGTCTTGAGACAAAGTGATCACATACATTCTCTACTTCACCTTGGACATGTCGGCTAGCAAACTTCATGTTCGAGTTGCTTCGGTTTTGAAGCGGGAGCCCGTAAAAAGATTCCTTGACGTGGTGCCGTTTCGACGAGGAGACCGGAGATCGAGCTTGATCGGAGATGCCGCGAGGAGCTAAAGATGGTGGCTAAAGACCGAAGGACACGGATCGATCGGTTTAGCCATTCTAACTTCTCAGTAGTTGCTAGTTAACGGTTAATGGAACGATTCGGGTATTTGGTTATGGTAGCGCTAAGTTTTGAAAAGTTTTTGTTCCGCATTTGGCATCGGAAAGACGGCCGGGACGCTGCCATAACCCCGTTAAGTAGATCTTAGTCTAACATCGGATTAACGTATCCTTAACAAATATTTAAGTCGATCTTAATCTCGAACAAGGTTAACGATCCTTAAATCAAACCAAACCCAAATCTAAGAAAATACGGATTTGGACTAATCCACGCCCTACGGGCGACAACACAAATTAGTCTCCGTATACAATCCACGGGCAACCAAAAAAAATAAAACAAACACACACGATACGAAGTGTTCTGGAGTAGGAGAAAGTGGTTACCGCGAGGCGGTAACGTAATTAACTGCAGGGGCTTGCGCCTGCAGGGAAGAGCGTCCTTACAATCAAAAACCCCTCATAACGAGGGGGAATCTGACGAAGTTTGCTACAATGGCCGCATCCGTCCAGACCTCCGATACACGGTGCCATAAATCAGCTTGACATCTTCGGAGAGGTGGACGGATAAAACCAAATAGCATCTGCCCCAAAATTCAGGCAAGAAGTCCTAACGTCCCGGTCGCATCTTTCAGCGGTAAACAGATTCTGGCACGCCCGGTGGGACCTCCTCCCTTTTCCACTCCACACTTCGTGTGTCATGTTTTTCCTGCGATCAGATAATCGCGGTGTATATGTTTGTGGTTGCCCTTGGGTGATGGGATATTGAAGTCGGCGTCTCGTCTCTATGAAGAATGGTGTTTGCTTCCACCATAACAACTCAGGCTCTGTCATATCTGGTGGAGTCAATTATGGGCCACTTGCAGCCTCAAATCTCTGCAATCTGGTTCTTCAAGAAATCAACGGGCTTCTCTTTGGGTCGATAATCCCATCTCCCACCCTTGGTGCCTCAACGCCGATGGAGGAAGCCCGGTGGAAGTCTGTCTTCTACAGGCTGGTTCCTCAAGCTGCAGTTTTGCCGACGGAATCAGTTCTCAAACGACTGGCACTTGCCAAAGACTAAGGTCGACGCAGGAGGCAGAATATTCAAGCTCTCAAAGGAAACAAGGGGCAGGCTCGGCAAAATCCTGAAGCTGATCAAATCCCGGCCGTAAGAAGCGGTCGACGTCGATATCGGCATCATACAAAACGAGCTGGGGGCAGTTCTCCGTATGGTCCTGTTTTAACCCCAGTGGTGAATGTTATTGTTCTAATCGGGAACAACTTCAAATTATTGCGAAGGGTCAGACAAAATTCTCCCACCATAATACTGAAGAAGTCTCCGCAACCCATGGAGATCCCACGAGAGCAGAAACCGGTTCGCTCCCTAAAACAACTTTCCTCATCTATATATAAGGTGTGGAAGCAGGTGAAAGAGACTCATCCCAAGACGGATCCTGATACAGTGGTTCCTCCCAAAACCAAAGCGGCTTTTCCCAAAAAAAAAGAACCCTAAAAAAAAGTGCAAGTGCCCGAAGCAAACCCCAAAGGCCAAAACTCCAAACACCCCAAGCCTGGGGGCATGGCAGTTCACATAGTCTATGTGGTGAAATCCAAAAATGAAGTTCGAGTTTCTACTAGTCACCGAACTCAAACTCGGTTCCTGACAAAGGTTCAATCGCAACGTGAAAAGCCGCAGGAGATGCTCACTCAGGCGGCAGCAAACGGTAATCCATCGCCTAAGGAAAATCCTGAGGACGCACCCGAAGAAAGAATAGAGAAGGAGTCGGATATTGATTTCCTAAAGTGCCCTCTAAAAAAGGGAGATGCAGAAGCGACAGAAATGTCCACTCAAATGAACCAGATGGCCCTTCTGATTCAGAATATGGCTGGAATGATGGTTCAATCGGAACCACTGGCATGAACTGCCGATAGTCGGTCTTTAAGACAATGGTGACATTTCAAATCCTCTGCAAACCTCATCAACGACCGAAGAGGAAATGATTCCAAAAGCAAAGCTGAACGAATATATCGCTCGGCAAATCGAAGCTCATTACGCCAGTGAAGCCACAAATAAATTAATCAAGACTGGTCGATCGTATCCGACATAGTACGATCAAATACGGTACCCGTCAGTGTACACACTTCCATCGTTCCACATTTATAAAGGAACTGGGAATCCTCGCCAGCACATTGCACGATTTAAATCCATGTGCGGCAATTTTAGAGGAAATGACATACTACTCCTCCAACAGTTCGTCAGCGGTCTGGCGGACATCGCCTTCGAATGGTATGCAGAACTCCCGAATGACTCTGTGAATACTTTCGACGAGATGGAGATGCTTTTCTGTCAGAGATTCGCTAGTGTGAATAAACGCACTACCGTAACGACATTGGTCAATGAAAGGGTTAGACCGAATGAAACCTGAGTTCAATATGTTACCCGATGGCGAAATCGCTGGTCAAAATGCGAGCAACGTATCGACGAAGCCGACGAGTTCCCAAGAACTCATGGATAAAATGGCTCGATTGGATCAAATGGGTCAAGACTCTTTCTCATCCGATGATGAAGAGTGAAAAGCGAAGGCAAGATGGCGTTTTTCGCCCACGCTCAACAAAAATAAGTGGCTCTAAAGCAACCTGTCACCAAAATAGTGACGACGTGGGCACTCGTTCCCCCCGAGATATACACAAAGAGCATATTTCACACCGGCGGAAGAATCTCTATATAGAATGGTCCTTTCTTCTCAAAGGACAGGAAGGATATTAAGGGGCGTACAAACAGGTCCTATAATCTAGTGGAATACCCCGCTAAAAAAACGACACGTCCACAAGCAAAATGGGCACGGATGAAAACCCAAAAGGGCGCCGTGAGTAAAAACAGCAGGACTGTCGGCGAGCTTGTGAAAACCCGGAAGGGCACAATCTCGTTAAAAAAACGGTACGTCCACAAGCAAGATGGGCACGGATGAAAACCCGAAAGGACGCCGTGAGTAAAAACAGCAGGACTGCCGACGAGCTTGTGAAAACCCGGAAGGGTGCAACCTCGTTAAAATAAATACACTTACGAGATCCTCACGACTCGTGAGGAGAATCCCCCCTGTGAGACCCTCACGGCTCATAGGATTCAAAAGCCTTAAGTTATAGGGATCTAGACTTGTTCTTAAGCCGTCATATCTCTCAAATTACCCTACAGGCGGTCCATATTTATAAGTGCACGGCGGCGCCCCGGCCGTCGATCCGACGTCGGAAACGCGGAAACGAAAAACTTTGCGAAACTTGCAAACCGGCACCACCGCGCACTTTTAACCCGGATCGGGCTATTAACCTAACTACTAGCAAACTAAAAGATGGGGCAGAGAGATATACCAAGCGATCCGTGTCCTTCGGTCTTCGCCTCCACTCCGATCTCCTCGCGGAATCTCCGGTCGTCGCCTCCTCGTCGAAACGGGCACCACATCGCCGGGTTCTTTTACGGTCTCCCACCTCTGGACCGAGGCAACTCGGGCACGAAGCCGGCGAGTCGACGTACTCAAGAATTGCTGTAGACAAGTGTAGAATCCATTGTTTCTAGGGGTTGTGAAGTTGCCATGGTGATGGAGGAGAGAAGAAAAAGCTTTGGAGGAAAATTGTGCTCTCATTTTTAGTAAGGAATGAGACGAGGAAATGCCACACATAAAAATGAACCTCTCTCTCGTTTTTACAAAGTGGCCGGCCCCATTCCATCTCTAAAATGGTGGAGAGAAAAACCAAAACAAGAAGGAAGGTGAGAGTAGTAAAAGTAAAAGGGGTGACCACATCCAAAAGCAATGATAACCATATCATATCAATTTCTAATCTCATTTAATGCAAAGGAAAAGATGGATAAAGCATCTCATGATGATAATCATATCATGAAGCCACAAATGCATAAAACCCCCTTCCTCAATAAGTTATTTGCAAACTTGCAAATAACCCCCTCCATCAGAAAGTCCGGCCGTGAAGGAACAAAGGAAAACTGGCCGGAACGGAATGCAAACGGGCAACTTCAGAAAACTGATCCCATAATAAATTACAGGAAAACCCCACGACTGCATATACATGCCCGCATTTGTATTCCCACTGAACACAAATGCAAAGAGATAAAATCTACACTGTCTAATACTAGGATCCGGCTTAAGCCAAAGCCGGCTAGTAAAATCCGTCCAATCATGATCTGTGCAATACCGCACGTATCTGATCGAACCCTGCCATATCTCCATACGGCCTCTACAGCGTTTCGCCCGAAACTTGAGTAACTGTGTGTGGTGGACTCTAAAGACTCTTCAATATTATGGCTGTGGATTTAACCACTAGCACGTCAGAGGTATTAGCCATACGTGACGGGCTACCAGCTATTGACCAAAAGGGACGTCGATGAGCGAACTCATCCTGACACCATACTGAGCCTGTCAGTGACAATATCCGTACAGTCCGGTCCGTTCGTCTATGACCATCGCATGGCGGGCCTAGGGGGTTGGTGAAAGTCAGACCCCCAAAAGCGGTACAAGTCGTGTCGGTGTGTAGCCCAGAACACCCTGAGATACTACTGGAATACCTACCAGCAAATCTCCTGCCTTGGCCAAGGACTTTTCATGTACTGGCTCTCCTAGACACAGTGCGACCTCACCCCCAATACCGGGAGAGACGAACCCCTGCCGATCCGCTCACTGCCTCCATGTGGCTCGGGACTGTACCCAACTAAAACCTGTTTGCACGTCTCCTTTGAGCGTGGTAGGGTAGTAATCAAAGCACAGTGGGAACTCACACGAGACAAATGACGATCTCAGGTCGATGAACTAACCTGTACACATGTCACCAGGGAACTGCTATCTGACGTCAGGTATAATACCAACTAGCAGGTTCCCGGCGAGTCCTGTCCGGTGTACTCATAACCCAATGAGCACCTGTATACATCTTAGGTGAACCGACTGACACCAGTGGCTTGTGAGACCGGCCACCGCCCCTCGTCGGGGTCTCGACTGTATACACTAGTCTACTCCGGAGTATCGATGCCCTGTCTCGAAACTCCCATGACTAGGGACCTTTTAAGGATGTGCTTATAGACCCCAGCTCCCACGTATATGATCGTCCTCATACTGCTGGTAGTCAAGCAAGAATCCTAGGGGCTCTATCAACGTGTAATAGCGACTTGTAAGGTCACCTAAAGCAGTACACGATGATAAAGATAAACCAGATAGCATACTATCATCTTGAGTAAGACTGTCCTACCGGGATAGGTCCTCCCTCAATCATTGCAATCACGTGCCTGTGATCCAATAATTGACTCTGAGGGCACTATCTCCAACAATCTCCCACTTGCACTCAAGGCTAATTATTGCGATGTCGCATACTCACAGCCTGTGTGATACCGAACACCCAACTCCTCTACTAGTCAGTCTCACAAAGCTCGTTTGCGAAACTATTGCATTCGAGGAATAGCCTCAGTGAATGGATCCGCTCTGATGTTTCTTTCTATATCTCTCTTTATCTCAAGTTCGCGGAGAAAGCCATCTCCCGAAATGAGCAATACCTGTCTTAGAATGTGTCTGGATATCTGATGGGACCTAGCTCATAAATGAACTCCAAATCCAAACTTCTTAGACTGTATATTCAACTGAACTTAATCAGTATCCTGCGCCATGCTTCCCTCAGTATCTGCCTGGACCATCTGTCCAAAATACTGCCCCTCGTCAGAGGGAAAACTATAACTCTGACAACCTCTCTGTCATTCAGGTCACCTTGGAAGCCTGGAATGATAACTGTCTCCCGAAGGAGAATGCCGTTATCAAATCCCTAGAACATCAACTTATGTTCTAAAACTGCTTCCGACTGTTTCTCCAGGATTGGATCAATATCAACTTATTGCATCTACTGCAAAAAACAATATCTGATGTGGTACTTGACATCTCATGATCAACTCAATTGCCTAACCAAGTGATCTGCCAATCATGTGTATCCCTCTCCCCTTTAGTCTGTAAGACACCTTTAGAGAGGGTGACTCCATCACCTGCAGGTATACTACCGTGCCAGGAGTCGTCCATTCTAAATACTCATAGAATGCTGTCTAAGTACCCTGATTGGGAAACCACCCAAATCTAGATCTAAAACCATAGATCTAGTAACCAGAATGTCTGATATAATATCCAATTTCTATGTGGAGAAACTACTGTGTGACAACCAAAGTATAACCGATCGTAGTATAGGAATTTCACTTCCTACTCTGTGTATGTCATCAAATACCAGGACATCACACCCTACTACCTTCTTAATAGATCCATCTCCTATTCTGATGAAGTCAAACCTATGACTGTCACATCAGAAATAGATGATCTATCTCTGCTATCTCTGCTTTAGTCTATAAATAGACATAAGCCTGATGTCCACCAATGCTTCCGCTGCTCCCACTGACTACGACAACCCTCTGGCAGAGTTATATAGACGTGCACTTCTAAAACTAGTTTAGAACGACGCTATACTCATCCTCCTGCCGGGTCTCACAGTCTGGAACAACAGCAATGGCAAGTCTGGGTAAACAAGAACCTCCCTGCCACCGTCCTTGAGCATACCGAAGTACCTCTCGGGTGCCTGAGGTTACCCACCATATCTGCAGAGTGGCCAATGGAATGTCAAACCAGATTGAATCTTTAGGTTCTTATCAAATCTTCAGTAATCGTTTGCGGTTTTGGAATCACTTCCAGTTCTACCATACTCCCACTACTGTTTTTTGAAAAAATCCATTTTTGTTAAAACTGTGGCGAGTCTAGAACAATATCACTATTGATCTTCCAGATGGTAGAAAGTCAACCCTCGTCATAGCCCGGGTCAACCCACAAACAGCCATTACAGAAACGTGCCTTGAGTTATCCAGAGTCTGGTTTTAAGCATAAGCCGGACAACTCCCCATACCTTAACAATGTCAAGATATGAACTGTTCTATATCCAATATAGAAACAGAGGCACTGATTTAATTGAACCAGATTCAAATCATGCAGCTGTCTCCAGTGCATGTCAACTAAATGGAAAGAGGCCGATCATCATTACTCAACTTAAGAATGCTTCCAATTATGAGTAACCTGAAAGAGAAGCAAGTTCTCTTAATCATTACTATCAACTGAACACCATACACAAGTATCTACATCTTCGACCACCTTGAAGAATCCCGATACTTGCAATACCCGGTTCTCTACTTTAATCTTATACTTATAACTTCTCAAAACTTGGACCCTGCGTTTCTACGAAACACCTGTCTTAGAACTAGAGAAGTCACAAGTAAACAGAATATAGTACGAGTACCTACCCCTCTGTCCTAATGGACACTGGACAATCATACAATACTCTGTATAAGTCCCTTGAGTCAAATGACTCATTCACTGTGTGTCGTAGGTTGAAAACTGTACTTATGGTTAAGAAGAATTACACCGCTGTTCAATGCTCCTTACCTAACCATCCACTGATATAGGTAAATATCATAGACATAATTTCAAAAAAGTATATCTCACTCTATAAAAATAGACGTACAGATATATCAGTTTGAAATTGGTGCATAACAACGGATATTCAAAACCAAATATTTGCCGTATGGCAAACAACCCAGGTGATTTCCTTAAATATCACCAATTACAACTAATTCCGATATAATGAGGATGATCACCTAATTCCCAATAACTTACTCCCACTCATCATCTGTAAAACCATACAGATGTGAGAATCAAACCTGGTAAATACATACCCTGGTGCAAGTGTCTAATTGGGAAATCAGTTTTCTTTTAACAGTACACAGTAAAACTGAAACATTGAAATGTTTCGATGGGGTATCCCGATATTCCTAGTAATGCCCTTCCATTATCCAGATTCACAACTGCAACCGTATAATTCTTTGCCATCTCTCCAAATCCCTTTATATGTCTTTAGTCATTACCTTCTGCACACCCCTTTAGGCCTCTTCCTTCCCTACCGTTCGGCACCAGCCTATGGTTTGGAAGAAGACTATCCAATAAGCCTAATGGGTGTACTGCCCTAATCCTAGGAGCACTCGCAATGAAAGAAGGTGAAGATAAAAGACAACCGAATAAACCTTACTCCTATTTCTCCTGAACCAGAATCCATCCCCGAACTGGAAAAAGTTCATTTCGAGTTCGTATATAACCATACGATGGAGTATCCAAATAAACTGTGAATCTTCGTAGTTATACGGAGTGTCCTAGAGAAATACAAAGGTGATTTGGGATTGGCGAAGAAATACTTGGTTTGGTCGTGAACAGCAGTCGCAATTTACTTTGCCCTCTTACTAATCCCTTTATATGTCTTTACTTAATACCTTCTGTACACCTTAGTTAGGCTAATCGGTTTTCTTTATTCCCCACCGTTCGGCACCAACCTAAGGTTTGGAAGAAGACTATCCAATTTGCGTAATAGGTGTACTATCTCCTAAACCAAGGAGTACTCGCAACTTGAGAGAAGGAAAAAGGAAAAGACAACTGAATAGTCCTATTCGTTTTCTCCAGAACCGGAAACCATCCTCGAATTCCTTCGAGTTCGTATATAACCATACGATGGTTTTGTCCAATGGAAGTGGACGTTCGTAGTAATACGGGGTGTCCTGGAGAAAAAGGGTAAAAGTAGGAGTAGCAATGAGGTTTGTAACTTTGACAATCCAAAAGCCAGTGTTAAGAAGGTTCAGTCAACTTGGTCACTGAGTCATAGTCTAGGGTCGGGTCAATGGTCGCTGCCAAAGAGAGAGAGAGAAAAGAAACACTCAGCGTACACTCTAACCTAGATCAGAATGGTTATCACTTTATCTAATTAGGAAACCTCCCACTGTAACCTCAAATTCTTCTCCAAACCCAAAAGAAGAATTAGTCGGGATAACCCGAGGAGTAAACCAACTCATCAGTGGGAATCGGGATCCAACTATCATCGCATGATAACGTGACGGAATCCGCTCACGTTATCACACTCCAGAAGGTATGCGCATATCTGGCAAGTTTTAGTTTCTTTTGAAACTCCCGATGTTGATTTTTGCCCTATGCTCTTATGACCTTGACGAAGGCCAACAAATCATAAGTCACATGTCAAGTTCTACCCGTCATTGTTCAGGTTAATTTGAACCCACCCGTACAAGCCCTTGACGAAGGCCAACAAGGCTATACGACTGTCCCAAACCAACGCATCTATCTATGCAGCAGAAAGGTAACAAGCAGCTACCATACACTATGCTTTGACGAAGGCCAACAAACATAGCATGAATACTACGTGCTACCCGTCTGAAACGACGGAGGGCTACGAATGGTTTCTGGCGAAAACCTTTAACGTAATGAACTTGATATCGTTGAAGGAACCGGATAGTTTTTTTTTAAAAATATAGTGGCGAAAACCTTTGCTAAAGAGGTCACTCCCGGTGAAGGGATCTCGGCTCTTTCCCCGTAGAATGAGGTGCAGGATATTCCAACTGAATACCACGATGCAAAGCAAAAGTAATCGGCTATAGTGAAGTTATTTCCCTGACGCAAACTTCTGTCCAAGGGGTCACTCCCGGTGAAGGGATCTCGGCCTTTGCCTCGTCGACTGAGGAGCAGGATATTCCAACTGAATACCACGATGCAAAACAAAAGAGAACGTCCTTACAATAACAGCTTTTTGAAAAGTGTTCCAACAACATCAGAATAGGTTTTTTTAGCTTGCATTGATCCGAATCAACGCAGTCCCATCAATTGATCACACCAATAAAGAACGAAAATAATGATATACGTATATGCCATCCGCATTCGCCACTGGGTCCCGTCATCACCCGTTAGGTTACTTAACTAACGACAGAGCGGGGACTGGACTAGCGCGGATGCAAAACATATACAACATCTACTAGTATATATATCAATATATAATATCGCTCATGGCGTGATAAAATGCAACATCATAGAAATGTAATCAGCATCACAGAACAATACAGATATCTGGGATCCCCGGGTTTCATAGAGCCGCTACTGAAACCCGATGTTCCCCTGGTCGTGTGGATAGCCTGTGCAATGAAATCCTAGACCCCTACGGGCGCGGCAAGTTACCCGCCAAAACCTGAAGTGAGGCAGCCCCCTTCAGCAACGTGAATGGACCACCCAGCACTTCACGGAATCCGGTAACTTGGGCACCCCTCCTTGGGTCAACCTGTACCCCTTACGAGTGCGGCAAATAGCCCGCCAATTCTAGAGTAAAGCCCCCTCCGTCTCAAAGCCATGAGATGCGGGCTCGTTGCTCTCTAAAACCCGGCTATCCGTGCACCCCTCCGCGGGGTAATCCTAGTACAGAAAGTAAAATATACAACGGGTACATCGACCTCGACCCGGTCGTGCCCCAAAAGAATAATACAAACAGGCAGTGACGGCAGTCCACATGTCGGATGCTCGCCCCGCAATATCAAATGTACATAATAAACCAAACTGTACCAACATTGCATCCAGGCTATCCCCCACGACCAATCCGCAACATCACAGCACAACACAGAACATCAACGTGAATGTCACGTTCGCAAATCCGTCTAAAAGGGCTATAGCAGATAGACTGGATTTACCGATCGAATGACATTCACGGTCGCAGATATAATGTAAATACTGTGAACTAGCATGTTTAAAATATCCGATCGAACAAATTTATCGAAGTGGGCCCCAGGCACTACTGTAGCACTCACAGAAAATCTGGGCCCAAAAAGAATATTTCAAAAGCCCCATGTTTAAGTCAGAGAACTACTGTAGAAATCCGGAGCAATGATGACACTTTTCGGCGGCGGAACCGCGGCCAAAAGGGAGTTAAGGCCGCGGTTCCGCGGCTCTATAGTGGCATCACGTGACCATTTTTCTACAGTGTTCTCCATATACCCTGCACACATTTCTGAAACACCCTGAAAAATTTTTAGAGCCCAAAAAAATTTCGACAGAAACTGTGCATGTGTTATCGGGTTTTCGGAAAATCCGTTTGATCGAACATTTAAACACGCTAGAGCAAACTAGACTAGGTTAATGGCGAGGCTCTGATACCAATGTAAGTGCACGGCGGCGCCACGGCCGTCGATCCGACGCCGGAAACGCGGAAACGAAAAACTTTGCGAAACTTGCAAACCGGCACCACCGCGCCCTTTTAACCCGGATTGGGCCATTAACCTAACTACTAGCAAACTAAAAGATGGGGTAGAGAGATATACCAAGCGATCAGTGTCCTTCGATCTTCCCTCCACTCCGATCTCCTCTCGGAATCTCCGGTCGTCGCCTCCTCGTCGAAACGGGCACCACATCGCCGGGTTCTTTTACGGGCTCCCACCTCTAGACCGAGGCAACTCGGGCACGAAGCTGGCGAGTCGACGTGCTCAAGAATTGCTGTAGACAAGTGTAGAATCCATTGTCTCTAGGGGTTGTGAAGTTGCCATGGTGATGGAGGAGAGAAGAAAAAGCTTTGGAGGAAAATGGTGCTCTCATTTTTAGCAAGGAATGAGATGAGGAAATTCCACACATAAAAATGAACCTCTCTCTCTTTTTTACAAAGTGGCCGGCCCCCTTCCATCTCCAAAATGGTGGAGAGAAAAACCAAAACAAGAAGGAAGGTGAGAGTAGTAAAAGTAAAAGGGGTGACCACATCCAAAAGCAATGATAACCATATCATATCAATTTCTAATCTCATTTAATGCAAAGGAAAAGATGGATAAAGCATCTCATGATGATAATCATATCATGAAGCCACAAATGCATAAAACCCCATCCTCAATAAGTTATTTGCAAACTTGCAAATAACCCCCTCCATCAGAAAGTCCGGCCGTGAAGGAACAAAGGAAAACTGGCCGGAACGGAATGCAAACGGGCAACTTCAGAAAACTGATCCCGTAATAAATTACAGGAAAACCCCGCGACTGCATATACATGCCCGCATTTGTATTCCCACTGAACACAAATGCAAAGAGACAAAATCTACACTGTCTAATACTAGGATCCGGCTTAAGCCAAAGCCGGCTAGTAAAATCCGTCCGATCACGATCCGTGCAATACCGCACGTATCTGATCGAACCCTGCCATATCTCCATACGGCCTCTACAGCGTTTCGCCCGAAACTTGAGTAACTGTGTATGGTGGACTCTAAAGACTCGTCAATACTATGGCTGTGGATTTAACCACTAGCACGTCAGAGGTATTAGCCATACGTGACGGGCTACCAGCTATTGACCAAAAGGGACGTCGATGAGCGAACTCATCCTGACACCCTACTGAGCCTGTCAGTGACAATATCCGTACAGTCCGATCCGTTCGTCTATGAGCATCGCATGGCGGGCCTAGGGGGTTGGTGAAAGTCAGACCCCCAAAAGCGGTACAAGTCGTGTCGGAGTGTAGCCCAGAACACCCTGAGATACTACTGGAATACCTACCAGCAAATCTCCTGCCTTGGCCAAGGACTTTTCATGTACTGGCTCTCCTAGACACAGCGCGACCTCACCCCCAATTCCGGGAGAGATGAACCCCTGCAGATCCGCTTACTGCCTCCATGTGGCTCGGGACTGTACCCAACTAAAACCTGTTTGCACGTCTCCTTTGAGCGTGGTAGGGTAGTAATCAAAGCACAGTGGGAACTCACACGAGACAAATGAAGATCTCAGGTCGATGAACTAACCTGTACACATGTCACCAGGGAACTGCTATCTGACGTCAGGTATAATACCAACTAGCAGGTTCCCGGCGAGTCCTGTCCGGTGTACTCATAACCCAATGAGCACCTGTATACATCTTAGGTGAACCAACTGACACCAGTGGCTTGTGAGACCGGCCACCGCCCCTCGTCGGGGTCTCGACTGTATACACTAGTCTACTCCGGAGTATCGATGCCCTATCTCGAAACTCCCACGACTAGGGACCTTTTAAGGATGTGCTTATAGACCCCAGCTCCCACGTATATGATCGCCCTCATACTGCTGGTAGTCAAGCAAGAATCCTAGGGGCTCTATCAACGTGTAATAGCGACTTGTAAGGTCACCTAAAGCAGTGCACGATGATAAAGATAAACCAGATAGCATACTATCATCTTGAGTAAGACTGTCCTACTGGGATAGGTCCTCCCTCAATCATTGCAATCACGTGCCTGTGATCCAATAATTAACTCTGAGGGCACTATCTCCAACAATATTGACCCTTGTATACAATCTATGGGCACGAATAATTATTCCTTTGCCAAGTTCTACAAATGGAAAGAAATGTCCCCATATGGTGAATAACACTTGTAGGTCCTCTCGACTTACAAGGAGAAAACACTCTTGGAAGATCTTTACGACTTACAAGAGAAGACATCACTTAGGAATCCCCACGATTCTTAAGGAGAAAATACGCTTACGAGATCCTCACGACTCGTAAGGAGAAAACCCTTTATGAGACCCTTACTGCTCATGAAGTCCAAAGTCTTAGTCAATAGAATCCTAACCCTGTCTACTAAGCCACCTTTGTCCAAATCGACAGGGGCAAATGATGATTCGCTCCTGGCACTATTTCAGTTGTAGCGATGCTGATGCCTAAATCGGTATAAAATTCCGAGTCTTCTCTCAAGGCAAATGATGAGTCGCTCCTGGCAATATCCCAGTTGTAGCGATACAAATGCCTAAACAGGTGTCAAACTCCAAGTCAACCTCCCCGGTAAATGCCGTCCCTACAACCATCTAATGAAGAAAAGGACCCCGTTCGTTTGGGATCGCAAATGCCAAAGCGCACTGGACGAAATCAAGCAATATCTGCAGAACCCGCAGGTACTGACCGTTCCGGTCAAGAGAAAGCCCCTCATCCTGTATACAACAGACCTTGAAGGTTCTTTAGGGGCGTTATGGGCACAGGAGAACGACCAGGGGAAAGAGAGAGCTCTCTATTATTTGAGTTGAGTTCTCCTGGGGGCAGAAAATAACTACTCCCCCATCGAAAAGCATTGCCTGGCACTGATCTTCGTAGTAACAAAGCTCCGACATTACGCCTTGGCAAATGAGGTCCATCTCATATCAAAGGTGGATCCTCTCAAGTACTTGATGTCAAGAGCCATGCTAACGGGAAGGCTTTCCAAATGGTCCTTCCTCTTGATGGAGTTCTCGATAGTATATCGACCCCTCAAGGCAATAAAAGGCTAGGCCATCGCCGATTTTCTCTCTGAGCATCCGATATCTGCCGACTCTCCCTTGAACTGCGAGTTGCCGGACGAACATGTGTTTGACGCAATCGACAGGGAGAAAGAAGGGAGTGATACCCGATGGGAACTCTACTTCGATGGAGCATCCTCCTTAAAGAAGCGAAAGCGAAATACCCCCATGATTAAAGCTGGGGTGGGCCTTATCTTTGTGATTCCACAAGGAGGGAAAATGCATTTTTCCCTTTCCTTAACGGAGCCAAGAACAAACAATGAAGCTGAGTATGAGGCTTTGATAGCAGGTCTCGAGATTTCTGTCAACATGGGAATCGAAAACCTCCTCATATACGGAGATTCCCAGCTGATCGTTAGCCAAGTAAATGGCGACTACCAGACATGCAAACCGGAACTGATCAGGTATAGCGAAAGAGTGCAGCAATTGCTAACGCAAATCCCCTCCTATACCCTGGAAAGCATATTGCATGCGGAAAATAGCAAGGCGGATGCGTTAGCCAAGCTCGCTAAAGAACCGGCCGACGAAAACCTCGACGACGTAAAGATCATTGTGCAAAGTCGCCGGATTCTCGCTCCAGCAGAAATATCTTCGAAGACGTCTAAAGGAGAGGAAGCAACCGAACAAGAGGCCTTCCAATTGGAGGATGAAGAAAAGGCGAGGGATTGGAGAGAAGTCTTCATGGACTACTTCAAATCCCATCGAACTCCCGAAAACACGTTGTCAAGATATCAGTTCATGAAGCGAGCCCTGTCTTTCACCTTCGTCAACGGTACTCTTTATAAGAGATCATTCGATTGTCTATGGCTGAGATGCCTGGGACCAGAAGAAGCAAAAAGGGTCATCCAAGAAACTCATGACGGACTTTGCGGTTCCCATCATGCTGGGCCAAAGATGAAGCTGAAGATCAAAAGAATGTGCTACTATTGGCCCACAATGGTTCAGGACTGCCTCGAATTTGCGAAGCAGTGTCACTCATGCCAAATTCACGGGGACTTCATCCATCAGCATCCGAATCCGCTACACTCGACATTGGCTAGCTGGCTATTCGAAATGTGGGAAACCGATATAATCGGCCCCATCGAACCAGCATCATCCAAGGGACATCGGTTCATACTAGCAACAACCGATTACTTCTCTTAGTGGGCAGAAGCAGTACCGTTAAGGGAGGTGAAGACGGAGAACATCCTCCACTTCTTCAGGACACATGTCATCTACCGGTTCGGCACTCCGCGACGGATCATCTCGGATAATGGGCCGGCCTACAGAAACAATAAGATCAGCCGCTTCGTACAGCAGCATAAAATAGATTGGAGATACTCTTCATTCTATAATCCTCGAGCTAACGGTCTAGCTAAGGCTTTTAACAAGACCTTGACAAAGATCATAAAGAAAACGGTGTCCAGAAATAAAAAGGACTGGCACAAGAGATTGCATGAATCTCTCTGGGACTATCGGACTACGTTCAAGACAGCCACGAACACAACGCCATTTGCGTTAGTATTCGGCACGGAAGCGGTACTTCCCATGGAGATAGAGCTACCCTCTCTATGAGTGGCGGTTCGGTACGAACTGACGGATGAAGAAAATGCCCATCTTCGGCTTGAGGAGCTAGACGCCCTCGATGAAACTCGTCTCATGGCGCAGCAAAACCTAGAAGCTTACAAAGCAAGGATGATTCGCTCATACGAAAGATTGACTAGGCCGAGGACATTCCGCCAAGGCGAGCTTGTGCTAGTCGTCAAAAGACCTATGATCCCCAACCGTTCCAAACGGGGAAAATTCGAGCCAAACTATGAGGGCCCGTACATTATAGACAAGGTCTACCAAGGCGGGGCCTATTTGCTCATGGACATGCATGGCGAAAGACCTTTCCGGCCAATAAACGGCCGATTCCTGAAAAAATACTACGCCCGATGAGTCACGGCCCAGGTCAATGATAGATGACGACGCCTATGTCCGCTCGCTATCTTCTTAAGTCAAAACTCTAAGAGTAGTACCCAACAGCACTCCGTCTCAAACATGGAGAATTATAGACTGTAACGTCCTTAAACTAGGTATGGACCATAACGTTCTTAAAACTAACAACGGACCGTAACGTCCTTAAAACTAGCTATGGACCGTAACGTCCTTAAAACTAACAACGGACCGCAACGTCCTTAAACTAGCTATGGACCGTAATGTCCTTAAACTAACATTGGACTGAGATGTCCTTAAATTAACAACAGACCGAGATGTCCTTAAACTAACAACAGACCGAGATATCCCTAAACTAATAACGTCGCCTCAAACACGACGATAGTAGAATGCAAGTCCATAAGTCCCAGCGGTGAGGACTGCAACTCAAATCCCACCGGCAAACGGATGGATCACATGCGGCGAAACTATTATCGAGAGTTTCATCATGCAAAAAAAAAGGTACGTCCATAAGCGAAATGGGCACGGATGAAAACCCAAAAGGGCGCCGTGAGTAAAAACAGTAGGACTACCGGCGAGTTTGTGAAAACCCGAAAGGACGCAATCTCGTTAAAATAAAGACATCTGCAATGTCCTCTCGACCTTGTAAGGAGAAAATACCTGCGTGAGATCCTTACGACTCACAAGAGAGCAACACACTTAGGGATTCCCACGATTCCTAAGGAGAAATTGCACTTACGAGATCCTCACGACTCGTAAGGAAAATTCCCCCTATGAGACCTTCACGGCTCGTAGGATTCAAAAGCCTTAAGCTACAGGGATCTGAACCTATTCTTAAGCCGTCACACTCCCCAAATTTGCCCTACAAGCGGTTCAATATTAACCCTTGTATACTATAGGGTGTTTTTTGTCACCCCATTGAGATGGGAATACGCGCGCGCTTGTCGGGCGCATTACAGATTCCCTCTGCCTAAGGTTAATATTGGAGCGAGAGAACCTCCGATTGACGGGTCAAACTGGTCATGCGAACTCAATGTGCCGTGTTGTGTTTTGGAGAGGTTTTGGATATATCGGGGGCCCCGCAGAGTTTTTACGGGGGTCCCGCTACCCGGATAGTGGGCTGGGGGTCAAGAGGGCTAGCAGCCTCCTTGCGGGGCAGCGCCTTGTCAGAAATTTTTTTCTAACGGGAACAGTGTTGTGGAGTATGTGTGTGTGTGTGTGTATAAAAGGAAAAGGGCATCCAAAGGATGCGTGGGAGAAGGCGTCGGCGCCCTGCGTGCCAGGCACGCGGGCGCTGTGCGCCAGAGCGCTACGTGCCTGGCACGCGGGAACTGTGCGCCAGAGCGCCAGCGCCCCACGTGCCTTGCACGCGGGCGCTGTGCCAGAGCGCCAGCGCCCCACATGCCTGGTACGAGGGCGCTGTGCGCCACTGCCCCCACGTGCCTGGCATGAGGGCGCTGTGCGCCAGAGCGCCAGCACCCCACGTGCCCGACACGCCGGCGCTAGGCGTCAGTAGCAAAAGGGACTTGGTCCCTGCACTGGGAGCTGTGCTCCCGATTTGACTTATGGAGTTGAACTCCTGATAGAGATTAATTTAGGGAGTTAAACTCCAATGGATCTTGAATGGAGTTAGACTCCTAAAAATATTTAGAAATGATCAAAGCGGGCTGCTTTGTTTCTCCCTTTGGCTCTGGATCTTCCCTAGATGGGTTTTTTGGAGATGAGTCTCCTCCTTCCTCCTCTGTTGGCCGGAACTTGAAGAACAAGAAGTATGAGATTTTAAAAATCTCTTATTTTTAAGATCTGACGGGAGATCTAAGTTCCCCTTTGTGGGTTTTTTTGGTGAAAAACTATTTAGTTTTGGAAAAGGAAGAGTAAAACTCTTGATTTAATTGCAAAAGGGGAAGAAGGTTTAGAACCTTGAAGAAGGAGAAGGAGGCACAAAAACCCTAGATTTTTGAGGGAATGAAAAAATGTCTCTATTATTCATCATCATGTTGCCTCTTATAGGCTTACAAATTTACACATAGCCCCTTGGGCTTTACAAAATGGGATTTTGCTCATCCCATGTCTCATGTGCTATTTCTTTTTGCACATAAGCCATGGGCTTTACAAAAATTTGGCTTTATGCCTATTTTGCTTACATCATGCACAAAAAATTATATCAAAATTATTTGTTATATGATTTTTATTTTGGTATGGGAAGGCCGGCCGCGGGGCTTGACTTGGGCATGGGCCCACTTGCTTGGGTTTGGGCCCGCTTACTTGGGGTTGACCTTGACTTTGACCTGGTCAACTGAGGTGCAAATTTTGAACCCAACAAAGTGCCTCCCATCAATAAATGCACGTCGTGCATATAAGTTGTGTGCGTGAAATTGATGGATCTTGAAGCAGGACTTCGAGGTGGAACATCATTCAGGGGGCGGAGCATCCCTCGGGGAGCATGATTCCCGGGGATCGGAGCATCATTCCGATTTACGGAGCATAATTCCAGGGTCGAAGTATCATTCCGAAGAGTCGGAGCATAATTCCGATTTGCGGAGCATAATTCCAGGGTCGGAGTATCATTCCGAAGAGTCGGAGCATAATTCCGAGGATCGGAGTATAATTCCGAGGATCGGAGCATAATTCCGAAGAGTAGAATCATGATTCTAGGGATCGGAGCATGATTCCGATGAGCATAACTTCGGGGATTGGAGCATGATTCCGATGAGCATAACTTCGGGGATCGGAGCATAATTCCGAGGATCGGAGCATCATTCCGAAGAGCGGAGCATTATTCCAGGGATCGGAGCATAATTCCGATGAGCGGAGCATGATTCCAAAGGGTCGGAGCATAATTCCGACGAGCGGAGCATGATTCCAAAGGGGTGGAGCATAATTCCGACGGGCGGCAGACATTCTGACCGAAGTATAATTTCGATGCAGAGGTTGATTCTCAAGCGAAGCATAATTCCGACAGGGAAGGCAGATACTCCGAGGCGAAGCATGATTTCGACACAGGGTACATTCTGAGACGAAGCATGATTCCAACGCAGAGCTTATTGGCTGACTTGATTCCGAGACGAAGTATAATTTCGACAGGGAAGGCAGATACGCCGAAGCGAAGCATGATTTCGATACGGGGTACACTCTGAGACGAAGTATGATTCCGGCGCAGAGCTTGTTGGTCGACTTAATTCCGAGGCCGAGCTTAATTCCGACGACGAGGTCGCTGGTTGATTCCGAGCCGAAGCATAATTCCGACAGGGAAGGAAGATACGCCGAGGCGAAGCATGATTTCGATACGGGGTACACTCTGAGACGAAGCATAATTCTGGCGCAGAGCTTGCTGGTCGACTTGATTCCGAGGCGGAGTTTAATTCCGACGAGGAGGTCGCTGGTTGACTTGATTCCAGGACGGAGCATAATTCCGACGAGGAGGTCGCTGGTTGACTTGTCCCCGGCACGGAGTGCCACTGGTTTTGATCTAGAGGATGATTCCCAGACGAAGCATAATTCCGACAGGGTAGGTGGATACTCCGAGGCGAAGCATGATTTCGACTCGGGGTATATTCTGAGACGAAGCATGATTTTGCCGCAGAGGTTGTTGGTTTGATTTGATTTGGGTTGACATCAGCATCGCCACACTGGAATATGGTACTAGAAGCGAATCATCATTTGCCATGAGAGGATTTAGGGATTTTGGTTGCTTAGGAGACAGGTTTAGATCCCTATCACCTAAGGCTTTTTAATTTTATGGGCCGTAAGCGTCCCATAAAAGCATTTTCTCCCTACGAGTCGAAAGGATCTCGTAGGTGTATTTTCTTCTTAGGAGTCGTGGGAACTCCTAAGCGTGTTGCTCCTTTGTGAGTCATAAGGATCTCATGAGGGAATTTTCTCCTCACAAAGTCGAGAGGACTTTACGAGTGCATTTCATCTCTTTTTCACGAGTTTGCGCCCTTTCGGGTTTTCACAAACTCCCCGGAAGTCCTGTTGTTCTTACTCACGGAGCCCTTTCGGGTTTTCATCCGTGCCCATTTTGCTTGTGGACATACCCTTTTTTCCCTTCACCGTCGGTGCGACTTTGAATGTGGTCTCGCCGGTAGGACTTAGGAGAGATTGGGATCGTTTTACGCCCGTGGATTGTATACGGTTTTGCAGGATATACAATCCAAACCGTAGGGCCGGAAAATTTTTAGGACTTTATTGGCGTCTGCATCGCTGCACTGGAATATGGTACCAGGAGCGACTCATTATTCGCCGTTGGGGTATGGGATTTGGAATTTGGTTGGCATCTGCATCGCTGCATTGGAATATGGTACCAGGAGCGACTCATCATTCGCCACTTGGGGTATGGGGTTTGGAATTTGGTTGGCGTATGTATTACTGCACTGGAATATGGTACAGGAGCGACTCATCATTCGCCATTTGGGATTTGAGTTTGGAATTTGGTTGGCGTCTATATCGCTGCACTGGAATATGGTACCAGTAGCGACTCATCATTTTCCATTTGAGAATTTGGAATTTGGTTGGCGTCTGTATCGCTGCACTGGAATATGATACCAGGAGCGACTCATCATTTGCCGTTTGGGAATTTGGAATTTGGTTTTTAGATCGGCATATGCATTGTTGCACTGGAATAATGCCAGGAGCATCTCATCATTTGCCCCGGGAGGATTTGGGAATTGGTTTTTGGGTCGGCATCAGCACCGCTACACTGGAATATGGTATCAGGAGCAAATCATCATTCGCCTTTCCCTGTTGGGAAGCGATGGCTTAGGAGACAAGTTTAGATCCCTATTACCTAAGGCTTTTCAATTTTATGGGCCATAAGGGTCCCATAAAAGCATTTTCTCTCTACGAGTCTTAAGGATCCCGTAGGTGCATTTTCTCCTTAGGAGTCGTGAGGACCCCCAAGTGTGTTTTTCCTTTGTGAGTCGTAAGGATCCCACGAAGGTTTGTTCTCCTCATGCATCGTGAGGACACATAAGTGGGTCTTCCCAATGGACCATAATTCTAAGGGCGGTGACCGGCTGCTGGACTGGTGGTTGCTGTGGGGCATGGGTATGATGAGAATTATTTGAGCCCGTGGATTGTATACGGTAGTCAATTTGGGGACCATCCGTAGGGCTGAGGGAATTTTGAAAAATCGGATTTTGGTTGGCGTTTGCATTGCTGCATTGGAATATGGTACCAGGAGCGACTCATCATTCGCCATTTTTTTTACCGCGATTGCTTTATCATTTCAGCTTTTCTTATCGTGAAGGTCGCGATTGCCCAATCATTTCGGTTTTATTCGCGGTTGCCCCATCATTTCGGCTTTATTTTCATTTTTATTTTTACTCGCTGATTTTTATTGCGAGCTGCCCCATCATTTCAGCTTTTTATTATTATATTTTTTTTACTTACACTTTTTTTTACATTTTTTATTTACACACATTTTTTTTACATTCCCAGTTTAACGACTTAGAGGTCGACGGTTCCCAGTTTAATGACGTGGTGGTCGATGCTTTTTAGAGAAAGGCAGATGTCTGAGAGAATCAGATTCCCGAAGGATTTTGGTCTCCGTTTGTTTGAAATTGGCGGTCGCAGCTTGACTGTTTGTTAACACACCCTTAGACAATTCTATTTCTCCTGCCTTGTATCGCTTTTCGACCCAATCTTTGAAGATGAAGCAGTCCTCAATGGCATGACCTATCACTCTGTGATAGGGGTAGTATTGAGGGTCGTTAGTCATATTCTCTTCTTGCGGTCTTTTTGATTCTGGCAATTGTAGACCGTTCCTCAGGGCGTCCCTGAATATCTTGTGGATTTTTTCCCTTCTGAAGGAATAGACTTTATCCAGCTTCTTTTTCAGTGAAGATTCTCCTCCTTCTCCGAACACTGGCTTCCGAGACTAGTTGGCATTGGGCCCACTCATCCCTAACTTATTTCGGTTAGCCGAAGTGTTGAAAGATTCAGAATCATCGGAGTTTCCGCCTTTGCGATTTTCGTCTTTTCGGTTTCTCCAGGACTATTGTTATTTTGGGAATCCGAGGAGGACTCCTGCTTTGAGCGCTCCAGCATCTGAACTTTCCTGGTCAACTCTTGGAATGTTTTGAGACCCGCGGTACATAGAAACGGGGCCATCCAATTGTTGAGATTTCCGACAAGGAGACTGACAGATTGGTCCTGCTCTATAGGCGGTTCACATTTGACGGACAGATTGCGCCATCGGGTTAAAAAATCCGTGCCGCTTTCGTTGTTCTTTGGCTTGGTCCTTACGAGGTCGGCAATGGTGATCTTATCGCGGGCACTCATGAACCTTTGTCGGAACAAAGATTCCATTTGGACGAAAGTTGTGACGGAGCCATCCGGTATGCTCGCGTACCAGTCGAAAGCAACATTGGTCAAGCTATTAACGAACTGGCAGAGGAGAAGCGCATCATTGCCCCCAGTATTCCCGCATGAGGCTTTAAAATGGGTGACGTGCTGATTCGCATTTCTCGTCCCATCAAATCTTCCGAATTTGGGGACGACATAACCGCTAGGAAATTCTACCAGATCATACTGAGCAGGATATGGTCTCCCGCTACTGCTAACATCTTTTTGCGCTTCGGATTTAGCTACCAATGTTTTGACTTTGTTGGCAACCAAATCCATGATTTGATCTTAAGTTAGCGGGCTGCTGTCATCGGTAGCCAAGACATTTTCTGAGATAGGATGCGACCGACTTTCATGCGGTCCGCCCACCTTTGGATTTGGGGGAATAGGTGTCGGCTACCCTGGGACACCATTTCCCAGTCCATGAGCAGAGCCCTGCGCCTGATTGGGCGACTGAGAGGCAAGTTGGGCCGTGAGCTGTAAGACGACATTTGTCAAGTCGTCAATTTTTGAGTAGAGCTTGGCCATCTCCTTGTTTGCTTCTGAGCTGTTTTCGGAGCTCTTGGAGAAGTTGCTGCTCTGCCTCCTTGGGATGGAAGATTGGCTCATCTTCGTTTTTCGAGCTTGACTCCTCATGAACCGAGGGCTCTCTCTGGTTATCGGCCTCACTGGAAGGGTCTTCATTACCTTCCAGAGGAGGCTGGTCTTAGAATGTGGCAGCCATATTTACACCAGATTGGATTTGAGATGCGGTGGCCCCATCCTTGTTTTTGCTGCGAAGGTTGTGGCTCGGACGCATGCCCACCATGTAGACGGTGTGGATAACACATTCAGCCATTCTTCCATCACTGGCAGCTGGTTTCGCGGAGCGGTCCGGGATTTGGAAATTCATAAATTTTAACATGGCCAGAGCCCTAACCCTTTTGTTGGCTCTGTATCTGAGCCGCTTCTGCCTCAGCTTCTGTGCCTTGAGCGCTTGGCAGGCTTCGGCTCTTTGGGAAGCCGCCATAGGCTGAGTGATGGGAAGGCTTGAGAAGACATCCGCCCGCGTGTCCGTCGAAGGTATCGCCTGGGCTTGCCCACGACGTCTGGCAACTTCTTTTGTTCTGACGGTTTTGCCCCCAGCTGGAGCCATGGAGAGCCATTTGAACATCGACTCGCGTTTAGGTTGGGGCACCCTCGAGATCACCACATTTGGCTTTTTGCCTTTCGAGGCCGGTTTGTCGGTTACTGGAGCTTGAAGAGCAGGGACGGCGTTAGCTGGCACGAATAGAATAGAGCCAAATGGTAGCAGTGGCTCCTCCCACTGTCGCCCGAGACTGGCCGGAAGGACCGTCCTGGAGTCCATCTTCATCGTGTATGAGATGGGAGCTGTGTTGAGAGCTGAGCCGGTCCTTGGAGACATGGTTGAGGCTTGATCGCCAGAAGTCCTACATGAAAGAGCATTATTTTAGTATAAATATCGATATGTATATTGATTGAGTTCGCATGAATGCATAACCCAAAATATGGGAGGAGAGATTGGTCCCACCGGGCATGCCAGAATCTGTAGGGTGTTTTTCGTCACCCCATTGAGATGGGAATACGCGCACGTTTGTCGGACGCATTACAGATTCCCCCTGCCTAGGGTAGTGGTGGTTTATTGATCGTGGGGATCCGAATCTCCGGCAGCCGCGAACTAAGCTGCCGTTAATTACCCCTCGACTTTGGAGCGAGAGAACCTCCGATTGACGAGTCAAACTGGTTATATGAACTCAATGTGCAGTGTTGTGTTTTGGAGGGGTTTTGGATATATCGGGGGCCCCGCAGAGTTTTTACGGGGGTCCCACTACCCGGATAGCGGGCTGGCGCCCCCTTGCGGGGTGCGAGGCAGCGCCCCATTAGAATTTTTTTTCTAACGGGAACAGTGTTGTGGAGTATGTATGTGTATGTGTGTGTGTATAAGGGAAAATGGCATCCAAAGGATGCGTGGGAGAAGGCGCCGGCGCCCCACGTGCCTTGCATGTGGGCGCTGTGCGCCAGAGCGCCAGCACCCCACATGCCTGGCACGCGGGCGCTAGGCGTCAGCAGCAAAAGGGACTTGGTCTCTGCACTGGGAGCTGTGCTCCCAATTTGACTTATGGAGTTGAACTCCTGATAGAGATTAATTTAGGGAGTTAAACTCCAATGGATCTTGAATGGAGTTAGACTTCTAAAAATATTTAGAAATGATCAAAGGGGGCTGCTTTGTTTCTCCCTTTGGCTCTGGATCTTCCCAAGATGGGATTTTAGGAGATGAGTCTCCTCCTTCCTCCTCTGTTGGCCGGATCTTGAAAAATAAGAAGTATGAGATTTTAAAAATCTCTTATTTTTAAGATCTGACGGGAGATCTAAGTTCCCCTTTGTGGGTTTTGTGGTGAAAAACTATTTAGTTTTGAAAAAGGAAGAGTAACACTCTTGATTTAATTAAAAAAGGGAAAGATGATTTAAAACCTTGAAGAAGGAGAAGGAGGCAAAAAAAACCCCTAGATTTTTGAGGGAATGAAAAAGCGTCTCTATTATTCATCATCATATTGCCTCTTATAGGCTTACAAATTTACACATAGCCCCTTGGGCTTTACAAAATGGCATTTTGCCCATCCCATGTCTCATGTGCTATTTCTTTTTGCACATAAGCCATGGGCTTTACAAAAATTTGGCTTTATGCCCATTTTGCTTACATTTATGCACAAAAAATTACATCAAAATTATTTGGTACATGATTTTTATTTTGGCATGGGGACGCCGGCCGCGGAGCTCAACTTGGGCATGGGCCCACTTGCTTGGGCTTGGGCCCGCTTACTTGGGGTTGACCTTGACTTTGACTTGGTCAATTGGGGTGCAAATTTTGACCCCAGCATATACAATCCACGAGCACAAATAAACGCCTACCCCACCAAGTTCCACCAATGGCGCGAAATTTCCCCATATGGTGAACGACACTTATAAGTCCTCTAGACTTATAAGGAGAAAGCACTCTTGTAAGATCCTTACGACTTATAAGAGAACACACACTTAAGAATCCTCACGATTGCTAAGGAGAAAACGCACCTACGAGATCCTCACAGCTCGTAGGGAGAAACACCTTTATGAGACCCCTACGGCTCATGAAGTCAAAAGCCTTAGTCGACAGGATCCTAACCCTGTTTGCTAAGCCACCTTTGCTCTAATCGACAAAGGCAAATAATGATTCTCTCCTGGCAATGTCCCAGTGGTAGCGATGTTGATGCCTAAATCGATATCAAATTCCAAGTCCTTTCACTGCAAATGATGATTCGCTCCTGGCCATCTTCCAGTCGCATCGATGCTGATGCTAAGATTGGTATCTGATCCCAAGTTTCATACTCGTAGCAAAATCAGCGAGCCAAAAATGCATGGGAAATAGCCGAAATGATAGGACAACTTGCAACAAAAACAGCAAGTAAAATATATGCATACAAAAATAGTCGAAATGATTGGGCAACTCGCAATAAAAAGCAGCGAGTAAAGAAAAAGAAAAACAGCCGAAATGATTGGGCACCGCGAAAAAATAGCCGAAATGATTGGGCAATCGTGACTTCCGCGATATAAAAAGCTGAAATGATAGAGTATCGCGGAAAGAAATAAAATAAAATGAAACTTTTGCTCTGCAGGCGAGGTCACATTGACCCCTGTATACAATCCATGGGCACAAACAGAAAGGAAACCATATCATCCCACCAGGCTTCGTCAAAGGGAAGCCAGATCTCGATGGCTACACCTATAGCCTAGAAATCAATAACGGCGTTCCTTCTCGTTCCAACCGGAAGCAGATACGACGTCAACAAAACGGAGCCACGGAAAAGTCCCCTAGTTCCAAATCTCAACGGTTCATAGACAACCTAGAGACTACTTCGGAGCCATGGTAAAGTCCCTAGTTCCAAGTCTCGACGGCAGCATCCACAGCCTAGAGATCAACGACATCGTTCTTCTTCCCTCCAGCAGGATACAGGCGCGACATCAACAAAACGGAGCCATGGCAAAGTCCCCTAGTTCCAAATCTCGATGGTTCACAGATAACCTAGAGACAACTTCGACATTCGTCGTAATATTGCAGACACAATGTCAACCAACGAAGCAAAGGAATATCCCTAGCTTCAGGGTCTTGACGACAACTCAAATGTGACCTGAAAGACCATCGGAGATCATCCCGCTCCAGCGCGGAGTGGTTATGACTCATCGGGGCTCCCAAACTGAGCCTAAGCTCAAGTAAAAAGTGACATGGAATATCCCTAACGCTTGCTCTTTTGACGGTAATATTACCTGGAAGATCACTTGAAGACGTCTTTTCCAGCCCCCGAAGGGATTAGAGATACGATAGTCGTGGGGCTACCCGAACAGTAAGATTGCATATCGGGGAATATATCGGCCAACGCGACGGTGCGACAGATAAAAAACCCTAGTACCATACACCCTAATGGACTTCTATTAGCAGGAACTAACTGTTACGTTAGGAAACCCTTGCGAGAACTTCTCGATTCGTCTCGACTCGTGAGGAAATTAGTGTCCTTGCAAGAAATTCTCGATTCGTCTCGACTCGTAGGGAAAAGCCTTAGGCAATGGGAATAAGGACATGTTTCCTAAGCACTGGGCCCCTGCAAGTCGGTCCAAGATGGACTATTGCATACTATTCACGGGCTACACTCTCCAAAGTAGAATCTCGACAAGGAGGGAAATGACCACTTACGAGTCCTCTCGACTTGTAAGCGGGAAAAATTCTCTTGTGAGATCCTTACTACTCTCAAGAGAAAACACACTTAGGAGTCCTCACGACTCCTAAGGAGAAAAAACACCTACGAGATCCTCTCGACTCGTAGCGAGAAAAGTCTTTATGAGACCCTCACGGCTTGTAATGTTGAAAAGTCTTAGGCGGCAGATCTGAACCTGTCTTCTAAGCCATCGTTGCCCTTCGAGGAGTTCAAAGTGGACTATCTACAAGACGAATTTGCTAAAGGGCACGCCCATAAAAAATGAAATATGTCTTTTATTCATAAATTCAAATGAATCCAAGATACATTTCACAAAGGAATCAAATTGAATACATATTATTCATAAACCACAAGTTTACAGTAAAAAAAGGGGTACAAAAGACGGTTGTTGAGGAGGAGGCGTCTTCAACAAATCAACAAGCCGCTCACACGCTCCTCTCAATCTTTTCTCGTGATCGGCCGCCGTGGCCAACTCTGCTTCAACTTGAGCCCGTTGTCGCAGACAGTACGAAAGCTTTTCATCGGTTCCTAGCATGGCAGCTTCACAGTCCTGCACGACCCGCTCAGTAGAGTCAAGCGTCCACCTCAGCGTCAATCCATCTGAAATACACCTCTGGAGATTGTCGAAGACGGCTTTTGATTGCGCTGCATTCGCTTCAACCTGGGCGTGTAACCGGGCAGATTCGCTTGAAGCCATTTCATGTTCCTTTCGCCTCAAGATCGCCTCTTGTTCAAAATGGAGAATGAAAGGAACACTACGCTCGACCCACGCAACCCGTTGGGAGTTTGAAGCTAATACTTTATGAGCGAGATGCTTGAGCTCAATCTCGTGCAGGCAAGTCTCGATCTTTCTACAGTAATCAACCCAAGGGCCGACGAGACCTTCATCATGGAAGTTCATGAGTGTCTCCAGCATTGGATTGACTTCAACAGCAAAATCCATAGCAGAACTGAGGGCTTCGGCATCAAGATCTTCGATGAATTCGCACAACATTCGTCGGCTATTCGCAGCGCCCCTAGAAGATGTGCGTTTAGCAAAGGGCCCTGCCGGCATTAGAATGCGAGACTCAAAAGGAGCTGGAGCCGGTGCAATTGCTGCAATAAAAATTATGGTCAAATGTCGACTCGGGAGGTAAAGAAAATACACGAGGGATGGAATCTACTATACCGGTTGTGGCAGGTGGCAGAATAGGGAGTACCGGAGGCGCGGCTATCCTCTCGTCTTCTCCTCCGATCCGTGACGCTGCGATCAATATAAAGAAGACTTAGCAACAATACGGCTATTCATAAAAGAAAGAGAGAGACATTAGCTGAAGAATATACTAACCAATACCAGCAGGCGGAATGACTTCCGACTGGAAGGAGAAATGCTGGTTCAATACCTGGTATAGATGATCGAAAAGGCCTCCTGCAGAGTTGTGACAATTTACTGTCAATACAAGGAAGATGGTATCCACAGTTAAACTAAATAAGTCACAAACCCATACCTTCCAATATTTGAGAGGACACGGGAGAAGGCGAAGGGACGACGACCGTCAGAGCAGCGACTGGTGACGCTTCTTCAGATAGCATAGCCTCAGGATTCACCACGCCTGTACTTAAGACAAACAAAATATCATTAGAAGGGCTGAACAAGATTGAAAAGCTTGAAAATAGTGACTTAGCGATTACCTGATAAATCAGGGACCAAAACCATGATGGAGGCGTCACCGGGTGTAACGACTTCTTCGCTCTCTCCTAGAGGAGTAGATTCCGTGCCCATAGCTTCATCCCCTGACTCGACGAGGGCCGTCGTGATGCTTGCGACGCCCGTCGATACGAAGGAGCCACAGGGAGAAAGGGCAGCGGTCTGGACAGTCCTAGATTTCAGAGAGAGGGTAGCAACTTCGGGTACGGTAACCGCCGGGGTTTCACCCGTCATCCCATCGCCAAGACTTAGCCCTGCAGAAAATGCATATGTCAAAATTCGAAGATCAAGTTCTAGTAAAAGACTCAGCGTTACGTTACCTTGGAGCAGCTTTTCAGTTTCTTCCTGAGCCGCGCGTGCAACCTGTCTACGGGCGGTAGACAACACAAAGGGAACATCTGCCGAAGGAGTATCAGCAAGTGGAACGTTGCTTGAGCCTACACCTATGGCCAAACCGGCATCGCGTTCCCTCGCCGCATGCTTCCTATGCTTTCCTCTCGGTCTGAGCAGTAAGAAACGATCTCCTCAAGACCTCTGACAAGGGGACATCATCGTCCGAACCAAGCTCTACCTCTGGAGCCGTTACATCGTCCTTCATCGGCTGCTTTAGCAAAGCCTCCCGCTGTAACGTTGGGAGAGCTGGGGCCACAGTAGCTGACTCTGGAAGTTTTGCCGCATCGCTGCTCGGGATCGGCACTGCACTTGGAATAACCTGAGTCAAGGTAGTCCCTGCAACAAGATGAAAGAGAGGGTCAGAGCACGAATAAAAAAAGGAATAAAGGCATAATGAACTGAATTTTACCAAGGCCCAAAGAAGCACGGAGCCTCTCTTTCTCTTCGAATGTCTTGAGGGAAGCCGCGAGAGCCTTTTCAGTAGAAATACCTGTTGAAGAAGAAAGCGTCAGTAGAAGCATAATAAAGGAAGATAGCCGCGGAAGAATGTAACTGAAGTATACCTGACTTCGCGATAGTGATCAGTGCCGCTTCATCGCGAGCCAGTCGCTCGGAAGCCACAAGGGCAGCCTGGAGATCAGTATCATCTGCAGGCGCGATGAATAAACCCTCATTGGTCCCATACTCGCACAAATCCTCATTGTAAAGAGCGCGTGGCTCCTGGCCAAATATGGCGTCGGCAGAAAACAACGACTTCTTCTTTTGCGAGCGAGCGCCAGTGGCCGATGACAAAAGCTTGCGCTTAATAGGCAATTTTGGGCGGCGGGTCCCGATTTCCACACCAATGCCAGACTCCGGGGACCCTGCGGCTACCATTTCTACAAGAACACGGGGCAGAGGCTTCTCAAGGAAGGCGCGAGGGACCTCAACCACAGCAGCTTCTCTTAAGGAAGGACGAACAGTGGTCCGTCGCTTCAAAGGGACTGCTGGATTACCAGCTGGGACAGTATCCTTGTGATCCAGTAATAGCCGCCTCTCTTCCCTAAAAATAGCACCTGTTACATGCCGATACCATACCACGTAGGCATTCGAAGCTTTCGGCACATAGCTTGGCTCTCTAATGAGAAAGCTAGACCCGTGTTTAGCCGCATAAAGTGGTGCAGCGCGCCGCGGATACCTTCTTCCGTAGCAACCGGCTCGGCTAAGAAAGCCTCGAGCGGGACACCCTGATCATAACCCGACTATTGAGCAAAACGGTGCGGGTTATACCTCATGAACAATGCCGATGCGCCTTGCCTGAACACTAGAAAGCCTGGCCTGATCCAATATAAATGCTGGATCTCCCGAGCCTTCAACGTAGGAGCCCCGTCTTTGAAAGTATCGCGCAGCGGTTGCGCTGCCTTGGTGGATTCCTTGCCGATAGTTAAGACTCTGTCAACAAAAGTCATACTATCCCCGACCATACGCGGGCGAAGGACCAGGTGTCGAGCCTCTCGCTGTGACAGATCTAATGCGGAAGCGTTCACTAGAAACATGACCTGGGGAAAGTTATAGCTGTCATAGAAGTGGGGCCGTTTGTGGACTCCGAAAGCACCAAGCACGTGCATTTCGACCCAGGACGTAAAGTATTGCAGCGGAAGATGCACAGGTTTTACTCCAGGTTGAGTAGTATCCGCTGCTAAGCTTAGGCCGTGGTATAGATGAGCCAGCCCCGCAATCCCAACGGCCACACGCGTCCCCGCAACCATGCGGTGGGCTGGGTAAAAGACTGACGGCCTCATATAGCGAGGGTGCATCGGAAGCACGAACCAGTTCAACCACAAGCCAATAAACCCCAGGAAGAACGTCTCTTCATCGACGTCTGAAGTAACAAGCTCTGCGAAAGGAACAACCGGGGTGTCCGGAATAAAGAAGCTTCTTAAATCTGCTTCCGCCATCAGCTGGTTATCCAATCCAAAACCAAACGGGTCGTCAAGCTTGGCGAATTTCGCAGCTTGTTTTGATAAGACTTCTGGGCGAAGAAAGTGAGCGATGAAGTCTGTGAAGCTGACTCTATGCCCTCCAGACTCTAGAAATAGGCTCTCGTAAATGTTCAACACCTTCATCAGACTCGGGAATCGATGTTGAATGGCATTCTCCAGGGTAAGGCCCATCACCACTGATTTGGTGGCGAAGATGTACTCTTCAGGGGGAAGTATCTCCTCGTAATGTTCCCCTCTGACGGGTAAGCCGGAGATCTCCACGAACTCCTCCAAGGAGATTGAAACTTCCCGATATGATAGAAGAAAGGTGTGAGCCGGGATATTTCATTGTTCCAAGAAAGCTTTGACCCACCATACAGGGGGTATGGAATACTGGAAAAAAGACGCATAAATCGTGGGGTACAACCCGAGGTTTAGCAGCAGTGATTTCTTGGCCGACAACATGTATCAAGCCCACTGTAGATATCCGGCTGAATGGCGAGGAGTCAAGCCAATCATGTACACTTGTCCCTAAGGGCGTGACTCGTCTTGACATATGCGCCGCCCCAAAATATCCAAAGCTATCGGCGGCTGTACAGGTATTGATGCCATAGAAGGCTGAAGGGGACCCTCTGAGGTCCAGTTGACCTCCTCTGCGGCGTAATTCAGTTGAGGCGAGTCAGCGAAGTGAATCACTGAAATGGGCTCTAAGGGTACTGTGCAAGAAAAACTACGCCGACTCTGGATGATTTGATTGTACCACGACCCCCATAGATGAAGAGATTTCTGCTCCGGGTCGTGATCTTTAATGAGTGCGAAGACTTCCTTATCTACATGCGCGTCAGCGAAGGCGCTCTCTGAACGAACAAAAGGAAAGGAAGAATCGAAAGCCATGGTACCTACACGAAAAAAGGCGAGGGTTAGTTGCCAACGCTATTCTGACACTTGGTACTTTAAAATTATACCACACTGCAATGCCGGAGAAAGGGACCAAGGGGGGACCCACAAAATCAAAGTGACGGCTTATCATTGATGAGACGGTCACTCATTAAGGAGGAAATCCTAAAAGGATTCTCATTTAATGAGAGACTCATTGGGCTAAGGAGTTGAACTCTCTCGAGAGCTGTGCTCTGCAGACAGAATTTACATCTGTCTATTAAGAAGGGAATAAAATTCCCCAAAAATTTCTAAAAGAGCTATGCTCTGTAAAACCTCAAGATCTTTAAAGATCTGAAGTAGAAATCCTAGAAACTCTAAGAGTTCTTCATTAACGGGTTAAGAAACCCTAAAAAAGATTTCTTTAGATCTATGATCTAAGAAGAGCAAAGCTATGTTCTAATTAACGGTTTAATGAAACCCTAAAATACATCTTAAAAGATCGGTGATCTAAGAAAAGCAAAGCTCTGTTTAATGGGTTCGATTATGATCCTTACCAAAAAATTTGGGCAAAGTTATAACTCCAAAAGAGTTTCCTTGGGCAGAGATCTAAGTTCTGGAAAGAGAATTGAATTCTCGGAAAGAAGAAAAATTGAAGATGAACAGCAGTTATCTCAAGGGCCAAAGGCCCTACTTATAGGCATGGAAAGCCGATCCAACTTCCAAGAAGATCCAACGGTGAAAAAGCTGCCACGTGAGGGGCGCGTGGGGCGCTTGGCGCTGAGCGCAAACCATCGAGTGCAAAGCACTCTTTATTTTAGAAGCGCCCACGTGAGGGGCACGTGGGGTGCTTGGCGCTGAGCACCCACCACTGAGTGATAAGCACTCTTTATTTTAGCAACGCCCATGTGAAGGGCACGTGGGGCGCTTGGCGCTGAGCGCCCACCACTGAGTGCTAAGCACTCTTTATTTGAGCAGCGCCCACGTGAGGGGCACGTAAGGCGCTTGGCGCTGTTTCTTTCTTTGTGTATTTTTCTAAAGAGTTCAACTCTTTGTTCTCCCATGGATCTTCAATCCCCAAGAAAAAATTCATCCCCATGAGAACTAATTCTCATTTGTGGAAGACTTGTCTCATGGATCTCAGATCTAGGGATAGAACTATGTTCTTTTATAAGGGTTAAACCCTTGGGTATGCAGATGAGATACTATGATCTCTATTTACCTTGAAGAAAGTTTTTATTCTTTCTTCTCTCTTAAAGCTCTTTTACCTTGCTCTTCTTTTTGAACTTAAAGTTTATGGGGGGTTCCTCTGTGCAAGACTTGAAGTCTTGGGGCCTTTATATAGTGGAGGCAAATTTGTTGATTTAGTTAAAGAAATCTCTCATTGAGAGATCCTCAATTGATTTGGGGATTTTATCCACCGTTGGATCTTTGATCCAAGGACTTTTGTTTTACAGAAGATATTTTCTTGTTTTTTTAACGAGATTGAGAAAATATTTTCCATACAGAGCTTATTCTGTAATTTGGTGATTTTTAATCACCATTGGATTTTTAATCCAACGGTGCTCTGTTTTACAGAGTATAATCTTTCTTGTTTAGAAAGATTGGGGAAATATTTTCCCATACAGAGGTTATTTTGTAGCTTGGTGATTTTCACCATTGGATCTTTAATCCAACGGTGCTATGTTTTACAGAGAGTAATCTTTCTCGTTCAGAAAGATTTGAGGAACATTTCCTCAACAGAATTTAATTCTGTGTTTTGATAATTTATCATCTCTGTTGGATCTTTGATCCAACGGCAGAGAACTTTTAGTTCTGGTGCCAGCGCCCTCGTGCGGGGCAAATGAGGCGCTGCCTCAGAGTTTTTAACTCTTGGCGCTGGCACCCTCGTGCAATACACGTGAGGCGCTGCCTTAGAGTTTTTAACTCTTGGCGCTGGCGCCCTCGTGCAAGGCACGTGAGGCGCTGCCTCTTTCAAATTTTGAACAAAGCTTTGCTCTTTTATTGGGGGGAAGCAATCACCTTACAAACAACCATCGGCTCGCCTCGGAGCCCTCCCACACGCTGAGTTCCCTTAGCCCTCCAGCTCGCCTCCGAGCTATCACATATCCAATATGCCTCGGCCTCCCGCTCTTTCCCGAGCCTCCCGCCGAGCTTAGATTCCTTGGTCTCATCGACCAACCCACAACACTGATCACAGGCGTCTCCGCGAATCTCGCCAGACGCGAGATATCCGTTGCCCACGATCCCACGTTCTACGCCACCGCATTCCTCCATTAACGAGCATATCTCATCATTAATGGGGGATACCGCCTTTCACGTGAGCATAACGCCACAGGCGTAACGCCAGGAGCGTAACGGCCGGCGTGAATCTCGTGTCCCCCTGCCCATGGTTGCCACTATATAAACCCCTCTTTCATACGACTCAGGTAAGCCAATTTTACTCCAATAGGCCGTTACTCTGCCCATTTAGCGCGACTAACTTGATCGTCGGAGGGTCCTCGGTGGCACAACCACCCCGGGACTTCCTTGCAGGTAGCTCGGCCTCAACCACTTCAAGCCCATTGAGATCCACACGCTTTAGGAGGCAGCCTCTAACTCAATCTCAGCCGCTCGTCTCCACTCACTGTAGATCAACGGAACGTAACATTTGAAGGAGATCCAAAGATCCATCAGTTGGCGCCGTCTGTGGGAATCTAGTTCCGCTCAATGAAAGTTCACCTTCCGATCTTAACTTCATAGCGAGCGATCACCGCGATGATCCAAGCACCAGCCGTCGCCGTCTCCCTCCTCACAATGGAGACGTGGGAGGATCCCCTCCTCCCCCGTACACTATTCACGCCCTATCTGCTCAGATAAATCGGCTCGTGTCCGTCGTGGATGCGCTCGTCCGTGTCCAAACGGCCGAAAAAATCCCCAGGTCGCCGCTCCCCTACCTCGGGACTGGGACCCCTACAGAGGGAGAGAAGACACTGCCCGCAACGGTACGACCGAGCGCCACCTCGCTGTCTCCGGCGGACACAGATCCCCTGTGGCGACCAATTCAATGTCCCGCTGGATGCCACACAGCTCAACACTGAGGTCTCTCGCCAGAGCACCTCGCCCTGAGGCCCATCGCGCTCCTGTCCTTCTCGAGGAGGTGTCGGTCAGCTCTCCTGCACCCAGGCATGACCGGCACCCCCTCCCTCGATGGGGTTGCACGGATGGGACTCATCACGGTAGCTCAAAGGCAGCCTCGCCAGGGACCTAAGGAACCTCATTGCATGGAACCGGGGCCATGGCCAGGCGCAGGCCTCCGGTAGCAGAGGCCAAAAATCAGAGTATGCCAAATCATCGGGATACCATGGCCGACTCGACGCCATCGAAAAGAAGATCGAAGGCATGCATCAGGAAAATCGTCCTTCAAGCGATGGGGCTAAATATACCGCCGACTCGCTCACGAAGCCCTTCACCAAAGAGCTACTCGTCGTCCATGTCTCCTCCCCGAACAAGCCCCCGAAGGTCTCCCTCTTCGACGGGAAGTCCGACCCGAAAGACCATTTGGACGCGCTCACAGCCGGGATGAGTTTCCAGGACTGTTCCGACGCTGCGTAATACCGCGCTTTCCCCGCCACTCTCATCTGCTTTGGACGAGACTGGTTCCGAGAACTCACGCCACGCTCAATCTCTACCTTCGATATGCTGGCCACCCAGTTCCTCGGTCATTTCGTCGGAAACAGACGGCAGAAGCGGACCGTTGATCATCTCTTCACCATAAAGAATGGGGACAAAGAATCCTTCAAGGGATACGTCTCCCGCTTCTACAATGCCCTCCTTGAGGTCCCAGAGCACCAGGACGAGACGGTCATTATGACCTTTAGGTCGGGTCTTAGGCACAAGGAGTGGCTACGCTCCTTTGCATTAGCGCAACCTAAGACCATGGCCGGGGTAAAGGCCTGGACCGAACGTGAGATCTAACTTGAGTCCGAGGTGAACGCCAACTTTCCCCGGACAAAGCAAGCTGATAAGAAGAAAATGGCCAGGGATGAGAAAAAGAAGATTGAGCGGCCAAAGCCCTACTCCCCGAAGTTTTAGGAGTACACCCCGCTCAACGTCTCCCAGACGGTACTGTTGGAGGAGGCTAAGGGCGAGAGGTTCTTCAAACTCCCCAGTCTCTAATAAGGCGGCAAAACATACCCGGGGCTCCTAACGTGCTTTCCATAGGTCATAGAGCCACTCCACCGAGAACTGCAAGCAGCTCCGAGACTACATCGAGGAGTTAATCCGCTCGGGGCACCTGGCAACGTACTTGCGAGACAAGCGGAAAGCCGACCATGAGCAAGAGCACCATCCCCCTCCCGGCGAGTTGATGGTCGGCCAAATCATGGTCGTGTTAGCAGGGGGTACGACGGAGACCGATGAGACGCGGTACCCCTCACCGATTGAGAGGACTAGCAGCCACCCAAGGAAGAAGGCTAAAGTGGCCGAGCCGGTTATCTTTACCGACGAGGACTTCTATGGTATATCCCTGCCTCACAATGACCCACTGGTGATCACAGCGCAGGTCCACCGCTACGAAGTGTAGAGGATATTGGTCGACTTGGGAAGCTTGGCGTACATTCTCTTTTATGACCGCTTTCTGCGTATGGGACTCACCCCGTCGGACCTAAGGCCAACCGCCCACATCTTGTCGGGGTTCACTAACCACTCCATCCCGGTGGAAGGGGTAATCACCCTCCAATTTAAACATCGGGGAGGCAGGCCATACGCGTACCGTGCCTGTGGAGTTTATCGTCGCGAGAATCCCATCGGCCTATAACGTCCTCCTAAGTCGCCCGACACTGAACTCCCTCCGGGCCCGAATATCGACCTACCACCTAGCGATGAAATTCCCTCTCGACCAAGGCGGGATAGGTCGGGCCTACGGAGACTAACGATCCGCAAATGTTTTCTTCATTGGAACATCTACATCTGAGCAGCCAAACAATGACATTGAGGGCGAGGATGATATTAAGGGTTCCCTGGATACTCGAGACGAGCAAAAAGAGGTCCGAGGAACCCTAGTGGAACCACTGACTGAGGTCCCCCTTGCGGAGGGGGACAAGGAGCGAACCATCCAGACTGCGTCACTTTTAACGGGAACTCAGCGAGACGACCTGGTCCACTTCCTCAAAAGTAACTCCGACGTGTTTGCCTGCCGACATGCCTGGGATCGACTCAAAAATCATATCGCATAAGCTCGGGGTGGACCCTACGGTCCGACCCATCAGGCAGAAAAAACGAAGCTTCGCCCCGATCAAACAAAAAGCGATAGAGGACGAGGTGGACAGGCACCTCGCCGCCAACTTCATTCGGAACGTGCCTTACTCAGAATGGTTGGCGAATGTAGTCATGGTTAAACAGTCTAGCGGGAAGTGGCGCATGTGTGTCGACTTCACCGACCTCAACAAGGTCTGCCCGAAAGACAACTATCCCTTCTCGCGGATAGATCAGCTCATCGACAGTTTGCTAGGCCATGAGATACTTAGATTCATGGATGGTTTCTCCGGCTACAACCAGATCCGTATGAATCCGGCGGACAAGGATCTCACCGCATTCACAACGGACCGGGGGGTATACTGCTATAAGGTGATGCCCTTCGGCCTCAAAAACGCCGGGGCTATATACCAACGCTTGGTTAATCGGATGTTCAAGCCACAGATCGACATGAATATGGAGGTTTACGTCGACGACATGCTTATCAAATCAATCTCGTCGGATGAACACGCCAAGGATCTGGGCGAGGCCTTCAACGTCCTCCGCAAATACAAGATGAAGCTGAACCCCGCCAAGTGCGCATTCGGGGTCACCAGTAGAAAGTTCCTCGGCTTCATGGTCACTCACCGTGGAATCAAGGCTAACCCGGAGAAAATCAGCGTCATCCTTAACATGGCCACGCCCAAGACTAATGTCGAAATCATGCGGCTGACAGGGCGGGTAGCCGCTCTGATTCGTTTCATGTCAAGGTCTAGGGAGAAAGGCCTCTCGTTCTTCAAAGCTCTAAGGAAGATACCAATGTTCGAATGGTTGGAGGAGTGCCAGACCGTCTTTTAGCAATTAAAGAGGCACCTTGTGACTCCCCCGCTGCTCACCCGGCCAGTTGAAGAGGACGAGCTATCGCTGTATCTAGCAGTGTCCGACCAAGCCGCAGGTTCGGTGCTCGTCTGAGAGGTCGAGGGAGTCCAGAAGCCGGTATACTATGTGAACCACGTCTTCAATGACGCGGAAACGAGGTACCCAGCCATTGAGAAGATCGTCTTGGCACTCATCACGGCCTCAAGGAAACTACGACACTATTTCCAGACGCACACCATCCTCGTTCTTACCGAGTGGCTTTTAGGGGCTATCCTCGCCTCCCCCGAGTCTTCTGGTCGTTTGGAGAAATGGAGGTGGGAGTTGTCCCAGTTCGACATAAAATACCGCCCAAGGCAGGCTATCAAGGCATAAGCCCTGGTCGATTTTATCGTCGAGTGCACCCTCCCCAGTAAAGAGCCAGAATCCACGCCGGTCCCCAGAGCTCAACCCTCGGCCGATGGAAAGCCCGACTTTGTCCCTGATTGGATCCTTTACGTTGACGGGTCCTCAACCGAGGAAGGCTGTAGTGCTGACCTCATCATTCGGGGCCCAAACGAGGCGGAGATGGAGTATTCTCTGAAGCTCGGGTTCAAAGCCTCGAATAACGCGGCGGAATACGAGGCCTTGCTGGCCGGACTGCGCATAGCCTCCGGACTGGGTTGAAAATGGTCCGGATCCGCAGCGACTCCGCCCTAGTCGTTGGCCATGTGACCGGCCGATTCGAGGCACGGGAGCTTCTGATGGTGAAGTATCTGGCCGAGGTAAGAAGATTGCGAAAAGACTTCGACGAAGTCCAAGTAGGGCAGATCCCCAGACGGCTAAATGCCCAAGGCGACGCCTTGAGTAAGCTGGCTTCATCCTATACGACCAACAACAAGAGGAGCATCCTCTTCGAGCTCTTGCCATGGCCCAGCATGGAAGACGGTGCGACGCCACTTCGGGTGTACACAGCCCGGGATGAAGACCGGGATTGGAGGAAGCCCCTCATGGAATTCCTGAGGGAAGGTACACTCCCAGAAGGCCGAGGGGAAGATCGCCGTCTCCGAGCCAAAGCTCGCCATTTCGTCTGGAGCAACAGGAACCTCTACAATAAATCCTTCACTCAACCCCTGCTCCGGTGCGTCGACCCCCACGAGGCTGACTACGTCCTCCGTGAGATTCATGAAGGGGTCGGCGGCGCGCACCAATGGGCCTGCACCTTAATCCAGAAGGCACTACTCCAAGGGTATTATTGGCCGACGATTCATCAGGACGCCCAGAAGCTCGTCAGGAGATGCAAAAACTGCCAACTCTATGGAAGCATACCTCGCCTTCCGGCTACCGAGCTAACAGCCCTAACCTCCCCATGGCCGTTTGCCCTGTGGGGAATGGACATGATAGGCCAGTTCCCTACCGGTACGGGTGGGCATAAATACGTCCTCGTCGCAGAGGACTACTTCATGAAGTGGATCGAGGCCGTCCCCATCAGGAAACCGGACGCCGCCACGACTATCAAGTTCTTATAGAACAACATGATACTCCGGTTTGGCATCCGGAGGTGTATCATCACCGACCACGGGACAAATTTCGAAAATGAAAAATTTAAGGAATTCTGCAGCGAATATCGTATCCTTATGAAGTTTGCCGCGGTGGCTCATCCCCAGTGCAATGGTAAGGCCGAGGTCGCTAACCGGGACGTCATCCGAGGTCTTTGGACACGCATAAAAGGACGACAGGGCAGTTGGGTCGAAGAACTACCCCGGGTCTTATGGGCCTTACGAACGTCGAAGAAGACCCCCACCGGGGAGACCCCTTTCAGCCTCTGCTACGGTACCGAGGCAATGGTCCCGGCGGAGATCGGGCTGCCTAGCTACAGGGTCGAGCACTTCAACGACGAATGATTTATTTCTTTTTTAAAGAAATGTTTATAGAATAACCGCAATCAATAACGGCGTCGCGAGTAGCTAGTCCGAGATGAGTACGGGTCGTCCTCAGGGAAACGTGGAATCTTTTAATCTTTCTTTAGGCGTGTTGATTAGAAAAGGAGGAAGTGTAATGAATAGTGAAGAATGGTTGTAGATTCTAGATCTATGTCAAGATACGGATGTAGGTTTTATATTAGAAGGGGGCTTGTAGGGTTCGTTAAGATTTAGTAGTCATGGATGATTAATTAAAGATTACTCCTTTTATCCTTTAATAGATTTAAAACTAGATCGACAGTGATGCATGTAGATTAGAATTTCTGGAGGGAAAAGGGTTCCCACTCTTAACCCCTATCTTGACATAGATCTCCGTTCATGTCTAGCCTTTACCAAAACAATTGTTAATCTAATCTCTAATCGTGGTCGTGAATATCAATGAATTGATAGCGCACCCGATTAGGATATTAAATATTCTTTTGAGAAAGTTTATAAACTTTATAGGACGTAAAATGAGTTAAAGGATTTTAATCATCCATTGATCTACCCTAATCCTACGAACCCTAACAAGTGGAGAATTACTCGCGCATGATGGAGATAAAAGAATGGATAGAGATCATGATATAAATAAAGAAAATAAAATGCAATAAGAATAAAATAACTACCTTTATTAATCAACTTGATCAATTACACTTTGTTCCTTTAGAAAGTGATTACAAAACCCTAGTTTGCTTCTCGATCTCTTCTTAAGGAGGTAGATGAAGCTGATGATCAACCTGGATTCTTGAGCCGTCTTGGACATCGTGATCTCGCCGGTTTGATAAGTTTTCAAGTGAGCCTCTCGTTTCTATTTATAGTTACAAACCCAGAATCATAGTTTTCTAATTAGGGTAACCAGCTGTTAGGATCCTACCCAGAAAATCCCGTATCTCAACTCTTCAATATTGGGGCGGAACCGCCGCAATATGCTTATTTTAGCCGCGGTTTAGCCGCGCTTTGGTGGGATCTTTGGCTCAAATTTCTGGAGATTCATTCAGTTGTCATGTGGTGATCGTTTGAATATCTGGAGTTTGGAAATCTTCTCTAAGTCACTACCAGAATTGACTTCTTCGACTCACTTGAATATTTCGGCAGATTTGATCTTGCTAGCTCGGATTTCCCTGATTCTAGTCCTGATATAATTATGCACAATATCTCAATAACTAATGTTAGTAGAATTTGTTTTTATTGAGATATTATCTTAACTATTTGATATGATATTATAGTTTAAGAGAATTGGTTAATGATATTTGATATGGTATGCATATTTAAATGGACTAAATATTATATAGATATTATATACTTACATTTTCCTTCATAATGTTAATTATAATATATAAACACATGAAAATAGTATTTTTACAGATAAACTCTCATATGTGTCATATTTATAATAAACACCTTTTATTATATAAAAATAGTAAGGAAAATGTCATATCAAATGCACAATATTTTCGACTGAACAAATACCCCCAAACTTAACTTTGATCGTCCCGAGCAAACTGGTTATTCAAGAAAAGGAGAAAAAGAAAAAGAAAAACATAAGTAGCACACTTTCATAGGCAACACGATTGCATTGACCACGTGCAACAAGCCGCTAAACCTCTAGGTATCCCTCGTAGGAGGAGTGTTGTCTCCTAAGGGTTTTCAGCGGATTACACCTACAAAATCCTATAATAAAAGAAAGATGGTGAAAGTTATATATAAAAATAAGAATTTTAAAAGAAAGAACTTGAAAATACGAGTTTCCAACTATACCAGTTTTTCGGTTGTCATGAGCCCTATCTTAATGGTCATGAAAAAATGTTAGAAATCACATCATCCCTTAATAAAACATTGCCTTTAGTCTTCCTCCCTATCTTTCTTCCAAACATTGATCATATACCCCTACGTGTGTGTAAAAGACATCTCTACACTTAGAGAATTCAATTCAAGCTATCATACTCTTCTCCATCTTCCAAAGCACTTTATAGTTGGTGAATATTTTCGATAAAATTGCTCATACATTCTTCATACAACCGTTAATACTTCTTAAGGTACTAACCGACCAATTACAAAATGTGCTTGCGCATTTAGGCGTAATTCCTCATTTCGTTACACCTAAGGCTTAGCAGTGGCTCCCAAACCAGTTGGTCTAAGGCACTATGTGATAAAGCACCCTTGCTATATTTTTTTTATGCCGCCTTAAGCAATTACAAAACCAGTGTTCATTTTTTTTCTTCACCACTTATATATATATATATATTCTTGTTTCTTCATACTAAGTCTTTTAGACAAGAGCATTTCAAGGTATCCTCTACTATCCCAAGTTTCAAGATGTGTGTAAGTGCGTATAGTAGGGTATCAACATTCTAATGTTTGGCCTCAAGAATAGGGAATATTTTTCAGACTTTATTTTATCCTCAGATTAGTGACTTCCTTTATCTTACTAACCCTTGGGACAACGGCTCATAACTACTTATTACTAGTTTCGTCTAAGAAAACATCTAACTTTCTTGCTTTTCATAAACTATTCCTATCTTTCATATATAAGTTTTCACTTTCAAACTTTCATTATCAAAATAAAAAATAACAATAATAATAATTTTGTGCTTATATATAGTATAATGCAAAGTAATGCGTGAATAAGCACAAACCTCCCCCAAACCTGTTTACATCAGTGTCCTCACTGATGTCATCTGTTAAGCTTTAAAAAAAACTGTAGACTTGGGAGGAAAAGTTAGTAACGGGGACATGAAATAGTGAAAGTAAAATTCTCCCCCAAACTTATTTTTTGGCTCACAATTTTATAAAAATTTTCTTTCAAGAGCCAAAATACCCCCCAAACTTGAGTAAAATAGTATTAAGCATTTAAAATTATTGGGGGGGGGGGGTTAAAGTTATTGGTCCATGCAAAACTTTACAAAGACCAAAAGTCAACACCAACCATTCAAATATTTTATCGATATAACGCACTGGTTGGTAGAAGAACATGTCATCCTTCGATGTGAAGAATAAGGGAGGGGATACGAGGTGGAATAGAACGTGTTTACGTCTCGGTTTATAAAGACGGAACCGTGATGGTGGACTACTCGCATTTTTGTTATTGATAAGAAGAAGGGGTGGTGGTTCAACTTCTTTGTGTTGAGGTTGATTCATCTCAACACCCATGTTTTCTAAGAATGCGAGTTCTTCAACGAAAATTTCTTCAAAACTTTCATCGATACCCCGAATAATAATCTCATCGGAAAGAACGAGATGATACCCGGACTCCATAAAAGGTTCGTATTCAGCGTTAGATGTTGACCCGGACAGCTCGATAGAAGTGTCCGTATGTATATAACAAATAACATTGTCAAACAACAACGTACTAGCGGAGTCAAGATCAAAATCGTGAAGCTGTTCAAATTCGCTGCTGTCGAAATTTATCACTTTGATGGATAATACTTGAGGATAGGGTTCGGAGGGTTCACTTCCCAACTTGTAAATGTTAAGCTTAATTGATATCTTCCCGAAGGATAGGGTCATAGAGCCGTTTCGACAATTGATTATTGTATTGGAAGTCGCAAGAAAAGGTCGATCTAAAATCACCGGAATTTGGTTTCGTGGGTTCGCTACAGGCTGTGTATCTATAACAATAAAGTCCACGGGGAATATAAATTCCCCGACTTTGATTAACACATCCTCTAGCTCACCCCTAGGTTGGGTGATAGATCGATCGTCCATCTGAAGAGTGCAGTGCGCCGGTTTTAACTCTCTGATCCCTAATTGCTTATACACAGAATACGGAAGTAAGTTAACACTAGCGCCTAAATAGAGTAGAGCACGTTTGATATCTTTACCCCCAATAGAAATAGATATGGTAAGACTTCCGGGGTCCTTTCGTTTCTTGGGTAGTTGTTGGGTAAAAGCAGTGCTTACATTACTCGCTAAGAAAACTTTTTTAGGCACTTGAGTTTTTCTCTTCCTAGTGCACAAGTCCTTTAGAACTTTTGCATAAGACGGAACTTGTTGAATAACATCTAGGAGAGGAATGTTTATGTTAACTTACTTAAAAATTTCCACAATCTTCTCCATTCGTGGACTTGGTCTGTTGCCTCTTAACCTGTTTGGATAAGGTGCTTTATCAATAAGGGTTGTGTCCAACATTGGAGAGAATTGTGGGGATGGATTGGATCCTAGAATTAGAGTTAGGATTGTTTTAGGTTGACTCGAGGAAGTGGGATGGGTGTTCGAGCCTTGGGAAAAACGGAGAATAGGCTCGAAAGAAGGTGGTGGACTAGACGAAATAGGATAAGAAGTAGAAGCCGGGGTTTCATTAATATCATCAACATCAACGTGTTCACCCACTTGGTTATCCAGCACTCTTCTTGATCTCAATGTGGTAACATCATTCATATTATAACTTTGTGAGTGGACAGGATTCGGTAGTGGTTGATATGGAAGTTTCCCTTTTTCTCTCGCACTCATCGCGGCATTTATTTGTGCAAGTTGTGCTTCTATCGATTTTATACTTTCACCATGGGAGTTGGTGGTATGTGTTAAAGTTCGGATAGAAGACTTGATTTCATCCGTCGACTGCATGGAATGTTTAATAAACATATCCACACTTCGTTCAAGCGCAGATGAGTTTTCGGTACCGGCCGTTTGGAAAGAATTATTGGCCAGATTCTGAAAAGGTTGTGATTGAAATAGGTGCTGGCTTTTTGGTGGTGGTTGCTGTTGCTGTGGAGGAGATCTTTGGTAATTACTTTGGAACTGGTTTTGATTTTGGTTGGTTTGGTTTTGGCTCCAAGCAAAATTAGGATGATTCCTCCATCCTTGATTGTATGAAGAAGAATAAGTATCGTTTCTAAGTCGTTACTGAAAAGCAACATTAGTTTCCTCGTGACCTTGAAACGAAGAATTTAAAGGACATTCTTCCATCAAATGAGATGAATCGGAACAGCAACCATACACGGTCTTGGGGAGCGTTACCTGGTTTAGGGAGACTGATGAGAATTTGTTCTCTATAGCGTCGAGCTTCTTTTGCATCGCTGCCATTTCGGCTTTAACTGCGATGGAAACATGTTCATACCATAATATTGCATTATTATATTCCCCATTCTTATTCGTTTTATAAATAAACAGGTGCTTTTGACGCATGTCTGCTACATAGTACATGTTACAGGTTCTTTGAGCGAAAACAGTGAAAAAGACAAAAGACGATACAAAAGAGGGACTTTTGACCAACAAACAGAGGATCCTAGTCAAGCTTAGACGAAGAACAGTGCAAGGTCCAAGATGTCAAGCGAACGGTTAAAAGACCACTATAAGTTTTCACTGAAAGATCTGGAGAAGACCCAGAAGCCAAATGGAGAAAAGAACCAAAGAATCAGAAGCCCAAAAAGACCCAGAAGCTGACCCCAAAATTTTAGCCAGTGTTCTCACCAATGGGCCGCGGAACCGCGGCCCTAGCCCTACCCATGCCGCGGTTCCGCGGCCGTTATATGCCCGTGTCGGTGGATTTTGGTGGCGGTGCGCGGAGCGTTGAATAGGTCTTTTTCTTAGGGGGTAGTTTTGTAAAAGCAGATATGCGAGTCATTGTAACCCTAGGGTTTCCTATCCTCTATAAATAGGAACTCTAAATTTTGTATGAGGCTATGCCTCTTTTCATTTCACAAATTCAGATCTGTACTGCGTTTATGTTTGGAGAGAGCCATCAATAAAAATTAGTAAGTTACTTTTAATTCTTTTTTTAGTTCTCTTTTAATTTAGAATGTCTTTTAATCCCCTAATGAGCGAGTAGTCTCCTCGCTTGTTAGGGTTAGCCTTAGGGAAAGGTTTGAGAGATGAGATCTCTCACCCCTTTTGTTAGTTATGTATATGCCCTAGAGGCCATTGTTGTACATTTGATGTATATTATGATGGATGCTTAGATATATACAGAGAGGACTTTCTTGCTCGTCATGATAGTATGCTATTTGGTTTCACTTTATCTTAACATGTTGACTTGTATTGGTTTACTGTCTTTCTCTCACATGTTGATAAAGCCCTTAGGATCTGTACTCGACTACTGGGATTATGATGAGATCATACTAGTGGGGCCACGGTAGTCGATGAGTACATCTATAAATGTTCCTAGTCGAGGGTATATCGAGACAGGGCATCGATACACCAGAGTAGACTAGCGTATACGCATCTTGACCCATATGATGGGCGATGGATGATCCCATATCCATCGGTGTTTGACATCAAGGATGATGTACGGGTGCTCAGTGGAGACTGGGTACACTGGACGGACTCGCCGAGAACTCCCAGTTGGTGATATACCACACGTCAAATGGCAGTTCTCCGGTGACACTGGTACAGGGTAGTCTGTAGACCCGAGATCGTCATAGAGTCTTGTGTGATTCCCACTGTGCTTTGATTTCCACCTTACCACGTCCAAGAGGGCGTGCAAAACGGTGGCTTTTGGGTACAGTCCCGAATCACATGGAGGCAATGAGCGATAGGAGGGGATTCGTCTTTCCCGGTATAGGGAGTTGATGTTGTGCTGTGTTCGATTGGCTATAACTGGAAGTCCCTGGCCAGGGCTGATATAGAGATTTACTGGTAAGTGTTACTAGTAGTTTCTCGACCTGTTATGAGCCTAATATCGACATGACTTATCGGTTACCGGGGTCTGACGTTTACCACCCCTAGACTTGATATGCGACATATCAGACGAACAGACCGGACTGTACGGGAGTGTTACTGATTGGATTCACAGGAGAACGCACAGGCTATCTTGTTGATCTTCTGATCGCTCAATACCTGGGTGGCTGTTACGTTTAGCTGACCGCTTGCAGCTTGTGGGTGTTTGATATGATCATCACCTGCTACCGGCGTATTGACGATTCTTTAGAGTCCTACACAGAGATTTCTTGGCTCAGGCGAAACGGAGTAGAGGCACATATGTGATATGTGCAGGACCGAGGATAATGCGATATGAGATACCGTATTATATTCTCGAGATATTTTGATATGAATCGGGACATCGGATCAAGTGTTGATTCGATGAATCGGTACATGATATATTAGCCGGTTATATTCGATATAGCCGGATCGTTGGATCAAGTGTTGATTCGATGATTTAATGTATAATAATATATATGATATATTGTATTACATTATCTAATATTGGCTCACTTTATTATTTCATTTTCTCACTGGATTAATACATTGATATATATGCGATATATGTTAAATGTATTATTTTCTTTTGTTGCAAATATATAATATATATGTGATATATATTATTGTGACATGATATGATTTATTATTAAACATGTTTAAGGATGATTAAATGGGATTAGGGTTTGATTAGGGTTAGCTTCTTCTTGCACATTCTAGAAGCTTTTCCTTTTGTCTTGGTTAAGATATTATGGTTGATACTTATCCTTAACCTAACCAAACCCTAACTCTAGTTTATTCTCTACAACTTCTTAGCCACTCATCCTTGACCATGGTTGATATATCAATCATATAGATTTCTTTTCTATTCATCACAAAAGGATTATCATTTCCATTATCATCTTCTTCTCTCTTGAGTTCTAAAAAAGAAAATGCTTACTAGTTAATTCTTGTGTGATGATTTCTTGTGAGAAAGTGAATAAAAAGAAAGCATAAATACTACTCCCTCATCCTCATCTCATCTAGCCCATGAGATTAGGGTGTTCATCTCTATAGAGTGAGAAAGCTTGGGTTTTTGCAACTTCGACGTAGATCATCGGAGATTCGGAACACTTCAAGCTAGCATGGACCGTTCGAGTCGTGGAGCCTCTCTTGAGTCCGGGAGATCGTGGATCGCGGCAAAGGGACTTCTACTCGGAGCTTGTGAAGCGAAGGAGCGGACTACAAAGGTTGTAATCCCTCACACTTAGATAAAAAGATGTTATCTTGCATGCTAAACCCTAATAATCTAGCAAAGATCCCGTCTTTGGGTTGTTCGGTACATATAGAATTTTATTCGGGCATGTTTGATGCTCTATGAACCTTCACTAGTGTGCATAGGAACCCTACACCTTTCTTACTCCTTCACATCTAAGAATTAGAACTCCATGCATACACGCACACACCGCTCCCTGCGGCACCTTACCCCTCGAGGTAACGGTGATACCGTAGTATAAAAGACTGGTTGCGCGTGTTTTCCATGGAGGTTAGGGTAAGGATCGATAAAGGAAGGACAAGAACCTAGAGGAAGATAGATCTTCCCAAAAGATTCTAATCCACTTTATTGATAATTAATATAACATCTAATAGATATAAAATAGGGTATTGAAAGCGGTGAGGAAACCTTTGATCTCTCAACTTCCCTTAAGCCTAACCCTAGCAAGACCTAGATCTAGATAATTTTAGTATAACTTAATTTGGTAGTTTTTAGATTTAATAAATCAATCCGAACATCCATCGGAATTAACTCGTTAGCGCGACTAGGAAAACACAAAATCCCTGTGGACCGACCCGTACTCACCGGCTAGCTGCAAAGCGACGCCGTTCTTGATTGCGGTAATTTTATTTTTGATCGTTAAAAACTCTCTAATCAAATGGCGTCGTTGCCAGGGATGGCGTAGTATTTCCTTTTTGCAATTTCGGGTTAATCTAAATTAAAAAATCATAAAAACAGAAAAGAATGAAAAATTATAAATTTTTTATCATTTATTGTTTGAAGGGTATTTTTTGTGAATCTTTGCAGGATCGACGGATCTGGAAAAATCTAGAGTGCGAAATAGAAAAAAATACATAAAAACAGAGAGGGATTGCAAGAACAGAACAGCCACAAAAATCTTTGGAACCAAGTCCGCCATCAGACCGCGGAAACGCGGCCGTACCCTACCTAAGACCGCGGAAAGGCGGCGGTTCAATGACGTCATCAATACAGATTTTTTCTCGGGAACTGCGCCGACTACCTGACCGCGGAACCACGGTGGAACCCCACTTAGGACCGCGGAAATGCGGCAATCTCGTCGCATCATCTGGTGAGAAATTTTCTGTAAGTTCCTCTCTCTCTCCTCTGAATCTCCCGATATATCTTTTGCCAAATCTTCTGCAGGATTCTTTGCGCTAAAAATCTTCTTCTCTCTTCCAATAATTGATTTTCTGCAGGATTCTTTGCGCCGCATAAAATAAAAATCTTTGATTTGCAAGTGATTTTTTCTGTTTTGCATATCTTTAAAACTGACTTTAAGGGGCTTTTGACCAATTCAGATTGGGTGGGGATTTCATCACCCTTCCCAGGATCCCAGAAATCACATAAGGCATATGCATTGACCATCTATTAATTAAAAAATACTATACCAGCCCTAAGGACTTCGAGCTCAATAGGACAGAGGAATAGTTATAGGCATCAGCCGTTTATCCTAACCTGACTTTGCGGTGTCTAGACAAGTGTGTCAAGGCAAGTAGTTACTTAATTAGGACAGCTACTTGTAGCGGGGAGCCTCCCACTTGCCTGGAACTTACCTGGCCGCAATTGGCGGTGAAGAGGCGGTTTGAGGTCCTATCTCTAGCCCTTTGGAACAGTTAGGAGCTGTCTAGCTGACCTAGGTGACCCTAGAGTTAGGCCTGATTGTGCATTTTTGGTCGATCGAAAGTGTGTCTTAGCCCTTTATCAAAAATCTTTTTTGCAAACGGTTCCAAATAAAAAAAAAGGGAAAAAAGAAAAAAATCTTTTATAAAAACTTGCAACTGGTCGCGTAAAAATCCTTGCACCCTACCACCATTCACTTTCTTCTCATTGACGTTATCTTACCTCCACATTCTTTTTTTCTTTTTTTTCTGACTACACTACCCCTTTAGTGTATGTCACTTTGGACTAGGGACATTAGCGCCCGATTAGTCCGTGTTTCGTTGGTACCGACCGGTGAACCTTTCGACACCGAAGTCGAAATTCCCTCCATTTCCATACCTCCACCTTCAAATTCTTCTTCCGAAGGTATGTCGGGACACAATCCCAATAACACCTTACCCACGGGACTGATTCCACCTCCGTTAGCTGCGAATAACCCGAATATCCCGCCTGTTGTAGCGCCCCAACGAATCGCGCTCCAGGATCTCTTCTAGCCTGTCCGCACTTCTTTACCTACCTGTCTTTCACCCCCACCGGCAAATGGGGACAATTTTGAAATAAAACCCCACTTCATCAATATGCTGCCAAAATTTCATGGATTGGAATCCGAAGATGCTTATATCTTTATCAATAAATTCCAAAACGTTTGCGCCATGATGAAAACAACCCAATTAAGTGATGACGCTATAAGGCTAAGGGTCATTCCTTTCACCTTATGTGACTTAGCCGAGAAGTGGCTATACAGCACAACATCACATTCAATTCGAAATTGGGACGAGTTTGTTAAAGCTTTTCTTAAAAAGTTTTATCCTCATCACAAGACCGCGAGATTCGCAATGAAATAATACAATTTTCCCAGCTTCCTTCCGAACCATTTTGGAAGTGTTTTGAAAGATTCAAAGACCTACTTGTTCAATGCCCTCATCATGGGATCGAAAGTTGGCAACTTTGCCAAACATTATACGAAGGATTGAACCCGACAACGAAGCAGCTGCTAGAAACCATTTGTCAAGGTCACTTTCTAACCAAATCTAGTGAGGAAGCATGGCAGTTTCTCGAGGATCTTAGTGAACAAACAATTCAGTGGGAGAGCACAAAGACCACCTCATCTTCTTCTATTGGTCAATCTAGGGCAAGCATACATCAAGTAGATATGTCGATTACTATGAAGGCCGAGATGGCCGCACTTATGAAAAAGCTAGAAGCCATTGAGACCAAAATCTCATTGTCTTCTCCTGCCCCTGCTCTACCCCCACGAACTGTTTGTGCTTGTTGTTCAGATCTATCACACCTTACCGAAGAGTGTCCTTACAATCCACCTATTCAAGGACAAGATCAAGTCAATGCTGCCTTTCAGCAACGACAAAGAAATGATCCTTACTCTTCGACCTACAATCCGGGTTGGAGGAACCACCCAAACTTTGCTTGGAATCAAAACCAGCAAGGAAACAACAACTTTCAAAGGCCTCCTCTACAACAAAAAGCACCCCAACAAACTCAAAACCAACAACCTTTCCAACCACAACCTTATCCAAATCAAACGACCAATTTGGTTCAACTAAATGATGATAAGGTTATCTCGCTAGAAAAAAGTCTAGATGCGTTTCTCAAGTAATCTACAGAATCCGCAGCAAGATTGGAAAATTGCGTCCAGTCTTTAGTGCACAACAATGCTTCACAAGATCAAAGCATCAAATCTATTGAAGCACAAATTGCATAATTAACTGCTGCGTTAAGCGAGAGAGAAAAGGGAAAGCTTCCATCTCAACCATTGCCAAATCCCGGTCACACACAAAACGCATATCACAATCACAATGTAAATGCGGTGACCACGTTGAGATCCGGAAGAGTGTTGCAGAACAATGTGGGTACTAGTGATGACATCCCCGCCGGTGGTTCTTCTCCTTCTTCTCCTTCTTTTTCTTCTTCACCCTCATCTCCTCCGCTAGAGCCTATTCTCCGTTCTTCAAAAGGCTCTTCTTCTTCTAATCCGAACGGACCCACTTCTCACTTCACGAACACACCCACACTGGGATCCATTCCAACTCCACATTCTACTCCACAGACATTGGACTCAACAGATTTTAAAAATACTCCATTTCCTAACAGATTGAGTCCCAATAAACCAACTGCACAAATGGAAAAGATTGTGGATTTATTTAAACAGGTTGGCATAAATATACCTCTCTTGGATGCAATACAACAAGTTCCTTCATACGTGAAAATCCTAAAGGGCTTATGCACATCCAAGAGAAAGTCGTTTCAAATACCCAAGAAAGTGCTAGTGGCTAGTGCAGTGAGCAATGCTATTAACCAACCTTAACCCTTACCCCAAAAACGAAAGGACCCCGGCTGTCCTACGATTTCAATAACAATTGGGCCTAAGAAAATCAATCGAGCACTTTTAGATCTTGGGTCTAGTGTTAACCTGCTTCCCTACTCCGTGTACGAGCAATTAGGGGCTGGAGAGTTGAAACCCACTCGTTGTACTCTCCAAATGGCTGATCGATCAATCACCCATCCTAGGGGTGAGCTAGATGATGTGTTGATCAAAGTTGGGGATTTCATATTCCCCGTTGATTTTATTGTTATGGACACACAACCTGTTGCTAACTCATGGAACCAAATTCCGGTGATTCTCGGTCGACCATTTTTGGCCACTTCCAATGCCTTAATAAACTGTCGCAATGGCTCCATGACTCTATCCTTCGGGAAGACGTCTAGTGAGTTCAATATTTACAAGTTAGGAAGTCTGCCCCCCATTCCTAAAACTAGTACACGAGATATTTGCTCTATTTACGAAATCACGCAGGAGGACTGCGAGCTTGAAAGATTTTTGTTTGCTGAAAACATTTTTGATGTCACTAGTGCGTCCCTCCTTGAGCCTACCACAGTTGACACAATCGATATTGATTATGAAAGTTTCATTTTTTCGGATGATGACGACTCACTGCCCGAATATGAGTCTTTTGAATTTTTGGATGAGTTAGTTGAACCATCCGAATCCGTTGTTTGCAGTGATTTCGAACCTGTGTTGGAGTCCTTTGAGTTCGAGGTAGATTCCCCAATTTTACCTATGGTTCTTTCGCCTCCGAAACTCGAACTCATGCCCTTTCCGTCTCACCTTAAATATGCTTACATAGATGAGAATGAGACCTTTCCCATTATCATATCGGCATCTCTAGCCTTCGAGCAAGAGAACGCTCTTTTAATGGTCTTACTAGATAGACAACAAGTTTTCGGCTGGACTATGGCGGACATCGAGGAGATTAGTTCCCTCATAATTGAATATCATATGCATATGATGGATGATGCTAAGTCGATAAAGGATCCACAGAAATATCTTGGGGATGGTATGGTTAGTCAACCTCCTCCTTTAGAAGTTGAACCACCTCCATTTCTTTTAATAAGCTACGAGAATGCCAATATTCCACTGATTGCTGATCATTCACATTCTTGTTTTGATTCATCACCACCTCCTATCTATTCACTTCCACACTTTCCATACCACCACTTCTATCTTCCCCAATTCTTTTTGGGTCGGTACAACATATTCTTCCACCAACTGATACTCTTTACAGATAAATTTTTCGACTGGTTGGTGTTGACGTTTGGTCTTTGCAAAGTTTGGCAATGAAATTTAACTCTGTTTCAATGAAGTTTTGGGGGGGGGGGCTTTCTGTATATAACAATTCAAAAAATAAATTTTTTTTAATAAATAAACAGGGGAGTGCCGACATTTTGACCCTCTTGGTGTAGCATGACAGTGAGGACACTGTCAAGTTTAAGTTTTGGGGTATGCTCGGTACGTCTTCTTCCTTCGCATTCATTTGTACATATTTTTTTGTATTTGCATACTTATTTGAAAACCCATAAAAATTTCAAAAATTATAAAAATCAATGTATTCAATTTTGGCCTTATTTGACTTGAGTTTGACAAATAGGTTAACTGGCTAGGAACAACTAGATCTTAGATTTAGTAAATTAAAAACCCTAAAAATAACCTTCCTTAAAGTCTAGCGGTTAAAAGTATATGTTTTTGTAGTTTATTTAGAAATAGGCAAATTTTGAGTTCACTTCTTGGGCTAAGTTGAAACAAAGGAAAAGTATTGATGTTCTTATTAGAGTATAAGTTTGAAAAATAGTTCCTAATTTAAGTCTAGATTCTGAAAATGTATACCCTACAATTTGCACAATCACGCACCTTGAAACTTGGAATAGTAGAGGAGACCTTGAAATGCTCTTGTCTGAAGTCCTTAGTACGAAGAAAATGAAAGAAAAAAATATAAGTGTGAATAAAGAATAAAAAAATGAACACTGGTTTTTGTGATTACTTAAGGCTGCAAAAATAGAAAAATATTTAGCGAGGGTGCTTCATCACCTAGTGCCTTAGACCAACTGGTTTGGGAGTCACTGCTAAAGCCTTAGGTGTTGCAAGACTAGGAAGTACGCTTTAAAGTGCTAACGCATCTTGTAATCGGTTGTTAGTATCTCAAGAAGTATTAACAGTCGCATGAAGGATGTGTAAGCAAAATTCAATTAAAAATTCACCAACTAATAAGTACTTTGGATAACGGACAAGGGCATGATTGCTTGATTTGAATTTCCAAGTGTAGGAGTGATTTATACACACACGTAGGGATATGTGATTGGAATTTAGATAAGAGAGAGGAATGAAAAATAGAACTTGTATCTTTAGTAGAGTTGAAAGAAATTCCTAAGTGGAAATTGAACCCTAGAAGGAAGACTTAAGAGATGCTGAAAGCTAAGTAAGTCTATAGAACATATGTAATCTTAAGTTAAATGATGAGGAAGTGTGAAGAATATGGGTGGATAATTTACGAGTCGACGATAATAGAGTTCCTTGTTAGAAACCCTAATTGGAGAATTAAAATCGAAAGGCCGAATTGATAGGATTTTGTGGGTAGTATCCGCTGAAAACCCTCAGGAGACAACACTCCTCCTACTAGGGACACCTAGAGGTTTAACGGCTTGTTGCATGAGCTCAGTACAATCGCGTTTCCCTGCGAAAGTGCGGTTAGGTTTTTGTCGAGAATAAAAAATAAGTTTGCTCGAGGACGAGCAAAAGATAAGTTTGGGGGTATTTGTTCATACCATAATATTGCATTATTATATTCCCCATTCTTATTCGTTTTATAAATAAACAGGTGCTTTTGACGAATGTCTGCTACATAGTACATGTTACAGGTTCTTTGAGCGAAAACAGTGAAAAAGACAAAAGACGATACAAAAGAGGGACTTTTGACCAACAAACAGAAGGATCCTAGTCAAGCCTAGACGAAGAACAGTGCAAGGTCCAAGATGTCAAGCGAACGGGTAAAAGACCACTATAAGTTTTCACTGAAAGATCTGGAGAAGACCCAGAAGCCAAATGGAGAAAAGAACCAAAGAATCAGAAGCCCAAAAAGACCCAGAAGCTAACCCCAAAATTTTAGCCAGTGTTCTCACCAATGGGCCGCGGAACCGCGCCCTAGCCCTACCCATGCCGCGGTTCCGTGGCCGTTATATGCCCGTGTCGGTGGATTTTGGTGGCGGTGCGCGGAGCGTTGAATAGGTCTTTTTCTTAGGGGGTAGTTTTGTAAAAGCAGATATGCGAGTCATTGTAACCCTAGGGTTTCCTATCCTCTATAAATAGGAACTCTAAATTTTGTATGAGGCTATGCCTCTTTTCATTTCACAAATTCAGATCTGTACTGCGTTGATGTTTGGAGAGAGCCATCAATAAAAATTAGTAAGTTACTTTTAATTCTTGTTTCAGTTCTCTTTTAATTTAGAATGTCTTTTAATCCCCTAATGAGCGAGTAGTCTCCTCGCTTGTTAGGGTTAGCCTTAGGGAAAGGTTTGAGAGATGAGATCTCTCACCCCTTTCTTACTCCTTCACATCTAAGAATTAGAACTCCATGCATACACGCACACAGCGCTCCCTGCGGCACCTTACCCCTCGAGGTAACGGTGATACCGTAGTATAAAGGACGGGTTGCGCGTGTTTTCCATGGAGGTTAGGGTAAGGATCGATAAAGGAAGGCAAGAACCTAGAGGAAGATACATCTTCCCAAAAGATTCTAATCCACTTTATTGATAATTACCATAACATCTAATAGATATAAAATAGGGTATTGAAAGCGGTGAGGAAACCTTTGATCTCTCAACTTCCCCTAAGCCTAACCCTAGCAAGACCTAGATCTAGATAATTTTAGTATAAATTAATTTGGTAGTTTTTAGATTTAATAAATCAATCCGAACATCCATCGGAATTAACTCGTTAGCGCGACTAGGAAAACACAAAATCCCTGTGGACTGACCCGTACTCACCGGCTAGCTGCAAAGCGACGCCGTTCTTGATTGCGGTAATTATATTTTTGATCGTTAAAATCTCTCTAATCAAAACATCGAGCTGATGAATACCCCCTAGATGATTGTGGTCTAACGCTTTCCCACTGCAAAGTGTTTTCAGCGAGATCTTCCAGATATTTCCAGGCTTCACCATCGTCTTTGGACATGAAATTGCATTGACACATGGTTTCAAGCATCTGCTTTGTCGCTGGATTAATGTCTTCATATATAATTCGGCACAGATCCCATCTATTTATTCCGTAATGAGGACATTGGACAAGCAGATCCTTAAACCGTTCAAACCACTTCCAAAATGGTTCATTGGAAAGCTGGGTAAACTGGTTGATTTCGTTCCGAACACGGGCGGTCTTATGATTGGGGTTAAATTTCTTAAGGAATGCTATCACGAATTCATCCCAATTGGTTGTCTACTTCGCGAACCTTCACTGCCCTATTGCGGCTGTGTTATAAAGCCACTTTTCTGCTAAATCGCACAAAGTGAAATGGAGAAGACGCAAGCACATAGCATCCACATACAGTTGCGACGTACCCATCATTGCGCATACGTTTTCGAATCTAGTGATAAAAACGTATGCGTCTTCAGACTCGAGCCCGTGAAATTTGGGTAACAGGTTGATAAAGTGGGGTTTAATTTCGAAATTATCCCCATTGGCTGGTGGAATAGATAAACAGGTAGGAAGAGGACCACGTATAGGATAGATTCTTTCTTGGAAAGAAATGCGCGGTGGATTCTGCGCACCGACGGGTGGTGGCAGGGTGGTGGTTGATTGGTAGATGTTTTGCGTGCGTGCGTTTTAAAATCAAAGTTAAGAATACCGCAATAAATAACGGTGTCGCTTGGTAGCTAGCCGGTTGAGTACAGGTCGATCCATAGGAAAAAAGTGTTCTTTTCTTTATGCTCTTTCGAGTTAAGTCCTATTTTTGATAGGTTTTGATTTTGATAAAAACTAAGATTGAATTTAATTTGGATTAAAACCTTGCTAGGGTTAGGATTATGTCAGTTTGGAAAGAGAAATCTACTCACTGCTTCCTTTGCCCTAATTAAGAACTTAGGTGTTAGGGTAATAGTTAACAAAAGGGATTAACACGACTAGGAAGAAACTTCGTTTTTTCTTTTTGGTCCTTGTCCGTCCTTAACTCTTAGCCCTAACCTCTATGTAAATCAACCACAACCGGTCTAACTAGGGAATCACCGCTATCTCGTGGGATAGGGTGCCGTAGTGAGCGGTGTGTGTTTGATTAACATAGAGTCCTAATTTAAAGTATTATACGGGCAAGAAAGGAGTGAGAGATTTCTATCTCTCAATCCTACCCCAAACCTAACCCTAACAAGTGAGGAACTACTTACTCATTAGGGTATTAACAATGGAATTCATTTTTATGTTTTATTTTAAAAACTATCTAAGTTGCAAATAATAAAAGACAAAATAAAATAGCAGATATTTAAAAGAACATATAAAAATGCAAGAATTAAATTCAGATAAAAAGTTTTACTTTATTGATGCACTCTTGACGATTACAAAGGAACTGAAATTTTAGACTAGAAAAATAAAAAGAGGCATGCCCCAAAAGAGGCTGTAGGCTTTCCTATTTACAGATAGGAGAAACCCTAGGGTTTACATCTGATCCACATCTGAAATTACAAGACTACCTTAAGAAAGCCGGGTCAATGCACCGACACCAACCGACACGTGCACCGACACGTGCACAGCACGGCCGCGGATCCGCGGCCATCTTGAGGGATCTCTGGCTCAAATTCTCAGGGTTGCTTCATGTTGCTATTTCCTTCTGTTTTCTTCTCTTGGTTCTTCAGAATCTTTTCTACTTTCTTCCAGATTTCCAACAGTGCAGAATTTGTGGACTTTTACCATAAGCTTCGCATTGAAGTCTTGAATCCTGTGCTGCCCTTGTACTTTGTGCGTTGAACTGTTCGCTGATCTTTGTTTGTTCCTTAAACTGTAGGCGACATCTTGCAAATTCATCTATTTGTTGGTCGTAGTCTCACATTTGTAGCGTCTTTTCCTGAATTTCACTGTATTGTTCTGAGAACCCGTAATCTGCAACTATTTAGCAGACATGGATCAAAAGCACCTATTTATTTGCAATATGATTAAGAATGGGGAATATAATATTGCAAAATTCTGATATGAACAAATACCCCCAAACTTATCTTTTGCTCGTCCCGAGCAAAACTAATTTTATTCTCGAAAAAATCATAACCTCACTTTCGCAGGGAATCGCAATTGCACTGAGCTCGTGCAACAAGCCGTTAAATCTCTAGGTGTCCCTAGTAGGAGGAGTGTTGTCTTCTGAGGGTTTTCAGTGGATACTACCCACAAAATCCGATCAATTTGGCCGTTTGATTTTCATTCTTCAATTCGGTGTTCTAACAAGAAATTCTATTATCTTTAACTTAGAAATTATCAACCCGTATTTTTCACACTCACTTATCACTTAACTTAAGATCGTATATGTTCTGTAAATTTACTTAGCTTTTAGCATCTTTTGAATTTTCCTTCTAAGGTTCCATCTCAACTTAGGAATTTTTATCATCTCTACTGAAAATATAAGTCATATTTTTCATTCATATCTCTCATCCAAACCCTAATCATATACCCCTACGTGTGTGCATGTATCACCCATACACTTGAAAATTCAATTCAAGCTATCATACTCTTATCCATTGTCCATAGTACTTTTAGTTGGTGAATTTTAGATGAAATTGCTCACACATCCTTCATGCGACCGTTAATACTTCTTGAGGTACTAACGACCGATTACAAAATGTGTTTGCGCATTAAGGCGTAATTCCTCGTCTTGTAATACCTAAGGCTTTAGCAGTGACTCCCAAACCAGTTGGTCTAAGGCACTAGGTGATAAAGCACCCTCGCTATATATTTTTTATTTTACGCAGCCTTAAGTAATTACAAAACCAGTGTTCATTTTTTTTATATCTCTTTATTCACACTTATACTTTTATTCAATTTTTTTTATCCTAAGGATTTTAGACAAGAGCAATTCAAGGTATCCTCTACTATCCCAAGTTTCAAGGTGCATGTATATGCGAGTTGTAGGGTATATATTTTCAGAATTTAGACTAAAGGTTCGGGGTTATTTTTCAGACTTACACTTCAATAAAAATTTCAATACTCTTCCCTTATTTTGACTTAGTCCAAGAACTGAACTCAAAATTTGCCTATTTCTAAATAAACTACAAGGACATATATTTTCTACCGTTAAACTTTAAGAAAGGTTATTTTTAGGTTTTTTTTAATTTGCTAAGTTTAGGATCTAGTTTTTCTTAGCTAGTTAACCGTCTTGTCAAACTTAAGTCACATATGGCCAAGTTGAAATTTTTTTTAATCTTTTTAGTTTTTTAATTTTTTATTTGATTTTTCTTTTATATATATATTTTTTATTTTCATTTTTTTTAATTTTTTTAATTTTTTTATAAAGATGCAATGCAGAATTAAACATGCAAAGAAAGAAAAAAAATGTACAAAAATTAAAATGTGCAATGCAATGATAACTATTTACAAACCACCTTCTCCCCCAAACTTACCAAAAGCAGTGCCCTCACTGCTCAGGACCTCGCCGTCCCTTTGAACGTGAACGGGAATGCTCCTCTCGCGCCAGCAGCGTAGATATGCCATGTTCAATCTCTGTCACCCGGTGATCCAAGTTGGTCACCATCCCCACCAAATTATCAACCCCCCTAATGGCTCTTCTAAGAAGACGTGCATGTTCTATGGGGGTAAGCTCTTCCTCGCTCGCGGTCTAGCTGGAGCTAGGTGTTCTGGCGGGTACATGTTCGGTCGGTTCTCTTCGCGACCATACATCAGTTAGGCGGGTATAGGACGCGGATACGCCCTCAATAAGAGGCCTAATAGGTATACCTCCATGCATGTAAAACTCAAATTCTTCCACAGGAAGGAAATAGCGACACAGTTGTGTCACTAACATAGGGCATGGGTAATTTGCGGCTCTTTTGCCAGCACCAATTGAATTAAGTAAAACCGTGCACATGTCAAATCTAGGGTTCCTAGTCATTAAGGTTTGCACGTTATGAAGAGATGGGGTGAAAAATGTTGTGTTATATGAACTGCCAAAAATGTTGTTTTGTGCCCAACGGCACACGGTTAATACATTGGCGAAAAGGGTTCTAGCCTGTATGCCCTTCCTAGGTTCTCTCGAACAGTCATTACCTATTAAGGGTAAGTAGTCTTCAAATTGAAGGGTTTGGTCCTGAACATGTAATCTAGGAATTAAGGTGACTTCATGGATGGAGTCCCTATCAATGATTATTTCCCTATCGTCCCAAAGTAATTTAATAAAACCATATTGTGCTAGGAAACCTTCCTCCATGTACTCGTAAAAACGAGTAACTAGATTTGGAAGAGCGTAGGCATTGGGATGATTGTAAATTAAAAAGTTCCACCCTCGCCGTGTGATCTCCTCACCAAAATAACTTCCGTAAATTGTGTGTGCAAAGATTTATGAAAAATCTCGTTCTAATTGCATGGTTGGTGCCATTCAGAAAGTTCACAGATTTATAAAAAATTTTAACAGAGAGGGAGAGATGATGCAAACCTCCTCTGAAAATTTCTGAGGGTGATGAAACAGAGGCGCGGCGGATCAGCGGTCAGAAGGCTCCTTCGACGGCGGAAGCGCGGCGCTCTGGCGAGATCTCCTTGCTCTGGCTACTGCGGCGACTAAGGTTTTCAGAGAGTGGAAATTAGGGTTATGAAAAATGTAGAGAAGGGTCGGGTTGTATTTATAGGGGGAAGTGTGTTGGTTATTTGCAAAAAGGACCTCTTAAAAAGAGGAAATTATTTGAAAATAAAAAATTTTATTATTATTTTTTCATTTTTTTATTCTGAAATTTTACAAAAATACCCCCAAAAATTTAAATTTTTTTAATGTTGTTTTTATATAATTACATATGGTACATACCCCCAAACTTATTTGAAACAATGTTTTGGCTAGATAATCGAAATTTAGGGGTAGATGGAGGAAGATCAGTCAATGTAGATCGGCTCCTGCAAAAACATGAGCTCCTCCGAAGGGTCCGCAGTGAGGAACAGTTTAAGTCTATGTCCATTTACTTTAAATAGTGAACCGTCCTCCGGGTTTTCTAGATCGACCGCACCATGCGAATATACGGTGCGTACCAAAAATGGCCTTTTCCATCGAGATCTGAGCTTGCCGGGATGGAAATGTAACCGAGTGTCGTAAAGTAAAACCTGTTGACCGGGTTTGAAAGTTTTGCGTATAAGGTGTTTATCGTGGAACACTTTCGTTCGGTTTTTGATGATTACATCATTCTCGTAAGCTTCATCCCGAAGCTCGTTCAATTCGTTCAACTGCAGCTTTCTATTGCTGCCTGCATCTCCTAGAGATAGATTCAACTCTTTTATTGCCCAAAATGCTTTATGCTCTATTTCAACTGGAAGGTGGCGAGCCTTTCCATAAACAAGCCTATATGGAGACATGCCAAGATTGGTCTTATAGGCAGTTCGGAATGCCCAAAGGGCATCAATAAATTTTGACGACCAATCTTTACGGTTTTTAGAAACCGTTTTCTCCAATATCTGTTTAATCTGCCGATTTGAAATCTCGGCTTGCCCACAAGTTTGAGAATGATAGGGGGTTGACAGCTTGTGAGTAATGGAGTATTTTCGCACTAAGGACTCGAAAGTCCTATTACAAAAGTGAGATCCATTATCGTTGATAATCGCGCGAGGATGCCCAAACCGAGAAAAAATGTTTTCTTTAAGAAATCTAACGACAACCTTGTTGTCATTAGTTCGGCTGGGCATAACCTCGACCCATTTAGAAACATGGTCAATATCGAGTAGAATATACATGTTCCCAAAAGAGTTGGGAAACGGTCCCATAAAGTCTATCCCCCAAACATCAAAAATTTCAACAACCAATATTGGTTGGAGCGGCATTTCATTTCTCCTTGATATCCGGCCCAAGTGTTGGCACCGGGAGCATGTCTTGCAGTACTCATGTGCGTCTTTAAAAAGTTGTGGCCAGTAGAAGCCACACTGCAAGACCTTTTTTGCTGTCTTTTTGGGGCCAAAATGCACGCCACACGCTTGATCGTAGCAAAATGACAGCACACTCTTAAACTCATTGTCGGGGACACACCGACGAATAATTTGGTCGGGACAGTATTTGAATAGATACGGTTCATCCCAGTAAAAATGTTTTACCTGAGATAGAAATCTGAGTCTGTCCTGATTCGTCGATTTGTCTGGTATAAGTCCGGTAGCCAAATAATTTACGATATCTACGAACCAAGGTTCGCATGACACAGTTAAGAGCTGCTCATCTGGAAAAACGTCTTTAATAGGAATTTGAAGTGTAGGCGAAGAAGGAAGTCGTGAAAGATGGTCGGCGACTACGTTTTCGCATCCTCTCTTGTCTCTGATGATAAGGTCAAACTCTTGTAGTAAGAGGATCCAACGTATCAGCCGAGATTTAGCATCCTTCTTCGCGAAAAGATGGCGAAGAGCTGAGTGGTCAGTATAAACGATGACTGGAGAGCCGATTAAATAGGGCCTGAACTTTTCTAATGCAAACACAACGGCTAAGAATTCTTTTTCAGTTGTTATGTAATTCAATTGGGCCTCATTTAAGGTTCGGCTAGTGTAATAAATTACATGCAGCATCTTATTAATGTGCCGTCCAAGGACAGCACCAATGGTGAAATCAGATGCATCGCACATAATTTCAAATGGATGCGTCCAGTCAGGAGATGAAAGAATGGGAGTGGAAATAAGTGAGTTTTTCAATGACTCGAACGCCTTCATACAGCTTGAGTCGAAATCAAAAGTGGTGTCCTTGGCCAAAAAAAGAGTCAAGGGTCTAGCTATCTTACTAAAATCCTTGATGAATCGTCTATAGAAACCGGTATGGCCAAGGAAGGCTCGAATGTCTCGGACGCATTTGGGAGGAGGAAGATTGGAAATGACTTCAATCCTAGCTTTATCTACCTCAATGCCATTTTGTGAGATGATATGTCCTAAGACAATACCTTCTCGTACCATAAAGTGACATTTCTCCCAATTTAAAGTGAGGTTCTTATCCCTACATCGGGTAAGAACTGCGTCTAAATGTAGCAAACACTCATCAAAGGAGTCGCCGAAAATGGAGAAATCATCCATAAAAATCTCCAAGAATTTTTCCACCATGTCTGAAAAAATGCCCATCATACACCGCTGGAAAGTAACGGGTGCATTGCATAACCCAAAAGGCATACGACGGTAAGCAAATGTACCGAAAGGACAAGTAAATATGGTCTTGTCTTGGTCCTTTTCAGCGATGGGAACTTGATTATAGCCGGAGTAGCCATCCAAAAAGCAACAATACTCGTGCCCAGCCAATCGTTCTAGCATTTGGTCAATAAAAGGTAATGGAAAATGGTATTTTCGTGTCGCGGCGTTGAGTTTTCTATAATCGATGCAAACTCGCTACCCAGTTTGGGTGCGAGTAGGTATTAACTCATTCACCGCATTAGTTATGACCGTTATGCCCGATTTATTTGGGACAACGTGAATGGGGCTAACCCACTGGTTGTCAGAGATAGGGTAAATGATACCACTATCAAGACATTTTACAATCTCCTTTTTAACAGCCTCCTTCATGATAGGGTTTAGTCGTCTCTGTGGATCCCTTACTGGCTTGGCATCATCCATCATGTGAATATGATGTTCAACTATTAGGGGACTAATCTCCTTGATGTCCGCCATAGTCCATCCAAAAGCTTGCCGATTATTTTGTAAGACCATTAAAAGGGCTTTCTCTTGCTCGGGGGCTAGAGAGGCTGAGATGATAACGGGAAGGGTCTCATTCTCACCTAAGTAAGCGTATTTAAGGTGAGACGGCACTAACTTGAGTTTGAGTTTTGGAGGCGAAACAATTGAAGGTAAAATTGGTGAAACTGTCTCAAACTCGAAGGATTCCAAGAGAGGTTCGAAGCGAGTGTAAGCAACCGAGTCGGATGGTTCAGCTAACTCATCCAAAAATTCAAAGGATTCGAACTCGGGTGGTGATTCTTCAAAATCGTTCGAAAAAGTGAAACACTCGTAATCATTATCAGGTGTGAAAGCAGTGTCAGATTTAAGGAGGAACGCACTATTGGCGTCAAAATTGTTGTGATCGAACAGAAATTTTTCGAACTCACAGTGCTCCTGAGTGATCTCTTGGATCGAGCAAACATCAAGTATATTAGCATTAGGCTCGGAGGGTTGATTCCCCAACTTAAAAATGTTGAGTTCAATTGTCATGTTTCCAAAAGATAGGTTCATCGAACCATTTTGACAATTGATCACCGCATTAGAAGTTGCAAGGAATGGTCGACCGAGTATCACCGGAATTTGACTCCGGGGGTTAGCTACAGGCTATGTGTCCATAACAATGAAATCAACGAGGAATATGAAGTCCCCTAGTTTAATCAACGCATCCTCTAACTCACCCCTAGTATGGGTGATGGATCGGTCGGCCATTTGGAGAGTACAATGTGTGGGTTTCAGCTCTCCAACGCCTAATTGTTCATATACTGAGGAAGCAAATTAACACTGGCACCAAGATCTAAAAGTGCGCGGTTGATGTTCTTATCCCCAATAGTTATTGAAATTGTAGGACAGCCAGGGTCCTTTCGTTTTTGAGGTAAAGGTTGGGTAAGAGCATCACTTACCGCACTAGCCAAGAAAATTTTCTTAGGTACCTGCGACTTCCTCTTCTCGGTGCATAAGTCCTTCAAGATTTTAGCGTAAGAAGGGACTTGTTGGATTGCATCCAAGAGAGGGATGTTAATGCTAACCTGTTTAAATAACTCTACAATCTTCTCCATTTGTGGAGTTTGTTTATTGGATCTCAACCTGTTTGGAAATGGAATATTTTGAAAATTTGTTGAGTCCAATGTTTGTGGAGTAGATTGCGGAGTTGGAACGGATCCCAGTGTTGGTGTTTTCGTGGAGTGAGATGTGGGTTCATTCGAATTAGTAGAAGAAGTAGAGCTTTGTGAAGAATGAAAAACAGGCTCTGAAGAAGAAGAAGAAGAAGCGGCCAGGGTGTCATTATTATTGCCAACGTTGTTGTGCAACACCTTTCCAGATCTCAATGTAGTCACGACACTCACATTATGATTTTGTTGTTCATGAGCAACATGTGCATTTTGTGTATGACCAGGATTTGGCAGTGGTTGAGATGGAAGTTTCCCCTTCTCTCGCTCCCTTAGAGCAGCATTCAGTTGTGCAATTTGGGCTTCAATGGTTTTGATGCTTTGCTCATGTGATGCAGTGTGTTGCACCAAGGACTGAATGGAAGATTGGATGTTGGCTAAGGATTGCATAGATTGTTTTAAAAACGCATACAGACTTCGCTCTAGCGAGAAAACCTTATCGTTATTTGGTTGAGCAAAATTGTTTTGAGAAAAAGAGTTGTTTGGTGCAAAATTGTTCATTTGATTTTGGTAAGGTTGGGGTTGGAAAGGTTGCTGATATTGAGTTTGTTGAGGGGCTTGTTGTTGTGGAGGAGGCCTTTGAAAATTTTTATTGCCTTGGAATTGTTGTTGATTTTGATTCCAAGCAAAATTGGGGTGGTTCCTCCAACCAGGATTATAAGTTGAAGAGTATGGATCATTTCTTTGTCTCTGCTGAAAGGCAACATTGAATTGATCTTGTCCTTGAGCAGGTGGGTTGTAAGGACACTCTTCGGTCAAATGGGACGGATCCGAACAACAAGCGCAAATAGTGCGAGGGGGTAAAGCGGGGACAGGAGAAGGCGATGAGAATTTTCTCTCAATTGCTTCTAGTTTACGTGTAATTGCGGCCATTTCGGCTTTCATTGCAATTGACATGTCAAGTTGATGAACACCTGCCCTAGACGAACCGGATGAAGTGGATGAAACGGTCTGTCTAGTGCTTTCCCACTAAAGCGTTTGTTCAACAAGATCGTCGAGAAATTGCCAAGCTTCCTCATCAGATTTTGTAAGAAAGTGACCTTGACAAATGGTTTCCAACAACTGCTTAGTTGCTGGGTTCAGTCCTTCGTATAAAGTTTGGCAAAGTTACCATCGCTCGATACCGTGGTGAAAGCACTGAACAAGAAGGTCCTTAAATCTTTCGAAACACTTCCAAAAAGGTTCGGAAGGAAGCTGAGAAAATTGATTAATTTCATTTCTAATTCTCGCGGTCTTGTGGTGTGGGTAAAACTTTTTAAGAAAAGCCTTTACAAACTCATCCCAACTTTTTATGGAATGCGATGCTGTGCTATATAACCACTTTTCAGCTAGGTCACATAAAGTGAAAGGAATGACACGTAGCCTTATAACATCATCGGAAAGTTGGGTGGTCTTCATCATTGCGCAAACATTCTGGTATTTGTTAATGAAGATATAGGCATCTTCGGATTCCAGCCCGTGAAATTTGGGCAACATATTGATGAAGTGGGGTTTAAATTCGAAGTTATCCCCATTAGCCGGTGGAAGTGAAAGACAAGTAGGAAGTGCGGTGCGGGTTGGATAGAAAAGATCCTGGAGCGCGATTCGTTGGGGCCCTTCAACATAAGGGTATTGTGGGTTATTCGCACCCAGTTGAGGTGGAATCATTCCCGAAGTAGGTAAGGGGTTATTAGGATTGAATCCTGACATCTCCTTTGAAGATGATGGATTTGAAGATGAAGGTAAAGAAGTGGAGGGAATTTCGACTTCGGAGTCGAACGTGTCGTCAGTAGGCACTAACGAGACACGGACTAAACGGGCACTAGTGTCCTTAGTCCAACAGGACATACACTAAATGAGGTGTAGTGTAGTCAAAATGTAGAAGGTGGGGGTAAGAAAACGTCAATGGGGAAGTTTGGGTGATGGTTGGGTGCAATGGAATTCTAGCGACAAATGGCAAGTTTTTATAAAAAAAATTTGTTTTGTGTTTTTTTTATAAAAGAGTTTTGCAAAAGATTTTGTATGGACTACGACACACTTTCAAGCAATCACAATTTAAACATGCACAATCAAGCCTAGAGCTAGGGTCTTCTAAGTCAACTAGACTGCTCATAACTGGTCCAAAGCGACAAGTTGTGAGATATCCCTCGAATCGCCTCTTCACCGCCAATTGTGGCCAGGTAAGCACAAGTAAAGAAAGGAGGGATCCGCTCACGAATCACCGTGAGACGGGCCTTTTAAAACTACCTTTCACACTTGTCTAGCCTAGGCACCACAAAGTCAGGTTTAGATAAACGACGGATTGCCCACAGCCTTCCTTTGTCCTAATGAGCGCGACAGTCCTTATTGGCCGAGTCTAAATATTTTTTAATTAACTCGAGGGTTGATGCATATGCTTTTTGTGATTTTTGGGGTCCTAGGAAGGGTAATGAAATCCCCACACAATCTGGATTGGTGTTATAGCCCCTTAAAAGTCCGTTTTAAAAAATGCAAAGCAGTAAACACACAAAATCTAAAACACTTGCCAAATTTTTTTTTCTTTTTATTTGCGGCGCAAAGAATCCTGCACAAGATTGATTTATTGGAGAGGGAGAAGAAGAAGTTTTGCGCAAAGAACCCTGCAGGAAATTTTTTTTAGTGGAGTTTAGGGGGTTACAAAGGAGACAAGAAACACTCACAGAGGGATTTGAAGTGCTGACGTCAGCGGTTGACCGCGGTTCCGCGGTCAAACGCACCTTCCTGCTGCGGTTCCGCGGTGTAGTGGTTGGTTCGGATCCCAACAAAATTGTTCTGTGCTGTTTTGATTCTTCTCTGTCTGTTTCTGGATTTGTTCACCGAGCTTGCTCCAGATCTGAATCGGTCCGTCTTCCTTTCCTGCGCAATTCACACAAAAACCCTTCAAAAAATAACAAGATGATATTTTTTATGTTTTTATATTTTTCAGTTTTTATGATTTTTTTCAATTTCAATTAACCCGAAATTAAAAATGACTACCGTTATCCCCGGCAACGGCGCCATTTGATTGGTAGATCTTTTGCGTGCGTGCGTTTTAAAATCAAAGTTAAGAATACCGCAATCAATAACGGTGTCCCTTGGTAGCTAGTCGGTTGAGTACGGGTCGGTCCACAGGGAAAACGTGTTCTTTTCTTTATGCTCTTACGAATTAAGTCCTATTTTTCGTAGGTTTTGATTTTGATAAAAACTAAGATTGAATTTAATTTGGATTAAAACCTTGCTTGGGTTAGGATTAGGTCAGTTTGGAAAGAGAATTCTACTCACTGCTTCTTTTGCCCTAATTAAGAACTTAGGTGTTAGGGTAATCGTTAACAAAGGGGATTAGCACGACTAGGAAGAAACGAAGTTTCTTTCTTTTGGTCCTTGTCCGTCCTTTCTTAACTCTTAGCCCTAACCTCTATGTAAATCAACCACAACCGGTCTAACTAGGGAATCACCGCTATCTCATGGGATAGGGTGCCGTAGTGAGCGGTGTGTGTTTGATTAACATAGAGTCATAATTTAAAGTATTATACGGGCAAGAAAGGAGTGAGAGATTTCCATCTCTCAATCCTACCCCAAACCTAACCCTAACAAGTGAGGAACTACTCATTCATTAGAGTATTAACAATGGAATTCATTTTTATGTTTTAGTTTAAAAACCATCTAAGTTGCAAATAATAAAAGACAAAATAAAATAACAGATATTTAAAAGAACAGATAAAAATGCAAGAATTAAATTCAGATAAGAAGTCTTACTTTATTGATGCACTCTTGACGATTACAAAGGAATTGAAATTTTAGACTAGAAAAATAAAAAGAGGCATGCCCCAAAAGAGGCTGTAGGCTTTCCTATTTACAGATAGGAGAAACCCTAGGGTTTACATCTGATCCACATCTGAAATTACAAGACTACCCTAAGAAAGCCGGGTCAATGAACCGACACCCACTGACACGTGCACAGCACGGTCGCGAATCCGCGACGGAATGCCATGTTTGGCCGTGGATCCGCGGCCATCTTGGGGGATCTCTGGCTCAAATTCTCAGGGTTGCTTCATGTTGCTATTTCCTTCTGTTTTCTTCTCTTGGTTCTTCAGAATCTTTTCTACTTTCCTCCAGATTTCCAACAGTGCAGAATTTGTGGACTTTTACCGTAAGCTTCGCGTTGAAGTCTTGAATCTTGTGCTGTCTTTGTACTTTGTGCGTTGAACTGTTCGCTGATCTTTGTTTTTTCCTTAAACTGTAGGCGGCATCTTGCAGATTCATCTATTTGTTGGTCGTAGTCTCACATTTGTAGCGTCTTTTCCTGAATTCCACTGTATTGTTCTGAGAACCTGTAACCTGCAACTATTTAGCAGACATGGATCAAAAGCACCTATTTATTTGCAATATGATTAAGAATGGGGAATATAATAATGCAAAATTCTGATATGAACAGTGGTATAATCTGATGGAGAACCGTCCATCTCGGTCGATGTGATGGGTGGAGGGGAAAAAGAAAATGAAGAAGTACTGACTTCGGAGTCGATAGCAGGAACGCGGACAAGACGGGCACTAGAATCCCGTGTCCAGCCGAGCATGTACTAAGCGAGTTTAGCGCAAGTAGCAGCGTGTATGTGATTTAAAATTGGTTTGTTTTTAAAAGTGTCGAACGTGAGACAAATCACACAAAAATGCACAATCAACTCTAGAACTAAGGTTACCTAGGTCAATTCTCTAGACTGCTCCTAGACTTTCAAAGGATAAGCCGCAGGATTGATCCTCTACCACCTCTTTATCGCTCTTGTGGCCAGGTAAGTGCCAGGTAAGTGGGAGGTATCCGCTATACGAATCACCGAAAATAGCGGGCCTAATTAAGTAACCACTTACCTAGACACACTTGCCTAGGCACCATAAAAGAAATGCGGATAAGTGATAGATTACCCATGACCTTTCTCTATCCTTATTGAGCGCGACAGTCCTTAGAGTCTTGGTCTAGATATTTTTTAATTAATATAGGGTTATGCGGATGCTCGTTTTATGATTTATGGGTCTTAGGAAGGGTGATGAAATCCCAGCCTAATCTGAATTTGGTCTTTGCTTCTTAATGTCCGTATTAAAATATGCACAAACAAACCAATTACAAGATTTTTTTAGCAGCGATATTTTGTAAAGAATCCTGCATAAAAGATATTTTATTGGATTTCAGAAGAGAGAGAAGGAGTTGAGAAATATACCAGAGAAATTTGGAAGCCTAAATCCCTCATTACGCCGCGGTTCCGCCGCTAATTGGGCCTATTTGCCGCGGTTCCGCCGCCAAAAAAGAGATCTCCTGAAGATTTTTGCTACGTTGCCTCCTTTGCTCCTCTGGATCTTGATGAATGTCTCTGAATCTCTGTTTCCTTAAATCTGTGACTCCAGATCCCCTTGCAAAATTCACACAATAATCGTTAAATATACAATTTGCAGTTTTGTTTATTTTTATGATGTAGATCGAATAAGAATTCAACATAAATAGTAAGAATAAAAAAATTACGCATGTATCCCCGGCAGCGGCGCCATTTGATTTATTTCTTTTTTAAAGAAATGTTTGTGGAATAACCGCAATCAATAACGGTGTCGCGTGTAGCTAGACCGAGATGAGTACGGGTCATCCTCAGGGAAACGTGAAATCTTTTAATCTTACTTTAGGCGTGTTGATTAGAAAAAGGACGAAGAGTAATGAATAGTGAAGAATGGTTGTAGATTCTAGATCTATGTCAAGATACGGATTTAGGTTTTATATTAGAAGGGGGCTCGTAGGGTTCGTTAAGATTTAGTAGTCATGGATGATTAATTAAAAATTACTCCTTTTATCGTTTAATAGATTTAAAACTAGATCGACAGTGATGCATGTAGATTAGGGTTTCTGGAGGGAAAAGGGTTCCTACTCTTAACCCCTATCTTGACATGGATCTCCATTCATGTCTAGCCTTTACCAAAATAATTGTTAATCTAATCTCTAATCGTGGTCGTGAATATCAATGAATTGATAGCGCGCCCGATTAGGATGTTAACTATTCTTTTGAAAAGTTTTTAAACTTTATAGGGCGTAAAAGGAGTTACAGGATTTTAATCATCCATTGATCTACCCTAATCCTACGAACCCTAACAAGCGGAGAATTACTCGCGCATGATGGAGATAAAAGAACGGATAGAGATCATGATGTAAATAAAGAAAATAAAATGCAATAAGAATAAAACAACTATTTTTATTAATCAACTTGATTAATTATACTTTGTTCCTTTAGAAAGTGATTACAAAACCCTAGTTTGCTTTTCGATCTCTTCTTAAGGAGGTAGATGAACAGCTGATGATTAACCTGGATTCTTGAGCCGTCTTGGACTTCGTGATCTCGCCGGTTTGATAAGTTTTCAAGTGAGGCTCTCGGTTCTATTTATAGTCACAAACCCAGAATCATAGTTTTCTAATTAGGGTAACCAGCTGTTAGGATCCTACCCAGAAAATCCCGTATCTCAACTCTTCAATATTGCGGCAGGACCGTCGCAATATGCTTATTTTAGCCGCGCTTTGGTAGGATCTTTGGCTCAAATTTCTGGATATTCATTCGGTTGTCATGTGGTGATCGTTTGAATATCTGGAGTTTGGAAATCTTCTCTAAGTCACTACTAAAATTGACTTCTTCGATTCACTTGAATATTTCGGCAGATTTGATCTTGCTAGCTCGAATTTCCCTGATTCCTGTCCCGATATAATTCTGCACTATCTCAATAACTAATGTTAGTAGAATTTGTTTTTATTGAGATATTATTTTAACCATTTGATATGATATTATAGTTTAAGAGAATTGGTTAATGATATTTGATATGGTATGCATATTTGAATGGACTAAATATTATATATATATTATATGCTTACATTTTCCTTCATAATGTTAATTACAATATATAAACACATGAAAATAGTATTTTTACAGATAAACCCTCATATGTGTCATATTTATAATAAACACATTTTATTATATAAAAATAGTAAGGAAAATGTCATATCAAATGCACAATATTTTCGACCGAACAACGAAGAAAACACCTCGGCCCTCCAAACTAACCTGGATATCTTGTTAGAGAAACGGGACCGGGCTCAGATCAGAACTGCTTCCTATCAACAGCAAACCGCCCACTACTATAACGCGCGAGCCAAGTGCCGCTTCTTCAAAACCGGCGATTTAGTCCTAAGGCGGAACGAGTTCGTCGATCAAGACAAGTTGTATAAGTTTTCCCCGAAATGGGACGGTCCCTTCCTTGTCTCCGAGGTCCTGCCCGGCGGAGCCTATCGTTTACAATATGCGAATGGTCGCAAATTTCCACGGCCTTATAACGCCGAAATGCTCAAGCTGTACCTCTGAAAAGAATATCCGTGAATGTATATTTTTTCTTTCACAAAAGCGATGTAAATTCTTCTAAGTTCTTTTTTATTTGAATAATAAGAAGGAAGCAATAGGGCACCGCAAAAAGGAGAATTTTATTTATTCAAAAGGTATTGCAGGTTCCTCAGCCTTACAGAAAAAGAAAAATTTACAACAGAAGGGGAACGAGATTGAGAAAGTATTCCTGATGATACTCAGAGTAGATTTCCGCCAACCGGGCCCAGGCCCCTGCAGCCGTTCCCGCCGATGCTGCTCGCGAACCCGGGACGCCATGGAAGCACCCGACGCTCCGCCTTCCGCGGCCTGGCTCACGATGTACCTCTTTTGGAAGCACTCCAAAATGAGGGCCAAGGATCGGTCGTGCCTGGCCTTCGAGATGAGGCTGAGCATATAGATCGAGCGCACCTTATCGAGCGCCTTGTCCAGCAATTCCTCGGAGAGGGGGTTGTACAACCCCGGGGACCTCCTCCAAATTGCGGCCCGGTGGGCTCGGCGAGCCCGGTGAGCTCGGTGAGCCCGGACCAGTGAGTGGTTATACATCAGCAACTGTAGAAGGGGCGACCGCCGAGAGAGAAGCCGGCTGATGTGACCCTCGAGGCGCTGAACTACATCTTGGTACCTATCCCCAGCCAGGGTATGGTCATACATGAAGACGTCGTCGAAGGTGATGATCTCTTCGATCGAATACATGGGACCAGTCATCTCAAAAAGCGACGCTGAAGAGTTGTCGTCTCCTTCTCTATTTATAACCTCAAACAGAATCCATAAGGACCCAAATTCGCGTGTGCATGGGCGCGAATCCTGGGATTCATCCAAATTACTCCAATACCGCACCACCACGTGGCAGAACCGACGCCGCTATTCTAAACGCTTCGCCTCCCCCATGCGTTCCTGACACATGTCGCCCGCGATGGTCACTCTTCCCGATGTTCGCACACCTAGGAAGGTTAGACCAAACCTCGCAAAGCCGAGCAGCAACCCTGCTCGGTCCATCCTTGTGTAACGACCCTAGTATTACCGTACCTTCGTGTTTTCTTTCTTTAGTAAAATATTGTATTTATTTATTCTTAGTATTTTCTATATATTTTGTTTTTTATAAATATATTATTTTATTCTTCTATCTATTTTTCCCAAACACATTTATTTAAAACTAAATTTTAACCTTTTTTCAAATTAAACATAAGACCTAACCCAGCCCATAACTCAAATTCAATTTCATTTTCATTTTCTTTAATAAAACTATGAGCCCAAAAGCCCACTTTTTTAAGCAACATCATATATTTAATTCTTATTAAATATGTGTATGAACAACCTTATAGCTCATTGGTTAAGTCCTTGCATTGTTATTCCTTAGATCATATGTTTAAATCCCCATTCTTGAAATTAATTTTTTTATAAATTTTTTATTCTTCTAATAACTTACAAATGAGACCTTTTATTTCCAAAATGAATGGTGACCTTTCATTTCTCTTTTAATTCCCATGTTGAATGCATATATTATTATACATAATTCACCATTACACCATCTTTATTTGTTCTCCTCTACCTTTTCCTTCCTCACATTTTTCTATCTCTCACTTCTCCTTCTTCACCTAGAGTCCAAGAAGAAGAACATGAAGAAGTCTTCAAGAAGTTCTAGCTAGTAACGTGAGGCTATCGGCGGATAGACAAGCCCGGTGATAATACCGGCTTGTGTATGTAAGTCCCTTCTCTCTCTCCCCATCCATCTCTTTATTCTCCTTTTGTCATATCTCGTGAACCCGCTATTCTTTTCATATCATAATCCATAAGAGAAGATAAATATAAACATATACATATATATAAGTCTAGATATATATGGTTCTATATGGTTTAATAATATCTTATTGCCTCTTGTTCAAATTAAAGTGTTTTCAATTCCTTGTTCATGACTATGAATGTTTATTATGAGTTGTGAGAAGATAAATTTCATGCCACAATATATCTATAATGTCTCATGAAATCGGTTTGTTTATTAAAAGAAAAATAGAAGTCGGCATAAAATACTAGTTAATCATTTTGTCGATTTTAGTATACACATCAATACTTTTAGCTTTAAAATAATTTTTAGAAATTATTTTTTACTTATGAAAATTTTAGTAAATTTAAATATGATAGAGTATATTATTTTGTACATGCTGTAAAAATTTTAGATCGACCCGCGTAATGGTTTAGGAATTACATCGTTTTTATTCACTGTTCGTAATAACAGAAAACTGCATTTATCGATCAACTTCTTACACACATAACTTGGTCTACAGATATCCAAATTGAGTAAACACAAGTATTTTAGATATCTACATTTAAATATCTAGATTTTATTATTTTTAAGTTTTTATTAAAACCAACATAAGATAAAGAAAACTACGTTACAATATTAAGCGACGGATCTAGACAGAATATGTCCTGATTCGCACACTGTTTTTAAATTAGACATAACTCGAACACCCGATGTCCGTTTATGACAAAAATTAGATGTGTAGATGAACAATTGATAGAACTATAGTTTTTGTATACTAGATTACTTAAAAAAGCATGAAACAACCCGTTATAGGCTTTGCAATAGAATATATAGTTGTTGTCCAGAAATCTGAATTTCTGTTTTAAACGTTGATATTAAAATGATCATAACTAGAGTTTAAGAAATCCAAATCGCATGAATCTTAGTGTTTTAGATAATTATATCGAAATACCTACAATTTTTTAATAATTTTCTTAACCTGAAACCTGATGGAAATTGACCGAAACTATGTTTCAAAAATATGTGACGGTGCCGAATAGATTCTGATCTGTTTCGCGCGACGATATGAAAACATATATACCTCCCAAACTGGTAGTCGTATTTAGGTAAAACTGGAACTCACGCATGAAAAACACTTAGATCCATATTTCTGTTTATATTTCGCATTCGTTCGACTTGATTAATTTGTCATACATAATATTTCTTTACATCATTGTTTATGGTAGTTACTCGAATAATATACATGACTCATTTCATACTATTCGAACATGTATACATATTTATCTTGATCATTGAATTGTTGTATGTACATAAAGACGATAATTAAATACTTGAGTTGTATTTTGAAAATTATACAAAAGTATTTTTACACATAACCCCCTCAAGTTTTATAAATTAACCTAAGGACCCTAACAATTATAGGTTTAAGAAATAATCAAGACTTGATTTACATTTCTAATTGTCTGACTCGGGTTTGAGTCTGATTATATCTGACTTGAATATGATTCAAGTACAATCTACAATATTCCAATTCAATATGAACACATGAATTCATGAATCCAATTATCAATCTATACAATTCGGCTGAACCGAACCATGGATATATACATTCCATTTACATGGTTCTCTAGTTATTCCATTTACATGATTCTACAGTTACATCCGTTACAGATATCATGGTTTCGGTCAGTCATCCAAATATACAATCTATACAGTTTACAATACAATACAATCAAAACACTACGGGGTTTAAGGGGTAGACTGGTACGGAAGGTGTTAAAAGTGGCACGAGACGGTCAGACTTAAGACACCTAACATGAATCCAATTGCCGTTGTTCCGGGCCTTCTAACGGAGCCTTGTACTCTATATTCCGTTTGCCCTGGTCTCTAGCATATAGAGACCCCTCTCGTATACACTGGCATTCTTCTGTACCAAGCTACAAACAACAGCGTTAATACAACATTACAACAATATAATACAACATTAAAAGCTACTCTCTCTCTCCTACTCTCTGTCTATTTCTCCATTATCTTTGGGACTTACCGAGCGACCTGTTCGCTGACGACATTCTATTCTTTCTTCCTTGAATGTCGTCAGGTGGTTTGGACCCGTCAGAGAACAAGCCCACTGCTGAAGACTTGGACCAGTTCTGTGAAGACCCCGAGCTCTAGACATTGTACATTTTCCATTCAGTACTTTTCATTTCCTGTTATGCCATTGTTTAGGCATTGACTTTATTTCAGTTGTATTTCCTTTTCATGCATTGTACAAAAGAATGTTAATAAATAAAGTTGCTGTTCAGTTTATATATCTTGTCTCTTGTATATTTTCTTTTATATTGTTTAGATACGCTTAGCGTATTTACTTCACAGTAAATACGTAGCGGACCAGTCGCGTCCCCTTCGCCGTACACTGGGAACCGGGGCGTGACACCTTGGCTGGTAATCTCTTACCCCACGACGCCAAGGACCCAAGCCCTCATCAAGAGGCCACCGAGCAGCTTCCCTGCTCGGTCCATCCTTGGCTGGTAATCTCTTACCCAACGATGCCAAGGATTGAAGCCCTCATCAAGAGGAATTCCCCCAAACTTAATTTTGGTCGTCTCGAACAAACATCTTTTATTTTTAAGAGAAGGAGAAAATAAAGAAAAAGAAAAATTAACTAGCACACTTTCGTAGGCAACACGATTGCACTGAGCACGTGCAACAAGCCTTTAAACCTCTAGGTGTCCCTAGTAGGAGGAGTGTTGTTTCCTGAGGGTTTTCAGCGGATTGCACCCACAAAATCCAATAATAAAAGTAAGACTGTGAAAGTTACATGTAAAGATAAGAATTGTAAAAGAAAAACTTTGAAAATTAGAGTTTTCAACTATACTAGCTTTTCAGTTGTCATGAGCCCTATCTTAATAGTCATGAAAAGATGTTAGAAAACACATCATCTCTCAATAAAACATCGTCTTTATTCTTCATTCCTACCTTTCTTCCAAACATCGATCATATACCCCTACGTGTGTGTAAAGAACATCCCTACACTCAGAGAATTCAATTCAAGCTATCATACTCTTGTCCATCGACCTCAATACTTTTTTAATTGATGAATATTTAGATGAGATTGCTCACACATTTTTCATGCGACCGTTAATACTTCTTGAGGTACTAACCGACCGATTACTCATGTGCTTGCTGATTAGGTATATTAATATTTTCCTCGTCTTGCAACACCTAAGGCTTAGCAGTGACTCCCAAACCAGTTGGTCTAAGGCACTAGGTGATGAAGCACCCTCGCTATATTTTTTTATACTGCCTTGGTGATTACGAAACCAGTGTTCATTTTTTTCACCATTTTATCTTTTTATTTTTCATTCACTATTTTCTTCATACTTTGGCTTTTAGACAAGAGCATTTCAAGGTATCCTTTACTATCCCGAGTTTCAAGACGTGTGTAAGTGTGTATAGTAGGGTATCAACGTTCAAATATTTGGCTTTCAGAATAGGGACTATTTTTCAGACTTAGTTTTATCCTCAGATTAGTGACTTCTTTCATCTTACTAACCCTTGAGACAACGGCTCATAACTACTTATTATTAGTTTCGTTTAAGAAAACTTCTAACTTTCTTGGTTTTCTTAAACTATTCTAATCTTTTAGATGTAATTTTTCACTATCTAATCTTTTATTATCTTATTTATGTACACTTTTTTTATTATATGTTTTGTGCGTATGCAAAGTATGATGCAAAGTGATGCGTAAATAAGCACAAACCTCCCCCAAACTTGTTTAGAACAGTGTCCTCACTGTTGCCATCCGTTAAATCTCAAAAACCTGTAAGTTTGGGAGGAAAAATTTATTAGCGGGGATAATAATAAGTGAACGTGAAAATCCTCCTCCAAACTTATTTTTGGCTCACCATTTCGTGTACAAGTTTTATTTTCAAGAGCCAAATATAACCCCCCCAAACTTGAGTTAAACAATGTTAATCTTTTAAAATCATAAGAGGGGGGGGGGTAAAATTACTGGTCAATGCAAAGCCTTACAAAGACCGAAAGTCAACACCAACCATTCGAAAATTTTATCAGTGTAGTGCACCGGTTGGTGGAAGAATATGTTGTATAGAGCCGGAAGAAGTGGGGAAAAGATAAGTGGTGTGATGGAAAAGGTTTGCGTCTTAATTTGGAGAGACGACACAGTGATTGTGATGGATTACTCACATTCTCGTGATTGTTCAGAAGAAGGGGTGGAGGTTCAATTTTTTTGTTTTGAAGATGATTCATCTAAACACCCGTGTCTTTTAAAAATGCGAGTTCATCAGCGAAAATGTCCTCAAAGCTTTCATCGATACCCCAAAGAATAATTTCATCCAAAAGAACGGGGTGATCCTCAGACTCCATAAAAAGTTCAAAATCAACGTTAGAATTTGACCTGGACAGCTCAATGGAAGAATCCATATGTGTATAATACATAGCTGGGTCAAACAACAACGTATTGAGGAAGTCTGGATCAGTATCACGAAGCTCGTCAAATTCGCTGCTGTCGACATCCATTAATTCGACAGAACATACTCGAGTATGAGGTTCGGAGGGTTGACTTCCCAACTTGTAAATGTTAAGCTCAATTGACTTTTTCCCGAAAGATAGGTTCATAGAGCCGTTTCGACAATTGATTACAGCGTTAGAAGTAGCCAAAAAGGGTCGACCGAGAATCACCGGAATTTAGTTCCGTGGATTCGCTACCGGTTGTGTATCTAAAACAATAAGGTCCACATGGAATATAAATTCCTCGACTTTTATCAACACATCCTCAAGCTCACCCTTAGATTTGGTGATAGATTGATCAGCCATCTGGAGAGTTGAGTTAGAGGGCTTTAACTCTCCGATACCTAATTACTCATAGAATGAATAAGGAAGCAGGTTAACACTTGCGCCAAGGTAAAGTAAAGCACGGTTAATATTTTTACCCCCAATAGAAATAGTGATTGTAGGACAGCTAGGGTCCTTACGTTTCTTGGGTAATTGCTGTGTAAAAGCTGTTCTTACATTACTCGACATGAAAACTTTTTTTGGCACTTGAGTCTTCCTCTTCCTAGTGTACAAGTTCTTAAGGATTTTCGCATAAGCTGGAACTTGTTGTATAGCATCTAGGAGAGGGATGTTGATGTTAACTTGCTTAAACATGTCCATAATCTTCTCCATTTGTGTACTAGGTTTGTTGGCCCTCAATCTGTTTGGAAATGGAGCTTTATCAATAAGTGTTAGGTCCAACATTTGTGGAGAAGTTTATGGGTGTGGGAAGGATGAAGTGGGTGGAGGGTTCGAGCCTTTGGAAAAATGGAGAATAGGCTCGGAAGAAGAAGGTAAATTAGACGAAATAGGGTAAGAAGTAGAAGTGGGAGTGAAAGTGAAAGTGGAAGCCGGGGGTTCAATTGATTCTTCAACATCAATCTGTTCACCCATATGGTTATCCAGCACTCTTCCAGATCTCAACGTGGTAAGTGCATTCATATTATACTGTGAAGGTCCAGGATCAGGTGGGGGTTGAGCTGGAAGTTTCCCTTTCTCTCTAGCACTCATTTCAGCTGTTAACTGTGCAATTTGTGCTTCCATCGATTTAATAATCTCACCTTGGGAGGTGGAGGTTTTCTTTATATCATCGATAGAAGACTTAAAATCAGCCGACATTTGAATAGAATTTGTCAGAAGCAAACTCATGGTTTGTTCAAGTGCAGAGGTGTTATTGGTACCGGCAGAAAAAGGATCAAAGTTGTTGGCCGGGTTTTAAAAATTTTGTGGTTGGTAGGGGTGCTGACTCAGTTGTGGTGATTGCTGTTGCTGTGGAGGTACCCATTGAAAGTTATTTTGATTTGGAACCGTGTTTTGAGTTTGGTATTGGTTCCAAGCAAAATCAGGGTGATTCCTCCAACCTTGATTATCTGTGGAAGAAGAAGGATCGTTTCTAAGTTGTTGTTGAAATGCAGCATTAGTGTGACCTTGAAACGGTACATTTAAAGAACATTCTTCCGTCAAATGTGATGGGTTTGAACAGCAACTACACACGGTTTTAGGAAGTGTGTAATGGTTTAGGGAGGCTGAAGAAATTCTGTTTTCTATAGCGTCGAGTTTCCTTTGTATTGCGGCCATTTCGGCTTTCATCATGACGGAAACATCGAACTGATTGATATCTGCCCTAGACGATGAGTGACTCACATTTTCCCATTGTAAAGTGTTTTGAGCTAAATCTTCTAGGTATTTCCAAGCTTCACCATCATCTTTAGACATGAATTGACAATGACACATGGTTTCAAGCATCTGTTTAGTTGTGAGATCAATACCCTCATAGATAACTCAACACAGATCCCATCTAGGAATTCCGTGATGAGGGCATTGTAAAAGAAGATCCTTGAACCGTTCAAAGCATTTCCAGAATGGTTCATTGGGAAGTTGGGTAAATTTGAAGATTTCGCTCCGAACACGGCTGGTCTTGTGATTGGGATAAAATTTCTTAAGGAATGCTGCAACAAATTCATCCTATTTTGAAATAGAATGTGCGGTTGTATTATAAAGCCACTTCTCGGCTAAATCGCACAAAGTGAATGGGAGAAGACGTAAATGCAGAGCATCCAAAGACGGTTGTGACGTTCCAATCATTGTGCATATGTTTTCAAATTTGGAGATAAAAACGTATACGTCTTCAGACTCAAGACCGTGAAATTTGGGTAACAGTTTGATAAATTGGGGTTTGATTTCAAAATTTCCCCCGTTGGCAGGTGGAATAGAAAGACACGTGGGAAGGGGAACACGTGTAGGATAGCATCTCTCTTGGAGAGAAATGCGTGGAGGATTCTGCGCACCTACGGGCGGTGGCAGAGTGGTGCTAAAGTTTGATGGAAATCCGTCCATCACGGTCATGGTGGATGGTGGGAAAGAAAATGTAGAAATACCGACTTTTGGGCCGATAGGAGAAAGCGGACAAGACGGGCACTAGAATCCCGTGTCCAGCCTAACTTGCACTAATGGTTTAGCACAAGTGGCAGCGTTGTGATAATTAGGGGAAAGATGGTTTGGTGTTTGTTTTGAAAAATACGGATTTTGAATAATCAAATCACAAAAAATGCACACACAGCCCTAGATCTAATGGTTACCTAGGTCAAGTCACTAGACCGCTCCTAGACTTCCAGAAGACAAATCGCAGGATAAATTCTCTACTGCCTCTTTATCCCTTCCGTGGCCAGGTAAGTGCTAGGTAAGTGGGAGGTTCTCCACTACGTAAGTAGTGGTCCTAATTAAGTAACCATTTTCCTTAGACATACTTGCCTTAGACACACTTGCCTTAGACACCACAAAAGAAACGCGGATAAGCAATAGATTACCCATGACCTTCTTCTGTCCTAATTGAGCGCGCCGGTCCTTAGAGTCTTGTCTAGATATTTTTTAGTTAATAAAGGGTGATGCAGATGCTAGTTTTGTGATTTTTGGGGCTTAGGAAGGGTAATGAAATCCCTACCTAATCTGAATTTGGTCTTTGCCCCTTAATTTCCGTATTAAAATATGCAAAACAACCAAGATCAAAACACGCAACAAATTTTTCTTTTAGCGGCGCTGCAAATTTTTGCAAAGAATCCTGCAGAAAATGGTTATTGGAGAAGATTAGAGAGGAGATAAGAAAGTCAGAGACATACCTGAGAAATTTGGAACACTAAAGCGCCGAAACGGCGGTGGAACTGCCGCAAAAACCTACCATTGGCCGCGGATCCGCGGTGGGAAGGAGGAGTTAGGGTTTCAAACTTTTCCTGTAGCTTCTTGTACTCCTCTGGAATTTGCAGAACTTCTCTGAATCTTGATCGCACTGCTACAATGATTCCAGATTCCCTCGCAAATAATTCACAACCAATCGTTAAGCGCTTGATGCGATTTTGATCTAAAAATTCTAATGGAATAATAATTTTTCAACTCAAATAACAAAAACGAACAAAATAGCACACATCCCCGGCAACGACGCCATTTGATTGATCGTTCTTCGTGTGTATTTGGAAAAGTTTTAATCACAACCAAAGAAATTTATACCGCAATCAATTAACGGTGTCGATGTAGTGAGTTAATGAATACAGATCGTCCACTGAGATGCGAGTACTTGTTCGATTTTGTTTTAGTTGAATTGAAAAGAAAATATAAATGAAAATGATTCAAGAATTGTGAGATTTCATTTTAAGAAACAAAAAGATAATAGATCTAAAATCAAGAATTACGAAGATGTCCAAATCAATTTAGTTATCAAGATTTGTAGAATAGCTTGTAGGATTCGATCAAATTAGTAGTAGTGATGAATCTAGAGATGACTAATCTTATCTATTGATAATTTGTAGCTAGAACGATGGTGAAGAATGAAGATTAGGGATCTATTGAAGAAACTAGGGTTTCTCCTTCTCTATCCCTTGTCTTTTCATTGATCATCATTTGGATCTAGCCTTTAGCAAAGAGAATCATCAATCGTTTAATCCCTAGTTTGCAACGAAATTATCAAGAATGTGATCTCGCTCCAAATTAGGTCATTGATGATTCTTTTTGCTAAAGGCTAGATCCAAATGATGATCAATGAAAAGATAAGGGATAGAGAAGGAGAAACCCTAGTTTCTTCAATAGATCCATAATCTTCATTCGTCACCATTGTTCTAGCTACAAATTATCAATAGATAAGATTAGCCATCTCTAGATTCATCACTACTACTAATTTGATCGAATCCTACAAGCTATTCTACAAATCTTGATAACTAAATTGATTTGGAATCTTCTTGATTCTTAATTCTATATCTATTATCTTTTTGTTTCTTAAAATGAAATCTCACAATTCTTGAATCATTTTCTTTTATATTTTCTTTTCAACTCAACTAAAACAAGATCGAATAAGTACTCGCATCTCAGTGGACGATCCGTATTCATTAACCGACTACATCGACAACGTTAATTGATTGCGGTATAAATTTTTTTGGTTGTGATTAAAACTTTTCCAAATACACACGAAGAACGATCAATCAAGGCCACAGAGCAGCTTCCCTGCTCGGTCCATCCTTAGCAGACAACTCTTTGCCCTCCTGCACTAAGGATCAAAGCCCTCATCAAGAGGCCACCGAGCAGCTTCCCTGCTCGGTCCATCCTTAACAGGCAACTCCTTGCCCTCCCGCGCTAAGGATCAAAGCTCTCATCAAGAGGCCACCGAGCAGCTTCCCTGCTCGGTCCATCCTTGGCTGGTAATCTCTTACACCACGACGCCAAGGATCCAAGACCTCATCAAGAGGCCACCGAGCAGCTTCCCTGCTCGGTCCATCCTTAGCAGGCAACTCCTTGCTCTCTCGTGCTAAGGATCAAAGCCTTCATCAAGAGGCCACCGATCAGCTTCCCTGCTCGGTCCATCCTTGGCTGGTAATCTCTTACCCCACGACGCCAAGGATCCAATCCCTCATCAAAAGGCCACCGAGATGCAACCCTGCTCGGTCCATCCTTGGCCGGTAATCTCTTATCCCACGATGCCAAGGATCAAAGCCCTCATCACGAGGCCACCGAACAGCTTTCCTGCTCGGTCCATCCTTAGCAGGCAACTCCTTGCCCTCCCACGCTAAGGATCAAAGCCATCATCAAGAGGCCACCGAGCAGCAACCCTGCTCGGTCCATCCTTGGCTGGTAATCTCTTACCCCACGACGCCAAGGATCCAAGCCCTCATCAAGAGGCCACCGAGCAGCTTCCCTGCTCGGTCCATTCTTGGCTGGTAATCTCTTACCCCACGACGCCAAGGATCTAAGCCCTCATCAAGAGGCCACCGAGCAGCAACCTTGCTCGGTCCATCCTTGGCTGGTAATCTCTTACCCCACGACGCCAAGGATCAAAGCCCTCATCAAGAGCCTACCGAGCAGCAACCCTGCTCCGTCCATCCTTGGCTGGTAATCTCTTACCCGACGACGCCAAGGATCAAAGACCTCATCAAGAGGCCACCGAGCAGCTTCCCTGCTCGGTCCATCCTTGGCTGGTAATCACTTACCCTACAACGCTAAGGATCAAAGCCCTCATCAAAAGGAAACTGAGCAACTTCCCTGCTCGGTCCATCCTTAGCAGACAACTCCTTGCCCTCCCGCGCTAAGGATCAAAGCCCTCATCTAGAGGCCATCAAGCATATTCCCTGCTCAACCCTCCTCAGAGGGTGACTTTCTACACGTTTTTACTAAGCGATCCCCACCTCGACTTCGGGGCCATGGAGATACCGACCCTGCACCGGTCTTTGCACACTTGGCAAATAGTTGAATTCAACTCGACGTGAAATCGATAGATGAAAAACCAACCTCCGACCTAACACATCATGAAAGCAGTACCGCGCAAATAAAGATTTTACCACAAACAAAGGGAAAATATGTACGCAAAGAACACTGCAAAAAGATTTCATTCAAAAAAGTTGGAAGTCTTTACAGGGGTATTATGAGCTTCCCAGCCTTACAAAAACGCCCAGAGGCTTACAAAATTTCAGCGAAAAAGAAAATAAGGAGGCGAGGAGATTCAGGCCTCTGGGCCGGGAAGAACCTTGATGAGCTCCGCATCCACCACTACAACCGGGGCGGCGTCTTGAAGGTCGGCGCCCACCGCAGGAGCCTCGGCTCCGGGAGTCGGGGCGACCGACTTTTCCCCAACGCTCCTACCAGGGGCCTTTCCTCCGGCAGCGCTTCCGGGCATTCCCCTGCGCCTCATCCCCGAGGGGGTACTCACCCCGGAGCTCTGTAACAATTTGAAATATTTAATTAATTAATTAATTAATTTCTTTAATTAAAAATGTTAAACTAAATTTAATTGTAATAAAAGACCTTTATATATATAGTAGGTTAAATTAGTAAGGAAATAGTTTGTTTTTGTAATAATAAGTATCATGAGGGGTTTTGTGAAAAGTTTAATTAATTGTGAAAATTGAATTTTTTTTGAAGGTTTATGTGTAAAAGGGTAAAGGTTATGGTTAAGCTTAAATTACACTCATGGTATACCATAATATGGATGACACTTCATGCTTGTATGTCATGATTCATAGTGACACCTCCTTGCATGAAAACCCTACCATCTTCCATGCTTCACCTCCTACTTGCATGGATATACCACATTCTTTCTAGGTGACACCTCCTCCTACAACTCATCACTCTTTCTCCTTATCTTTTCAAATTAGTTCGGTTCATATATCATGTTGAAACAAGTTAATTAGTTTAAAAAAGAAAAAGAAATCCTAGAACAACAAAGAAAGAAAAAGAGAAGAGAAGAAAGACTAAGTACTAAGGATCAGTACAACCGCCCTCTTGCTAGGATCTTTGAGCTTGTGCATCTTGGAGGAAGCCTTTTCAGTGATCTTTCTTAGGTATAATTTCAACCCTGCAACTTAAGTTCAGTACTGTTTTATTTTAGAAATCGGATATCGTAAATATCGTATTTTGATAAGTATAGGCTCTGTTTTGAATCTGCTATAGATTATATGATAATTAACACAATCAAACAGTGCGTTCATCTTATAATTTGGACTTAGAATAAACCCTAGGAAGACGAACCCTTTCCATCGGATTTTGGCCGGCGACATTCAATGGAAATCCGATCTCGCCGGTTTTTTGAGGGAGTTAGGTGTTGGGGTTTTTAGGGTAGCTCTTTGTATATGTATTAGGATGTTTGGTATTGCTAGTTTAAGTTATTTTATCATTATATGAAATCTGGAAGCTAATATCTGTAATGGGGTTAAAATTCTAAAATACGACACGGATATTTCGTGACACGTCTCTGTTTTCTGTTACGAACAGCGAAGGGTTAAAATCCAGTTAGTATAAGTATTAGATAGTTTACAATAGTTACATGTAACTTGTGTAGTATGTAAAACTTGTATTTGCATGTTTTCGTCGTATCCGAGCTTAGCCGTTTCTTATACGAAGTTAATTTCAATATTAGATTCGAATACGGAAACTTCGGAGGCCGCAAGGAAAGGAAAAGGATTGATGATATCTGAGTAGATTCGACGTATTCCGGTGAGTAGACTAAACATCTACTGGGGGATTTTGTATGGATGGCGTAATACGCCCGTAGATTTACGTTTAGTTATACTTGTTTCTTTGTGTATAAAATCTGGTTTTGTAACTTCATCATATGCAGTCATATGTATAAATCATCATGTCTAATAATTGCTAGTACACTGCATAAATTATCGATGAATCATGTTGCATATGTACATATCTACATGTTACACTACACCTCGTCGATTAATATGTCACATACACACTTAGTACCTATTATGTTAAATATGATTCATATCATACCCTAAGTATCAATAATGATAGTTATTTTGCATAAAAGTTAGCATGTTTAGTATTAGTAATTTTGATAAAAGATGCAATGGATTATTTCAGATTTATGGTTTTGAGTTTTTATACACTATTGAGTAGATTCAGTGATTCTTCATGTTGATGTGAGATGTCCACCATGAGATATTGTTTTTATACTTTGGTTTTATTCCGGACAGAGTAGGGGAGCTATGCTGTCGCAGATTTTTACGTTATCCGGACTGAGTGGGGGAGCTATACAGTCGGATTTATGTTGGACCCGGTCGAGACCGAGGGGCATGAAAGCCACATTTGAGGCAGGGAGCCTAGCGAGAATACTCGATACTGGAGACAATTGTGAAACACGGCGGATATCTAGGTGATACCGACCGGTGTTATTGGATGACAGGATCGTTCGGGGAACGATACCTGGTGGAAACAGAAGTTTTGTGTCGATGTTGGACACGGAAAACCGAACCTTATTTGGAAATAATTGATGAGATTTCAGTTTTGATTTATATATTTAGTAGTTCATGTTCATGCTTCCACATATTATCATGCATTATATTCATCCTTGTTCATATTAGCTCTAGTTCGTCATACTTACATTATCAGCCGGTATATGTTAGTTTTATTCACTGAGTTGGAAACTCACCCTCGTTGGGCCTTAGTTCCTTGCAGGAGTCAAGTGGATGCATAACAGCAGTGTGGATCCACTCGTCAGATTTTATCGCTCTTTTTGCTAGGTGGGTTACCTATATAGTAACCTCCTATTTTGGTATTTGTATTTTGGATCTAATATTACTCCATCAGACCCTCTATATTGACTTAGAACGAAACATGTTGTATATGTTCTAAAATTCGACTGTGTGAGATCGTTTAGTTGTATTAATTTATGCTTTCGTTATATATGCATGAATTTCTTCGCTTAAAGCGTCATGTTATTATTTTGTATTGATTTCTGCCGTTTGGCATTATTTTGCTCCCAACGAGGGATTGCAATTTATTTAATCACCTTATAACTGCTTTTATTAATAATTAAAAAGGGAGATGTTGTCAAACTTTTAAATGCTTAAAATCAGTTGTTTAAACTTAAAACTACATTTTTGATAAATTCCGCAATTTAGGTTTTGATCTTAGTTTTTCTGGCTTACTCGGATTGTGTCGGCATCTCTAGATGTCATACAATCTAAGTGCCGGTCACGGAAAAAAAATCGGGTCGTGATAAGCTCGCCGTCAGGAAACTCTAGCATCAGGGCCTTGACAGCGTCGAGGGCCTCATGCCTAACGAGGGCAGCGGCTTGAGCGAGGTCGGCGTAGAATTGGTCCGACTTCTTGTAGCTCTCCACCGTTTTTGACGCTCGAAGGTCGGCACGCCTCACTCCTTCCTTCGCCACCTCGCTCTCCCTCCGAAAGGTGTTCGTCGACTTCTTCAGGGTGGCGACAAGAACCCTGGAATCTTCCAGCTTAGCCTTGGTGGCTCGGACGGCTTCTCGACAGTTGGCGATCTCCCGATCCCCGGCCGCCACCCGGTCTTCGAGGGCGGCGACCCTCTCCATCGCCGCTTGCAGCTCCAGCCTTGAGCTTTCCCCCCACGAGGAGAACTCGCCCGCAACCTGCATCGCCGGGGCAATTTCCCCGTCCTCCATGTTGACGACGAGGGCGCAGTGCTGGAGGACCTAAAGAAATCAAAGGAGGGGTCAAAAAAAGAACGGGGCACCCAATCTTGCGAACAAAAATACTGAATAAAAACACGAGTGAGGTGCGAACACTGACCTGCATGGCCTCCTGGGCTATGGCCGCAATTTGGGCCCGGAGGGTCCCCCGAGGGATTCGGCCCCCGGCCGACCGTTCCATCTCCGAGAGCAGGCTGTCGGCGACGGACAGCCCCGATGGCACCTCGAAGTGAAGCTCCCCTTCATCCACGATGATCGGGGAGGCCGGGGAGCGGGGCCTGTCCTGTGGTATCTCTTGAGGAGAGACGCAGGATAGCCAGTCTCGCCTCCCACCTCCAGAACCCGGGGCTCTAAATCTTGCTTAATCCTTCCTTTGACATCCTATTATTGCTGCTCCTATTCGTACATCTTATCAACTCTCATTTATTTTTTCTAGTTGCTATGGCTACGCGAGCTAGGCGAGCCGCAGCCAGGGATGCAGTTAGGGCGAATCCGCCTGTGACGGCGACTGACGTACCGGACATTCCGGCGGTATATGAGCATGTTGATCCTCTTCCTCCAGACCGACTGACTAGGATAGAGGAGGGCATGTTGGGCCTACAGAAAATGGTGGGACAGTTGACTGAGGCCACCCGTGTTCAGAGTCATGATCAGGTACCGATGATGGTAGAGCCCGATGTTCCCGCCAAAATTTTGGCTCAAAACTTGCTCCCTTATAAAATAATAACAATAAAATAAAAAAAATAATAACAAAGGGAAAAACTCCACATGTAACAAATGTCTTAGCGCCAAGAGTCAAAGACTCTGTTGCAGCGCTCATGTGCAAAGCATGAGAGCGCTCGCGCTAGCAGCGCCAGCGTTGAGAGTTAAAGACTCTAACGCAGCGCGCCACGTGCAAAGCACGTGTGCGCTAGCGCTAGGCGTGCTGCGCGCCACGTGTCAAACATAGGTGCGCTAGCGCAGGCCGCATCGCGCTCTGAGCAGCGCACCGCGTGTCAAACGTAGGTGCGCTAGGGCAAAGTGCGCTGCGCTCTGAGCAGCGCACCACGTGCAAAGCACGGGTGCGCCAGAGCTGGAATTATAAAATTCCCCACCGTTAGATGAAAAGATCTAATAATAATGATAAATCATTAATTAATCAGAATTAAAATTCTGTTATGGAAAGATTTTCTCAATCTTATTAAAAACAAGAAGATTGGCTTCTGTAAATCAGAAGCCCTTGGATCAAAGATCCAACGGTGGGAAATATCCCAAAATCAATCAGAGAAAGATCTCTTTAACTGATTCAACAAATCAACTTGCCCTATATAAAGGCCCCAAGACTTCAAGTCTGATATAGAGAAACCCCTCTACAAACTTTGAGAAAACTCAAAGAAAGAAAAGCAAGCTTTTAGCAAAAGAAGATCATTTCTTCAAGGTAAAGAACATGATTCTTGAACAAAGAGATGAAATCATCTCATTAAAACAGAAGAATTATCTTCTTAAAAGATCATAGATCTACAGAAGACCAAAGTCTTTTATAAAAGAGATCAAAAGATCTCATCATAAAAAAAAACAAAAGAAGTATTTACTTCATTCACAGATCATTGATCTACAAAGGCAAAGCCTTTTCCAAAATAAGAACTGTTGTTCTTGAATCTAGAGGCAAAGCCTTCTTTAAAAAGAACATAAACTTATTCTCTGATCATAAATTTGATCAAATGCGCTTTGCGCTATTGGAAAGTGCCTTGCACTCATGAACTGCGCTTTTGCGCTCCTTGGACCGGCGCTCAGCGCCAAAATGTGCCACGTGTCAACCACAGATACAACTAGCGCTTTGCGCTTCTGAAATAGCGCACTGCGCTCATGGGCTGGCGCTCAGCGCCAAGTGCGCCACGTGTCAGTCACTGGTGCGCCACTGAACTAGCGCAACGCGCTCATAAATTGAAAGCGCAATGCGCTTATAAACTGACGCTTAGCGCTAGGCGCGACATGTGTCCTTTTCGTGTGCGCTACTTGGCAGAAGCGCAATGCGCTCTTTAATTGGCGCAAAGCGCCTGGCGCACCACGTGGCACGTTGTCAGAACACACATTGTTCTGATGAATGCTATGCATTCAATACAAGACAAAAAAATGTCAGGATCTAATGCTCAGCATTATTAAAAGGGCCAAGCCCAAGTAAATGCTCAACAACCCTGAACAATAAAATGTTAAACATTTTAATCTTATTGGACTTAGCCCAATTCTGGTCATAAGTACTCAACTTATATTTAATTGAGCCCATCTGCTCATTAATATTCAACAGATCTCAGTCCCAAACTGGGCTACAGATCTTTCAATCAACTCACACCGGTTCGAGGGTACATCTCTTTACTCCTTTGATATCTGTCGTTGTAATCCTTCAACGTCTTCAGAAAGGTGATGGGTCTCGACAACCACACATTTCTATGGACTGTGGGGTCCTTAAATTCATAGACTACGATGTCCTTAACCTGGACTGTGGGGTCCCTAAACTCATGGACTACGATGTCCTTAACCTCGGACTGTGGGGTCCCTTTAAACCCACGTACTATGATTTCCTTAACCTCGGACTGTGGGGTCCCTTTAAACCCACGGACTACGATGTCCTTAACTTGGACCACCACGTCCTTAAACTGGTAATCGACCGCAATGTCCCTAAACTAAACAATAGAGTCCAAATGCTCCGTTGTTGGATCTAAACGATTCCGTTAAGTTGATCTTAGTCTAAAATTAGACTAACGTATCCTTAACAAACGTTTAAGTTGATCTTAGTCTCAAATGAGACTAACGTATCCTTAAACCCAAACCAAAACCCAAATCTAAGAAGATACGGATTTGGACTAATCCACGCCCTACGGGCAACAACATACATTAGTCTCCGTATACAATCCACGGGCAACCAAAAACAAAACAAATACATACGACACGAAGTGACCATCTGGAGAAGGAAAAAGTTGTTACCGCGATGCGGTAGCGTAATTAACTGCAGGGGCTTGCGCCTGCAGGGAAGAGCGTCCCCACAATCAAAAACCCCTCAAAACGAGGGGGAATCTGACGAAGTCTGCTACATCGGACGCATCCGTTTAAACCTTCGATACACGGTGCCATAAATCAACTTGGCATCTTCGGAGAGGTGGACGGATAGCACCAATTAGCATCTGCCCCGAATTTCAGGCAAGACGGACCTGCGCGGTCGCATCTCCGTGTTCGGCGGGGAACAGATTCTGGCACGCCCTGTAGGACCTTTTCCTCTTTCCACTCCACACTTCGTGTGTCGTGTTCGCGAACGAATCGCGGTTTGATATGGTTGCCCTTGGGTTCGAGGTACTAAGATTTGGTTTCTTGCTTGGCGCAGAAAACGAAAAACATCAATGGCGTCTACCTGCGTGAAGTGTTCCAACTGCAACTGCAACTCGTGTTCCGCCTCATCTGGAGGCATAGCTTACGGACCTCAAGCGGCCCCCCTGTTCACGATGCCGGTGGAACAGGTCACTCAGGCCACCACTGGATTGTTTTTCGGAACCATCCTCCTGCCAATGAGCTTCAGCGCTCCTATACCAACACAAGAAGCTCCCAAGAAGTCGGTCTTTGATCGGCTTGCAACTACAGCGGCCCTTCTCAACGGGTCGTCCAGCTCCAGCGCCTCAGTATTCGCCAGATTGGGCCAAAGTTCATGTGGGCCCATGATGAAGCCTGCAATTCAAGAAAAGGCTATTCCGAAAAGGATAGCCATCCCTGCTCCCGAAGTCGTCAAGACGGCTTCTCCTGCCAAAGGGTCGGTCTTCACAAGACTGACTGTTCCGGCTCCCATTCCCGTCCCTGCTCCAAAGTCTGTCTTTGACAGATTAGATACTGCTACTCAACGGACATCAGTCTTCAAGAGCCCGACGCCGGCAACAACCCTTCTCCAAAACAGGGGCACGACGAAGCCATCCCCATCGCTGAATCAATCCCAGCAGCTCGACACGCTCGACGTCGCCACTGGCGCCGAGTAAGGAAAGCTGGGGGCAACTCCCCCTCTGGGCTAACTCCACCAGCCCCAACGGTGGAAGTCAATGCTGTTATTTCCAACCGGGAACAGCTCTGAATAGCTGAACAAGGTGCGCAGAAACTCTCCTACCGCCGTACTAAAAAGATCTCCTCCACCGGTGGAGAATGTTACAGAAACAAAGCTGGAGCATCCCCTCAGCGGCTGTCCTCCAAAGTTTACAAAGTCTGGCGACGGGTCCAGGAGTCGGTGATTGATCAAGACTTTCCCCGCCGACAGAAAAAGTTGAAGGTGCAGCAGGAAGAGAACCGTCCTGGCAAGCCACAAAGGACGACAACCACCTGGATGCCTGCTGCAACGGCCCCCTCAACGTCGACCACTCAAAAGAGAAGGAGGCCGGAGAATGCCCCTGTGACTGCGGCAAACCGCAAAGATACTGAGCCCAAACGCCCCAAGTCCGGAGGCATAACGTTGCATACTGTTTATATGGCTTTCGTAAAGGAGGAAAGCCGTGCTTCGACGGGTCACCGACTGCTCACCCGATCCGTGACAAAAGCCCAGGAGCAGCAACAGAAGCTTCAGGAAATGCTAACACAAATGGCCGCACTTACTGGGCCAAAAGAAAGCCTGGAGGCGTCATTAGAGAAGCGTCACGAACAAGAAACCGATGCTGACTTCCTCCGTAGGGTCCTCGAAAAGAAGGACAGAGAAGCGGCAGAACAAGCGGCTAATATAAAAAGAATGGCACTTCTCTTCCAAGACATGGTCGGGATGATGTTACAGCCGGATCCTCCAGCTGAAGACCCTCCGATCATTATCGAAGATGACAGTGGGGAGACATCGAACCCTCTGCCGGCTTTGTTAGCAGCCAAGGAGGAAACCATCTCAAAAGCCACGCTCGATGATTATATAGCTCAACAAATACGAGCTCACCGAGCGAACGAAACGGCTGGCCAAGTCGTTAAAACTGGGCGACCATATCCAGGCTGGTATGATCAAATAAGTTACCCACCGGGATATACGATCCCCAAATTCCATGTGTACAAGGGGACAGACAATCCCCATCAACATGTCGCTCAGTTCAGGGCTCTTTGCGGCAATACTGGAGGTGATGATAAACTTCTATTTCGCCAGTTCGTCGGTAGTTTAGCAGACATAGTTTTTGATTGGTACTCGGAGCTTCCCGATGACTCCGTCAAAACGTTTACAGAAATGGAGTTGCTATTCACTCAACGGTTCGCAAGCGCCAGTGAACGCCCCCCGATCACGACATTGATCAACGCCAGAGTAAAGCCGGGAGAGACGTGGGTGCAGTATGCAATCCGGTGGCGGAACCTATGGTCGAAATGCGAACAACGCATAGAAGAAGCTCCTGCCGTGGGCATGTTCATGTGGACCCTTGACCCTCAGTCGACTATCTCCCAATTCATGATGTTCTTCAAGCCGATCACCTTCCAGGCCTTGATCGACAAGCTGGCCTAAATGGACCAGATAGGCCATAGGACTTTCCCTTCAAGAATGGGTTTCCGAAATGAAAATGGTAACGGGAAAGAGACCGTTGTCGCCAACCCTCAGCGACAGCCGAGTAACCCAAGACCGTCTGTTCGTCAGTGCAGCAAGCCGCGATCCCTCGATGAGAAGTTGAAACGTCCTTACTCATTTCCCAGGGATAAAACAAGGAGACTATTCGAACTGGCAGTGCGCAAGGGACTCATCTCTTTTCCAGATCCAAAACATCCATCGCAACCGGGTGACGTTAACCATCCTAACTATTGTCCCTACTACAGAGTAATGGGCCACTCACTCGAAGATTGCTACGTCTTCAAAGGCTGGATTGAAGATGAATACCAAAAGGGCAAATTCGAGTTGTCTGACAACTGGAAGGTGAACCCGCCACAACCACATGCTCAGAAAAGGACGGACACGCCAGGGGCATCATGATCTTTTATAGGGGAAGCTTCATGAGAAATTGTTCTTTCGGCAAAAACTAAAAGAGTGCTAAAAGATCTTCAAACATGTCCGACTTATGAACAACGGACCGAAACGTCCTTAAATTAACAACGGACCGAAACGTCCTTAAACTAACAATGGACCACTATGTCCTAAAACTAGCTGTTGACCGAGACGTCGATAAACTACGGTGGATTGGAGCATCCCAAAGCTGATACAAAAAAAAGTGAATAAAAAAAAGAAAAAAGAAAACGGTATGTCCATAAGCAAAATGGGCACGGATGAAAACCCGAAAGGGCCCCGTGAGTAAAAACAGCAGGACTACCGGCGAGTTTTGTGAAAACCCGAAAGGGCGCAATCTCGTTAAAAGACACTTGCAAGGTCCTCTCGACCTTGTGAGGAGAAACTACCTGCGTGAGATCCTTACGACTCACAAGGGAACAACATACTTAGGAATCCTCACGATTCCTAAGGAGAAATTACACTTGCGAGATCCTCACGACTCGTAAGGAGAACCCTCCTATGAGACCCTCACGGCTCATAGGATTCAAAAGCCTTAAGCTACAGGGGTCTGAACCTTTTCTTAAGCAGCCATCACAACCTCCAGTGCTGCCCTACAAGCGGTTTAGTACTGACCCTTGTATACAATCCACGGGCGCGAAAAAACATTTCCCTAACAAAGTCCTACCCGCGACTAAGGATATGTTTACATAGTGAACAACCCTTGTAAGTCCTCTCGATTTATAAGAAGAAAACACTCCTGTAAGATCCTTACGACTTATAAGAGAACACACACTTAGGAGTCCTCACGATTCCTAAGAAGAAAACACACCTACGAGATCCTCACGACTCGTAGGGAGAAACACCTTTATGAGACCCTTACGGCTCATGAAGTCAAAAGCCTTAGTTGACAGGATCCTAACCCTGCTTGCAAAGCCACCTTTGTTCGACATCGACAGAGGCAAATGATGATTCGCTTCTGGCAATGTCTCAGTGGTAGCGATGCTGATGCCTAAATCGGTATCAAATCCCAAGTCCTTTCAAGGCAAATGATGATTCACTCCTGGCAATGTCCCAGTGGTAGCGATGCTGATGCCTAAATCGATATCAAGTCCCAAGTCCTTTCATGGCAAATGATGATTCGCTCCTGGCAATATTCCAGTCGTAGCGATGCCGATGTTGATATTGGCATCAGGTTCCAAGTTCCATACTTGAAACAAAATCAGCAAGTAAAAGAAATGCATATGAAATAGCCGAAATGATGGGGCAACTTGCCACAAAATCAGCAAGTAAAATATATGCATACAAAATAGCCAAAATGATGGGGCACCGCGAAAAATAGCCGAAATGATTGGGCAATCGCGACTTTCGCGATATAAAAGCTGAAATGATAGAGCATCGCGGGAAAAAATAAAAAAATGAAATGAAATGAAACTCTTGCCCTACAGGTGATATCACATTGATCCCTGTATGAAATCCAGGGGCGCAAACGAAGATGAACCATATCATCCCACCAAGTTCCATCAGAAAGAGAGCCAAGTCTCAACGGTCACATCTGCATCCCAGAAGACCAACAACAGCGTTCCTCCTTATGTCAGCAAGGCACGGAAGCGACATCACTAAACGGAACCACGGTTTAGTCTCTAGTTCCAAGCCTCGATGGTTCACCAACAACCTAGAGACAACTGCGACATTCGTCTCGATACAACAGACGCAATGCCAGAAAACGAAGCGAAGGCCATATTCCTAGCTTCAGGGTCTTGACGGCAACTCATACAAAACCTGAAAGACCATCGGAGATCATCTCACACCAGCGCGGAGTGGTCACCACCTCGACGTTCGTCTTGATACAGCAGAAGAAATGTCACTACAGCGTCCTTCCTCCAACAGGATTCGGACACACCAAAGCAAACGTAGCGAAGGCCATATTCCTAGCTTCAGGGTCTTGACGGCAACTCATATAAAGCCTGAAAGACTACCGGAGATCATCCCATACCAGCGCGGAGTGGTCACCACCTCGACGTTCGTCTCGACACAGCAGACGAGATGTCATTACAGCGTCCTTCCTCCAACAGGATTCGGACACACCAAAGCAAATGAAGCAAAGGCCAAATTCCTAGCTTCAGGGTCTTGACAGCAACTCATATAAAGCCTGAAAGACTACCGGAGATCATCTCACACCAGTGCGGAGTGGTCAACACCTCGACATTCGTCTCGACACAGTAGACGAGATGTCATTACAGCGTCCTTCCTCCAACAGGATTCGGACACACCAAAGAAAACGAAGCAAAGGCCAAATTCCTAGCTTCAGGGTCTTGACGGCAACTCATATAAAGCCTGAAAGACCATCGGAGATCATCTCACACCAGTGCGGAGTGGTCACCAGCTCGACGTTCGTCTCGATACAGCAGACGAAATGTTACTACAGCGTCCTTCCTCCAACAGGATTCAGACACACCAAAGAAAACGAAGCAAATGCCAAATTCCTAGCTTCAGGGTCTTGACGGCAACTCATATAAAGCCTGAAAGACTACCGGAGATCATCCCACGCGAGCTCGGAGTGGTCACCACCTCGACATTCGTCTCGATACAGCAGACGAAATGTCACTACAGCGTTCTTCCTCTAGCAGGATTCAGACGCGACAATCAAACAACGGAGCCACGGCAAAATCCCTAGTTCCAAACCTCGACGGTTCACCAGCAAGCTAGAGACAACTGCGACATTCGTCTCGATACAGCAAACACAATGCCAGCAAACGAAGCGAAGGCCAAATTCCAAGCTTCAGGGTCTTGACGGCAACTCATATAAAACCTGAAAGACTATCGGAGATCATCCCACCCCAGCGCGGAGTGGTTATGACTCATCGGGGCTCTCCAAAATGAGCCTAACCTCAAGTAAAAAGCGGCATGACAAAATTCCTAATGTTTGCTCTTCCGACGGTCAAACTACCTAGGAAGATTGCTTGAAGACGTCTTGTCCAGCCCCCGAAAGGATCAGAGACACGACAGTCGCAAGGCTACTCGAATAGCAAGATTGCCTATCGAGGAATACATCAGCCAACGCGATGGTACGACGGACAAAACCCTAGTACCACAGACCCTAACGGACCTTTTTCGTAAAGAGCAGAGGTTAACTGTGACGTTGGGACATTCTTGCGAGAACTGCTCGATTCGTCTCGACTCGTAACAAAATTAGTGTCTTTGCGAGAACTTCTCGATTCGTCTCGACTCGTAGGGAAAAGCCTTAGGCAATGGGGATAAGAACCGGTTTCCTAAGCACTGGGGCCCAGCAAGTCGGTCCAAAATGGACTCTTGCATACTATTCACGGACCACACTCTCCAAAGTCGAATCTCGACAAGGAGGGAAACAACCACTTAAAAGTCCTCTCGACTTGTAAGAGAGAAAATTCTCTTGTGAGATCCTTACGACTCTCAAGGGAAAACGCACTTAGGAATCCTTACGATTCCTAAGGAGAAAATACACCTGCGGGATCCTCTCGACCTGTAGGAGAAAAGTCTTTATGAGACCCTTATGGCTCATAAAGTTGAAAAGTCTTAGGTGACAGATCCCAACCCTGTCTCCTAAGCCATCGCTGCCCTAGAGTAAGTCAAGATGGACTATCTACGGGCCACATTTACCACAAGTACATGCCACTGAAATAAAGAAGCTACTTACGAGTCCTCACGATTCGTAAGGGAAAAATACCCGAGTGAGATCCTTACGACTCACGGAGGTAATGAACACTTAGAAATCCTCACGATTTCTAAGGAGGATTTGCACCTACGAGATCCTCTCAACTCGTAGGGAGAAAAACCTTCTTGAGACCCTTACGGCTCATGAAGACGAAGAAAGTCTTAGGCTACAAGGACCCTAAACTTGTCTCCTAAGCCCTCAATTTTATGGCCATGCATAACTCTGCACTACTTCACCCATGTACATACTTACGTGGGCAAAGTAGTAGGAGCATTTGTTCCCGCCAAAATTTTGGCTCAAAACTTGCTCCCTTATAAAATAAAATAAAAAATAATAACAAAGGGAAAAACACTACATGCAACAAATGTCTCAGCGCCAAGAGTCAAAGACTCTGTTGCAGCGCTCACGTGCAAAGCACGAGAGCGCTCGCGCTAGCAGCGCCAGCGCTGAGAGTTAAAGACTCTAACACAGCGCGCCACGTGTAAAGCACGTGTGCGCTAGCGCTAGGCGCGCTGCGCGCCACGTGTCAAACACAGGTGCGCTAGCGCAGGCTGCGCCGCGCTCTAAGCAGCGCACCACGTGTCAAACGTAGGTGCGCTAGCGCAAAGTGCGCTGCGCTCTGAGAAGCGCACCACGTGCAAAACACGGGTGCGCCAGCGCTGGAATTATAAAATTCCCCACCGTTAGATCAAAAGATCTAATAATAATGATAAATCATTAATTAATCAGATTTAAAATTCTGTTATGGAAAGATTTTCTCAATCTTGTTAAAAACAAGAAGATTACCTTCTGTAAATCAGAAGCCCTTGGATCAAAGATCCAACGGTGGGAAATATCCCCAAATCAATCAGAGAAAGATCTCTTTAACTGATTCAACAAATCAACTTGCCCTATATAAAGGCCCCAAGACTTCAAGTCTGATATAAAGAAACCCCCTACAAACTTTGAGAAAACTCAAAGAAAGAAAAGAAAGCTTTTAGCAAAAGAAGATCATTTCTTTAAGATAAAGAACATGATTCTTGAACAAAGAGATGAAATCATCTCATTAAAATAGAAGAATTATCTTTTTAAAAGATCATAGATCTACAAAAGACCAAGGTCTTTTATAAAAAGAGATTAAAAGATCTCATCATAAAAAAAACAAAAGAAGTATTCACTTCATTCACAGATCATTGATCTACAAAGGCAAAGCCTTTTCCAAAATAAGAACCGTTGTTCTTGAATCTTGAGGCAAAGCCTCCTTTAAAAAGAACATAAACTTGTTTTCTGATCATAAATTTGATCAAATGCGTTTTGCGCTATTGGAAAGTGCCTTGCACTCATGAACTGCGCTTTTGCGCTCCTTGGACCGGCGCTCAGCGCCAAAACGTGCTACGTGTCAACCACAGATACAACTAGCGTTTTGCGCTTCTGAAATAGCGCACTGCACTCATAGGCTGGCGCTCAGCGCCAAGCGCTCCACGTGTCACTCACTGGTGCGCCACTGAACTAGCGCAACACGCTCATAAATTGAAAGCGCAATGCGCTTATAAACTGGCGCTTAGCGCTAGGCGCGACACGTGTCCTTTTCGTGTGCGCTACTTGGCAGAAGCGCAATGCGCTCTTTAATTGGCGCAAAGCGCCTGGCGCACCACGTGACGCGCTGTTAGAACACACATTGTTCTGATGAATGCTATGCATTCAATACAAGACAAAAAATGTCAGGATCTAATGCTCAGCATTATTAAAAGGGTCAAGCCCAAGTAAAGGCTCAACAGCCCAGAACAATAAAATGTTAAACATTTTAATCTTATTTGACTTAGCCCAATTCTGACCATAAGTCCTCAACTTATATTTAATTGAGCCCATCTGCTCACGAATATTCAACAGATCTCAGTCCCAAACTGGGCTACAGATCTTTCAACCAACTCACACCGGTTCGAGTGTACATCTCTTTACTCTGATATCTGTCGTTGTAATCCTTCAACGTCTTTAGAGAGGTGACGGGTCCTGACAACCACACATTTATACGGACTGTGGGGTCCTTAAACTCATGGACTACGATGTCCTTAACATGGACTGTGGGGTCTCTAAACTCATGGACTACGATGTCCTTAACCTCGGACTGTGGGGTCCCTTTAAACCCACGGACTATGATGTCCTTAACCTCGGAATGTGGGGTCCCTTTAAACCCACGGACTACGATGTCCTTAACCTGGACCACCATGTCCTTAAACTGGTAATCGACCGCAATGTCCCTAAACAAAACAATAGAGCCCAAATGCTCTGTTGTTGGATCTAAACGATCCCGTTAAGTTGATCTTAGTCTAAAATTAGACTAACGTATCCTTAACAAACGTTTAAGTTGATCTTAGTCTCAAATGAGACTAACGTATCCTTAAACCCAAACCAAAACCCAAATCTAAGAAGATACGGATTTGGACTAATCCACGCCTTACGGGTGACAACATACATTAGTCTCCGTATACAATCCACGGGCAACCAAAAACAAAACAAATACATACGACAAGAAGTGAACATCTGGAGAAGGAGAAAGTTGTTACCGCGATGCGGTAGCGTAATTAACTGCAGGGGCTTGCGCCTGCAGGGAAGTGCATCCCCACAATCAAAAACCCCTCAAAACGAGGGGGAATCTGACGAAGTCTGCTACATCGACCGCATCCGTTTAAACCTTCGATACACGGTGCCATAAATCAACTTGGCATCTTCGGAGAGGTGGACGGATAGCACCAATTAGCATCTGCCCTGAATTTCAGGCAAGACGGACCTGCGCGGTCGCGTCTCCGTGTTCGGCGGGGAACACCCGACGTACAGCCCATGCAGACTGTCGCATTGGTAGACTCGAGGGTTTTGGAAGTATCTCTTCCAGAGTTCATGAGGTTGAGGCCTCCGGTGTTTACAAGGACCGATGCAGCAGAGGATCCTCAGTCCTTTCTTGATAGGATGGCCAGGATTGGTAGGTTATTGCGATGTTCTGATGCGAGGCCGGTGAAGCTGACCAGTTTTCGATTAGAAGGATTTGCACAGACATGGTGTGAGTCGATGGAGAGAGGGCGAGCTGCAGGTCTTCCTACGATGTCATGGACAGAGTTTTCAGATATCTTCCTTGCCAGATTTCTTCCACAAAGCGTGAGGGACGCTAGAGCCAGCAGTTTTGAAGTGTTGTGGAAAACTGCGAGTATGTCGGTGGCAGAGAATGATTTGCAGTTCACCCAGTTGTCACGCTTTGCTCCGTACTTAGTTCCCACGGAGGAGCACCGGGTGAAGAGATTTGTGAGGAGCTTGGATACTCAGCTATTTCTTGCTATAGGCTCACAACATTTCGATACTTATGCCCAGGCCATGGACGCAGCTATGCGAGTGGAGGAGCGACTGAACGAGACAACGACAGACCTATTGAGTCAGTTACCAGGCAGTTTGGTATAGGACGAGGCAGACACCTTCCAGGCCGCAGTTTTGGTCGAGGTTAGACTCAGGGCCAGATGTTCAGTTCGTACCCCGATAAGCAGAGGCCGCCACCGACATGTTTTAGTTGTGGACGTCCAGGGGATTAGCTAGGGATTTTCGACTCCACAGAGGGACTGGATTTCCACAGGCTGCTTTACCCCCTCCACCTTCTACTTCGATGGCATTACTTCCTCCACGAGTTGGCACTATGCTCCAGGCTGTTGCATCGCAAGGTCGGGGCTTTACAGGACGTTTTCAGAGAGGACGAGAAGATCGAGAGAGAGGACGACAGGATGTGGGTAGGGGTCAGGCACGAGTTTTTGCTCTGACTCCACAGGATGCACAGGAATCCAATGCAATTATGACAGGTACTCTTGCAGTATGTTCTTTAGATGCACATATTTTATTTGATCCCGGTTCTACGCATTCTTACATATTTGCACACTTTGCACTTTCTCTGGGGAGGGATTCGTCGTTGTTAGAGTTACCACTAGTTATGATTACTCCTGTGGGAGATTCTTTTATAGTTCGATACGTATTCAGGTCCTGTTCAGTACGTATTGGTGATAGGGATTCGTTAGTCGATTTGATTCTCCTGGATATGCTAGATTTTGATATACTTCATGGTATGGATTGGCTGGCCGCTTGTCATGCTTATGTAGATTGTCGGGGGAAAGCGATCAGATTCTGTTTTCTAAGAGAACCGATTTTTGTTGTGCAGGGAGACTGTAGTATGGCTCCTGCCAACATGATTTCTGCTCTTTGTGCAGGACGGCTCTTGAAGAAGGGTTGTAGTAGGTTCTTAGCATTTGTTCAGGACGTAGGAATCGCTGAAGTCCCATTGGACCAGGTTCCGATCGTATGAGAATTTCCGGATGTGTTTCCTGTTGAATTACCAGGATTGCCGCCTGATCGCGATATCAAATTTTGCATTGACTTGATTCCGGATGCGGGGCCTATTTCTATACCACCTTATCGGATGGCCCCGACAGAGTTGAAGGAACTCAAAGGTCAGTTGCAAGAGTTGTTGGATAGGGGGCTCGTTCGTCCGAGTGTATCGCCGTGGGGAGCTTCTGTCTTGTTCGTTAAAAAGAAGGATGGCAGCATGAGATTGTGCATCGACTACATGCAGCTGAATCGAGTTACTGTGCGAAATAGGTATCTACTACCTCGTATAGATAACTTATTCGATCAGCTGCAGGCATCTGGCTATTTCTCGAAGATTGATTTCTGTCAGGGTATCACCAATTGAGAGTTAGGAAAGATGGCATTCCGAAGACTGCTTTTCGCACACGATACGGGCATTACGGGTTTTTGGTGATGTCGTTCGGGCTCACCAATACCCCAACAACTTTCATGGATATGATGAACCGTATTTTCAGGCCATTTCTTAATCAGTTCATTATTGTATTCATTGATGATATCCTTATTTAGTCCCGGAGCCGGGAGGAGCACAACAGCACTTGCGCATCACATTGCAGACCTTGAAGGAGCACCGGTTGTTCGCTAAATTCTCCAAGTGTGCTTTCTGGCTGGATAGTGTGGATTTCTTGGGTCACGTAGTTACGAGAGATGGTATTCGTGTGGACCTAAAGAAGATTGAAGCAGTACATCACTGGCCCAGACCTGTATCAGTTACAGAGGTTCGCAGCTTCTTGGGTATGGCCGGTTACTACCGACGTTTTGTGCAGGATTTTTCTCGGATCGCTGCACCGCTGACTGGGTTGACCAGGAAGGAGGTTCCATTTCTTTGGACAGAGGCGTGTGAGCAGAGTTTCCAGTAGTTGAAGACTCGCTTGACGACTGCACCAGTCTTATCTTTACCTTCTGGGTCAGGTGGTTTTGTTGTTTATTACGACGCCTCTCGAGTGGGTTTAGGCTGTGTGTTGATGCAGCACGGCAGGGTCATCGCTTATGCTTCTTGGCAGTTAAAGAAACACACGCAGAACTATCTCACTCATGACTTAGAGATGGCTGTAGTGGTTTTCGAACTTAAGATTTGGAGGTATTACTTATACGGTGAGTCGTGCCAGATATTTACAGACCACAAGAGCTTAAAGTATATTTTTCAGCAGCGGGATCTGAATTTGAGGCAGCGTCGATGGATGGAACTCGTGAAGGATTATGATTGCGAGATTCTTTATCATCCGGGCAAAGCGAATGTTATAGCAGATGCTTTGAGTCAGAGGCCCGGAGGTAGCTTATCTTATTTAAGCACCGTACAGAGACAGTCTTCTGCTGACCGGCAGACTCTATGTGATAGCCATGTACAGTTTGAGTTCACGTCGATAGGAGGACAGTTCGCTCATATTCGCACACATCCTCAGTTACTGGATCGCATCTGATTGATCGATTCCGTGTCGTGTTTAGAAATTTTTCACAACCAAAGAAATTTATAACGCAATCAATTAATGGTGTCGATGTAGCGCGTTAATGAATACGGATCGTCCACTGAGATGTGTGTTTTGATCGATTTTGTTTTAGATGAGTCAAAATGAAAAGATAAAAGAAAATTGCAAGAAAATTGATTCAAGATTTGTGAAATTTAGTTTCAAGAATCATAAAGAACTAGATCTAAAATCAAGAAATACTAAAGATCAAGAAAATGTCCAAATCGTTTGAATTATCAAGATTTGTATAGAAGTTCATAGGAATCGATCCAATTGATAGTGATGATGAATAATAATGATTACAAATTCTTATCTATTGAAGATTTGTTGCTAGATCGATGACAATTAACGAGGTTTAGGGATCTCTTGAAGAAACTAGGGTTTCTTCATCATCATCCCCTGTCCTTTCGTTGATTATCATTCAAATTCTAGCCTCTACGAAATTCAATCATCGATCGTTGATCTCTAATTTAGAGCGAAAACATTCAAGAAAGCATCTCGCTCAAATTAGGTTGTCGATGATTCAATTTCCTAAAGTTTACAAAACTCATAAGACTTAAGAATCGTTCAAGAATGTACTCATCATCATCTACCTATTTTCTCGATTCCTCCACGAGTGGAGTTTTTACTCAAACATCATGAAAAAGAAAACAATCAAGAATTGATAACTCTTCATAATGCTCAAATGTAAAGAAAAGCAAGATCAAGAATTTTCACCTTTTATTAATCAACGTTTCGTTACAATTCACTCAAAGATTACAAGGTTTGAGGAGAGAACTCAATCGTCGAAACTAGCTTCGCATCGTCTTCGTGAGTTGCGGATCGTCATAGATCACTTGCTCGGATGAAGATCGGCGTTACTTCAAAAAGGCTCGTTGGATTCTTGCTCAATTTGGTACTCGATGAATCTTGATTCGGATCAAATTGTGCCACTCAATTTGTTTAGAAATGATTTGGATCTCACTAGAATTTTACCCCTCAACAACGAACAACCTTTTTAATGAATCTATGGGTCCCTTTTTATAGCTTTCCCTTTAGCTTCCCCTAGAAGCTAGGTTTAGCTTCCTTTAGAAGCTAAGCTAGGTTTAGCTTCCTTTGGATGCTTGGTTGTTATGAAGCTTGCATAGGAAGCTAGGTAGTTGTAGAGAAGCTTCTAGATTAAGGTAGTTAGCTAGCTTGCATGAGAAACTTGGTGGTTATGAGGCTTGTACAAGAAGCTTGGTAGGTATTAAGCTTGCACAAGAAGCTTGGCTGTTAGAAGGGAAGCTTCTGGAGATCTCTAGGGACTGAAGTGTCTTGAAGAAGTTTGCCATTTAAAGAGAAGCCTCTGCAAACATGACCAAGTGTCGATGAGTCAACGAGGCCGTGGATCCGCGGCGGATCGGCCAACTCGGCCATGGATCCGCGGCCGTTTGATGGATTTTCTGCATGAAATCTTCAGGGTATTTTTGTGTTGGCTTTGTGGCACTTTTCTGTTGTCTGGAATATTTTTATAGTTTCTTGTTCACTGCCAGATTTCAAGTCTTGGACTTGGCGTATTTTTTCAGCACTTTTAGCAGTTCCGGCTCTTTTTCCTGGAGATTTTCCTGCACACAATCTCGAGACAAGTGTTTAATATACAAAAGATCATGCACGCAATAATAAACACTCAATTTACATCAAAATGCTGGTTATAATATATAACATATGTTATTTGGTATTTTACAGACGAATTGCTAATATGTGCTATATTCATACCAAACACTTTTAGATGATTGCAAAGAGTAGGGAAATTGATGTGTTAAAAATGCAATATTTTCGACTGATCAAATTCCCCCAAATTTAATTTTGGTTGTCTGGAGCAAACTTGTTTTATTAGAAAGAAGGAGAAAATATAAGAAAAAGAAAAACTAACTAGCACACTTTCGTAGGCAACACGATTGCATTGAGCACGTGCAACAAGCCTTTAAACCTCTAGGTGTCCCTAGTAGGAGGAGTGTTGTCTCCTGAGGGTTTTCAGCGGATTGCACCCACAAAATCCCATAATAAAAGGAAGACTGTGAAATTTACATATAAAGATAAGAATTGTAAAAGAAAGACTTTGAAAATTAGAGTTTCCAATTACACTAGCTTTTCGGTTGTCATGAGCCCTATCTTAATAGTCATGAAAAGTTGTTAGAAATCACATCATCCCTCAATAAAACATCATCTTTATTCTTCATTTCTACCTTTCTTCCAAATATCGATCATATACCCCTACGTGTGTGTAAAAGACATCCCTACACTCGAAGAATTCAATTCAAGCTATCATATTCTTGTCCATCACCTCAGTACTTTTTGATCAATATTTAGATGGCTTTGCTCACACATTTTTCATACGACCGTTAATACTTTTTGAGGTACTAACCAACCGATTACTCATGTGCTTACTTATTTGGTGTATTAGTATTTTCCTCGTTCTGCACCACCTAAGGCTTAGCAGTGATTCCCAAACCAATTGGTCTAAGGCCCTAGGTGATGAACCACCCTCGCTATATTTTTTTATTGCTGCCTTGGTGATAACAAAACCAGTGTTCATTTTTCTTCACATCATTTTATCTTTTTCATTTTTTATTTCCTTCATACTTTGGCTTTTAGACAAGAGCATTTCAAGGTATCCTCTACTATCCCGAGCTTCAAGACGTGTGTAAGTGCGTATAGTAGGGTATCAACATTCAAATGTTTGGCTTCCAGAATAGAAACTATTTTTCAGACTTATTTTTATTCTCAGATTAGTGACTTCTTTCATCTTACTAACCCTTGGGACAACGGCTCATAACTACTTATTACTAGTTTCGTTTAAGAAAACTTCTAATTTTCTTGGTTTTCTTAAATTTTTCCAATCTTTGGATGTAATTTTTCACTATCTAATCTTTTATTATCTTATTTATGTACAATTTTTTTTATATGTTTTGTGCTTGTGCAAAATATGATGCAAAGTGATGCGTAAATAAGCACAAACCCCCCAAACTTGTTTTCAACAGTGTCCTCACTGTTGCTATCTGTTAAAACTCAAAAACCTGTAAGCTTGGGAGGACATTTATTAACGGGGGCAATACATATGATCGTGAAAATCCTCCCCCAAACTTATTTTTGGCTCACAATATTGAGGACAACAGTTATTTTCAAGAGCCAAAAATACACCCCCCTTCAAACATGAGTTAGACAATATTAAGCATTTTAAGAGGGGGTGGGTCATTTGGTCAAAATAAGACTTTACAAAGACCAAAAGTTAATACCAACCATTCAAAGATTTTATCAGTGTAGCGTATAGGTCGGTGGAAGAACATGTTGTATCGAGTCAGGAAAAAGTGGGGAAGAGATAAGTGGTGGTCTGGAAAGGGTTTGAGTTTTAAATTAGAGAAATGAAAGAATGAGGATAAATGTGAATGATTAGGAAGAAGGAGTGGTGGCGGTTCAACTTCTATAGGTGGAGGTTGATCAATCACAAAATCCGTGTTGTTTAGGAATGCAAGTTCGTCAGCAAAAAGTTCTTCAAAGCTTTCATCAATGATGTAATCGAACATTTTGCTGTTAATAAATTTTGTGCCAGAATTTATCATACTTGATTTGTCAAAATACATGGAGGTAGAAGACTCGAAAAACTCATCTACCTCATTTTCAAAAGTATCTAAATCAAGTTGACTTTCTGGTATTATCAAACTTGAATTATCGGATTGTGATTCATCAAAACTCACTGAAACTATAGGAAGAATAGAAGAAGAATCGGAGAGAGTGGAAGATGAAATGGGTAAACCTATTGGTGTGTCGAGTGTCGCAGAACCAGATGTGGAAGATGGAGGCTGAATCTCGGTCTGCTCTTCGGGTATACGATTATCATCAACTTCAAGACGTATTTGGGGTTCGGGAAGAATTAAAGGCTCAAGATGATGACCACAAGGAAGTGAAAGGACTTGATGAATTGGTGGGACAAACTCATCCAAAATTTCGGGTTCATCAATCAATATATCCCCAACGTCAATCACCTCATTCAAGTGACGCTTAAAATTCTCAAACACCTCATTCAAAGTATGGTTTTCAATCAATTTTGGTTCAAGAGTGGAGGTGTAGAGATCACAAGGATTTGGCATTGTTTCACTCGAAATGGACCCTTCACAGTCGGGTAAATCAAACACTGCATTATTACACAACTTGTCATACATTCTATCGCCAATTGGTGAATCTTTTGGTGTACTCGATGAATCTGTGAAACTAGAGTTGTGGATTTCAGTTTGGAAAGGGAATGTTTGATTAGGAAAGGTGTATAGTTCTCTCTCACTACCCAAATTCTCATTTTTTCCTATACCCGAATTATATACTGAAAATTTTTGGGCTAGTTTGAAATTATTTTCTTGCATCCATTCTGTCATTTCCTTCCTAATTTGGTTCGAAATTTCCAGATATTTTTCTAAAGTCTGCTCAAGACTAGATTTGGATCGATAAGGGGTTTCAGTATAAGATTGAAATTCTTGTGGACAATTAAACTCCCAAATGACTGATTAGAAGGACTGTTTAGAGAAGGTGGAAAAGTCGGATTGGATTGATAGGAATAGAATGGTTGCGAAAATTGGGTAGGAGACGGGTCAACATTATGATAAGAAGAATATTGATATTGGTTGGTCGGTTGGCTATTAGACATCATACATGTCACAAACCGATTATGAAATTCTTCTTTGGAAGTGGAGGTGATGGTTGATATTGGTCCGGGTTGAAACTTTGGCCTTTAGCCCTAGCTATATGCTCAGCAATGGACATGCGTCTAGGGGCATCCTCACTCGGAGTATCAACTGAAACGAATGTAGAATTATGATACGGTTGATATGGGTCTGGATTGAGACTTTGGCCTCTAAACCTAGCTATATGCTCAGCTATGGACATGCGTCTAAGGGTATTCTCACTCGAAGTATCAACTGAAACAGATGTAGAATTGGGATATGGTTGATAAGACCTGGACTGAGGTGGCCAACTGTTTCTACCCGCTTGTTCTATCCGATCTCTTAAGGACATGGGAGAGTCGGACGGTATACCGAAGGGATTACGAAAACAAGAAATATCTGGTTGTGGACAGCAAAGCTCGGCAAGAGTTCTTCTGTTTGTGTCACTCATTATAAGAAGAGAAGAGGGTAAAAAGGATAAAAAGGGGAGAAAATAATTGGTTTGTTTTGAAAAAGGACGGATTTATGAAAATTCACACAAATATGCACACGCAACCCTATATCTAATGGTCACCTAGGTCAAGTCTCTAGACCGCTTCTAGACTTCCAGAAGACAAATCGCAGGATAAATCCTCTACTGCCTCTTTGCCCCTTCTGTGGTCAGGTAAGTGCCAGGTAAGTGGGAGGTTCTCCACTACGTAAGTAGTGGGCCTAATTAAGTAACCACTTGCCTTAGACACACTTGCCTTAGACACCACAAAAGAAACGCGGATAAGCAATAGATTACCCACGACCTCCTTCTGTCTTAAATGAGCGCGACGGTCCTTAGAGTCTTGTCTAGATAATTTTTAGTTAATGAGGGTGATGCAGATGCAAGTTTTGTGATTTTTGGGGCTTAGGAAGGGTAATGAAATCCCCACCTAATCTGAATTTGGTCTTTGCCCCTTAATTTCCGTATTAAAATATGCACAAAACCAATGATCAAATCACGCACAAATTTTTCTTTTTGCGGCGCTACGAATTTTTGCAAAGAAACCTGCAGAAATTGGTTATTGGATAGAGCAGGGAAGAGATAAGAAAGACAGAGATTCACCTAGAAAATTTGGTGCAGTGAAGCCCTAAGCTAGCCGCGGAACCGCCGCAATAAGCCTTTTATGGCCGCAGATGCGCGGTCTCCTAATGTGATCCTTGCACAAAAATTTCAGCAACTGCTCCAATTGCCTCTGTGGACTTTTTGAGATGTCGTGAAAATTTTTCCTCTCGCTCTAGAGATTCCAGATTTCCTCGCAACAAATCACAACATATCGTTAAGCGCTTGTGCGAATTTTGATCTAAAAATTCTGATGGAATAATAATTTTTCAACTCAAATAACAAAAACGAACAAAATAGCACACATCTCCGGCAACGACGCCATTTGATTGATCGTTTCCGTGTCGTGTTTAGAAATGTTTTACAACCAAAGAAATTTATACCGCGATCAATTAACGGTGTCGATGTAGCGCGTTAATGAATACGGATCGTCCACTAAGATGTGTGTTTTGATCGATTTTTTTTAGATGAGTCAAAATGAAAAGATAAAAGAAAATTGCAAGAAAATTGATTCAAGATTTGTGAAATTTAGTTTCAAGAATCATAAAGAACTAGATCTAAAATCAAGAAATACTAAAGATCAAGAAAATGTCCAAATCGTTTGAATTATCAAGATTTGTAAAGGGGCTCGTAGGAATCGATCCAATTGATAGTGATGATGAAGAATAATGATTACAAATTCTTATCTATTGAAGATTTGTTGCTAGATCGATGACAATTAACGAGGTTTAGGGATCTCTTGAAGAAACCAGGGTTTCTTCATCATCATCCCTTGTCCTTTCGTTGATTATCATTCAAATTCTAGCCTCTAGGAAATTCAATTATCGATCGTTGATCTCTAATTTGGAGCGAAAACATTTAAGAAAGCATCTCTATCAAATTAGGTTGTCGATGATTCAATTTCCTAAAGTTTACAAAACTCCTAAGACTTAAGAATCGTTCAAGAATGTACTCATCATCATCTACCTATTTTCTCGATTCCTCCACGAGCGGATTTTTTACTCAAACATCATGAAAAAGAAAACAATCAAGAATTGATAACTCTTCATAATGCTCAAATTTAAAGAAAAGCAAGATCAAGAATTTTCACCTTTTATTAATCAACGTTTCGTTACAATTCACTCAAAGATTACAAGGTTTGAGGAGAGAACTCAATCGTCGAAACTAGCTTCGCATCGTCTTCGTGAGTCACGGATCGTCATGGATCACTTGCTCGGATGAAGATCGGCGTTACTTCAAAAAGGCTCGTTGGATTCTTGCTCAATTTGGTACTCGATGAATCTTGATTCGGATCAAATTGTGTCACTCAATTTGTTTAGAAATAATTTGGATCTCACTAGAATTTTACCCCTCAACAACTCAACAACGAACAACCGTTTTAATGAAGCCATGGGTCCCTTTTTATAGCTTTCCCTTTAGCTTCCCCTAGAAGCTAGGTTTAGCTTCCTTTAGAAGCTAAGCTAGGTTTAGCTTCCTTTGGAAGCTTGGTTGTTATGAAGCTTGCATAGGAAGCTAGGTAGTTGTAAAGAAGCTTCTAGATTAAGGTAGTTAGCTAGCTTGTATGAGAAGCTTGGTGGTTATGAGGCTTGTACAAGAAGCTTGGTAGGTATTAAGCTTGCACAAGAAGCTTGGCTGTTAGAAGGGAAGCTTCTGGAGATCTATAGGGACTGAAGTGTCTTGAAGAAGTTTGCCATTTAAAGAGAAGCCTCTGCAAACATGATAAGTGCCGATGAGTCAACTCGGCCGCGGATCCGCGGCCGTTTGATGGATTTGCTGCATGAAATCTTCAGGGTATTTTTGTGTTGGCTTTGTGGCACTTTTCCGATGTCTGGAATATTTTTACAGTTTCTTATTCACTGCCAGATTTCAAGTCTTGGACTTGGTGTATTTTATCAGCACTTTTAGCAGTTCCGCCTCTTTTTCCTGGAGATTTTCCTGCACACAATCTCGAGACAAGTGTTTAATATACAAAAGATCATGCGTGCATTAATAAACACTCAATTTCCCTCAAAATGCTGGATATAATATATAACACATGTTATTTGGTATTTTACAGACGAATTGCTAATATGTGCTATATTCATACCAAACACCTTTAAATGATTTCAAAGAGTAGGGAAATTGATGTGTTAAAAATGCAATATTTTCGACTGATCAGCATCCGAAAGACACAGCTTAAAGATGCTCGCTTGTCGGAGATCATAGAGCAGGTTAGACAGGGTAGAGATTCTGAGTTCATGATCGATGACCGTGGAGTGTTACGATTTGGAACTCGTCTTTGTGTGCCAAATTCTTAGGAGTTGAGACGTGAGATCTTAGAGGAGGCCCATCGGTCAGCATATAGTGTTCATCCTGGTTCCACCAAGATGTAACATGACTTGAGAGACGTCTATTGGTGGGAAGGAATGAAGAGAGATGCCACGGAGTTTGTTTCGAGATGCTTGACTTGTCAGCAAGTCAAGGCCGAGCACCAGAGGACGGCAGGAGAGTTGCAGCCCTTGCCTATTCCGGAGTGGAAATAGGAGCAGATCTCCATGGATTTCATTGTGGGTCTACCCAGGACTAGCAGGGGGTATGATTCCATCTGGGTGATTTTGGATCGATTGACAAAGACATCTCACTTTCTTCCGGTAAAGACAACATATGGATATGCACAGTACGCCCATATCTATATTGAAGAGATTGTGCGATTGCATGGAGTTCCGACATGCATAGTGTCAGATAGAGGTGCACGGTTCACCAGCCGACTATGGAAGAAACTCCAAGAGGCTCTAGGTACCCGATTGAATTTTAGTACAGCTTTCCACCCGCAGACTGACGGTCAGTCGGAGCGGACTATACAAACTCTTGAGGATATGCTTCGAGCCTGCAGTCTTGATTTCGGTGGCAGTTGGGATCGTCACTTGCCTTTGATAGAATTCTCTTACAACAACAGTTTTCAGGAGACGATCCGGATGGCACCCTTCGAAGATTTGTATAGGAGAAAGTGTCGATCGCCCGTTTGCTGGACAGAACTCAGCGGGAGTAGCATTTTAGGACCGCAGATAGTACAGGAGACTACAGAAAAGATCCAGTTGATACAGAACAGGATGAGAGCGACCCAGTGCAAACAAAAATCATATGCTAATCGACGCCGTCATAGACTCGAGTTTGATGTGGGAGATCATGTGTTCCTTCGGGTATCTCCGATGAAGGATGCGATGCGTTTCAGGAAAAAGGGGAAGCTCAGCCCCAGATATGTCGGACCCTATGAGATTCTGGAGAGGGTGGGTATTGTAGATTATCGTTTAGCACTTCCACCGAGTTTTCCCGATGTGCATCCGGTGTTTCATGTGTTTATGCTTCGCAAGTATCTTCACGATCCCTCTCACGCGATCCAGCATCAGACCTTACAGTTTGAGCAGGATTTATCCTACACAGTGCATCCAGTAGCTATTCTAGACCGACAGGCAAAGAAACTGAGATCGAGGGTACTTCCGCCTGTAAAGGTTCTTTGGCGAAGAACGAACTGCGAGGAGGTCACTTGGGAGGCCGAGGATGTGGTGCGGAAGAAATTTCCACATCTTTTTGAAGGTACGTATAGTTAAGTTTTAAATTCGGGGACCGAATTTTCTTAAGGGGGAATATTGTAACAAATTGAAATATTTAATTAATTAATTAATTAATTTCTTTAATTAAAAATGTTAAACTAAATTTAATTGTAATAAAAGACCTTTTTATATATAGTAGGTTAAATTAGTAAGGAAATAGTTTGTTTTTGTAATAATAAGTATCATGAGGGGTTTTGTGAAATGTTTAATTAATTGTGAAAATTGGAAATTTTGTGAAGGTTTATGTGTAAAAGGGTAATGGTCATGGTTAAGCTTAAATTACACTCATGGTATAACATAACATGGATGATACTTCATGCTTGCTTGACATGATTCATAGTGACACCTCCTCCTTCCATGAAAACCCCACCATCTTCCATGCTACACCTTCTACTTGCATGGATATACCAAATTCTTTCTAGGTGACACCTCCTCCTACAACTCATCACTCTTTCTCCTTATCTTTTCAAATTAGTTCAGTTCATATATCATGTTGAAACAAGTTAATTAATTTTAAAAAGAAAAAGAAATCCTAAAACAACAAAGAAAGGAAAAGAGAAGAGAAGAGAGACTAAGTACTAAGGATCATTACCACCACCCTCTTGCTAGGATCTTTGAGCTTGTGCATCTTGGAGGAAGCCTTTTCAGTGATATTTCTTAGGTATAATTTCAACCCTGCAATTTAAGTTCAGTACTGTTTTATTTTAGAAATCGGATATCGGAAATATCGTATTTTGATAATTATAGGCTCTGTTTTGAATCTGCTATAGATTAGATGATAATTAACACAATCAAACAGTGCCTTCATCTTATAATTTGGATCTAGAATAAACCCTAGGAAGACGAACCCTTTCCTTCGGATTTTGGCCGGCGACATTCAATGGAAATCCGATCTCGCCGGTTTTTTGAGGGAGTTAGGTGTTGGGGTTTTTAGGGTACCTCTCTGTATATGTATTAGGATGTTTGGTATTGCTAGTTTAAGTTATTTTATCAGTATATGAAATCTGGAAGCTAATATTTGTAATGGGGTTAAAATTCTAAAACACGACACGGATGTTTCGTGACACGTCTCTGTTTTCTGTTACGAACAGCGAAGGGTTAAAATCCAGTTAGTATAAGTATTAGATAGTTTACAATAGTTACACGTAGCTTGTGTAGTATGTAAAACTTGTATTTGCATGTTTTCGTCGTATCAGAATTTACCCGTTTTTTATACGAAGTTAATTTCAATATTAGATTCGAATACGGAAACTTCAGAAGCCGCAAGGAAAGGAAAGGGATTGATGATATCTAAGTAGATTCGACGTATTCCGGTGAGTAGACTAAACATCTACCGGGGGATTTTGTATGGATGGCTTAATACGTCCTTAGATTTAAGTTTAGTTATACTTGTTTCTTTGTGTATAAAATATGATTTTTGTAACTTCATCATATGCATTCATATGTATAAATCATCATGTCTAATAATTGCCAGTACATTGCACAAATTATCGATGAGTCATGTTGCACATGCACATATCTACATGTTACACTACACCTCGTCGATATTAACATGTCACACACACACACACTTAGTACCTATTATGTTAAATATGATTCATATCATACCCTAAGCATCAATAATGATAGTTATTTTGCACAAAAGTTAGCATGTTTCATATTCAAGTATTAGTAATTTTGATATAAGATGGAATGGATTATTTCAGATTTATGGTTTTGAGTTTTTATACACTATTGAGTAGATTCAGCGATTCTTCATGTTGATGTCAGATGTCCACCATGAGATGTTGTTTTTATGCTTTGGTTTTATTCCGGACCAAGTGGGGGAGCTATACGGTCGTGGATTTTTACGTTATCTTAACTGAGTGGGGGGAGCTATACAGTCGGATTTATGGTGGACCCGGTCGAGACCGAGGGGCAGGAAAGCCGCATTTTAGGCGGGGAGCCTAGCGAGGATACTCAATACCGGAGACAGTTATAAAACACGGTGGATATCTAGGTGATACCGACCGGTGTTATTGGATGACAGGATCGTTCAGGGAACGATGCCTGATGGAAACAGAAGATTTATGTCGATGTCGGACACGGAAAAATGAACCTTATTTGGAAATAATTGATGAGATTTCAGTTTTGATTTATATATTTAGTAGTTCATGTGCATGCTTCCACATATTATCATGCATTATATTCATCCTTATTTATATTAGCTCTAGTTCATCATACTTATATTAGCAGCCGATATATGTTAGTTTTATTCACTGAGTTGGCAACTCACCTCCATTGTGCCTTAGTTCCTTGCAGGAGTCGTGTGGACGCGTAACAGCAGTGCGGATCCACTCGTCAGCTTTTATCGCTCTTTTTTCTAGGTGTGTTACCTATGTAGTAACCTCCTATTTTGGTATTTGTATTTTTGATCTAGTATTACTCCATCAGACTATGTATATTGACTTAGAACGAAATATGTTGTATATGTTCTAAAATTCGACCGTGTGAGATCGTTTAGTTATATTAACTTATGCTTTCGTTATATTTGCATGAATTTCTTCGCTTAAAGCGTCGTGTTATTATTTTGTATTGATTTCTGCCGTTTGGCATTATTTTGCTCCCAACGAGGGATTACAATTTATTTAATCACCTTATAACTGCTTTTATTAATAATTAAAAAGGGAGATGTTGTCAAACTTTTAAATGCTTAAAATCAGTTGTTTAAACTTAAAAATACATTTTTGATAAATTCCACAATTTAGGTTTTGATCTTGGTTTTTTTGGCTTACTCGGATTGTGTCAGCATCTCTAGATGTCATACAATCTAAATGCCGGCCACGGACAAAAATTCGGGTCGTGACAAGCCCGCAGTCAGGAAACTCCGGCATCAGAGCCTTGACGCCGTCGAGGGCATCGGCTTGAGCGAGGTCGGCGCAGAAATGGTCCGACTTCTTGTAGCTCTCCACTGTTTTCAACGCTCGGTGGTCGGCACGCATCACTTTTTCCTTCGCCACCTCGCTCTCCCTCCGGAGGGTGTTCGCCGTCTTCTTCAGGGTGGCGACAAACACCCTGGAATCTTTCAGCTTAGCCTCGGTGGCTCGGACAGCCTCTCGACAATTGGCGATCTCCCGATCCCTGGCCGCCACCCGGTCTTCGAGGACGACGACCCTCTCCGTCGCCGCTTGCAGCTCCAGCCTTGAGCTCTCCTCCTGCGAGGGGAACTCTCCCGTGACCTGCATCGCCGGGGCAATTTCCCCGTCCTCCATGTTGACGACGAGGGCGCAGTGCTGGAGGACCTGAAGAAAATCAAAGGAGTGGTCAAAAAAAGAACGGGGCACCCAATCTTGCGAACAAAAATACTGAATAAAAACACGAGTGAGGTGCGAACACTGACCTGCACGGCCTCCTGGGCTATGGCCGCAATTTGGGCCCGGAGGGTCCCCTGAGGGATTCGGCCCCCGGCCGACCGTTCCATCTCCGAGAGCAGGCTGTCGGCGACAGAAAGCCCCGATGACACCTCGAAGTGAAGCTTCCCTTCATCCACGATGATGGGGGAGGCCGGAGAGCGGGGCACCGTCCTGTAGTACCCCTTTAGGAGAGACGCGGGAGAGCCAGTCTCGCCTCCCACCTCCAGAACCCGGGGCTCTTGCTCCCGAGCGCGTTTTTGGCTCGGCGCTTGGCTGGACTCCGGGGCATGGGGCGCGCTCGAGCGCCTGGCTGGGGCGGCCCCCAGTGGAGCCGGAGCCGACAACGGGCGAGAGGGACCGACACCTCCGGCCTTCTTCCCCTTCTTCTGTTCGACCAGGGCCGCCCGAAATTTATCCATGTCCATGGGTCCTGCAAAAGACGGAAATACAAAGAAGAAGTTAGTAATGCCTGAAAAAGTGGAAGAATACCCAAGTCCAAACAGGTCACCTAAAAACTCCTAACTTACCCGCAAACTGAGAGGGGCTGAGCCCAGCCCAACTGAAGGCCTGCTTAGACAGCAACACATCGGCCCGGGGGAGGCGCTCCCACTCCGCCGCCGCCGCAGCGCCGGGATCATTCGACCGCTTCATCCGCGGGCAGTTGGCCCTGTGCCACTGGATGGGCATAGGCCAATCCTCATCCTCAGGTGGCCCGGCAAACAAAAACTTCTTCTTCCATTCATGGATAGAAGAAGGTACTACGACGACCCCCGACCCAGCAACACCTCCTCGGTGTTTTCTAAAAGAAATGTATAGCTAGCTCGGCTCGCCCTTACGAGTGCCAGGGTGGTTTTTGTAGTAGAGAGAGGATATGAGAAGGCTCCGACTGAAAGGGATCGCCCGCAATTTCAATTGGACCAGGAACCCGTGGAGAATCCTCTAAGAGTTCGGCACTAACTGGCTCGGGGCTAACTCAAAACAATTCAATGCCGCACTCACCTCGGGAGAGAAGGGCAGGCGCATCCCGGCCCAAAAAACTTCCAGGTATAAGGCAATCTCCTTACCCCGTACCTGGTATACCCTCTCCCCTTCCCCGGCCAGACGAAGTGAGTAGCCGGGAGGAATGTGGAAGCGAGCCCGGATGGTGGCAAGCTCGTCCGCATGACTCATTATGGAAGACGCGTCACGGACGTCCCTGACCTGCGCTCTGGGGACTGCCCCCGTCGCACGACCCCGGGGAGCATGACTAACCCTAACTTCCCAGGGGGACTCCGACTCATACGAAGAAAATGAAGAAGCAGAAGAGGAAGAAGTAAAAGACTCCCTAGACTCTACCTGGGCTATTTCTACAGACTCCTCGGTAGAAGGCATCTAACCTGATCAAAAGGATGAATCCTCGGAAGAGAAAACGCAAGGATCCCGACCTAAAGGGAAGAGCGCCGAGCTAACACGCGAAGGGACGAGGAAATTATGGTGAAGTATGGACCCTGAAGAGGATCCCACCTCTATTTATAGCAGCCGTCGTACACATCCTACGGCGCCGATCATCTCCCGCCAAAACAACACTTCGCATTCAACGGCCATCGGCGCTCCACCTGTCGCACGCGTATTAGGCACGCCACATCGGGCGCGAGAACACCAGCAGCCCGTCGCGTCAGCCAACCAGCGTCGGACACGTGGGCCGACGCTTCGATGAACGTATGCACGAATCGGCGCTTCTTCTTTAATGCAAGATCTCTCCCTTGATCCGCTGACGTCATCAAGAAAATACAACTATTGGTCCAGGAATACGCACCGACGATATCTTCAAATTACCGCGGGTGACCGGTCAGACCACTCTCGACCCGACCCATGAATGGGTCGAGACGAGAGCAGGGGGCTAATAATGGTGCTCGATACCGGTGATTCCCCAGATCATGACACGTGGCAGATGACATGTCCCAAAGCTTATAAGAAAGGATCAAGATCGGTACGTCGGAAGCATACCCCGGGCCTCCGACCCGAGGGTGTGCCCGACCTTCAGCGGCCTTCCAGACCACTCCTACGATCACCTTACAAACAACCATTGGCTCGCCTCGGAGCCCTCCCACACACTGAGTTCCCTCAGCCCTCCAGCTCGCCTCCGAGCTATCGCATATCCAATATGCCTCAGCCTCCCGCTCGTTCTCGAGCCTCCCGCCGAGCTTAGATTCCTCGGTCTCATCGATCGACCCACAACACTGATCACAGGCGTCTCCGCCACGGCTCCGTGAATCCTGTCAGACGCGAGATATCCGCCGCCCACGATCACGCGTTCCACGCCACCGTATTCCCTCATTAACGAGCATATCACGCGTTCCACGCCACCGCGTTTCCTCATTAACAAGCCTTTCACGCAGGCATAACGCCAGGGGCGTAACGGCCGGCGTGAATCTCGCGTCCCCCTGCATATGGCTGCCACTATATAATTCATCTTTTAGACGACTCAGGTAAGCTAATTTTACCCCAATAGGCCGTTACTCTTCCCATTTAGCCCGACTAACTTGATCGTCGGAGGGTCCTCGGTGGCACAACCACCCCGGTACTTCCTTGCAGGTAGCTCGGCCTCAACCACTTCAAGCCCATTGAGATCAACACGCTTCAGGAGGCAACCTCCAACTCAATCTTAGCCGCTCGTCTCCACTCGCTACAGATCAACGAAAGGTAACATCTGAGGAGATCCAGAGATCCATCACTTATCAAACAAGAGGCCGTATTTTGAATGGTGGATTGCTATAGACTCGAGGTTCTATGATATTAGATTTTCATTGTACAACAGCCAGTCATGCGTGATGTGGAATTCACTCACTAGTAGAAACTGTTCATATCAGGGACGGTATATTAGAGACCATTTATTTATAAACGGTCTCTAATAAGTTATCAGAGACCGTATATAATATACGGTGTCCAATGAACGGTCGCTATTGCATTAGCGACCGTTCATTTTATATCAGGGACCGTTCTAAACATTCCCTAATGTTCTCTACATATTTGGCCTGCGAGAGAGCTCTTTTTTTCATTCTTTCCCAAATTTTTCACCGAGGCCGCGAAAATCTCCCCTAAAGGTGATTCCCCTCTTCAAATTTTCCCAATTCTTACAAAAAATTTCCAATTTCTTATCTAATTTTTTTATTTTAGGTATTGTTGTTGCTGCTACTGTTGGTGCTCGAAAATTCCTTGCTCGTTCAAAATTCGACGAAAAGGTCAGGATTCCCCCCTCCCTCCTCAAATTATTATTTTTTCGGTTAGGTTATAAATTGTGTTGTTAGGTTATGAATTATGATGTAATTGTGATGTTAGGTTATGAAATTGTGATTTGGTTGTTAGATTATGAATTTTTCAATTAAATATGAAATTGTGATGTTAGGATATGCAATTGTGATATTAGGTTATGAATTTATTTTATCTTGATTGCAATATCTCACGAAAGGATTATAAATGGAATTGAAAATTTTGTTGGTTTTGAGATAATATTGAAACCCTAAAAAACCCTAATAACAACTTATAAACCCTAATAACAAATTATAAACACTAATTACAAATTATAAACCCTAATTACAAATTAAGGTATTGAAGGATCTCTAAACCCTAAAAAACCCTAATGACAACTTATAAATCCTAATTAACAAATTAAGATAATCTTAAGTACAAACTATTAAAATCGTAACTAGAGACCGGAAAAAGCTAATTATAAAAAACTCCAATGTTAACACTAAATAATATATAATATTAATTACAGTAATTAAGAAACCTTAATTAAGACCAGATATTAGTGAACCGAGACCCTAATTAAAGAATGATTAAATAGAAAGTTAAGGGAATCCCTAAAATTTTGATTAGAAACTTAAGTAGGGTTTTATTTTTTCTTTTAATTAGTAAGCTTAAGATCGAAAGGTTTTAAACTTATTTAGGATCGACCAATAGTTTTGTCATGCCCCGCTTCCCAGTGTACGGAAGCGGAGACGTGGCAGGCCAGCAATGTATTTACTAAGAAGTAAATACGTTAAGCGTAAATAAGCAATATATGTATAAAATGCACAAGAATTGACAAGAGATATAAAATGAACAACAGCTTTTATTAACATTCATATTTACATTACAACTGCTTTGAAAAAAGAAAGATACAATGATAATAAGCAATACGTAAACAGTGGCATACAAACTGAAATAAGTACAAGATGAACTAGTAGTCCTGCTGGGCAGTGAGCTGGTCCACGTACTCCTAGGTAGACTTGATCTCCTGAGAGTCTGGTCTTCCTGACGAACATTCCAAAGAAAGAAATAGACAGGATTGTCGTCAGCGAACTAGCGCTCGGTAAATCCCAAAAAAAAGAAAAGAATATAGCAAGTAATGAGAATTGAACTGGTAAGTGTACATGTATAAGATTTCTATTCTAACTTAGTTGTTGTAGTTTGGTACATAAAGTATTTCTGTATACGAGAGAAGTCCATCTTACCCCGTGGACTATGGTAACATGAAGTACAAGGCCCGTCAAAACCCACGGGACAAGGGCACGAGAGTTTATGTAGGTGTCTTTTAGTGATCATCTCGTGCCACACTATACATTCCGTACCAATCTACTCCGTTAACCCCGTAATGTATTGTATAGATTATATTTACAAGTTTTGCCGAAATCATGGATACAAGTTGTTCAAGTAGGCAGGTTCAGGATGTAAGCTTGTAGTCATGTCAAGTTATAGCCATAGTTCGGTCAAGTCAAGTCTTGTATTCAGGTTCATGTTCAAGTATGCATGTCAGAGTTTGGATTCATGATTGAATTAGATTATGATTTAAGTTTGGATTCAAGTTTGATTTAGACTCAGACTTGAGTCAGAAATTTATAACTGATTTAGATCCTGAATTATGTTCGGAAGTTATCAGTAACTGCTGCACATGGACGGCAAGATTTATCTCTTTTTCCAAGACAATTACCATTGATAACACCGTTAAGTTTTCTACCTTAAATAAGCAAGCAATCAATTTCTCTGGCTCCCTGGGGCTCAAGAGAATTGATCCCGCTTAAACATATATTTACTAAAGTCCTTAAATATAGTTTCGTATAACTCGAGGAGGTTTTATGAAAATATTTTTACTATATAGTTTCAAAATAATCTCGACAAATTATTTATATTATTTAGGGTTTCTATGGATGTGAATTTTAGGTATTTGAGGTATTTTAGTGATAATAGCTTGGCTTGGAAAGTTCATAGTATTTTATTGTAAAACTTGACTTTTGTTGGTATTTTGATGAAACTTGTAATTCTTTAGTGTGAAAAAAATATAAGGTTATTATATTTTGAAAATATATGGATTTGTAATATTTATATAATTATAAAATTTAATTTTTATTTAAATAGAAAATTGCGTTTTTTCTTAAAACCGTATTAAAAACCTTTCGAGACCGAATGCTCCGTGAGGAGGTCTGCATCTCGCTTTAATAGCCCAAGGATGTGCGATAATCCACACCATGCAATAACGGGTCCCCTAAAAAGGGTTGTAGAGGCTTATTTGCAAAGGAATTTTAAAATACAATTCTAAACAAAACCGTTTTTATAGTAAATGGTATTTTGATATAATCTTGTGTTTGTAACTAAAAATACGTTCGAAGAGTATCATGCTATGGAACCATGTGTGTATGTGAGAGGTAGATCGTTACCTCGTGAATTTTTCTAAAGGTATGTTTAAGCAAAACATTAAAAGATGATATTCATGGTATTTTAAAGTAATGTTGAGTTAAAGTTATCTTACATGATATTTTTTATTAAAAGTTGGTTCTAAATATTGGTTTTATGTTAACAAGCATGTTATAGGAGTATGAATGAAGAATATTGTCACACTCCGCTTCCCGGTGTACGGCAAGGGGACACGACGAGGCCCACTACTATAACACCTTAGGATGTGTTTAGTGGCCAATTATATTTTAATATATGGTTTTTAATAAAAAGTTTACCAAATTGATTTTCAAATATTTTATCCTATTTAATGAATATTTTATTAGAATTTTTCTAAGCTTGCACACACTTGTGCATGTTTACCAGGGCTTTAGTATGGGGTTAAACCATGATTAGCAACCATGGTGAGCTATCCATTGCCTTAATCTAGTTTAAAAATTGTATTAGGTGCTTTTGGGATTTAATTGTGTATGGTTGTTTTAAAAATAAAAATGTTTTATTTTCTTTTGTTGAAAGAGAGAGAGAGAGAGAGAGAAGCATGGGGCTACATGGAATGAGCCATGCCTTATTTAATGAGGAAAGAGAGAGAGAAAGGGAGGGTTTTTTTTGCCTTGGCTCTCGTTTCTCCTTCTCATTATCATTTCTCTCATTCTCTTACTCACACACACACACACCATCAGCAGAGGAAGTAGCAGCAGGAGCTTCAGCTGCAACAAGAGAAGCATCAGCTGCAGAAGCAAGCAACAACAACCGCAACAGAAACAACAGCATCAGCATCAGCAGCACAGGCAGCCGCAGCAACACAAGAAGCAACTGCAACAGCTCTTCTTCTTCTTCTTCTTCTTCTTCTCCTTCTCCTTGTGCCTAGGGTCGTGAGTGAGGTATAATCTCTGAACTCATTCCTAGTTGCTAAGCTTGTGTAGATTTAGTTTCGATTAGTGTTAAAAGGTGAGTTTTGTGCTATTTATGGTGGTTTGTGTGGGGTTTGGTCCAAGTAATGATTTTATTGATTAACCTAGCCTATTTGAGTGTTATTAGGGTCACCTTAACTGAGATTATTCCCAGATTTCACTAAAATACTATAG